>CM028135.1:455377500-456606500 GCA_016271365.2 Neoceratodus forsteri | reverse complement strand
TCAGTTCATTTGGAACTACAGTGAATGACCATAAAGAAATCATAGTTTTTGAGATCAATAATATCATGGACAGATTAAAGAAATTAAAGGTTGACAAGTCACCAGGGTTGGATGGTTTCCATCCATGAGTGTTGAAAGAGCTAGTTGTAGAATTGTCAGGTCCCATGGCTATATTGTGAAGACAATCATTACAGAAGGGTGATGTTCCAGATGATTGGAGGGCAGCTAACGTGACTCCGATACTTAAGAAAGAAGCAAAAACTGACAATAAGATCTATAGACCCATTAGTTTAACTTGTAGAATTAGTAAAATCATGGAGGAATTCATAAAGGAACATTCAGATTAACATATACATGAAAATGGGAATGTGGATATATCACAGTGTGGTTTTACGCCTAAGACATCTTGTCAAACTAATCTCATTTAGTTTTTCGAACCAATTAGTAAGGCATTGGAGGATGGTCAACCAGTGGTTGTAGTCTACCTGGATTTCTCAAAGGCTTTTGATCCAGTCCCTCATAAAGAGCTTGTTAATGGACTCACTAAATTAAAGGTTGACCTTGTTATTACAAAATGGATTATAGCCTGGTTGAGACAGAAAACAATGAGTGTGTATAAGGGGGGATTTATGCCTGACTGGGGAGATGTGACTAGTAGGGTCTCCCAGGGATTCGTTTTGGGCCCAACCTTGTTTAATTTCTTTGTATCATCATTGCAAACATCTAACAACTCATGGATATGTAAGTTTGTGGATAACAGTAAAATAGGAGCAGTAATAAATAGTGAACAAGCTATCCAAAACTTCGAAGAAGATATAAATCAAATAAGAATATGGGCCATTGAACATAAGATGACCTTTAATATTAAGTGTAGTGTCATGCATTTCGGAAAGAATAATAGGTTAGTAGAATATTTTCTAAATGGTGATGAACTTAAAAGTACTGACAGTGAAAAAGATTTGGGGGTACTTATTACAAATGACCTGTCATTTAAACAACTCAATATGAAAGTGAGTAAGACAGCAAACAAAATGATGAACTGTATACTCAGGAACATCTGAAGCAGGGAGAGTTCTGTATTAATGCCACTTTATGGGTCATTGGTTAGGCCCCAAATGGAGTACTGCGTTCAGTTCTGGAGTCCATACCATAGAGGAGATATCAGATGGTTGGAGGGGATCCAGAGGAAAGCAATTAAGAACGTACCAAAGCTTAAACATCTTCCTTATGAAGAGAAACTTCAAGAAATTGGGCTTATACACCTTAGAATACCGTTGACTTAGGGGTGACTTATGTCCTGTATATGCAGCCTTCAGAAACAGGGACTTATGGGAATGTCTTGGATTGGAAGAAAGGATATCAAATAAGAACAATAGAGCACACAGTTACTAATTAAAGGGTGAAATTTATAAAACAAACAAAAGAGGGGCCTGGATAAATCAGAAGGTGGTTTGCACATTGGAATGGTCTCCCTGAAGAGAGTATCAAGAGATACAATCGATACCTTTCAAAAGAGGTTAAATGGCTATGTTGGAATTAGTGGTGTAGTGCTAAATTTAGCAGTGAGGGGACTCTGACCATGAACCATGGCCCACCCCAAACCAATAGGCCGTGGGTCTGAAGGCCGCCTAGGCCCCCAGAAGCTATCAGGTATTAGATGCATTCTGGTGCATTTTGAGGGTCATTTTAACACGAATATCACTATTAAAATAACTAGCTTTTTATTTTCTTTAAAAAAAAAATCAGCAAAAGTAAAAACTTCTTGATCAATATCAAGGAGCAGAAACCGCATACATCTCTAATCCAGAAAATTCTGTCATGAAATGTTCACACTGGCAACTTTATTTCACATAGGATTTACACATGCTGTTAAAAAATACAGGCTAAGGGACAAGACCACTTTGGAGATAAGACAGGCTGTCACCATTTATAAATTTTTTGTCTGTCACTGTGTCCCCTGTCTCACATAAAACTGAGGCTACTGGCTAGCAGGTGTCAGTGTGGCTCAGTTGGTAGCACCCTGGGCCAGATGGTTGTGGGTTCTAATCCCACACTGGCGTTGGGGTTGGGCTCATGCCATAAATGTTGCGAGTGCAGTCATGAGAGGGTGAGGATCCAACAAAGCGATACAATAACAGACAGTTACCTGTAGCTTGGTTTTCTACTTTAGCTCCGGTTGCATCTCCTACCTTCTCTCTGGTGTAATACCACCTCCACCACTCTCGAGTGCCTCCCACAATGCAGCAAACCACCAGTAGCCAGAGGGAGTGGCAGGCGGACAGACTGATTTTTAATTTAGTATAGCACCCTTTCTGAGTCTGTTCCAAAGACTGAAAGCTTCCACATTTTATACCCTGAGGGAGTCTCCTGGCACCCTATCAAAGACCTCCCCTTCCAAAGTTAAACTTGCACCTAGGACATCCACTACCTTTTTACTTCTAACAAGAAAATAAGTGATTTACACAAATGTATTAAACTCTGGCCAGACAATACACTACACGCAAATTCCCCATAATTAGGTCTGTCAGAGCAGGGAATCTGGAGAGAAAGAAGAGCATGTACTCCTCGAGCTAGACCACAGGCCCTTCGCTCCAAATCCTCCCCCACCCAAGCAGGCCCTGTGCTCCAAACGCACCCCCCTGCCCCCAAGCCAGACCAAGAAGCCCATCTCTCCACCCCTCCCAACCAAACCACACTAGCAGGCTGTGCAGTCCCAAGTCAGCTCTTCTGGCTGCTGAACTGAAGAGCATGGGGGAGTGAGGTGGGAGCAAACCAGTTTCCAAATACAGCCTGAGACAAGGATGATAAATAGGATGCAAACAAAAAAAATCAGAAAAAGTATTGCACTACAAATTATTAAAAGCACATGTTTCGGGCAATATTTGGACAACATATCACTTAAGCCAGACTAGCAGGTCCTTTGCTCCAATCCCCCTTCCCATCCATCACCACAAGAAACAGTAACCTCAGTCTGGAACCTAAGTGGGACAAATCAGTTTGTGAGCTGGTGGTCAGCTTGGCCCCTAACTTTTAAAAACTGGTACTGAAATCAATATTTTTTTAATGTCCATCATTTTTAAAGATTCAAAAATCACTTCCATGGGCAAGTAGCCAGCTGGCTGGTAACATTTTGAAATCTGGTAGCCAAACCAATATTTTTAGTGGCCATTGGCTACCTGATTTGTCCCACCTTGTCTGGAACACACACTGTAGCGTACTCTTCAATCAAAAACATTTCCAAGACTATGGACCCCTACCCCCAAAAAGCTCCATTTTAAGATGAACTGTTAATTTCCACACCCACAACCCCACAAGGTCCACATACATTTTAACATCCCCAAATATAATTTATAAATCTCAATCCCCACCCCCACACACAAATGCTATCCCCTTCCCCCCTCGTCTTTTGAAGTGATGGGCCGTGGTTGATGGGAGGCTTGGAGAGAAGGACCAGTTGCCCTGGCTTGGTTGCTCCTCAAGACAGACCAACAGACCATTCACTCCAAAATAACCCCAAGCCACACCAGTAGTCCTTTCACTCCAAGTACCCCCAAGCCACACCAGTAGGCCCTTCACTCCACCCCTCAACCACCCAGGAGTCCATCCATCCAATCCCCCACCCAGCAACACTAACAGGCCAGATTCCAAAACCAGACCAGCAAGCCTTAAGCTTTAAGCTCCCCCTCCATGCACATGCACGCACACACACACACAAAACACCAGTGGGCACACTTACTTCCACAACATAACCCCCTAGCCACACCAGTAAGCCCTTCACTCCAAACTCCCCACCCCCCAAGACAGACCAGGAGGCACATTGCTCCACTTCTCCCACAAGTCACACCAACAGTCCAAATTCCCAAGCTGAACCAGCTCCATTCACTTCAAGCCCCCTTTGTAGGCCCTTCACTCTACCTTCCCCACAACCAACTAGGAGGTCCATCAAGCCAAGCCCCCCCAAGCCACATTCTGGTCAGATCCCAAAGCCAGACCAGCAAGCCTGGCTTCAGCTCCAAGCCCCCCCCCCCCCAAAAGCACACAATGCAAGCAGGCACCATTACTTACACAATGCCCCCTACAACACAAACCCCCAGCCACACCAGTATGCCCTTCACTTTAACCTCTCCCCACCAGACAGACCGGGGGCCCATCGCTCCACTTCCCCCACAAGCCACACCAACAGGCCAGATTGCCAAGCCAGACCAGCTCCTCTAGCTTCAAGCCCTCCCCCCCCCCACCATAGGCCCTTCATTCCACCTTCACACCAACCGTCCAGGAGGTCCATCGATCCCATCCCCCCCAAGCAGGGCTGGCTTTACAGTTTTGTGGCCCCTCAGCGAATTGATGGCTCTGGGGCCCTAAATTTATGGAGAACCATGTTTTGCCCCAATAGACACACAGTTATCAGTACTGGTTCGGTAACACCTGACAAAGTCAGAGCAAGGAAAGGCATCTTAGAAAATGTTTATATAAAATGTTGCACATTACTAGGAAAAGAAAATTGCACACTAATAATTTACACATGGGTTGCAAGAAAGGTACATCAAGCCAAGTTTTGTTTCTCAACAGTGTAATGCCCCATAATAGTGCACTACAGTGTCAGTACTGGGTAGCAGCCTAAGTTCCTGGTGTGGGACTAGAACACATGACCTTCCTATCTTCAATCCCTAGAGAGCAGCATACCAACAAAACCACTAACATGGTACTTTCTTTGTTGAATGAAGACTCAGTAATGAATCATCTCTTTTTTGGATCAGTAGTGAAGTAAGGCTTAAATATGCTCCCCTTTTCAAACTACGATAGTCATTCAAAACTACTTCCAAAAGTACAATCCACCTTCATCCAGACATGTCAGGTAGTTTAGGACTTATATTTTTCAATCACATGTTACTGCACAT
The DNA here is from genome assembly GCA_016271365.2 of Neoceratodus forsteri. Taxonomy (NCBI): domain Eukaryota; kingdom Metazoa; phylum Chordata; order Ceratodontiformes; family Ceratodontidae; genus Neoceratodus; species Neoceratodus forsteri. Next base: position 456,601,602 of record CM028135.1, on the reverse strand, counting down.
TATCATACCCCAAAATACAGTTTCTGTAATAACAGTGCTCAGTGTTTTTTTTTAAGGTACATAACACAACAACAAATTCCACATGAAACACACAACTAAGCATACCAGTTTTCTTATGAATCCAAGCACCACACTGGTTAGAACTTTCTTCAAAATTAGACAACAAGACAGGCGGAGGTAAAGATATGCAGTCTTCTTGGATCTGCAAAATTCTATTGCCTACCTCAACACTGCAGGATTTAATATGTGAACATGTGTGAACAATGTGATGTATTTTAGCTGCTAAAAAATGTCTGTACACCATTCCTGCACTGATACTCAACTCTATGTAATGTTTATATTATACCTCAATTGACATGGAACCTTCGTAAAAGAGCCTTGGCCGAAAGGTACTTGTAATCCTAGACTCTAAATAAAATAAATAAATAACTCTCTCTATCCTAATAAAGATTTGACAGCTCAGGAGCAGACTGGGTGGGGGTGGGGTGAGGCAACCATGCTTGAAAATGAGACAGCAAAGGGTGGGATGAGGGCAAGGGATACATTTAATTATGACATGCCAGTTAACTCATTGTATCCTGTAGCCCTTTTATATCAGGTTAAGCAATGGATGGTTCGGACTTCAACGGAGCTATTAATTGTTTATGGGGTTAAGTGCCAGAAAATAGTCAGTAGGTGAAGGACTGCAGGCTTTTTCTTTTGTAATGAGCAGTACAGGCTGGTACAAATAGCAGTAAACTAAGCATATGGCTATGAGAAGCAAGGGATCAATGCCCCCTCTCAAAATGAAGCAATGGGTCGGCGCTCCCTTGAGCTCCCCCAGGACTACACCTCTGGTCGGAAGACATTACTCTATTGAAAAATGGCGAGTCTGACTGGTGTAAGCTATTGACTTGTACCTGTCCTATGAATCCTATGACTGAAAACTCTTCTTACCATATCACATCCTTGCAGGATCCCCAGCAACGAGCCAGCCTGAAAGAAAACTGCATATAGTGCAAGCATTCAGCTGCAACAAAAAGATGCACTGTTGGACAACATCAAATCTGAATCTGCTAAATGTGTGTGACAGCAACTGATATTGTAATGCAGAACAGCTCCTTTTTTTTTGTTTGCATATCTATATAAATAATAGGCATAGCAGATAAACTATAGAGAGATGTCCAAAACAGGCTCACAATCAGAGTTTAAAAACAAGATGCCAGACATCTCCACACAGGCATGCGGGACAATATTCTCCACAGGAGCGAGGCTCCCGGGTGGGCCCCATTGACAATGTAAGAGCTAACAGAAGAGGAAATTATGGTAAGTATGAAGAAATTTCTTCTTTCTGTAGCACTCCACATTGTCAATTGGTATTTAATATAAATGGGTTCTAAGAAGCAGTACCCAGAAAGACCAGGTGGGGGAGAATATTGTCCCATACATCAACCACGTACCAGAAGAAAATTTATTTGCTAACTGCCACCTGCAAAAAACTCTGACTAAAGGCAGCATCAGCAGAAGTTTGAACATTCAAACTGATGACCACATGGCTGCCTTACACAACTCTGAAAACAGACGTCTCATGTCTCTTTGCCCAGGAGTGGCCACAGCCCTGGTGGAAAGAGCCCTGATGAGGGCTGGAGGCCTTTTCTGTACTGCAACATAAGCCTTGGCAATTCAAGCCCTCATCCATCTAGCTAGGGTGGAGTCAGGAGGCTTTTTTCTTTTGTCTGTAACTGGTTGCTCTGAGAAAGACAATCAATCTATTTGAAAAGCAGAACTCAACAGTTTGTCTAAAATATGTCCCAATAACCCATCGCAAATCAGCTCGTGCCACTGCCTATCCTGTAGGAGAGAAGACTGAGGACAGACAGACTAAGACAGATTTTTTGGTTCACTTGGAAGGCCATGGAACCTTCAGGATACAGGATGGGACTGATCTGAGCACCACCTTGTCTGTAAGCATGACAAAGTACGGTTCTCTGAGGGACAAGGCCTGGAACTTGCCAAACCTCCTGTCTGAGCACATATCAACTAAGAAAAACATCTTGTAAGACAACACGTGCAGCAGTACCTACAAAAGCGGTATGAAAGCTTCCTTACAAAAGCATTCAGAACCAGATTCAGGTCCTGAGGGGAACCAAGGCTCATAACATAGTTTCGACTCTCACTGACAACCTGCAGAAAATGAAAACCTCCTGGTTAGGCCTCAGGGAGATACTCAAGGAAGCTCCACGGGTCGACACCTGACCGCTCAGGGTGCTCAAGGCCTAAGCTTTTTATTTTTTTGGTCCTTCCTGCAGGAAAAAGAAATCTGCAGGACCTGTGCTTTAAAAGGCTGGATATTTTTATCCCTGATCCAGGTCAAAAGGTGGTCCATATGCGAACATAAGCTGCCAGCGTGGATGGAATTCTATCCGGCAGCCATCAGGGTGTCCACCACCTTCTGGAAGAAAACTAGATTATGAGACTCCTCCTTTCAAGAGCCAGGTCTAGATCTGTAGAAACTCTACTCCTGTGACAAGGCATCCATTGCTTTTGCCTGTGGACACCGGTAGTGCCTGAAGAACTGCTGAACACGAGCATTGTGGCTGGAGACGAACAGGTGGATCTGAAGATGACCTTGACACAGAAGGTCAAACACCTCTGGGTTCAACTTCCACTTCCCTGGATGAACATTTTCGTGGCTTCAGAGTGTACCAGATTTTGAAATGGATGGAGAGCGAGGTGGACCGGCCTCATCTCCAGAAAGTTTATGAGCACATGCTGTTTCTGCACTGACCAAGTTCCTTGAATGGGAAAGTGGATCAGGAGTGCCCCCCCCCCAACCTGACAGGCTGGCATAGGATGGCAGAATCCACTGTGGGGGGACTTCCAAGGGGGACCCCTTGCTCAGATTGTCCAAACTCACCCACCCATGCAGACTGCTTCAAGTGTGGTGAGAGTTTGATCCTGGCCTGAGAAAAATCCAAGGTTGGAGCCCAGAGAGAGAGAGAATAACTCTATGTGCAGGGGCTGCAGAAGAAGGCAAGCCTACAGTCTAGTTCTATGGCCATTGACCTGAGGCCCAGAATCCGTAGCAAGCATTGATGTGAAGCAGATGATTGCCTCCTCAGTCACTGGACCTCTCTCAATAAGGTCTCCTTTCTAGCTGACAAGAGGAAAAGCTTTTTCCTAGTCTGTCTGAACACCACCCCCAGGTGTTCTAGGGTCTGTGGTGGCTCGTGAGAGCTCTTATTCTCAAATCACCACCCAGATGTGAGACTCCAACACCTCCAGGGACATTGTCACCAGCCTCCTTGTAAATGGCTCAGGCGGTTCTTGAATGAACAATCGTCCTTCCTGATGGAGCTGAGCTGCCAGTGCTATGAACACCTTTAAGAAGACCCTGTGGGCCATTGCCAGCCCAAAAGGGAGCACCCTGGACTGGAAAAGTTGTCCCAGGACTAAGAACCTGATGAACTTTTGATAAGACTATTGGAAAGGGATGTGGAGATACACATCCCTCAGATCTACGGAAACCATGAATTCCCCAGCTGGACAGCCCGGCAGACTGAACACAGGGAATGTATCTCTAAGGTCATGATGCACAAACTCGTTCAGGTGTATCAGATCCAGAAGGATCCGAAGACCCCTCTGACTTCTTGAGGCCTATGAAATAGGTCCAAGAAGAATCCCTGGCCTCGCTTGCTGGTAGACTCCGGCAAAATGGCCCCACTTGAGTGAGGTGGTCCCAGGTCTCTGACATGCTTGGCTCTTCACAGGTTCCTTTAGAGCTGGGGCAGCAGAAAATGCCCCTTTGAGGGGATTATTTTTTCTTTGAAAATTCTATTGCATAACCTAAGGACAGTATTTCCAAAACTGAAGCTGAAATTATCTGGGCCCATTTGAATAAAAAATTGTGCAGTCTTCCACCAAAGAAAGGAAGGCAGAGATTGGCCCGAATACCTTCGACATGAGGTGCTTGTTGTTTCACCCTGGGCCTCCGCAGCATCTTCGAGCAAAGGAGTCTCTGTTACTATTGGTCTAATAACCTGAATAGGTTCTATTTTATCCTGGCTATCCTTCAAAATACCATCCAGGCCTGAGCTGAATAACAGACCTCCCTCAAGGGGAGAAAGAACAGCTTGCACTTCGAAGTACACTCAGCCACCCCACGGCTGAACCACACGCCTCGCAAGACCTACACATTGTGATAAGTGGAGGAGGCAGATATACCTAAGTTTTGCACCATGGTATCCCCTAAGGTGGGGGCCAAGAATACCAGCTGCAAAATGCTCGCCGGCTCCAAATCGGAGGGAACAAAGCTGCCTATGGCTATAACCCACAAGTGTAAGGCTCTGGAAAAAAAAAAAGGAGGCAAAAGAGGTGCGCAGATTTGTGCTGTTAGAGGTGAAGGCTCTTCTGTATGCAGCATCCACTCGTTGGTTGTGCGAATTCACTTAGACCAAGGACCCTTCAACAGGAATAGTGAGCGTGACTGAATTAAGAACTGCCTTGCTTGGAGTGGAGAAGGGTGTGGACAGGATGGAATTGACAACCACTGCCTCCATGGATAGCACCTCTTTGAGCTGTAAGAACCTACATGCCTCAGCTATCAGGTAGGACAAAGACTTGGTATCAAATAAGGGAGGGATAGGAATCCTCCTTTTTTGCTCCATCCATTCCTCTTCCTCTGCCTCCTCAGCAGCTGTGTCCTCCTCATCAGTAGCTCCTAGGGGCAGGGTTTTTCCCAAGGTCTCGATATCCTCATCCTGACCCTCTAGATAATCAGAGTCAGGGTCTGCCTGCATATCCAAAAAAATGCAGCCCTGTCCTGCTGTAGCTATTGTGACTAGATTCATTTTGTCTCTTTTTGATTATGTTTCTCATTTAGTTTTAAACATAGGTTGTCAAGGCCCTAAAAGAAATTTAAGTTGCATACAATAACACTTGTCAAGTTGCTCTCCAAGTAGCATCTCATACTCATCAGTGTTTATTATATTCAGAATTAGAATGGTTGTCCCCAATTTGCTGAATGAAATATTTAAGGTGTGTATGGTGTATAGGGTCATTCACAATTCTGACATTATGGCCCTTTAACGGTCACTGTCAATTAATTCCTCAAACAGCAACCTTCATTCATCAAAAAGTTTCAGCTTGGCTGCTGTTGGCTGTAGATCAAAAATGAGAGAAAATGCTTTTCAGTCTATATGCCTAGCTGCAAACTGTAATTCTCAGGCCACACGCTGCTCTTGAGAATTACAACAGTCTGAAGCTATCAGGCTCTTCATAACCCTGAGAGATTCATAACTTTGAAGTGCCATACAGCATGCAGTCGGACAAAACTGCAACTAAGCATACTTAACCAAACAGTGGAAACCTAAAAAGAGTTAAAATGAACAAGTATTGTAAGTGGCCTCCCAGACAAGCCATAAAGGTTGGCAAAACACTGGGGAATACGCTTTAGAAGCTGAAATAAATATATCTGATGGAAGAGATCCATCTGAAAACTTTTATTGCCCCCATCACACCTGCATACAAGGTCTTGCAATTCCTGGTCAAGGACAAGATAATGGATCACCCAATTGAGGCCAAGTTTCCCATCCCCCTTATGGCTGTAGGAGGGACAGATCATGCCAAACCAACCTGACCATATTCTTCTAGGGAGTGACTGGAGGTGTGGGGTGGACAAGCTTACAGACATAGTCTACTGTATTTGGAACAGCATAGTTTTTGGCACTATGGCACATGACAAGCTTCTGGTTAAGGTAAACCAGTGGGATATATATGAGGCATACAGAAGGTGGACTGCTAACTGACCTGGGCTCAGGAAGCAGAAGGCTGTGGTTGATGGGCACTACTTAGAGCAAAGACGGGTGAGCAGTGGCATCCCTCAGGGACTGCTATTGGGGCCTCTACTTTTCAACATTTTCATCATTGATCTGGAAGCAGGAGTTAACTAATCAGGACTAGGGACTCCCTTGAAAACAGGAACAAGCTTCTGGAGGACCTGGACAAACTGGGTGACTGGTCTGACTCATTAAGTCATCAGTTCAGTGTGACCAAATGTAAGGTGCCACACTTAGGAAGCAGAAACAGAGGCATGCCCTATACACTGTGTGGGGCTCCTTCTACTGTAGTGTAGAAGGAGGAAAATGGCCTTAAGATTATAACGGACAATGGAGTAAAGCATGACAGGCAGTATGCAGCTACTGTGTGGAAGAATGCTAAGGTGCATCAAAAGTGTGGAGGACCTGCAGAGCAGGGGAAGTAATCCTACCCATTGACAAGGCCTGGTCAAGTCCCAGTTGGAATACTGTGTGCATTTCTGGTCTCTTCAACACAAAAATAACACTGAGGCAGTAGACAGGGTGCAAAACAGAGCCACTAAAATGATCAGCTGGAGGATAAAAGCTGTAAGGCGAAACTGGAGGCCCTTATGTCCACCCTGGAGAAAAGGAGATTGAAAAGAAAGTCATTTATTTATTTATTTGTCCCCTGAAATAATGATAATAATATTATAATAAATGAGATCTGTATAGCACCTTAACATTTTTCAAATCGCTGAACAAAATCCGGAAACAGATAAATTATGTAGTTTTAAAAGCTACTTGGAAAAGGTGAGTAGTCAGTTTGATTTTAAATGTCACAAGATCAGTGCAGGCCCGGTTATCTAGTGGTGCCAATCTACTCTGTTAAAACTTTGCAGTTTACAAGGAAGAAAACCACAAGGTAAAATACCAAAGCTGTCTAATATTTTAGGCTGTAGTTAAGCAGTAAATACCAAAGAGCCGGTCATTTCCTGGAGATTAACGACTGGCTGGGGGGAAGGGTGCGCCGAGGGCCAACCCCACTCAAACGGTTGTTAATCAACAGGAAATGAATGGTTCTGTAATTATAAGTCTAATCGCACAACTAACCCTTTTTGGGAGTTTTTTTTTTTTTTTTTGCTTTATTCTTTTTTGTTCTGTGTGGTGTCGTGATAGTGCTACCTGTCTAGAAGGCTGCAGCATGGTGTGTGCTCGTCCTGTTCCCTGTTCGTCGAGGTAACATATGTTTGTGTTCTGTTGCTTTTTTGCTACATCTTCTGTTGTGGAAAAGCAGATAAAGTGGTGAATTCTCTTTTTTTGCAGTTTGTTTTTATGAATTACTATACTTCTATCATTCACAGAGTGCTGCGCACAAACAGCTGTGTGGCTGCCGTACTGGGCATTTCTAAGAGATTTTAGCCCAGCACGGCAGCTAATCAATGAGCGACTTAAGCGCATGTATAATTAATTAGACTTATAATCTGAATTGCATGCAGTTTGAACCGATTGCAAAACTATTACACTGAGCTCAGCAGGTGGAGCAGATTCAAGCCTTGGCCCGAGAATCAGTCAGTGAGCTGGGCACCCACTGTACACTGCCTAAAGTACAATAATCTAGCACTCTGACTGGCTGAGGCATTTACACTGCTTTATAATTTATTCACTAGACAATCACAGCATTGTATCATACAGTAAGTCAACTAGCAAATTACCACTTAATCTCCTTTTAAAGTGTAAAAAGGCATTTGTTCACTTTTTGGGTTATACAGTACCACAATACTTATAAACCAACAGCATATATTCTTCAGCATTAATTTTAAATTTGTTTAAGCTTCCAAATTTTAACCCCCAACTGCAGGTTAAAGCTGGATGCTTCAGTTATTCAAAGTATGCACATAAGGTATTCTTATCAAAATAGTAGGTCCTCATGCTTAGGGACCTACTGAGAGCTAAGTGGAGGAAATGCCTGTAATGATTATAATTCTGAAGAATGACAGCAAAGAACACCCCTGACTGATAAAAGATTAGGAACCTATTATGTACATTCAAAAGCATCTGTCAATTGAAAGTTATGAAGAAAATGCTGACAAAAAATAAAAACCTTAGTACATAGCTTTTTGTGGAATTACTTAGCAACCACTGATCACAGAATTTATCAACACATTTCAAAATATTAATAGCTGCTTCTGACAAAAACACCAAGTTGAAGCTTTGTTTCATTTTTTATGCTATCTGTAATATATACTCATGGCATATTTTATTCAAAAGTATAATAGTTTCCTCATTACAAAACTGTATTTATTTATTTCAGATTAGGATTAACATCTTTGAGTCGGAGACTCGTTTACAAAGGTTCCAAGTCAATTAAGGTACAAAGTCACACAGACAACATATAATTAGAGTCGATACAGAACATTTGCAAAATTAGTTACAAAGTTACAGACTGTAGTGAAGAGAAATCATTGAAACTAGGCATTCAGGAAGCCAATAGTACTTGAGTATACATAAGTGCATTAGGATGGTGAGATGTAGGTTCAGGGAGAGTGAAAACAGGGCGTAGGAGAGTATAGTGAGAAGAGGGGAAAAGCAGAGTTCTGAAGCACTAACTAGTAGTGGACTAGAGGGGTGTAGAGGAGCAGCCAGAGTATGGCTTTGTCAGCAAAGGCATAGGTGGAACATGTTAAAAGGGGGGCAAGGGAGAAACCCAGAGACCTAGAAGAATTTAGAAAAGGGGGCAGAAGGGTAGGGGGACAGGTGCTAGGCGAGTGGGAGAGTTTAGAGAGGTAGGGGCTGTGGGTGGAGGGGAGGGAAAAAGGAGAGCATGGGGACAATACTGATGTAGCTAATATTTGTATGTAGTCACAACCATTTATGAATGCAGCATAATTATGCCTTGACAGTTTCTTATTAAAGGACCAAAAGTCACATTACCTATATAACATTCTTCCACTGGTTAACATACTGCAGTTACAAATATGAATTATAAGCAAATGTTAACTGGTTAACTGTGGTACTTTTAACTAAATATATAACTAGCTCCCCTGTGGAACTGAAACAGTATCTTGGTAACCAGGGAAGGTAAATAATTAGAATGGAATTTTACAAGATATACTTCTGGAAAATATGGGTCTATGCATTAGCAGTATCCCGGCTCTATGAACCTTTTATGTGGTGCGTAGGGTCAAGAAACACACAACCTGGGTGTCCAACAACACTCAAGTATGCACTACCAACGTGCAGCCACTCTGCATCTCTGCGCAGGACCATGCACAGGGGATCCTGCGCAGCTACACAGCCAGTTCAGGTTTGGGTGGGGTAGGGAGTGTGCATGCTCTTGGAGGGCCAATGGAGCACGGCATGCACAATGCCAGTAGTGCTTTCCTAGGCAGGTATCGGGGGCTTACCATTGTACCAGCCTTAGGGCAGCTGTAATGGCTGCGCACCCCCCCCCCGACTGTCCATTTCAGGGCACATTGGCACCCTGCAGTTACAGACCCCAGGCCCTCAATGCCATGGAGAGCTACAGGGTGGTGTGCAGGCTGCTGACATCAGCAACCCGAAAATGTATTGGCTGCAATTTGAGGCATGGCAACCCAGATGCAGGCCTCCATATCCCACAGTCCTCTACTCCTGCAGAGTGAAAGATCCCCTATGGAGCCTGGTCAGGCCTTCTGATTGGAAGCCCTGGTCTGGCTGGCCTATGTTCATCTCCCCAGCAGGCCATGCCCGCTGGCGTGAAGCTAGGTAGCTGTGCTCAGGGTGCCCAGACCTGCACATGGGGATGTGCATACCGGCACCACACATCCTGTGGGGGCTGGCTACATGTCACACACTTGCTCAGCCTGGTATGCTCCCCTGCCAGCGTGTACCAGGCCAATTAGTGAACAGAGCCCTTTGACTGAACAATACCACTTTTAGTTATGGTTCACAAAATTACTGTCTATTAAATCCTCCAAAATGTGTCTGTTCTTCAAAACTGGGAAAGTTCCAACAGCCCCAGCCTCTCTGAGGCCTCCCAATTTTTAGCACTGGGTTCCATATCACTCATCAGAAGAACAAAATATCTAAAAGACTTACTTGTCTGATATCGATGAATGCCAACTGCAGGGTGTCCCCTTGGAATCCTGGCACAGGTTCAGAAGTAGCAAACACTGCAAGCAAAGATTGGTAAGAATAAATGAAAAGCATACTTTTTATTTTAGTAGCTATAACTGAAAAAATAATATTATACACCACTAGCAGCATACCACTATGAGATTACAGTGTTTATGCACACCACTTCTGACTACAGAACATAAAGATGTACTGCCATTAAAACAGTCATCCATTTTATTTTACCTACATGACCTCGAATGTTAAAACATTTTAACACTTCTGATCTGGAATTTAATTGTTATAATCCTTAAAAACACATTTTTTCCCCATATAAAGTGTACAGGTCACAATTTGCTGCAATAATATAGGCTGAAAATTTTTTCAGTTTTCTGCCCTTAAGGTGAACGATTACAGAAGTATTTTGAAAGGATACCAATTCCATGGCTGTCAACATTTTTTAAACATCTGCTTTTGTTACAGCATCTGCTCAATAAAAATCCTACCTCTAGCCAAACAGTAATTAAAGACAGACACTAGGGTGGAAGTTAGCTTAACATACAGACAACAGGTGGAAAGCTCTAAGCACCACAATCCGTTCTTGCCTGGAATGCCTGTTCTTGCCTTTTAACAAGTTTTTCTGATCATGGAATCCACTCTTTAAAAGAGTAAAACAGTTCAAAAAGGTTGTCAAAACTTGATAGCCAAAGGATGCCCAAAATTCAAATAAATACCTAGTGAATTATAAGCTCTGTTGCATTTTGTTTTGGTGACTGTTGACAAGTACTGTGCTACTTGCCCAGGATATGCACCAACAGCATCAAAATTAAGAATATTAGCCCGTAGTGATTTTACATGTCCCTATACCTTTTTATTACATTTCATTTTTTTCCATACAGCTTCTTCTCCATGGCCATGTACGTCCTGCCAGGGTATATAACCTGGTCAAAGGGATATACCCTGTTCAGGTCTATGTCCTTGGTCACCCCTGGCTCCCAGCTACCTGCATGGCTTTACCTTCTATGGCAGTAACTCTAGGGAGGACCACCCCTCCAGCCAAGAGGCACTCAACCATGTGGACTAGGCTCCAGTACCCACAGGCACCAGGAGCCAGGGAATATAGTGCCCAAACAGTCATTTAGATAGCCATGGTTGGCCCCCCCCCAATATTTTTCCTTGTCTCTCCCACATCCTCCGATGTGACTGCAGCCTATGCTGACCTTGCACACATGCAGCACATCCCCTGCAGCACAGCAAGCTTCTTGACCCAGACAGAGGAGTCATTGCAGTGCCAGAGCTTGTCGACAAGAGCTCGCCGACAACCGTCCCTGGCTGAGGCATGTTGTCATGCAGCAGTTACCTTATCCTGGCCCGCCTCCTGACTGGGCAACTTGAGTTCGCTCCCAGCAGTGTGATGTGCTGCCCGCCACTGGGGCGATACCTTTTTATCACTTTTTACATCACCCCTATTCTCCTGTCTTGTAAGGTGCCTTTTTTCCACCATTTTGAGTCTGCTTTAGGATTTGTTTAAATTTAGATTTGAAATAATAAATGGTGATTATTAAATAATGGCTGCCACAAGGTGTACATCAATAGCCTCATTTGTAGTTGAACACCCTCTGTAGAGCAACTGATACAACTGGGGCAGGCAAATCACAGCAGGGTTCTACCTGCCTTAGGATCTAAATATGCAGTTAAAATAAGTTTTCATTGAGTAATTAATGAGAAAAATGCTTTTGTGGGGTCTACTTGTAAACAGTAAGCACTGGAGTCGTGAGCTGTAGCTCGGCCAAAAATAGCAAGTTCAATATAAGGTGCAGTAAAATGGTGAGAGGACTGTTTATACAAACTCTACACAACTTAGCAGACCACCTTTTATTTTTGGGGTAGTATATTAAACATGATACTGCCACAATAATGAAAGGTGGTCTGCTAAGGAGGGTAAAGTGGCATTAAAAGCCCACTCTCACTGACTGTACTATACTTTACACTGAACATGCAGCCTGTCCCTCACTTAGAGTACTTGACATGCTGTTTTGAGGCAGGGTTACAGCATAAGACTCAAAAGCATATTAAATACAATCAGGCCCTACACAGGGCTATTATCTAATTATTTATTCTATTATTTTTTAAAACTGTTTTTTTTAAGACCCTGAGGCAGGTAGCTTGTTAAACAAGGCATTAGCAGCTCACTAGCATCACATTACCTGTGACTAACATGAACTGGCGTACAAAAGAAACTTCTCCATGACTTTATGGGGCACGGAGGACATTAGGTTAACTCTGGGCCAAAAAATGAAAATTACGTACTCATCATAATTCTTGATCTTCTTGGACAAGTCTTCATCATTTATTCATACTGCTGGGTTAGAGTACCAAGCAAAAGACAATCCCCCGAGCAGGGCGGTATGAGACAGAGCTTATGCAGGACAGAAGTCCTTTAAGGACTGTCCTGCCAAAGGAAGCATGCTGTCTAGCATGGACATCCAGAGCGTAGTGCTTTACAAAAGTATGCACTGTGCTCCAAGTAGCTGTTTTGCAAATGTCAGCAATGGGGACAGAGTGGATCTCTGCCAGGGATGCAGCAACCACTTCTGTAGAGTGTGCATGCACCTGGCTTTCCAACTTAACCTATGCCATACAGTAACAATGGCACAGGCATGCCACTATCCAAGCAGTGATGCATTTGATGGATACTGGCTGACCCATCCAGGCCACGCTGAAGGACACAAACAGTTGCTTGTCTTTGCGGATAGCCCTGGTTCTATCAATGTAGAATCGTAGAGCCCTTTTAACATCCAGAGAATGAAGGGTGCGTGCCCCTTCATTTTTGTAAGTTAGAGAAGTATGTGGGGAGAACCAAAGGCTGGTTGAGGTGGAACTCTGAAACCACTTTGGGTAGGAATTTAGGGTGAGTATGGAGAACCACCTTGTTTTTAAGAAAGACAGTATATGGAGGGTCTGTGACTAAAGCATTTATTTCAGAGACCCTGCAAGCAGAAATGGAAATGACGTACCTACCATAATTCTTGATCTTCTTGGACGAAGTCTCCACCACTCATTCACACTGATGGGATCTATGCTGGAGGCGCTAGGACCCAGTGGGAGCAAACCTTTTGCAGGAGGGTCGGTGCCAGAGATGGAGCCGTGAGGAGCAGCACTACGAGCCTCGGCTCGTGCGGCAATGACTATCTCGGCGTCGACCCTCCAACTGCCTCAGTACCTTTTTTTCCAAGGAGGTGCAGTGTAACTAACCTAGAAGGATAGCCTAACAAAAACAGGACATAAGATAGTCCAAAAGACCTGTATAAGAAGGGTCAAAGAAAGAAGTCTTCACAGCCTAAAGATTGAGGGAGTGAAGACCAACAACAGAGGTGAGCTCGGGGGATGGCGGGTAGGCATGTGAATGAGTGGTGGAGACTTCATCCAAGAAGATCAAGAATTACGGTAGGTACGTAATTTCCATATCTTCCTGGATATAAAGTCTCCACCACTCATTCACACTAATGGTAGAGTACTGAGCTAATAATCCCGAGAGGGCGGCAGGGGAGACCAAGAGCTCACAAATTTAGGACAGAAGTCCATTAGGGATGGCTCTGCCAAACAAAATATGTCGCCTGGCATGGACATCCAGGGCATAGTGCTTGACAAAAGTATGCACTAAGCTCCAGGTAGCCGCACTGCAAATATCTCCAATGGGCACGTTGTGGATTTCCGCCAGGGATGCCGCGACTGCTCTAGTAGAATAAGTGTACACTCTGCCCTCCAGCTTAACCTGCGCATGGAATAACAGTGGCGAAGGCATACCACCAGCCATGATGAAATGCATCTGATAGCGACAGGTTGACCCAGCCGGGTCTCGCTGAAGGAAACAAACAGTTGTTGAGCTTTGCAAATTTCTTTTGTTCTATCTAAATAGAAACACAGAGCTCTTTTGACGTCCAAAGAATGAAGGGTATGCTCTCCTTCATTTTGGAAGTTCGCAAAGTATGCAGGAAGGACCAAAGGTTGGTTTAGATGGAATTCTGAAACAACCTTAGTGAGAAACTTAGGATGGGTCCTAAGAACTACTTTGTCCTTATGAAACACAGTATACAGAGGGTCTGTGACCAACGCATGTATCTCAGAGACCCTGTGGGCCAAGGTAATGGCCACCAGGAAGGCCATTTTCCAAGTGAGAAATTTCAGCTCACAGGTAGCTAGAGGCTCGAAAGGCTTTCGAGTGAGCATGTACAAAAATTAATGTCCCAGGCTGCGACTGGATATCTGATAGGAGGTCTGGTATGCAGAATTGCCTTAAGAAACCTCTTAACCACAGGTAACTGAGCCAGTAACAAGGAAAGTACTGGCTCATGATGAGCTGAAATGGCACGAAGGTGAACTCTGACTGTAGAGTATTGTAGATCTGAATTTGAGAGGTCTAAAAGGTACTCCAGAACTTTATTGGGTGGGCAGGAAAAAGGATTTCCATTTGGCTGTGTAAGTTTTTCTAGTGGCTGGCTTGCGCGCAGCCAGAAGAATATCTGAAACTCTGCAAGAGACATTGAACCTGTTCATCTCTATCTCTTCAGGAGTCAAGCGTGAAGATGAAGCGATCTCAGATTGGGATGGACCACAGGTCCCTGAGTCAGAAGGTTCGTCTGAAGGAGAAGCGCTTTTGGAGGGGTTTTCGAGAGTAACGGAAACCATATTTGTTGAGGCCAGAAGGGAGCAATGAGGATCATTTTGGCCCCTTGGGACTCGAACTTGAGAAATACCCTCTGAATTAGAGGAAGAGGCGGAAAGACGTATATAAAGCGTTTTGTGTACTGCAGCCTGAATGCATCCTGACAGAAAATGCCAGGCCCTGGATTTCTGGAGCAGAAGAGAGGCAGTTTTGTGTTGAGTGGGGATGCAAAAAGGTCCAGGTCTAGAGTTCCCCACTCTGCGAATAGTGACTGAACTATGGTTGAGTCGAGAGAGCATTCGTGAGGATCTGTCTCTGTTCTGCTGAGATGGTCTGCCAGTTCGTTCTGCACTCCCAGCAGGTAGAGTGCCTGAATTAGAGCCTTGTGCTCCAAGCACCATTCCCATACTCTCATCGCTTCCTTGTATAAGGGGTAAGAGTGTGCACCACCCTGCTTGTTGATGTAATACATCACTGCTTTATTGTCCATTTGAAGGAGAATGTTCTTATGACAGAGAATGTCCTTCAAAGCCCGGACTGCACAAAGGACGGCTCTCATTTCTAGGACATTTATATGAAGCTGGGACTCGTCTTGAGTCCACGTACCTTGGGTGTGGAGATTCTGACAGTGAGCTCCCCACCCCATCAGGGACGCGTCCGTGGTAATGGAGATCTGGTGATCCAGAGGAGCAAATGGATACCCTTCCAGAAGGTTGTCCTCTTGCACCCACCAGGTGAGCGACCTCTTCAGAGGTTCCATCACCTTGATGAGAAAGGACTGAGAGTGAGTGGTTGGGGACCACTGACTACTCAGCATCCATTGAGAGGTTCTCATGTGGAGACAATTATGGACTTCCACTGGTTGTAGAATAGAGTCAGATGACCTCCCACCGCTAAGAAGAAGTCCCCCCTCGGGCAGCTGAGGTGGGACATGGGCAGAAACTAAGAAGGCAGCACTAGGCGCTTGGGCCCTTGTGCTTTCTGTTGTGTTTTCTTTTGAGGCTGGGGGGCTTTGTTTTTATTAAAACCTCCTCTGTCTTTGCCTTGAAAGGACTGACGGTTGTGAAACTGGCGTTTGTTAACACCCCCCTGAGAAGGGGCAAGAGCAGGTCGAGCCAATTTAATGGCTGACCTAGTCTTTTGTGTGGCCTCTAGAGCCTGCTCTACTTGAGGACCAAAGAGACACACACCGTCGAAGGGCAATGCCATGACCTTTTGCTGGGCATCATTCATGAAGCCTGAAGTGCACAGCCAGGAATGATGGCGGGTACAAATGCTCACCGCTGTTGCTCGGGGAGGCAGTATTGAAGGAGTCCATAGCTGTTTTAACCTGTTAGTTGTTGGACTCAATACCCCTGGTTATGGTTTGAAGAAGCTCTGAATTAGTGTCCGACTCTGGTAGAGTTTCAACCATTTGTCTGAGTGAAGGCCAAAGAGTATACTCATACTGAGAGAAATAGCCCTGGTAGCTGGCGATATGCATACCCATGGTAGATGCAGCAAAGACTCTCTTACCTAAAGTATCTATCTTACGAGATTCTTTGTTTATAGGTCAAGCTGTAGTAGTCTGAGGAAGGACAACCTTATCATTCTCTGCCAAGACTACAATAGGATCCGCAAATGCTTGAGAGGCCAAAATAGGTCGATCCTTGGGAGCAGCATACTTCCTATCTATGGACTTAGCCGCAGAAGGAATGAGAGCAGGATTATTCCATACCATTCGAGAAAGCGTCTCAAAGGAGGGCTGTACCGGGGGAGTTAAATCCATAGGGATGTCCGGAACATGAAGGTATTGGAGTCTTAATAGCTTCCCAGGATCGATATCCATAGTCTGGAGAGAAACAGTGGAATTCAAATTTTTCAGCAGAGACTTAAATGACAGGTCCTCGACCACAGGCTCTGCAGCAGGATTAGATCCTGTTCCTTCCACATCATCACCCAGCCTAAGGTCTGGATCAGGCTCAGTATCATCTCCTGACAGTCCAGGAGGGACTGTATGGACAGGAAAGGAGTGAAAATCAGAAGGAAAATAAGAGGGAAAAGGGTTCGGAGTCGAGGAGCCCTGAAGACTGGAAGACGTCCCACCAAGTCTCGGCGCCGAAGAAGGGCACGGCACTGCCTGGCTCAGCACAGCGCATGGTGCCGACAGAGCCCTCGGCGCCAAAAAGCCACACGGCGCCGACAAGCCCAATGGCGCTGAGGGCGGTGCTGAAAGGCCACATGGTGCTGAGGGTGGTGCCAACAATCCCAAAGGCGTCGAGGACGACGTCAACAGATGCATCGACGTCGAGGATGGTGTCGAGTGAACCATCAACGCCGAAACCAACGCAAGGCCCCTAAAACTAAGATTTGAGGAAAAAGAAGGAAAAATACCAGGAGATGAGGCATCAGTGTGGCTCCCTGCACTGCAGCCATGTGATGGGAGAGAACACCTGAGCACGGAGTCAACGGCACCGAAGAAGGCGCCGCGCAATTAGGGAGGCCCAACCGCCCAACCCGATCTCCCGAAGGGTCCGAGGGCCCTTGAGTGACTGGGCCAGGCAGCTGGACCAACCTCTGAGCCCACTGCTCCATCAGAGTGGCCCACTGATAAACTGCTCATCTGAAGCCCTACCAGAAGGCAGAGAAGGGCTCTGATGTCGAAGAGGTCGGAGACCAGAGACAGAAACCGTCGACTCTGGAGGAGACTGGCAACTGACCCCAATGACCGACCGTCGATGCGCAGACATACCAGAAGGCGACCTCAAGTGGTGCCTTCTCTTTCTAGACCTATGGGTCGAAGAAGAGCTTGAGGCCGAACGGTGCCGAGATTGCGACCGTTTTCTTTTATGCTTCCGGGGGGACCGCCCCTCCCCCTGGGCACTGGACTGTCCATTGTCAGGCCTCCCCCCTTCCGGAGAGGGCGGAGGATCAGACCCAGCCCAGCTGACTGAACAACTTTCATATAAAGTCTCCCTATCGTCATCTGACCCGCTCATGGTCGACTCCATCAATGTAGGCTGAGACTTCTTTCTTGTAATAAAGTATAGTAAGCGGAACTTTATTCAAGAAATACTACAAAATAAAAAACTGAAAACTATGCGGCTAGTTTGAAGTTTAACTCCCAGCAGGTAATCGACATCATCAATGTAGCGCACTTGATGGCGGGAAAAAAGAAACTGAGGCAGTTGGATGGTTGACACCAAGATAGTCATTGCCGCATGAACAGAGGCTCGTGGCGCTGCTTCTTGCGGCTCCACCTCTGGCGCTGACCCACCTGCAAAAAGTTTGCTCCCGCTGGGTCCTAGCACCTCCAGCGCAGATCCCATCGGTGTGAATGAGTGGTGGAGACTTTATGTCCAGGAAGATATGATGACCAGCAGAAAGGTAGTCTTTCAGGTCAGAAACTTTAAATCACACATGGCCAGAGGCTGAAAGGGTTTGTAAGTGAGCATATCTAGTACGAGATTAATGAAAGGTTGATGCCTAGGGACCTAAATCCGACCTTGAGGAAAGCATTACACAGAGCATTGGTAGTACCACTGTCAACTACTGAAAGATCAAAATCTTTTTTAAGTTATATGGTTCCCCGATTATGGAATAGTTTGCCAATAAGGTTTCACTTGGTGAATGGAAGACCTCCATCAATGAGAATTCTCAAACAGTAGTTTATGGATACAGTAAAAAAAAACCAAAGAGGAGTTGTGCAATAATTGGTTAGATATGTTTAAATGTATGTTGTAATGTAAATTATTGTGTTTTTTTAGATTCGTATTTTTGTACTTTTGAATTGAGTAAGGTATGTATGTGTGCATTGTTGTAATACATGTATTTTGCCCTGGGTCACCATTTTAAATGAGTACTGTTCTCAATGGTTAAACCCTGAAATAAAAATGAAAATGAAAATAAAATGAAAATTAATATCCCACATGGCAACTGGCTTGTTAACCGGGGGCCTTATATGCAGAATACCTTTGAGGAATCTTTTGAACAAAGGTAACTGAGCCAGAAACATGTTCTGGACTGGCTCATGATAGGCAGAGAGCACGCAGAGGTGTACTTTTATAGACGAGTGTTGTAATCCTGCATCTGAGAGATCAAATAGGTACTCCAGAACTTTATCTGGAGGACACTGAAAAGGGGTCTATGTAGACCTTAGCACACCAGTCTGAAAAATGTTTCCATTTAGCAGTGCAAGTTTTCCTGGTGGAAGGCTTACGAGCTTCCAAGAGAATGTCCACGATGATTTGAGAAACGTTAAACCTGCTCACCTCTATCCCCTCAGGAGCCAGGCGTGGAGATGAAGGAAGAACAGGTTGGGCTGGACCAGGGATCCCTGTGACAGGAGGTCTGTTCATAAAGGCAGTAGCTTTGGAGGGGCCTCTGACAACTTGTTGAGCAAGGGAAACCATATCTGTCGAGGCCAACACGGTGCAATGAGAATCATCTTGCCCCCTGTGCTTCCTGCTTGAGCAGTACCCTCTGAATTAAAAGGAAGAGGAAGAAATGGGTACAGAAAATGTCTTGTCCATTGCAGCCTAAATGAATCCTGACAGAAAACACTAAGTACTAGATTTCTGGAGCAGAACAGAGGCAGTTTTGCACTGAATGAGGATGCAAAAAGGTCCAGGTCTGGGCTGCCCCACTCATTAAAGAGCAATTGCACGTCTGTTGCAAGCGATGACTCATGAGGATCTGCTTCTGTCCAACTGAGTTGGTCTGCCAGATCGTTCTGAGCACCCGGCAGGTAAACTGCCTGAATCAGAATCCCGTGCTTGAGACACCAATCCCATACTCTCATGGCTTCCCTGCATAGACAGTAGAAGTGTGCTATACCCTGCTTGTTGATGTAGTACATCACTGCTTTGTTGTCCATCTGAAGAAAGATTGCCTTCTGGCTGACATCTTCCAGAACTCTGAGGGCATATAGGACTGCTCTCTTCTCTAGAACATTTATGTGAAGATGAGACTCCTCCTGGGTCCACACTCCCTGTGTGTGAAGAGCCTGGCAGTGAGCCCCCCAGCCAAGCAGAGACACATTTGTGGTGATGGTGATCTGAGACACCCATGGCACTGCCAGCGGTGCCAGCAACCAAGGCAACAAACAGCACCCACGGCACAGCACAGGGCCCACGGCGCTGACCACGGGCACCAACTCCCAGCGCCAACCCAAACACCAGTGACGCTGCATATGGCACTGATGCCAACCAGCGGTCATGGCGCTGGACCTGTGGCGCCACCCTGGCGTCACTCACAGCGCCAGGAAAAACACTGTGGAAAATGCCAATGGAGAAGAAGGGGAGAAGGAAAAAGGTGGTGCCTGTGCTGGCCCCAGCATGGAAAAGGAGAGGGGAGTAGGCACAAGGGGTTGACACAATGGCGAAGGCACCAAGAGGGCACTGCGCTCATCCTGATCCAATCGACCTGGCTCCAATCCAGCGGCTCTGAGGCCCGGAGGCCCCGAAATCAGGAACACAGCCAGGAAAAAAGAGAAGTCAAACCCCCTGCTCCACAGAAGTGGCCCAGAGGTGAAACTGCTCACCGGAGCTCCAACGAAGACAGAGATGGAGTCCGGAGTTGAGAATGCGGCCGTTAGGAGCAGGGCCTAGGAGAACCCACCAAAGTCGGTTCAGGCCTATCTCCCTTCGCGACGAACAATCCTCGTGCAGACGTATTTCAAACGGCAACTCGAAGGGTAATTCAATTCTTCTTCCCCAAATGAGGAAGAAGAGCTAGAGGCTAAGCGGATCCAGATCCCGGAACCGCTAAATTCATGCTTCGGTGGACTGTCCTCCCCTAACCCCAAGTACAGGACTGTCCGTAGTCAGACCCTCCCCTGTTACTCAAGGGCGGCGGACCAGGCACAGTCCCTCTGCCATAACAACTTTCAAACAAAGTCTTCCTACCATCACCGCTACCGTCTAAGGATGACTCTGTTGATGGCAGGAAAGAATTTCTTTTTCTTTTTCTTCATAATCTTCTTTTCTTGTTCGTAAAATAAGAAAATACTACTAAAAAGTTAAATTAAACACTACAAGCTGCTGTCATATAGACGAAAACTTTGACTCCGGCAGACGAGCGACGTCGACATCCAAGCGCACTCGACGGCGGGAGAAAAGGAACTGAGGCGGTTGGAGGGTCTATGCTGAGATAGCCTACACAGGCGCGAGCTAGTCTCGCGGTGCTGCACATGTGTGGTCCTGTCTCGGCGCCGACCCTTCTGAAAATGTTTGGCTCCTGCTTGGTCCTAGCGCCTCTGGCGCTATCTCACTAGTGTGAATGAGTGATGGAGACTTAGTCTAGAAAGATCCGTGAAACACTTGGTAAAGACTCTAGGTGCCAAGGACAGCCCAAAGGGCAGGACTCTGAATTGGTAATGTTGACCCAGGGCCACAAAATGAAGGTACTTGTGTTGATTTGGGTGTACTGGAATGTGCTCGAAGTCATCTTGCATGTCCAGCGATGTCAACCAGTCGTGTTGTTGGGAGGATTGGCAGAAGTGTCCCCAAGGAGACCATCTTGAACTTCTCTTAGAACAAAAACTTGTTCAGCTTTCTGAGGTCGAGAATGGGACGCACACCCTCTGTCTTTTTCGAAACAGAAAGTTATGGAAGCAGAAACCTGTGTTTTGTTCTGCCCAGGGAACTACTTATACTGCCCTGTTCTTTAGGAGGCCCATTATCTTGGAAGTGAGAAGGTCTGACTGAGCGGTTGACAGATTGTGCTGTCACTTGGGTGGAAGGTTTGGAGGAATCTCTGTGAAGCTGAGAGAGTACCCATCTTGGACAATCCTGAGGATCCACTTCTCTGTGGTGATCGACCTCCATTGGTTGTAAAACTAAGTCACACGAACTCCCACTGCCGTGGAAAAGTCCACCTCAGGCAGCTGAGGTGAGACTGGGGCCAGACTTTCAGAGGGTGGCACTGGGTGCTTTCGGCCCTGGTGTCTTCTGCTCTGTTTTCTTTTGTGGCTGAGGAGGCTGGTTTCTGTTTAGGGTTCCTTGGCCTCTGCCTAGAAAGGGCTGCCTGTTATGAAAAAAACTAATGGTTCCTACCTCTTTGAGGTGAAGGAGCCAGCCTGGCTGTTTCAATGGCAGTCCTGGTTTTCTACACAGCCTCCAAAACTTGTTTTACTTGTGGGCCAAACAAATATGCATAATCAAAGAGAAATGAAAATTACATACCTAACGTAATTCTTTGACAAGTCATCACCATTCATTCATACTGCTGGGTACTAAGCTGGAGGGCGCCAGGACCCAGCAGGAACCAAAAATCTTTGGGTTGGCACCGAGGTAGGGCTGCACACGTGCAGTACCGGGAAACTGGCTTGCGCATGTGTAGGCTATCTCGGCGGTGTCCCTCCAACCACCTCAGTACCTTTTTGACTGAGGAGGTACAGCATAAACTAATTTAGGAAACACCTAACCTAATCTGGTCATAAGATAAACTGGCTGACCTGTATAAGAAGGGTCCAGAACCAAAGTCTGCACAGCCCATCACATGAGGGAGAGTGAAGACCAGAAACAGGATGAGTGAGCTGGGGGATGGTGGGTGGGCATATGGATGAATAGTGAAGACTTGTCCAAGAAGATCAAGAATTACAGTAGGTACGTAATTTTATGCAGAAACATAGAATCTGTTGGCAGATAAGGACCATACGGGCCCATCTAGTCTGCCCATTTCCTTACTCACTGCTGCAGCCCCAGATCCTATTTGATCTGCAGCTCTCCTGCTCTGCACATCTCCAGGGTACCCTCATGTCTATCGGCCCATGCACTCTTGAACCCCTGTATTATTTTTGCATCCACCACTTCTGCTGGAAGGCTGTTCCACGGCTCCACTACCCTCTCAGTGAAAAAGTACTTCCTAACATTATCCCTAAGCCTTCCACTCTTCAACCTCGTATCAGGCCCCCTTGTTCTTGTGCAGAGTTTTCTCTGAAATATGCTTTCCACCTGTACCCTGTTTAGTCCCCTAAAGTACTTGAAAGTCTCTATCATATCTCCCCTCTCCCTTCTTTCCTCCAGTGGATAGATATTAAGGTCCTTAAGTCTTTCCTTGCAGGGCTTCTGGTGTAGTCCATGTACCATATTTGTTGTCCTTCTCTGGACTGCCTCTATTTGGTAAATGTCATTCTGGAGATGTGGTCTCCAGAACTGGACAGAGTACTGCAGTTGAGGCCTCACCAGTGATCTGTATAGTGGTATCACCACCTCTTTCCTCCTGCATGTCATGTCCCTCCCTATGCACCCCAACACTCTGTTTGCTCTCCCCGCTGCCTTTTCACACTGTTTGGTTACCTTCAGGTCGTCAGATATGATAACCCCCAGGTCGCTCTCCTGACTTGTGGTGGCCAGAACTTCCCCACCCATCCTGTACTCCTCCCTTGGTTTCTTGTGACCCAGGTGCATGATCTTGCACTTTTTAGCATTGAAACTCAACTGCCAGACACCCGACCACTCCTCTCATAGGCTTAGGTCCTTTCTCATTTTTCCCACCCCCTCCGGTGTGTTCATTCTGTTGCAGATCTTAGTGTCATCTGCGAAGAGACATACCTTTCCTTCCAGACCTTCTGCAATGTCACTAACGAAGACAATGAATAGGCCTGGCCCCAACACCAACCCCTGTGGCACCCTGCTGGTCACCTCCCTCTCCTCAGATTTCATACCATTTATCACCACCCTCTGAGTCCTGTCCCTTAGCCAGTTCCCAACCCACTTTACTACCGTAGGACCCACTCCTGGGCTCCCCAATTTATTTAGCAATGTCGTGTGCGGGATGATGTCGAAGGCCATGCTGAAATCCAGGTAGGCTACATCCACCGACCCTCTCTGATCTCCCACCCTGGTTACCCAGTCAAAGAAATCTGTAAGATTTGTCCGACAGGACCTTCCCGCTAAGAATTCATGCTGCCTTGGATCCTATGCCCCGCTATCCTCCATAAGCTTCACAATTCTCTCCTTAAGTAAGGACTCCATTAGTTTTCCCACTACTGAGGTCAGGCTTACAGGCCCATAATTGCTTACCTCCTTTCTGCTTCCACTCTTGTGGAGAGGGACCACATCTGCTCTCCTCCAGTCCTCAGGCACCTCTCCTGTCTCTAGTGATGTGTTGAAAAGGACAGCCAGTGGTTCTGCCAGCACTTCCCCGAGTTCACTCAGTACTCTGGGGTGGATCCCATCTGGCCCCATTGCCGTATCTGCTTTTATTTTCCAAAATTCTTCTAGGACTCTTTCCACCATGAATGGGCTGGTGTCTACCCCCACTGTATACCTCGCTTACTGAGTCTCAGTCCCTCACCCTCTCCTTCCCTGGTGAATACTGAGCAAAAGTACTAGTTCAGTATCTCGCCTTTTCTAGGTCATCCTCCACCCTTTCTCCTCCTTCCTTCTTCAGCTTAATGATCCCATATCTGGTCTTTTTCCTCTCGCTACTATATCTGAACAAGGTCTTTTCACCTTTCTTAATAGCCTGGGCTATACCTTCCTCTGTCTGTGCATTAGCCTTTCTAATTAGTTTCCCAGATTCCCTCTGCTTCTCCAGATATTGTTCTATGTCCTCATCCTTTTGTGTTTCCTTGTATCTTCTCTATTTTCATATCCTCCTGAACTTAAAGTCTTGCTGGGTGAGTACCAAGCTAAAAAAATCCCCAGAGCAGGGCAGCAGGAGACAGAGCTCACTCAGGACAAAACTCCATTAAGGATTGTCCTGCAGTGTGCTGTCTGGCATGGACATCTTGAGCATAGTGCTTCACAAAGGTATGAACTGCGCTCCAATTAGTCGTTTTGCAAATCTCTACAATGGGCACAGAACAGAGCTCTACCAGGGAGGCTGCCACCACTCTGGTAGAGTGGGCATACACCCAGCCTTCAAACTTGACCTGCACCATCGAGTAGCAATGGCGAAGGCATGCCACTATCCAAGCAGAAATGCATCTAATGGCCACTGGCTGGCTGGCCCAGCCAAGTCATGCTGAACGATACAAAGAGTTGCTTGGTTTCATGGATCTCCCAGTTCTATCGATGTAGAATCACAGAGCCCTCTTGACATCTAGAGAGTGAAGGGTGCATTCCCCCTTCATTCTGGAAGTTAGCAAAATAAGTGGGAAGAACCAATGGCTGATTGAGGTGAAAGTCCAAAACCACTTTGGGCAGGAACTTAGGGTGAGTACAAAGTACCACTTTATCCAGTTTTGGGCTGTCCCACACATCAGATAACGATTACACGAAGTCTAGTGCAAACGACCTTTCACGTGGATCAGCCTGTGTCCTACTGAGGTGATCCACCAGGTTGTTCCGAGTTCCTGGCAGGCAGGCTGCCTGAATCAGAGCATCGTGCTTCAGGCACCACTCCCAGACCCTCAAGGCCTCCCTGCACAGATGGTAGCAGCAGTGAGCTCCACTCCATTTGTTGATGTAGTACATCACAGTCTTGTTGTCCATCTGAGGAAGAATTACCTTGCGGCAGACAACATCCTTCCAGGCTCGGACAGTGTAGAGGGCAGCTCTCATCTCTGGAACATTTATGAGCAGATGACACTACTTGTGGATCCACACCCCTTGTGTGTGGAGATCTTGGCAGTGAGCTCCCCAACTGATCAAGGATGCATCCGTGGTTTTGCAAGTATTATTTTATTTCTGTAAGGCACCCTTTCTGTGCTCAGGGCACCTTTACAATACACATTAAAAAAGAAAATGTCATAATATTACAAATTAAAAACAAATAAAACATATTAATACACACTCAGTAAGTTCCTATAAATGCCAGGTTAAAAAGATATGTCTTCAATGACTTTTTAAAACCTTCCACGGTCAGGCTCTCTCGTATCTGGCGTGGTAGAGAGTTCCACAGGGTAGGTGCCATAAAGGCAAAAGAACTTCCTCCTGATGTTTTTAGGGATACCTTTGGAATCTCTAGTAATCCTGCCCCAGAGGATCGGAGTGAGCGGGTGGGACAATAAGGACGTAAGAGTTCTTTCAGGTAGTGGGGTCCTTGTTCATGTAGGGCTTTATAGGTCAGCAATGCGACCTTGAAGGTGATCCACCACTGTATTGGCAGCCAGTGCAGTTCATGCAGCACAGGTGTTATATGACTGGATCTAGGGGTTCCAGTCAACAATCTGGCCGTCGCGTTCTGCACTAGCTGCAAGTGGCGGATTTCTGCCTCTGGTAGCCCTAGGTAGAGGGCGTTGCAGTAATCAAAATGACTGGTGACAAAGGCATGGACCAAGGTAGGAAGATCTTCAGGTGGGACCAGGTGCTTCACCCATGCTATGTTCCTTAGATGGTAAAACAAAGATTTGACTACAGCCGAAACCTGCGCCCTCAGGGTCAGGCCTTCATCAAATACCACACCCAGGTTATGCACTGGCCCGAGGCAATAAGCGGGGTCCCACCAAGATTTAATCCTGAAGGTTTTCCGCCCAGGCCCGTCATCCTGTAACCAGGGTCACCACCAATCATGTTTGCCCCCACCCCGAGTTCAGCGAGCCAACTGGCACTCATCCAGTTCTGAATCTCCAGCAGGCAGTTATTAAACACCGTAACAGAGTCTAACTCCTGTTCAGGTACAAAAGACATGTATAGTTGAGAGTCATCGGCATAGTAATGAAAACTCAGCCCGATGGTGATCTGAGACTCTGGTGGGGCAAAGGTAAGACCCTGAAGGGGCTTGTCTTCCTGAGTCCACAATGCAAGTGATCTTGTCAGAGGGTCTGTCACTTTTATATGGTAAGACTGTGGATGTGTGTTCAGTGACCACTGTGTGCTGAGCATCCATTGGGTGGTCCTCATGTGCAGACGGGCTAGAGGTACCGTGAACATGGATGAGGCCATGAGGCCCAACATCTGCTGCGTGGAGAGAGCTCAAACAGAAGCATTCTCCCGAATGTAGCAAGCCATCTGGAGAATGTCTTTCCTCCTGCCTTTCAGAAAGAAAGCACTTGCCCTGGAGGTATCCAGAAGCGCTCCTATGAAGAGGAGCTGTTGAGAGAGCTGAAGCTGGGATTTTTCCAGATTCAGCAGAACTCCCATGGAGGTGAGGAACTGAGAAGTCGTGGAGACTACTTCATGTGTCTCCTGACTGGATGGACTTGCTAGAAACCAATCATCCAGGTAGGGGAAGACTTGGATGTTGAGCTTTTGGAGGTATGCCGCGAGAACTGCAAAACACTTTGTAAAGCCTTGAGGTGCCGAGGACAGCCCAAAGGGCAGGACTCTAAACGTAGTGCTGACCCAAGGCCATGAAGCGGAGTTACTTGTGGTGACCTGGGTGTACCGGAACGTGCTGGTAGGCATTCTGCATATCTAGGGATGCCAGCCAGTCATACTGATAGAGGAGTGGAAGTAAGATTCCCAGGGAGATCATCTTGAACTAATCCCTAAACAGATATTTGTTTAACTTTCTGAGGCTGAGAATTGGATGCATGCTGCCTGTCTTCTTTGGAACCAGAAAGTAATGGGAGAAGAAACCCATGTTCCTTTCTGCACAGGGAACAACTCCTACTGCTCTGTTTCTGAGACAGCCTTGTATCTTGGAAGTGAGAAGGTCTGTCCTAAAACTGAAGGTGGACAAAGCAATGGGTCCTGGTGGGATTCACCCCAGAATTCTAAAAGAACTAAGGGGAGAACTAATAACACCATTGACTACCCTTTTTAACAAATCATGGGAGGACGGTGTGGTACCAGAGAACTGGAGGAGGGTGGATGCTTTTCCCATTCACAAAAGTGGGAGCAAGACAGAGGCAGGAAACTATAGACCCATCAGTTTGACTTCAGAGGTAGGGAAAATGATGGAATCACTTCTGAAGTAAAGAACTGCTGAGTACCTAAAGGCTAGTGGGGTGCAGGACCCAAGGCAGCATGCATTCACAGTGGGAAGGTCATGTCAGACAAATCTAATTGATTTCTTTGACTGGGTGACCAAAGTAGTAGACCAGGGAGGGACTGTGGACATGGTCTACCTAGACTTTAGCAAGGCATCTGACACAGTCCCGCACAAAAGATTAATAAACAAATTAGCCAGCCTGGATACAATATTGACTGGACAACAGGACGCAAAGGGTAATAGTAAACAGAGTCTACAGTGAAGAAAGGGGGGTTACTAGTGGGGTACCGCAGGATTCAGTACTGGGTCTGGTCCTTTTTAATGTCTTTATAAAAGTGACATTACAGAGGAACTGGAAGGAAAAGTATGTCTCTTTGCAGACGACACAAAGATCTGCAACAGGGTTGATACACAAGTTGGGGTGGAAAGGATGAGAAGGGACTTGGCAAGGTTGCAGGAATGGTCAAATGTATGGCAGCTTAGATTCAACGCAAAGAAGTGCAAAGTAATGCACCTGGGAAACAAAAACCCAGGGGAAGAGTACACAATGGGGGGTGAGATACTGACAACAACAAAAATGGAAAGGGACCTGGGGGTAGTTATATAAGATGACTTAAAGGTGGGCAAGCAATGTGAGAAGGCAGTAAGGAGGGCTGGGGGATACTGGGATGCATAGGGAGAGGCAGCACCAGTAGAAAACAGGAAGTTGTTATCCCTCTGTACAGACAGTTGGTGAGACCCCATCTGGAGCACTGCATGCAATTCTGAAGACCCCATCTCCTCAAAGACACAGACAGGGTGGAGGATGTCCAGAGTAGGGCAACCAAAATGGTGCAGGGTCTGCACCAGAAGACATATGAAGAGAGACTAAAGGAGTTTAATATGTATACCCTTGAGGAAAGAAGGGAGAGGGGGAACATGATAGAAACTTTCAAGTACCTCAAGGGAATCAGCAAAGTCCAAGAGGGTAGCATCTTTCAGAAAAGAGATGTGCAAGAACGAGGGGCATAATTTGAAGATGGGGGAGGCTCAGATGTAATGTGAGGAAGTATTTTTTTCACGGAGAGGGTTGTGGTTGCATGGAACAAACTTCCTGAGGAGGTCATGGAGTCAAAAATAGTGGGGGAATTCAAAAATGCATGGGACAGACATAAGGCAATTCTAGTGGGGGGTAGGAAGAAGTAGGCTGTTGATTAACTAGGATCTGCAGCTTATCCATTAGGTAGGGAAATGGCAGACTAGGTGGGCCAAGTGGTCCTTGTCTGTCACCAAATTCTATGATTCTCTGACTGAGCAGTGGACAGGCTATGCTGCAGCTTGGGTGGATGATCCGGGGGGGGGGGGTCTCCATGAAATTGAGAGAGTAACCCTCTTGAATAATCCTTAGGACCCATTTGTCTGTGGTGATGGACCTCCACTGGTTGTAAAACAGAGTCAGATGACCTCCCACTGCCGTGGAAGTGTCCACCTTGGGCAGTTGAGGTGAGACGTGGGGCCAGATTTTTAGAGGGTAGCACTGGGTGCTTTTGGGCCCTGTGCATTTTGCTGCATTTTCTTTTGCAGCTGAGGAGTCTGGTTTCTGTTAAATTGTCCAAACTATTGAACTCTTGGTGGAAAAAATGAAAATTATGTACCTACCGTAATTCTTGCTCTTTCTGTGTATCTTCACCATTCATCACTAGTGGGTACAAGCAGGAGGATTAGGACCCCACGGGAGGATTTTTTTTTTTCTGGCAGGAGGAGGAGGAGCCAATGCAGATACGGCACTGCCCTCGAGGCCGACATATTACATGGCTCACGGGTTGGCCAGTAACTGCCGTTGACGCCTCCTCAGCCCCAGTTCTGCACACCGGTGAGAGACAGAAAGGTAAGGAGGGTTGGAAGGGTGGGCAAGGGACATAAAAAGGAAAGGATATAAAACTAAAAGGAGGAATATGCCATAGAGAAGACAGGAAAGAAGAAGAAAACCAGGGATTGGGGAGAGGGGCCAACTCTGGGTGAAAGGAATGGGTGAAGAGGGGGAAGGAAAGAAGAAGAGGAGGAGGAGGAGACACCGCCCCATGCTATCGGCCTGGACTGATTGAGAAGGCAAGCCACAGATTTAGGCAAGCTAGCTGGCATTAAGGCTTGGGGAATGGAACCACTGAGTGACAGAAGTAGGCCAAGGATTCAGGATGGGCGGCGTCCTCCTCTCCTACTACATTATTAAAGCAGAAGGACTGCTACACAGATGTCCTGGAGAACACCCCAGAGTAGGCTGGATGTTTGGAGAGTAGGGTACCTCCTCTGGAGGAACTGGAGGGGGAAAAACAATTTCAGAGGGAATAACCGGGGATCAAGAAAAGAGCTCCCCTCTCCCCCCCAAGGAGAGAGGGAGTCACAGCACCAAGAGATACTTGGTTTGAAGGAGAGAGCTCCTGAGATCCCCCGCAGCACAGCCCTTCCTGCTTGCCCACCCAGAAGAATCTCCCCTCGATTCCAGAAGGAAGAGGGGATGGGGAGGTGCTAAGACTAGATTCCAGTGGAAGACAAACAGGGAGGAGGAAATGTCCAGAGACTGAGGCCCCAGAGGGAAAGGTGGACGGGATTTAGTGATGAATGGTGAAGACACAGAGAAAGATAAAGAATTACAGTAGGTACGTGATTTTCATATCTTATCTGTGTCAATCTTCACCATCCATCACTAGTGGGTGAGTACCGAGCCCCCCGAAGGCGGGGCCCTGCACCTCCCTAAGGGACAGTGTCTCTCAGCCTCCAGTGGGGGAGATACCGGAGGAGAGAACCCCTGCAGGCCTGGCTAGGCCTGGGACTGGTCCAGGTGAGGTGAGAATCTCCTCACAGGAGAAGGAAGGTGCCCATGAAGCTCTCGCCTCACCCAACAGAAAAAAAGATGGATTCTCTGGAAGGCGGAGGAAGTCACCCTACGTCAGACCAGGGGTGACAACCGGGAGAGATGAAGCCATGCCAACCACCTGATGCAGATCGCTGTCCCCACTATCCTGGAGGCCACCTCGCTGGCATCATATGATGCCCTTGCTTGGTGCCTTGCAAGCTCCAGGCCTCGCGCGAGAGGGCAATGGCTCATCTGGTTTCCTCCAAATCAGGCAAGGAGGCTAGAACCTGTCCTAGCTGTGACCACAAGTACCTGTTGTAGGTACCAAGGTGGGCCTGATGAGCTGCCACACCGAGTGAGATCCGTGCGGAGGAGAAAACTCTCCTGCCCAAAAATCAAACACAGCTGAGTTCGAATCTGGGGGACAGTCATGGCTCGGGCTTCTGTGCCCAGAGTGGGTGTCCAGGAGCATCACGCCCAAGGGAGGGTGAGGCAGAGTTCCTGGAGACCCCGGGAGGGGTGCAATACCACAGGTGAAGGTCCCTTGGGGCTGCAGCTGGGGGAAAGGGATGTCGCCAGACCTGGAGTGATGCCTCCCGGAAGGGAGCAGGCCAGGCGGGGACCAACAGGGGGACCGCACTGTACTCGCCCAAGAAGACTCGCGCCGACTGGTCTGGATTGCGTTCTCCTAAGGTGGAAATGTGGAGCTCATCGAGAAACCCTGACAGGAAAGGCTGATAACTAGAAAGATTAGCTGCTGGGGAAGGATGGACGGATGACTCCTCTCCCTCAGAGAAGGAAGATGAGGGAGCCAATGAGCTCAGAGAGACAGGGTCAGGCTGCACTGGGGAGTGGTGGAACACCTGTTCATCCATGGCTCGGAGGTAGGCAGGGTACAGTGCAGCAGTGGCCCTGAACTGTTCCCAGGTAAGGGGTCACATAGGACCAGAGATACCTGGGAGAGGGGGAGGGGTTGGCAGAGGCACAGTGCCTAGGAACCTCCGAGGAGGGGCACTGCCTCTGCCAGGGCAGGGGAACTGTGTGGGAGACCTCAAGGGAAGAGGGGTTCTGGTGGTCCCAGCAGACAAAGGCCACTCAACTGGGCTGGAATGGCCAGAGCTGAGCCCAAGAGAAAAATTCCCCCCGCGAGGCGACTGGGGCCACATGTGCCCAAAAAGGCGGCCCCTGACCTCTGAAGAAAATGTCCCTCCCGGGTGGTCCTCAGGGAAGAGGACTGGCCCAATGCTACAGCTCCACCCCAAGCCCCTGTGTGCTCCCAGGAGAGGACTCTGAGCTGAACTGAGTCTACTCAATGCTTCGGACTCTGAGAGAGCCCTCTTCCTCACCACCAGCTGAGGCAGCTGGCACCCAGCAGCTGACTCTGAGGAGACAGCTGGTGGTGGAGCGCCCTCCCCTGCCTGGGACACCCCAGCCCACCCAGAAGTCAGGCTGGCCAGGACAATCACAGGAGGGGGTACATCCCCCATGGGGGAAGATGGTTCATTGGCCCCAGGCTGCCCTGTGGTGTCCCCCCCCCCGGGCATCTGAGGGCTGGTCAGAACCAGCGGAATCCACCCTTCCCGAGTGGGGGCTGAAGCACTGGACATGAAGTAATCAGAGGATTCCGAAGAATCCGGGAGCCAATCCAGGTCAGCCTCCAAATCATCCTCCCTGGAGGAGGAGGCCAATTGAGCAGCTCCTCGATCCCTCCTGGTCCTGGGACCCGGGAGCTACCCTTCTCCCTGGCACTGCGAGCAGCACGGGGGTCGAGGCGGCACCATTAAGCGGCACTGCAACCGCCCCATGTTGCTATGGAGACCTGCCCAGACTCTCAGTGCTGCAAGTGTACCGGAGTCAGGGGCAGTACTGAAAGGCAGTGCCAAGGACGCCCGCTGGCTCAGGAGTATGATTTAGGGGAGTCCAAGAGGCACTGCTAAGACGGTGCCTCCCACTCTGGCACCTAAGGGGGCCAGACTGGGCCTCTTGCACTGTGGAAGGAGCCCCCACCGAGGCAAGGCTAGAATGGAAGGGGCCTCCTCCTCCACAGGCCATACAGGAACAGGAGGGGCCCCTGGAGGAAGGGTCAAGAACCCTGACCTTGGCTTCCTGAGTGCAAGCCTGTCTTTCAAAAGTCAGTGGTGCTCGTCTGACTTTAAATGCGCACAATTCCAAAACCCGGCGGTCCATGGAAAAACAGGTATTGCAATGATCCATGTCATGGTTAGGGCCAAGGCAGGTCAAGCACCAGTTATGCTGGTTCATGATGGAGAAAAGTCGGCCGAAGGGACACTGCCACATAGGAGGACAACCTGCCTTAGACAATTTCTTTTTGTCCCCCGAACAAGACGTAAATGGATGAAAACAAAACAAAAGTACTCGGTGTCATCGAAAATGAAATGAAAGATCTTACCGGGAGAGCGACACACTGGGAAGCAATGGCGGAAACAGAACGGGCCGAACCCGATGGACTAGGCTGCTGGCGCTGATTTCTCTGAAGCTTCCACATGAGGTCCTCTCTGGATGGCGGGAGAAGCAGAACTGGGGCTGAGGAGGTACCCTACTCTCCAAACATCCAGCCTACCCTGGGGTGTTCTCCAGGGCATCTGTTTAGCAGTCCTTCTGCTTTAATAATGTAGTAGGAGAGGAAGACCCACCCTGAATCCTTGGCCTGCTTCTACCATTCAATGGTTCCATTCCTCAAGCCTTAATGCCAGCTAGCTTGCCTTAAATCTGTGGCTTGCCTTCTCAATCGGTCCAGGCCGCTAGCACGGGGGGTATCTCCTCCTCCTCCTTTTTTCTTTCCTTCTACCCCCCTTTTTCACCCATTCCTTTTCACCCAGAGATTGTGGCCCCCTCTCCCCCAATCCCTCAGGTTTTCTTCTTCTTTCCTGTCTTCTCTATGGCATATTCCTCCTTTTAGTTTTATATCCTTTCCTTTTTGTGTCCCTTGCCCACCTTCCCAACCCTCCTTACCTTTCTGTCTCTCACCGGTGTGCAGAACTGGGGCTGAGGAGGCGTCGATGGCAGTTACTGGCCAACCCGTGAGCCATGTAATACATCGGCCTCGAGGGCAGCGCCGTATCTGCATCGGCTCCTCCTCCTGCCAGAAAAAAAAAAAGCTTCCCGTTGGGTCCTAATCCTCCAGCTTTTACCCACTAGTGATGAATGGTGAAGACTGACATCAATAAGATCAGATCGGACAACCACAAACAAATGAATTTTAACTGCTTTATTACAAATTTAAAGTGGGAGTCCACAGTGAGGAGGAGACGACCACACAAGCCCCAGCGCTTCGGGTCCAAATAACCCTTTATCAGGGGGCATGGTAAAATCATGGGGAACCACCTGACATTTAAATATACTTCCTCATTAATAATACATAAGCAATTTCATCATATTAACTCCTTCAGTGACATACAACATTCTGATACCTAGAAAATAAGCTACACTTTTGAACACTTTATATCTATCACTTACATTAATTATTAGAAAACATATTAATAAAAAAATGTATACATAGCAATACATTTGTCTAAAAGACGGGAACATCACTTGATAATAAATAAATTAATAAATCTATTTATTCACTCAATTTATTAGGAATAATCAGAGCAACAGCTGATCAAATAGTGGCCCATGCACCTTTCACAGATCCTAATTATTTTTATAATTCAGCATTTCAAGGCTCCAATCCCTGTTCCCATCAATAGCAAAAAAGAGACAAAAAAGGTGAAAGCTTCCATCACATAACCTGCAAGAGAAACAGGAAAAAAACAGACATAATATGCCTGAATAACATTTAATAAATAATCTTCTACTTGCTAAAGTGATATACACTTTAACTACATTCCCACAATAAAAATAACTTATATAGAAGGACTTCTTTGTGTTTGTAAAGGTCATCCGCCTTTCTTTGAAGTGCTGCATAATTTGCTCTGGTCTGTTGCAGTTTATGGTATGGCTTTTGGATTCTGTCCACAGAGGAAGTCTGTAAAGCCAGG
Organism: Neoceratodus forsteri; assembly: GCA_016271365.2. NCBI lineage: Eukaryota > Metazoa > Chordata > Ceratodontiformes > Ceratodontidae > Neoceratodus > Neoceratodus forsteri. Next base: position 456,567,429 of record CM028135.1, on the reverse strand, counting down.
GATGTCCTCATATTCTTAAGCAGTGACTGGAACGAGAGGTCCTCTACTGGAGCCTCGACTGGGGGTGAGGGTTTATCTTCTAAACTGTAGAAAGAATCTTAGTCACCCTGTTCAGAAAATAGCAAATCGGGGTCAGATTCGTCCTGCTCCAAGTAACCATCAAAGGGAGCAGGTGCTGCCCCTAAATGGCCCTTGCCTGGTCTGGGAAAAGGATAAACATGGGAAACCAGAATAGGCAAGAGACTCGGCACTGCAGATCCTGGCACCAGATCTGGCTCTGAGGGTCCTGGTGCCGCAGACGACTCCACCCCCTGCACCGCGGACCTTGGCACCACACACAACACAGAGGACCCCGCGCGCCAGATGTGGCACCATGGATCCTTGCACATGGTGCGGCACAGCAGAACCCAGCACCGCTCCATGAGGAGACAGCTTCAGACATGGCGCAAAGGCCCGCGCCGCCCATAAACCCAGTGCAGTCCTAGAAGAAAAAGAAGGGGGAGGGGACAGTACCTGTGTCAGCCCCTGCGAGGAAACAGCAAGAGGGGGGAGGGCACATGGAACTGGCATCAGGGGCATCGGCATAGGAAAAGATTCCGTTGCTGGTGCCAAATGCATACTCTGTCCTAAAGGACCTAACTATAGATCCGAGGCTACTAGGCCAAAGGGCCCTGAAATCAGATCAGCAAGAAGGGGCATACGGGACAGGTGCAGTACCCACTGCTCCATAGGAGCAGTCTAATGATGAAACTGCCCACAGGAAAACAGAGTGGGGCTTCGGTGTCGAGAATCAGAGCGATCGTGAGTAGAAGCTGCCGGGGAACCGGTTGGAACTGGAGACGACCTACCACTCTTGACCATCGAAGACCTCTTGGCAGACACCAGAGGGCAACCTCGAGCGATACCATTTTTTCTTCTTCTGATGGGACGAAGAAGAACTCGAGGCCGAGCGGTGCTGGGCCCCTGACCTGGATCGGGAACAGGCCCGCTTCTTTTTGTGTCTACAGGAAGTCTGTCCTTCCCGAACACTGGACTGCCCATGGTCGGACCCCCCCCACCGGAGAGGGCAGCAGACTGGACACAGCCCAGCTGCTAGAGCAGCCTTCCAATGGAGAGTCTCTACCGTCACTGTCTCCATCTATGGTCGGCTCCTTTGATTGGTAGGGCTGAAGAAGCAAAATAATAAAACTCCTTTTTATTTTTTAATCTGTGGAAAACAGTAAACCACTAAAAACTGAATAAAACTTAAATGCTGTTGTCGTGAGGCGTGAGATTTGACTTCTGGAGGGCAGCGTGGGTTGTCACTCACTGGCGCTTGCCGATGGCGGGGAGAAAAGGAACTGAGGCAGCTAGATGGTCAATGCTGAGATAGCCTATATGGCGCGAGCTAGTCTTACGGTGCCATGCATGTGCGGTCCTACCTCGGCACTGGCCCTCCTGAAGATTTTTGGCTCCCTTGGGGTCCTAGTGCCTCCAGCTTGAACCCAGAAGTATGAATAAATCATGAAGACTTTAAGTCCAGGAAGATCTGTAAGCTCCCACAAGATAAACATAAAAGGAAATATGGCAATACAGAAAAAGTAACAATGGGGGTTCCAAAGGAGTGCATAGTGAAGCAATGTGTACATAAAAACAGGAAAATGGCAGCGGAAACAGGCTATTTTGGTCTATCCAGTCTGCCCGAGTGTGCAGCTCTCAGATGAAATTATGGGCGCTGCCCCCACTCCCCTTTCAACACAATTTTCCTCCTTCCCCCTCCCATCCCTTACTCATCTTCCCACCCATTATGACCCTCCCTTTCACTCTGTCCCAACCCCTTTTAAAGCTGTCCACTGTTTTAGATGATACCATCTCCTCCAGCAGTTCGTTTCACTTGGACACTACTCTTTCTGTGAAAAAGTGCCTTCTCATTTCCCTTTTGAATCTTCCTCCCACTAATTACGGAATGTGTGCCCTAGTGGACACATTCCCCGTGAGACTGAAGATGCCTTCCATACTAACCTTGTTTATACCTATAAGGTACTTGAAGGTTTCAATCATGTCCTCCCTCTCCCTTCTGTCCTCCAGGGAATACATGCTGAGCACCTGTAGTCTCTCCTCATAGGGCCTGTCCTGCAGGCTCTGGATCAACTTGGTTGCCCTTCGCTGCATCCCCTCCAGTAAACTGATGTCCATTTTCAGATATGAGCACCAGAACTGCACACTGTACTCCTAGTGCGGTCTTACCAAGGACCTGTACAATGGCAGAATGACCTCTCTTTCCTCGAGGGGATTCCTCTGGCGATGCATCCCAGCATCCAGGTGGCTTTGGCTGCTGCTTTACAGCAATGCACAGAGTGCTTCAGGTCCCTTGTGATGATTACCCCTAGGTCCTTTTCTTCCTCAGAACTGGATACCTGTATCCCTCCCAGCCAGTAACTGGTCCCTGGGTTCTTAGCTCCCAGGTGCATGACCTTGCACTTCTTGGCACTTAACCCCAGCTACCAGATACCCAACCACATTCTGAACCTACTAAGGTCTTCTCTCCTTCGCTCTTGTCTCCCCTTCTCTGTGTCCACTCTCCCACAGAGCTTAGTGCCATCTGCAAAAAGGCAAATTTTAACTTTTGATCCCATTTGTTATATCGCTGACAAAGATATTAAACAGCACTGGATCAAGCACTGAGCCCTGTGGGACCCCACTTGACTAGAGGCCTAGGCTGCGGAAGTCCCCCCCCCCACTACCACCCTCTGGTTTCTATCATGTAGCTAGCTATTGACCCACTATGCCAGCTTCGCCCCAGCTCCCAGGTCCTGCAGCTTACTGAGCAGCCTTCTATGAGGCACAGAGTCAAAGGCCTTGCTGAAGTTCAGATAAAGGACATCAACCGCCTGGCCACTGCCCTTGTGACCCAATCCAAAAAAGTCTATCAGGCTGGTCTGGCAGATCTTCCTAAGACAAACCCATGTTGCCTTTTGTCCTGGAGTTCATTAACCTCTAGAAAGCCCACCAGTCTCTCCTTTAGTATGGTCTCCATTAATTTGCCTACAATGGAGGTATGGATGACTAATTACTTGGTTCATCCCTAGGTCCACTCTTGTGGAGAGGCATCACATGTGCCATTCTCCAGTCCTGAGGCATGCACCCTGTCTCTAGCAAGGTGTTAAACAGGTCTACTAGGGGGCTAGCATGGACGTTAGCCAACACCTTCAGAAATCTTGGGTGCACGCCATCCAGTCCAGGCTCTGTTCACCCTAGGGGCCCTAAGACCCTTTAAAACCATGTCCTCCTAATTTGCCCCATCTGTTTCAGCCCCCTTCTTACGAACCCCTATTTTTCTCTGTGGCACAGGTCCAGTCTTCTCCCTAGTGAAAACTGAGCTGAAGTACTCATTCAGTACCTCTGGCTGTTCCCCACTACTTTCCGCCCATCCCCCCCTCACTTTAATTTAACAATCCCATTCTTGATATTTCTTTTCTCCCTTATGTACTAGAAAAAGTTATTTTTCCCTACTTTTATCCACAAGCTAATTTTAGTTCCTTCATGGTCTTTGTTGCCCTGACCCCTCTGCTTGCCTCTCTTGACTTCAATGAATAAACCTCCCTCCCTGTCTACATCCTTCAGTGTATGTTTCTGCTTATGAAAAGCTGCTCTCTTTTCCCTCACTTTTGCTGCCATCTCCTTGCTAAGCCAGCTTGTTTTTTTTTTTTTTTTTATCTTGGCTTTATTACTGTGAGCCTTGGTACACATTTTAGTGGCCTCAGTCAGACTCATCTTTATAACTGACCATTTCTGCTCCATTTCCATTTCTGGACTGGTTTTGGCAAGATGTCCCTCTAGGATTTCACCCATCTTTCCAAAGTCAGCCTTCCTAAAGTCCACTACCCTTGTCTTAGTCCTGGATATTTTTTTGCCCAGATTCAAGCAGAACCATACTATGCAGTGGTCACTCCCTGCAAGAGGGTCTTCCACCTTTATTACATGGACATGTTCACTTTTGGACAATACTAGGTCCAGTAAGGCTCCATCTCTGGTAGGTTCCATGACTGCCTGCACCAGGAAACTATCCTGGAAAGCCTCCAGAAGGACCTGCTCACTGAAGCAGGAGGTAACTGGGGTCCTCCAGTCAATTCCAGGTAGGCTAAAATCACCTGTTATGACTATACTTCCTCTACTAGATATTCTAATTTGTCCCACCAATGCTCTGTCCAACTCCTCATTCTGTGACGGTGGTCTGTATATCACCCGTATTCTAACTTTTCTCCCCTTGGTGGTCTGAAGATGAACCCAAAAGGCTTCAGGCATTCCCTCAGACTTCTCCTCCCTGATGCATGCGATCCCTTCTCTCACGAATAAAGCTGCTCCTCCCTTTCTCCCAGTCTCTCTGGCCTTCCTGTAAATTCTATACCCAGGGATCACGAGGTCCCAGTCATGGTGTTAGGTGGCTCACGTCTCGGTGATGGCCGCTTTGTCCACCTCCCTCTCAGTCATCACTGCCTGGAGATTCACCATTTTGTTTGCCAGGCTCCTTACATTTAATGACAGCACCTTCCACCATGACTCCCATACACCATTACCACTGGTCAGCCCTTTTCATCTGCCCCCCTATCCCCTCCCTCTCACTCCAGTTTCCTTCTGTTGACTTAATAGGGGAGACTCATCAGTCCCCACACTTGGTGACTATGGTAGCAGTATACCCTAGTCCTCCCGGTCAGTTAAATTAAGGTTTGTTGACATGTATTCCTCCAGTTTTTCCTTTAGGACCCTGGGGCTCTCTCAGCTTAAATGTAGTCTATCTGGTGCATATAGGTCCTTATTATACCAAGTCCCACCCCAACTCCCTACCAGCCCATACCCATTTGACTCACACCACCCTCTTAACCAACCATTAAATTCTTCAGTTCTCTGTTTTCTTACAGTACTAGCCCAAGGGACCGGGAGCAACTCAGAGAAGGCTACTGACCTTCCTGCCTCACTGCAGATTGTCCCTTTTCTCCTTAATCCTCTCCCATACCACCTCTACTCCACACTCTGCAAGGTCATTTGTACCCAGGTGTACTATAATATGAGTTTTTTCACTCACCTGCCCTACACACTTAGTTATAAAAGGTGCCATGCTCCCCACCGTCATGCCTGGCATACACTCCATCCACCTATGGTTAGACCTTGCCTTCATACTTCCCTATCTCACACCCTTCACTACCGAATCTCCCAAGATAACAACCCTCCCACCTTTTTTCTGTCCCCCCCACATATTCTGCCTTCCCTGCTGCACAAGTCCCCTTGTTACTATCATTTCCTCTGAGACCTCTCCTTCCCACATGTCCAGCTTCCACTGTCCTCCTGCATCTCCCCTGTATTGCACCCTCCTTCTCCATCCCTCCAGACCCCCACCTGGCTACCCCTTAACTCTTATGTGGCCATCCTTCCACTCACTCCTGCTTTCCATCTTCATCCCTTCCTCTGCCTTCCCTCTCTCCCTTGCTGCTATCTTTGGACCTCTATGTATACACAATCCTCTACCTCCCCAACTGCCCCCTCTTCCTCCAAATTGGCCAGTACTGTGTGCCCATTCGATAAGCCCCCCCCAATCAGGACAATGCTCTGTTCTCCCTCCCTGTTCTTTTCACCTTCCTCCTTGTGCTGATTCTTTTACCCAGCTACCTTTTCTCCTTACCTCCTGCCAAACCCCCTCTCTAGTTCTGCAGGGTTCTTGAGAAGAAGAGAATGTAGACATACTGTATATATGTGTGTGTGTGTGTGTGTATGTGTGTATATATATATATATATATATATAATACATATATACACGTATGTGTGTCTGTGTGTAGATATATATATATATATATATATATATATATTCTTTAAAAAAACTGCATTGCCACAATTAGGGTTCAGATTAAACTGACAAAAGCAGGGAAATGTGATGTTAGGGTTTCAAACCCTAACACCCCTACTCCACCTCTAAAGCGAATGAGGGATGGAGTCTTCCTTGGGATTGTCAACCCTAACGATCACCCCACTGCAGTTACCAAAAAGCTGAGATGTGATGGAGAGAGGTGTGTATGTTTCATGAGTGTATAGAATGGGGTGAGCGGTAGCATGGACAACCCCAAGGGAGACTCCACCCTTCATTCGCTTCAGGGGTGGGGCAGAGGTGTTGGAATTGAAACTCTAACATCACATTTCCCTACTTTTGTCGGTTTAATCTGAACCCTGTTGCATTAATGCAGTTTTCTGCCAAGAATTTCATTACTTTTGAGATAGTGTAATTGTATCCTCAATTACCTGTGGGAGCACAGGGCCCTCTGGGCCCTGCACTCCCATCCCTCCACAGATGTATATATGTACTTTCCTGTGGAAGCTATGGGCCCTCCGGGCCCTGTGCTTGCATTTCTGCCAAAACAACAACCAAACTGCCAGCCTTCCTATTACCCCACCACATGAAGATGGTACTGAGAATTTTCAAATCCCAGTCGAAATGCCATTCCACAGCATTGAAATACAATTCCGCACCACAGGTATGAAAACACATTTTGGCCAGGATTTGAAAAATGACAGCTGTCATGTTCATGAGGTGGTGTAAAAGATGGCTATGTTGAAAATTTCGAGTCAAAATATGTAGAATTAGCGAAGTTAAGAGCGAGTGTAGTAAAATTGCAATGTTCCAGGCATACCTTTGCCATTTTTACATATTTTTAGCCAACATTTTCAACATAGCCTTCTTATTACCCCACCTCATGAACAAGGATGGTAAAAATGTTCAAATCCCGCCTGAAAGGTGATTTCACCAAGAGACTGCACTGGTCACGAGGTGAGGTCCCAAAAAGGCCATGTGGACAATGTGGGGTCAAAATATGCAAAAATGAAAAAGTTATGCATCAATGTTAAAAACCCCATTGAAATACATTGAACCGCAACCTTAGTTTCTCATATTGCAGTCGGCAGTTCCAGCAGCAAGACATGTCTTTGATCAGAGACTGGATCTTCTCACTGGGACCTGTTCAGGTGAGTGAGGGTATGTGGGGGGTGCGGTGTGAATAAGTGGGAGGTTGGGGTAAGAGGGTAAGATCAGCAAGTGACCGTTTTCTTTTATACAGGTGTAAAAACAAGAAAAAAGAACACTGACTGCAACAAGACACCAGGGAAACCTTAACAAATATGGGAATGGCGATTGGAGGGGTGGGTGGTGCCAGCAGATACCAGGGAAAGGCACTTAAATATGGGGACGGTGCCACTAGATACCAGGGAAACATTAACAAATATGGGGACACCGATCAGAAGGGTGGGGGGTGCCATTAGACAACAAGCAAACGTTAAGAAATATGGGGATGGTGATCAGAGGGTTGGGGGTGCCACTAGACTCCGGAGGAAGGTTACTTAAATACAGGGATGGTGATCGGAGGGTAGGGGGTGCCACTAGACACCAGAGAAACATTAACAAATCCAAGGACAGCAATCGGAGGGGTGAGGGATACCACTACACACCATGGAAAAGAACAGTTACGTAAAAACTTATCATAACAGTAGCTCTTCAAGGGGATCTCAATCATTAGGTCACATATGGAACTTCACTGTCAGGAAGCAGGATCCACATGGAAGATTTTCAGTAGTAACACTGGGGCTGCTAACGCTGATATCTTCTGCCGATGTCACCAACCCTACAAAGGCGTGAGCTGCCCCACTCCTCTTTAGTCCCTCCCTCCAAGAGATTAAAGGAGCACATTTGAGCCCCTGGGGGCCGGGGGACAGAGAGAAAGAGAGGTGCCCAGGCCAAAATAAAAGGCTGGATACACCAGTTAGCCAATTCTGAGAAAGAGCCCCATAATGGGACTGGTGGGAGGGTAGGCAGGCCTGATGACTGAGATCCCCTCGAAGATCTACTGTAACGGTAAGTTCTTAGGTAAGTGTTCTATCTTCATTGGGGTATCTCAGTTATCAGGTCACACTTATGGAACGAGTCCCAAGCAGTTACAGATGCAACATAACAGTCTGGGAGGAAGGTCAGCCAAAGCTTAGGATGACAGACCCTGCAGGACAGCCCTGCCACTATCTTCATGGGCTCTAGAAGCAATGTCCAGACTGCAGTACTTGCTGAAATTATGGACAGTACTCCAGGTGGGAGCAGTGCAAATGTCAGCAGCTGAGATCCCTTTGAAACAAGCCACAGAGGTAGCCATGCCTCTTGTGGAGTGGGCTTTCACCGCTCCTTGCAACTCTTTGCCATGCTTGTTGTAGCAAAACATAATACAATGTGCCAACCATTTAGATAAACATTGTTTAGAAACCTGAACACCCTCTCTACCTGGGGCAAAAGAAACAAAATGCTTCTTTGACTTTCTGCATTCCTTAGTTTGGAGCAGATAATATATCAGAATTCTGCATATGTCTAACATATGGAGCAGTTCTTCCCCTGGATTGGCACACTCAGAAAAGTAAACTGGTAGGTGGATTGACTGATTTAGGGTAAACTCAGACACCACCTTAGGAAGAAACTTGGGATTCGAGCACCAAGACAACCGGTCTTTGTGAAAAATCAAATAAGGCTCCTCATACCAGAAAGCCTGAAGCTCAGAAATCCTCCAAGCAGAGGTACTAGCAACCAAAAATGGAAATTACATACCTACCATAATTCTTGATCTTCTTGGACAAAGTCTCCATCACTCATTCACACTAATGGGACTATGCAGGAGGCGCAAGGACCCAGCGGGAGACAAAATTCTTCAGGAGGGCTGGCGCCTAGGTAGGGCCACAAGGAAGTGGCACCATGAACCTGGCTCGTGCTGTATAGGCCACCCCGTCGTCTATCCTTCAACTGCCTCAGTACCTTTTTTACCAAGCAGGTGCAGAATAAACTAACCTAGTGAAACAAACCTATATCAGACATAAGATAATCCGAATGACCCGTGTAAGAAGGGTCAACTCAACAGAGTCTTCACAGCCCAAACAATGAAGGGGTGAAGACCAGAACAGGATAAGTCAGCTCGGGGGATGGTGGGTGGGCATGTGAATGAGTGGTGGGGACTTCGTCCAAGAAGATCAAGAATTACGATAGGTACGTAATTTCCATATCTTCCAGGACATAAAGTCTCCACCACTCATTCACACTAATGGGAGAGTACCGAGCTAATAATCCCCTCGAGATGTGCGGCAGGAGATAAAGAGCTCAAATACTTAGGACAGAAGTCCGTTAAGAATGGTCCCGCCAAACGACAGATGTCACCTGTCATGGACATCCAAGGCATAGTGCTTAATGAAAGTATGCGCTGAGCTCCAAGTAGCCGCACTGCAAATATCTGCAATGGGCACGTTGTGGATTTCCGCCAGAGATGCCGCAACTGCTCTGGCAGAGTGAGCGTATACTCGCCTTCCAGCTTGACCTGTGCCACAGAATAGCAGTGGTGTAGGCATGCCACCAGCCACACTGAAATGCATCTAACAATGATATGCAGACCCAGCCGGGTTTCGCTGAATGAAACAAACAGTTGTTGAGCCTTGCGAAATTCTTTTGTTCTATCTAGATAGAATCGCAGCGCTCTCTTAACATCCAGTGAATGAAGGGTATGCACCCCTTCATTCTGGAAGTTCACAGAGTAGGTAGGAAGGACTAAAGGTTGGTTTAGATGGAATTCTGAGATAACCTTAGAGAGGAAACTTAGGATGAGTCCTAAGAACTACTCTGTCCTTGTGAAATGCAGTGTGTGTGTGGGGGGGGGGGGTGCTCTGTGACCAGTGCTTCTATTTCAGAAACTCTCCGGGCCAAAGTGATGGCCACCAGGAAGGCCATTTTCCAAGTGAGGAACTTCAAGTTGCGAGTAGCTAGAGGCTCAAAAGGTTTCCGAGTGAGCATGTCTAGTACAAGGTTAATGTCCCAGGCTGCGACTGGACGTCTGATAGGAGGCCTGGTATGCAGAATACCTTTAAGAAACCTCTTCACTACGGGTAACTGAGCCAGTGACATGGAAAGTACCGGCTCATGATATGCCGAAATGGCACAAAGATGAACTTTGACCGTGGAGTACTGTAGACCTGTATTTGAGAGGTCTAAAAGGTACTCCAAAACTATTCGGTGTGCAGGGAAAAAGGGTTTCAAGAGGATTTTGCACACCAGACTAAGAAACACTTCCATTTGGCTGTGTAGGTTTTTAGAGTGGATGGCTTACGCACAGCCAAAAGAACATCTGAAACTCCACGAGAGACATTGAACCTATTCACATCTATCTCTTCAGGAGCCAAGCGTGAAGGTGAAGCGACCTAAGATTGGGATGGACCATGGGACCCTGGGTCAAGAGGTTCATCTGAAGGGGAAGCGCCTTCGGGGCATTCCGACAGACTGATGAGCAGCGGGAATCATATCTGTCACAGCCAGAAGGGGGCAATGAGAATCATTCTGACGAGATTCGAATTTGAGAATTACCCTCTGAATTAGGGGAAGAGGAGGAAAGGTGTATAGAAAACGTCTTGTCCACTGCAGCCTGAACGCATCCTGACAGAAAATGCTAGGTCCTGGATTTCTGGAGCAGAAGAGAGGCAGTTTTGCATTGAGTGGGGACGCAAAAAGGTCCAGGTCTGGAGTTCCCCATTCTTTGAAGAGTGACTGAATGATGGTTAAGTCAAGAGACCACTCGTGAGGATCTGTCTCCATTCTGCTGAGACGGTCTGCCAGCTCGTTTTGTACTCCTGGCAGGTAAACCACCTGGATTAGAGCCTTGTGCTCTAGGCACCATTCCCACACTCTCATTGCTTCCCTGCATAATGGGTAAGAGTGTGCACCGGCCTGCTTGTTGATGTAATACATCACAGTCTTGTCCGTTTGAAGGAGAATGTTCTTGTAACAGAGTATGTCCTTCAAGGCTCTGACTGCATAGAGGAAGGCTCTCATTTCAAGGACATTTATGTGAAGCTAGGACTCATCCTGAGTCCACGTACCTTGGGTGTGGAGATTCTGGCAATGAGCTCCCCACCCCATCAGGGATGTGTCTGTGGTAATGGAGATCTGATGATCCAGAGGAGCAAAGGGATATCCTTCCAGAAGGTTGTCCTCCTGTGACCACCAGGTGACTGACCTCTTCAGAGGTTCTGTCACCTTGACGGGAAAGGACTGAGGGTGAGTGGTTGGGGACCACTGAGTACTGAGCATTCACTGAGAGGTTCTCATGTGGAGATGAGCTAAGGGTACAGTGAACACCAAGGATGCCATGAGACCCAGCATCCGTTGCATCGAGATAGCTCGAACCGAGCTGTTTTCTCTGATGTATCAGGTCATCTGTAAGATATCGCTCCTTCCGTCCTCTGGGAGAAAAGCCTTCACACAGGAGGTGTCCAGAAAAGCTCCTATAAAGAGAAGCTTCTGGGAGGGTTGCAGCTGCGACTTGTTGAGATTTAGCAGGATTCCCATGGATGTGAAGAAGTCTGAGGCCATGGCTAGGGTGTCCAGAGTCCCTTGTCTGGAGGGACTTGCTAGGAGCCAGTCGTCCAGATATGGGAACACTTGCATTCCAATTTTCCTGAGATGCGCCGCGTGAATTGCACAACACTTTGTAAAAACTCAAGGTGCCGAGGATAGCCCAAAGGGCAAGACTCTGAACTGATAGTGTTGACCCAACGCCACAAACCTTAGGTATCTGTGATGCTTTGGGTGTATAGGATGTGTTGGTAGGCATCCTGCATATCCAGGGAGGGTAGCCAATTGTGTTGATGAAGCAAAGGTAGCAGGGTACCTAGTGATATCATCTTGAACTTCTTGTGAAGGAACTTTTTTTAACTTTCTGAGATCCAGAATGGGGCACATGCCACCAGTTTTCTTCGGGACCAGGAAGTAATGGGAGTAGAAACCTGTGTTTCGTTGAGCCAGTGGAACTACTGCTACTGCCCTGTTGTTCAGAAGACCTTGTACCTTGGAAGCAAGAAGGTCTGACTGTACAGCCGACAGCCTGGGCTGTCGTTTGAGGGGATGATCTGGAGGGGTTTCCGAAAGAGTGAGCGAGTACCCCTTGCAGATTTCCGGAGGACCCATTTGTCTGATGTTATTGACTTTCACTGGTTGTAGAACTGAGTCAGACGTCCTCCCACTGCTGAGGAGGAGTCCCCCTCAGACAGCTAAGGTGGGACCTGGGCCAGAAACTCAGAAGGTGGCACTGGGCGCTTTGGGCCCTTGTAGCTTCTGCTGAGCTTTCCTTTGTGACTGACGGTTGTGGTTTTTGGTAAAACCTCCCCTGCCGTGAAAGGAATGACGATTGTGATACTGACGCTTGTTCGCACCTCCTCCCCGGGAGGGGACAGTTGCCGGTCTAGCTATCTTAATGGCAGATCTAGTCTTCTGAGTGGCCTTCAGAGCTTGCTCCACCTGGGGGCCAAAGAGATACATACCGTCAAAAGGCAAGGCCATGACCTGTTTCTGGGCTTCATTTGTGAAGCCCGAAGTACGTAGCCAAGAGTGGCGACGAGTGCAGATGCCAGCCGCCGCTCGGGAAGCGGTATCAAAAGCATCCATTGCAGCTTTAACCTGTTGGTTATTGGACTCGATACCCCTGGTTATGATCTGAAGTAGCTCTGAATTAACTTCTCTGATTTGGGCAGAGCTTCTACCATTTGTTTGAGCAAATGCCAAAGGACATATTCATATTAAGTAAGATAGCCCTGTTAGCTGGCAATGCGCATACCCAGGGTGGAGGCAGCAAAGACTCTCTTACCTAAGGTGTCTATCTTGCGAGATTCTTTATTTACAGGCCAGGCTGTAGATGCCTGAGGAAGGATGGCCTTATCATTCTCTGCCAAGACTACAATGGGAACAGCAAAGGCTTGTGAGGTCAATATGGGGCGATCCTTGGGAAGGGCATACTTCCTATCTATGAACTTGGCCACGGAGGGAATGAGAGCCGGATTCTTCCACACCATCTGAGAGACTGTCTCGAAAGAGGGCTGTAGTGGAGGTGTTACATCTCTAGAGATCCCCAGGACATGGAGGTATTGGAGTCTTAAAAGCTTCCCAGGATCGGTTTCTGTAGTTTGGAGAGAAAGAGTAGAATTAAAATTTTTAAGCAGAGACTTAAAGGAATGATCTTCGACCACAGGCTCTGTAGAAGGATTGATCCCTGCTCCCAAGGCAGTGTCATCAGCATCATCACCCAGTCGAAGATCTGGGTCAGGCTCAAAATCATCTCTTGACAGTCCAGGAGGGACTGTATGGACACGAAAGGAGTGAAAATCAGGAGGAAGAACAGAAGAGGAAGGAATCAGAGTCGAGAACCCCTGGAGGCTGGACGCCGCTGCACAAAGCTTCAGCGCCCATGAAGAAAATGCCGCTGAGCACAAGGAGGGTGGTGCCATTGAAAATGGCCCAGTACACGCTGCAGACAGCGCCGACAGAGCCCCCAGTGTCGCGGACGTCGCCAAGAGAGTTTCAAGGGTCTGAAAACTGTGATTTGAAGAAAAAGTAGGAAAATTGGCAGGAGATAGAGGCATCAGTGTGGACTCCTGCGCCGCAGCCATGTGAGGAGGATGAACACCCAAGTGTGTAGTCGATGTCACCAAAGAAGGTGCCGCGTGACTGGGAAGGTCCAACCGCCCTTCCCGTTCCTCCGAATGGTCCGAAGACCTCGGAGTGACTGGTTCAGGCAACTGGACCAACCTCCGAGCCCACTGCTCCATAAGAGCAGCCCACTGGTGAAACTGCTCATCGGAAGCTCCTCCAATAGGTGGGGAGGGGCTCTGGTGTCGAGGTCGGTCACCAGAAACAGAAACCGGAGACTCCGACATAGGTGGAGACCAGCGCCTGGCCCTAATAACCAACCATCTACGTGCAGATCGCATCACAGGGCTTACCTCGAGTGATGCCGCTTTCTTCGACCTGTGTGCCAAAAGAAATGAGGCTGAACAGTGCCGTGTGTGGACTATTTCCTTTTATGATTTCGGGGGGACTGCCCATCCCCCTGAGCATCGGACAATCCGTTGTCAGCCCCCCACCTCCAGAGAGGGCGGCGGACCGGACCCAACCCGACTGACTGAACAGCTTTCATACGAAGTCTCCCTACCATCATCTGACCTGCTCATGGTCAACTCCGTCAATGGAGGGCTGAAGACTTCTATCTTGTAGAAGTAGAATAAAATATAATCGGTACTTATTCGAAGATAAACTACAAAACAAAAACAAAAAGAAAAACTGAAAACTAAGCTGCTAGTTTGAAGTTTGACTCCTGGCGGGTGAGCAATATCATCACTGAAGTGCACTCAATGGTGGGGAGAAAAGGAACTAAGGCGGTTGGAGTTCAACGCCGAGATAGTCATTACTGCATGAGACAGGGCTCACAGTGCTGCTTCCTCACGGCTACATCTCAGATGCCCACCTTCATGAAAAAAGTTTGCTCCCGCTGGGTCCTAGCTCCTTCGGCAAACTCCCATTAGTGTGAATGAGTAGTGGAGACTTTATGTCCAGGAAGATCATGTTGATAGGTGTCCTGCACATCCAGGGAGGCCAGCCAATCATTTTGATGAATCAGAGGTAAAAGTGCACTGAGTGATATCATCTTGAACTTTTCCTTGTAAAGGAATCTGTTTAACTTCCTGAGAGCGAGAATAGGGTGCATGCCGCCTGTTTTCTTTGGAACTAGGAAGTAATGGGAGTAGAAACCTGTGTTCCTCTGATCCAGCGGCACTACCTCTACTGCCCTGTTGTTTAGAAGGCCTTGAATCTCGGAAGCAAGAAGGTCTGACTAAGAGAGAGACAGCTTGGGCTGTCGTTTGGGTAGGAGATCCGGAGGGGTTTTTGAAAGATTCAGAGAGCACCCTTCGCAGATTATCCTGAGAACCCACTTGTCTGATGTGATTGACTTCTAATGGCCGTAAACTGAGTCAGGCGCCTTCCTACTGCTGAGGAAGAGTCCTCCTTGGACAGCTGAGGTGGGACTTGGGCCAGAGTTTCAGAGGGTGACACTAGGCGCTTTGGGGCCCTGTGCCTTCTGTTGCATTTGCGGCTGAGGGGTTTGGTTTCTGTTGAAGCCCCCTCTGCCTTTAACACGAAAGGACCAATGGTTATGAAACTGATGCAGGTTCCTGACTCTTTGAGGGGCTGCGGATGGCGGTCTGGCCGTTTTTATAGCAATTCTAGTTTTCTGTGTGGCCTCAAATGCCTGCTCAACCTGAGGACCAAACAGGTAAGTACCATCAAAGGGCAAAGCCATAACTCTCTGTTGGGCATCATTTGTGAATCCCAACGTGCGCAACCAAGAGTGGCGCTGGGTGGATATACCGGCCGCTGCTGCTCTGGAGGCAGTGTCAAAGGCATCCATGGCAGCTTTAAGCTGTTGGTTATTAGATTCAATGCCTCTAGTAATGGTTTGAAAAAGCTCGTGTTAACCTCTGAATCTGGAAGAGCTTCTACCATGGCCTTGAGTGAATGCCAGAGTGTATACTCATACTGAGAGAAGTAGCCCTGGTAGCTAACAATGCGCATGCCCAGGGTGGAAGCAGTACAGACTCGCTTTCCCAAAGTGCCGATTTTGTGAGATTCTTTGTTTATCGGATGTGCGGTAGATTTTTGCAGAAGAATGGCTTTGTCATTCTCTGCCAGGACAACTATGGCATCAGCAAAGGCTTGCAAGGCCAGAATGGGTCGATCCTTGGGAGGGGCATAATTCCTATTTATGGACTTAGCCACAGAGGTAATAAACACCGGATTATCCCACGCCATTTGTGAGAGAGTCTCAAAAGAGGGTTGCACGAGGGGAGTCAATTCCACAGGGATGTCCAGAACGTGCAGGTACTGCAGATGCAGCAATTTCCCAGGATCAATTTCCGAAATCTGGAGAGAGAGAGAGTGGTATGTATGTTTCTAAGCAGAGACTTAAAGGAAAGGTCCTCAACCAGAGGCTCTCCTGTAAGAGAAGGTTTATTCACCACTCCTAGGGAACAGTCATCGTCAAAGTCGTACCCCAATCGAAGATCAGGATCAGGCTCAATATCATCTCCTATTATTCCCAAAGGGACTGTACAGATAGGAAAAGGAGGAAAAGAAGGAGGAGGAGCACCACGAATCAGAGTCGAAAACTCCGGTGTTGCATGCGGTACCGCAGGCACTCCTGGTGCTGGAATAGAAGGCGGCACTGGCACAGGAAGCAGCGCCAGGCACAGCACTGGCAGCGCTAAACCAGAGGTTCCCAACCCCCAACTCGCTGAGAAAAGACAAAGAAATTCAGCAAGAGATAAAGGCACCAGTGTACACCCCTGAGCCACAGTCATATGAGGGGGAAAAACACCAGAACGCAGCATCGACAGCACCGAAAGAGGCACCACGCGACTAGGAATCCCCAACCGCCCTGCCCACAAGTCCGAAATCCAAAAGGCTCGAAGGCCCCAGTGATGAACTCGCTGGCTCGGCCAGCCAGGACAACCGCCGAACCCACTGCTCCATAACGGCGGCCCAATGGTGAAACTGCTCACCGGAGAACCCCCAAGGGGGTGGGAAGGGACTCCGGATTCAAGGATGCCAGTCACCAGAAACAGAAGCCAGAGAAGACCCCAGAAGGGACGGAGTCTGGCCCCTGCCACCAGTAACCAACGATCGATGCACAGACGTACCAGAAGTCGACCTTGAGCGGTGCTGGGGGTTTTTTCGAACAGGAGGCCGAGTGGTACCGAGTCCTCAACGAGGATCGAGAATGGGATTGCTTATTTTTGTGCTTTACAGAAGAATGCCCATCCCCCATGAGCACTGGACTGCCTGTAGTCAGTCCCCGTAGAGGGTGGTGGACCAGACCCAGCCCTGCTGACAACACAGCTTTCATGTGAAGTCTTCCTACCACCACCTGCCCTGCTCATGGATCGACTCCCAAAGAAGGCCTGAAAACTTCTCTGAAGAAAATTGACTTATTTACTTATTTTTCTTTAACTGAAAACAAAACTAATAAAACTAATCAAAACTGAAACTCTGCAGCTGCTGTCATATAGAAGTGAAGTTTTAACTCCCAGAAGGCAAGCAATGTAGTCACCGAAGCGCACTCGATGGAGGGAAGAAAGGAACTGAGGTGGTTGGATGGTCGATGCCGAGGTAGCCTATATGGCGCGAGCCATGCTCGCGGTGCCGCTTCCTCGAGGCCCTACCTAGGCGCCGGCCCTCCTGAAGATTTTTGGCTCCCGCTGAGTCCTAGCGCCTCTGGCAAAGTCCCATTAGTGGGAATAAATGGTGGAGACT
Organism: Neoceratodus forsteri; assembly: GCA_016271365.2. NCBI lineage: Eukaryota > Metazoa > Chordata > Ceratodontiformes > Ceratodontidae > Neoceratodus > Neoceratodus forsteri. Next base: position 456,550,262 of record CM028135.1, on the reverse strand, counting down.
TTATGCCCAGAAAGATGTAATGGTTTCCAAGGGAGAAAGTGTAGCTCACAAGTCGCAGCTGGCTCAAACAGAGACAGGGTCAACTTCTCCAAAACAAAATTCAAATCCCAAACTAGGACTGAGGAACAGATTGGAGGTTTCAGATGCAGGATGCCCCTGAGAAAAGTATGGGATACATCCAATTTGGCCATGGTGTGGCCACCCATGGGCTCATGAAAGGCAGAGAGAGCCGAGAGGTGCACCTTGAAGGAGGAGTTCTGCAGGCCTGAGTTCTACAGAGATATCATGTAGTCCAGAATCTTGCTCAATGGAGAAGTAAATGGGTCCAGGTGAAGCTTGGCAGATAGCATATGTGGCCCTAGTGGAGGGCTTCTGAGCTGCCAAGAGGATGTTCCCACCACTCTCTGGGACACCCTGAACTGTGTGATGGCTATATCCTCAGGAGCCAGGCTTGCAGATAAAGGGACTTGAGATTGGAATGGACCAGGGTCCCCTGAGTCTGCCTCAACAGATCCCTGCAGAGGGGCAGAGGAACCAGAGGCTCCTCTGCCAACTGTCATAGTAATGGAAACCATATCTGCCATGGCCAGAATGGTGCTACCAAAATCATGCTGGCCCCCTCCATTTGCAGCTTGAGTAGCACCCTCTGAACCAGAGGAAAGGGAAGTAAGGCATAAAGGAACCTCCTGCTCCAGGAGAGGGACAATGCATCTCACCAGAAAACTCCAAGCCCTGGATCTGGCGAGCAAAAACTGTGCAGTTTTGCATTGTGTGGGGGCGCAAAAAAGTCCAATTCTGGACAACCCCATCTGGCGAACAGAACTTCTGCCATGGATGAGAGAAGTTCCCACTCGTGTATGCTGGTCTGCTTCCTGCTAAGGCTGTCTGCCAGGGTGTTTAGCACACCTGGGATGTGGACAGCTGAGAGAACCAGACATGGTCTAGTGCCCAGTACCATACTCTCATGGCCTCCCTGAACAGGGGGTACAAATGTGCCCCCACCCTCTGCTTGTTGATGTAGTAGACAACACTGAGGTTGTCAGACTGGATCAGCAGCTGACCCAGGAGGAGATGGTTCTGAAAAGCCTGCATGGCATGCAGGACCACCCTCATCTCCAGGACATTGATATGCAGGGAGGTTTCGATCTGGGACTGATGTGCTCCCCAGCCCGAAATGGAGGCATCCGTGGTGAGGATATGCTGGGGGAGGAAATCTGGAAGGGGACCCCTCATAACAGATTCAGTGGGTTCATCCACCACTGGAGCACCCTGTGGACCAGGGAGGAGACCAGCACTAACTGATCTAATTTGTCTGTGCATTGGTCCCATTGCACTGTGAAGGTCCACTGAAGGACCCGCAAGTGCAACCTGGCTAAGGGAACCGTGGTAATGGCTGCGGCCATCGGGCCCAAAAGCATCAGATATACCCTGGTCAAGATATAACGGCTCTATGCGACCTCCTGAGCCTGGGCAATGAGGCACTTCACCCTGTTTTGAGGTAGAAAGACCATGACCTGCTTAGAGTCTGGATCTGCCCCTATGTATTGCAGCCTCTGGGACAGGGTCAGGACAGACTTGGGCAGGTTTACTGTGATGCCCAGGGAAGAAAGCTGCTGAAGAGTTCTTTCCAGAGTTTGAAGGAGCTGTTCTCTGCATGGGGCCTTTAGGAGCCAATTGTCCACATAGGGGAAAATGTACAGTCCCTCCCTTCTGAGAGCTGCAGCTACTGCTTCTAAGCACTTTGTAAAGACCCGCAGCACAGAGGATAAGCCAAAGAGCAATACCTTGAATTGGTGGTGCTCGACCTGAAAAAGAAACTGGAGGAATCTCCTATGCGGTGGAAATACTGAGATACGCAGGTAAGCATCCTGCATGTCCAGGGAGCATAGCCAGTTGCCTTGCCTGAGTAGAGGCATTAGGCCAGGCAGGGTCGACCATGCAGAATTCATTGTACTGGACATACAGATTGAGGTCCTTGAGATCTAGAATGGGCCTCAGATCTCCAGTTCTTTTGGGGACCAGGAAGAACCTAGAATAAAATCCACTGTTCCACTGGTGCCCGGGCACTGACTCGGTGGCCTTTTTCCACAGTAAGGACTGCACTTCCTCCAGAAGGAAGGACAGGTGGACTGGGGTATAAGAGGAGGGCACTGGAGGAGTCTCTGGGGGCATCTCTATGAGTTGCAGAGTGTGACCCCTCTCTATAATCTGCAGAATCCAGGCATCAGAAGTGTTGGTTAACTAGGATCTGCAGCTTATCTGTTAGGTAGGGAAATGGGCAGACTAGGTGGGCCAAGCGGTCCTTATCTGCCGTCAAATTCTAAGTTGCTATGTTTCAATGGTTCTTCACTGATTGAGGTGGAGGGAGAACCAACCTCTGACCACCACCTCTTGGTCGGGGACTGGAAGAGGGGGGCCTGGCAAGGAGTCATGCAGAGGTGAATCCAGCCACTAGGGCTGATCTGTCACCCCTGGGGCACTTAGCTGTGGTGCCAGAGGAGGAGGAGGAGGAGGGGGTAGGCAAGGCAGGAGGAGGCCTTTCTCTTGCCCTGGGTATGAGAGGTTGCTCCAGACTGCGAAAAGGAGGGCACTGTCTGCTCCTAGGCTGCGTATGACAGATTGAGTCAACAGACTTAATAGCCCTGCCAGATGCCTGCAGGTCATTGATGATGTCCTGAACATCTGGCCCAAACAGCTTAAGAGCCACTGAAACGGGCATTAAGCACCTTTTGTCGGACATTGGCCACAAAGCCTGAGATACCCAGCCAGGAGTGCCTACAAAGGCAAATCCATGTAGCAGCAGCCCTGGCACCAGTATCCGAGATATCGTAGAGGGCCCTAAAGAGGTGCTTGCTGATATTCTCTGCACTCTGCAAGCATTTGAGAAAGTATAGTTACGTAAGAACTTACCATAACAGTAGATTTTCGAGGGAGGCTCTTGCAGTAGGTATTTACATATAGGACTGACCCGTCAGGTGTCAGGACCCCAGGGAAAAATTTCTAGCTAGCAGTCTCTGGCGGGAGATCGCCCCCATGTCAGGTGACCAACATCATGTAACATCAGTATAAAGGGGTGGTCCCTCCTGCCCGCCTTCCAGTTCTTTCCCGCCAAGAGCCAAAAGAGGCAAGATGAGAGAGAAGCGGATATTTCCCTTCCTGGAAAAGGAGCTAAAAAAGCTAAGGGGGATGAAGGGTGGGGAAGGCAATACATACTACAAGAGCCTCTCTCTCTCTCTCGAAGATCTACTGTTACGGTAAGTTCTTACGTAACTGTACTATCTTACTCCGAGAGGGCTCTTGCATTAGGTATTTACATATAGGACTGAATCCCAAGCAGTCTGGAACAAGGAAAAGCACTCAGGAGGAGGAAAACTAACCATAAACCAAAAACCATAACCATAAAAAGGAAGATCCGCTGATCGGGTCTTATGAAAGAAGACCCTGAAGCACAGCCAACCCAAAGCCTGCTCTACGGTGAGAGGCAAAGTCCAGGTTGCGGCTGCGCAGATGTTAGCAGCTGACACGTTCTTAAAACAAGCAGCAGAGGCAGCTACTCCTCTAGTGGAGTGGCCTCTGACTTGACCAGGCAGGGTCTTGTTGTACTTCTCGTAACAGAAAGTGATACAATGAGCCAACCATTTAGAAACGCATTGCTTAGAAATGGCACAGCCTTCTCTTTTGCAAGCAAAAGAGACAAAAAACTGATAAAATTTTCTGAGATCCTTAGTCCTAGTGGTGTAGTATCTCAGAATTCTATGAACCATCCAAAGTATGCAAGAGGTACTCCCCTTGACTGGAGTGTTGCATAAAGAAAGCAGGTAGCTCAAATGATTGATTCAGAGTAGATTCCGCGACCACCTTAGGGAGAAACTTACGGTTAGTGTGCAGAGCTACATGTTCCTTGTGAAAAATCAAATACGGGATTTTACACATCAAAGCTTGAAGCTCGGAAATTCGCTGAGCTGAAGTAATGGCCACTAGGAAGAGAGTCTTCCAAGAAAGGAAATTTAAATCTGCCGAGGCTGCCGGCTCAAAAGGGGGCAGAGTAAGCTTCTCGAGAATAAAATTCAAGTCCCAAGGAGGAGCAGAAATGCAGATGGGGGGTCACAAATGGAGAACCCCTCTAAGGAATGTCTTACTGAGCAACTGAGGAAAGTCCAGTCTCCGAAGGGGACATGGTAGGCTGAAATCACTGCCACGTGGAACTTTAAAGAGGAATGGCTGAGACCCAGATCGAATAGATGATGTATGTAGTCCAGAATCTTATTGACTGGGCAAGAGAAAGTTTCAAAGTCCTTTGACGTGGCCCAAATAGAGAACCATTTCCACTTCATGGCATATGTTGACCTAGTGGAAGACTTTCTGGCCTCCACCAAAATATCTGCTACGAGTGAAGAAACCCCCGAACCAGGCTTCAGCTATGTCTGCAGGAGCCACACATGCAAATGAAGGGATCTGAGGCCTGGATGAACAAGGGTCCCCTGATCCTGGGTCACCAAGTGTCGCGACAGAGGAAGAGGAATAGGAGGTTGCTCTAAAAATTGTTGCATAAGAGAGAACCAAGCTTGCTTGGGCCAGAATGTAGCAATGAGGATCATTCGTCCTCCCTCTGTTCTGAGCTTGTGCAGGGCCCTCGGAATTAAGGGAACTGGAGGGAAGGCATAGACGGATCTGTCACTCCAACTGAGAGACAGAGCATCCCACCAGAAATGTCCTGCCCTGGAGCGAGCGAGCAGAAGGCGGGGAAGTTTTGCATTTTGAGGAGACATGAACAGGTCTACCTGAGGGGTTCCCCAAAGCAGGAAGATGCCATCTACTACCTCTTGATCCAGTTCCCATTCGTGGGCCCTGGCTGAGGACCGACTGAGGTGGTCTGCCAGCGTGTTTTCTACTCCCGGAATATGAACTGCCATCAGGTGAAGGTTGTGCTGGGTAGCCCAGCTCCATATTCTCATTGCTTCCCTGCACAGATGGTAGGAACGTGTTCCTCCCTGCTTGCTGATGTACCTGACCACACACATGTTGTCTGTCTGTAAGGTTAGATGACTGGGAAGAATGGAGGAGTCCAGGGCCTGGAGGGCATACAGGACTGCTCTGAGTTTGAGCACATTTATGTGCAGATTCTGTTCGCACCTGGACCAGCTGCCTTGAGTCTTGTGAGACCCGAGGTGGGCTCCCCAGCCCTCTCCTGAGGCATCTATTGTCAACATCTGGGAGGAGGTTGTTCGATATTGAAGTGAACTCCCTGGCAAAGGTTCTCATGTACCATCCACCATTGCAAGTCCCTGATCTTGGGATCGGAAACTAGAACCTTCTGGTCTAGGTCATCCAGTGTTTGGTCCCACTGAGACCGAAGCGTCCATTGAGAAATTCTCATATGGAGCAGAGCGCGTGGGACTGTCAGAATGGCAGCTGCCATTAGACCGAGGATGCAAAGAACTGACCTGGATCCGACTCTTCTGCGACTGGATAGGAGACATGCCTGAGTCTGAAGGATGTCCACCCAGTCCGGAGGCAAAAAGGCTTTGCTGATGGTCATGTCCAGGATTGCCCCTTTAAATTGGAGCCTTTGGCAAGGGACCAAATGGGACTTTGCCTGATTGTGATACCCAGGCTGGTGAAAATCTGCAGGGTGAGGGGAAGGGAGCGCAGAAGTTCCTCCATGGATGGGGCCGCCAGGAGCCAATCGTCCAGGTACGGGAATACCTGCATTCCTTGGGTACGCAGGTGGGTCGCTACCACAGACAGACATCTGGTAAACACTCATGGTGCCGAGGAAAGACCAAATGGGAGGGCCTTGAATTGGTAGTGGTCCCCCTAAAAACCAAGTCAAAGGAATTTGTGGTGGGAAGGGCATATGGGGATATGCAGGTAAGCATCCTGCATATCCAAAGCGCACAGCCACAGTCCCAGCCGAAGAAGAGGCAGGAGGCGCTGTAGGGAGAGCATTCTGAAGCATCTGCAATCCACAAACATGTTCAGGGAACTGAGGTCTGAGATAGGCCTCACATCTCCCATTTTCTTTGCAACTAGAAAGAAACGGGAATAGTAACCTGTCCCCCAAAGGTGGTTGGGATCTGGTTCTATCGCCACCTTGGAGAGAAGGGAGGTGATTTCTTCTAGGACCAGAGGAAGATGTTCTGAGGAGTAAGATGACTGGGGGTGGTGGTCTTCGGGGCGGTTTCTGAAGAAACTCTATTGAGTTTCCTGCCGCGGCCAGCTGGAGCACCCAAGCATCCGATGTTATCCTCTCCCAACCAGGTAAATGGAAGGAGAATCTCCCTCCTACTGGTTCCGCTGGTGAGTCCAGAGGCTGTGGGAGAGGCGAGCCGTCAGGAGGTCTGGGGCAGCGCTGCAGCCGAGGCTCCCGTGACTTTTTTGGTGGGGGAGTCTTGGTTGCTGGAGAGGCCTGATGCTTGTTGGCCTGCTTGCCCTGTGGTTTAGGTTTTTGCCCGTTACGTCGATGAAAAGGGCGCCGCTGCCCCAGAGGGGGTCTGCATAAAGGGTCCACGGACTTGAGTGCAGTGCCCTTCTCTTGCAGATCGGTTATGATGTCCTTGACATCACCACTGAACAGCACTGAATCCCTGAAGGGAGAATCCTGAATCGCAGATTGCACTTCAGGGGCCAAACCTGACACCTGGAGCCAGGCATAACGCCAAAGACCCACAGTGAAAGCCGAGCTCCGTCCAGCTGTGTCCACTGCGTCATAAGTGGCACGGAGCATGTGCCAACAGGCCGAATGAGCAGAACGGACAAGATCTGCCACTTCCTGTTTTGTCTGGGGCTCAGGAAGGGAGTCCAACTTTGATTCCACCTGACTCAGGATGGTCTTCTGGTAGTCCCCCATATGAGCTACATAATTCAGGGCCCTAATACCCAGGGTAGGAGATGCATAGACCTTCCTCCCATATTGGTCCAGAAGCCGAGACTCCTCGTCAGGTGGAGATGAGCTGAGAGGTTTAGGATTGGTGCAGCGGCCATGAGCAGTGCTAATCACGACAACGTCCGCTTTGGGGTGTAGATTCAAAGAATCTACTCCCTCAGGAGTCTGGTATAGCCAATTTGCCTTCCTCAGAAGGGGGGGCTTATGCAGATGGTTGCTTCCAAATAGTGGAAACAAGATCTGCGTGAGGCTCTATCCAGGGTGGAATCAATGTCGGTGCAGTCTCGGGCAGATCCAAGTGGGCAGTGAGCATTTTACGCTGTGGATCTGGCTCCAGAGGTTGCCACTGATGAACTTCCTGGATTTTTCTCCGTAACTCCAGAAAAGAAGGATCCTCCATCGGAGACTTCAGAGGGGTCCTTGGCCTGGATCGATCTGGAGTACGAGGTTCATCATCCGGGTCAGAGCATCCCCCTGAGTCCGAGTCAGAGGTCTCCGACATAGAAGAGGAAGACTCCTCCCGACGCGGGCGAGGAATGGTCCCTTTGAGAAGCCCTCTGGGAAGTATGTCCTCCCCACCCCTGCGCCCGAGGGTTCACCTATGGTGTCAGGTAAGGGGGAGAGAGTCTCCCGTCTCCGGTGAACGGGATCCTGCACAGGGTCCGGCGCCAGTAGATGGCTCTCTACCTCCCTGGTGAGCTGAGCCTTGGCGTCAGCCCACCAGGCAGCTAGAGTCTCCTTCAAATCTGCTGGCGGCTGTGGTGGGGGCAGTGGAGAAGAAGGAGGAGGGGGATATGGATACTGAGGATATCCATAAAATGAGTATCCATAACCCGACGGCGGGAAGCCTGGCATCAGGTATTGAGGAGCTGGGTACTGCGGCGCTGGATAAAGCGGCATTGTGTACTGTGGTGTCGGATACTGTGGCACCGGATTTAGTGGTGTCGGATACCTGGGTGCCAGGGGCTCTGGCGGAGCAAAGGGATCTGGCAGAGGCCCAGCAGGCGAGTCAGGTTAAGGTAGCCCTGCGGGCGTCGGGCCTGGCATAGGAGCACCATCCGGTAGGGGGACGTTGGCTGGCGTCGGGTAAGCTAGCGTCAGAGCTGGCATCTGAGGGTCCAGCGTCAGGGTGTCTAGCCCAGTGGGAGGGGGCTCTGATGGCAGCATACCCAGGTCCTCCGTGACAACCGGGAAGGGAGGGTTGGAATCCCTGGGGTCTAACAGTGGTGACGCAGGGACCTCAGATGGCAATGTCAAGCACTGCGGGGAGCCTGGAGTGTTGGATGGGATTGAAGGGGTCCGGCGCAGGCTCCATGGCTGGGTGGTCATCGGAGGAGCCAGCGTCCGACTTATTGGATCCCCTGCCCGAGGAAGGCCGCACTGGAGAAGCGACCTTGTTGGGTGAACGAATGACTGTGTGCCCTCCCGAAGGAGCCAGCAACTTACCAATCTTGTCCGGGCGGACGAGGTTGGACTGGCATCCGATTTAGTGGACCCCTCTCGACCCTGAAGGCCGTGGCCTTCATGGGAGCAGAGGCCTCCTTTACCCAAGGGGCCCGAGCCTGACGGGAGGGACGACACCTTCTTGAACACCGCTTAGACGGTTCTCGAGGATCGTTCCCCCGGAGGGAACGTTACCTTTAGAACTGCGACTCTAGGCAGAGTTGCGGAGAACGTGGAGGTCGAGTCCCAGTCCCGGTGCTTCTCTTTCTTCTTCTAGTGGCCTTCAGGTGAAGTGGAAGCCTGCCTTAACTTCTTTAACTCCTTCTCCATTAATGTCATCCTTTTCTTCAAAATACGGGCATCCAGGGACTGCTGCCTCTGTTTCCGGGTGGCTGAATTAAATTTCTGGCAGTGCTGGCACTTCTCCACAGAATGATCCGGGCCTAGGCAGAAGAGGCACAGGGAGTGACCGTCCTTATGCGGCAGTTGGGAACCGCACGAGTCGCACTTATTTTAATATGATTCAGAAGGCATCAGGGACAACATACACAGTGTAATAATATTGAAAATGTTGAAAAAATATCGAAAAAATCAGTCGAAAAAGTTAGAGAACTGATCTGACGAAAGACTGACGAGTGATGAACTCTACTGCGAGGAACTTTCACAAGTCGACAGCGGGAAAGAACTGGAAGGCGGTCGTGGGGGACCGCCCCTTTATACTGATGTCGCATGATGTTGGTCACCTGATGTCAGGGTAGTGCCCCGCCAGATACTGCTTGCTAGAAATTTTTTCATGGGGTCCTGATGCCTGCCAGATCAGTCCTATATGTAAATACCTACTGCAAGAGCCCTCTCGAAGTAAGATCTTCCTGTTTCTGGGTACAATCTGGGAGGGTGTAGGCAGCAGCCTTGCCCTTCTTCCAGATGGTATTCTGGTATCTGACCACGTGAGAGAGATAACAGGCAATCCACAGCTCCAAGGTAGAGGAGGCAAATACCCTTTAACCCCAAAGGTCAATCCTGTGGGATTCCCTGACAGGTGGAAGGGAACTGAGGTGCTTAGGCACCTTCAACCTGTCATGGGCTGCCTTGATGACCACAGAGTCGGTCTCGGGTTGGGCAACGTAATAAGGAAGGCCCTGGGGGGCATGATATAACTTATCCGCGCTGCGGGGCATGGCCGGAACCGTATCAGATCTGTGCCAAGTGGCAGTAGTGGCATTCCTCAGTACTGGAAAGATATGAGGAATGATCTTAGGCGGAGATTCTGGAATTTCCAAAAGTCTAGCAGATCCCGTATGTTGGCATCCTCTTCCTCAGTATGGAAGCTCATGGCTGAGGACAGCTGCTTCATAACATTGAAGAAAGTAGAGTCCTCTGAAGGAGACCTGGGAGTATGCTTGACAAAGTCCTCACTCACTGAGGAGGCAGTGGACCTGTCGTCGGAGAGAGGTTCTTCCTCTTCCACAGGCAAAATGAGGTCAGGATGGTACTCCTCCTCGACGCCGACCTGCTCTACATCGAGGTCTGACAAACGAGGGACAGACAATAGCCCACGGTGAACAGCCCGAGGAGGATGAAGTGGCATCGACAATGGCGGCGCAGTCAATGGGCAGGGGACCCAGGCCTATAAGTGCTCAGCTGATGGACCAAGACCATAGTAAACTTGGTCAGGATATCACTGAGGTTGACAAAAGTAGACTGCTGCATCAATGAAGGAGGGGTCGACTCCATAGGGCGTGATGACCCATCAGTGGGGTCTTAAGAGCCCAAAGGGCCTGAGGGCCTGGAGAATCATCAGGCCTCAACAGGAGGGCTGTCACTGACAAGCCAGGCATTGACGAACTGGGGGCCGACGACCCAAGGGTCGACAACCACTGCCCCAATTGGCAGGTGGTGGCACTGTCATTATTGGTCTGGTAGGAACAGAGACCTGGACAGTGACAGGCATTGGCGAAGCTGCAGCCGATGGAGTACCCCTGGAGGAAGAAGATGCCGTTGCGGAGCAGGACCACAACGGGAAGGGGGGGTGATTTTGATCTTGGTCTTTTTAATGACTTTTTCCCTGAGGATTTGTCTCAGGCCTTGGTGGCCTGGGAGCTCGACAAACTCGTCGGCGACTGGAAAGGAGGGACCCCAAAGGACCCCTGCCCAGAACTGGCTACCTGTTGTTCTATGAGAAAATTTCTGAGGGCCTTTTTTCATCGCCTGAGGGTGGTTTGGTTGAAATCATGGCAGAGCTCACAGTCTGAGACATTATGGTCAGACCAAAGGCAGCAGACACAGAAAGCATGTTCGTCTGTAAAGGCAATCTTCTTTCTGCAGTGGCAGCAACGGAAGAGAGAAGTGGAAGGAATAACTCGACATAAACAAGGTAGGAATAAAAAAATAAAGTTGTAGGCAAAAATGGTGTGAAACCGCATTGGAGCGTCTGTGAAGACCCATGCTAACAGAGTTGATGGTGGGAAAGAAGTGAGGAGGGAGTGGGGCCACTCATGCCTTTATAGGACTGGTGACGTCAGAGATGACGTCGGTATGGGCGGCCCCAGGGATACTGCTGAAAATCTTCCAGGTGGATCCCGCTTCACTGATAGTGAAGTTCCATATGTGTGATCTGATGACTGAGATACCCGGATTGAAGACCATTAATAAATACGGGGACGGCAATCGGAGGGTAGGGGGTGCCACCAGACACCAGGGAAACATTAAAAAAATATGGACACAGTGATCCGAGAGTGAGATGTACCACTACACACCAGGGAAAAAGAGGGAGTTATGGGTTCTTAAACATCCTATGTTATCCTATGGGAATGGGCAATTTTTAATATTTGTAATTTTTATGTTAGCTTGCACACAAGCAACATCATGTGGTGGTAGCACAAATGCAGAGGTGTGTCGGTGTTGGCCAATGCAGTGGACGCTTTAGTGGGTGCGTCTCTCAGCCCCCCATTATTGAGTATGTTGTCGATGACAGCAGTTTCAAAGAGAGCCACGGAGATGAGATGAGACAAATGTACCGCTGCAATCAGAGACAAACTTGTCATTGCAGCGGCAGATGACACGCCTCAGTTACGTGCCTTTCCTGGTGAAACATTTCAGTAAAAATGGCAGCTCCTGCCGTCCCCCACACAATCCGCAGAAAGCCAACACTGGGGTGCCCAATCCCAGTGTCAGCATGTTCACAGCTTCTGCCATCCGCCACATGCAACCTCCCACTGCTGTTGCCCTCCCCACTCCCTCTGTTCCCTGTCCCCCCCGACAGAAAAAAAAAACCTCCTGCAACCTCCCACTGCTGCTGTCCTTCATACTCCCTCCATTCCCCATCCCCTGACAGACAATAAAACCTTCCTGTAACCTCCCAATGCTGCTACTCTCCCCCCTCTGCCCCTCCCCCCAGAATTGTAGCACACTGGGACCCCACCCCTATTTTTTTGTTTGTTTCTTAACCTGTAAATGAAGAAAACCTTCCCGTGCATTTTTTTTATTTATTTTTATTCCACGGCTGGGGGGGAGGTTGTGCCTTTGGTTCCTCCCCTCATCTAGCTAGCTAGGTCACCACCGCCCCCGTCCCAGGCAGAGCTCTTGACCTCCCCGCCATTGCCCCTCTTGGTCTCTCCGACCACCACGGAGACCAGGAGGGTGAACCCAGGAGGCAGCTGCCTGGTGCAGGACCGTGGCAGCGCCGGCAAGCAATCATGCTGACGGAGATTTTCTGTAATGTAGATCCCCTGCTGGAGGAGGCATGCAATGACGCCAAGGGATGTAGCGCGCAAGCTTCCGTATGCCTTGCTTCTGATGTCTGCCTCCTCCAGCCCCTTTGTTTCTGCAGTGTCGGTGGCATTGCCCCCACCCCAGCTTCCACCAAGGCAGCCACACCGAATGCTGATGTCCCCTCGAGAAGGCGAGGCAATCCTCGGATGCTCGATCCTTCTGCAATCCTGCTAACCCCTGGTGACCCACGCCATTGCCGAACACGGGCCGCCAGCATGGCGTGAGGTGGGGGCGCCCAGTGCCTCAACCTCAGCACCACCGGGCCGGCACTCCCATGCATTTGTTTTAAAAAAAAATTCCCTGCCAACAAGAAAACAATCCACTCGATGTCTTCCCCATCCCCACCCTCTCTGCACCCACCTCTCCGTAGTCCCCGCCACCCATTTTTATCCTCCGGAGGTCAGGAGCCACATCTTCTCTGAACTGACACGCCTGCACTCTTCAAAGACAAACTGCGGTGAAAAAATAATGGTAAGCTTTATAATGGGAAGCAATGGGGGTTCAACTTAGGTTGACATAACAGACATTTTGATTTTGGCCCCAATTTTCAACGTGGATTTAGATTCTACCTCATGAACATGTCACTGTCTATTTTCGCTTTCGGTCTTGAAAGGCGATTTCCGCTGTCGCCAACGGAATCACCTTTTAGGACCGATTAACAAAACAGCACTGCTACTGTTCATGAGGTGGGTCCCAAAAAGCCCATGTTGCAAATTTGGTGGCAAAAATGACTGCATTACGAGCGTGTGTTGCGCAGTTTCTATGCATGATTGTAACTTTGCCAATTTTTAATATTTTCATACCAGATTTTCAACACTGCTATTTTTTCACATCTCCTTATGAACAGTACAGCTTTCATTTTTCATATCCTGCCCGAAATGCGTTTTTGCACCTGTGGCGCACAATGGGTGCACTCACTGTGTGAAATCAACTTTTGGGACAGATTAACAAAATCACAGTGCCACTGTTCATGAGGAGAGGTCCCACGATGCCCACGTTGAAAATCTGGGGAAAAAATTCCAAAAAATGGCCGTGATACAGGCGTGCATTGAGCAGTTTCTACGCACGCTTGTAAGTTCGTGCATTTTTCATATTTTCTCTTCAGGTTTTCAACATTGCCATTTTTTTCACACCTCCTCATGAACAGTACAGCTTTCATTTTTCGCATCCTGCCCGAAATGCGTTTCCACACCTGTGGCTCCAAATGGTGCAGTTGCTGTGTGAAATCACCTTTCAGGATTGAGTAACGAAATGATAGTGCCACTGTTCATGAGATGGGACTTAAAAAGCCCATATTCAAAATTTGGAGTGAAAATATCAACAAACACCCGGGGCGTTAAGGTTTCCAACCATACACCCACCCTGTAGAGACTGACAAGCATTGGGGGCATAACTTGGGTTCGTTGACTATAATGTTCACGGTATTCTACCCCCACCCCCCCACCTTACAACCACTGACAGGCATCGCCCTAACATTCACCCTATTCTCCTATACTGCACCCATCTCAGCTTATTTCCTAACGGAATGGGGTGAGCATAAGGGCCGAAGACCCTAAAGCACACCGCGACAGCTGTTGGTGTCTTCAGGGTGGGGTGAGGTGGAATGGTGGAAGCGTTATGGCCAACGGCTCAAAGCCACACTCCCAATGCATTTCAGTCTCTGCGGTGGGGGTGGGGGGAGGCATTAGTTCACTACTTCACTGCCATTCCTATTAAGCATATCTCTAACTTCTGCACTACCAATGACAATGCCAGCAAGTCAACATTCAGCACTGACAAATGCTTGTTTATATAGCCCCTACATATTTTGGGGGGCTTATATGTTATTCTAGCAGTACTCATTAAGATCTCTGAAGTTATAGATACATTGTGCCTTAAGTCAAAATTTTCAGGGAGTTTTGGCTTGTGAAACTTCAAATCGGTACAAAAAACGAAGTCCAAAATCTTTTTTCATTTGTAGGAATCGTTTTTCATATGAAACGAATAAAGGATATGAAAAAGGATCCCCTCAAATGAAAAAAAGAATCCTGCCTGCCCGCCAGCGCAGCGTAGGATTTCCACAAGGCCACCGGCAACCTGGGTTCGGGAACAGATCTAGGCTGTCAGGGAGGTCCGGGCTGGGAGAAGGATCGGCGTTCCTAGGACTGCTCTCCTTCTCCAGGGGAGGGGCTTTGTGTTCGGGTGCAGGAGCGACACCTGGCAGAAGCCAGCGTGTCGCCCTGAGCCGATGCGCGATCAATGCTCTCTGGGGCGGGACAGACACCAGACGTCATTGCACGTCTCCGCCCCAGCTTACAGGGGATAAAATTGCTGCTCCTGCTGTCTCTATGAAGCCTTGACCCCAGGCTTCAATTAGTCTCCTGGTCAAGCTCTCCTAACCAGTTACCGTTCTCACGGTACTGGTGCCTGTTCGGTGCCATGACCCCATCGCCTGGGGGGGTAACTGGGAGAGCAGGGGCTCAGTAGGAGGTGGAAGTCGTGGGGGCACCGTGACCAGGGCAGAGAACCTGACGGCAGGTGCGGAGGAAAAAAAAGAGTGAAAATACATATAAAAAAATAAAAATCTTTCAGTTTGAAGGATCCTTTTGTACGTAATGAAAAAGCATCTGAAAAAGGATCCCTACAAATGAAAAAGAATCATATAAAAAAACAATAAAAGATCCTTCAAATTAAAAAAGAACAAAGTCCAAAATCTTTTTGCATATGAAGGGATTGTTTTCTGTATGGTCGAATTCCTTTTTCATATGGCCATATGAAAAAAACAGAAGTGAGTCACTAAAAAGGATGCAAAAAGTAAAAACAAAGAAATAAAAATAAAAAAAAAATCACATTTGGGGGTCATTTTAACAACAGTGAAGTGCAGAATCCACCTAATGGGGTCCCGATGAGTTTAAAGTTTCAAGTTTATTGATTCGGAAACAACCTATGAGCTGAAAGCTCGTTTACAAAGGTTCCACGTCTAGACAGGACATACAATAAAGAAAATTAGCAATGTCACAAGAATCAACTACAGGGTCACTTGGCAAGGTTCTAAACAATAATTTCACCCAGTTACAGACTTTAGAGTTGTTTAAATATTCTAGTGTAAAGAGCGGAGACATAATACCTACAGAGTTTAGACTACTATATGATCTTAAAGGAGAATGGGAAAGAATAGAAAGAATTATAGAGATGGAGAGAGAAACCCTGTGCCGCCAGAGGAAGGCTTTGTCAGAGCTTAGTGTTATAACTAAGCGGGAGTCAGCGGTGTGATGGGAGGGGAAGTGTCCAGGGAAAAGTGGGGGTGAAATGGAGAGAGAGGGTAGTGGGAGGAGCAGCCTCACAGGCATAGATGGTTAGGAGCTAGGCTGGACTGCGGGGGTCCTCAGATACACTAAGGGTTGGGGTTGGGGGTATTAGAGATTCACAAGGCAAGTGTTGTGAGAAAGGGTTGTTAGTATAGGTAGGGGTGGCTGGGGTGAGAGGCTAAGTGCTGCTACTAAGTGATGGGATGGATTTCCCATAGAGAAGTAGGTATTACTAGAAGCAGCTGCAAGTGGATAAGTTGGTGAGGTGCTGTTTAAGTTGTGTTTTAAAGATTCTCAGGCTCTGTAAGCCAGTTGTGCGGACTGGGAGATCATTCAACCATTGCGGAGCCTTGTAGGAGGAGCGTTGCCCCAGGGATGTTCTTCTGAAAGGTATCTTGAAAGCGCAATGTGAAGTCTCATGGGTATTGTGCTGGGAACTAGTTGTCTGGAACATTTGCTGAATGCAAGGTGATACAAGAGCTAGCAGTGCTTTTTTGCCTAGGATGCAGGTCTAGAATTTTATCCTGTCCCTAAGGCTGAGACAGTTTGTGGGATTATATAGCAGGCATGTGTGCAGTTGGTTGTCAGCCCTAAGGACAAGCCTGCAGGCCTTATTTAGTGCAGTGGACATCCTTTTTAAGACAGTGTCAGAGGCTGCGCTGTATACCACTAGGTCATAATCAACCACTGACAGTACAGAACTCGTGACTGACAGTTGCAGGGCATCAGGTGTGAGGTATTTCCTGTGTCTATACAGGATTCTAAGCTTAGCGTTGATGCTTTTTACCATGTGGTCGATGTGGTAGGAGAAGGTGAAGGATTCATCATTGTGAATACCCAGGTATTTGAATACCTGTACCTGCTCAAGTAGGGCGTTTTTGTTGGTAATGGTAAACGTGGGATTCTTTTTCCTAAGGTGGGCGTTGGTTAGTAACATCAACTTGTTTTTTTTGTTTTTTTTATAGTTGAGGAGAAGTCTGTAGTTTTTAAACCAGTCCTTTAACAAGTTGGAAGGCAGTTTGCAGTTTACTTACCAGTTCACTTATATTTGGGCTTCACCTCAGAATTACTGCATCATCTGCATATAGGGTGACTCTACTGGGGCATGATGCGGGAAATCTGTTTATGAAGAAACTAAACAGTAGAGGGCCTAGGATGGATCCCTGAGGGACACCTAGGGAGACCTCTCTGGCAGTAGATAACACTGCTCTGATCGTTACCCTTTGGTTTCTGGTGGCTAGATAGTCACTAAACAAGCCCACAGAGGCCGGTGACAGGCCCAGATCTGCTAGTTGTTGTAGGGGAATCTTATGGTTGACCATATCAAACGCCTTCATTAGGTCAATAAAAATGGACTCCACAAGGCTTCCATCATCCATGACTTGGGGAACATAGTCCGTGAATTCGACCAGGGCTGTGGTGGTGCTGTGGCCTTTCCTGAAGCCGTCCTGCTGAGGACACTGTAGGTTGTATTTATCCAGGTATTCTGTAAGCTGGTCTGACACTATTCTCTAAAAGTGCTTTAGAGAGGGGGGACAGTATGAACATGGGCCTATAGTTGGCCGTGGAAGCTTGGTCACCATTTTTGTACACTGCTGTGACAAATGCCTGCTTCCACAGGGTGGGGAATTTTACTGAGGAGAGGGACTTGTTGAACATTTTTGTGATTGGGACGCTTACCTCATCAAGGGTGAGTCCCACCATCTTCATGTCAATTAAATCGCTACCTATTGTTGTTTTCCCAAGCACTCTTTTTATGTATTTCTTAGTGTCCCTTACTGAGACACGCCTGAAATAGAATTCTGGGTGGTTGTTAAGTGAGGCAGTGTTATCTCGCGGAGCCACCGAGTCATTCAGGCAATCGTGAGGGAGGACAGAGCTCAAATCCGTGGAGGCAGCATTGAATGAGTTGGCGATGGCCAGAGGATCCAGCACGGAGCCACGATTAAGGTTCAGCATAGAGGGTACTTTTTTTATCAGCTTTACCTAGCAACTCTTTTATGTTGTTCCAAAACCTTTTACCGTTATCCCAAGTTTTATCAAGTTGCTCTTTGTAATGTTTGGTCTTGGCTACCCTGAAGGCATAGGGGCACTTGTTCCTAGCTTCACGGTACTGTTACATATCATGAGCTATTCCTGAGGCTTTGGCCTTATGCCACAGGTTGTCTCTATGATGCATCATCTCCATTAGGCTTCCACTGAGCCACCCATTCTGTGTGCCACAGACTTTGTGTCTTCTCGAGGGTGCAAAGGTGTCACAAACGGCATTAAAACTTGTCTGTGAAGAACTTTAATGCCAAATCAATGTCCTGGATTTTATCCAGCGCATTCCAGTCAACTCCGGCAAGAGTAGCTTTGAAGTCATTAAGCATGCCTTTCCTGAGTACTCTACTCTCAATTATTATAAGTGCAACCTTCTCTTGTTTGTTAGACCAAAAGCAGATGATCAGGGACTAGTCACTCAGAGAATCCGGTAAAACAATGACCCCCTTCACCTGCTCTGGGCAGCTGGTCAGTACCCAATCAATGAGGGTACTATTACCAGTCTTGTAATTATGGAGAGTTGTTTCTTGCACCAGCTTGGTAAGGTATGTGGTGTCAATGAGATCCTTGAGAGGCTTTCTCTCTTTACAGAGCCAGTTGGTATTAAAGTACTCTGTAATCAGGACCTCAGAGTTCTTTTTGATTTGGTTAATGAGTTCAATAACTTTAGGCAGTCCTAATTTAGCCTTCCCCAGGGGTATGTATATCGAGATCACTGTGAGTGCCTTTTTCTGGCCCCCTAGTAAGATTTGACTGGCCAGTAATTCGCGCACAGGGGAGTTACTGGAAGAGGGGGGCATACTACCCTGAAGGTATGTGAGGCATTTGCCAACCTCTCTTGGATGCTCTGTCCAGCCTAAAAATTGAATAGCCTGGGAGCGCTATTAAGCATTCCATAATTTTCAGGGACAGCCAGGTTTCAGTTAGGCTTATAATGTTCGGATGTTGTTGGTGGACTCAGGCCTGGAATTGTGCGAATTTTGGCATTAAGCTTCCAATGTTCATGAAGGCTATTTTTAGGCAGCCCTTGCTATGAGTTGTGTTACTGCCTGCAGTGAAGGGCCCTGGGTTAGGATGAACATTCCCGGATAGGAGTAGCAGGATATGTGCTATCTTTGTAGCATTTATAACTATTTGTCTTTCAGTTTTTTCCCTAATGTGGAGGCTTCTATAGGTTTTTATGTGTTCCATCTTCAAGTTGAGGGTGCCTGACATGGGCCGTAGTGGCCCTTGGTGATGTTCCTTGAGGTGCAGTAGCTGTACTGGAGGGCCACATAAGGCGCTAGGGGAGGTTTCCCCACAGGTAGTATTAAATCTGGTGTTTAGTTTAATTTGGCCCAGTGTATCACAGTTTAACACTACGGGCTGGTAACAGTGGATTAGTGCTAGTAGCAATACCAGCACTTTGCCTGATTTATTCCCGTTCATGCTGCAGAGCACAGTGGCAGTGTTTTCTAGTCTTGCCCACAGGCTGTTTTCCTGATATACAACTTGGGCTTCAGTAATACAGATACGCCCTTGTCCTTAATGAGAGGTGTCAATGTGAGGTAATTTTACTCTATTCTAGGGGTTTACCAACAGAGAGTTACATTACTTGTAACTTGATGAGCGAGATACTCGTGTTGGTCTCTATAGGGGATGTAATTTTTGTGGGTTTAGAAAAATATATTTTTTGGAAAAAAAAAACCAAACAGAAACAAGATGGCAGCTAAACGAAAAATGACTTTTTCATATGGAAAAGGATTAGTTCCCATATGAAAAAGACTCCTTTTTCATGTGGCCAAGTTCTTTTTTTGTTCCAGCATCTAGCCTGCAGTGCCTACTGAGCATGCTCTGAACAGAAATTTTGAAATTTAATAACTCTGGAATGGATTATTATTTTTTCACCAAATCAGTTAACAGCACTAATGTGGGTCACACCCTTTCTACCCTGAAAATTTCAGAACAAAATTCCAAACCATCTGGGTAGTAGGGGCTGACAAAAAAACATCAAAAAAACTGATTTTCTTTGACTTTTTTCACTATCCAGATCTTGAAATCTGCAAATCCGATCGGAAAGAAACATGGCATATCAAAAGACCTTGGGTTTGTGACAGCGCATGCAAAATTTCATGTAAATCCACTGCACAGTTGTAAAGTTATTAAAGTGCAAAAATTGCATTTTAACATTAAACACCCTCCTCAATCCTAACTATAGTGGTGTGACAGTGCCACTACACAGATATATAAAAGTTATATATACAGACACACATCCTGTTTGACCTTGGGTAATCTCACGAGTGGTGTAAGCTACAAATGAGGCACTCAACACTCTGAAACTATATAGTATTTTTTGAGGAAACCTTCCAAAGGCACAGGCCCCTTCAAACCTGAAAATTTCATGAACAAATTCCACGCTGTCTAGGTTGTAGGTGAGAGCAAAAAATATGCAATTCTAAGTGTATTTTTATTTCTGTTTTTTTTTGCCACTCCATATCTCAGGGCAAACAGCATGAGTGTAGCTAAATCACGTATCACACAAAATCCCCCACTGCATGTTTCATTTATGCAGCATGGAAGGACCTAGTGTGAATTTCTGTTTAATGAGAAAGCTGTTTAAAGTGAGTTTCCGACGTAGCTGAGAACAGCTACCATTCACATACTGTGGTAGCTGCCCTCAGCGATAGTTATTCTAGCCAGGTTTAAAAAATGAATGCTGCCTCCTACCTTCGTATTTTCACTTGTAATTTCTGATTTATGTAGGCAGCCCGACCAATTCTAAAAGCTCTGGCACTAGTGACATGCCCCCACACTCAAGCACGTAATGATGAGTGACTAGTGAGAGCACGGGGACGTGCCCCAATGAAATGAATGGGGCTGGATTTCACATTCATTTTTAAGATCAAGAATAGCCACTTACAGATTAATGAAGGACACTGCTTGACTAACATGACCCTTGTTAGTCGACCGGTGTCCTTCCTTAATCTGTAAGTGGCCATTCTTGATCTTAAAAATTAATAGGAAATCCAGCCCCATTCATTTCACATCATTACGTGCACACATGAAATACAAGCTGGACTGTGTCTGGGTATTAGGTTTTGTTAAAGTTCTCCCAAATGTGTCACCAGTTCTTTAATGTTAAACTCCAATTTTTGCACCTACTGTAAATAACTTTGGCATCATTTTATGAAATAGCACAAAATTTGGCATGCACAGTCAGGCTATCAGAATCTCAAGACATCAAAAGTTTTGTGATGGCTTCTTGTTCAGTTTCTGAGATGTGGAGTGGCAAAAAACGGAAATAAAAATACACTTAGAATTGCATATTTTTTGCTCTCACCTACAACCTAGACAGTGTGGAATTTGTTCATGAAATTTTCAGGTTTGAAGGGGCCTGTGCCAAGGGTGTGCCTTTGGAAGGTTTCCTCAAAAAACACTATATAGTTTCAGAGTCTGAAGGATTTTTGAGTTAACCAACAGTTGTGAACGGTAAAAAAAGAACAACCTGTCACGAGTGTTTTACTTTCATGATTTATGTGTCGTGTGGGAGAAAAATACCAATCGTGTTGAAAAATACTGATTGTGATGGTCGCCATTTTCTTTTTCCTAAATCGCAAACTCTAAAAATACATAAAACTGATTCATTTTCACAATAGGGCCAAAATCACAAACTCTAAAAATACATAAAACTGATTCATTTTCACAATAGGGCCAAAATACAAACAACATTTGACTTGTGTTTTCATATTTGGCAAGGATCTGATGTGTTAATGTTGTGGCCTCCATCTCTTGTACTATAGTGCTTTGTGACACAGTGTTGGGCCTGTCCATATCTTCCCAACCTAATGGCGACAGTATTCTCTCCACACCCTTTGCTGCCACGCCGTGTGTGTGTGTGTGTGTGTGTGTGTGTGTGTAAAACTTGATACACTCCCTTCCCCACACATTATTTTAGATTATAAAATGGGTAGGGAGTTTTCTGTGTCCTGACTGGATAAGAGGTACCAGCTGCCATGTCCTTATTGGCACATATTGTACCAACTGGCACTTCTTATGCCATCCAGGATGCAGCACAGCCAGGGATCAATGCCTCCCAGAAAAGTCTGTGTAACCCCTAGATGGCGCTATCCCAGGGGCTACTACCCCTGCCTGATTTGCCACTAACAGGTTGAGGGGCCTGGATCCAATGTCGGGTGCCTCCACCCAGAGGTCAGGGTTTGCAATAGTTAAACTAACTTGGTCACAGCCCTCTGGGACACTGCAACCCCTTTCTTCCCACTAGTGGCCCACACAATATATCAGAATTACCTTCACAGTATACACTTACCCCCAGGTCTGGTTCGGCACTGGGACCTCCTGTGAAATGAGATACAGTGCAACAATCACAGTACAGTACTTAACATAGACAAATACCTCAGGCAGTATAACTTTGCTGAAACAAGCAGCTCTGATTTATTTAGGGGATATAACAAGGACAGGGGAATTCAGGTTAATTAGCTTATCACTCTAATAATCTACCTATGGCTCTGTGCACAGCCTATCCCTATCAGTTACTGTCCCTAGGTACCCAAGCCCTAGTGGCTAGTCCAAACCGTGGCAGCTGGTAGGGGCCCTTTCACACAGAGAAAAGGAGAATTAAACAGTCAGCAGTACAGTAATTCCATTTGGATTTAATGTGGCAATTCAACAGAGGAGGCGACCCTGAATTAGTACTCACGACCTGCAAATAAGATAGGGTCCTTCAATGTCAGCAGGGCTCACTTGAGGTACACAAACCTCTTCACACATCCATATAAAAGAAAGCACTATACCAGGCAGGCTGCATCTGTATCCCAATCGCAATTACTGCATAATACCGGGAGAACACACAGCAGATTCAGTTCCTGACAGACCGAGTGTAATTTTCAGCAATTCCTCCAGTCTTCTACAGGGTGAGCCTGGTTTCTACTCTTCAGAGATCCTTTGATTCTTTTCACAGGTGGATTCAGTCCCAACAAGCTGCAGACGGAACTCTGGGCCTTACACCGTTTTTGACTAAAACTGACACTGAAAAGCACAGGGCTCCTTCCTTCTTCACTGCCAAAGTTCAACTGAAACTCCAACCGACAAAACCGGGCACTTCCTTTGAGTTCCTCCCAGTTCTTGACTGGATTGGCTGTCACTCACAATAGACTGCTGCTGTTGGTCCAAAAGGCACTGAAGTCTAAACTACATCTCCCAGAGTCACTGCCCACACAATCCTCTTGTGGCTGGCTCAGATTATGAGTCAAGTTCTGATTAATCCAAGGCACCATTTTAGAGCTAGCTTACCCCACACTGATTGGTCCAGTTCAGCAGTTCAAAACTAGAATGGGAACTAGCAGACACAGTTCTGACTGCAAAAGCAGGTTAGACAAACTGTAATTTCATTATTACTCTAAATAATTTCTGGCAAACAGTTACATCTTTCAGATAGGTTCCCTTTGCACTCCTAGTGACTGCAAAAATGAAGTGAATTGGCAGCAGCTCGAGTGGTACTCAGAGAAGCACACAGTCCCTCCATACAAACTAATTATGTTTGCAAGCAGACAGTTCTTAAAGAGACAGTACCAGAGGCTCTAAAAACACTCACTGATAAATGGCTTAAATGCCAAACACCATTCAGGCTTGGAGCATTCAAGCAAGCTCCTGGAAGTCTTTTGGGAACCCCCATTTGCAGGGGGGTTACATCTGAAAGAAAATTATGTGGTAGCACACAGCACCCATCACTTGCCATAATCCATAAAGTACAGTTTGGTGTCATCTTACTCATCTCACCACCAGCCCACACATGAAATACATATAAAAAAAAAATCCAGCAGTAATTATCTTTTGTCACAATGTTATTTTACTTTGTTATTAGAAGGCAAGAAATCTGCAGCCACTGAGTAGCTGCCTCTGGTAGAGTCAGTAGCGGATCGGGGGCGGTTTAAAAGGGCACCCCCCATTGTAACTTACTTGCTACTGCTGCATTTCACTTTGCTGGAGAAGTCTAATACATTGATTGTAAGAAAATCTACAATCAAAACAATAGATTACAATAAAAAATTACTCACCTTAGTAATGCTGTTTCTTCTAATGGAGTCTTGCTATATTATGACATATGCAGTGAGTCCCAACCTTCGAACTGCTCCGGAGGTGAAAGAGTTAACTTTCCATGCAAGGCATGGAACGCTGAGCTCGAGCTCGGTTGAAAACTCTGTCTGTTGTTCTTCAAATTCAAACTGTCAGATCTTTCTGAGCTAAACTCATTAAGGTCCTGTGTGGAAGCTGTAAACCTACACTAGCCAACTGGCTACTAAATATAAGAACCGTTTTTGGTCCCAAAACAAAGACTCAAGTCAGGAGACCCAAAAATGAAAAAACACAACACTTAGACACACCCCCAAAAGAGAGTGAAAAACAAGGTGGGCATCTACCAAGTGCCAACACTGCACTGCCCACCCACATCCCAAAAATAGAGGTTCTGAGAGGGGCAGGCGGGGGTGGGGGGAGGTCAGAATATAGCAAGACTCCATTAGTAGAAACAACATTACTAAGGTGAGTAATTTTTTCTTCAAACAACATGAAGTCTTGCTGCATTCTAACAATAGCAGACTACCAAGCAGTACCTCCATGGATGAGGAACAGAACCTACATAGGAAATAGGCTCTGAAGCACAGCTGTGCCAAACCGAGCATCACTCCTAGCCTGGACGTCCAGAGAGTAATGCTTGGTAAAAGTGTGAACTGTTTTCCAGGTAGCTGCTTGACAAATCTCTAGAATGGGGATGTCCCTGGCAGCAGCCAGGGAAGCAGCTGTACCTCTGGTAGAGTGAGCCCTCAGGCCTGAGGGAGGAACCTTACCCAGCTTTTCATAACAGAACTGGATACAAGAGACAATCCACCTGGCAATGGATCTTTTAGTGGCAGGTTTCCCTTTACCAACCTCACCATAAGTGAGGAACAGTTGGAGGGAGTCAAACCTGTGACCTTTGGTACGCTCAATGTAGTAACTAAGGGCTCTCTTCACATCTAAGCTGTGCAACCTCCTCTCACCAGAGGAGGAATGGTCAGTGAAGTACACTGGAAGAGAAATAGATTGATTAAGGTGGAAATCTGAAATCACCTTAGGCAAGAACTTCCTGTTAGTCCTGAGGACCACCTCATCTCTATGAAAGGAGATAAAATCAGGCTCCACTGACAAAGCTTGTAATTCACTTATGCGTCTGGCAGAAGTGATGGCTACCAGAAACACAGTCTTCCAAGTCACATACTTAAGCTCTGCTGAAGACAAGGGCTCAAGGGAGGTTGCATAAGCTGAGCAATGCAAACATTAAGATCCCAGGCAGGGCAGGGTCCCTGAATGGAGGTTGAGTGTAAAGCAATCCTTTGAAAAACTTGGAAAATACAGGATGAGCTGAAAGAGAAGAGGGTTTACCTGCTGAAATAAAAGCAGACACAGCTGCCAAATGCACCTTTAGGGTAGCTGGTCTCAGCCCCAAAGTGTTTAAATGGACCATATAATCCAGGACTGTGGGTAAATCAGCAGAATCTGGGGAAAAATGCTTCCCAGAGCACCATATGGAAAACCTCTTCCATTTGGAATTGTAAGTAGCCCTGGTGGAAGGCTACCTAGAAGCCTTCAATATATCCATTACACCTTGGGAGAGGTGTAGATCAGCAAACTCTAACTCTTCAAGAGCCAGGCCTTGAGATTGAGAGATCTGAGGTTCGGGTACCAAACCCTTCCCTGAGCACAGGTTAACAGATTGTGATTCCTGGGAAGACACAGGGGAAGATGGACTGCTAAGGACAGTAGGAGTGGATACCAGGGTTGTCTGGCCCAATCTGGAGCAATCAGAATCACTTTGCAGGATTGAGATCTGATTTTGACTAACACTTTGAACAGGAGAGGGAAGGGGGGAAAAGCATAGAGAAACATCCCTTCCCAATTGAGAACTAAGGCAGGGGCCTGCAGCAAAAAAGGGGAAGTTGGTGATTGTCTGGGGCTTCAAAAAGATCTATCTGCGGGGTGCCCCATCTGGCAAATATTACCCCCAGGACCAGGGGATCCAGTGACCATTCGTGATGGCCCTGGGAAATCCTGCTGAGAGCATCTGCCAGGACATTGTCCTTGCCTGGGAGGTGAACTGCCATAAGGGAGATGTTCAAGGAGTTAGTCAGAGACCACAACTTCATTGCTTGATTGCACAAGGCTGTGGACAGAGCCTCCTTGCTTGTTGATGTACCACATTGTAGTGGTGTTGTCTGTTCTGACCTGTACAACTTTGTTCTGAACAGATTTGGAAAAAGCTTGAAGTGCTAGAAAAACTGCTCTGAACTCCAACAGGTTGATGTGGAGCAGAGATTCTTGAGGGGACCACAGTCCCTGGGTAGTGAGGTTGCCCATGTGAGCTCTCCACCCCAAGAGGGATGCATCGGTAGTAAGGATTAAAGAGTGAGACTGAGTGACAAAGGGGACTCCTTGTCTCAGGTTGTTCTGATCCTGCCACCACTGTAGGGCTTGGATCAGGGTTCGAGTTACTGGGATCAACTTGGTTAGAGGGTCCTTTCTTTGAGACCAAAAGGCTCTCAAATGGAACTGAATGCCCCTCATCTAAAATCTGGCTCCTTGCACTACTGCTGTAGAAGCAGCCATGTGTCCCAGGAGCTGCAGAAAATGCCTTGCTGGTCGAGAGACCTGCAGGGTGAATGAGGAGGCCAGAGAGACCAGGGTCCTTGCCCTGTCCAAAGGAAGGAAGGCTCTGGCTTCCTGTGTTCAGTTCTGCGCCTATGAAGGTGAGAAGCTGGACAGGCTCTAGAACTGACTTTGGAAGATTCAGAAGGAAACCTAGAGAGGTAAGCAGTTGCTGAGTTATCTGAAGATGTAACTTGACTTGATCTGGAGACTGGCCTACTATGAGCCAGTCGTCCAGGTAAGGAAACATGGCAATTTTTTGCCTTCTTAGGTAGGCAACTGCTACTGCCAGGCATTTTGTGAATACCCTTGGAGCAGAGGTGAGGCCAAAGGGCATTGCTCTGAACTGGTAATGGCCTGAGGGCAGCTCGAACCTGAGGTACTTCGATGGGAGCTTCTGATGAGAATATGGAAGTAGGCATCCTTGAGGTCCAGGGCGCTAGCCAGTCCCCTGGCCTTAGAAGGTAAAATAATTCCCAAAGTCACTATTTTGAATTTTGTTTTAAAAGGTGCTTGTTTAGGTATCTGAGATCAGGATGGGCCGCCATTCTCCTGTCTTTTTTGGGTAAGAAGTACCTGGAGTACAATCCTTTGCCCTGGTGTAGAGGTGGAACCCTTTCCACGGCTCTGAGAGCCAGGAGGGTAGAGACTTCTGCCTCTAGGGCAAGTGCCTCCGATGGATTTGCAGGTGGAAAGGATCTGGTTCTCATCTTTGGAAATTTTTGAAGCTGAGAACCAGTCCTGGCTACTACTTCCAGGACCCACTTGTCTGATGTTAGAGACTTCCAGTCCTGGACAAAGTAAGCCAGCCTGCCCTCAGGTAGTGGAGAATCAGCCTGGCCACCCCATCAGGGTGCCTGCTTGGCAGGGGCTTTAGGCTGAGGGGTGGAAGCAGGTCTGCTTGTACCCCGTCTGCCTCTCCCTCTAAAGAACCCCCTCTGGGCATAAGCTGAAGAGGAGGCCTGGGCTTTGTAAAAAGGCCTGCCCCTGCCCCTGGAAGGCTGCCTTTGAGGACTGGCCTGCCTTTCCCTGGCCTGTGCACTCCTATAGGTGGTCCTATACTCATCCATTTTCTTCATGTAATTCTCTGTCTGCTCCCCAAACAGAGAATTACCCACAACAGGAAAATCCATGGCCTTAGTCTGGGTATCCTATGACAGGCTAGTACATCTGAGCCAAGCCATTCTGCAAAGTGCCACAGATGTAGCCATGACTCTTGATGACACATCATTAGAGTCCACTGCAGCATGGAATTGCACCTTAGATGCCTCAATACCATCAGCAGCCGCCTGCTCCAGCTCCTTGGCAAGCTGGCCAGGGACCTGTTTTGCTAGCGCCATAACAGTATCCCATCTGGATTTCTGGTATCTATCAACATAAGCCATATAATTTGCCTGTCTGAGTCCCAAGGATGCTGCCATGTACTGTTTCTTTGCCATGGCATCAATCCTCCTGGAGTCCTTGTCTGGGGGGGTGTGAAGCCAAGGGAATATTTGCCTTGTCACAGGCGCAGCCTACTACCCCAACATGGCTGCATTGTTGTGTAGGAACTCCGTCAGAGCCTGACAATGTGTACCTCTTGTCCATTCTCTTATACACAGGAGGTATAGTGTGAGGAGTTTTAGAATTTTACTGTTTCCCAAAAGATTTATGCAAAGGAATAGACAGTCTCTAGACTCTGGGATATCCATCATTTCTACATAGTCAGGCTCCTCTTGATCATCCACAGCTTCCTCCATAGGGAGCTGGAGGTTTCAGCCACTTTTATAAAACATAAAATGAGAAGGGACTCAGAAAGCCTAGGAGAGACACTCCTGAAGGTCTGTCTGGGGAGATGTCGGTTCAATGGGCACATCCAGACTTTCAAATCCATTCCTCTCCTCATACTCCTCTTCCCCTCCTCCGGTTCATAAATTCCTCTAAATCATACTCTTGAACCGGTGGAACCGAAACATCGCAGCTTGCATGATGGTGCGGTTCGGTCGGGACGAAAAGCGACTGGACAATTTTAATGCTTTGGCTATTTCTTCAGCAGTTGGAGAGGAAAGTTTTAGCTCCACACCAACTTATTTTCTAGTCCTTTTGCTGGAGACCGACTCCTCCGAGTCGGCTCTCCTTGCCAAGGAAGTCTCGCCCTGGTCGAGGGCACTCCTCCGGTTTGGTTGAAACCGAACTGGGCTGGCCATCCGGGTCAGCTGACTTTGGCCTCCTTTCCTGAGTCTACCAACTCTCTTTCCAGGGTAGCTGCAGGAAATTTTACAAATCTGGCAGTCTGCATTGAGGTGGTCAAACCCCAGACAATAAACAAAGGTGGTGTGGGTCAGCCTTAACAAGGCTTCCCCACAGACACTGCAGTGTTGAAACCCAGTGGGCCCGGTTTTTCTTTTGGGTTTCTCAGACATAGTGCCAGTCCTAACCAAACTTGCCCGTTTATGGCAATCCGCCAAGCAAGACTCTCTTATCGGTTCCCAACCGTGTCACGGGTCGTGGAAAAAAACGTAATAAAATCTGTTTTTTTAGAACCGATAAGAACCGGTAACCACACTCTAAAGGACA
Organism: Neoceratodus forsteri; assembly: GCA_016271365.2. Taxonomy (NCBI): domain Eukaryota; kingdom Metazoa; phylum Chordata; order Ceratodontiformes; family Ceratodontidae; genus Neoceratodus; species Neoceratodus forsteri. Next base: position 456,521,600 of record CM028135.1, on the reverse strand, counting down.
GATTAATATATTTTAAACAACCTGATCGGTTCAAACCGAACCGATAAACCGTTTACAAGTTCCACACAGAAAGTAAATGTAAAACCTATCTAGTACTTACAAATACCACAGACAGAGCTTGAACCGACCGGTTGTGGTTTAAATCGGTCAAAAGCGAGAAAATAATACTTTAACCGACAAAATGAACCGAGCAGAAGGAGAAATCTCCGGAGCGACAGTTCAGTGAGGCAGAGTAAAGAATCTGACAGTTTGAGTTTGAAGAACAACAGAGAGAGTTTTCAACCGAGCTCGAGCTCAGCATTCCATGCCTGGCATGGAAAGTTAACTCTTTCACCTCCGGAGCAGTTCGAAGGTTGGGACTCACTGAATATGTCATAATATAGCAAGACTTCATGTTGTTTGAATTATATTTTCAGTCAAAAATTTAATGGAAAAGATAATATAAAGTATTAGAAGAATGTCAAAAAGTTGCATATCGAGTACGCACACCACCAAGCACCCTCGCCCAATTGTAAAATCCTGCATCCGCAACTGGGTGGAGTGTTGTTCAATGTCAGCTTGTGAACTGGCTGACTGTCCATATCTAACTGTCTGAAATCCATACTGTGTAAGAGCGAATGGCCTGATCTAACAAACCATTTTGATTGGGAAGCTGCTCGCTTAAACCTCACCACTACAGCGCTGTGATCAGAAAAGCACTATGAAGAAAGTGCTATCAATGACGGCCACCAATGGTCCCACTCACTCCCCGCCACTCCCATTGAAAACAGGGCACTCTTATGCCCCTCCATTAAAAAACACACCTGACATAAAAAAAAAAAAAAAAAAAGGATATGCGTGTGGGAGGGTAGACAGGAACAACTGAAATGTGTGTGGGGGACGGAACTACACGCAGGGGTGGGAGACAGACAGACAGACAGACAGACAACACCACCCTCTAGTGGCTGGCTTTAATATAACAGCTCTATTTTAAATACCATAAAAGGACTATTTTTGTGTTTGCCGTGCGGGTAAACGCAGCAAACACGTTGGTATCAGAGTGAGCCTTTGAGGGGCTGTGACACTGTCTGCCCAATGCAGAGTAGTGTCGAAGGGGTCCGACAGTGCCACACCAATCAGCACCCAGGCTGACTATGACAGAGTTTCTGGCTTGCTGGGCAAGGATGGCACCAACTTCAAAAGAAGTTGCCGTCCCCTTGATCCATGTCACCCAGCAAGCCAGACTGATCTGTCATGATCAGTCTGGAATGCTAGCCTGCAACAAGGAAAACTGTCCATTGATGTTTGCTGCTGGTGGCCCTTACTGTCCACCAAGCTGACCCTCCCTGTCAGCAACCCCCACACACACACAAACAGTAGTGACACTGTGGGTGCTCAATCCCCCAGTATAGAAGAGAACCATCCATCGATATCTGTTGCGCCCCCCCCAAACATAATTCAGTGACACTGAGGGTGCCCAATCCCCCGGTATCCTTAATGATTTAAATACTGTCCCTCCCAGTGACACTGGGGGTGCCCAATCCCCCAGTGTTCTCCATTAATAGAAAACTCTTTGAAATAAAGAAAACTGTCGCTCATTGTTTTTTCCCCCTGAAAAAAAGAAAAACATCCATCGCTGTCTGCTGCGCTGTTACCTACCCCCCACCCGACCCTCATACTCAGGACCCACCACCCCAAACCGTCCTTACCCCATACTTACCCACTGGAGGTCTGTCGCTGTACTCATCCTTGGACCACAGACACATCTTCACTCTTCAAAGCCTAATCGCGAACTGAGGTAAGCACTTCAATGTATTTCAATAGGGTTTTCAGTTTCAATGTATTTCAATGGGGTTTTCAGTTTAGTGCCATAACTTAGCCATTTTTTTATATTTTTGCCCCAAATTTTCCACACACCTTTTTTGGGACCCCGCCTCATGAACAATTAAGTGACATTCTGAAATTTTTTTATTTTATTTAGTTGTTCAACCAAGTGTAGCACACTAAGCTGAAAGCTTTTTTACAGGAGCGACCTGGGAGCACAAGGAGGTTAGGTGACTTACTTAGGGTCACACAGTATGCAAGTGGAAGCTGTGGGATTCAAACTTAGGTCTGCCATGAAAGGTGATTTTGCGGTGACTGCGCAAAATTGCCTTCCAGGCAGGAGTTAACAATTTACTTCACCTTTGTTCATGAGGTATGGTTATAAGAAGGCTATGGTGAACATTTGGTATAAAAATATTAAAAAACAACGAAGTTAGCTGGCCCGGTGGCACTGAGGGCTGAGGCGCTGGACGCCACACCTTGTGCCATGCCAGCGACCCGGGGTCAGGAGCTACCTCCGGTGCTGGAAGGTTGGCTGGGGGGGAGGAGGATCGATCATCCCAGGGTCTGCTCTCCTCCTCTGGGGACGGTGCAAAGCGACTACCGCCAGATGTACGGCTCCTGGCGAGTGGCTGGGGTGGGTGCATGCCGAAGTTAGCTGTGGGGTCGGCGTGGGCCGACGGACGTGCCATGCAAGGCAGTGTCCTTGGTGTCAATGCACGCCCGCACCGTGGTGGGGGGACACTCCATACGCACAGTGAAGGCTGATCTGGCAGTGTCGTGTCAGATGCACCCAAGTCAGCTCCCCTAGTGTTTGCTCCCTGGCCTTCCACGGTGTGCAGGGTAAGTATCCACCACGATGCGGCTGGAGGGTCAGAGAGCTCTGGCTGCAGCTGGGGTGGGGACAGAGAAGACAGTCGGATTGGGGGGGGGAGAGAAGAACCATAGGTACAACACCCCCCCAGCCGAGGAGTAATAAACACACAAAGTAAGTAAAAAAAAAAAGTTATGAGCCTACATTGAAATTTACAAACGCAAGCTCGTAAGTTTGGCAACTGTCAATATTTTTATCCCACATTTCCAACATAGCCATTTCTTCACAGCACCTCATGAATGTGACAGCTGTCATTTTTCAGATCCTGGCCAAAATGTTTTTTTATGCAACCTGAAAGGTGATTTCACAGTTGCTGCACGAAATCCCCTTTCAGGCAGGAGCTGAATTTTTTCTCTGCACTTGTTCATTAGGTGGGGTCACAAGAAGGCTATGGTGAAAATTTGGGTTAAAAATATTAACAGACAACAAAGTTATGAGCCAACGTTTAAATTTATGATCGCATGCTTGTAACTTTGGTCATTTTCAATATTTTGACCCCAAATTTTCAACATAGCCATTTCTTCACACCACCTCATGATTGTGACAGCTGTCGTTTTTCAGATCCTGGACAAAATGTGTTTTTGCGTCCCGAAAGATGATTCCACAGTCGCTGCGTGAAATCATCTTTTGGCCAGGAGTTGAACATTTTCTCTGCACTTGTTCACGAGGTATACAACACTGCAGTCATTATGCACCAATGAGTTTGACACTGATAGGGCCCTGTGTTGAAGTCAGTTGTGTACCTAAGTCCAATGGCACCAAAGACAGCGCCAACTCAGACTCAAGCAACCTTGAAGGGCCTGGAGCCAGCACCAACAATGGTGCCACCGAACGTATATACTATACTCACAGCTCCATAAGAGCTGCCCAATGGCCAAACTACCCAATGAAGTCACATCTACTGGAGGGAGAGAGAGAGAGAGAGGGGCACTGGGACAGAGACCTCGACAAACAGGCCTAGGCATCTCCAGTGTAGTAGGAGACTACAGTGGGGGAAACCGGGTCCACAGGAGTCAAGTGCATCACAGAAGAATGACTAGATAACAACCTTGGCCACTGCATTTTTTTTCCATTATGTTTTTCTGTGGGAAGATGACCTTCAACAGTGCCTTTTCTTTTCCTAATTTTTCGTGGGAAGAGGTCAAGGCCGCGCGAGTGCGGGATCTGGACCATTTCTTTTTACGACTCTGAGATGAATGCCATCCTCCTGGGTGGTGGACTGCCCACTACCAGTGAACCCAGCCAAAGAAAGGTGGTGGCCAGATACAACCCTGTTGCCAAAGCAACTTGCCTTTTCAGGCTCCCTACCTTCTTCCATGGTCGACTGTTTGCTCACGGTAGGGCTGAGAGACAAGTGTAGAGTTTCTGCATAAACTAAACTAATCTGGCACAAAAATATTAAACTACACTCTATTTTTTAACCTAAAACCAAAGAGCAGAATGCTGTTGTATAGACGGTAGAGTTCCAGCCCTGATGAGGAAAGTGGCACTGTTGTTGTGCAGTCGACAGAAAAAAAGAATTTTCTGCTGTGTATCAGCAGCAGACGAGTGTGATGACATGCGTGTGGGGTCTACTCACATCACCAGTGCCCTCCAGAAAAATTCTGACTCCTGATGGTTCCTAGCACCTCTGGCTCAGACCAGTTAGTGAGAATTATGGAGAAGATGGATTCTTGGAAGATTAAATGACCATCAAACAATACATCACATGCACTACAAACTTTGTTGTTTATAAGGCATGGTGTGGGTGCAAGAGACTACATCAGGAAAACTGTGCAATCTTTGAAAACTCACATCCATGAGTATGTTCAGGCTATTAAAATGGCAACAGAGAGCCTACCCTGGGCACACACTTTTTAGATGACCCACTATGCTACCCTCAGGATCGGATGGTATCCTCCATGTTATAGTAAAAGAATGTAAAGCGGATCATGTGACACTTTTACTGCAACATGAGTCCAGATTAATAAGCCAGTTGCATAGCTTGCAACCGTATGGGCTCAACGAGGAACTCAGTTTGACTCCTTTGTTATAACAAATTAAGACTAACACTCTAATTTGTTAGTGAACTACAATTGATCATTTCTGTATGGGTTATGTGTTTGACTTGGTCGTTTAACCTATCACAAGTCTGTTCATGTTATGAAAGCAAGAATGCAAGAGATAGAGTCTGTATTTTAATAATGTAATGTTTTTCTTTCATCGTCTTCCCAGGTGATCTAATGTCTGGTAGACTGTGAAGGGGTTGACTTCTGTGACCTTCCTGATTTCCCCCTTTTTCATTATTTCACTTTTACTGTGTTCCTTAATCTTTGCCCACCTACTTTATTTATCCCAGAGTCTCCCATTCTCCAACTGCCTTCTCTTTTTGCTCACTCCTTTTTTATTTTGTTGTTTTGATGTACTAAAATAAAATGCATCGGACTGGCACATTTGGTTTTATATTATTTTAGCACTGGTTATGATTTTGAACACAGCTTGGAGCTTATGTATGTATTCTCCCGTATGTTCTAATGACAATTTTTCCTGTAACACTCTGCTTAGCTAATGAGCAGAATGGACAAGCTGTAATGCGTTTTCATTGACAGCTCCATTTTTAAATTTTGGGCACAGCTTTGGGGAATAACAAGTAGACACTGCCTCCCTGAGGAAGTGATACTTCTATCGTGAAATGTTTGGGTGATCTTGCCTTTGCTGTAGCTATTTTTTGTACTAGAATACATGTATTTTTAATTACTACAATCAGTAGTTTGTCATGTTCATTTTATCCTGAGTATGTGCTGTTCTTTTTTTTCACACTACAGTAAAGTTCAAATTAAACTTATTGTGCAAGTAGTTAGCCAGTTAGCATTTGAGCTGTTAAGGCTTGACACAGTAAATCACTTTATCACAGATATTTGGTCATTAGCTGGTTGCTGCAGAGTTCTGAATTAGTTGCCTGAAAGCCACATTCCACAGCTGAAAAAAAAACCAAAACAGTTGGCAACTCACTACAGTTGCATAAAAAGAACAGGTTGTAAACTGGCTGCAGAATATGCCTGATGTGAACTGCACTGCATGTCCCCCAGTGCCAGGGCATTATTTTCAAAATGACTGCGCTAGCCCTGCTTTACCTAACACATATTTTGTTGAGCAGCTGTAGAGGGCTCCACAACATGTTTACACATCTTTAAGTTAGTGCAGGGGCCAGTGATTTGATCAACCTGATTTGCTCCAAGAAAAGCAGATGCACCAAAAGTTGGATGCAGGGTACCATAAACTACAGTAAGTTAACCTGTCACAATCAGATGTGGTTTTCAAAATAGCACAACTGCATCCACATGGGCACCAGATGCAGTGGGCACTGCCAGACACAGATGTATTTGGTTGATGGCCCAACATTCAGACTAGAAAATCTGGCCCTGGATGTTTTCTAAACACTCAGGAAATTGACAAGGGAAGTTTCAACTTTTATTTAATTGTTTTTAAAATATTAGTTCAGAAAGTGCTGGAAAACAGTCAATAAAACAAGGCTGAAGATAAGTACAGCCACGTTTAAGTCTAATAAAATACTGGATGGACTACCCAAGCACACTGGGTGCTTTTTGTGGTAGATGATAAATGAGCACAAGCATGTTCAAAAGTTGGCAAAGATGTGCCGGCCCGGCAGTGCTGAGGTGGTGGACACCTTACCTTGTGCTACACCGGCGACACAGGTTCGGGAACGACCTCGTGTTGCTGGGGACCTGGAATGGGGGAGGTTGGAGCGGGATTGAGCTGTGGTAGGCAGTTCTCCCCTCCCGGTTGGTGGCTGTCTGCTCCTCTCGTAGTTCCACTCCCACTGGGTGGAGGTCCAGTGAGAAGCGTAGGTGAGGGGGAACGGCAGCAATAATGTCGGGGGGGGGTGAAAGGTACCGAGCCGGTGCATGGCATGCACGTGCACCTCCACACACACACGTGTATGCTGGCGTCCCGGTCGGGGAGAAAATTAAGAAATGTATATAGAAAAAAAGTTGGCAAAGATCAGGAGCCCCTTTGGTGAGAAAATCTGTAGTTGTTTTTTTGTATTACATTATAAATTTATTAAAATACAAAACTGTGATCATTTGGTTTCTTAATTTCAAGGGGAAAATACTGTATCCTACTAGGATACAGTATCATACTACAATTCAAATGAACAAATATGTTTCCTGTCAGTGTGGTAATATTACATTAAGTAAATGGGCATCAGTGGCTACATCAGTGCTATGAACCTGGAGACTCAGGCTAGAATCCTTCAATGTTTTGTATTTCAGTCACTTGAACATGACCGACGTACAGTGCTAAACCTCCTGTGAGCAGATCTGGGCATTGCTTTACAGAAAGGACACAAAGGATCTGGAAAAAGTAGGGCACAGGGCTACGAAGATGATTAGGGGGCTAGAAAATATGTCATACAAGAAAAGGATGGAGAACCCTGTAGTAGTAAGTAGTCAAATCTTATTTTGACAGGTTAAAACCATGAGGAGCATCATGGCCGAATTTTCAAAGTTTTTCTGTGATTTGGTTGGTTACATTAGTTACAAACATTTATGAAAACAATATAAACACATATTCACTGAAATTTTTAATGCAGACAGTATCAATTAATCTGAATCTTTGGCTGGGGTGATTGAGAGTCATTGGACCTAGATCCCACAATGGAGCAGTTTGACTGGATGGTGCGAGCTCTCACGTCTAGCAAGGCCCCTCGGCCTGATAGTCTCCCAGATGATTTCTGGAAGGCCTTCTGGAACATACTTTGGGAATCCATCAAGGACACTGCCCTCGAAGCCTGAATCCCTGACTATTGCTACTACCACTGTCCTTCCTAAGCCTGGTAAGGACCCTACTCTATGCAGTTCATACTGCCCCATTTCTCTGCTTAACACAGGCTATAACATTTTGGCTAAATTCTTGGCGGGGAAGCTGAAGGACGCCCTGCTTGGCTTAGTTCACTGGATCAGGCAGGCTTCATTAAGGGTCACCAGACCAAGTACAACATTAAATGTTCTCTGAATGTCATGTGGCGATGGTCCGGGGGGGGGGCTGCTTGACCCAATCTCCTGGCACTGAATGCCAAGAAGGCCTTTGACGAGGTCGAGTGGCCCTTCCTGTTTTCAATGTATACTTTGTAGGGAAGGTCCACACTCCCTGGTGCAGGCCGATGGTGCCACTGAGGATATGGTCCATACTAAAGTTACCACGCAATAACAGGAAAACAGCACACAACTTCAGAGACACGAAAGAAAAAAATCAGTATGCCACTTAGCCGTATTTTTATTGTCAAAGTGAAAGAAAGTAAAAAAAAAAAAACACTCCAGCAATGGAACTAGAGACTGCCAGTCTAATGCCCTGGTGCTTCAAATTACCACCCCCAATGATGAACTTTAGTACAATAAAAGCTCGGCTACATGGCACACTCACAGTGTCAGTTTTTTCTTTCGTATCTTCGAAGCTGTGCACTGCCTTCTTGTTAATGCTTCACGTCTTCAACCCTGGAAAAATGTGGTTTTGGTTCTAGAGTCAGATTTTGGGATAGCTACACTATATAGGGCCCCAAGGACTGAAATACTAACCAACGCTCCTCTTACCTTGACCTTCCATCTCACAACATAAGGGCAGTGAGGTTCATAGTGATAGGAATACATTAATATTTTTATAAGTTCCTAACAAGGAATTATGCTTGTACATCATTTAGATATTATATAATGATACAAATACATTTTTAAGAGATAAAAGCAGCAGTTGGACAACAGTCTTGGGAGGGGGTGACCTGCTGCAGTGTGCAGCCTGTTGTATAAGTGGGCTGTCGCACACTAGAGCCCCAGCCCACTGGACCACAGAAGTGTGACAGTAGCAGGAGGTTTCCTTGTTCCTGTTGCAGTAGCGGTGGGAGGAGCCGCAGATGGATGTCATTGTGATGTCACTCCCTCCCTCCTCACTGCAGTGTAAAACTGAGCATGCTCACAACCACAGCCGTTCTGAGTAACCAGGAGGACTGTATTAGTTCCCTGAAAAGCCCAAGTAAGTAATTTTTTAAATTTAGGACTTTGTCACTTTTAACAGCATTGAATTATTTCTTACATACATACTTAAAGTATGACTATATTTTAACACTGAACTGCTCTTCATCCCCAGACCCAGATGCTAACACATAAGGTAAGCTAAAGAGGCACGGTGTCCTCTGGGCAATATAAGGTCAAAGACCATTTAAGGTACCAGAGAGTATTTTGTCTACAATACAGTATCTGTTTTTTATTTGATTTAAGATATTATATAGTAATATTACTGAGCACAGAATTCTTGTTTTAGGAGTTCCTAATGAAGGAACCTATTCTATCTAAGTGTTTGCATTACCTCTACAAGGGAACAATAGCCCATGGATTTAGACACAGATTTGGACAGTACGCAATATGAATATGCAGGGTGTATAAAGTTTAGAATATACTGTATAAGGATGTGTGGGAAAGCCAACTGAAACTGAGGGCAAACAATATATAAAATTTTAATAATTACTTAAAACTTAAAAGTTATATACCTATAATCTGACACCCTATGGAGAATTAAGGGAACTATGTCGCATACCTAAATTTTAAAAGGTTTAGAAATTTTAGTTTTAGGCAGCTATAAGAATAAAATTATGTTATAGCTGGGAGCACATTAGAATTTGGGTTGGGAGCACAGTGGTGTGTTGAACTTGATATCAGATTTCTATGAGTAGTGATTACTGTTTTTTTTATGTTCTGACAGAAAAAACATAGCAGGGGCCAGCTGAAGTGGATGACAGGCCACAAAACGTTGCCCAATCTTCAGACATGTTAAGGAAACATAGTACTGTAAAAAAGAAACAAATTGGATTGTTTGGTATTGTAGCCTTTTTTTCACCTGATTCTGGATTAACAGTCATCTGGGTGACCCAAGACGGAGAGTCTGATTGCTTCTAGGAGAGGGCAGTCTGGACACCCTCCTGTTTCGCTCAATGGCTCCCTTTCCAAATCCTTCCGCTTATGCAGGGACACTTGCCAGGGATGCCCCCCTCTCCCTTGCTATATGTACTCACTACTGAACCCTTGGCCACAGTGATTAGGCAAAATACAGACATACAGGACATGCAGACACACATGGATGAATCACACTACTGTATCTCCTTATTTACTGCTGATGTCCTCCAGTATTTGGCTGAGTCCCAGTTATCGTATATATTACAGGTGCTATCTGCCCATTTACCTTTGAAGTTTTTTAACTACATCAGGGGTTGTCTGACCTCCCTACTGTGGCATGGAACAAGGTAAAACTCAAGCAAGTCATCTTATAGCACCCACTAGCGCAGGGCGGCTTGGGCATACCCAATTTCTGACTCTATTACCTGGCAGCAAAGTTGGCCTTTCTGAAGGATGCCCGACTGGCAGGTCTGGACAAACTGGCCTGGGTGGTCATGGAGGAAGACTCGCTGGGGGGGGCATCACTGCCTGCGTCCTTGCCCTGGTCTTTCCCCTGAGGGTTGGTAAAACATGTCCTGAACCTTTTCCTGCGAACCACTGCCACAGTCCGGCTCACCACCCATGACCTCACATCCCACCCTAAGACTGTATCACCAGTGGCTAGTGTATCCAGAGTTACGTGGGACAATGCTCCATACCCTCTACAATGAGACTCAATCCTAGCTAGACCAGTGGAGGCGAGAGGGCCTCTCTACAACAAGTGACCTGTTCGGGGGAAGGGGCAAGTAATGTCATTCCAACAGTTGTCCATCAAGTTTACCCTTCAGCCAGGGGACATTTTCCTTTTCCTTCCAGTACCTGAAAGGTTATTGGCTGCCCTCCCTCTTAAGTCTCTACCACTCCAGTGACTGCCGGGAGAATAAATTATACTGTGCACACAGTTGTGTCAGAAAACCATAAAGTAAATGTATTCCCGGCTTCAAAAAGGCTATGATAACCTGATACAGCAGGTACATCGATACTGGGAAAGGGATCTGGGGGGCATACCCTTCACTGAGGGTGACTGGGGAAAGGTGACTAAACATATTGTCTCTTGTTCTATGAATAGTCACCTCCATCAGGATCACTACAACTTCCTACACAGAACCTACTTCATGCCTGTGTAGGTACATCGTATCAATTAACCTCAATCTGAGAAATGTCCAAAATGTCACGCTGAAAAGAGTACATACTGTATTTTCATGTGATCTGGCAATGTTGAAAGATCCAGCAATACTGGTGGGAGGTGGGCAATTTGCCTTCACACCTGACAGAGTTCTTCTGGGGGTGAGGCTGGGCAGACCACTTCGTAAATATAAAGATCCCCTGTGAAATCTGGGAGTGGCTATTGGCAAAAAGACTCTGGCCCAAAACTGGAAATCAGAAAAAGCTTCCAACATAGCACAGTGAGTGATGGCTCTCCTAGACTGTATGAGGCTGGAGAGGGCCCAATACACATCCTTCAGTAAGAGTGCGGTGAATGAGTCCATTTGGGCTCCCCTGGAGGAGGCCCTGGAAGACCCATGGTTCCTTGCCCTTTAAGCCTAAGATTGGGGGGGGGGCAATAACCCGAATAACAGGACTAGAACTCCCCATGAACATAGGGTTTCTAAGGGGACATTCCAGTGAAAAAGCAGAACCACAATCTCATAGGTTTAGCTTAGTGAAACAATGTCTACCTTACACTGGGTTCATTACTGGGTAGGGTCTTTGCCGCCGTTGTATGTCTCTTCCCTGTGATGCAACCAATGTAACTGAAATGAGTAACTGTACACTGGAAGTTGTGGTTGACCACTGCAATGCCAATAAAATGCAAAAAAAAAAAAAAAAAAAAAAATGTAATAAAGACATTTTCACAACAACCAAGTCAAAATTTCAAATTCAACAGCAGTTGCATGTCTCAACAAATTCAGAATGTAATGGTGTTTTAAATCCAGTCAAAGTTGGACTCCCTCTAATTTATGAAGACAGTGCGTTCTAAGTTTTGGGTATATAATATTCTGATCTGATTTTTCCATAATTAGTTTAACCCCTGGATACAAATAAGTCTCTGTTTTTACCCTCTCACATGTCATATTTATGAGATGGTAAATTACTTACTAACCCCTGATACCCAGTAATCATGCCTTTAATTATTTTGAACCCCATGAGTTCAGAGTTCTGTTCTTCAGCAGGTACCACCATGTAATTTCTACATAATTTTGGTGGGGCTGGACTGCCAAAAGGAAGCAACCATGGCAGTGACCATGGAGGATGTGGGGATCCTCCGTAGTGAAGACCCCAAGAAGGGTGGTAGAGAATTTGAGAAGAGAAAGAAGCAACTTCTGGTGAGGGACAGGATCGTGAGAGGGGGTCAGATTTTGGAATAGGAAGGTTGGGGGAGAGGGAGGTTAGTGGCCTACATGGCGTCATGGCTCAGAGGGATGGGAAGCAGAACCTGGGGATCGTTAGGGCAGCAGGACAGAGGCAGAGCTGGATGTATTGTCCACATGGAGACTACTGACCTGGCTAGGGATGGGGCTGGGATAGTGCAGAGGGATTTCAGGGATCTGGGGAGAGATCTTAGGCAGGCAGCGCATTCAGTGGTTTTCACTAAGGAGCTGCCTATCTACGACAGGAAAGAAAAGAGGGATCTCCACACCAGGAGCTTCAAATTATGGTTGAAGGAGTGCTGCAGAGAGGAGAAGTTCAGCTAAACCCACCTGGATGGATAATGGCCTATACAAGGGTGATAGCCTGCATCCATCCAGAAGGGGAACCGTAGTCCTTAGTGGATGGTTTAAATGTTATTTCAATAAACATTTCATTTTCATTTTTCATTTCATTTATTTTATACTGAAAAATCTGTGAGCAAAAAATGCCCGTTTTCACAGACGTCCAGTGTCAATAACGATATAAAGTAAATATAAAAACCAACAATTTAACACAAAAACAACAAAAAATATATAATTACATAATCAAAACATTAAAAATAATTACAACCAACCTCAGAAAATTTTTTTTGTTCAAGTAAATCCTTAAAACCTGACATAGTACGACAGACAGTTATATTATTTGGTAATTCATTTTACTGTCTAATCAATTCAAACTGTATCAAATTCTGCATAAAATTTATTCTAATCCGAGGTAGTTTAAACACCTTTCTAGTACTAATTCTAGTTGAAATAGTAGACACAGAGATGGGGAACAAACTAGCAACACTATTTGGAATAAAACATTTAAATTAGCCGAAGAGAGTGGTGGAAGAAATCAGAGAGGTTGACCCCAAATACACACACACAGGTTAAAGCAGGAAGAAAGGAGAACCCAATGGTAGAAGAACACCCCAGGATAAATTAATAAACTAAGCAAGGTTGTTGAAACGAAGGGGAATAGGAACAGGAGCAAGGGTGGTAAGGAGGTGGGCAATACTGGACCCAGTACTCACTAACAGGGACAGTGTTGCATATGTCTGTAACCTCCCCTACAAATGGGGGTTCCCAAAAAGTCTTCCTTGAGCTTGCCTAAAGCTCACTGCCAGGCTGGTGTCCTGCGTTTTAGCAGTTTAAATGTGATTACCAGAGCCTATATAGCCTCTGTGTACTGTCTCTTTAAGAACTGCCTGATTGCAGCCTAAGTAATCTGAGAGGAAGCTCGGTTGAAGATGTAACTATTTGCTGAAAATCATTTAGAGTGATAATGATAATGTAGTTTGTCTAACCTGCTTTCTTTGTAGCAAGGACTGCTTTGTTTGTCTCCACTATCTTGGTCCTGGACTGCAAATTGGACCAAACCGTACTGGTGGGACCTAAAATGTGGCCGGACTACAGGAGCTGTCTGAATTCAAAATCTGTAGGAACTGTAGTTTGGAATGTTTTTGCGCCTTTTTTGCAACTGAAGGGGGAGCTCTTGCTTTGACTGACAGCCAAATCAGCCAACCAAATCTTGTGGAAGTCCCGGGCTGCTTGCAGTTTTCAGTTAGTTCTGAGCTGGGAAGTAAAATGAGAAGAGTTCAAGTGGATTTTGGGCAGCAATCCTGAGTGGATTCGCATGGGAAAACTGTGAAAAGGTTGAGTTTTTGGCTTGCATGTCTGCTGCTGCTCCTGAGAGGGAGAGAAGAGAATTATTTTGGACTAAATACAAGTTTGTGTGACTGAAGTAAGCTGCTGAAGTGGTCCAGGCTCAACCTGAAGAAGACTGAAGATTTTGCTGAATGCGATCGGCCTGTCAGGAGTTCCAGTTATCCTTAAGCTCCCGGTGTGTGCAGAGACTTTGCGATTGTGACCGGGGAGCGCTTTGCTGGTACAGCAGAATTCCCGTACATGTAAATGTGCTATGAGCTGCTAGTGGGTTGTGAGTTAGTTCCCCACTGTGTGAACTGTGTTCTGCTTGCTGGAAGGTGTATCCAGCCCAAAATGGACTGCATCCGAATTTGTCTCCATGCGGTCTGGGCCTTGCCAGACTACACACTGCACAGAGAAGCCATCGAAGAGAGACCTGCCTGGGGATTAGCCCCCTGATCCACGCTTGAACAGGAACGATGCCTCTGCGACTCATGTGGGCCCTGCTTCTCCTGGCATTCCAGATCAACCACCTGCAGTCTCGATTTTTGTCCAGCCTGTGTCCAATCTTGGGTATCATGAGTAAATACCAGGGCAGCTCCCTGCACAACAGCTTAATTGGAGTGTGTCATCTGATTGTCTTGTTGTTTCATTTCCTTTAAAAAACTGAGCCCTCTGGCTCCGGATTACAAATATTGTGTACTATGCATGTTGTATTTTCCATCACAGGGCCCCAACCAGCTGTAACCCCGGGCAACAGTCCTGGCTAGCCCATCTCTTCTCCACCTGGGTACCAAGAGGTGTGACTGTGTGGGGGGACTCAAGGCGCATGCATAACTGCTTGATTGATATAACCTTTAAGCTAATTAATCTGATTTTGCCCCTTCCTTGTTCAAGTCCCCTGAATAAATCAGATCTAACTTTTTCTGCATGTAATCTGACTGTGGTTCCAGTTTGTGCTCAAAGTACTGTACTGTTGCTATTTGTTGTGCATAACCTTGTTTTACAGGGGTCCCCAGGGTTGAGCCAGAGGAACCAGCCCTGGTGGTAAGTGCAAACAGTGTGGATAATTGTGTGGTGTACTGGGGTATTGTGAAAGTGATTACTGTACAGTGTTCAGGCCACTAGAGGGGAAAGAGGGGGGTTACAGTGTCCCGGAGGGCTGTGCCTAGGTTAGCTTGACCACTACCAACCCTGACCTCCAGGTGAAGGCACCCGTTTCAGAACTCAGACCCCTTAACCTGCTACTAAACAAGCAGGCTGGGGTAGTAGCCCTTGAGATAGCGCCACCTAGGGGTTACATGTCAATGTGGGAGGCGACCTGAGGACCAGTGATCACTGTACAGTGTGGTTCACTACAAGGATGACTATGGAATCGAACCACACAAGGGTGAGGGTTCTGGACTAAAGGAAGACAGATTTTACAAAGATGGGTGAATGCCTCAGGAATGACCTGGCAGAGGGATGACCTGGGTAGCATGGAAGAACAGTGGTTGATGCTAAAAAGGGGCACAGTGAAGGCAATAAACCTAAGTTTCAAGCAAATGAGCAAAAGCAAGAGGAAAAAGAGACCACTATGGTTCTCCAAAGAGGTGACAGAAAAGGTAAAGGCTAAAAAGACAGCATTCAGAAGGTATACGGAGATGCAGAGAGAAGAGGACAGGAGGTGTTTCAGGAAAACTGAGAGAAGCAGGGAAAGCAGAAAGGAGTGGGAAGGTGCAAATTGAAGAGAGAATAGCTCAAACGGAAATGAAAGGGTACAAGATGTTTTTTAGTGATGTCAGCGAAAAGAGGAAGACCAGGGGAGCGATTATAAATTTAAAAAGGGAACTAGGACTGTGCACAGGGGGACCAGGAAAAGACAGACATCCTGAGCAAACAATTGTATTCAGTGTTCATAGAGGAAAGAGAATGGGAGGGGCCACAAAAAAGTAACAGGAGCTCTGGAGGGAGAGAGATGGTCAGTAGTCCTTTTTCAAAGGGGAGAGTCCTGAAGGGACTCGCTAAACTGAAGTGGACAAACCAACTGGACCAGAAGGGGTGCATCCAAGGGTATTGTGGGAACCCAGGGAGGTAGTAGCCACACCTCTGACAGGGCTATTTAACAGCTCAGTGGAAAAAGAGGTGGTTCTGGAGGACTGCAGAAGGGCAGATGTAGTCCCATTTCACTAAAGTGGTAACAAGGATGAGGCTGGCAATTATTAGCCAGTCAGCCTGACATCAGAGGTGGGAAAGTTAATGGAATCACTGCTGAAGGAAAGAACAGTGGAATATCTTGAATCCAGTGGGTTACAAAACCAGAGGCAGCACAGATTCATGGGGTTAGGGGGAGGTCATGTCAAACTAATTTGATAGATTTCTTTGACTGGGTGGGTGGCAGACATGGCCTACCTAGATTTCAGTACGCCTTTCAACATCATTCCACACAGAAGACAAGTAAGCAAGCTGGGTAGCTTAGAAGTGAGTCCAAAGGTGGTAAAATGGGTAAGAATGTGGTTGGGGGACAGGAGACAGAGGATGGGGGTAAATGGAGTTCACTCCAAGGAGGGGAGGGTGACTAGCAGGATGCTTCAGGGATTAATGCTGGGACTGGTCCTCTTCAATGTCTTTATAAGTGACACTGCAGAGAATCTGGAGTGGAAGATCTGCCTTTTTGCGTATGACACCAAAATCTAATAGGTTGGACACTCTGGGGGAAGGTGGTGGTGGAAAGGATGGACAGAGACCTGAGAAAACTTGAGGAGTGATCAAGGGTATGGCAGCTGGGTTTAATGAGAAAAAGTGCAAACTAATGCACTTAGAGCACAGAAACCCAGAGGCAGAATAAAAAATGGGTGGAGTGTTATTGACAACCGCCAAGCAGGAGAGAAACCTGAGGGTAATCATACAGGATGACCTAAATGTGGCCAGCCAGTGCACCAAGGCAGCTGGGAGGGCTACAGGGATGCTTTGGAGCATCGGGAGGGGGTATCACTCATAGAAAGAGGGCGGCGGTATTGCCTCTGTTTAGATCACTGGTAAGATGTTCAGTTCTCAAGACCACATCTTTGGAAGGACACAGACAGTGGAGACCATCTATAGGAGGGCAACTAAAATGGTGCAGGGTCTGCAACAAAAGTCCTACGAGGAGAGACTGAATGAACTCAATATGTACATCCTGGAGGGGGGGGTATGTATGATACAGACCTTTATATTTTTTGTTTGTTTTTGTTATTTACTGTTTTATGCCCTCTTTTCACCAGCCCTCCACTTCTCGGGACCACAAGGCACCTTCTGAACCCTCCTACCTCCCAGCCACCTACCTCAATGGAGCCTTGGCTTTGCCCCCAGGCAGGGTCTGAGTGTGTGTGTGTGGGGGAGACATTTTGTTGTGTCAAGCGGTGCAAGCACTGATGAGGTGGGGGACCTGGGTATTCTGGGTCTGTCTTTGTTGCAGAGGGGCTCAGGTTGCGGTATTTTTGTTGTGCTGTTGCTGTCCCCGGGGCCGTCGCATGCGATGACATCAATGTGTATGTGTGAACACTATGTATGCATCTCCATGCCGGCATCCGCGACATCCCTTCTCCAACCCCACATCTGTTTCCAGCTGCACTGCCACCTGTGGTCAAGCAGGTGGCAGTACTGCTGTGGAGAATGGAACCTTCCCCCTCAGGAGGAGAGTGTCCCATGGGACACTCAATCCTCCTCCCCATGGCTGGCCCCTGGTGATCTGGGCTCATTTTTGAACCGGGTCACTGGCATCACAAGCGATACTGCTACCACTGTGATGATGGGCTGGCTTGTAGAGACATTTAAATATCTCATGGGGGTGAATAAGGTACTGGAGGGAAGTATTTTTCAGAAAAAAGCGCTGAACAATAAGGGGGCATGCTAAGAAGCTGAAAAGGGGGTAGATTCAGGAGAGATGTGAGGAAGTACTTGTTCAAAGAAAGAGTGGTAGATTCCTGGAACAGCCTTCCAGCAGACGTGGTGGGGGTGAAAACAGTGTTGGGGTTCAAGAATGCATGGGATAGGCATAAGAGAATCTTAGTGGAAAGGAAGGTTGAGGGAGAAAGGGAGAGGGAGAAAGAGCCAGAGATCATGTAGAGTCTGTGACGATACTGTAGATAGGGAAAAATGGGCAGACTGGGTGGGTCAGGCGGTCTTTATCCATCATCAGTCTACATTTCTTCTTAGCTGAAGAGTATTCCAATTCAGTTTTTTTTTTTTAGCATGGCACAATGGTGTGTGTCTTAAGGGCACCTTGGCACAAATCATGTCATTTTGTTGGAAGTGATATTCAATCAATCCAAAAGCTATTTATTGGCATACTGGTAGGCTGTACTACCATACTCCACTACAGGTTGTGGAATGTAAGTGGCTAAAGTCTCTCTAGTTTGTTTTGGTAAGGCATATGCATTATGGTGGAGTGCTTCTAATTTAACTTTTTTACAATGTTTTTAATATGTTTATCAAAACTTAAAGCAGCAGTACTAGTTAATAAAAATGTTCTTTTTACAACAGTTACAGTATGTCAAACAAGCCTCACAACTGACAAAACTTGAATCCTTTGCTTTTATTTTTTCTTTATATTCCTTATTTTTTCTGACAGTTTAGCATAGAGCCTTGCTAGGAGGGCCATACTGGATTCTGAGGGAAATGGGGTGCTGCCTTTCTCTCACTGGTTATTTTGTCTGATGTAACTGAAATGCAACACTTCTCCGTTGCCCTGCCAAGTGTTTATAGGTCAACAATGTAAACAAAGAGTGTAAAACAGGAAATGGTATGGGAGCTGACGTATTTCCTGTGGATCTACAAAACACTATAAATATATTAAAAATCAAGAGAAATAATTATCAGAAAACAGTAGTAAACAGCAACAGTTAAATCTGAAATTTTTAACTACTGTACCAGGTAGTGCAAAAATCTGAGAAGTGATAAACACTTCCTGGTTAACTAGTACTGCTGCTTTAATGTGTTATCTATTTCTACTCCCAAGTATTTAGTTTTTGGTAGCTTTAATAGTAGAACCATCTAACAGTTACATTTTTAAGCCCTGCGTGTCACAGATGTTTGCGCCTTTTTAGTAAAAAAAAACATTGACTGGGTCTTTTTCTCACTCAATACTCTCTTGGCAGAAGCAACCTATTTTTGGAGTTGATCAGTCAGATTGATGTTTCTGCCTCATTTGAGTCACCAGGTGCTCTTGCTATTTGTACTGCATTATCTGCAAACCATTTTATTTTAGATTGCTGTATATCCAAGAAGGTTGTTCATGTAACTCAAGAATAACAATAAACCTAATATTGATCCCTGAGGGACACCTGTATAGAAACCCCACCGCTGATGGATTATCGTTTACAGCCACCACTAGCCTTCAGTCAAATATGATGTTTCTGCTGTCACTCCCATTTTACCTAGCCCTTCCATAAAAATGTTGTGGTCCACCATGTCAAATGCCTTTGAGAGGTCCATGGACACTGCTCCCATGGAGTCCCTGGTGTCTAACTCTCCTGCTACTGTACTTCGATGACAAAGTCTGAGAGACCAGTGGACATGGACCTACCTGTTCTAAATCCTGACTGATGAACTCTTAGTAAGTCATATTTTTCTAAATATGTATATATAGTTGTCTACAACAATTCTTTCAAACAGTTATGAAATGGAAAGAAAGGCCAAGGTTCTGTAATATGAAGGGTTGTTTGTCCCCCCTCCCTTCTAGAGTGGAACAGTTTTTGCATATTTCCAGGTCTCTGGAAAAGATCCTTCTGCCAGACTTCTACTGAAAAGCTTGGTCAGAGTTGGGTATATGTTATCTATAGACCTGTTTAGAAATTTGGCTTCTGCTTGATCAAATCCCAGGCATTTGTTTGTATTTAATTTACCTAATTCTTTTCATACTTCATTCCCCTTTATTAATTTTAAACAAAAACTTGGCCTATTCTGTAATAATGGGTCTACATACCAAACTTGATCAATCTCTTTGCTGCCATCACTGTCCAGTTCTGAGGAATGTTTTATGTCAGGGAGTGTACGAAAAATGTATTTAGTAGGTTTGTTGTTATTTTTGGGGTTTGAATGGTACTATCTTCCTGCAATACATTTTACTCCATACCTTCTCTCATTTTTTGAATGGTACTATCTTCCTGCAATACATTTTACTCCATACCTTCTCTCATTTAAACCATTTAAACATTTTTATCATTTTCCAGTACATGGATGGATTATGTTTTATCATTTTCCAATACATGGATGGATTAGTTGGGTTTCAGATGTTGTTCCTGAAATATCTTGCATTTGCCCTTTTAATCTGTTTTTACAATCATTCCTTAACTTTCTAAACCTATCCCAGTCCTTTCTGTTAGCTGTTTTACTGGCCTTATGCCATGCCCTGTCCCTGATCCTAATTTGTTTCTTTATCTTTTCGGTGACCCATGGCATACATTTCTTTTATAAACTTACCGGAAGAAAAAAATACTCACTGTAGTAATGCTGTTTCTTCCAAATGCATGCCTCACTATGCTTAACAACTGCAGTCATTACCCTTGAATGAGCCACCCCAGAAATTTTATACGTTTTTGCTAATTATGGAATTTTGAATGAAATTTAAACTCTGCTGTGTCGTCAGGCTCACCCCTGCACTCTAAAGTCAGATTTATTTCTAAAGCTAGGGTGAGCAGTGACCACTAAAAAAAGATAAATCACTACCAAAAGATACTAAAATTGTTTCAAAAATGTGAAAGATATTTAAAACAAGGCAGAACAGTTTTAAATGTAATGATTTAGATGGCCGAGACCACTGAGCAACAATTGTAAAATCACTGTAACAAGAAATGCTCAAGCAAACAAAAAGGCTTGATTCTTATTTGAACCTTTTACCAGGTTTTGGAAAGGGAGGTGGGGATTAGGGACTGTTAAGCATAGTGAGGGATCCCTCTGGAAGAAACAGCATTACTACTGTCTGTAATGTCTTCTTAAAACTCCAGGAATTATTCACTTATGCTTAACAACTGCAGACTCCATAGCAGTACCTTGGGAGGCTGGTTACAGAACCTACTTAGGGAAAAGGGTTCTGCAAGATTGCAGTGCCAAAGCTGGCAACCCTTTTGGACTGTATGTCCAACCAGTAATGCTTTATGAAAGTGCGTACTGTTTTCCAGGTAGTTGCTTTACAGATTTCCTGCAGGGAAATACCTCTTGATGCTGCGACAGAGGCATAGGAGCCCCTTGTGGAGTATGCCTTAAGGCTTTTAGGTGGCAACTTGCTAGTTTTGTCATAACAGGACTGTATGCAGGAGACTATCCAATGAGAAATGGCTCTCTTGGATGCTGGGCTGCCTTTCCCTACTTCATCATAGGCAATAAATAAGTGCGTTTTAGTGGACCTGACAGCCATTGTGTGGTCCAAGTAGTAGCTCAGTGGCTCTTCACATCCAAACTATGGCATTTCTGTTCTCCTGAGCTGGATTTTGCTGCAATGAAAACTGGAAGAGTAACTAATTGATTCAGATACCATTTTGGGGAGGACTTTTCCTGTTAATTCTAGGACTGCCTTGTTCCTGTGAAAGATGATGTAGTTAAGATTTGTACAGAGGGTTTGCAGCTTGCTCACCCTTCTGGCAGATGTCAGTGCCACTAGGAAAACTGCTTTCCAGGTGACTTACTGCAATGCAGCAGCTGACATAGGCTCAAAAGGAGTCCCGATCAGTTGAGTAATGTAATATTCAAGTCTCAGGGAGGGACAGGGTCCCTTATTGGAGGGTACAGGTGATTAGGCCTTTTGAAAATGGGCTGTGAGGCCACTGACCTGTCTTTGCCAACTGATGCATAAGATGACACTGCTACCAAATGAAACTTCTGGGTTGAGGGCCTTGGGACCAAGGACTGGAGATGGACTAGGTAGTCCAGGATTGTAGACAGACTTGCTTGTAGTGGGTTGAGATGTCTAGAGGAATACCAAAAGGAAAATATTTTCCATTTTGAAGTATAAGTTTTCCTTGTTGCTGGTTTCCTGGAGACCTTCAGCACTTCCATCATTTTATCAGAGAAATTTAGTCTAGAGAACTCTAGCTGTTAAAGAACCACACTCTAAGATACAAAGTTCTCAAATCTGGCAATGTTATCCTGTCATGTGGCAGTGTCAGAAGATTGTATCTCAGGGACAGGAGCATGGAGTACCATATTTACCTGGTCCAGTCTGGAGCTATGGGATTCATAGTGGCTGATTCCCTTCTCAGTTTGAGCAGTATTCAGGCATACAGAAACCTCCTTGACCAGTCGAGGACTAGGGCATCCTCTGGGATTGTACCCTCCGATGGGGGTCTGCAACAACACAGAGGGAGCTGGTTGTTCCCTTAGGAAGCAAACAGGTAAATCTGTGGTGTACCCCACCATCTGAAAACTGCTGCCAGCTGTTGCAGGTTTGGAGCCCATTCGTTATTTTCCTGCTGATTCTGCTCAGAGAATCTGCCGGGACATTATCTTTCCCTGGCAGGTGTACTGCTGAAAGCTAAACTTCCAGGGAATATGCCAGGTTCAAGATCTTCACTGCTTCTGTGCACAGCTTTGAAGGTCTTGTTCCTCTCTGCTTGTTTATGTAATACATTATTGTGATGTTGTCTGTTCTGATCCGAACAGACTGACCCCTGATTTGCCCTGAGCTCCAGGAGACTGATGTGCTTCTGAGTCTCATGTGTACTCCAAGTATCACTTACAGTGAAGTCCTCCAGGTGGGCACTCCAGCCCAGGAGGGAGGCAGCTGTTGTGAGTATAACCATAGGTGACTGCTGAAGGAAAGTAATCCCGTCTCTGAGGTTACACTCCTCCTTCCACCATTCCAGTGCCCTTAGCAAAGACTTTGTGACAGGTACCAATTTGGACACTGGATCAATGAGACCAATGGTCCCCTAGGTGATACTGAACATCTCTCATCTGGAAACTGGCCACTGGTACCACTGCAGTGGATAAGGCCATGGTGCCCCAGTAAATGCAGAGAATCCTTTACAGGTCTTGGCTGAACTGCCTTGAATGATTCTGCAGCTGCAACCAGATTTGCTACCCTTGCTTGGGGAGGAATGCCTTCCCATGCAGGGTATCCAGCTCTGCATTTATAAAGTCCAGAACTTGAGCTGCTTCTGTCCGGGACTTTTGAAGATTTATGAGGAAGCTCAAGTCCTCCAATGTGCCTTGTGTCAGTAATAGGGAGGACTTTGCTTCCTGCTTTCTTTTTCCTGAGACCAACCAGTCATCCGGATAGGGAAAAACCACCACCCCTTGTCATCTCAAATGTGCTGCTACCACAGCTAGGCACGTTGTAAACACTCTTGGAGCTGAGGTGGGGCCAAAGGGAAGGGCTGTGAACTGGTACCGGGAGTTCACTATCCTGAACCTGAGGTACTTTCTGTGGCTGACTGACAGTTTTTCTTTCTTGGTGCTTGTTCAGATATCTCAAGTCTGAAATGGGTTGCCACTCTGCACTTTTCTTTTGGGTCAGGAAGTACCAGGAAAAAAGTCCCTTGCCCCAGTGTAAGGGAGGTACTTTTTCCACTGCATTTGATTGCAACAATCTCCTCACCTCCACCTCCAACAGGATTTTTTCAGTTGGAATGTGAGGGTGGAAAACCTTGGGGTTATGCAGCTTTGGGAATTTTCTGAATTGCAGGGACAAACTTTGACTTATTACTTCTAGGACCGACTTGTCTGTGGTTATTTTTGTCTATTCCTGGAAATAGTGATTCAGCTTTTCTCCCACTGGCAATGGATGGGTGACCTGTACAGACCTGTCAGGGGTTTTGCTCTGCTTGGGTTTTGGGAGCTGGTGGAGCAGCTGCACACCTGATGCCCCTTCTACCACTACCGCTTGTGACAGGGGTGAATAAGACCCAGTCCCATTTGTTCTGTGGAAAGAGTTAACGCAAGGATCTGTTCTAGCCTCTCCTTTTCTGTCTCTTGTCTGTCTGGTTTCGCAATCAAATTTTCTTGTGAGATCTGGGAACTGATCACTCTAACGGTCTCACAATTCACCACCTCCTGCTGTCTCCCTGCCTTCACTTGCTGTTTCCATCTTTTCTTCCCCCTTGCATATCTGTGGTTATATGTGAATCTTGGTGTGGATCTTTATGTGACACTGGGATTCCTTGGTTTGAAAATGTATACATGTATATTGTTGAAATGATTGCAGAAAACCATTTGGAACTCAGTGGGTTAACTTTGAGATGCAGTTTGACCTTCACAAACTCTTCTGCAGAGTTGTCAAGAGGATATTAGTCCTGGGAAACCATATTCCATTTTGTTGCATCTGCAAGGAAAGAAATTGACAAAGTTCTGATGCATTTTGTGAGAAACAGGCTGTCTATTAACAAGCTTAGGATGCAGAAATGAACTGCCAGGCAAAGACTTCTTATAAAAAGAGTGGGAATGTACTTTAGAGAGAGAGAAAGGGACACACTGAGATTTTAGAGAAAGACCATCAGATGAAGGACTTTGTTTTCTTGTTTGAACTGCTTTCCAGAAAGGCTACCCTGTACAATTTATTTTTTTATTTTAGTGATAAAAAAACTCTAATTGTGAATTTTCTAATTGCTCCAGGTTTCCCCATGCTTCCTGACCATCACCTCAACAACAGATGGTGTTAGCAGTGGGATTTACACCGTGCAAACTCTAAGTCAGGTGTTTTGTGCATGGGTACCAGACCTGGTACCGGAGAAGCACAGAAGAAAGGTATGGATCCTGCAACAGCAAGCCCAGGAGTGATTATCAGAAGAATGGCAGCTAAACTAGCAGAGATGAAAGTCCAAACTGAGATTGTTCAGCTGGCACCAGTGACGAAAGAAGAACAACAACTAGCAAGGACTGAACCTGAAAGCATGTCTGCCTTCTTCAAATGGTGTGCTATACAACAAAAAGAGACAGAGAAGCAGAGAAAAGAGGAGAAGCATTGAGAGAAGCAGCAGAGAAAAGAAGACATGCAGCGACAGGAGTAGCAGACAGAGTGAGTGATTGAAACTTAGAATTACAGATACCCTCAGATGAAGGACTGTTTGTTGTAGCCCCTCTGTGGAGGGGTAGTTATAGAAGATATAAGCACAGGTGAAGTATCCCTTACTCCTACCTCCCCTTCCTCAAAGCCTATAGAAACTGGAGGCATTTTCTGTCTCAGTGTTACTTTTGTAGATGGTTTTGTATTTATCCATCTGTTTCATGTAAGCGTTTGTCTTGTCACCAAACAGGGAATTTCCCTCGCAGGGGATATCTATCACTTTTGTTTGAATGTCCTGGAATAGATTGGTAGTTCTAAGCCAGGCAAGCATCCTTAAAGACACTGCATGGGTCATGACCCTAGATGCAGTGTAATTTGTATTCACTGCCATATGGAACTGGTACATTATGGCATCTATGGGCTGATCTTGCTGTGTTAGCCATATCCTGTGCTGAGTCTCCAGAAGCCTTTTCGCTCAGTGCCAGTATGGAATTCCATAGGTCTTTCTGGTACTGTGCTGTGTAGGCCAGGTAAGCTGCCTACCTTAGGAGCAGGGTAGCTGAGGTATAAACATTTTTGCCCATGCTATCCAGTTTCCTGGAATCTTTCTCAGGAGTCTGGCAGGAAAGAGGCACTTTGGCCTTGTCACAGGCGGCAGTCTGGACCACTCCCTCATGATCAAGGTGGAAATACCGGTACTCAGAGCCTTGTTTGTCCACCTGAAACTTTTTCTCAATTCTCTTATCTATGCCATCAGCTGAGGTGTGTGCTGACATGATTTTACAAGTGACTTTTCTAAAGGATTTATGGATGGGCAGTATCAACCTCTTCGTGGGAGCTAGGCCCATCATATCCATGAATTCTACTTCATCCTCATCCTCCTCAGTTTCCCTGAAGAGGTGTTGAGGGTATTTACCATATGCCTTACGAAGGCAGTGGGAGGTATGATCATCTAAACGCCTAGAAGGGGGGGGGCAAATTCTTGCTCAGGAGAACCATCTGGTTCTGTGGGTTGTCCTTCCTCCTCATCTTCATAGTACATTTCTACTCCCTCTTCCACAGGCACTGGAAATTGAACTGGAGCCGGGGTGGGGGGGGAGGAGGAGGAGGCATGTTAGTTAAATTTCCCATTGCCTGGAATGTGCAGAAGAATTACCATGCCTTTGTCATGTCCTCTAGTGAGGGCATTTTATTTGTGTCCACTGGCAGCTTCTTTTCTTCTTCAGGAGGAGAGACAGTGACATGTTCTTCTTTTTGTTTTTTCTTGGCAGGCACCAGCTGCTCAGAGGCTCTTTTATTTTTACTGGATTTATGGTTCCCCCTTTTGGACACCATGAGTGCTGATCCATCTTTTGCAGGTTTATCTTTCTTTTCTGTCCCCTTTGACAGGGGCTGTTTTTTTCTGAGGGGCTGGACCCTCCTCTGAGCCTCTGAGTGACATGGAGACAGACTGAGAAGCCATAATACCTTCTAATTTCTAGTTCTTTTCTTTTGCATTTTAGGGCAAAACTTAACACAGAGCTCGCAACTGGCAAAATCGTGGTCTAGACCCAGGCACTTTAAGCACAACGTATGGTAATTGGCCTTTGCCAGGAGTTAAACTTTACAATATTTAAAGCCTGTAGGTCTTGTCTTCTTTTTTGGTCTGTCAGTCATGCCAAGCACTGATGACCCTGAGGAGGCATTTGTGGTTCCCAGTACAAAGAATCTGTAATTGTAAAAAGCCTAACGATTGTTAAAAAGGGTGATAATAAGAAAACATGCAGTTCGGGTCCTCAAAAATTAAAACCACAATTTAAATATACCTCAAAGAGATTTCTCAGTGAAATTATCAAATTATCATCTTGGTTGCTAAACAATGAGGAACTGAGAATAATATAAAGCATAAATCACAAAGCAGCTTAAGTAAAAGTAATTTTGTTTTTTTAACGAAAAAAACAGGTTACTCACCTGTAACAGTATTTCTAGGAGTGGTATAGGATGTTCATCCACTCTTTCTGGCAGCTGCCTTTCCCTTTAAGACTGGCCAGAAATGTCTTCAAGCTGACTCCTCCCACCGACATGGGTGGTACCTCCCTTGGCTCTGCCCCATGACGCCAGATTTTGCCCGCTGGAAGCAGTGTTGTGCGCCAAAGCCAGGGGAGGTTGGGTGGGTTCGTATGGATGAACATCATATACCACTCCTAGAATTACTGTTACAGGTGAGTAACCTGTTTTTCTAGGGACGTGGATATGATTTCTATCTACACTTTATGGCAGACTCCTAGCAATTCTCCGGAAGGAGGTGGGGCAAGGTGCACACCCCTACTTAAAGAACAGAGATTGGAGAACCGAGGCCCCAAAATCAGCATCCTGGTGTGACTCAAGGTCGATGTGGTAATGGGAAATGAAGGTGTGTGCTGACCTCAAGGTAGCAGCCCTGCAGATTTCCTGGGTCCCTGGAAGCAGCCACTGATGCAGTGGTATGGCGGGTGGAATAAGCCCTTATTCCTACAAGAGGCTCCCCACCCGCCAACCTATAGCAGAGCTCGATGAAGGAGACTATCCACCTGCCAATCGTCCACTTGGCTGCACGTGTGTCAGGTGCAGCTTCAGCACAGCTGACAAACAGCTGGCGAACCTCTCCCCGAACTCCAGCCATGTACTCCTTGTAATAAGTGAGCACTCACTGCAGGTCCAGAGTATGGAGCCTGTGCTTAGCCTCCAAGGTGTGGCTGGTAAAATACACCGGCAGTTTAATCACCTGGTTAAGGTGAAAATCCGACTCAACCTTCGGGAGGAACTTCAGAATGGGGTGCAGGACAATCTTGTTCCTGTGGAAGACCAGGTAAGAAGACTCCACTAAAAGCACCTGGGTCTCACTGATCCTTCTGACTGACATGATAGCCACTAGGAAGGCGGTCTTCCACAACAGGTGAGACATGTCACACCTGTGCATCAGTTCGAATGGCTTGCCCATGAGCTTTCCCAAAACCAGCAACAGATTCCAAGGTGGTGGTGGTTCATTCACCAGAGGGGAAATGTGGTAAAGGCCTTTAAAAAAGCATCAGACCACCTTCTCCTGTGCCACTGACTGCTAACCGGTCAATGCCAAGTAAGCAGAGATGGCTGTCAGGTGCACCTCAAGGGCCGTCGTTTGAAGGCCCGACTGAGAGAGGGACCAAAAGTAATCAAGAATGCTAGCCACTGGACAGGACAAAGGGTCCAACCCCTTGCCCCGACACCAAATGGAGAATCTCTTCAATTTGAAGGCATAGCATTTCCTGGTCGATTCCTTCCGAGATGTCTTCACAATGGTGAGGACATCTTCAGAGAGGCCCAAAGCCTGGAACTCTAGCCACTCAGGAACCAGTCTGTCAAGTGCAGGGATTGAAGGTCCGGATTGGAGTACCTTCTTCTGACTGATGGAGAGCTGGTCCAGGCGGAGAGGAAGACAGCACGGAAGCTTGCTGCTGAGGCTAAAGAGATTGGGGTACCAGAACTGGCAGAGCCAGTCTGGACCACCAGGATCACCTGTACCTTGTCCCTCCTAGCCTAGAGCAACACCTTGTGAATCAAGGGAAGTGGATGGAAGGCATAGAAGAGGCCTGGGGTCCAGGGTCTCAACAAGGCATCCCCATGCAGAGTTCCCTGCTGAAGGGGGAAGGCACAAAACAGCCTCAGCTTTGTGTTCTCCCTGGAGGCGAACAGATCCACCTGAGGGGTGTCCCACTGGGAGAAAAGACTATGTACTAGCTCTGGGTGGACAGACCACTCGAGAGACGCCTCACCCACATGGCTGAGGGCATCTGACAGCTGGTTGGAGGCCCCTACCACATGGATGGCTAGTAGATGGGCCTCTAGGCTGTGCACGAGGGTCCACACACTGAGAGCTTCATTGCACAGTGGCAGGGAGTGCATTCCACCTTGTTTGTTGAGGCAGTACAGGGTCGTGGTGTTGTCCATCTGGACCTGAACCACCGAACCCCGAATGTGAGGAGCTAAGGCAGTCAGCACCAGCCAAAATAAGTTACGTAAGAACTTACCGTAAAAGTAGATCAAGAGAGGTTCCTGCAGTAGGTCATTACAGACAGGACAGTGCCCCCTGGCGTCAGGACCACACAGCAAACTTCTAGCTAGCAATCCATAGCAGGGGACCACCCCCCACATCACCTGATGAGACGTCAGCATGACACTATATAGGGGGCAGTCCCCATGCCCACGCTCCAGTTCTCCAGCCGTAAGACCTCAGGAAGGTAAACGGGAGAAAGGGGAAAACTCCTTGAGCCCAGAGCTGCTAAAGAAGCACCCTGGGAAAGGAACAAATAAGCAAAAGCTGCGGGAAGGTGGGAGGGAAAAATATGACCTACTGCAGGGACCTCTCTCGAAGATCTACTGTTATGGTAAGTTCTTATATAACTGTTATATCTTACTTCGAGAGGGTTTCTGCAGTAGGTCATTAAAGACAGGACCGAATTTCAAGCAGTCAAGAAGGAACAGTTGCAAACTGTGGTCTGGGAGGTGGAAAAGGTTTGCAAAGCAGGACACAAGCTAGGACAATAGGCCCTGAAGAATGGCCAGTCTCAAACTGGCTCTACGCCTAGAGGCAATGTCCAGACTGTAGTGTTTCGTGAAAGTATGAACGGTACTCCACGTGGCTGCAGCACAAATGTCAGATGTGGACACATTCCTCAAAAAGGCAGTGGAGGCAGCCATGCCATGGGTCGAATGCCTTTTGACCTCCCCTGGAAGTGGTTTCTCGTACTTCTGGTAGACAAAGGTAATGCAGTTAGCCAACCACTTGGAAAGGCATTGCTTGGACACAGCATTGCCCTGACCTTTGGGCACAAAAGGAAACAAATAATTGGTACGATTTGCACACCTCCTTAGTCCGAGAAATGTAGTAGCGTAGTACTCTATTAACATCCAGAGTGTGCAAGAGGCGTTCCCCTCTATTAGAATATTCAGGATAGTAAACTGGCAGTTGGATATCCTGGTTTAAATTTATTTATTTGAATTTTGATGACCGGAAAGGCCAGCTAAGACAAGCAAGTCCCTTTTTCAGTGGCGACCCGGGGAACAACGGCATTCCAAACAACATACAGTATAAGTAATACATTACAGGCAGACATACAGAATACTTTGAACATGGGAAGAACAAATCATGGACTACAGAGGGTTAAGTTAAGATTGTTGGAAAGACAGCAATAATTGAGATCCGATTCCAACACGATGCTACATAGCATTAGTTACAAATACAATGGATTTTTCATGGTTATCTAAGGTATAGCTATGAACCATATGTGAACATCGAGGTAGCATAACAGTTCAAGGATTTAGCTCAGAGGTGAGAGAGGGAGTGAGAGTAAAGAAGCAGAAGAGAGGAGGGAAGGGAATAGTTCCTGCCTACAGGACGGTGTGAGGCAGGTGGCACTGGAGCAGTTAAGACATAGAACAGCAGTGCGGTAGGAAGAATCCAGTGGTAGATTAGTTACAGAAGCCGTTACATAAAGGAGGCAGAAAGAAGGTTTCTTTGTAGCATTTTTTTTGAACTGTAGAAGTCTCACAGGAGAGCAGAGCATGGGGGAGGTTGTTCCATTTTTGAGGTGCAATGAAAGTCACCTTGGATACTACCTTTGGGAGAAAGGAAGGATTAGTCTTCAGAGCCACCCTGTCTCTGTGGAAAATTAAATAAGGCTCCTTACAAACTACAGCCTGAAGTTCAGAAATCCTTCGAGCTAAGGTAATAGCAACTAAAAATAGGGCCTACCAAGACAGGTAGCGCATATCACAGCTTGCTGCCAGCTCAAAAGGGGGCAAAGTAAGCGTTTCCAAAATAAAATTCAAATCCCAGGGGGGACCTGGACTACGGACCGGAGGTTTCAAGTGAAGGATCCCCTTAGGAAAGGTTTTGGAGACCTCCAACTGAGCAACAGTCTTGCCTTCCACCAGAACATGATAGGCAGATATTGCTGAAAGATGGACCTTCAGCGAGGAATAACTGAGGCCCATTAAGGACCTGGTGCGCTGGGCAAGAAAAGGGATCCATATTCCTGGCAGTCCCCGGATAGTGAATCTCTTCCACATCACAGCGTACGTAGTTCTGGTGGAGGGTTTTCTGGCTTCCACCAAAATTTGGGCTACTCGGAAGGAAACCCCCGAAACATGACACTACTACGTTCAGAGGTGCCACACATGTAGGTGGAGAGATCTGAGTCCCACATGCACTAGGCTGCCCTGCTCCTGAGACAGAAGGTCGTGTAGGAGAGGAAGAGGTACTGGGGGTTCCAACGCTAGCTGTTGCAGCAGAGGAAACCATATCTGCCGAGGCCAAAGAGGGGCAATGAGAATCATGTGTGCACCCTCTGCTTAAAGCTTCAGCAGGACTTTCTGCAGAACTGGAAAGGAAGGGAAGACATACAGGAATCTCCCTGTCCAACAAAGTGACAGTGCGTCTTGCCCAAAACACACCATGCACAGGAATGAGCAAGCAAAAATTTGGTCGTTTTGTGTTGGATGGGGAGGCAAAAAGGTCCAGTTCTGGATGGCCCCACAGGTTGAACAGACCTTCTACCACATCTTGCTTCAGTTTCCACTCGTGAGCTTGCGTGATGGTTCGGCTGAGACTGTCTGCCAGGATGTTGTGAACACCCGGGATGTGGACTGCTATCAAGTGCAGATTGTGCTGGACTGCCCAGTACCACACCCACATTGTCTCCCTGCAGAGGGGGTATGAGCGGGTGCCTTCCTGTCTGCTGATGCACCAGACCATGGCAGTGTTGTCGGTCTGGACCAGGACTGTTCCCGGGCATAAGAGGGTCTGAAAGGCCTGGAGAGCATACAGCACCACTCTCATCTCCAGAAAATTGATATTAAGATGCACTTCCTACAAGATGCACTTCCTGCTGGGAACACCTGCCTTGGGTGCAGTGGTCTCCCAGATGTGCTCCCCAACCCTGACCTGAGGTGTCCATTGTGAGGGTCATGGAAGGGGAGGGGGGTTGAAAGGGAACCCCCAAGGAGAGATGAGATGTCTCCTGCCACCAGAGCAGATTCCTCTTCATGCTGTTGGAGACCATGACTCTGTGGTCCAGGTCGTCCAACGTTGATCCCACTGGACCCCGACTGTCCACTGGGTCACCCTCATGTGCAGTCAGACCATCTGTACTGTGGGAATGGCAGCAGCCATAAGACCGAACAGTCGAAGAACAGAGTGAGCTGTAGTCCAGTGAGAGTTGGCTATAGCAGAAACTTGTAGTTTTAGAGTATCTGCTCTGTCCGAAGGAAGGAAGACCCTGCCCTGGACCGTGTCCAGCACCGCTCCAATAAACTCGAGGTGCTGGGAGAGTGATAGGTTGGACTTGGGGTAGTTCACGAAATGCCAAGTCATGAAAACAGGTCCAGGGTGAAAGAGATTCCTTCAGACTGTCCTGAGATGGGGCTGACAGAAGCCAGTCGTCCAGTTACGGGAACACATAGATCCCCCTGCAGCATAAGGCTGCTGCCACCACCACTAGCACTTGGTAAAAACCCAAGTTGCGGAGGACAGGCCAAAGGGCAGAGCCTTGAACTGAAAATGTTTCCCCTGAAACATGAACCTGAGTTAGCAGCAGTGGGTTCGGAGGATGGCGATGTGTAGGTAAGCATCCTGTATGTCCAGTGAGCACAGCCATTGATCCTTGGGAAGCAAGGTTAAGAGTCTCTGGAGGGTCAGCATGCAGAACCTCTTGTATTCTACAAAGAGAGTCAGCAGGCTGAGATCCAAGATAGATCTTGGATCTCCTGTCTTTTTTGGCACCAGGAAGAAGTGAGAGTCATACCCTCTTCTTTCCTGGGTTGGAGGTACTGGCTGTATGGCTGATTTGGACAGGAGAGCCTGAATTTCCTCCCACACCACTGGGAGATGGCTTGATGGGTAATTTGACTTGCCCAGAGGATTGTCTGGTGGTCGATCCAGGAACTCTACTGAGAGTTGGATCATCTGCAATACCCAAGCTTCTGAGGTGATCGTCTCCCACTCTCTGAGGTGGAGGGCGAACCTTCCCCCCACTAGTTCCATTGGCAGATCTGGAGGAGGTGGAGAGGTGTCCCACAAGTCAGGAAGCAGAAGGGAGGGCTGGTTGATGGCCTCCCGCTGTCCTGTGGGATTTGGCTGGGAGGGTTGGTGCCCCAGAGCCCATGGCGCAATGTTTGCCCTGACGTCTGGCCGGGGGCTGCCTGTTCCTTTTTTGCTGTTGGCGGCGAAAAGGCTGCTTGGGTTTGGCACCAAAGCGGTAGAGGGAGTGGACATCTCAGAGGGACCTACCGCTGTCCTGAAGCTCCATGATGAGGTCCTTAACATCCCCCCCCCCAAACAGGACGGGGCCCTGAAAGGGGCATCCAGGACACCAGATTGGACATCCTGTGCCAGGCGCAGCCACATGAGCCTTCTAAGGCAGATGTCTGAGGCAGTGCTATGTACCACCAAGTCCACGGAATCATAGGTGGCACGGTCGCATGATGGCAGGAAGACTTATTAAGCGTCACCTTCTTAAGGAGTCTATCCCTGAGATCTTGGTCTGGGATAGCCAGAATATCTGATTCCAGATCTGATAGGGAAGATTTTTGAAAGAAAATCATGTGGGCCACAAATTTCAAAGAACGCAAGGCACAAGTGGAGGAAGTCCATTTGTTTGGACTCCTTATCTGGCAGAGAGGTACTAAGATGCTTCGGCTTAGCCGATCTGCCGTGGGCTGAGGTGATCACTATGGAGTCCACCTTGGGCTGCATAGTGAGGTGAGAACCCTTCCGTGGGGGGGGGTGGTAAGTCCTAGCGACCTTCTTAGAGACCACAGGGTTAGAGGACTGTTGCTGCCAAATGGTAGATGTCAAGTCCTTGTATCAGCCCCGTCCAAGGAGGGATGGGTAAAGGGTCTGCATCAGAAATGTCCAGGTGCTTGGTGAGCCTTTTCATTTGGGATCCATTCCTGGGTAGCCAACCACATACGGTCTGAACAGACCACAGTAGGTCAGCAAATGAAGGGTCCTCCAGGGAAGATTTGGAGGACTCCTTCAGCTGAGGTTCTATGGGGAGCAAGACCAGGAACTCACGGAAGAGTCTGAGTCTGACTCTGAGTCAGATGTTACTGGTCTACTGGGTGACGAGACCTTGTCTGATGCCCCAACTGTGGGTCTGTTGCCCGGCAAGTCTCTGGAAGGGCAACTGGCAGGTTCCCTGTCTGACAAGGGTTGGCAGGGGAAAGACTCCTGGAAGCTGATCGTGGGACGAGGTAGGGATCGGTATTGGCTCGTGTCGGGACAACTCCTGTAAGAGTTGTGATTTAGCATCCTTCCACCAGGAGGGAATGGACCCTGGCTTCTCAGCCTGTGACCTGTTCAGAGCCAGAGGCTGCGGAGCAGGAGCTGGTGGGGTTGGTTTAGGAGGATGGAACCCAGGGTACCCTGAGTGAGGGTAGATGGGGTAGCCAGGGTACTGGCAGCCAAAAGGGTAGCCCTGTGGGTTGTACCCTTGAAAAAAACTGACCCAGCGGCGGGTACCCAGTCGCATAGGCTGGCAATGGGCAGCCCCACGACGGGTACTCTGGTGCCTGGTAATATGGATAGTGCAGCATGGGACAGCCCGGGACCATGCCCGATGGAGGAGGGACCACTGGACCCGCAGGGGACGGTGCCAAGGGACAACTGGGAGCTGCGGGGTCCGTCGGCAGGCCTTGAAGGGTTGGAACCTCGGAGGGTCCTGGGGGCCGGTCAGGCATTGGTGCATGAGGCACAGGCCCCTACAGCCGTTAGGCAGCGGGAGATTGACCGGTACGCTGGCCATCACCAAGTCGGAAAGGTCGTCGACCGGTGAAGAGCTCTGAAGTAGAGGTTCCCCTGTGGTATCCGATGTCAGAGGGTCCGGTGCTGGAGGGACCACCAAGTCCAGAGGCTTATCTGATGTGTATGAGGGGTATCTAGGAGAAGAGACCTCCATCGACAGGTCCAATGAAACAGTGGAAGACCCAGACAGAAAGGCACCCGACGTAGGGGAAGAAATCTCCAAAGACACACTGCTCGTCTCCCGTAGGGAATCACGGGAGAGCGAGGGGTCAGGTTGCATCAGAGGAAAAGATTCCCTGGAGGGCGAACCCTCGGGGGAAAAGGTAGGGTCTGGCAGCTGGCTCAGATCACAGCCAGGAAAGTCCTCAAGGTCCAATGGGAGAGCCTCGGCTGTGCGGTCATCGGGCGAGCCGGTGACTGACTGATCAGCCGTGACTGAGGGGGCGTCAGAGGAGCTGGTGTCAAACTTATCGGTCGGGGTCGGGTGGATGGCAGAGTAGCTGTAGTCTGGCTTACTGGCCACCACCGTGCACCCTTCGGTGGCACCAGAGGGTGGCTTATTGGCCGGAGTGCTACTTACAGTCCCAGAAGAGGTACCCTTCTGAGAACAACGCCCCTTCCACCCTTTGACAGCTGCGTAAGGGAGGCCGGCGACCGAGCCACAGGAGCGGACGGAGACCGGGCAGGAGGGGTACTAACCAAAGCTGATGCCTCCCCTGAGGCTGCTCTTCGGTCTGGAGATGCTAAATGGAAGGGGACCAATCCCGGTGCCGGTGCTTCTTCTTCTCCTTTTTCTTCTTTCGCTCGGTGGTGGAAGAGCAAGAACGTTCCAGCAGCTCCTCTTCCATGGAAGCCAGGCACTTCTTGAGCAGATGGGCTTCAAGGGCTTTCTTGTGTCTGACACGTGTGGCCCTGTTAAAGGATAGGCAGATAAAGCAGTCCTGAGCCTGGTGTTTTGGGCCTAGATAAGAGGATGCAGTGGGAATGGTTGTCCCCGTGTGGGATCAGAGTGCCACACTTGTTGCACTTCTTCTTCAGGCGACGTGATGGAGAAGACATGCAACGACAGAAACTAGAACTTTAAAGGAAGAAAATAACAAACTGTAAGCCGAAATAATGGTGATCGACTGAGGCAAAGTTCTCCATGAGGTTCGACTGACTCAGGTCAGCGGTGGTAAAGAACTGGAGGGCGGCGTGGGGACCACCCCCTATACAGTGTCACGCTGGTGTCCCAGCAGGTAATGCTGGGGGCGATCCCCCGCTATAGATTGCTAGCTAGAAGTCTGCCGTGTGGTCCTGATGCCAGGGGGCACAGTCCTATCTGTAATGACCTACTGCAGGAACCCTCTCGAAGTAAGATCTGCTTGGAGCTCCAGCAGGTTGATGTGACATCGGGACTCCGCAGCCTGTAGACTCTGTGTTCCCCCAGGTGGGCACCCCAGCCCACAAGAGAGGCATCGGTTGTCAGGATGACTGTTGGATCTGGCCGGACAAACGGAATCCCTTATTACATTTGCACTGGGATTAACCATCACTGGAGGGTGTCCCACATCCCATGGGTCACAGTGACCAGCTGATCAAAGTGACCCCTGCGCTGAGACAACTGGCTGGCCAGCTCCCAGTGCATTCTCCAGCGGGCCCATTGGACCACATTGGTGTAGGCCACCATATAACCCAGTGTGACAGGGTAGAATAGGACCCTGTCCCAGTTGTTATGGAGAGTTTGAATGCAGGTATCTGTTCTGTCCTTTCCTTTCCTTTCCTTTCCTGTCTCTTGTCTGTCTGGTTGCACAACCAAATTTTCCTGTGAGACCTAGGATTTGATCACCCCGACAGTCTTGCAATTCTCTACCCTCACTTGCTGTTCTGTCTTTTTCTCCTTTGCATATCTTCTGGTATAAAAATATATACAAATCATTATGTGGAAATGTAACTGATATTGAGATCCCTTTGTTTAGAAATTATATAGTGTTACTGCTGAAATGTATATAATTATAGTGTAAGATGATTGCAAAAAGCTATTGGGAACTTAAGGGGTTATCCTGAGAGCAGTTTTTTAAGCTCAGAAGCTGTGGAGAAGGGGCCTCAGTTCTGGCACATTGTGTTCTAGCTGCACCTACCTGTAACTTACAAGAACATTTGAGAAAAAAACAAGATGCTTGTTAAGGAGGGGCTTGCAAAGACTATGAGAGAGAGAGAGAGCTACAATGTTGTGGGGAGACACAAAGATTGAAGGAAAACCCAGATGGATCTTCTCTGTTTATTCTGCCTTTGTAAATATTCTGAACACTTTTATTTTTTTATTTTATTGTTATTCATAACAAAACTCTTGTTGCAAATTTTACAACTGCTCTTGGTTTTTCCTATGCTTCCTGATCTGTGCCTCGACGACACCCAGCAGGCACAGAAAGTCCCGGGCAGGGCGCAACTGCCCAACCCAAAATGATTGGACAAAGGAGGAGACAGAACCTCCACCCTGTCTGCTGGGAGCCAGGCTCTGGCTCTGCAACAGTCGAGCTCCACCCCGATGAAGCTGATCCCCTGCGAATGTACAAGTTCTGATTTGGCCTCATTGACCAGGAAGCCAAGGGAGATGCAGGCCTGGAGGGCTAGGTTCCTGACTGTTCCACCTCCAGCCTGGAGAGACCTGCGATCAGCCAGTCATCCAGGTAGGGGTAAACCTGAACTCCTCAGTGCCTCAGGTAAGCTGCCACCACTGTAATGCACTTGGTGAAGACCCTGGGGGCTGAGGACAGACCGAATGGCATGGCCTGGAACTCATAGAGAGCACCCTCTGCTCGGAAGTAGAGGAAACTTAGTTGAGATGGACGGATTGGAATGTGGAAGAATGCGTCCTGAAGATCCAGGGAGCAAAACCACATGTTTTGCTCTAGAGGTGGTATGATCTGAGACAGAGTTACCATCTGGAAGTTGCGCAATTTGAGAAACTTGTTCAGGTCATGCAGATCTAGAATGGGGTGCCAGCCCTGCCCCCCGTCTGCTTTGACACCAGGAAGTGCCTGGAGACAAACCCTGGGTGTTCTGGAGGATCTGAGACAGGGACCACGACCTCCTTGAAGAGGAGTTATGGTCATCTCAAGAGCTGACAGAATGTCTTCGGATACCAAATCTTCTCATGGGGCATGGGCTTGGCAAGGAGGGTACTACTCGAATTCCAGAGGCAGACCCTGACAAACCACCTCGTGAACCCACCTGTCCGTGGTGACCACGGACCAGGCGGAAAGGAAGTGGTGGAGCCGGCCCCCCACGAGAGGACCCAGGGAAAGTGTGATGGGCATGAGGGAGGCACCCCTCATCCTGTCACTGGGCAGGCTTGGAGGAGAAGGGTCCAGCTGAGGATCCACCGGAACCTCTCCCCCCAGGCTTACAGATGACCGAGGCCACAGACATCGGCCGAGGTCACCAGGCCCGAGCCTGCTGTCTAGCCTGGAGCTGGGCTGCTTTGGCTGCAGGAGCGGAGGTGGACCAAAAGGGCTTTCTCTTTTGCTGCTGCTTAGAGCCCTTGGAATCCTTTTGGGCAGGTGTCACAGAGACCAACGTGGCACTGGAATTCTCTATGCGGGTGAGGTGACTCTTGATCCCGGGCCCGAACAAGTTGGTGTCCAGGAAAGGAACATCTGCCAGCTTGTGCTGAGTGTCTGCCATGAAGGTCGAGATCCTCAGTGAAGCCCTACGGTGCATGGCCACTGGATCTGCCATGGAGCAGGCACAGGAGTCCTCAATGTCCATGGCTGTCTGGAGCTGTTGTTTTGCTACAGCCTGATCCTGGTCCTGGACCTATTTGAGCATGGTTTGGAGATCCGCCGCAAATGAGGAAGCACCTCATCCAGGGTGCCCAGCAGGGTTTGGGAGAAATGGGCCAAGGAGGGCCGAGTTTGCCTGGCTAAGACCACGCGAAGAGGCAATGTAGACCGCTTTATCCGCATGGTCCAATTTTTGACTTTTGTCGGGCAGCTTGTCAACATCTCCAGTGTTGCTGGAGCACCTAAACACAGAATCGCCCACCAGCCTCTCAGCCGAGGGGTGTTCTGTCAATCCCAAGAGGGAACCAGGTACCGTGATACTTGCAGGCCATCTGGGCAGAGGGCACAGGGCAGGAAGCGGGGCACTGCCAGAGCTCAAAGGCAGGACCAAGAATGGCCTCTACCACCAGGAAAGCCTCCGTAGGAGTATCTCCCCGGTCAAGGATCTCGGTCAACGGGTAACAAGACCATTTCCGGACGGGCTCCATTTTCATACCCGTGGACTCGGAGATCAGGTGGAGAAGGCCCAGAAATGAAGTAGGGCCTTCATCTGTCGAGAAATCACCCACTGACTCCATGTCGACAGGATGGGCGTGCAAGAAGGAACCCACCAACTCCATGGGGTCATTAAAGAGGGGTTGATCGCCCGAGTCCCTGCTGACCCTATGCGGAAGGTTGGGGTGATGGTGACCGACAGCCAATGGGCTAAGACTCACTGGTCAGAGCACCAGCCTTCGGTAGGCTGGGAGGCAGCTCACACGGGAATTGGTGGAGATGCCGGGGTTGGCTGAGTTGGGATCTTCTTAGGCGACTCTTGAGACAGAGAAGGCGTTGGTCTGTCTGGCAAAAGCCAGGTGATGGCCGGAGTAGGAGCTGACTTCATACTGATGACCATCAGCTGTTACCACATGAGATCCTCGTAGCATTGACGCAATTTTGCTGGAAGCCTCACCTCACCCGAGGAGGACAAGGATGAAGAGTAGCAGTGGCGCTGCTTCCCATGGTGCCGAGAGCGGAAGTGCCGATGTCAGCGTGAACCACTTGACCCATGAGAATAGGACTGAGACTGCGACCGCCGGGTGGAGCAGCGGCAGGGCTCAAAGGGAGTCGGCCAGCGCCAAGGCTCCTCTGGGTCTTGGTCAAAGACCAGAGACAGCAGGTCAGCGGACAGATACATCCCTCCAACGGTCTGAGTCAGGACCAGGGTCCTGGATAAAGAAGTGTCGGCCTCTTCAGTCAACAACTGGTTGACCAGCTTGAGAAAAATCTTGCCCGGAAGATCCACCAGCGTCTCAGCCCGATGGGGTTACTGTAGAGCTGGTGATCTGGGTCAAGGATTTGACCAAGTCAGAACTGGGGAAGCATGGGAATCTAAAGCTCTCGACCGAGAGCGCTCCCGATTCCACGACGATGGCGAGACCTGTTTTTGGACTCTTTCTTTGACTTAAATTTGTACCCAGAGGGTCCCTGACTGAGGGATGGCAGGGACTGGCACAATTCTTTGAAGGACCCCATAAAAGTAAAGCCCAGCTGAAGTGGCATGAAGACAGAAACTGAGTAAGAGTGATGTGCAGCCTGGGCCGCTGCCTCCTCAAACGCTGCAAGCTGTTTGGTGGACCCCGCAGCCGCAGAGACCACTCAACGGGCATTCTTGGAGTTGACCGGAGGGTTCAGTTTGCTCAGTTGGCCTAACTCGAGCCGGGCTAGATGGTCCTCGAGAGTGGTAGGATGAAAGAAGCGACAAACTCACAGGCTTGGAGATCATGCTCGTGCCCCAAGCAGTAGACGCACGTGGAGTACGGATCTGTTCTGGACATCTTCTGCCTGCAAGAGTACCAGCAGAACATGGGAGCGGACTTGTCATTCATCGTGGTTGCGATCGGTGATCGAGCTGAAGACAAAGAATTTCAAACTGTTTGGGAAGTAAATCCGAAGATTTAAGTCACATGGGCCTACTCAGTGCAAAAGCGGTAAGGAGGGAACCTGCTTCTTCCAGCAGAAAGGAAGATCAGGTGTCATGGGGTGGAGCTGAGGGAGTTATCACCCGGGTGGGTGGGAGGAGCCAGCTTGAAGAAGTTTCTGGACAGTCTTAAAGGGAAAGGCAACTGCCAGAAAGTGTAGATAGAACATCATATCCACGCCCCAAGAAATAACGGTTCTCTGAAAGCAGAACCGCGTGAAAATCGACCTTCTTGGTTCCTGGGAACCAGTGAAAAGATGAAATTTACACACAAAATAACAGTAACACCCTAATGCAGAGTATCGAAAAATTGACACAGTTAAAACACTTTATAGAGGACAATACATGGAGTGGTGTGCATTACGAGAATTTAATACACACCTGAGGTATGTGATGTTACATACACCCCAAGAGGGTGTGCATTAAATTCAGTAACCACCCCATGTTTTATATTTTACAATTACTGGACAGCATTTTTCCCTCACTTTTCTCCCTTAGTCGCTTGCCTGTCTGTCTCTCTCTCTATCCCACACCGCCCGCCTGTCTCTCCTCTATTTTCTTAGAGAAGTGGATTTGAGAGTTACGCTTCCTTGCAAGAACACAAAAAATATTGCATTCCAACTAAGTAGATAGCCACTCATCTCAGCTAAGCATGTTATTTTAGTGAGATAGGCAATTAAAATAGCGTGAACAGCACTACTGGCAGGAAGAAATCAGAATTTTTTTCAGATGCACAAAAACTGTGCTAAAACTGCTGTAAATCTTTCTGTTCTTGCAAAATTACTTAAAGTCAACTTCCATTTTTTGTTGTTTGTTTTGCTTTCCATTCGGGTTGCCATGACGACCCAGGGGGCACACCGTCATATTTGGGACCCCCATCAGCTGATATTGCCATTTGACAGACCAGAAATGGAGGATATCTTCTTTGATAATGAGGCAGCTTTGTGAAAAAAAGACACTGAGGTACAGTAATGGAAAGAGAAGTAATGGATCTGAAACAATTTTACAACTGGGCTGTAATGTAGACATTAAGAAGGGCTGGCAAGTGACTTGAGGCAGCAGGCTGGAATGTGTAAGCAGGCAACTGCCATAACAACCATCCAATTATTATGGTAATAATAGTGGCCATCTCCATTGAAAAAAATGATGGCCAGTTATTATAAAATAATAAGATAGTAAATTTTAAACCAGCTAGAAGTGAAGGAAGGGAATACTTTGGGGCAACAGCTTTTTTCAGGAGGAGAAATAAATCTGATGTTAAGAGTGCAGGGGTAAGCATGACCACTCAGCAGATTTTGAATTTCATTCTAAATTCTACAGTTAGCATAAAATTCTAAAAGGCCTGGGTGG
Organism: Neoceratodus forsteri; assembly: GCA_016271365.2. Lineage (NCBI taxonomy): Eukaryota > Metazoa > Chordata > Ceratodontiformes > Ceratodontidae > Neoceratodus > Neoceratodus forsteri. The sequence continues at coordinate 456,480,073 of CM028135.1, read as the reverse complement.
CTCAATCCATAGGAATGACTGCAGCTGTTAGGCATAAATGAGTGATTCCAAATAATTATTTCCGATTTCCAAAATCTTCTTTGTAGAAAGCAGTACCACCTCCTCTTTTGGGCCTATCCGATCTAAACTGATTGTAGTTTTCTAACTGAATTTCTTTATCTGGAATGTTTTTTTTTCTGGTAGCCATGTTTCTGTTAGTCCAATTATGTCCCAATCGTCACATTGAGCTCACATGTTAAATAAGTCAATTTTTTAACTGAGCTCCAACATTACCATATATTACAGTATTTTAATCCGATGGGTTGGTGGCCCAAGGCCTGATTTTACTTACACATCTCTACATTTATTTATTTACTTTATTTATGTCTTTGTTTACCGGGTAAGTGCACTGATCCAGAGGACCGTTTTCAGTCACAACCCGGACCACAAGGTGGCAAGCAACAGAGAGAAACACAGCAACACATACAGGGAAGCTTCAATCTATACTGTAGATTCACACTTCAGGCACGAGGTGGTGTGGAAAAAGAAATTCAGATAACATAATAGTACAAGGCAATGGCCAGGCACACAGAGTGTGAAAGTGGGTCATACATAGCAATAGAAATAACATGAGGTACTGGAGCCACATTTCATGTTGCAGGAGAGCATATGTGCATTATACATTATAAATATGACGTGGAGACCAGTTCCGACAGTCATCAGTAGAGTTGAACGGGTTCATATAGATAGAGTCCCACGTCAGTTCATGGATTTGAGGTAGTGAGGGAAGGAGGATTATATATAACTACAGTGACAAGGGAGGGTATGAACAGAAAGGCAGGGGAGGAAAGGAGATATGGGCATTAGGGTGCCTTAGAGTTACTTACTGGGTGCAGTGACAGTCAGCAGCTGCTAGGAGCTAGGTTTTCAAGGCCTGTTTGAAGGCAAGGTGTAAGGGGGATGCGCGGATAGACTGTGGGAGCTTGTTCCATAGAGAGGGTGCAGAGATGGAGAAAGCTCTACTTCCCATTGCTGTGGAGATGCAGGGTGTCTCCAACGGGGGCCTGAGGATGCCCTAAGTGTCCTAGGAGCCACTCTGTCTGTCAGAAGGAGAGAGTAAGGGGATAGGTGTTGGTATCTTAGTGCATTGTCTACCAGACAGCCCATCGACATAGTCAAAGTGACCTTGTACAGGTAGCCAACCCACTGACGGGTAAAGAGTGTAGTGGTGGGTCCGGTGGGGAGCTTGAAGGACGAAATGACAAATAGAGTTATAGGTAGTGTTTAGTGTTGATTTCAAGGTGGGGGATACGAGGGAGTAGACGGGGGAACAGCAGTCAAGTACAGGCAGTAGGTTGCCCTGGGCAATGGCAAGGCGTGCTTCAGCTGATAGAAGGTTTTTGAGTCTGTAGGCAGCGCCAAGTTTTTGGTGGATTCTCTGCACAGTGCTGTTAACATGCTCAGTGAAAGAGAGAGAGGGGTCAAGGTGACACCCAGGTATTTAAAAGATGGGACGTTCTCAAGAGGGGGGCCTGCTGGGGTGCATACAAGGAGGGAGGAGGGAGGAGTCAGATTTGGCAGCTTTGACGAGGAAAGGCTTGGAACCAAAAAGCATGGACTTTGTCTTCTTTTCATTGACTAGCAGCCTGTTGGCTAGGAACCATTTATGAGCAGAGCCATAGTTGTATGTGAGGATGGAGGAGATGAGCTCGATGGATTTATCACTGTGGTAGAGGACCAGGTTGTCTGCATAAAGGAGCGCTTGACAGCTGAGGCTATCCCTTGGGAGTGAGTCAATGAAAACGAAGAACAGCAGTGGTCCGAGTATGAAACCTTGGGGGACTCCAGTGCGTACAGGGAGGGCAGCAAAGGAGGCATTGTTGATGATGGCAGACTGAGATCGACTGGATAGATAGCTGCAGAACCAGGATGCAGTTCCACTGGAGCAGCCAGAGAAAGACAGGGTTGAGTGGAAGAGGAGGTCGTCGACAAGGTCAAAAGCCTTGATAGGTCTATGAAGACAGCTCCTGTGGCTTTGCCTTGGTCCATATTTCGCAGCACATGATCAGAGAAAAGGGCCAAAGCAGAGGAGGTGCTGTGGTGCTTGTGGAAACCATGCTGGAGGGGACATAGGAAGTTATACTTTTCAAGATGCTCTGAGAACTGGAAGTGCACAATTATTTCAAGTACTGTAGTTTGCTCAGGTGAGGGAGTAGGGAGATGGGCCTATAATTATCAGGTGATTCAGGGTCGCCGCTTTTGAAAATGGGCACGACATTTGCATGTTTCTAGGAGTCGGGAACCATAGAAGATGTAAGGGTGAGGTTGAAGAGGAAGGTGAGGGGTTTAATCAAAGCAGGGCACATGAGTTTAAGAAATACGGGGTATAATCCATCACTGCCAGGGCTGCCTTTGGCAGGGAGAGAGTTCAGGAGCTTAATAGTGTCTGTATGCCCAATGACTTTGAAGCAGAAAGGTGAGGGCAGGGTGGCAACTGATGAGGAGGGGGTTGGAGGTTCAGGGTGCAGGACCCTTGTGGAGGAAGCTTGCTCAGATGGGGGATAGGTCTGTGAACTTCGTGTTGAATATATTTGCAATCTCAGTAGGGTCTGAAACAGGACCAGAGGGGGATTTAAGCTGCTTTAACTGTCTACTGGACTTGGGGTTAAGGATAGTTCCAATAGAGGCCCAGAACATGCGTGGATTGCCAAGGTTGTCTTTCTGTTGATTAATGTGGAATTTGTGCTTGAGTGATTTTGCAGTCTGTTTGCAGGTGCTGCGTAGCTATCTGTAAGCATTCCAGAGGAGGGCAGAGGGTGATGCCTTATAGGCTTTCCATTTGTTATCCCGGGCTTTCATTAGTGCCAGCAGTCCTTTGGAGAGCCAGCGGGTACAGCACCCTCTTACCCTTCTGGTTGTGATGGGGAAATGGATGTCCTGTAGGTGGGAGAGTTTGAAGTAAGGTAAGTGACTGCATCGGATAATCTGCTAAGATGGTAGAAGGCTGACCAGTCTATAGCCCTTACGTCACTGAGGACAGGGCTAGGGTCCGAGCAGTTAAAGTTCCTGAAGGACAAGAGTCTGTGTGTGGGGGGCGGATGGATTTGGTAGACAGTACAGCATAAGTAAGGGTGTGGTCACTTAGGGAGCCAGACATAGTGCCTACTTGGAGGACCGAGTCAATCAGGGAGCGATTATGCATACGAGCGTTATGTCTGGTGGTGGAGGAGATAATTTGTTCTAGGTTGTGTACTTTCAGTGCATTAGAGTAGTCCAGTGAATTGTTATCCAGCTAGTTGAGATTGAAACCCCCACACACAATTGTGTCTCTTAGGGATGTTGTACTGCCTATGCAATTTAGAAAATTTGATAGACCTGGTATACCTCCTGCGGGGGGATGTTACAGCAACAACCCAAATAGAGTTTCTTGAATGCACCTAGAATTACCTCCACAAGAAGCCACTCACTTTGAGATGTGGTGGTGAAACAGCTGATGATAGTGGTAGTAATGTGGTTTTGCACATACAATGCCACACCCTCTCCCTTCTTGCATCCTGGTCTGTCCAGTCGTAGGAGTGAATAACCGTCCAGGTTGAACAAGGAGTCAGGGTGGTGGGGTTTCAAGCAGGTCTCAGTGAGACCTAGTGCTTGTGGCTTGTAGAGAGATACCCACACCTCAAGCTCATGGAATTTTGACGGGAGGCTGCAGATATTCATGTGGGCAACTTTTAGTCCATGGTGTCCTGTCCAGGCAGTGTCCGTGTGGTCGATGGAAGTGTTTATGGGCTAGGGTTACTCTCACATCACCAGAGAGGAGAATCAGGTAAGTAGAGGGCAGATAAGAGGGAGCCAATGGGAGGATGGAAAGGTGAGGAGTGCATAAACCTGCTGAGTAGACGATGTCAGAGTCAGACATTAGTGCCAGAAGGGTTGTACTCGTGAGGGTAAGTTCATGTCCAATCACAATGATCGCGGAGTATGGGAGAAGGTGGGAATTGGGAGGGTGTGTTTTGCTGCTCCATGGCTAAAATTGATGCACAGGCATCAGTCATCAGGAGCAGCATGGGCATGGAGACCAGCATAAGGAGCAACACGCAAGTGTTTATTTTAGAAGGTATTCTGGTCGCAAAAGAGAAAGATTCTGTGGAGGAGAGGAGAGCCAAGAGGAACCTAGTGAAAAGGGGGAGTAGCCCTTCGGTGGCAGGGACTGGCAGGCAGTACCAGGAAAGCCGTGGGCAGTGAGCAAACCACTCTAGAGGAGGGATTGTTTAGCAGTTACCAAAAGGGAAAAGGGGGTGCTTAATAGTGTATCTGATGGTGGCCACAGCAATACTGTAAGCCACTTAAGTTGCAATCCCTGAAATAAGCACCCTAGTGTGTAACTTAGTTAGTACCTTTGGCTTTGGGTTGGGTTGAGCTTAGTGCTTTGAGAGCCAATGGGTGCAGGGAAACCATTTGAGGGAGGGGCTTAGGTCTATTTAATAGAGCTCAGGGCCGGTGAGGGCGCGGTGGGACTAAAATATTGCAGGCAGTATAGAGAGCAGGCGCTTGTTTAGATTTGCCGCCTGACACTTGGGGACAGCAGCGGGGACCGAGCTGTAGTTCCCAGTCTTGGCTAGTGCCCCTTGTCCAATCACGGTGCTTAGTCTCTGTTGGGGACCAATCGGAGAGCTCTGAGTCCGCAAATGCAGCCAATCGAGGAGGAGCCGGCACCAGGTTGTGAGTTCGGCTCAGACAACGAGCAAAAAGCGTACCTGAGGTTTCTTTCTTGTGGCCGGTGGGCATAGAGGGGACAGTGGCAGGAGAAGCGCCACGTCCTGAGGAGCTGGGCACAGCTGCTTCTGGCTACAGATGCCCCCAGGGAGCCTCTTTAGCTGAAGAGAGAGAAAAACGTAGGGGTATTAGATAAAAAGGGCTGGAAACTGTGGGTGGAGGACAGACAAGGTAGGAGACAGGCTGACAGTAGGGGGGTCAACTGGAGGGACAAAGGAAGTTAAGCTGGGTGGGCCAGCAGGTAGCGAGTGGAAGGGGTGGGGTGACAGAAGGAGCTAGCAGAGAGAGGAATGGAGATAAGCAAACAGTTGGGGGTTGGGGGGGCAAGCATACAGAGCAAGGGACAGAGAATTAAGTTTAAAAAACAATCTGCACAGAAGCACTGTAATCACTTTTAAATCACACAAGAAAACACATGCTTTGGACAAAAACATCACAGCTAACTCTCGCCACGAGCACTAACAGTATACAGTTACGGAGGCTCTGCAATACCTGATTAACCAGATGATTTAACTAAAAAGGAAAAATACACACTAGGAAAATATTGCAGGCAGTAATACTGCAGGCAGTCTAGAGAGCAGGTGCTTGTTTAAATGTGCTGCCTGATGCTTGGGGACAGCAGCGGGGACTGAGCTGTAGTTCCCAGTCTTGGCTAGCGCCCCTTGTCCAATCACGGCGCTTAGTCTCTGTTGGGGACCAATCGGAGAGCTCCGAGTCCGCAAATGCAGCCAATCGAGGAGGAGCTGGCGCCAGGTTGAGAGTTCAGCTCAGACAATGAGCAAAAAGTGTACCTGAGGTTTCTTTCTTGTGGCCGATGGGCATAGTGAGGACAGTGGCAGGAGAAGCGCCGCATCCCAAGGAGCTGGGCACAGCCGCTTCTGGCTGCAGATACCCCCAGGGAGCCTCTTTAGCTGAGGTTTCTTTCTTGTGGCTGGTGGGCGAGCGGAGACGGGCGGGAGGAGAAGCGCGCTGCCCCAAGGAGCTGGGCATAGCGCTTGGCTGCAGATGCCCCAGGGAGCTTCAGCTGAGGCTTTCTTGTGGCCGCAGGCAGCGGGACGGCGACAGGAGAAGTGCCGTGCCCCAAGGAGCTGGGCATAGCTACTTCTGGCTGCAGATGCCCGCATGGAGCCTCTTTAGCTGAGGTTTCTTTCTGTGGCCGTGGGCGAGAAGCAGGACGGCGGCAGGAGAAGCGCCCATCCCAAGGAGCTGGGCACAGCCGCTTCTGGCTACATAGGATCAAGGAACCTGCAGACGGTACTAGATTTAATTTTGTTGTTTTTCCTAAATGCGTGTCCACAACACTGATTTTATTATACTTGCATGTAGCAAAACAATCTACTAGAACAAACATTTCTCCTAGAGGGTTTGTAGTCTTAGTTTTGTGAGAATAAGACTGAGCTCCGTGAACACAAAAGATTCCCTTGCACTCGCCTGACATTACTGTGCTCTGATCTGGGCATTTTAGAATGTGGCCCCAGACCAAGTACAGAAACAATATAGACAAAAATCATTCCATAGTTTTGATATACATTCAAAACAAAGTAAAAATAGTTATATCCTGTCAAAATCTACTCAAATAAAACAAAAACATGCTATGATCTCTTCAGTTAAGAAACAGAAATTATGTACTCACCGTAATTTTTGATCTTCTTGGACAAGTCTTCGGCATTTATTCATACTGCTGGGTTACAAGCTCGAGGCGCTGGGACACTGCGGGAGCCAAAAATCTTCAGAAGGGCCAGTGCAGAGGTAGGACCGCGCATGCGCGGCACCGCGAGGCTGACTTGCGCCATGTAGGCTATCTCGGCCTGCAGAGCCAGTGTTGCCCCTATATTCCTAAGTAAAGACTGAAACAAAAGGTTCTCTATAGGAACATCAGCTTGGACTGTTGGCTTGTCATCCAGACTGTATAAGGAATCTTCATCCCCCTCTTCAGAAATGAAGAGGTCGGGGTCAGACTCATCCTGCTCCATCTCCCTCTCAGAAAGGGTGGGTGCGGCACCCAAAATGCCGAGACCAGGTCTGGAAAGAGGAAAAACAGGCAACACCGGATCTGGCACCAGGTTGGTGCTGGAAATGGCACCACCCCTGGTGCCAGCACCAGAGAACCTGGCGCCAGCCCCAAATGCAGCACTGAGCCCGGCGCAAGCCAAGATGAGGACACCCAAACACCCAACCCGAACCAAGAAAAAAAAAGAGAAGGCAGCAGATGGTGCCTGTGCCATTAAAAAGTAGACAGAGACAAAACAAAAAGAAAAAAAAAAAAGCTAAATCTAATGACATTTATGAACAGCAGATAAATCACTTAAGCACTTTCACTAAATAGAAAACAAGTGGGGAGGGAAGATAGGTAAGGGAGGTAAGTTAGGCAGTGTAAGTAAGAAAAAGAGGAAGGGGGGGTAGGAGGAAGGAGCAGACCAATTGTAGGAGACGAGGATCCACTAGTAGGCCTCTGTCAAGTAAGAGGGCAAGGGAGGAGGGGTGAGAATAGATTAGGAGTTTAAACAAGGCAGTCACAGGAGTTTGAAGTGGCTAGGTGAGAGAATAGTCTAGATTTAAAAGCACCTAATGAGTTAGAGGAGGTAATAGAGGTGCTGAGAGTATTTAGCCAGTTGGGGGCACGATAGGCAAATGATCGTTGACCATGTGTAGTCCGACAGTGGGGGACCTGTAGAAGCTGGGTTTCTGATCTTCTGGTGGATCGTACACTTGAGTTCTGGCATAGCAGGTCTTGAATGCAGGGTGGGGTGAGGCCCATGATGGATTTCTTGGCCATTAGGCAGGTGAAGAACTTTAAACGGTTTGATAGTTGTAACCACCCAGTATCAGCATAGAGTTCACAGGTATGAGTAAGTCGATGAGCACCTGTAAGCAGCCGACATGCCTTGTTTAGGGAGGTTGTGACCCATTTCAGTGCGCTTGGAGGGGCGGACCCATAAATAATTAAGCCGTAGTCGATGACTGAGATGATTGAGGATTGAATAGCTAGCTTCAGCGCTGGATGGGTGAAAAGTTGTCTGTTACGGTAGAGTATCCTGAGCCGCTGATTAATAGTTTTGGAAATACCATCAATATGTGATGCAAAGACAAGGCCTTGATCAAATGTGATTCCAAGATATTTAAAGATAGCCACTTGTTCAAGGGTGATTCCAAGGGAAGTGTTGATAGTAAGTGGAGCTTGTCTTTTCTTGTTCTATGGACTAGCAGAGAGCATAGATTTTGTTTTTTGTGGTTTAGGACTAGCTTGTGTCCAACGAACCACTCTTCAACACTGGCAAACGCGTGGTTGTAGGCTGTATGAAGAGGTTAGGGTCTTTGTGTGAGGATAGAATCACAGCATCATCAGCATAGAGGATGATTTGTTCCGGCAGGATTTAGGGAGGAGTTTAGAAAGAGGCTGAAAAGTAGCGGCCTAGGATGGATCCTCAGAACTCCTGAGAGGACAGGCTTAGGGTCTGAGAGGATTCCAGATATTTTTACAACCTGGGTGCTGGCAAGGTAGCTTTTTATCCAGGCACCAGAGCCCAAGGAAAGCCCAAGTGTCTGTAGTTGACTGATGAGTAGGCCATGGTGAACAGTGTCAAATGCCTCTGCTAGATCAATAAACACAGCTCCGATGAGGAGTCCTTTGTCCAAGGCCTTGTGGATTACTCCTGAGAATTTGAGCAGGGCAGTGGTGGTGCTATGCCTTTGTCTGAAACCATGTTGCTGGTCACAAAGAATGTTATATTTCTGCAGGTAGTCTGTAAGCTGGTCAGCTACCATACGTTCAAGAGCCTTTGATAAGGAAGGGAGTATTGAAATTGGTCTATAGTTACCAGGCAGAGACTTAACCCCACTTTTGTGCACTGGGGTGATTATAGCAGCCTTCCATATACTAGGGAATTTGCTAGAACAGAGGGAGAGATTGAATATTCTGGTGAGGAGGGGAGAACTACATCCAGGGTAAGGGATAGTATTTTAAGGTCAAGAGAGTCACTGCTTGCCCTTGAATTAGATATAGCCTTCTTTATGTATTTATAAACTTCATGTGCTTTAACTATTTTTAGATGGAAGGGTGGAGTGTTTGAGAGGCAGAGGGGGATATAGAGATAGGGGGGTCAGCAGAAGTGAAGAAGTCAGATGCAAGGACACCGCTGAGGTCGGTGAAGGTCTCATTTAAGGTGTTTGCTATGACCAAGGGGTCAAGGGTGGTAGTGCCTGCCACATTCAGTGTAGTAGGAGAGGATTTGGACTGCTTACCCATGATATTTCTTAGATTGTCCCAGACAGATTTCCCTTCACCCCAAGTGTTGCAAACAGCAGTTTTGAAGTAGTCGCTCTTCACTCGATGAGTCTCTTTGGTACAGTAGTTCCAGGCCTGTTTATATTTTAGGATGTCAGTCGGAGAGCCAGAGTCTCTTGCAATAGCCCAGAGGTGGTCCCTTCCTTTGTGTAGTGCCATTAGCTTAGCAGTGAGCCATGGAGTTGATAGTGCTTTCACTTTGCGCTTTTTTACAGGTGCGTATGAGTCACAGGCAGCACTGAAGGTGTAGATAAAGTGGTTAAGAGCTTTATCGACGTCTTGCGTATTGTAAATGGGAGACCAGTCTTTCTAAGATTTTCCTTGAGTGGAGTAAGGTTACCAAACGGTAGTACTCTGCTGGTGATGGTTCTAGGGGATAGTTTTCTAAACTTGTTTGACCAGGTACATATTATAGGAAAGTGGTCGCTAAGAGAGTCCGGGAGAACAGCAACATTATTTATCCGGGCTGGGTGGTTGGTGAGGATCCAATCTATCAGTGTACTATTACCAGATTTATAGTTTTTCCTAGTGGGTGAATTGACCAGCTGAGTTAAGTTTGCAGCTAGGATTGCATCCTTAGTCGACCCTATGTCTGATGCAAGCCAGTTGATATTGAAGTCACCAAGGAGGAGGAGCTCGGCATCAGGAGGTTGAGATCTGAAGAAATCTAGTACAGACTGGAGGCCGGGCCCAGGATCTTTAGGTGGGATGTAGATAGCAGCAACTGTGAGGACTTTGTTATGGGCACCAAGGAGAAGTTTGATAGGGAGGAGTTGTAAAACAGAGTTAGTGGTGTTATACTTAATGGAGAGGCAGTTGAGATATTCCTTTATGCAGATGGCACAGCCACCACCCCTCTTTTTGACGTCCTATCCAGCCTGAGAATCTTGTAGCCTTGAAGAGATATAGCATGGTCAGGACCATGGAAATGATGGAGCTGGACTTCTCAGGATTGCCAATGGATAGCACCCAGGGCCCCTAGTGTTGGCCTATAATAGGGCTGTTGTGGGGGCCTTGGATGTCATTGCTCCAACTCATGTTCATCCTCTTACTCTGGGAGATCCGTGAGCTGAAGAGACAAGGGTGAAGACTGGAAAGATGCTGGTGGAAAATTTGCCTGGAGGTGGATAAGCTTAGATTGTTGCATCACTATAAGATCTACCAATCAGCAATTTCCCATAAGAAGGCAGAGTTCCTGTTCAGGGAAATTGCTACAGCGAAGAATAGGCCAGCCCAGCTCTTCCAGACTGTGCAATCCAGCCTGTCTCCATGCTGATCGAGCACTGTCACAAATATAGTGTGAGGAGTTTGCGAAATTTTTCGCTGATAAGGTGTCCACCATCAGGGATGAGATCAGCCAGTGCCTTCCCATTGGACCTTGCAATGATCAATCAGGTGGTACTAATGCCCAGTTGACTTGATTCACCTTTAGCCAACCGGCAGTCATGGATATAGTGAGGACTGTCCAGACTTTGAGGACAGCCTGCTGTAGTTTGGATCCAGGCCCTACATGCCTACTAGTGGGTGTGTAGAGGTCATCGGCCTGGTCCTTGCTGGGACAGTGGTGGTTTCACTGGAGAGGAATCTTCCAGATCCTTTAAGAGGCAGTAGTACACTCCCTTCTGAAAAGCCCTTCTTGATCCTGACTGCCCAGCTAACTACAGACCAGTCTCGAACTTACTCATTGTAGGAAAAGTTATTGAGAAGGTGGTCGCTTTGCAGCTGGAGGATCATTTAACCAGCCACATTATCTATGACCATCTCCAGTCTGGCTTCAGGAAACGGCATAGCACTGAGATGGCTCTGGTGTGGGTACTAAATGATCTCCTGAAGGCGAGAGACTGGAGAGCCCATTCCATCTTGGTTCTCCTTGATCTCTCAGCAGCATCCGACACCGTGGATCATGGGAGTGATGCTCGCATGCCTGTGGTTTTTCTGTGGACTGGGAGGGGTAGTCCTCAGTTAGTTTCGATCCTTCCTTGAGGGCAAATCACAGAGAGTGGTATCGGAGATTCATTCCTCTGCCCCTCACTGGCTGCCCTGCAGGGTTCCACAGGATTCAGTGTTGTCCCCCATGTTATTCGTGGTGTATATGCTTCCATTAGGGGACATTATAAGATGGTATGGGCTGAGTTTTCATTGCTATGCTGATGATTCTCAGCTCTACATGTCTTTTGTGCTTGAACAGGAGTCTGATTCAATCATGGTGTTTAACAGCTGCCCGCTGGAGATACAGAACTGGATGAGTACCAGCTGGCTTCAGTTGAACTTGAGTAAAACAGAGGTCTTGGTGGTGGACCCTGGTTTTAGGACGACAGGGGCATGGGCGGGGAAACCCTCAGGTTTATACCTTGGGGGGGACCCTACTTATGGCCTCGGGCCAGGTGCATAACCTGGGCATGGTATCTGACGAGGGCCTGACCCTGAGGGCGCAGGTGTTGGCTGTAGTCCAAACTTCCTTTTTCCATCTAAGGAATATAGCCTGGGTGAAACACCTGGTCCTGCCCGAAGATCTTCCTACCTTGGTCCACGCCTTTGTCACCAGGTGTTTTGATTAATGCAATGCCCTCTATCTAGGGCTACTGGGGGTGGACATCCGCTGCTTGCAGCTAGTGGAGAACGCGACGGCCAGATTGTTGACTGGAATCTCTAGATCCAGTCATATAACACCTGTTCTGTGTGAACTGCACTGGCTGCCTATACGGTGGCGGATCACCTTCAAGGTCGTGACATAACCTATAAGGCCCTACAGGAGTCGGGACCTCATTACCTGAAAGAACTCCTGTTTTCCTACTGCCCCTCCTGCTCACTCCGATCCTCTGGCGAGGGACTGCCAGAGATTCCCAGCGTATCCCTGAAAACATCTGGAGGAAGATCCTTTGCCTTTAAGGCACCTACCCTGTAGAATTCTCTACCTCGCCAGATACAAGATTGCCAGACCGTGGAAGGATTAAAAAAATCCTTAAAAACATATTTGTTTAAGAACCACCATGGTTCTCAAAAGTGGTGGTGGGGAAGGTTAAGGAGAAAAAGGCAGCATTCAGGAAGTATAAGGAAACACAGAAGGAGCACGATAGAGAACTGTACGAGTTAAAGCAGAAGGAAGTGGGGAAGGCCATCAGAATAGCAAAAGCCCAAACTGAGGAAAAGATAGTCAACTCAGTTAAGAAGGGATAAACCTTTTATAGGTACATTGGGGAGCGAAGAAAGATGAAGGAAGGATAGTGAGGCTTACTAAAGGGACAGGAGGGTGGGCAGAGGATGACAGTGAAAAACAGGATACTAAATGAATACTTCTGCTCAGTATTCACAAAAGAAGAGGGGGGGGGTACCAAAATCAAAGAATAGAAGTACTCTGGATAGGGAGGTCGATACCAGTCCATTCACAGAAGAAAGGGTCCTGAAAGAACTCATAAAACTGAAGGTGGACAAAGCAATGGGGCCTGACGAGATTCACCCAAGAATTCTAAAAGAACTAAGGGTAGAATTAGTGACACGACTGACCTCACTTTTTTACAAATTATGGGAGGATGGTGCAGTACCGAGGACTGGAGGAGAGCAGACATGATTCCCCTTCACAAAACTGGGAGCAAGACAGAGGCAGGAAACTACAGACCTGTTAGTTTGACCTCAGTGATAAGGAAAATGATAGAATCACTTCTAAAGGAAAGAATTGTTGAGTTCCTAGAGGCCAGTGGGGCACAGGACCCAAGGCAGCATGGATTCACAGCAGAAAGGTCATGTCAGACGAATCTAATAGATTTCTTTGACTGGGTGACCAATGTGGTAGACCAGGGAGGGGCAGTGGTCATGGCCTACCTAGACTTTAGCAAGGCATTTGACACAGTCCCACACAAAAGAGTAATATACAGGTTAGCCAGCCTTGGAGTGGGTCCCAAGGTGGTAGCCTGGGTTAAAAATTGGCTGAACAACAGGATACAGAGGGTAATAGTAAACAGAGTTTACTCTGAAGAAAGGGAGGTTATTAGTGGGGTACCACAGGGTTCAGTACTGGGACCAGTCCTCTTTAATGTCTTTATAAGTGACATTGCAGAGGGACTAGAAGGAAATGTATGTCTCTTTGCAGATGACACAAAGATCTGCAACAGGGTTGATACAGAAGGTGGGGTGGAGAGGATGCAAAGGGAGTGGGCAAAGTTGGAGGAATGGTCAAATATATGGCAGCTTAGATTCAATGCAAAGAAGTGCAAAGTAATGCACCTGGGAAACAAAAATCCAGGGAACGAGTACACAATGGGGGGTGAGATAATAACAACTACAGAAATGGAAAGGGACCTGGGGATAGTCATATCAGACGACCTTAAGGAGGGCAAGCAATGTGAAAAGGCAGTAAGAAGAGCTGGTGGGATACTGAGATGCATAGGGAGAGGCATCAACAGTAGAAAACAGGAAGTTGTTATCCCTTTGTACAGAGAGTTGGTGAGACCCCATCTGGAGTTCTGCATCCAGTTCTGGAGACCCCATCTCCACAAAGACATAGACAGGATGGAGACTGTCTACAGGAGGGCAACTAAAATGGTGCAGGGTCTGCACCAGAAGACATACGAAGAGAGATTAAAGAAGTTTAATATGTATACACTCGAGGAGAGGAGGGAGGGGGGACATGAAAGAAACTTTCAAGTACATCAAGGGAATCAACAGAGTCCAAGATGGTAGCATCTTTCAGAAAAAGAGATGTGCAAGAACAAGGGGGCACAATTTGAAGATAGAGGGGGGACGGCTCAGAGGTAATGTGAGGAAGTATTTCTTCACAGAGAGGGTTGTGGATACATGGAACAGCCTTCCTGAGGAGGTAGTGGACTCAAAAAGAGTGGAGGACTTCAAGAATGCATGGGACAGACATAAGGCAATTCTAGTTGGGGGTTAGGAGGAAGTAGGCTGTTGGTTAACTAGGATCTGTAACCTATGCATTTGGTAGGGAGATGGGCAGACTAGGTGGGCCAAGCTGTCCTTATCTGCCGTCAAATTCTATGTTTCAGGCATTTTCAGGGTTTTATTGAGTGGTTGCTATTGCTTTATCAGTTTTATTGATTTTAAATTGTTATTGTATTGTATTGTAAAGGTGCTCAGGAAGGGCACCTTATATAAATACATTTTACTTTACTTTATGTTTCCACTGAATGTCAACAGGCCTTTGATTATACCCTTTAGAAACATGAACATTTCTATCATGTCTGCTCTCTCCCTCCTGGTTTTTAGCGAGTACAGCCTAATTAAGCAATGATACCCAACAGGGTGGGTGGTACTGGGCTACACCAGACCACCCAGGGGTGTAATGAGGCTTGATACCACAGGTGGAAGGCCTCACAGCCCCTGAAGGTCTGGTATAGCCCAATACTGCCCCTTGGAGGGTACTGTTGCGCTTAGAAAATGGATTTTAGGGTACTCGTTAGAGAAAATTAAAACCAAAAAAAAAAGTAAAAAGTTAATAGAAATGAATGAAACAAAAATTGTGTAAAGTAGTCCCTCCACTGCTGGCACTGGCAGTACAAAGCATTGTTTTTGTAGGCTGCAGAGGACTGCATTTTGTGACAGCTGTTCCGTTCATGCTGTCCCACCCTGCCTCCCCCCTAGTCCAGTTGCGGTTTTGTTTTCACCAACACATACTGCATAATGTGACCACTTAAGATCTACTGTGTTCTCCCTCCCTATGATTTTGCCCCATTTCCTGACTGTTGCCATCATGTTATGCCAGCCCAAGACTCACTATATGGGAAAAAAATGAAAACGTGAATCGGCACTCCTATCCGGATTGGTGCTAGTTAGCACTGAGAAGTGCTCGTCTTTTTTAGATGTTCTTTTTTTTGTAAAACTGTGGTGGTCTAGACTGCAGGACTGTCGGGACTCGGGCATTAGTAAATAGTGCTGATAGCTGCACCATGAGACAATGCAGTTAGTGCTATTTAAAATAACTGATTTAATAGATATAAGGATGTAAGTCTTTTAACTGTATTACAATATTTGTATTTCTGGCAGTTATGAAAGCACTGTGTAGTTCAGGTGTGTCTGAGGGAGGGAGAGGTTCCACTAGCTAAGCCTACAGAAAAATGGCTACAGTTTAGTTTTAAACATCTGTGGGACTCAGTGATACTAGCTGGCATTGAGGTAGGTGGCACTGGATCCTGATTTTACCCAGTCTCTGTTGGACATAAATGCACCCCTAGATGGGGTGCCAAGCCAATCAGAGACCAGGATTTTAAATCCATTTTCTAAGGTCTAATAGCTTATCCTGAGATGATCTACTCTGATGCCCCGAATCATCCTGGTGGCCCATCTCTGTACCGACTTTATCCACAATCTTTCGCATGCAAGGATTCCAGAACTGCACACATTACTCCAAGCATGCCCTCACCAGGAATCTGTATAGTGACATTATCATCTCCTTGCACACTGCTGATCCCACTGCCTACACATCCCAACATTCTGTTGGCCTTGCCCACTGTCTTATTACACTGTGCAGCCTGTTTTAGTTTTTCAGATATAATTACCCCCAGACCTTTCAACCCTTTACTCTGCTCCACTTTCACACCACCCATCCTGTATTCTGTTCCAAAGCTCCTTGCTCCTAGCTGCATGACTTTATACTTCTTCACACTGAACTTTAACTGCCATACCCTGGACCACCTCTCCAACCTCTTCAAATCCACCTTTATTACTCTTACTCCTTCCTCACTATCCACTCCCCAACACATTTTTTGTGTCATCAGCAAAGATGCAAATCTTGCTTTGGATATTTTCCCCGTCACAAAATTTTTTTTTAAAAAGCACTAGCCCAAGGACCAACCCCTGCCACACTCCATTAGTGACAGCCCTCACTTCTGAAACTTACCCACTGAGCCCCACTCTTTGTGTTCTTCCCCAAAGCCAGCTGCCCACCCAGGTAATTTCTTTCCTATACCCTGAGAGTTAAGACTAAGATCGATAGCTACCTGAAGGGAAAAGGCATTGCAAGCTATTATTGGCAGAATAACAGATAGGCAAACTAGATGGGCCACACGGTCTTAATTCGTATCACCAAACCTATGTACCTTTGTACCCAAGTACCTACTTTATAAGTAGTATTTTTGGCACAGAGGGCTACGCTTTTCTATTTTTAATCTTCTGTCCAACGTTCATGATTTGTTCTTCCTGTTTGATGCTGGTAACATTTGCTTCAAAATGCATCATTAACAGTAGGTGGTCCCAAGAGACTCCAACAATCTGCCCATTCTTTCAGTTATATGGTTAATTCCAGTTCAAGGTAGACAGCAAAACTAATTATTTTCTAAGCCTCTCTGGCACAAATGTTCATCCGTGAATCTCAGGATTCACTACTGTAATGTGTTCCTGTATTGTGCTTCATTTATTAATGATTTTTTTTTTTTGTTGTCCGGTGTGTTGTGTATTTGTTTATTTCACTGCTGCCAGTGGCGTTAACCTATTCTTGATGGGTGGTGGCAGGCTTCCACTTCCTTTCTTTACACTCTTGCTGGCTTGCTTCCTCCTGTTATTTATTTGGAATAGTTCTTCCAGGTAAGAATACAGAGATAGGCAGTAATCTCATTCACAGATGCAATGTGGGGGGGGAGGGGGATGCAACAAGTGTGGATACAAAGACAAAAGCAATCCAGTAAGCATTAAGCATTGTAACCCCCACAAAAAAACACCTGGAAACGAGCCTTGCTCAGTGTGCCTTTCTCAGTCAACAAACTGTAATTAAAATAAATAACTAGCTAAATGCAGTGAATAAACAAAGTATATACAATTAGCCTGAAGGCTTAAAACAGGAGCTGTTGCAAAAATGTGTCAGAGGAACAGGCAAGTATAGTTTGAAGCTCTGCTTGGCATCAGGACAGCTGGTGGGGAGAGTGTTCATGGTAGAAAGGTTGTTTCAGAGTTGAGGCAATCTGTAACAGAAAGCAAGCTGGCTGGAGTTTCTTTTGCATACTGGGATAAGAAAAGGATTTAAAAGTTGGTAGAGTAGGTGCATAGATACATAGACAGTGTTGGCAGATAAGGGCCTATGGCCCACCTAGTCTGCCCATTTGAGTTTATAACTTCAGTTTATGTTTTCCTAGAACTCTGTTGCCCCTTACGCCTGACCTCCAAAATTCCTTTATGTCTATCCCACGCATTCTTAAATCCCGTGATTGTTTCAGCCCCCACCACTTCCTCAGGCAGGGTGTTCCACTTGTCCACCACCCGTTCTGTGAAGAAATTCTTCCTCACATTTCCTCTGAATCGTCCTCCCTCCAACTTCATCCCATGCCCTCTAGTCCTGGAACATCTTTTTCGCTTAAAAATAGTATATTCTTGCACCCTGTTCCTCCCTGTAAGATACCTGTATGTCTCTATCATGTCCCCTCTCTCCCTCCTCTCTTCCAGGGAGTACATATTCAATTTTCAAGGTGATAAATGTTATGGCAGAGACAAGTATATTAAGGGGATACGTGATGCTGAGTTGTGTGATAGCTCAAATATCACCATGAGTGGCAAGTGAGCTCAGGGTTATCACGAGTGGCTCTGCTGTGGTGACAGAACCCCTAGCTCACTTGCCACGAGTGGTGATATCTCAGCTATCACACAACTCAGCATCATGTATTCGTTTTATATAATAGGTGTTTGCTGTTTAGTTTGGGGCGACTGTAGTTATTTGTTCTATTTTTTTACCTTTTCTGTTGTATTCATTTTTGTTCCTGTCCTGTTCCACAGATCGGTCTTCATGGTAGTACTCTGATTGGTTGTTTGATGTACTTTAATTGGTTGTGGTGTTTCAGTTCTGTCATTGGTTCTTGTAAAAGTCTAAATGCTTTTATTGGATGTTGTTTTGTTTGCTTCTTCTTGATTGGTTCATTATGTTTTGTGGGCATTTTTCTTTGCTTCCGGGTTTCGGAGGTTTGGGTTTGCTCATTGTTTGGAGTAATACTTTATGTGTTGGAACTGCTGTTTTTTGGGGGGGGGTTATATATATTTTTTTCAGTTTTAGGAGTCTGGAAGAACAAGGTGTGGTGCAGAAGTTACTTTGTTTTTTTTTTTTGTGCGACGTTCCGGAGTGCATAGTTTTTGGTAATAAGTTGTTTTGTATTCTTAAACAGAATTCTTTTTGGGATTTCTTATTATGTGATATAATGAGCCTTGCTCTGTTTTTGTTTGAAATGTGGAAAGTTGAATAGAGTTTTTTTTACATCTTACGTGTTGACGTGTACACAGTAGAGATATCAGCAGTTACGTATAAACTGTTGTGATATCAGCTATGAATTTCTACTTTGTACACGTCATGGTGATGTGTACAGATTGCTGTGCTGATACAGCCTTTTATCACACGTGTTACCAGCAAACACCTATTATATAATATTTAGATATGGTAGCTAGAGAGCTTTCCTAGCCAGTATTTGTAGTCAAACAGTACCAGATGGTGAAGAAGCATCGACATTCAAGTGAAGACCAGTGCAGGTGGTAATTTAGCACCATGGGTTTGGGGCAGACAGTGGAGCACATAATGGAAGAATGAGTTGGCTAAGGAATCCAGTTTAGACAGCTGCAGCTTGGGAATAGTATATAAGTATATAGCACAGATGATAGCCCCGTAACTGACAGTAGGTAGAATCATGTGTTCTATGAGTCACCATTTTAGACAATGGGAAAGACAGTCCCTGTAAACAGCACTAACATTTTTGATTTTCAGACAAGTGATTGAACGTGCAGGGAGAAGTCAAGGTTCTGGTCCAGAAATATCCCAAGATATTTAAACTGAGACACCACATTCCGCACACTGCCATTAGGTGATAGATGACCTATGGATTTATTTAAACACTTTTTTAACCCAAATAGCACTGATACAATTTAAGGTGACAGGTAATTAACCACTTCTCAGGTTTATTGTAGTTAACTTGCAGA
Source organism: Neoceratodus forsteri (assembly GCA_016271365.2). Lineage (NCBI taxonomy): Eukaryota > Metazoa > Chordata > Ceratodontiformes > Ceratodontidae > Neoceratodus > Neoceratodus forsteri. The sequence goes on along the minus strand of CM028135.1, from coordinate 456,461,139 downwards.
TAGTTATTTATCAGGTGGAGTTAGACCTGGTAACAAAGAATGCTGCCTGTGACAGAGCGTTTCCCCAGCCTACACAACTGAGCACTGCCTCCTGAGTTTGCTCCCAACCCAGGTTGCCAGTATGGAAGTGCAATTTAAAACTTTTTGGGTGTCACTAAAATGTTTTTAAATATCACCCCGTATTGAGTTGAGCAATTACCCACCAATCACAGCCACAGAGTAACCCCCCCCCGACCACAATCCTTTTTTGTTTGCTAAATATTTAAGATACCATGCAGTGCACTTACTCTGATCTTCCTCATTATTCTGCTCAAAAATAAGCCTTGAAAGCAAATCTCTTGCCAGTGGTGTTAGTGTAATTCATGTTTTGGAAGGGAATCAGTTCTCAGTCAGTCATGAACTGTGAGGTGGATTAGAATGCCCCCTCCCTGTGCTGGAATATAAATATACAACAAAAAATAAAACCTTGGTAATTTGTGTATTACTGTGTAACCGCAGGTGAGTTTTGTTGATTTTTTGACATCTAAAAATGTTTGCATGGGGGAAGGGGGGCAGTAAGGCTGTAGCAACAGCCCAGATTATACAAGGTTTAACATATTCAGAATCCATCTACTATAACCATAGTTTCCATCTCAGACCTGGCCTCTTTGTTTCTGATATCACCAGAACCCCTTGATGGAAACAAAACAGAATAATATGTGGCTAAGGATGTACAACAAGACTGTGTTCCCACAAAGGGTACTGAAGGACAACCGACGTGGTCCATCTACATAAAAGTGGAAGGAAGGAAGAGTCTGGCAACTGTAGACAGATAAGCCTGCCATCTATAGTGGATAAGTTGCTAGAGCTCATACTGAGGGAAAGACTGGTGGACTTTCTCAAAGTAAATGGGTTGCAGGATGACAGGCAGCATAGTTTCACCAAGGGGAGATCATGACAGAACCTAATAGAGTTCTTCGATTGAGTGAATAGGGCCACCTACAAAGGATAGGCAGTCAACATACTGCACCAGGACTTCAGCGAGACCTTTAATTCGTTCCCCCACAGGAGGCTGATAAAAACGGAGGGACCTAGGGGTACAATAACAGACAGCCACTTGGGTAGAGAGCGCTGACTAAGGCCCTGTCCACACTACACAGAAAACTCCCCTCTGTAACATTACAGAAGGTCCAAACTGTTACCGCAACAGTTTGCATTTACACCTGTAATGTTACAGGAGGTGTTTTTGTAACTGTTGTTGAAACCACTTATGAGGTGGTTTCAACAATGGTTATGAAAATGGTTCTGCTTCTGTAACGTTACCGGCTGTAGTGTGGACACAGAAGCATGTAGCCCTAGCATTGCCCTCAGTGCAGCATGAACTGCATTGTGGGATGGGGTGCCAACCACAACGGTCACCCATCACCCACAACGTGGACCAGCTGTAACGGTTCCGAACCATTATCATGACAGTTCACTGGCAGTGTGGACACACTGTAACATTTACTGTCTGTAATGGTTTGAAACCATTACAGGGTTTTAGCGGTGTAGTACGGACAGGGCCTAAGTGGGCGGACTCAGACAGCAGTGGTAAATTCTGAGATGTTAAAGAGGTTACAAGTTCTGGAATCCATACCTGCATAAGGACTGTAAGAGAGTGGAGATAATACAGAGAAGGGCAACTAAAAAGATTCGGGGAATGGGGGAGGCATACAAAAAAAGGCTGCCAGACCTTGATATGTATAGACTAGAGACCAGGAGGGAGAGTGGTGGCATGACACAAACTTACAAGCACCTTCACGGGACATATAGGCTGGATCTAAACAACATTTTTGCCTTAAGCAAGAACACAGGTATGAGGAGGAATTCAATGAAACTAGCAGGAGGAAGGTTCAAAAACAGATGTCCTCAAGCACTTTTTTCACCAAAAGAGTAGTACTGTAGATAAGTAGAATAGATTGACTGAGGATGTGATTCAGGGTAAATATATTTGTGCGTGTGCTGAGGGGTGCTGTTCAAGGTAGAGCAGGACAGGCACATGGCTACAGCAAGATGGAAGGGGGCAAAAGTATGAGGTCGGAATGGCCACTAGGACCTTCGCAGTGTAGTTAGGTAGGCTGGGCAGACTGGATGGACCACTGAGCATTCTTCTGCCATCACTTCCTATGTTTCTAAGTTAATTGTTCATTTCTATTTGCAAATGGAAGACACAGCTTAATCATGTTACTCTACTATGATCCTTCTTTTGAGACTTGGGTTATAGTGATTTTTGGTTGCCCAGTGTAAGTTATGTAACTTTTCCCAGGACACTTTTGTAAACTATGTAAGACCTGTCCTGCTGAAACAGTTTAATAAAAAATTAGGGTCTAATCCAGAGTACTACATACTTTCACAATGTAATAAGACATATGATTGGATTTTCAAATGGATCTGTCAAAGACCGCCCGTTATTTTCAAAAAAGAACATCCATCTAATCTGTTAACCCAAATTTTAGAAGGCCTAACACCATCCAAATTTCAGATGACTGTGTATAAAATTGCTGTAAATCATGACTTATCATCAAAAACATATGGATCCTTTGGAATATAGGGCTCCCGACTTTGGAGGCAAGGGGCTGGATGCAGACGCAGGTAGATCATGCAGTTGCCTCTGCGTATGACCCTTCAGAAAATCTGGCCCCCAGTATTAAAACGGACCACCCATTTTCTACAATGTTTATAATGCAAGAGTTAAACACCTATGCATATCTGTGCACAATGTGCACGTATTATATGTAAAAAGTAATGTACAGTCTGACATGAAACTCCGTCTGCTCATGTGTATCACGTAGTTCAAACAGAAATGTGAACCAAGGCAGGCGGACACACACACACCTAGGCTCACATCCTTTTTCCCTAGCTAGACCCCGTCCAAATACTCCTATTTTTAGAAGTGCCCCACCTGTTATCTTACAACCCACAACTCGGAGGGGAGGAGGGTGCAATACAGTCTAAAATGGATGCTTCTGAAATGTCAGCTCCTGATTTTTTTACACAATTCCCCCCCCCCCCCAGCCTCTTAGAAACCTGATCCATGTGGGAGGCAACAGTCAAATACTGGGCTATCCCAGTCACCATCCTCACTAACCTATGGTACAAGCCACAGTGCTATTAACAGCGTAAGCGTTTGTATGGTAGGGAGGAAGGGGAGGGGTTGATGGCATCATCGCTGACACTAAGCTGACTGTCCAGTCTACCCAGCATCACCAATGATGCCACCAGCCCTGCCCAATTCTTCCCGTGTGTGAGCTTACTCAGTCTGTCAGTTAAACTGTGGCACATGCCATGCATTACAGAAGGGGATGATTGGGCTAGCTGGCCATCAGACTACTCCCCAACCACCATTAGGGGTCGGGGGAACTATTAAAAAAGATATGTGTGGTCACGGAGGTGGGAGGGCAGCCTATGAGGGCCAGGTAGAGTAAACAAAAACAAACAACGAAGTTTGCAAAATAATACGGTCAATTTATTCATTGTTATTTAACATTTGGTGATTGGGAAATGCACACTGAGCCAAGGCCTGTTTCCAGGTGTGACCAGGGGAGTGGCGGGAAAAGAACAAAACAACAGGAAGTACAGATCGCTATAGCAGACAGAATTATCTATGATGCAAAACAAAGACAAAAGAAATCAGGAGTGCTTTGCAATTAGTGCAAAAACAGCAGCACAGCTGCAGCTGAAATAGAGTACTGCAGGTATAACACAGATGATGCAAAACAAAAACAAAACAGAACCAAGATTAAATTACAATTAGTTCAGTATATCAAAAGTGATACAGGAAATTAGGTGAAGGAGTTGACGGGTTACAACAAAAGGGAAAGCAAGTACAAAATGTATGCTGCAAAAAGGATTTATCGTGACCAAGAAAAAGGTAGCACTGATCCCTGGCGTTTCGATTCTATGCAGATTTGAAGTGCCAGGGATCAGTGCAGCCTTTTTCTTGACCGTAATAAATCCTTTTTTTGCAGAGTACATTTTGCATTTGCCTTATTATTTTGTGTGCTTTGCTGTTTGTTTCCTTGGTGGTTAGTTTGCCCACTGCTGCATTTATTCTGATATGCCAGCCAGTTCCTTCCATTTGCAGACTCTATGTAAAGCCTAGGTGTTCATCTGTGCCTAGGTTCACTTTCCCGTTTGAACTACATGGCCACTGAGAACAAACCCACACACAAAAACACAGAGAATAATGCATGGGTGACAATGCTCAACAACGCTGTGTTTCCATTGAAGGGTTCTGCTGACACCATAGATAGGGGCCTCGAAAGTGAAGGCAGACAGTTCCTTGATGTCATCAGAATGCCCAGGATGAAAACACGGCTGACATGTGCATGGTTGTCCATGTGTTATTTTGTATAGTACATGGTTTTAAACATAAAATAAAAAAAAATGCTGATTATTATTCTTCCCAAAAATTCTTCAGTTTAATTTTTTATTACTTTTAAAAACTGCAACACACACTCACCCAGCTGCTGAAACCCACCTGGGTGAGGGGTGGGTTTCTGTTTTTTAAAATGATAAAACAGCTGAACATTTTGTGTCGGGGTAGGGCACGGGTTCTGTGTTTGTGTGAAGAAAAAAGTAAAATGGCAGGTGGTACATGTTACCGGCCCACTACCCAAGTACTAGTAGATTTTGTATCGGGCTAGGAAGAATTATTTTCTTTTTTTTTTTAAAGTCTTTGGTAACTGGGTAAGGCCCACTAGGCACAAGTGCTTGCTTTCAGGGGCTAATTTGGGAGTACTGCTAAGGACTGCTCAGAGTCACACAGTATGCAAGTGGAGGTTGTGAAAATCAAACTCTAGTCTGGTCTTTAACTACCCTTGGGGGCTTGTACTGGAGAAGGCTGGGTCAGTGGAACAGTCTGTGGGGCTAGTGGATTTTCCCACTCATTAGTCCTGACTGCTAGTGGCTGCGAAATTTAATTTTGACCCCTGCAATCTAAATATAAAAGCTGTTGTAACGCAGTAATTCTATTTTTTTATTGTTGAACAGCGCTCAGACAAGAATGTGAAATAATGTTTCTTGTCACTGCATTCACATTTAATGATACAGTAGAGCACAACACCCTCCTGTGCCAGTGAAAACCTCAAATCTATTTATCAATTACAGTAGGAAGCTACCTGCCACTTGTGAGTTATCTGCACACCCCGAGTGCTACTTGAAATGTCACTGTTGTGGCCATTAATCCACATATGTCATAGAGAAAGGCTGGAAGAGGGCAGTGATCTAGAGCATAAATCACAGCCAGCATGGTGACATCTGGAATGTGCCTCTGACAAACTTTGTGAATGAAACTTTGCAATCAAGTGGTTTCCAGTCTGAATGCTGTGATAGCTTCTCTGGCTACCTACTTTTTCGAATATATTATTTGTAAATTGCGATTATAAATCAGTACACATGTAGCCAATATTTAATATACAGTATAACTGTTACGTGTTTCTAATGACGTTTTCAGTTTGCACTGATGGCATTTCTAGGTAATGTAGGAAAGGAAGGAAGGAATCCGATTTATACAATTCTTGTCATAGACACTGTGTCCCAGAGTACTTTACAGCCCTCAAACAATTGCAATGGCCATTGAGTACCCACAGGGAAGTGAAGTGAGACTAAGAAATGTTAAGAAAAGAGCAGGGGGGGGGGAGGGGAGGGGAAGGAAGGGAAGGAAGAGACTAGAACAAGGCCATACAGTGAGTGAGTGAGTGAGTGAGTGGCAGTAGTGGATAAAAACCTGGGTGTCTAGGTTCACAGCTCTGTTCTCTAAACACCAGGCTACACTGCCTTCAGTGTAGACCTTATGTTATCACAAAAAATGCACTTTTCTCATACACTTGTTTTTATGATGGGGGGGGGATACCACTTATCACAGAATCGAGGTAAGTATTACATTTCTCCAGATGTATACAGACTTTAAAATGGATTTCAATAAATCATTTGCTATTAAGGCCTTGAAAATAAGGAGGTCTTAAAATGTTCTAATTTGTAGTCATATTTCTAAAATATAACTACTACGAACAATAAATCAGTGACATTATCATGACGGTTGTATTTAAAAATCTGCATTATACCATGCAGCACATGCTTCATTTAATGAGATAAAACTTCAGAACAACATACTTTCTATACAATTTAAGGGTTGTCGGGGTTATCTCTTTTTATATACTCAGCTCACTTTGTATTTGTTTTATGTTCCGGGCAAGAATAGCACTTCAAAACTGTAATTTGCTGAGCACAGGTTTACTTCACAGTTTTGTTTCAAATAAGCAGTTACGTACGTTCAAGGCTATTAGACAACACTTAGCTTAACAAGTCACAACTGTGATAAGAACTAGTGTATCGGATGTGTCCTAAGATTTAGATGTGTATCAATTTTTTCACACTGTTGAAAGCTTTAATTAAACTGTCTGCTGGAAAACCACTAAGACAGGACCCAGTATCTGAAACTGTATAATTCACAACAATAAATCACATACCTCAGCATATCAGAATACTAACAAGCAGCAGCACTAACTTGTTTTATTTCTTTGAACATTTAAGAACCAGGAAAGGGTAAACGCCTGGTTTGAGACCTGTTATTTTCTATATTGGGCCAGTAAAACATACTGTACTAAAAGAACAGAGAACAAACTCTAGACCTGGAAACATTAGTGCTATAACTTAAGTCAATGATTTCATAATTCCAACCAGATAACCTACTTTTAGGACCAGCTGTTTTCCCTGACACTGGTCCAAGGGCAGATCAGCTGCTGTGAGATGGGATGGAATTTGTGATCCCTTGTTATCAAATATAACATAGAACAACACTGGTATTATTTTGAATGCGCCTTTTATGAGCATATTCTAAAGTGCAGCACAAAGAAAATCACACATTTAAGTAATGCAGCATTATCTAAAAGTCCAAGTTTAATAATTTTATATCATTTTTAAAACAGGTACAGACTGTAACCCCAGTGTCTGCAAGCACAGACTGTATAAATAATGAGCCATTAGCTCAGAATCAGCTGCAAGCTTGCTTACAAAAAGTAATGCAAGATGGATTCAGCAGTAGTGCTAGCATCCAAGACATGAAAGTCCTTATGGGTCTGCATTTGAAATCACCTGCTAGACAACCAGTGCTGTGAATGAGACCTAGCAGTTTGGGATCAGTAATAATTCTTGTTACCGCACTCTATTCTGCTGCAGTTTCCAAAGACAAGTCAGAAAGGCCAGCTATTAAGAGTTACAGAGGTCAGGACAGAGGTGATAAAAGCATGAACAAGAGCTAAAATGTGTTCATGAGTAAGTGCTGCCATCAGTCCAGTGACATTCTGTAGTTGTTAAAAAAAGTTTTGCACTTCTGAGTTTAGAATTTAAATCAGAGAAGAACTCAAGGTTCAGGGATATACTGCACTTAAATCTGTGGCACAGTCTACAGGAACCAGATTCCCAATATCAAAGTGAATGGATATCCTGTAAGTACAATGGTGGTGGTGGTGTGTGTGTGTGTGTGTGTGTGTGTGTGTGTGTGGTGGGGGGGGGGGGTGGGGGCAGACAGCATTTTGACCTCACAGAAAATAACTCAGCTTTGTTAGAGCCTAAACCAGTTTCTGATCTTGGATCTTACTGAAACACTGCCCAAAGATCCAAATCCTGGCACTGGGATCTATTGGAATAACCATGTACAACAAAGGATTAGCAGTGTGAGCCTTAATATCTATGTTGTGCTAGTGGATGAAGTAGATAAACACGGAAGAGTATTAGGAGTTAGAATAAGTGCCATGAGATCTTCAACTTCCATTTAAACAGTGACCAGAGATAGGAAGAAGAGACCTAGGTTTAACTTCTAATCTGAAGGCCAGCACCTCATACAACACTATAGTGTCAGCTATGGGTATTACACCAAGCACCTGGTGTGGGGCTATAACCAGGGCCCCTGGTGTTCTGCGGCAGAATTTTCTGATTTCTGCGGCAGGGCTCCTTGACTTCTGCGGCAACATTTTCTGATTTCTGCAGCATGATTTATTCATTTCTCTGGCAGAATGCAGTCCTGTCATTGGCTAAATATGATGTGATGACATCATATGCTGAGCACAGAGGAGGAGCTTCAGGATAAACGAGGTGGGAAAGAAAGCTGACACTATGGAAAAACGGTATATTTATATGAAAATTCACCAAAAACAATGAATTCTGCGGCACTATATATATTCTGCGGCATGATGCAAATTCTGCGGCAAATTCCGCAACCTCAGAACCGCAGAATTCCAGGGGCCTTGGCTATAACCCACAACCTTACGATCTTCCAGTGCCAGAGGCTGAGAAGAATAAGACTGAGTTCAAGTGAGTACAGTCCGCAAAAAACCTTCCTGACACTTAACATGCTCATATAGGGATCTCATAATCGACAGCATGAATTGATAAAAAGTGAACAATTTAACAACAAATGCAAGGGCAGTCTTTGCATCTTTACTTGTAAGGAGATTACTGCAGACATACCTTTCAACCTGTTACTACTAAAATGGGTGGCACTAACCTTTGTACTGTGGTGCATGTGTTGATGATGTGTAGCGTAATGGTAATTAAAAAAATGAAAACATTAGAAAATAGTGTGTCACATGGTCAGCTTTAAGGCATGTGTCTACAAACTTAGTTTAACATGTTAATAATTTGCATGCATAGACATAGCTCCACCAAAATTTAGAGCATTATGTCTTAGTGGAACATGAGACAATTTAAATGTAAAATGCATAGTACAGCACTTGAAATGTATGACTACAACTCTGAAGCCAGAGTGTACATTGCCCTGAAGCCAGACTGAAAAGTTCTGAAAGGCCACAGTAGCAAAGCTGAGCCTGCACCTAAGCCATCACTCTCTGATCATCAGTGGAAGGTTGACAATGGACATAACATTTTCCTGGATTATCATAAGAAAAGGAAGCTTTCTTCAGCACTGTTGTATTGTTAAATAAGATACAATACAATAAAAGATATTGTTAACCAATATCCAGTTAGGCTACAAATGGAGAATAGTGCATCAGAAAGGTGCATTTTATTTCCCTTAGTTCTGATATAAATTCAGTTCAGTCCACAATTTTATTTTTCCCATGTTTTTAGATTTTTGTCCAACTTAAAGTCTTTTCACAAATAAATATTTGTTATAGAGCTTTTTTTCTCATGGTGTGCCACACAATTTGCATATCAAAAACCTATATTTTTCTTAGCACTTTGAACATGCATCAGATATCCTGGATGGTAATATATTCCAGTACTGGGTACATAGTAAATAATGGGAAGCATCAATCCTATTAGCTGGGCCAGTACCCTATATGCAAACCTTAGCTGTATACAACTGTGTACGTAAGCTTGTATAGTTATTTCATTCCAGCAATAGATTTACCAACATCTGTCACTAGCATGAACTGACTGACCAACTCAATGAGGGTAAAATCCATGGGCAAACTACATTAAGCTTAGTAAGTCCAACTTACATTCACACTGAATAACATCTAGGTTGAACTGCTGGATGGCTCCCATACTTATCTGCTTCAGTTCATTGTCCAGCAACATCTGCATCAAGGAGGTAGACAGGTGCTTGCAGGCTGACATGCAAGCTGTCTGTGCTACTTTCCCCTAAGAAGAAACAAAGGTAAGGATAAACATCAGCTACTTTAGAAATCAAATGTAAACCAATGTTAACTTGATTAACCTGTATGCTCTCTTGTATGACTGATGATGGACCTGACGTCTGATTACAGGTGTGCCATCTGATTTGTATCTTTAATGTGCCCCCGTGAGTTCTGCTTGCAATGTGATCTCAAAGTTTGAACAGGCCATGACAAAACAATGTACACTTCTGACCATTTTAGGATCAAGTATGCCATAACTGACAACTGCATCAATCACCAATGTCAACTGATAATTAGGAATTGAACTCTGTAGCAAAAACAAGTAAAGTGATTTAGTAAAAGCCTTAGATAAATTAGAAAATGACATGAACTTTGTGTATGAACATAAATTCAGTCTCTGAAAAGCCACTAGTAGTTACTGAAGCATTTTCATCACTTGGGTACGTTGATGTTCCAAGCAAAAGTTTCCAGCTGCAACTAGTAAAATTATAATTATAGAAACAGATGTATTTAATACAAATCTGTCAAACATAATGTTATCACATCTGAATCATAAAAGTTTGGAAAACTTCAGTTATGAAATTCACATTATGTAACACACTGAAAAACTTATTATGACAAGTGTGGGATTTCTGCAGCAGCTGAGTCATCATGCAAGTCTGCAGTCAAACCCATATGTTCATGCACAATCCTGTAAGATTATTTTTCGTATGATGAATATCAGTTATCCAGGCCTTCTACAGATAAACCATTTGCAGTACAGCCACCTGCTATGCATAATATATTTATGATAACTAAAATGAAAACATTGATTGTTTTCATTTTAATAAAGAGATGGGGTAGCTGTGTTAGTTCAATCAGTGATGCAGGAAAAATAAATGTTGCAGGTGATACCTTTAATGGACTAACACATTTTTTTAGACTAACTTTCAGGAGTTATGCCCTCTTCGTCATGTTACTTTCATCAGGTGACCCGATGAAAAGACTAACCATTGAAAGCTAGTCTCAAAACAATTTCATTAGTGTAACAAAAAGTATATTCTGCAACAGCTCCGTTGTTTTCTTTTTCCTGTTCCATTTTAATATATACTGCACTGTAGGTGACTTTTCAAAGTCTCCAAATACATGTTATATTATCAACAACATAAGGACTATAGACCAGATTTTCAAAAGGGTTGGACATAGGCACGAATGCACTTTGCACCTGCATCTATCCTATTGTTATATTCAAAAGATGCATCTGTTTGTGGTAAAAAGTCAGAATCAGTAGTAAAACAATCAATACAAATGTGATCTATACCATCTAATAGATGATGGAGCAATTTGGATGGATTTTGCATTTATTAACAGGGGTGGGCTGAACTCAGACAGATCCTTTTTAAAGTCAAGCCCTATAGCTTAGCAACTTTTTCCTACTAGTTTTGATCTTTATCAAAGTTGAGAAAATATGCCAACTGTGACACAAAAACTACATATCAATATTGTTTAGGAACGAAGTGTGGGTTACTAAACTTCCCATCATCATGTTACTTACTAAATTGTAGTATTCGTTAATAAAATTTTGTGCAAAAATCGAGTACACAGTTTATTTCTATGCATAAGGATCAGCTGTGGAATTGCAATAAACAATACTGGTTATGCCTTTATAAGTGTGCCTTATGTCTATTTTAAAACACTATTTGTAACTAACAGTTATGATAGATTTGCAACATAAAGGCTAAAATAACCAATGTAAATGCTGCAATGTGTTCTTTGAAATTATTATTATTACTAATATTTTGATTATGCATCTAACTCAGTGAAGTTATCTAGAGTTCTTTCTACTGTTTTAATTTCACTGGGCACAAAGTATTGATAATTAATTTAAATTATACTCTTTAAAGGCACATAAAGCCTGGAAAACCTGTACTGATATGCCTTTTGCATTAACCTGTGTCAATAGGAACCATAAGGAGCCTCATACTTAGATGAGATGTCAATTTCTTAATTGAAAACCTTGAAAAGTAAAGCAGCAGCAAATAACATTTTGACAGAAACTGATGAACTGCCGACAAGGAATGCAAGAAACAATGCAAAGGCAGCATGCTTAAAAGTCCCCTGTACCCAATGGTAATCACATTGGGAGACATGCAGTTCTACTCCCCAAGCAGGACAATATCAATATGAATGGAGAAAGGAAGCCAAAAAGAAATCAATGGGCCACAGTTCATTTAATTACAATGTAATAGGTCCAAGATACTTAATGGAAATGCCATTTTAATTTAATGGAACAAGTACTGCAGTTAGTTTAATGTACTGCTCCATCAAATCAGCTCCATGTTCTATTTATTTTTACCACTATAATGTAATAACCGTATAAGCAGATTAATCGGTTGTCAAGCAAAATTCCAACATTCAATTTATTTTAGATGCAGATATATAAATTTATGATGAACAAAGCAACCAAAATATATCTCTTTGGCCTCGTCTCTATACTACAAATGAGTGCATTTTAATATCAGGAGCATATAAAATGATATTAAGAAATGCAGGGGATGAAATGAAAAAAACTAATTTCTTTAATAACTACATACACACTAACTTTAAAAAAATATTTGCTTAGTTATGGTTCTTAGCACCCTTGAAAACATGACTCTGAAGGTGTATAAATCCTATCACTCTCCATATTTGTAACTATGTACAAAAGCTACAGGCTTATTGTTATACTCAACATTTCCAGCAGCCTCAGGAAAAACAAAAACAAGAAGGCGATAATGGGTATAATTCTTAAACTGAAATAATTCTTTCTTTTATAAATACTATTGACATAAACATCTGTTACACCCTAAATAAACTTTTGGATGAAACTTTTAGGTTAGGAAAATAATATTTTCCACTGTAATTTGTGGAAAAAAAATGATTGTGTTTTCAGCAAAGATGGACTGGACTGTATTTAATTTCTTTTTAAAGATTAGAACCATTGGTTAAAGCCCCAATCACACCAGTGAGTGAGGAACCGTATTGAGAATAACTTCTCAATTGTTACACTTTTCTGGCAAACATTTCAATCAATTTCTGTGGTTCAGTGCTGCATGATTAATTTCCTCTGCTTAATGGTTTGAATGACATGTTGGTGGTGGAATGGTTACGGTTAGTTATGTCCACCGCGTATTCAGTCTGCAGATGTCTGAAGAAATCTCATTACGGCATGCACTCCATTGAGTATTGGCACCAAGAACTATCTCTGGGGAAAGTGCCACGAAGAAACATTGAGGTAAGCCAGTATTATAAGCATGAACAAGTCTACTGTGCAAGGCAAAATAGAACTCAATATAAGCATAATTAAAGGAACACTGAAACAGACAAGCACTGCTCTAATATAGCCAGTAATGTTGGAATGATTTCTGTAACTGCTGGTGGGAAATATTCCTACAAAAAATACACTTTCCTTTGTAGCTTACAACCTTAAAATAATAGACCAAGTGGTAGTAGAAAACCAAATGAAGAGACAACTTTGAAGCACAAGGCACTACACCAATAATTATATTCAATAATTATGTAGGTTTTATTCTAAGTCATTCTTGAATTATGATGAAACCCCTAAAAGCTCCAGACTAGTGATGCCTTCTAATCTGCATTCTGAAACCTGTAACATGCAAGCATTATTCACAACCATCAAGAAATAATATGAATTACAAATCAAGAAATAATAGCTTGTGCAAGAAAGGACCATAAGGACAACAGAGCTGTGTCACTAACATCCAAATCATTCACTATCACATGACTTCAGATCATATGCTCAAGTAATCAACTCAGAACCTCATTAACTACTGCTACTATGCATTGTGTCTGAAATTCTTTTGTTCATGAATGTTGCCCTAATACAGTAAAATGAGTCCATGTACATATTGGTCCCTATCCATCCAAACATTACTTCCAAAGTTAGGTAAAAGTACTTTAATACTATAATCTAATTAAAAGCAAATAGATGTTTTGTGCTAATCAGTCTCCCATTTTGCAAGATCCTTTAAGTTCCTGACTTAATCCACTGTTATTTTCAGTGCTGTATTGGCAAAAAAGAAGAGGCAATATGGACAGAAGGTAAATTAAGCAGCTTTACTATGACATGACAAACGCAACTGAATTTGTACTGCTGTTCTTACAGAACTGTTTAAGAAAGTAAACAGATATGTAGTAGTCATTTTTTCATCCTTTTATGAACTAGCACCACCTCTGGATGTGAATACACCTGTTAAAAGTTAAAAACATCTGCTTTTTACATATTATGTCCAATTTAGTTTGTATAAGTTTGTACAAAAAAAGAAAATCCTTACAAAAATGTTGCATGCAGCAAAGGGGTTAGCAAAAGAATTTGCTGACATTTTAAATCCTTTTTGTAGTCACCAAAAGCTTTTTCTTAAGAACAATGACACCAAAGACACATTTAGCTCCCAGGAAATTCCCAAAGGGTCAGCCATTTGCATCCTTCCATGGCACCTTCACAGTACTGCTTTCTAGATCCAGACTAGTTGTTTCAAAAGCAGCTTTCAACATTCATTAGAGCGTCAGTCAATATGATTTATGGACTGCATTCAACAAAGTCAAAGCATATAGAATGAGAAATATGACTACAATCTGCTAATTTGTTTTGCATTGAGCCACTTAAGAGTCAAAGACCTGCTGTCAGGCTGAGACCGGTAACACAATTAACCAGCCAGTGACAGATTCATCCATCCTCCCTGCCAGGCTGTGCCAATCAAAGACAGCATGAGGCGACATTTGGTGGAATCAGTAAGAAAACTCATTCTTTGACTAACCTATGTGGGCTTTTGATTGACAGCTTTTGAATTCAACTTGTGGAGCGGAGTCACCCTCTACCCACTAGTATTCTACTGCCAGCTGTGAAGTGAGGCTTTTACTGCCAATCATGAGAACAATGAAACCATAGCAATTCCCATCCCCCAAGCAGAAGAAAATAGCAAATAATTTTTTGTATCACTAGTTTTAAAAGCAATTTCTAAAATTAAATTATTTAATGACAATATAAATAGCATCTCATATTTGCTCGTCATTATTTTAAATGCTGTAATGACTTACTAATATTTTTGTTAGCTCTTTTCACATATTCTGTCCTTTTTTTTAGAAATGTTAATTTTACAAGAAACTACTGGACAAGATACTGCATTCATAAAAGTGGCAACATATTATAACTGAAACAATAAACAACCTTTAAAATGTAAAATTCAGATTTTCTTAGCATACTATTGTTCTACGCCACTTCTTTAAGCAGCCCATTTACCAATGGGCTACAGGGACAGGCTAAAGGCATTTGTAGTTTATAATTAATGATCATGGACTATGGCTACTGAAAAACTTAACAAAAGAAACTGGATAACAAATGATGTTACAGGAACAGAAATCGCTGATCAATATAATATAACAGATTACAGACTTTAACAGCAATAGTGCAGTTCTTTTCACAAAGCACTAAATATCAAAGAAACCAGGAAAAAAACAGCTTTGTGTAGAAGGTAACAGTCATGCAGCATCACATTTCCAGTGACGCAGCAGTTAAACTTAAGGGAATGTGTGTGTAAAAATAAAAATCTGAAATACATAGTCTTTTCAACTTTGTGATATTTAGCCACCAGCCACATTTATAAGAATCTCTTAGGTCTTCAAACACATTTTTGAACTGAAGGATTTATGATGAAATTCATTTTATTACATCTTCTGACCAACAGTTTTAACTGAACTAGGTCATCCAAGTTATTCAAAATTGAAATAAAGAGGCTCCTGGCCTCACTGTTATGCTGGCTGATTAGTAGAAAGTGTATGTCTACTGTGCATAATTCATTTACTTTATACTTTCTTTACCTAGGGCAGCACAGCTGAGATGTAACCATCAATTGTAGTGGGTCACTGCCAGTTTCATTTTCGAGAGGGACTGATGCATGGGGAGGGAAAATGACTTGCATAGAGTCACACAATGAAACAGGGGCTGTCCCTTGCTCTGGAAATGAGGCTTGTGAGTATCGGTATGGTTTGGAGAGATGCACAAAAATCTAACAATGAACCAGAGGCTATATTTTAATGAAAACTTAGCCTGCGGTAGAGTTCTGTAACCACTGGAGTACTTCCTTTCACTTTGATCTAAGTCTGCAAAAACATGTAATGAACCGATTAGAATAAAACAACATGCACCAAAGATACTAAAAGTTGCAACACACCTTTAAATAATTGCACTGATATAGCTTTATGAGGAAATACTCTATGGTGGAAAGCTGCTAAATAACAGTGCTATTAAGAGATTAAATAGGACAAGCCCCTAAACTATGAACACTCTAAAGTTGGCTTGTGTGTGTGTGTGACCAGTAAAGAAGGAAGATAAAGTGAAACAAGCAAGAAAACTTGAAGTACCAAGCCGGAACTACTTTTATTTAAATATTCTGATAACCAGCCAGGCACCCTGGGACCAGGTGCCATTTGCAGAAGCGACCCAGGCATAGGGCTTAAACGAACACAGAAATAACAGCTGTCAAGAGCTGCAGTGAATACATCAATATGAGATGAAAGACAAACAACATGTGCACTGCATACACCAAAGGTGTACTATACAATCAGTCAAGGAGAACAAACAATGTGTACATTGGATTCACCAAGGAGTACTATACATTTAGTTGAGACAGTTACAAACCAAATTCCCGGACAAATGCTCCTTAAGTAAATTGTGTAACTGTGAATAATTGTAGCCTGCTACTTTAACTGCATTATTTCTACCACCACCCACTCTGTCACAAATGAATGGAATATGCCACGAAAATGTCCCCATTCAGTGCACAGTAATCACTGATCTTATAATCTGATTCTTTCTACCCATATGATCCTTTTCATCCTACTGGTTGACTAAAATGTTCCAAGTATAAATACAGTTCACTCCAAAAATATGCTATGCTGCATTTTGAAAGCGTAGCTAATGCAACAACACAATACCAATAGGAACATGTCTCCTAACATAACTACATTACTATTAAACATCTTATTCTTGTCTCAAAATAAAAATGACTTCTTTACCTATGCTTGTTCAATGGCATGCTGCACGCTCTGCACCACAGTAAGCCACTAATCAAACACTATGGTGACCTGAGACTACAGAGGGCACTGCTGAATCCTTAGTGTAATCTGTCATCACTTGGCCAGCTTCTTTTTCATTTCATGTTGACTGAAGCAATAAGCCTGCAGGCAGTTCATAGTTTTCAGATTTGCATGCTTTTTTTTCTGTATATAAACTTACCGACATTGCAGCATGGTCATTGTTGTTATTCTGAGAAGGAAACCAGCAAGGAAATCAAAACAGAAATCAAATGTAAATAGTGAAGGAAAGGTTGGCTGCAATTAATGGAAGAAATAGGCTACATGAAGTTAGGGAAGCTACTACAGTACTTGCTAGCCTCTCAACATAAAAGCCCAAACACTTGAAAACTGGGACTTGGGTATCTGTTGTTAGTTTTTAAATGAAGACTTAACTTTAAGCATCCCTAATCAGTTTAAAAATTCACAATGTGTGGGCTATTTAGTAAAAAAGTACTTACAAGGGAAATATCCTAGTAAAGTGTCTATAATCTTCAAAAACAGACTGAATGTATAAATCTTTAGGATTAAGGTTGTGAATTAAATAATAGGGATTAGAGTCTGGTATTATTGCCTGCATAGCTGAACAAGTTAAATCTGGAAGCCATATCAAAAGAACAATGGAATAAAATAATTGTTTTCTTCCTCTTCTGAGGGTTTTAACTGGATTAAATACCACCTATGTAGTTAATTAAAACTCTCTGTTGGCCGCTTTGCCACACTGTTTGATCAGCTTAATCTAGACAGGCTTCACGTGAGGGTAAGTTTCATAAAACTGTTGCATTTTAAATTTGTCAGAACCTTCAAAATGCACTTGTACAGAAATAAGGAAAAAGTCCTAACTGAGAAACAAGACTGTATGTTTTGGAGGAAGATTTTACCAAAGGCTATATGGTAAAGGAAAAGCAGAAAGAAACTCAATAAAAAGATTGCAAATTAATGTAAACAGTTATAAGATCTTTGATCTATATACTCACAGGCAAATGGGTAAAAACTTGAAATGTACTCCTGAGGAAATTTATGAGATCCATTAGATAACCACTAGCTCGACCATCAGGCTCAGACATGGTCCAATCATAGTCAGCTAACTGAATGAACTCATCAATCTTTTGGTTAAGCTTGGTATATATCTCGCCTTCTGCTCCATGTCTTGCATCCTAAATAAACATTAATAAATAAAATGTATTTTCAAAGTAAACTACAAAACTAAAGTAGAAACAGAAAGCAGAAATAATCACAATTTGTTAAACTTTGTTAACTTTCACGAGTATGCACCTTCCATTAAATTCTTCTGTTGTTACAAAATCCCAGGTCCAATTCCACATGCCGAAATAGGATTTACACGTCACATCAACAATGAAAACTTAACATGAGACCCATGAAAATGTTATCTTGCTTTTTCACAATTCCAGCTAATGGTATTATTAACCCTTGCTGTGCCACGGACTGATATATCAGCCCTGAATTTCTATATGCTCTAATTCTGTTGGCTGCCTAAGGATTCAGTTATTACTTTAGTTACTTTAGAGGAAGACTGTTTAAGTATTTTTTAAAATAAACCAATGGCAACATGCTACACGTTATGCTTCTGATTGTACTTTACTGCCCTACTACTAAACATGCACAGCAAAACTCTCGACAGTGGTGCTAAATTGTTAGCCTGGTGATCCAGAGGTACTGTGTTGCCCTACTATGCAGGAGACCAGGGTTCAGAAGGGACATCTTGGATCAGATTTTCAAAAGCCCAGACACAGGCACATCTACCAGTCGCACTTCCATCTGTTGGCCCCTGCTGTGTTCACTGTCCATTTGAACTGCATCTGATTGCAACAGTCGGACATGGATGAAGAAGAATCAGCATTTATATAGTGCTTTTCATACACAGTATCCCAAAGCGCTTTACAAGCAATGCTAGACTGGTAGTGAAGTGACTGAATGTGTGGTGGTGGCCATATCGCACATCATCACCCACACACAGCCTGGATAACTGCATGAACCGGTTTATGGGAAGGGGAATGTTGGCCAGGACACTGGGAATGTTCCTGCTCTTTATGAAGAGTACCCTGCGTTCTTTTACTTCCACCTGGACACCCACCAGGACAATACCAGGATGGGCAGAAGGGACCTCGGTTTAACGTCTCATCCGAAGGACAGCACACTCCAGCAGTACAGCACCCCCCAATACTGCATTCAGATGCCAGCGATTCTTAGGTGCAAGTCCATCCCGGTGTGGGACGAGAACCCACGACCTTCTGGTCCAGAGGCGGATGTGCTACCAACTGAGCCACACCGAGATGGCAGCAAGTGGTTCATACCATGAAACAAAGGACTAGTCAACTTAGTTCCTGGTCCTCTGTATCCAAGGAAGGATGTGCAGACTTGGTCCTGGGCTCCTTGCGTCTGCCATTCACAACTTGTACCTGGGCACATCACGGTCGACACAACCCCTTTAAAAACTGGCTTAGACACAAGGAGGATGAAGGGCCAGGAAAATCTAATCACTAGTCCCAAATTCTTGCTCCTTAGGCTGGCACAAGCCAAGGGCAGCACTTTATCGGGTGGGAAGGAAAAAGGATTCAAAGAGGATTTTGCACACCAGAGAAAAAAACCCTTCCATTTGGCTGTGTAAGTTTTTCTAGTGGCTGGCTTGCACACAGCCAGAAGAATATCTGAAACTCTGCGAGAGACATTGAACCTGTTCACCTCTATCTCTTCAGGAGCCAAGCATGAAGTTGAAGCGATCTCAGATTGGGATGGACCACAGACCCCTGAGTCAGAAGGTTCATCTGAAGGGGAAGCACTCTCGGAGGGGTTTCCGACATACTGTTGAGTAACGGAAACCATATTTGTCGAGACCAAAAGGGAGCAATGAGGATCATTTTGCCCCCTCTCCCTGGACTCGAACTTGAGAAGTACCCTCTGAATTAGAGGAAGAGGCGGAAAGGCGTATAGAAAGCATTTTGTCCACTGCAGCCTGAACACATCCTGACAAAAAATGCCAGGTCCTGGACTTCTGGAGCAGAAGAGAGGCAGTTTTGTGTTGAGTGGGGATGAAAAAAGGTCCAGGTCTGGAGTTCCCCACTCTGCGAATAGTGACTGAACTATGGTTGAGTCGAGAGACCATTCGTGAGGATCTGTCTCTGTTCTGCTGAGATGGTCTGCCAGTTCCTTCTGCACTCCCAGCAGGCAGACCGCTTGAATCAGAGCCTTGTGCTCCACGCAGCATTCCCACACTTTCATCGCTTCCCTGCATAAAGGGTAAGAGTGAGCTTGTTGATGTAATACATCACTGCTTTGCTGTCCGTTTGAAGGAGAATGTTCTTGTGACAGAGAATGTCCTTCAAAGCCTGGACTGCATAAAGGACGGCTCTCATTTCTAAAACATTTATGTGAAGCTGAGACTCGTCCTGAGTCCATGTACCTTGAGTGTGGAGATCTTGACAGTGAGCTCCCCACCCCATCAGGGACGCGTCCCTGGAAATGGAAATCTGATGATCCAGGGGAGCAAAGGGATACCACTCTAGAAGATTGTCCTCTTGCGACCACCAGGCAAGTGACCTCTTCAGAGGTTCTGTCACCTTGATGAGAAAGGACTGAGGGTAAGTGGATGGGGACCACTGAGTACTGAGCATCCATTGAGAGGTTCTCATGTGGAGGTGTGCTAGGGGTACAGTAAACACCGAGGATGCGATCAGACCCAGCATCCATTGCATTGAGACAGCTCGAACTGATCTGTTCTCTCTGATGTATCGGGCCATCTGCAGGATATCGCTGCTTCTGTCCTCTGGTAGAAAAGCTTTCACACAGGAGTTGTCCAAAAGAGTTCCTATGAAAAGGAGCTTCTGGGAGGGTTACAACTGCGATTTCTTGAGATTTAGCAGGACTCCCATGGACATAAGGAATTCTGAGGCCGTGGCTACAGCGTCGAGAGTCCCTTGACTGGAAGGGCTTGCTAGAAGCCAGTCGACCAGACATGGGAACACTTGTATTCCGATCTTTATGAGGTGCACTGTGAGAATTGCACAACACTTTGTAAAAACTTGCGGCGCCGAGGATAGCCTAAAGGGAAGGACTCTGAACTGATAATGTTGACCCAAAGCTACGAACCTTAGGTATTTGTGATGCCTTGGGTGAATAGGAGCATGTTGGTAAGCATCCTGCACGTCCAGGGAGGCTAACCAGTCATGTTGATGAAGCAAAGGTAACAGGGTTCTTAGCAATATCATTTTAAAGTTTTCTTTGGGAAGAAATCTGTTCAATTTTCTGAGGACCAAAATAGGGCGCATGCCCCCGATTTTCTTTGGAACTAGAAGTAATGGGAATAGAACCCTGTGTTCCATCGGTCCAGCGGAACTACTTCTGCTTTGAAGGCATGAGACAAAGCGAAGGGGTCCTGGAATTGTCTTTGGAATAAACGAGCATTAATATATCCCGCTTCTGAGTGCTCATTACATTTTTTGATTGGACTTAACTTTTGAGGCTTGCACCTCACGTAGTGAGCACCCACTCATGGTGTTGCGCGGTCTCTTCTTTGTTTTGTTCTGAACTACTTCTACTGCCCTGTTGTTCAGAAGGCCTTGTATCTCGGAGGCGAGAAGTTCTGACTGAAGTATCGACAGTTTTGGCTGCCGTTTGGGGAGACAATCCGGAGGGTTCTCTGAGAGACTGAGGGAATATCCCTCACGGATTATCTGGAGGACCCATTTGTCCGAAGTTATAGACTTCCACTGGTTGTAGAATTGAGTCAGATGACCTCCCACCGCTAAGAAGGAGTCCCCCTCGGGCAGCTGAGGTGGGACTTGGGCCAAAACTCAGAAGGCGGCACTAGGTGCTTTGGGCCCTTGTGCTTTCAGTTGCATTTTCTTTTGAGGCTGAGGGGCTTGACTTTTATTAAAACCCCCTCTGCCTTTGCCTTGAAAGGACTGACGGTTGTGAAATTGGCGCTTATTAACATGCCCACCCCGAGAAGGGGCCAGAGCAGTTCGAGCCAATTTAATGGCCAATCTGGTCTTTTGTGTGGCTTCTAGAGCTTGGTCTACTTGAGGACTGAAGAGATACACACCGTCAAAAGGCAACGCCATGATCTGTTGTTGTGCATCATTCGTGAAGCTGGAAGTGCGCGGTCAGGAATGACGGCGGGTACAAATGCCCGCCGCCGCCGCTCAGGAGGCAGTATCGAAAGCGTCCATAGCTGCTTTACCCTGTTGGTTGTTGGACTCGATACCCCTGGTTATGGTTTGAAGAAGCTCTGAATTAGCGTCCGACTCCGGTAGAGCTTCAACTATTTGTTTGAGTGAATGCCAAAGAATATACTCATATTGAGAGAAATAGCCCTGATAGCTGGCAATATGCATACCCAGGGGTGGATGCAGCAAAGACTCTCTTACCTAAAGTGCCTGTCTTACGATATTCTTTGTTTATAGGTCGAGCTGTAGTGGTCTGAGGAAGGACGACCTTATCATTCTCTGCCAAGACTAAAGTAGGGTCCACAAAGGCTTGGGAAGCCAAAATGGGTCGATCCTTGGGAGCAGCATACTTCCTATCTATGTACTTAGCCACAGAAGGAATGAGAGCATGGGTTATTCCAAACCATTTGAGAAAGCGTCTCAAAGGAGGGTTGTACCGGAGGAGTTAAATCCATAGGGATGTCCGGAACATGAAGGTACTGGAGTCTTAAAAGCTACCCAGGATCAATATCCTTAGTCTGGAGAGAAAGAGTGGAATTCGAATTTTTTCAGCTGAGACTTAAATGACAGGTCCTTGACCACAGGCTGTGCAGCAGGATTAGATCCTGCTCCTTCCACATCATCACCCAGCCTAAGGTCTGGGTCAGGCTCAATATCATCTCCTGACAGCCCAGGAGGGACTGTAGGGATAGGAAAGGAGTCAAAATCAGAAGGAAAATGGAGGGAAAGGGGTTCAGAGTCGAGAAGTCCAGGAGACTGGAAGACGTCACACTAAGTCTCGGCGCTGAAGAGCACGGCGTCGCCTGGCCCAGCACAGTGCATGGTGCCGACAAGCCGCACAGCACCGAAGACGGCGCAGACAACCTCAACGGCGCCGAGGACGGTGCCAACAGATGCATCGATGCCAATGGTGCCGAAACCAACGCAGGGCCCCAAAAACTAAGATTCGAGGCAAAAGGAGGAAAAGAAGCAGGAGTAAGAGGCATTGGCATGGCCCCTGCGCCTGCAGCCATGTGGGGGACACCGAGCACAGAATCGACGGCACCGAAGAACGTGCCATGCGACTAGGGAGGCCCAATCGCCCTACCCAATCACCCAAAGGGTCCGAGGGCCCCTGAGTGACCGGGCCAGGCAGCTGGACCAACCTCCGAGCCCACTGCTCCATCAGAGCGGCCCACTGATGAAACTGCTCATCTGAAGCCCTACCAGAAGGCGGGGAAGGGCTCTGATGTCGAAGAGGTCGGAGACCGGGGACAGAAATCAGCAACTCTGGAGGAAACAAGCAACTGACCCCAATGGCCGACCGTCGACGTGCAGACATACCAGAAGGTGACCTCGAGTGATGCCTTCTCTTTCTGGACCTATGGGTCGAAGAAGAGCTCGAGGCCGAATGGTGCCAAGAGTGCGACCATTTTCTTTTATGCTTCCGAGGGGACTGCTCCTCCCCCTGGGCATTGGACTGTCCGTTGTCAGACCCTCCCTCCTGGGGAGGGCGGCGGACCAGACCCAGCCCGGCTGACTGAACAACTTTCATACGAAGTCTCCCTACCATTACCTGACCCACTCATGGTCGACTCCGTCAATGTAAGCTGAGACTTCTTTCTTATAATAAATTATAGTAAGCGGTACTTTATTTGAAGAAATACTACAAAAATAAAAAAAGTGAAAACTATGCTGCTAGTTTGAAGTTTAACTCCCGGAGGGTGAGCGACATCGTCACTGAAGCGCACTCAACGGTGGGAAAAAAGGAACTGAGGCGGTTGGAGGGTTGACGCCGAGATAGTCATTGCCGCACGAGCTGAGGCATGCGGCGCTGCTCCTCGCGGCTCCATCTCTGGTGCCGACCCTCCTGCAAAACGTTTGCTCCCGCTGGGTCCTATCGCCTCCAGCATAGATCCCAACAGTGTGAATGAGTGGTGGAGACTTTATGTGCAGGAAGATTTCTTCCACTTCCCCTATGCTTTCTTTCCCCTCCATTTTGTTTCTGAATAGCTCCTTCATTTTGGCAAAATCAACCAGCCTGAAGTCTAGCACCTCTGTGATGGTCTGACTTGCTTCGTTCCCCATCCTAACCCTGAAGCTCACTGTATAGTGGTCATTTGCACCTAGGCTGACCCCTACTCCAACTCCCTCCATATTATCCCCATTGGTGAGGACCACGTTGAGTATGTTGCCCCCCCCCCCCCCGAGCGGGCTCCTTAATCAGCTGTTGCAGGAAAGCTCCCTGGAGAGACTCAAACTCTCTGCTCCTGGCTGACGTAGCTGATGGAATATGCCACACAATATCTGGGAGGTTAAGGTCACCCACCAGCAGAATCTCCCCCAAGTGCCATCCGTTGAACCGCCTGCAACAGTTGCCTATCCACTTCCTTGTCCTGCACTGGAGGTCTGTAAGTCACCCCAGCCTTACTGATGCCACAGACCGTTTTTCTAGTGTGACCCACAAGATTTATGCCTCCCCTATTTCCTCCTGCCCTTCTGTCACCTTAATGTCATCCCTGATATACAATGCAACCATCCCCACCTTTTGACCTGCCCTATCCTTCCTTTTTGAAATTCTCTTTTTATTGAATTCCAACTGTAGTTACATCAATTTAACCAGTAACATCTGAACATAATACAAATATTCAATATAGTCCAGAATAGAATATACTGTAGTAACCGGGCAAAGAAAGAAAAGAAGAATGAAGGCACCAAGAGAAACTAGAAAACAGTAAACAGGATAAACCAAATCAACTATCCACCCCCACCCCCAATGAGGGCCACCACTAAGAAGAGAGAGATAATAAACTAACCCTAGTAGTTAGGTGTTATAAGAATTCTTAACCTAAGATACTGGCCGGAAACTGGTTTCTACAAACTAACAAGGTGAGAGGTTATGAAATTAATGTAGAAGGAAAACAGAGGGGAGCCAGGAAACTCCAAGACAGGAGGAGTGTACTTCCTCGCTCAGTTTCCTTATATGTCATGGGATCACTGTCAATGGAGATACAGAGCATATAGCTTGCCCCATTTCTTCTGAAAGGTCATTGGGGAGGATCTAAAATTAGCAATCAACTTCTCCACTTTGAAGCATTGGGACATTTCTTCCACCCAATCTAGGTATGAAATCTCAAAACTATCTGTCCAGTGTCGAGGACCAGCCTCTTAACGCCATAGAAATGAGTGCTATATGGTATTTCCTTTCCTAACCTTGATACCTGTGTAATCCCTATGATACAAATCTCTAATGTGAAAAGGTCTTCAAACTAATATGGGATCTAAATTATCCTCAATTGTCCTCCAGAGTGGAGCAATTTTAGGACAGTGCCAGAAAATATGAGGGAGGTCACCTTGCTCTGTCCTACACCTGGAACATTTTGAGGGAGCAGAGAGGTCAAATTTTGATTTCCGCACTGGTGTGATATACATGTTATTAATTATAAAATATTGAATCATCCTATTCCTATCTAAAGTGTTGTAAATGTACAAATCTTTCCAGATTTGACCCTATGGAAACGGAGAGCCTGAGGGGATAACGTCCAGGATTTGGAACCAGTTAGAGGAATGGATGAACAAGTTTGAAGAGATAAGTGTACAACTTAGACACCCCATGGGGTTTAACCGTGACAGCCTTAACCTCCACTAGTAGTGGTTTAACAGTTGAGGGGTACTGCTATTCAAACTCTTTGTCTACCAGATGCTTTAATAGATATATCTTGAACAGGGCATTAGTGGGGATGTTCAAGACCAGTAATAAATCAGCTATTGAGCCCTGCCTACCTTGCACATAAAAATCTTCCACTGAGAGTCCCTGTATTTGGGGTAGCCACTTAGGGACTAACATTTTGTTCCCTATCCTGATATTAGGATTACATCAGTGGTTGACCAGGATCTCTAATATATCTAACTTTAGCGGAGGAAAAAGTTGATTAAGTACTCTAACTGTGACACCCACTGGGAATCTTGGATCTCTCGAAAGAGATGTGAAACAGCAATAAAAAGGCTGGTGGGGTTTATATTATGGCGTTTGATAAGATCAAGGTCCAGATTTAGCCATGTGGGAAAATAAGCATCTTTCAAATCCCCAACCATTTCCCTGCTTTGACAAGGTGACTAGACCAGTAATAGAATTCAAATTGCAATCTAAGACCCCATTTCTTTGGGAAGGCATAGTTTATCAAGGCCCCTCGAGATTTATGGTTCCAAATAAAATCAGTTAAGGTCGAATAATTTTTTGAAAAAGGACTTAGGTAACCAGATGTCTAGGAGGTTTAGGGGTAGAAGAGCCGGGAAGAATGTTCACTTTGATAATGCTTGATCCGGCCCCACTGGTAATGGCAGTTTCCATCTTTGCAAGTCAGACTTAATTCTGTCCAACAAATCCTAAGTTGAGCTTTTTGGTTAGGAAGAATCCGTGTCAGATAAACGCCAAGATATTTCAAATAGGATGGGGTCCACTTCATGCCCAGGTGGGACACAGAAGCCTGGGTGAGATGTACATTAAGGGGAAGATCTCCGCCTTTGCCAGATTAAGTTTATAATTGGATAATTCTCAAACTGTGTGATTATCTCCATTACCACCCTTGAGAATCAGCTGGTTAGCTAACTGTAAGAGGATGTCGTCCAAAACACTGAGATCTTAGGAGTTTGGTTGAAGATGGGGCATCCCTGGATCCCTGGGGCAGCTTTGAGGCTGAGCAACAAGGGTTCCAAATAGAGATTAAATAGGAACAGGGATAAGGGGCAGCCTTGTCGGGTCCCAGAATGTAATTGAATGGAGGGCGAGAGGATCCCATTACAGTAGATCTTTGCCGTGGGGGCCTTATATAGAGTTTTGATCCAACCCATGAACTCCCCCGGGAAGCCGAACCTGGACATAGCATACCATAAAAACTCCCAGTTAACTCGGTCGAACGCTTTCTCCGTGTCCAGGGCTACCAACGCCATAGGGACCAGAGAAGTTTGAGCTGCTCTAAAAACATGAGAGAGCGATCTGATATGATCCATCGCTGACCTACTCTGTACAAATCCTACTTGCTCACTACTCAATAATGGGGTCCACACTTGTTTAATATGGGAAGCTAGAATCTTGGACAGGATTTTAATATCACAATTGAGCAGCGAGATTGGTCTGTAATTGGCCGGGTTCCAGGAGGGTTCAGCCGTCTTAGGGATCAGGATAATAATAGCCTCCAGTAAAGAAGGATCCAGGGTATCTGCTGACAGCAAATAGTTATATAGGTCCAGGAGTAGGGGGACCAAGTCCTGGCGGAAGGCCTTATAAAAGCTGGCTGGAAACCCATCCGGGCCAGGGGCTTTATCTGACGAGAGACTGTGAATGGCTGTTCCACCTCCTCCTGGGAAAGAGGTGAGGAGAGGAAGGCCACTTGGTCCTCCGAGAGGCGAGGAAGTGTCAGTGACCGGAAAAACTCCTCTAACCCTGAGTGAGAGAAGGGGGATGCTTTGGTGCTGTATAGATTTTGGTAAAACTCTTTAAAGATTGCTGCAATATCTTTGGGCTCTGTTTTGATGGATCCTTCTTGGTCTTCCAGGGCAGGAATCAGCCTGGAATTCTCCACTCATTAAGTTTCAGTGCCAGGAGTCTACTCGGTTTTCTCCTGATCCAGGTACTTAGCCCGGTTCTCAGTAAAGCAAACTCCGTCTTTTCCCGTATCAGTCCCTTCATATTCATTTTAAGTTTGTGGAGTTGTTCTAAGTTATTCAACGAGTTAGAAGTAACCAATATATTCTCTGCTGTTTTAATCTGGTTTGAAAGGCAGATGAGATTCTGGGACCTGAGTTTCTTTCTTCTAGAGGAAATTTTGATGAGTTCCCCTCTCAGAAAGCACTTTAAAGAGCACCAAAGAATATCCATCCTGGTCACTCAGCCCCGATTGGTTTCCAGATAATCACTAATAAGAGATCTAATCTGAGCGAGAGAGTGTTCTTCCTTTAATAACTGGGTATTAAGTTTCCAGATCGTGTCACGGGGCGTTGAGGACTGGGGAGAGAATTTAAACCAGACTAGCGCGTGATCCGAAATTACTATAGGCTCAATACCTGCCGAGGAGACTTTAGTCATGAAAGAAGTGGATATTAAGAAATAGTCTAATCGCGACCAGAATTATGGAGTGGGGAGAAAAAGGTGTAGCTTTTATTGAGAGGGTAGAGGAGTTCTCAGGGGTCTGGGCCTAACATGTTATTCATATCATTCAACGCCAGTGCGGGGAAGCAATGGTCTTACTGGTCTAAAGGTTTTATCCAGCTCCTGGGTTGGGGCTATGTTCCAATCCTCCTAGGATCAAAGGGGTGGTAAAGGGAGCTGAGCTTGTCAATTAACTGCATAATAAAGGTCACATTCCTCCAACTGGACCATATACTG
This sequence comes from Neoceratodus forsteri, assembly GCA_016271365.2. Lineage (NCBI taxonomy): Eukaryota > Metazoa > Chordata > Ceratodontiformes > Ceratodontidae > Neoceratodus > Neoceratodus forsteri. Next base: position 456,432,862 of record CM028135.1, on the reverse strand, counting down.
AGCCTAAAACAACAGGAGAGTTATAGAGAGATCCAGACACCAATATATATCTACCTTCTGAGTCTCGGGTAACCTTCGTCGGGTTAAAAGGTATATTTTTCTTAATCATGACAGCTACTCCCCTGGCTTCCGATGAGTCACCAGCTACAAAAATTTGGGAGAAGCCTCTGACTTTTAACATATTACTTTCAGCTACTGTAATATGGGTTTCTTGCAAACACAAGATGTCGGCTCCCAGTATCGAGCAGTTAATCAAAATACGGGATCTCTTCTTAACATCTCTAATCCCTCTCACATTCCAGCTGATCAATTTAACAGTACGACTAGCCATATTCTAGGACATAATATAATGCGACACCGATTAACCTTTGATCTCGCCTTACTCCGTACAGTGGTGACACCTCAAACCCCTCCCAACACACCCCAAGATTCTCCTCTAGTAAAAGGTAAAAGCTCGGAACAAGGACATTAATAGGCTGCCAAACTTTAGCATTGAACACCAATAAATGCCATCAACAAAATTAAGTGGCAGCACCCACAAAAGTAATTATTATCTCTGTGAGCAGTGTCCTTCCTCATAACATTGCAAGATGAACATTACCAACATAAATCCAAGTATCCATCATCCAAACATCAAAAACAGTATGAGCAGTATCCCCCACCCCCACAACATTGCGAGGTAAACATTACCTACACAGTACCACGTATCAATTACCATAGCATCAAAAACAGTTCTGATTACCCCCGTACATCTTCCCTCCCCAGGGTACCCCGGAATGTCTCTTATAATAATAAGATCCCAAAGCATCGAGACTAGGGACTACAACCCACACCATCAGCATCCGATCGTTAAAAAAACAGTACTCATTACAGTGCAACATCTGGGGGGTACCCAAAACTCCCTACCTGGTCGCAAGGCATGGCACAGCTTTGACCTGCCTATAAGCCCCCCGTCCCCCCTCCTTCAACGAAGAGGCACTGCCTCTAAAAGAGAAATTGCTGAAACCACTCCCAGCCCAAAAGAAAATGCAGCAGGTAGAGTATTACTGGAGCAGCTCCGATGTGCTTGTCCTCTGGTCCCAATTCAATGGGGACCTGGAAGTGAAGGGAAGTCGCATGGGACCGAAAATGCTGATGGACCAAATCGGTCCGACTGCAAATAGGTCCTCCGAAACTGCACCTTCCGCTAGTTCCCTCTAGTGGATCGAGAGCCAGGGACACGATGGGGATAGAGACAGGCCGACTAGGCCTCGTGGCCTACTACCACCCAATCCATCACCACGCGGGTCCCAGGAGGAGTCCCCCACTGGAAGCAGAGGCAATCGACCCCAGGGTTACCCACGGCCCAGCAAAACCTTGCGACTGCACAGTAAGTAATAAAATCTAATCAACCAAGCACAGAAATTGTAAAACCAGGGAATTAACTTGCAGAAGTACTTTACACCAGTCTGTGATCTGCTCAAGTTTATGTCTGCCCAAGACTAGCTTCAGTCATTTTATTGAGTGTCCTTTGAACAGGTCAGGCAGCAGATTAGATAATTCAGCTAACGCTTCCTCAGGGGTGTCATAGGAATGCCAGGCACTTTCCACTTGCACAGACAGCTTTGCAGGATAGATCATACGGAAAGACTTTCCAGCAGCAATCAGTTTGCTCACTATTGGGTGGAAAGCAGCACGCTTCAAACGAACCTCTCTAGGCAAGTCCTGAGTTATCCTCAACTTGGTTCCATTCCATAAGACTGCCTCCAACTGCTTAACTTTATCAAGAACGTGTTGTCTGTCCAGGTAGCATAGAAGTTTGATGATCAAGGGTCTGGGGGGGGGCGCTTGGGGGAGGTCTGGGTCTGAGGGATCTGTGGGCTCGTTCCACATGGTATTGCTGGTGGACAGGTGAGGGACCCACGACCTTATTTAAAAATTGTTGGACGAACTTGATGGTGTCTCCCCCTTCCTCCAGTTCTGGAAGACCTAAAATTAGGACATTATTTTGTCTACTGCGCCCTTCTAAGTCTTCAGATTTCAGTTGGAGCTTTTGTACTTGCTGGCGAAGCTTAACTATCTTAGGGTCTATTTTCTGTTGCCATCTTTCCACTGACCCTATTCTGGATTCTGAGTCACCCATCCGTCTTGAGAGGTCAGCGTAATCTTGCCTCATTGATTTAATTTCGTTGGAGATCTCTTGCAGGGTATCTTTTAATGGTGAAAGCTCCTCCAAAAAACTCTCCTCCGTTAAAGTAGTACCCACTGCAACATTAAGACCTCCACTAGATGAAGTTTTGCTGGTTGAAGAGAGATTGGAACCAGAATTTTTGGCTTTCTTTGAGGCTTTTTCTGGTGTTGTAGGTGGGGTGTGCCTAACTCCTGAGGCCTTCATTTCTGCATCTGTCATCATGATGTTCCAGCAGGCAATATACACCCCCAACTAATTCCACTGTCGACTCCTGGTGTAGCAAAGGTGTTTAGACAGCGTTTGGTGGTGAATTGGTAGTTTTGGCTCACCGAAAATTAAAGTTTGAGAGGGGAGAAACGGGAGCTCCAAAGCAGGCAGCTACTCAGCACCACTGCATCACGTGACCACCCCCCTATCCTTCCTAAAAAGCCTATACCTGGAGATATCTACTTCCCATGTCTGATGCCCGGACCACCAGGTCTCCGTTATGGCTACAATGTCCAGACCTTTATCCATCATTACGGCCTCCAAATCCACCACTATGTTCTGCAAGCTCCTGCCATTTGTGGAAAGCCCCTTCCACCATATACCCCCTCCTCCCTGCCAACCCTCCCTTCCAAACCTGCTCCCTTATGCGGGGGAGTGTTAGCTAGCACATTCTCTCTTCCTTTCCTACTCACCCCCTTACTAGTCTTTTATGTCCCCCCACCACATTTAGTACCATGTTTTTTTTTCAAACTGAATAATGTTAAACTAATTCTAAACTAAACACAAACTTTACTCAAACAGACTACACTGCTGGCATCATAGCCCCTTAAAAAACATTTCCCCACAGCGTAATCAAAAAAATTTCAAATTTCAGCATCTAGTGAAAACTTCATGGCCTGTCCTAAAAAAAAGCACTGTTCTTCCACGTTCCACCATTAAGCATATCACTGCAGCATATGGTTTCAGGGAATCACTTTCACTAAGATCACCACTTCCTGTATTTTATAATGTAAACAGTTCACATCTGTACTTCACTGTCAGCATCAGTACACTAAAAATTAACCAGTGGCTGACATATTCATTTCCAAGCCATGCAAGGTAGACTTTACTAAGATGCTGCCATTTCAATTCACTGCTCCTTAAGCAGTGGGAGCGAGCATCAGCACTGAGCAAAGCGAGCGAGTGGAGTCCAAGCACAGCTGACATACGACAGTAATAACCACTGCAACAGTTCATTTACAAAAAACAACAACTAAAAGGGCCAAGGTGGGGCCCGACAGCAGCAGGTGGGACAAAGCTTGAAGAAAAAAAAAAAAAACTTTACACAACAAAAGTAATCTACTGCTCTTGCGGTGGGGAAGAGTCGTAGTCCTTACTAACAAGGCTGCTGCTGTGTGTGTGTGTGGGGGCACGAGGCTGTAAGTAAAAAAAAAATTAACACTGTAAAAGCAACTTACTGGCTCTGTCAGCATTTCTAACTGCCGCCATTTCAATGACAGAATCGCTGCCCATAGCAGAACATGGGAGAACGAGTGAGCTCCCATTTAAAATGATGATGGTAGCGGGTGGGCAGGGATTGTGAGCTCCCTATGCCAGGAGAACAAGCTCCCATTTAAAGTATTGCTGGGGGGGGGGGTGCACTCACGCTGACCATTCTTTTCTTCAGTGTGCTACCTGGCCCCGGTTGCAAACTCTGGTGGCCCAGGACAGCTGAAAGACTAATGAACAATAAAAGCTCTAGGAGAGGGGCAGTGTGCTATGCTGAATGATAAATGGATATAATAGCACCACCTGCTGTTTGCTTTAAAGAACTGAAACTATTTTGTTCACTTCTCTAAATGTTTAAAAAATTATTTTTAGAACAAGAAATACACACATTTTTATTTATAACTGAAATTTTAGTATTTATTTTCATTTCAGTACATACAATCCATTTCATAAGTGTAATAAGCCACTCCAGGGTGTGCATTAAAGGATTTTAATGCACTTCCCAGGGGTGTAGGGACATACAGCCTTTGGCCTTGTCCCTCACTATGCCCCTGAGGTATGCATTAAAATCCTTTAATGCACACCCCGTCATGGCTTGTTACATACATAAGTGACATTGCAGAGGAGCTGGAAGGGAAGGTCTGCCTCCTTGCAGATCACAGCAAACTTTCTTTAACAATTTACTCTACAGGGAGTATCACAGGGGAGATGCCATGGTACTAGATGGGGCCAATCTGAACCATCAGGAGAAGCTACCCAGAGGTTGACATAAATCCATCGCTGTGATGGCGGTCGACAAAACATTTGTTGAACTGGTACTGTATATCTAACTGAAACCACCTCTGCTGAGGTTGCTGCCAGGCAGGCTGTGTCTGAAAGGACTGGTACTGAAAAGTCTGCTTCTTAGGCCTTTCGTTCTGGATCTTCTGGGCTGAGGTCACAGAGTCAAGGGTGGCACTGGACTATTCAATCAGAGTAAGATGCCACCTCAGGGTCAAAGAAGTCAGTGCCCAGGAAAGGGACACTGGCCAGCTTCTGTTGGGTGTCTGCCATGAAGGTGGAAAAATGTAGCCAAGCCCTGCAACACATGGAGACAGCCGCTGCCACCGCATGGGCGTATGAATCGCCCATATCCAAGGCTGTCTGGAGCTGGCGCTTAGCCAGTAACTGACCGTGGTCTCTGATGAGCTCCACCACCATCCGCTGTCCTGGATGGAGGTGGGGGAGGACTGCATCAAAAATTTCCATCGGGGGGGCGTGGCTAGCTGCCGAGCTTGATGCACCATTTTTGCAGAGCTCCGTGGAATACGATTAAAACACGATCATTTACCGATTAAAAATTTAAGAGGCAGCCCGTAAACAAACCAGAAGAAACCCGAAGAGGAAGAGAATACTTTAGTTCAAGTTCCAACTTAATTCGTCCCTCAGAAAGATAGATATAGGTAGGAGTAATAGGCCGGGCGCAGGAGGACATGGAACCCAGTCTAAAGACGCCAAACCAGGCGGTAGCAAAGAGGCAAGCAAAGAGGTCACCTGTGGAGCAGAAGAGGAAGAAGGAACGTTGCAGCCTACAAATGCGGCCTTGCTTAAAGCCATTCAAAGATTGGATTAGAAAGTAGAGGACTTTACTACATAAGTTAAGACACTGGGCCTTCAACATGGGAGTTCTCGAAGAAAAAAGCGAAAACAGCATCAAAATCGTCCGAGAGCGGCTTTAACAGTATCTGCAGGCCTAACGAAGGAAAATATTATTTTACGCCGACGCTACAGAATCCTGAAAACGCTGCTAGAGCTCACATTTATGGATCCTTGAGTACCTGAAGAGGCTGAGGCGGAAAACCCAATAATGTTTGTGGCAGACCTTTTAAGGAGGTTTATAACGCCGAGAATCCCATCACGGTCCTTAAAGTGTACCGATGAATACACGTGGAGAGAGGAAGAGGACTTTTACCAATGAATGCATACCACGTACATTAATGGTGGTGCTGGGAGTATGCTAGATAGAGACAGGATACTGGCTCAAGTAGAGGAAATGTGGCCCACAAGAATGGCAAGAATCGCATCATTTATTCCCAGACTTGAGCTCACGCGACCCGCAGCGTAGAAAGAGTTTCTCGATGTGGTCCGAGCGTAGACTTCGGCAGCTGGGAGGCACCATATTTTGCTAATGCCAGCAAGTCTTCAAGTGGTATATGGAGAGAAGGTTTATCAGTTTGCTGATGCTGGAGAGGCTGCTAGGTTGTTGGACCGTATTGAAAGAGAATTCCGGGCTAAAGAAACAGATGCAGACTCTGGGTCCGAGATTAGTGAGTAGCGACTGGCAAGATAACTGATTCGTAATGGATCTGAGTAACTGAACTGGCCCCTGGCTCCTGTTTACCCGAGCTGTTACATATGTTTATATAGACTTTAAAGTTGGATATTGTCCCTTCCTTTTTCTACCTAATGCTGTCTGGGGCTTGAATGGGGATTTGGATGGGTTACTTTATTATGTAGCCCACACAGACTAAATTAAGCAGTTTTTTCCCCCCATTTATCTAACATGTTTAGTAATGTTGAGGGTCTGTTAACATGGCTATATATAAGGGCTTGGGGAAGGTGACATGAAAGTAATGAAAATGTTAAGTTTTCTTTCTCTCTAACCTTCCTGGGGGCTTAAATGAATGATGATGTAAAATGTGTTCATGCGTAGTCAATGTTAGAAATGGGGCTTTGCTTTATTATTTAAGTTAGCTGTAGATCTGGAGTTAAGGGATCATTTACCTTAATGAAAGGGGTATGGTCAAGCATTGGGATTTTCGATGTCGGTAATCCCTGCTCATGGCAGAAGTAGCCTTAGGATTTCAGATAGGGGAATTAAGAGATACATTACAGGTAACCCCCCATATGTGGTACCGAGTGAGTAGGGGTATAAACAATCCTTACTGTAACAATGTTGTGTGCATGTACCTTGGTATCTGCTATAACACTAATGTATGCCTACCTACATGTTATATTATGCTGTGTATAGTATACAGTTTAATTCAATAAAAATAAAATAACAAAAAAAAAATTTCCATCAGAGAATGATGACAGTAAGCCATCATGATGGCATAGTTAGCCCGTCGGACACCCAGAGTACCTGCAGTGTACACTTTTTTTTAGTGGTGTGATCAATCTTACTTGTAACATGACATCAATGAAGAAGCCAGAATAACGGGAAGCGATTGGAGGAAATGCAGCAGGTGACCAAAGTTGGAGCAGGGATTAATCACTGGTAATGCCCGCTCCAACAGTTCAATAATCCCTGCTCCAAGTAGCAGTACCTAACACTGCCACCAGAAATGCGCTGTGTACCACGCAGTGCAACTCAGCATATGGAACGAGTGGGTAACAATCCTCGGTATGTGCCACAGAACTGTACAGTATTGAAAGTCACCTTGTATCCCGATTGATGGTCCTGACAATATAGTTAACCTGTACTGCAGATACACTCGCAATGCCACCGCTACCAAGATCGGATACCTCGTGCATGAAATGTAAACCGTACACTAGCAAAACGCAGGAGTCCCTGACAATTATTGTACGTTATGTGTACAAATCAGAAGAAGGAAACATTATCGATCACAGTAGAATGGGAGCAGCAATACATAATGACGAATGTATCGCAAGGAATCCCAGCATTCAACGCAGCATGTAGCATTTAAAAATGTACCAGTTTATCATTGTGATAGCTGTAGCAAAATATTCACCGCTGGGGAAAAAAAAACAAAAAAAAAAACATTGCAATATGTCATGATCGTCACAAACTGTTTAATACTTGTGCCTTTATTTCCCACCATCACAACATAAATAAATGTAATACTTCTCACGTCCTACGCTGAAAACAGTAAGTCCCTAAATAGTTGTGTACATTTGTAATACTTTTTAAGAAAACAATCTTATTTACAATAATAACTTCTACTAGCGCTTGTCATGCTATAAGTGCATTAAGCCACTCTGAAGTCGACTTCTACTGGGGAATTAAGCATGGTTGGTGGTTGTAGGCACTCCCCCCAACCATGCATTAATTCCCCAGTAGAAGCCTCCTTTGTCGTGGCTTAATGCTTACAGGACTCCTTGTCCGGAGACTTGTCCATGTCCTTCTGGTATCTGGATTTTCAGAACACCTAATCCGTGACCAGATCACTGGCCAAAAAGTAGTCTGAAAACCCTGAAAGGGAGCTCGTAGGGATCACGTACTTGCTGACCATGCAAGCTGAGGGTGCTGCACAGGATACTGTATGCTGCCAAAGCTGCAGGGTTGGTCCCAAGATCGCCTCAGACACCAGGAAGGCAACCCCCGGGGATTCATCACAGTCCAGAATGTCCACAAGAGAGTACTTAGCCCTCTTCTGGACTAGCTCAAGCAGAATGGACGTGGACTCCAAGATAAGTAGGAGATGCCCACCAAAGGAAACATACCATGTTCGGTGGAAGGCTCCCTGACTGAGCTACGGTCAAAGAACTGAATCCTTGAGGAGGCAATGGACTCCTGATCCGAGTCATCCAATGACTCCTCAAAGACAGCCCTCAGCTGTTGTTTACCACACAGCTCCCTGGAATCCTCATCTGGGGTGATCCTAATCAATAACCAGTCTGGCAAGTCAGCGGCCTAGTGGCTGGCTTCCCTGGTTGGAGTGTCGACTGGCAGCTGTCGGGGTGGTGGTTCCACCTTAATCAGAAAACAAACAGGTGTGGGGAGCACTTGCGGAACACGGACCAGTAGAGCAACCACTGGTGGCTGCCAGGGACTGGAAGGTCCTTGGGGTGGAACACTGTCTTGCCCCACGGTGGCTCACTGCTGCCAGAGGAATTCCTTGTAGCACTGGCGCATCTTATGTTGGTGCCTCTCCTCACCCGATGATAAGGAGGATGAGGAACATCAATAACGGTGCCTCCCAGTTGAGCGGGACTGAGAGCACAAATGTCTCGACCATCAACCACCCAGCCAACAGCAAGAAGGGTGTGTCACAAATGCACTCTGGGGGTCGGACCCTCTGCTCCCACAGTGCCCAACCTCGAAGTGCAATATGTGTACAGAAGATAAATAGGGAAACCCTCCTGTCTGTTTTGGGTCCGAGCAACTACCAGTCTTGAGTCCTGGGGTCAAATATGAACCCTTTTTAGCTAGTACGCCCAGGTAACAGGTCCAAACATCACATCCTCTTCAGGGAAAGCAGTGCAATACTTAATCCAGCGGGCACACAACCTGGTTCACAATCCCCCTTCTGACTCAATTGAGATTTAGGTATTTTCTTACCTTTCTGCATATGGTGACATACTATAAGCACTTTAACAGTTATGTCAAAATTATCAACACTGTCCCAGCATTCACACTCAAAATGAGAAAATGTCTCAGGCAGGATTAAGGAAACCAAAAAGTTTATTAAAATTAAAATTAGTAAATACATACAAAATACGGAACATATATACATTAATGCTTAGATTTAAAATGAAATGGAAATTACAAAACAAAACGCCTTGTAACTGAATTACTAATTCTAACTCAGTTTTCAGTTGTGTGTTACCTATTCTTGACAGAAGTGCCCTTAAGTCCAGAACACAAGTGTGTGAGTTATTTCAAAGTTATAATAAGAGTGGGCCCCAGTCCCCTCAGACTGCTTGGCAATATTCAAAGTTCAAAGTCCCAAACTCCTTGTGATCACAGGCCATGAGGTCACTTTTAGTCCTGAAATTAATTTGAAACATGCCCAAGTATACCCAAAAGGGTGTCATCTTACAGCCTGCTTGAAATCTGCAAAGGTAGCAATATTAAATTATAACACACAGTCTCTTTCCTAATCAGAGCATTCCCCCTTTGATCTTCAGAAAAACATCCTGAAAGACACTTCTCTTAGCTGTGTGAATTGTCACAGGTATCCAACAGAACTGGCTTCCCTCCTGATGTCGTAAAATGCAATACGTTATAGCAGTTACAGGAAGTTTTGCAACTATGGGTCAGTTTTGCTACAGCCAACTGTTCCAGCAAGGGCCAAAGGTCATTCCTCTTTAAAAGCTAGTCTTCCAGATGGGCCGGCTGACCCTGCCATGTCTCATAAGCAGAAATTCAAAAACATATATTTATAACAAAATTATATACACTGTGACAAGGCGCAGCCTCACCATGGGATTCAGGATCAGCTTTGTGGTGGTTAAGGAGTCTCAGGAAGACCAGTTTGTTAACATCAAACCAACCAGGTATATTTTTATTTTCTTTATAAGGTTGGTGACACTGAACTTTGGGCTTCTGCCCTTTTCCTTTTTAAGCTCCACTGGGGAAAATGAAACAAAAACAGAAATAAAGAGGCCTAGCTCTGGGTGGGAGCGCTGACTAAACAATCCCCGACCCTAACTAGAAACCCCCCTTTTCCAGAAGGCTAGACCATATGGAAGAACACAAACAGTAAAACGGAAAACTCAAAATGGAAATAACCTTTTCCTTTTTGGCCTAATTCAGGAGACCAATCTCCTGAGGGTTGCTTAAGGGACTCCTGTTCTGGAACACATCCAAGCAGCATGTCAGCCCTCTACCCTGCAGCAACTCTCTGCTGACTTTTCCTTCCTGTTTTTAAAGCTCTCCTGTCCGTGCAGCTGCAGCCAATCAGCTGAATTAGCTGCAGCTGTACCCTGACTATCTTACTCAGGGAAACCCCCTCTCCTCCGGTACCTGAGTTTACCACACAATCCCTTCCCCAGCTCAACACTATAGGGTTGGGCGGCCTGTGCCGAGAGGTAGGGTCTTCGGGAAAGTCCGTCCGCATTTCCGTTCAGTGTCCCCACTCTGTGGTGGACCATGAAGTGGTACGGTTGTAGTGCAAGGAACCATCTCATCACTCTGGCATTTTTTTCCCTGTTTGTTTGCATCCACTTGAGTGGAGCATGGTCCGTCATCAGAGTGAACTTGCGACCCAGTAAGTAATATCTGAGGGTTTCCGTCGCCCACTTCACTGCAAGGCACTCCTTTTCCACTACGGCACACCACTGTTCCCGGGGTAACAACTTCCTACTTAGGTACAGGATGGGGTGCTCTTCACCTGCTACCACCTGGGAGAGTACTGCCCCCAATCCAACATCCGAGGCATCTGTTTGCAGAATGAATTCTTTATCGAAATCTGGGGAGACCAGTACCGGAGCAGAACAGAGGGCTGTCTTGAGGTTGGTGAATGTCTCATCTGCTGCTTCCAACCACCTCATGATGTCCGGTGCTCTCGCCCTGGTTAATTCCGTTAATGGAGTGGCCCAAGTGGCAAAGTGAGGGATGAACCTCCGGTAGTAACCGACTAACCCTAGGAAAGCCCTCACTTGCTTCTTCTTGTTTGGCTGGGGCCAGTTTTGAATTGCTTCTACCTTCTTCACCTGGGGTTTCACAAATCCCCGTCCAACCACATAGCCCAAGTATTTTGCCTCTGACAAGCCAATCTTACATTTGGCGGGTTCGCTGTCAACCCAGCTTCTCGTAACTTATCTAGTATGGCCTCGACCTTCCGAAGGTGAGTTTCCCAGTCCGTACTATGAATGACCACATCATCGATACAGGAGGCAGCATAGTGAGAGTGTGGGCGCAGCAGTCAGTCCATCATGTGCTGAAAGGTTGCAGGTGCTCCATGCAGACCAAATGGGAGGACTTTGTAGTGGTATAAACCCCCCTCCCCGGGGCGACGAAGGCGGTTCTTCTGGGCTGCCCTTGTGAGTGGGATCTGCCAGTATCCCTTCATGAGGTCCAAGGTGGAGGTATCTGGCCTTCCCCAACTGGTCGATCAGTTAGTGGAGCCCTGGGTAGGGGTATGCATCAAACAGGGATACCTCGTTGAGTTTCCTGAAATCATTACAGGACCTCCAAGTATTATCTGGTTTTGCTACGAGGACGATGGGGCTTGACCATTCACTATGGGACTCTTCTATGACGTCAAGCTTCAACATCCTCTCGACTTCGGCTCAGACTTCTTTCCTCTTGGCCTCTGGGATACGGTAGGGTCTTTCCCTTATCCTTACACCTGGAGCTGTCACAATGTCATGGCAGGCTGCGACCGTCCAACCAAGTAGTTCGGAGAACACATCCCCGTTTCGCTGAACCATTTCCACTGCTTCTTTGTACTGTGTAGGAGACAGCTCAGGTGAGATATGGACTTGCCCCTCTGTTTTACTTTTTGCCGGGGTTATGGCCAACGAGACACAGCAGGCCTCCCGGTCTTGCCACGCCTTTAGGAGGTTAATATGGTATATTTGGAACTTCTTCCTGTGATCGGGTTGGCTTACTTTATAGTTCACATCACCAACAGCTTCCACGACCTGGTATGGACCCTGCCACCTGGCGAGCAGTTTGCTTTCTACTGTGGGAACCAGGACCATCACCCGATCCCCAGCTGGAACTTCCGGATCCTTACCTGATGGTCATAATAAGTCCATTGGGTCTCTTGGGCCTTTTCTAAATGTTCCCGGACAATAGGAGTGGCCCGGGCCAACCTTTCCTGCATTTGGGAGATATACCCAATCACATTGGCTCCTTGTGGTGGTTGCTCTTCCCAGTCCTCCTTTAGTATGTCGAGGATACCCCTGGGCCAGCAGGCATATAACAACTAGAAGGGGGAGAATCTAGTGGATGCCCGTGGGACCTCTCGGATAGCAAGCATTAAGTAGGGAAAAAGTAAGTCCCAGTCCTTTCCGTCTCGGCTCACGACTTTCCGCAACATCCCCTTCAAAGTCTGATTAAATTGTTTGACCACACCATCTGTCTGGGAGTGGTACACTGAGGTTCTCAGGGCTCGGACCTGGAGGAGTCTGCAAAGCTCCTTCATTAAACGTGAGACAAAGGGAATACCCTGGTCTATCAGTATCTCCTTTGGGAATCCGACCCTCGCGAAGACTTGAATTAGCTCTCGGGCAATCGACTTCGAGGCTGTGTTACAGAGTGGGATCGCTTCTGGATATCTTGAAGCGTAGTCTACGATGACCAGGATGTGTTGGTGGCCCCGGGCTGACCTGTCTAGGGGGCCTACCAGGTGCATCGCAATCCTTGCGAAGGGTTCATTGATGATTGGCAAGGGCATCAACGAGGCTCTTATCTTTGGCCGCGGGGACGTCAACTGGCATTCTGGGCACGAAGCACAATACCTCCTTACCTCGGCGTAAATTCCAGGCCAGTAGAATCTTTGGAGTATGCGGCGCAGTGTTTTTTCGACCCCAAGGTGTCCTCCGAGAAGGTGAGCGTGTGCCAAATCCAGTACCGTCTTTCTGTGCTGGTGGGGGACCAGCAACTGTTCCACATCATGTTCTTCATCCGGTATCACTTGGTATAGAAGGTCATTATTTAACGTGAAATACAATCCGGGTCCCTTGTCTTTGCCTTCCACTGGCACCCCATTAATCTCCACAACCTCTGACCGGATATTCTGAAGAGAGGCTAGTCTATTTGGTCCCGACCAAAGTTCCTGGAGGCTATCCCGAGGGTACTCAATTCAGGGGGATTCGACTCTGTCTCCACTTCTGGGTCCTCCTCTTCCTCCCTATAACTCTCCCCTTGGGCACCAGACCACTTACCCTGTTGTCCCTCTGGGAGCAGGGTTCTACCTCCCACCAGCATGGACCTGCCATTGGCAGCCAGTATCTTGGTCCCTAACTTTTTATAATTCCTGCGTTCCTTTCATGAATTCCAGGACTTTCCTGCCTCCCCATACAACTCGGGGTCCCAATGCCCATAAGGGAAATAATCGTGTGACTCCTCCGACCCCTCGGGGATTCCTAGCACCACAGCCTCAGTTACTAGGGCCCTGGCCTCCCGGGATCCCCCCTCATGGAATAATGTCTCAAACCCTGGGAAATCTCGACCCACGAGGACAGGATGCGCCAATCGAGGGAGGACCCCCACCATGACCTGCCTCTCTTCCCCCTGTGCTTCCACGGTAACTAGCGCCCTGGGGTAATAAAATACTGTGCCATGGACACAGGTGATCCTGGTACGTTTCTGGAAATTAATTTGGAAGGGTTGCACCAAACTGCGAACTATAAGGGTGACCTCACTCCCCGAGTCGATAAGGGCCATAACAGCCTGTCTGTTTACCTTAACCACCCGGGTAAATCGGTGTGAAGTGGCGACCACCCCTACCGCATTAATCAAATGGCAATCACTCTGTGGGGACCCACCTCAGTTGCACTGTATTGGTTCGACCCCATTCGGGCAGTTGACAATTACATGTCCCGGCCCCCCGCACCCATAACAGCAGTAGCATTCTTGGGATGACCCTGGACCCTTTGGACTTCTAGGGGAGGTCAGGTCCCCCTCTATTTTCGAACCGGAAAGTCCCTTCGTGGCCTCAGATCGCTCTTCGGTAGCCCTTCTCCCGGGCCCTGTCCGGTCCGACCTCTCAGGGGGTCGGTATCTCCGGTTTGTAGTCCGCCCCAAGTCCCGGGGGTAGCCGACCCCATCATCCAGGGAAAGTTCCTTCATGGCATAATGCCGCTCCACCAAGGCGACTAGTTCATCACAGGAAGCAGGGTCAGTCTGTCCAATCCACTGCCGTAGGCTGGGCGGTAGTCCTTTTAAGAACCGGTCCATTACCAGGAGCACCACGATTTCGGCAGCGCTATGGAGCTCGGGTTGCAACCACTTCTTGGCCAAGTGGAGGCGGTCGTACATCTGCGACCGTGGCTTTACCAACTCCCGGAATCTGCAGCTGTGGTACCTCTGGGCTCGAAGGGCTGGAGTCATGCCAGCACAGGCCAAGATCTCTTCCTTCAGCCTTGGATAGTCAGTGGCGACTCCCTCATCCAGATCATAATACGCCTTCTGGGCCTCGCCACACAAAAACGGAGCTAAAATGCCGGCCCACTGTTCCTGAGGCCATGATTCATGAGCAGCCATCCTTTCAAAAGCGAGCAAATATGCTTCAATGTCATCAGCCATCGTGATTTTCTGCAGACAGTGGGAAGCCCGTATAGTCTGGTAACCCTCTGGGGTAGGCCCTCCTGGGTGACCTTCTCCTGGCGTGATCTCAATGAGATGCTTTACCATTTCCTGGAGGACAGCATGGCCCTGGGCCGTCTGTGTGAGCAGCAACTGGTTTGTTTCTTGTTGAGCCCGGGTAGCTTCCTGCTGGGCTGCCATAGACTGGATCAAGGCTTTCACCACATTCTCCATGCCTGGTCTCCTTTACTTTGGGGTGGTTCGGATTCCAGCCAAATTCTACGCCAATCTGATCCCACTTATGACACCACGTGAGACAAGGCGCAGCCTCAATGGATTCAGGATCAGCTGCGTGGTTATGAGTCTCAGGAAGACCAGTCTGTTAACATCAAACCAACCAGGTATATTTTTATTTTCTTAATATGGTTGGTGACACAGAACTTTGGGCTTCTGCCCTTTTCCTTTTAAGCCCTCTGGAGAAAATGAAACAAAACAGAAATAAAGAGGCTTTGCCTGGGTGGGAGCGCTGACTAAACAATCCCCGACCCCAACTAGAAACCCCCCTTTTCCAGAAGGCTAGACCTTCTGGAAGAACAAAAACAGTAAAACGGAAAACTCACAATTGAAATAACCTTTTCCTTTTTGGCCTAATTCAGGAGACCAATCCCCTGAGGGTTGCTTAAGGGACTCCTGTTCTGGAGCACATCCAAGCAGCTTGTCAGCCCTCTACCCCTGCAGCAACTCTCTGCTGGCTTTTCCTTCCTGTTTTTAAAGCTCTCCTGTCTGTGCAGCTGCAGCCAATCAGCCGAATCAGCTGCAGCTGTACCCTGAATATCTTACTCAGGGAAACCCCCCCTCTCCTTCAGTACCTGAGTTTACCACAACACATAACTAGTAGACAGTTATCCCGTCACAGGGTGTTCTTGTTGTGGCTCATGGATGACGCGCCTACTGACACTGAGCAACACAGGCGTTGAAGACCTGACCCCGGGTGGAGGTCCCTGGAAGGACTGACCAGAGTACCAGATTGATCCCCACCCTTCTGAGTGAGGACCAGGAGCACTGAGGTCTGCATGACTAATTCCTCAACCTCCTTCAACAACTGGTCAACAGACTCAAGAAAAATCTCAATGGTCAGGTTGACCAGAGCCAAGGTTAACTGGCTCAACAGTGAAGCCGAAGAGCCCTTGACCTGCCCAGCCTGCCCCTTGACCTAGGGATGCTTGACAGCCGTCGAGTGGTCAGGCGAGTCGAGGGACTGGGAGGACCAAGATCTCTCCCCATCCCACAACCGATATCAGCAGCATTTGGATTCTGAACCACAAAGGTAAGGGCTCTCCCCCAAGGTCTGGAGGGACAGGCACATGTCAAGAAACTGGCCAGTGAAAGACCCTCCAACACTGGCCCCAGGAAACAGCACCGAGACCAAGGAGATGCCCGCTGTGGCAGCTGCCATTTCTGCCTCAAGGGCAGCAAGCTGCTCAGTAGACCTGGCCACAGCTGAGGCCAATTCATGGCTCCCTTTGGGGCGGTCCTTCAGATCCTGTTCTGAAGGCCGACCCAACAAGAGCCAAAGCTTCCTGTCCTTGAGGGACTCAGGAAGCATGGATAAGCACAGGCCACACCCAGCCATGTGGTGTTACCCACCCAGGTAGTGCAAGCACATGTCATGTGGATTGGTGACTGACACCTTCTGCCAGCACCTAACACAAAATTGGAATACTGGTTTGTTGTGTTCCATTGTTAGTCCGGAGACAGAGTCGAAAGAACTGCAAAGCTACAAGCAAGACTTCAAAAACTTTCAGACGGAAGAGGTCTGCCTATGGTGCAGAAAATCCTAAGCGACAGCGAGAAGGAGGTGACCTGTTCTTCTAGAAGAAAGAAATATCTGGCATCACAGGGTGAAGTCGGGGGTTATACCACCCGGATGGAGGGAGGAGCTTAGCTTAAAGATGCTCCAGCCAATAAATGAAAATTACGTACCTACCGTAATTCTTGATCTTTCTGTGTATCTTCACCATTCATCACTAGTGGGTACCCTGCTCGAGCTAGGACCCCGCGGGAGACTTTTTCCCCACCGGGGCGGAGTCAACGCAAAGGCGGTGCCGCCCTCAAGGCTGACGTTCTACGTGGTGTTCGTGGGTTGACCATTAACTGTCGACTCCGCCCTCACCCCAGTTCTGAAAATGCTGGAGAGAGAGGATGGGAGGGATGGAGGGGTGGGGAAAGGGAGCCCAAGGGATAGATAAAAGGAAAGGATATAATAACTAAAAGGAGAAATAAACGACGAAGATGACAGGAAAGACAGACAGGAACAGTCTGAGGGATTAGGAGAAGGGGCCCCAATCTCTGAAAGAAAGAAGTAGGGAATGGGAAAGGAAGGGTAGAAGAAGGAAAGAAATGGGGAGAGGGAAGGACCCCGCTTCCTGCCCAAATGGACCTGGACCTCGAGAGGGTAAGTTTTTAACCACTTCCAAGCTGCAGAGAGGCACAAGTTATGGACTGCAACACAGACAGGTAGCCCCACAGGAGCTAATATCTCTAGGGGGAATTGAGGTCAGCAGGTAGACAAGGCAGCAGGTCCATCCTTCCCCCCAAACTAATAAGAAACTCCAAAAAGGGAGAAAGACCTCCTAAAAACTGAAGAAAAAGAGGAGTAGTCCCAATGGGACACTTTAAAATAACAATAAGGAAAAAGAGAGGGGTACTCAGGAGTCTCCTGCCCTCCACTCCCTAACCCGGACCCCAAGGGGAAGGGGGCCGAGCCAAAGGCAAAGGAGGGGAGAGAACAGGAGACATCCCGAGACCTCCAGGAAAGAACTACTCCCCATGTGTCTCAAAGGGTCCCCTTCCTCCTGACCACGAGGGAAAGGAGAGAGAGAAGTGAGGTTGGGAAACAACAGAGACACACAGAGGGGGAGTGGGATGCCCAGAGACTGAGGTCCAAGAGGGAAAGGTGGGCAGAATTTAGTGATGGATGGTGAAGATACACAGAAAGATCAAGAATTACAGTAGGTACATAATTTTCATATCTTATCTGTGTCAATCTTCACCATTCATCACTATTGGGTGAGTACCGAGCCCTTCGAAGGGGGCCCAATATATCCCTAAGGGACTGAGTCCCTTAGCCTCCAATGGAGAAGGACACCAGACAGGAGAACCCTTATAGGCCTGGTGAGGCCTGAGACTGGTCTGGTTGAGATGAGGAACTCCCAGCGGGAGAAGGAAGGTGCTCCTGCAGCTGCTGTCTCACCCTATGGGAAAAGAGTTGGGTTCTCCGGAAGGCAGAGGAAATCACCCTACGTTGGGCCAGGGGTGACAGCCAGGAAAGGCGAAGCCATGCCATCCACCTAGTACAGATCGTTGTCCCCACAATCCTGGAGGCTAACTCACTGGCGTCGTAAGATGCCTTTGCCCGGTATCTTGCAAGCTCCAGGCCCTGTGCAGAGAGGGCGATGGCCAGCCTGGTTTCCTCCGAATCAGGCATGGAGGCTAGGATCTGTCCCAGCCTGGACCACAAATACTTGTTGTAGGTAGCATGGTGGACCTGATGGGTTGCTATACAGAGCAAAAGCCGCGGAGAGGAGAAAGTTCTCCTCCACCAGAAATCAAAATCTGAAGAGTCTGAGTCTGGGGGTTGGTCGTAGCCTGGGGTTTGATGCCCAGAGTGGGTGCCCAGGCATGTCACGCCCAAAGGAGGGTGAGGCAGAGTTCATGGAGACCCCGAGAGGGGTGCAATACCTCTGGCGGAGGTCCCTTGGGGCTGGTACAGAGGAAAATGATGCCACCAGACCTGGTGCGATGCCTCCTGGAAAGGAGCAGGCCAGGCAGGAACTGTGAGGTTGGCCGCATTGAAGTCGCCTAAAAAGGTGCACGTTGCCCGCTCTGGATTGCCTTCTGAGTGGGGGGTTATGTGGAGCTCGAACATCCCCAAAAGAAAGCGCTGATACTCAGTGAGATCAGCTGCTGGGGAAAGGTGGACAGCAGGCTCCTCTCCCTCAGAGAAGGAAGATGAGGATGCCAATGAGTCCGGAGATTCAGAGTCAGGCTGCACGGAAGCGCAGTGGAACACTAGCACGTCCATGGCTCTAAAGTATGCAGGGTAATGTGCAGCTGAAGCCCTCGACTGCTCCCAGGTCAGGGGCCCCATAAGACCGGGAACAACTGGGAGAGGAGGAGGAGTAGGTAGAGGCACATGGGTCAAGCACCTCAAAGAAGTAGCGCGGCCTCTACCCGGGCAGTAGGACCGAGCGGATGCTCTCAATAGTGAGGGAGACCCGGTGGCCCCAGCAGACAGAAGCCGTTCAGCTGGGTCGGAACGGCTGGAGCTGTGCCTGCGGGAAGAATTCCCCCATGAGGTGACCAGGACCATTTTAGTCCAGAAGGATGGCCCCTGACCTTCAAAGTGGAGGCCCCTCGAGGAGTGCTCAGGGGAAGGGTGAGGGTCCGCACTACGGCTCCTCCCAGAACCCGGGTGGGTCCCAGGTAGAGGCCGCTGTACTAGACCCTGACCCCTCCGACTCTGAAAGGGCCCTCTTCCTCGTGACCAACAACCTTAGCAGCTGGCATCCCTTAGCCAACCCTTGGGAGTCAGCCAGAGGTACAGTACCTTCCCCCTCCTGGGGTGCTCCAAACCATCAAAAACTTGGGGCTATCCAGGCATACCAAGGGGGGGGGACCCCAACTGAGGGGACAGACATATCTGGGGCCCCAGGCAGTGCAGCAGTAGCCACCTGGACCACCACCAGCTGGTCAGTCCCACTGACCCCAGAATCAACAGGACCAGTCTGACCAACAGAGGGAGGCTGATTGGGGGCCGAGGTGCTGGACACTGAGGGACCGGAGGATTCCGAAGAATCTGGAAGCCAGTATGGATCAGACCCCAAATCCTCCTCCTCTGCAGGAGGACTCAGAGGCCCAAAGCCAAACTACTCCCCGGTCCCTCCCTGTCCCAGGGCCGTGAGCCGCGTCTCCCCCAGCCCCGGCACTACAAATGGCACCAGAGCCCAGCGCAGCACTGCGAACGGTACTGGAGTCGAAGGCAGCACCGGCCGCAGCACTGTGCCACTGCCTGGTGCTGCAAACAGCACCAGCCACGCCGCTGCCCCCGTCCCCAGTACTGCAAACGGCACCAGAGACAGACGTGGCACAAACTCCCGTCCCAGTGTCGGGCACAGTGCCG
This sequence comes from Neoceratodus forsteri, assembly GCA_016271365.2. NCBI lineage: Eukaryota > Metazoa > Chordata > Ceratodontiformes > Ceratodontidae > Neoceratodus > Neoceratodus forsteri. The sequence goes on along the minus strand of CM028135.1, from coordinate 456,413,113 downwards.
AACCAGAGCCAGTCCCAAAAGAGTGGTCCTGCACCACCCACGGCCCCACTCTCTCCGGCACCACAAGGCACAAATGGTGCCAGAGGAAGAAATGGCACCAAAGGATCGCCCGGCACCGCCCAGGCCCTTGGTGCCTCAAGTGACACCAGAACCATGGGAGGCACCGAAAGATGGCACTGAGGATGGTGCTGGCATGGGTCCACGGGCCCCAGAGCTGGACATCAGGGGAGCCTTCACTTCCAAGGAAGTGACTTCTGTAACGGTGCCTCCCGCCCAGCCCCTGAGAGGGCCAAACTGGGCTTCCTGCAAAGTTAGAACTGGTGGGGGCCCCGTCCTCCGTGGGCCGTATAGGACCAGTAGGGGACCCGGAGGAAGGGTCGAGAGTCCTGTCCTTGGCCCAACTGCGAACCCGCCCTCCGAAAGTTGGCAGTGCATGTCCAACTTTAATCATGTGCATTTCAAGAACCCGGTGGTCCATCAAAAAGCAGGCATCGCAGCTGTCCATATCTTGGGCCAGGCTGAGGCAGGTGACACACCGGTCATGCTGGTCCATAACAGAGTAAAGACGGCTGCAGGGACACCGACGCATAGGAGGCCGCCCGGCCTTCGACTGTTTCTTGTCCCTGGGACGAGGCATGACCGGACGGAAAATAAAACACAACACAGTACTCGACGTTGCTTAAAGAAAGGAATGACCTTACTGGGGAGTCGAAGGGAAGCGGTGTCGAGCAGGGCGAACAGAATTGAGACAAATTTAAACCGAATGACGGACTAGGCTGCACTACGCAGTTATCTTGCTAGATGCTCCACATGAGGTCCTCACTCTATGGCAGGAGAAGAAGAATTGGGCGAGAGCAGAGCCGACGACAGTTAATGGCCAACCCGCGAGCACCCTGTAGAACGTCGGCCTCGAGGGCAATGCCGCCCTCGCATCAACTCTGCCGGGGGGTGGAGTTCCCCGGGTCCTAGCTCTGGCAGAGTACCCAATAGTGATGAATGGTGAAGACTGATGCAGATAAAATCATTGTTTCAGTGGAACTGCAAGAGTATGGATAAGGAACCATATACGACCCCCCAGAACGTTTAATTACGGTGCTGACTTTTTGTCAAAATTATTCAGGAATTAGATGAGTCCCTGAAATGAGCTGAGACGTCACATACATTTTTAAAGCCTATCCATTCCGAGATTAGCACCAGGGCTTGTGGCAGTCCAATCAATTTGGCGAGTGTGTCACCCTACGTCAAAGATGAGTGAGTCCGTCTGTCCTTCCTTCCTCTTTCTTTCTCTTCTGTTCTGACATGCATTCTGATTCTCTTCTAGATGTCCTCTCTACTGCTTTTACCCTTGATACCCTTAGTAAACTCCACTTTAATGGGGATGTTAACACCAGAGAGGACAGTTATGTACTTACTGTAACAGCAGATCTTCAAAAGACTCTTCCCTTAGGCCACACCTTTGGAATTATACCCGCATCAGTGCTAGGACCACACAGAAAGTTTGCTAGCCGGTGGCCACCCACGACGACTTCAAGCACCTTCGTCTACGTAAACGTGGGCGGCCCCATCTCTCCTCAGTTCCCCGTTGGAAGCTATGCTCAGAGGATTCTCTTCTTGGGGAATAAGGAGATTATACCAGTGCCTCTGATATTAGGCAGATGTAGGTGCTGCAGATAGCAGCCATGAAAATTTCCATGGCAGAACTGGATGCTATGCTCCCCTACAGCTGATAAAAGAGGGAAGGAGGAAGGGCCAGCATGGCTTAAGGGAAGAGAGTCTTTCAAAGATCTAGTGTTATGATAAGTACGTAGCTGTTATTTCTTGTTCAAAGATATCTCTTCCCTTAGGCCACACCTTTGGAACGAGTCCCAAACTGTCCCAAAAGCCAACTGGGAGGATGGCGCAGTCTGTTTATGACAGTAGGCCCCATAGGACAGCAAAGCCGAAGTCTGCTCATCTATGAGAAACAACGTCCACACTGCAATGTTTAGTAAAGGTGTGGACTGTACTCCAGGTGGTGGAAGCACAGATGTCAGCCACAGATACATTCTTGAAACAAGCAACAGATGTGGCCATACCTCTTGTGGAATGACCACAAACTGCACCAGGAAGTTCCTCACCGTACTTCCTATAACAGAACGTAATGCAATGTGCTAGCCATTGGGACAAGCTCTGTTTCAATACAGGGATGCCCTCTTTCCCGGGGTGAACGAAACAAATAGCCAAGAGGACTTTCAGCAGTCCTTTGTGCGAGCAGTATAGTATCTCAGGATTCTATGTACATCCAAACTATGAAGCAATGCTTCGCCTTGATAGGCATGCTCCGGATAATAAACTGGAAGGTGGATGTTCTGATTTAGTGTGAACTAAGACACCACCTCAGGCAAAAACTTGGGATTAGTATGTAAAGACACCCTGCTTTTATGGACAATCAAATAAGGAGGCTCACATATTATAGCCTGTAGCTTTGAAATCCTTTAAGCCGAAGTGACTGCAACTAAAAATAAACCATTCCTTGAAAGAGCGCGTGAGCCACAACTTGCAGCTGGCTCAAAAGGAGCCAAAGTAAGTTTCTCAAGCACATACTTGAGGTCCCAAGGCAGGACTGAATTATGAATGGGATGCAGAATACCTCTCAAAAAGGTATGGGAGACCTCCAATTGAGCTACCGTACACCCATCAACACGGGCACGGAAAGCTGATATAGCTGCCAAATGCACCTTCAGTGAAGAATACTGCAGACCGGAATCTGACAGAGACTGCAAGTATTCCAACACTGAATTTACTGGACAGGTGAACGGGTCAATATTTTGGCAGTGGCCTACAAGTGAAACGCTTCCACTTTAGAGAGTATTTATATATGTCTGGTGGAAGGCTTTCTAGCCACAACCAGTACATCAGATAACTTTAAGTGACACTCCAAACTGTGCAATGGCTATGTCTTCAGGAGCCAGGCATGTAGGTGCAGGGACTTCAGGTCTGGATGGATTAGAGCCCCCTTGTCCACAGGCCTCTGCAAAGAGACAAAAGAAATGGAGGCTCTACTGCTAGTTACTGTAGCAGCAGATACCATATTTGTCGAGGCCACAGAGGTGCAATGAGGATGAGAGTTGCATCCTCCATATGTAGTTTCAGTAGCTCTCTCTGCATTAAGGGAGGCAGTATAGCACAGTGGTTTAAGGTTCTGAGCTGCAAACCTGGAGACCTGGGTTTGAATCTCACAGCCCCCACTTGCATACTGTGTGACCCTGAGCAAGTCACAGACTAAGTGGGCCAAGCAGTCCTTATCTGCCATCAGATTCTATGTTTCCTTGTGCTCCCAGGTCGCACCTGTAAACAAGCTTTCTGCTTAGTGTGTCTCTCCTAGTCTCCTGGTTAAAAAATAAATAAATAAATAAATAAGGGCATGGAAGGGAGTGCATACAAAGGAAGGGGATACATACAGAAACCTCCCTTGCCAAGACAGAGACAACGCATTTCACCAAAAACTCCAGATCCTGGAGCAAGCAAGCAGAAACACAGTAGTTTTGCATTCTGTGGGGACGCGAAAAGGTCCAACTCTGGACAACCCCACCTTGCAAAGAGGTTGTTTACCACAGAGGTCAGCAGTTCCCATTCATGCATCTTGGATTCTGACCTGCTTAGTTTGTATTCTAAGACATTCTGGACCCCCGGGAGATGCACGACTGATAACTCCAGGTCATGTTCCATCACCCAGTACCACACTCCCACTGCTTCCCGACACAGGGGAAAGGAATGAGTCCTTCCTTGTTTTTTTATGTAATGCATCACACTGATATTGTCTGTCTGTACTAGCAGATGACCCAGAGTCAGATGCTTCAGGAAAGCCTGGAGACTGTATAAAACAGCTCTCATCTCCAGGACATTTATGTGTAATCTGGTTTCCACCTGGATCCATGAACCTTGGGTTTGATAAGGGCCCAGATGTGCTCCCCATGCAGATCCTGAAGCATCCGAATTTGGAGTTGGAATTAAGAATGAAACGCCCCTCTAGAGATGGCTGTGGTCCATCCACATTAGTGTTTTGTGTAAACAGGACATGACGAGCACCTTTTGGTCAATGTCGTCCATCAGTTGGTCCCACTGAACTCTCAGTGTCCAATGTGGTATCTGTATGTACAAGCGAGCCAGTGGCACAGTCACAATGGCCGCAGCCATGAGTCTCAGGAGATACAAGCAAGTTCTTGCTGGGATGTAATAACTGCTGTACACCAGCTGTACTTAAGCCATATGACTTTCTGCCCTGTCCAGGGGCATACATGTTCTGCCCTGGTCTGTGTCTGAGACTGCAACTATACACTGCAACCTTTGGCACGGCATCAGTACTGACTTTGGTACATTCACTGTAATCCTCAGGTCTTCGAACAACTGTCTTGTTTGGGACAGGATGAATTTGAGTTAGTTCCTGGAATTGGCTTTCAACAGCCAATCATCCAGGTATGGGAAGAGATATAGACCTTCCCTGCTTAGAGCTGCTGTCATCAATGGCAAGCATTTAGTAAAGAAAAGCCAAAGGGCAATACTCTAAAGTGGCAGTGCTCCCCTTCCAGGACAAATCTCAGATACTTTCTGTGATGCTGCCTGATCTTGATATGAAGGTATACCTCCTCATGTCCAGGGAGCAAATCCAGTCCACTGTTTGCAACACGGGAATCAGATTTTGCAGGGTGACCATGTGAAACTTCTTGTGTTCTATGCAGAAGTTTAGGTCTCTCAGATCTAACATAGGACTGATGTATCCTGTCCACTTGGGGACCAGGAAGTATCTGGAGTAGAACCCTTTGCCCTTCTGGCAAGAAGGTACACGTTCTACAGCACTTTTGGTTAATGACGCTTATACCTCTTCTTTTAGGAGGGACAGATGTCCTGGGGGATAAGTTGAAAGAGATGGAGGATGCTCTGGAGGGGTTTCTAATAACTCCAGAGCATGTCCCTTGGCAATTATCTCCAGGACTCACTTGTCTGTGGTAATCTCCCTCCACTGTGTCAGATGAAGGGAGAAGCGACTCCCTACCACAAACTCCTATGGCTGAAGTGGTGTGGTGGGAGTCCAACATGTGTCATGCTTTGCCAGTGGAGGCAGCTCCACCGATTCTGGATGCTTTGGAATGGGCTCCTAGGGGAGGGAGAGCTGGTAAGGCCTTGCTGATGGTAGGGCTTGATAACCACCTCTGGCAGCAGGCTGGTGAAAGTACCCTTTACCCCAACCTCAACCAGGAGTGGGATACAAGGATCTGACTGACCTTAAAGTCATTTTTGAGAATTGACGGCCTCTTAATATGTCTCCTATATAGTATCCAAACAGTCTGGTGCCTCTAAACAGAGCGCTCAAACTGTTGTATATCAGTTGCAAACCCAGCCACTCTAAGCCAAGAATACTTTCTCATGCAAATACCAGTGGCAGCTGCCCTGGCAGATGCATCTGAAACATCATAAGCTGAGCGCAGCAGCCTTCCAGAGGCTATTTTTTATATGTGACCATGCGAGACTGGTAGTTAGCAATATGCAGGCCTAATGAGGAAGAAGCGTATGTTCACTTACCCATTACATCAAGCCTCCTAGAACCCTTATCGGGGGCAGGGTAAATGCTTTGGTACCCTAGACCTATCATGGGCAGCAATTATGACCACAGAATCTGTTTCTGTCTGGTTGGCATAAGGACCAACCTAGCCTATAAGAAGGACACCAGACAAAGTTAAAACTTACACCATGTCTGACATGTTTCGAAGCCAAAAGCTCCTTTCTCTTGAGAAAGGAGCTTTTGGCTTGAAACATGTCAGGCATGGTGTTTTTGTACGCAATAAAATGTAAGTTTTAACTTTATCTCTGTCTGGCGTCCTTCTTATAGGCTAGGTATGTGCTTGGAACCTTAGTCATTTTACATTATCATAGTTCCTTTAGCACAACCGTTTCTGTGTGCACACTCTTTTTGTTTTGTGGTTGGCATAAGGCTTGGCAGCAGGTGCAAGGTATTGCTAGTTAGGTTTTCTGGGTACAGCTGGTGTAGTATTCGGCCTGTACCATGCAGCAAATATGGCATTCTCCAATGCAGGATAAACTGGAGGGACAATGATGGATGGAGTACGGGGACATCCAGAAAATCCACCAATTATTTTTTTGGTGGAATCTTCTTCCACAGCAAAACCCACTGCAGTCTGCATTTGCTGCATCACTCTTTGGAAGGAAGGTTCTTGAGGAGACCTGGGTATATACATCACAGAATCCTCACTACAGGAAGGTACTGTGGAGCTAGAATGTGGAGCTTGATGTTCTTCTCCATAATCCTCCTCTTCAAAATCCTCCTCCATTACGAGATCTGGGATTATATTCTTCCTCGTCATCAGCATCCCTGTCAGTGGTGGGAATGGAGGACCTTGCTGGCGACACCAAGGGATGCAGCTCAGGAGGTACCTCCTGTGTACCAGCTGATGAGGTCAACAGGGCCTGTGACGCAGGAACCCCTGTCAAAGGCAGTACGGGCTGCATAGGCAAGCCTGGAAATATGTTCTGTATCATATATGAGAACAATGCTAGTACTGCCTTTGTGTCAATGGTGCCCTGGCCAGAGGCCATGACCACTGGAGTCGATAACGGGCCTGGACCTGTCGACGACGTACCATCTGTAGTAGGTATAGTAGTGCCTCAGCAAAGCCCCAACCTTGGTGTCTGGTCAACGGTTGGGGGGGGACTAGTGTCACCACTGCCGAGGCGGACAATGTAGGCCGATTACCTGTGGGCTGCAATGGCAACCTAGACCTCACTGGGGAAGCAGATTTGTCCTTCTCCTTATGCTTATGTACCCAATGATGACCCATCTTTTTCGTGGTCTTTAGACTTCAACGACCACAAATCGGTCGATGGGGTTGATAACGACACTTTCTGACCCTCAACTTTTTTCAAGGCCGCTAGAGTTTTTTTCTAATAAAAATTTCTCCAGCACCTTTTTTCTGCATTGCCTGGTTACTTGACTGAAGCCCTGGCAAATCACACATGTCCTGACACTGTGAGAGAGGCCTAAGCAGTAGACGCACACTTTGTGTGTGTCGTCCTTGTAAATCTTTTGTCCACACTTGCAGTACTGGAACAACATCTTTGGTTTCAGCAGCATGCAGAGACAGTGGTGTCACTAAAATATTAGTGATTACTTTAGAATAAAATAATAAATTACAATGGCTAGTTGGTCGGCGTTTCCACAGTAACTGACAACTGCAAGCGATGTTGGGAAAAGAACTGAGGAGAGATGGGGCTACCCATGTTTATGTGGGCGCTGAAGCTTGACGACATTGTGGGTGGCCCCCACCTAGCAAAAGTTTCTGGTGGTCCTAGTGCTGATGTGGGTATAGTTCCAAAGGTGTGGCCTAAGGGAAGAGACATCCTCGAAGATCTGGCTGGACTCCATCTCCAAATACAGTATCCAAATAATTCAAATCCTATACATCTCCCAGCTTAATTCAGATCCCACCCACCCACAATACAAATTCACTCCTGAAAGGATAACTGCCTGGAATCTGCAAGTCATTTTTCTGAGTAGAAGCTGATTTTAAAAGCTAGTTCAAATTATTTTATTGTTCCAGCTACGCAGGCTTGTTTGTTATATAAGTGGACATTTCTGATTTACATGCTGCTGGTAAGGACCATTTTAGAACTCTGTAATGTAGTTTACTTCCTTGTTCTGATCTTCTATTGCTAGCACAACACATCAGTGTTCTACTACGGAACTCTCTGGTTAAGAGGGACATAAACTACATCATACAGTTCTAAAACAGTACTTACCACCAGAGTGTAAATCAGAAATGCCCACTGTGGGTACTTAAAAGTCTGTATAGATGACACAATAATAGAATTTGAACCAGTACTTTAAAACATCTTCCACTGGAAAACATGACTTACAGTTCCACTGTAGTTCTCCTTAAATTGACCGAATCCTAAGCACTCACTTGAACTGCACAACTGACTCTGGCACCCTCCTGAATGCTCTTGGCAACTGTGAGTTGGTTTACTGTGTCCAAAAGTTTCATGATCTAAACTCTCTCCAAATATAATAACAAGATCATAGCACAACCTAAGGCGGGAAGCATATCTTATTAAACTCATGAACACTGACTAAACTTATTTGATGCTCTCAGGGGTATCAATCATGCTTCACCTTACCTCTAAATTCAGAGGGGCCTGTGACAAGCACTCATCCTCACCAAACCCTAAATAAATAGGTATCATCTTCCATGGATTTCCCTCCAGCTCCTTGCCCTCCACAAAGCCTACGATGCCAGCTAGCTGAAACACAAGGCACTGGGTACCTCCATCAACCTCAGCACCTACTGCTGTGTAGTAACTTCCTGAAACTGGTTAGAGTATCCCAAACTAACTATTTCTCACCTAATTTTCAAAACAACTTAAATAACCCTCTTAATTTGTGGTATAAAATCTTTTTGGCCCTCATCCTCAGAACCCCCCACCAGACAAAACAAACGTGTCATTTTTGATTCCATATAAGCTGCTTCTCTTTTCAAAAATTTCTTCACCAGCTATGCCATATTTCACCTCAACTTGCCCCCTGACAATTTTTCCATTCTCCCTGCCTCCCTTTTCTTTCTCCCCTCTCCCCTCTTCCCTCTTCCCAAATCCCTTATCTTTAATTACATGCATTCACTCAGTTCTGTTAAGAGCTGTAGCCTCAATGGTAGTGACTGTTCCTTTATCAGTCTTGCAGCCCCAGCCAACACACCCCCTTTCCCGATCACTGATCTCATTAACCTTTTAGTCTACACTAGTACTGTACCAGTTTCCTGAAAATTTGCAAAGGTTGTACCCCTTCATAAAGAGGGTGATACTTCACATCTCAGAACTACTAAACTATCTCCTTGTTCCCAGCCCTGGTCGAAATACTGGTGCATGGTCAGCCTGTCAGCACAGCAGCAGGACTACTGCTCATGATACTGGCAATGCTGGTTCGGAAGTTAGCCTGGGTCACTGGGGGCTGGCCTGGGGTAGGAGGATTGAGCATCCCAGAGGATGCTCTTCTCCTCTGGAGAGGGAAGGCCCCATCCTCCCCCTCATTACTGCCACCTGGGTGACCACAGATGGCAATCTTACTGGAGAGCCGAGAGAAGGGGCAAAATCGCTGTTGTCAGTCCTAGGCATGCCTTGCATGCAGGCACAATGACAACATGGCACCCAACATCCACAGGGAAGGAAGAAAAACAAAAACTTGGCTCGAGCCGCTGAGGTGAAGGACTGCGGTATATCTGGGCCCTGCATCTCTACCTTGACTCACCACCTGACCTGACGACCCATGAAGTTTGGGGGTACATCCCTCCACCCTGTTCCAGCCTGGAGAGTACAACCATCACTTGATGGAGGATTGGTGGCCAGGTAAGAGGTGCAGGGGTCTGGTAGGCCTTGGGAGCTCTGGAGGGAATCGGAGGCTGAAGTGGAGAAAGCGGCTAAAATAGAAAGTTAAAAATACTGCAGCATGCTGCTCAGGGCTTACTTAGCTCTCGACATTCCTTAAAGATTCAGATTTCCTCCTGGGTCCAACACCATTTGGGGATGCATATAATATAGAGAGGGCACATCGGTCTTTAAGAGAGATCCCCCCACCAGGGGTTCACCCCAGGGTTATTATCATGTGGTTTCTGAATTACAGAGAAAAAGCTCATGTTCTTAACAGAGCAAAAGCACTCAAGAACCTGCAATGGAATGGGGCTGCTATATGGCTATTTCAAGACCAGACACCTGCCATTCGTGAAAAGCAGAAAGAATATTTAGACATTAAGAAAAAGTTACATCTTGCGGGTGTGAAGTTTAGAATGCAACACCTGGCTACCCTGGTGGTCAAGCTTCAGTCTGGAGATCGGAGATTTCTGACAGCGAAAGATGCTGCGGAGGGGCCGAGAGCTGAATTTCCGGATCTGTTTAGGTCTGCACCCTGAATGTGTGAGGAGAAAGAAGATGTCAGACAAGGCTGAGAAATGTTTCCTGCATATATAAGTATTCATGGGGCAGGATGGACTGGTAGAGACTCCATGCAGCCCCCTCGAGAAGACTTTGTGGTTTAAGACTCATGGGGTTTATGGGGGGGGTGGGTTTGTGGGTTTTTCTTCTTTCTGCCCTCGTCAATGACTCTGGAAGGTAAGGTCAAGCGGAGATATATGGCTGAGGAGATAGAACTAATCATCGTTAATTATGCATGATATGCTATGCTTATTTGCTTATGTAGAGCATTTTATTCAACTTGTGTATTGCTTGCAGTTTGGATGTAAATGATAACTGGGACCTCATTATCATGGGGATTTGAAATTGGTAAAGTGCAAATATAGTTGTTCCTAGGGTATATGGGGCCACTTTGTTACCACTTCTAATGCCATTTGTTTTTGAGTTCATAGGATTAGGGCAGAGTGGGTATATTAATGGGACGTTTTAATTTTAAAAAAGGGGAACTTAGCCCCAGCCCTATGGGGCACTCAAGGGGTACAAGAGGCCCTTGGCTCTTAGTAAGGGTTTAGGCGGGCATGGGGGTGCTCTCAGGGCTAGGATCAGGGAATATGATAAAGCGGGGGAAGGTTTGGGGGGGTGGGGAAGAGAGAAAATCCAAAAGGTAGATAATTCTATTCCGGCAGACTTTGTTGCGGTGAAAGGAAGAGGTATGGTAAGCTACTATGATAAATATTAACATTGTATCTTGGAATGTTAAAGGCCTCAGAGGGAGGAAAAAAAGGCTAGTGATTTTAAAGCATATATATCAGCTGGGGGCTCAAATAGCAGTATTGCATGAAACCCACTTGTTAAAGGAAGAGTTAACTCTTTTGAAGAGACTTTGGGTGGGCCGAGTTTTAGGAGAGGGGAAAGCAAAAGCTTCAGGGGGCGTAGCGATCTTGATCGTGAAAAGTTGTCCGTTTGTGCCTTCGCAATTTAAAGCAAGAGAGGATGCTCAGGGGGTATTTGTTACAGGCACTATTATGGGTAGGTTATTAACAGTTGCCTCTGTATATGGACCAACTCCCTCTAACCCCGACTTCTTCGCCTCGCAGTAATTAGACTTAGCTACCCTTTCAACTCACCCTTTAATTATAGCAGGTGACTGGAACCTGTGTCCTAATAATCTACTGATAGGAAACCCCCATCTAAAAAACACACCCCTCCAGAGCGCAAGTGGCTTTGGCTAGATTTCTAGAGGTTACAGCACTGATGGACCCCTTTCGGGTGTTTAATCAAGGGGACTGCAATATGACTTTTTATTCAGGGGCACATAAAACTCAATCACGTATTGATTTTTTTTTGGTTAATAAGGAGGCCCTGCAGGGTGTTAGGAAAATGCTAACCCACAGCAGAATTTTATCCGACCACTCTCCAGTGCAGCTATCATGGGTGCTAGAGTTTGTTCAGATGAAACCCTTTAGATGGAGGTTAGATGAATCGCTATTTTTAGAAGACAATATGATACCCCGACTGGAGGAAGTTCTGAGGGATATTGTCCAGACCCAAATTCCTACACTTAATAATAAGAATTTAGCGTGGCCTACCTGTAAAGTACTATATGCTGGTGAAGCCCAAGATTTACCGCCAGGAGAAATGGTATGAGAAAAGCAAGGAGGAATTCATGTAGGGTGCTATTAACTCACTTACCCCTTAGAGGGTTCTACTGAGGAGGTGGATAGTGAATTTAAGGATCTGAGGGACGAAATGACAGACATCCTTTACGGTAAGCTGGAGGCCTGGACTGAAAAGCTTCAAGCTAATTATCTTTTACAAGGGGGCATACCTAGTAAGCTTCTTGCAAACAGAGTCAAAGACTGGGAGGCAGCTCGAATGATCCCTTTAATAGAATACCAGGGGAAAGTGATAACAGAGCCGCAGAGAATGGCGGATGCTTTTGCGGATTACTTTGCAGAGATCTATCAAGGGGACTCGCGTAGTAGCAAGGAGGAGCTGTGGGGTTTTTTGGAGAGCATAAGTTTGCCTAGACTGGACCAAGCACAAGCTCAGACACTAGCGGCCCCTATATCAGAGTCTGAAATTAGGGAAGTGATTAATGCATTACCTAAGGGCAAAACTCCGGGACCGGATGGCTTATCAGCTCAGTTTTATAAAGTACATTCGCAAACTCTCCTACCCCTACTGTTGGATTTATTTTCTAATATTATGTCGGATGGGGTTCCCCATCTGCCACTATATCAAGCTTATATTACACTTATCCCTAAGCCAGACAAACCTAAAGAATTACCAGGGAGCTATAGACCTATTGCTTTGATGAACCAGGACATTAAGTTATTAACTAAAATATTAGCTAATAGAATCCTAAAGATTGCTCCTCTAATTATTAGTCAAGACCAAGTTGGATTTATGCCAGGTAGGGGGGTGCATGATGCTTTGCGGAAGCTTCATCATGTACTTTGTGAGGCCTCTAGCTCTTGGTCAGGTATGGCGCTAATTTCTTTAGATGCCGAGAAGGCCTTTGACAGGGTCTCCCACTCTTTTCTATTTGCTACTGTGGAGAAGATGGGTTTCCCGAAGGGTCTCCTTAGAGGTATTAAGAATCTCTATGCCGCGTCTACAGTTAGGGTCCTCTGCAATGGTTATTTATCGAAAGAATTTCGCCTTGATAATGGGACTAGACAGGGTTGTCCCCTCTCACCAATTTTATTTAATATATATCAGGAGCCCCTATTGAGAGCGATTCAGGTAGACCCGGAAATACGGGGGATTGTTGTTAAGCGGAGAGAAATGAAGTCGGTTTTTCCAGACGATATTTTGTTACACCTGCAAGACCCAGCGAAGAGCTTTAAAAGGACTCTTGAAATTATAAAGAGATTTTCTACGGTCTCGAATTATAGCTTAAATCTGAATAAGACTCAGGTTCTCCCCCTTACCCCATGTGTGCATAAAGCAGATTTTGAACCTCTGCAATTGAACTGGGCTCCAGATAGGATTAAATATCTTGGTATTTGGGTTACTGCTAATCCGGAGGAAGGAGTGGAAGCAAATATAAATAAGGTGCTTTCAGTAGCTAGAATAGACATAGTTAGGTAGAATAAACTTCCCCTGAACATGACGACTAGGATCGGTTTAATTAAAATGAACCTATTGCCCAGGTTTTTGTATCCAATATATTCGTCCCCGTATCATATTCCAAAGCGTTGGTTTACTAAGATACAAAAATTATTTTCAGATTTCTCATGGAATTCTAAACCACCTAGGAGGAAACATAATATATTGCGCCTTCCCTATAGTTTGGGGGGTCTCAAAATTCCAGACCTCCATTTATATTATGTAGCTGGACAGTTAGCTATAATGGGTCAGTGGAATAGGACACAGGAGGAAGAGGGCTATACTCCAACCTGGTTACACATTGAGAGACAAATTTTGAGGGATAAGGGTATATCCCCAGATGCAATGCTCTATATTAATCCAGAAAGTTTGCCGGAGGAAGGGAAAGGTACTCCAATATATAAGTCAGTCTTGGCTTGGTGGGCTTTTTTATCTCCGTCCCAGAAAAAACTGCAGAAGGGCTGCAGGACCCAACCTATTTTGGGTAATCCCAATATGACCATTGGCGGTCGAGTAATTAGGAATTACTAGGCCTCGCAATTATGCAACTTTGACTGGGCAGATTTTATTCTAGATGATAGGGTAGTTTTTCCAGCTCAATGTAGAGGTATTAATTTTTTTAAGAGGATACAGGTTACCAAAATGCTGCAGAAGGTGTTGAGGGAGAATAGAGTCCCCAGGGACTCATTTACTAGGATAACCTTAAGGAACTTAACTACCGTATAAACCTTTTTCACTCGCATATAAAGTGCTGTTGGACTTCTTAAGTAGGGATATCTCTGCAAGGGTAGCATATTGGGAAAAAAAAATACTCACCTGAGGCCGGATTGGAAAGCAATCTGGAAAAGCTCTGGTTATATACCTATACCTAAATATAGGACTATGTAGTTCTTTATATTTTCTAATATGTACTATACCCCTTCCAAATTATGTTCTAGGAGGCTTAGACAGACAGATCTATGTTTTAGATGTGGATCGAGTCCAGGGATGCATTGCATATATTCTGGGACTGTCCTAGGATCTACCCCCTTTGGGTTCAAGTTAAACAAAATATGGACCCCATTCTAAACTATGCGGAATTTATCCTGCCCGAGATCTGTGTATTGGGGGATATGGCCCAAATCTCAGGGTTGCATATTAAATATCATATAGCGTTGATGTCTGCTCTAATTAAAGCTTTTGTTTTGAGGCATTGGAAAAGTGACCTTATCTACTCATATGACCAGTGGTTAGTGGACTTAATGAGGGTACTCAGCAGGATCAAGGGGCAAATGTCCCGGAATGGAAAGAAAGGAACATATGACAGGAGGTGGAGATCCTTAGAGGTAATATATTCACTTCAGGCTAAAGGTCCCCGAGCACTGATCTGTCTGTCTGAGTGTAATTAATTTAAGGGCTTATTGGTGAAGAATAAATCCCTAGTAGGGGCTTATTTGTTTTCATTTTATGCTAAGGGATTGGGTGTACTATGGTTGATTTTACTAGGACGTTAATGTATGTAGTTCTTTGTCTGCCAAACAATGCTACTAGGGGGATTCTCTCTCTTTCCCTGGGACACCGCTGCAGGACTATACCCCAATCGACAGATGGGTGTAGCGAGTTTAGATCACTGGGTTAGGATTATTCCCAAATGGTGGCTGTTCATGATAAGATCTTGAATTTTGAATGCATAAGCATGATTATTGAAGGGTTAGAGCAATTGTTAAGACAATTCGGACGGGTGTCTACTGCAGCTGTGTATGTATATAGTTATAAATGTATATAGTTGCCCTACCCAGTTTGGGGGTGGGGACCAGGGAAGTCCTGGGTATTAATGTGTGTGTGTCTGTCTGTATGTTTAAGAAAATGTCAATAAAGATGGTTTAAAAAAAAAAAAGATTCAGATTTCCTGAGCTCTTGCTAGACAGGCTTCAAGGAAAACAACTTAGTTAAAATGACCCTCCTGACATGCACTATTCATATCCATAATGCTACTGATCAAAAAACCTTACTGCTACCATCTGTTGACTGTCCAGTGTTGGGAATGGAAAAAAAAATCACTGTGGGAACCCACCTCTGAGGCAGCTCAGCTTCCACTTTATTTAGTCAGTTTAAGACTTTAGAGGGGTACATTTTACACAGGAGCAGGTCTTCCCAATTTTGCACTAGGAATTGAGTCGGACTTCTAATTTCACTCCTGGATCCGAGTTCCCCTGGGTCCCCCCCATTTCAACCACTGACTTTGCTAAAGCCCTTGACAGTGACTTTCTCCCCCTCCTCTTGTATAAGCTTTCAAAGGCAGGGTGATCACCGCAGATGGTAGACTGGTTTAGATCACACCTCACAGGCCACCTCCAATTTGTACATATTGGATTTTCCATTTCCCTTCCATGCCCTAAAGCTTCTGGGGCCCCCTAAGGTTCTATCCTTCAACCTATTTCGTACTCCTATTTCTCAAAAGACCTCCCCTCCTTCTACATCCAATCATACATAAACATGTATGCTAACGACAGTCATCTTTAGCTCTGAACTAGATAGATCTCTCCTTTTATAAAAGGACTTTGAAGCAGTCCAGCAGTGGTCACCATGAAACTGCCTCTCCATGTCGACAAAACTGTTGCCATGACCTCTTGTACAAACAAACTCAGATCCACCACTGCCCCTTCCACTGTTGTCTTTAATGGTTCCCCCATTCTGCAAGCTGACATGTTCAAAAACTTGAGCATCTAGCTTGACAAACACTTTGATTTCTCTCACCATATGCAGGTCATCGGCTCCAGATTGAGTCCCCTCTTGGCAATGTATACCATCATAAATACTGTCTCCCACTGGTGGCTAGACATGAAATTATTTTGAAGATTATGTTACCCGTAAACTATGGTGACAAACGGCAGCATATTTGAAGTGTCTGCACTGCACAAGCTGTGTTTGTGCCACACAAAATGGGATATTAGCAATCTGAAGGCAGTTTGCCCAGTAATCCCCAAATTAAATGTTGCAGTTTGTATGGCACAAAGCCTTTTGCACATTAGTGCACAGCAGGGCTCGAGCACTTGCAAATTAAAGGCAGAGCCCATGCACACATGGCACAATGTTATATTAGAAGCCTGGTGGCTACACTATCTGTTTGCACAGTGCTAGTTAACACTTGGCAAAAGCATGCTTCAACAGCACGCAGATGGTGTGGACAATAGCAAACAATGTACTAGAGCTCTGTGAAAGCCAGTTATGATGCAGTGGTAGACCAAAGAGATGGACAAACACTTGCAATGAATTTCTCAGCAGTATTGCTGATGGTAGGTGGAATACTGTGACTGACATCCACGCAAACAGTGGGCCTAAATATCATTTACTTATTTCAAAGGTTTCACCAGAAAAGACATATTGAGCTGCCAACAGCTCATTTCTAGAGGTATCCTGGGGCAGCAGGGAAATGGAGAAGGCTCAACAGGTGATTAGAGTTAATATCATAACAATATTACAATACAAAAATAGGAGTCATATACAATAATGCAGCATATCAAAGGAACATAATCATAAATACAAAAGGCAGATTAGTACAAGAGATACATGTAGCAGATATAATTGAGTTATATTATGTAGGGGGTAAATGAAAATTACGTACCAACCGTAATTATGATCTTTCTGTGTATCTTCACCATTCATCACATATGGGTACTTGGCCAGAGGCTATGACCCCGCGGAGGCTTTTTTTTTTTGCAGGTGGAGTCGATGCACTCTCGGCACCGCCCTTGAGGCCGATGTTCCACGTGGCGCTTGCGGGTTGGTTGAGGCGCCAGTGACTCTGCCTGCCTGCCAGTTCTGAGTCGCCGGAGAAGTGAGGAAAAAAGAGGGTGGGAGGGAGGGACAAGAGAGTCCAAGGGACAGAAAAGGAAGAGATATAAAACCAAAAGGAGAAATAAACGACGGAGAGGACAAGGCAAGCGAGAAACAACATGCTAGGGAGATTGGAAAGGGGGCCCCAATCTCTGGAAAACAGAAAAGGGTGGGAGTTAGGGAAGGGTAGGAAATTTTGAGATATAAATGTTTGACATGAGAGGGGGAACAGAAAGACAGAACATGTTGGATTCTGTCCTGTCTCCAAATTGTATAGGAACTGCAAAAAGGAGCCAAGAGGCTTAACTGCCAGAACTCAAGGCACAGATTCACTGGCAAAAACTCCTTTAAGGCAGAAAACGGTTAATCTTAGAGGACAGGAACAGAGGTTCTGCCCCCTCTCATATGTAACAACGAGAATTTTTAGTTGGGATAAATGAGCTTAAAGACTTGTCCAGAGGACAAGAAAACTAGAATTTGAAAAGAGAAAGAAGGAGGCGAGGATGGAGGGCAACTGCCCTCTCTCACTCCAAAGGAGTGGAGCAGAGCACTGACGAGGGAGTGCCGCCCCATCCTGACCACTCTCTCCCCAAACATACCATCCCACACTGTGCCCCAGATCACTCCCCCCCCTCCTGACAAAGACCACTCCACCCTCATCAGTCAGACTGGTTTCGCCCATCATTTCCCTAAAATCTGGAATTCCCTCTTCCCTGAAATACGACACTCCTCCTCCTCCAACTACTCCCTTACCTCTGCACTACACAATTACCTTTCCCTCAGCTGTTCCTGCTTTAACCCACCTTAATAACTATCCCCAGTTTCTGCCTTCCTACCATGACCCGCAGGGATCTCAACATCCTGAAGGGGGAAATCAGGAAATGGCTACCCCTTCTCCTCATATTCAGTTCTTGCCTCTCCTCCTCTCTTCTCCACCTACCCTTCTGGGTCACCAGTGTGCACAACCTAACCCCATCCTTTTTACTCCAACAGCACTTGTGTACTACCTCGAGCCTGCTCCTGATACACTCATGCACTATAAATGGTTCTATCGCATTGTTACTGTTTTGTCAATATATATTGACAAGGATGTACACACACACACATACTGTGTGTGTGTGTATATATATATATATATATATATGTGTGTGTGTGTGTGTACATCCATGTCAATATATATTTGATTGAATGAAAGGCATACATGTTCACCCAGCAGAAAAAAATAACCATAGTAATCTTGTTTCTTTTAGGGGATCCCTCAGTATGCTTAACTAATGCAGTCTGCCTTCTGTGTTGAACTGCCTTGGAGGAGAAAGGAATGTATGTAAATGATGGAACTCTCACTGGTTCATGCCAATTTTAAACTGCTGCCCCTAGTAACTGCTGTGTTCTGAAAATGCTCAGATTCATTGCGAAGTCTAACAGGGTGAAGACACGCTAACTAGCTATACTAGTTAATACCATTCCCATCTTAACAAATCCCAAAAAAACATGGTCGCTGTAAGAAGTGACAAAGAAGTTAGGACAAACTGATTTAAAAATTTCAACCATTAACCAGAATAAACATTAGAACAGATAGTGGCCAGCAGGAATGCATAATAAAGGATCCCTTTTTCTTGGTTCTGGAAGGGGAGGCAGGGTCAGAGCTTTAAGCATACTGAGGGATCCCCTGGAAGAAACAAGATTACTATGGTAAGCAAATTTTGCTTTAAACCCCAGGAATCCCTCAGTATGCTTAACTAATACAGACTACAAGCAGTATCTTTGGTGGTAGGATAGAGAACCTACTTAGGGAAAAGGTTCTGCAGAACTGCTGTGCCAAATCTGGCATCACTTCTGGACTGTATGCCCAAACAGTAATGCTTGGTGAACGTGTGAACAGTTTTCCATGTAGCTGCTTTGCAAATTTCCAAGAGCCAAGCCTTCAGGTCAGAGATACTTGAGACTGCGATACAGGATCCTGCCCTGCGAGCATAGAAACATAGACTTTGACGGCAGATAAGGACCGCTTGGCCCACCTAGTCTGCCCATTTCCCTACCTACAGGATAAGCCGCAGATCCTAGTTAACCAACAGCCTATTTCTTCCTACCCCCCACAAGAATTGCTTTGTGTCTGTCCCATGTATTCTTGAATTCTCCCACAGTTTTAGACCCCACAACCTCCTCAGGAAGGCTGTTCCATGCATCCACTACCCTCTCTGTGAAAAAATACTTCCTCACATTGCCCCTGAACCCCCCATCTTTAAATTGTGTCCCCTTGTTCTTGCATGTCTCTTGGACTTTGTTGATTCCACTGAGGTACTTAAACGTTTCTATCATGTCCCCCCCTCCCTCCTTTCCTCAAGGGTATAAATATTAAGCTCTTTTAGTCTCTCCTCATATGGCTTCTCTTGCAGATTCTGCACCACGTCTGGTGCTACCAGAATCATTGTTGCTAGCTGTGTCCTGAGTTTTATCAGTGGCCTGCATACAAACTGCCCCAAGATCTAACAGGTTGATGTGCAGAAGTGATTATTGGGGGGACCATGTATCGCTGGCAGTTAGGTCAAGCATGTGTGCCCCCATCCTAAGAAAAACAGAGGAAGTGGAGGAAAGGCACAAAGAAATCTGCCTGACCAATATACTGCTAGGGCATCCACTGTCACAGTCCCCCGGGCTGGAGGTCTGCAGCAGACCTGTGTCAGCTGGTGGTCATCTGTGGATGCAGAGAGATCTATCTGGTGTGCCCCACCTTCTGAACACTGTCTACAGGACATGCGTGTTTATGGACCACTCGTGGTGGTTCTGGCTGATCCTACTGAGGGAGTCTGTCAGAATGTTGTCTTTTTCTGGAAGGTAAATGGCAGATAGAGACACCTGCAGGGAGTAGGCTAGGTTCCAGACCTTCATGGCCTCTGTGCACAGTAAGGTCGACCTGGTGTGTTCCCTGTTTGTTGATGTAATACATGGTGGTAGTGGTCTGTTCTGACCTGCACTATTTTGCCCTTGAGCTGAGGTGAAAATGACTGAAGAGCCAGGTAAGTTGCCCTGAAAGCTCCCTGTGTTGTATTTGTTACCTCCTTGTTTAATCTGTATATCGCTTCTCATAGTTGTGTACTTGTTTGCTGCAGAAGCACTACTCTGTTCAACTTTGTATCTATTGCTGTGCTCACTCGTTGTACGAAATTTATCCTGTACAACTGTTGCATCAACTGCTGCACTGTCAATTGTATTGCACTCTCCGGGTCGCCCCTGAAAAAGGGATTGTCTTGTCTCAGTGGGCTTACCCAGTTAACAAAATTCAATAAATAAATAAAGTGTACCAAAGAAAATGTCTCACAGCACTGTGAACATCTGGATTTTCAGAAATTTATTTCAGTCCCTTAAATCCAGAATAGGGTGAATTCCCCTACTCTTTTTGGTTACTAGTAACTACAGTACCTAGAACAGAACTCTATTTCCTGATCTGATTGTGGGATTCATTCCACTGCAAATTCATTTTGAGATGACATTTCCTGTGAAGGAGCGGGAGCTGATGGGAGATGTATCCTTGCCCCGCCCTGCTGGATGACTGGATGGAGTATGGAGGAATGGAATGATGAAGCCCAATCGAATCAACATTTGTGCCCACTGCTGAAAGATGATTTCTCCCAAGTGTGGGCGAGTCAGGAAAGTCAACTCCAGACTGGGATTCCTCTACAAGAGAACACAAGTTCCTGCTTAGGAGAACTAAAAGGTTCCCAGAAAAAGAAGATGGAGGGATTGTTGCCTTTCATTTATGTAGAACTAAGGAGTTTCAGAAGGCTTCAGCTGTCTTCAGAATCCAGAGGAACCATTTATTTTCAAAAATACTGAGCCCATAGCAGAGAATGAGCATGAGAAAGACTTGGGGAAACTCCAGTTTAGGCCAATGAATATACTCGGACTATGCCATGCTATATGCCTGGTAACTTGTTATCCTGATGTCAAGGGTAGAGGGATGATACATATGGCACCCATAAAGTACAGCCTTTTGAATTCTTTGACTTACAGGGATGCTGCATTGAACTGTCTGGGACACTTCCTATGTAGTACTTACTGTTATCGACTGCTGCCACCACAGGCACAAAAGGTGGTTCAGTACAAAAGAAAGCCTTGCACCTTGACAACAGATATAATCCATTAGTGTGCACTGGCAATGGCTGTATCCCCGAGAGCATGGTAATCTCCACAATAGGGGACAGAGCCCCCATCCTCTGCTGTGAATACCTAGCTAAAGTACTTATTGAGGATCTCAACCTTCTTTCCAGCCTTCTCTACACAAACATTTCCTGGTTTTAGCCTCAGAATGCCCTCCTTGGTTTTCTGCTTCTCTCTCATCTACAGAAGGAATTGTCATTTTCTTTTACACCATCAGCTATCCTCTACCTGTATTATTGGCGTCACCGAGGACATGCCATTACATAGAAACATAGACACTGAAGGCAGAAAAAGACAGACGGTCCATCCCTTGTCAATAAACGGAGGAAGGATGGCTACTGATGGAGGACAAGTATGAAATGAAAGTGAGCACTCTGATATACAATTTGTTAAATATTAATACTTGCAGTTCTTTACTAGATTAGTTATTTACGAAAAATAATTTTGGGCCATTACGGTCAAAAAAGCCTTTGGTTTTTGATGTCAAAGGTTTTGAAGCAATCTCCCATATAAGAAGAAAAAGTAATTTTACAGCGTTTAAACTAGGAAATTGTAAGCATTTAAAATCCAAACAGATGTACATGGTTTAAGGGTATGTGATGTGCATTTGTTTTTTATACTGACAGACAAGAAAAAATTACTCACCATAGTAATGTTGTTTCTTCTAATGGAGTCTTGCTGTATTCAGACATAATGCAGTTAGCCCCAGCACTTGAACTGCCCCGGAGAGGAAAGAGTTAACTCTATGCAGAAGCACAGAACGTTGAGCTCGAGCTCAGTTTTCAAACCTCTGTCTGTGGTACTTCCCAGTGTAACCGTCAGATTCTTACGAGCTAACTAACTAGTAACTAAAGTATGGAAACTGTTCAAATATAGCCAAAGGGCAAAATATATTTTTGCCCCAAAAGACTCAAGTCGAGAACCCAAGAAGGAAAGGTAGTGACAATATTAAGTAAAACGCCAGAAAAAATATCAATAACAACATCTACCCCACCCAAGAGGGAGGGTACAAGGTACACCACGAGGTGCAACACTGTACCTGCCAGCCCACTTCCCAAAACCAGGTTCTGAGAGGGGAGGCGGGGGGTGGGGGTGGGGGTCTGAATACAGCAAGACTCCATTAGAAGAAACAACATTACTATGGTAAGTAATTTTTTCTTCAAACAACATGAAGTGTTGCTGTATTCAGACATAATGTAGACTACCAAGCAGTTCCCTATGGAGGAGGGAATGCAGAACCTACTTTGGGAAGAGGCTCTGCAGTACTGCTGTACCAAACCTAGCATCACTCCTAGCCTGGATGTCCAGGGAGTAATGCTTGGTGAAAGTATGCACTGTTTTCCAGGTGGCTGCTTTACAGATCACTAACAAAGGTATATCTCTGGCTGCAGCTAGAGAAGCAGCTGTACCCCAGATCAAGTGAGCCCTCAGGCCTGAATGGGGCATCCTACCTAACTTGTCATAACAAAATTGTATACAAGAAACAATCCACCTGGCAATAGTTCTCTTATTTATTTATTTAGTATTTGTTGACCGGGTAAGTGCACTAGACAAATCCTGCCTATTTTCTGGCACGACCCGGGGAAGGGGGATACAGATGAATGCCAACTGACCTTGAACCTGATTAAGCTGTTGGTGGTATTTTTAGTGAATGAGGGAAATTTGGCCAGGACACTGGGGAAATTCCCCTACTCTTTTCGATAAGTGCCATGGGATCTTTAACATCCACTGAACTACCACCAATCCAGGCAGATAGGACCTCGGTTTAACGTCTCATCTGAAAGACGGCACCTCAGAAGTGCAGCACCCCTCTCATGCTGCACTAGTGTAAGTACTGGGATATTAACCTAAGTGCCAGATGTGGGAACTGAACCCACAGCCCTCTGATCTCCCGGCCTCAGAGGCGAGTGTGCTACCTACTGAGCCACTGACACTGATAGTCCTGTCTTAGTGGCAGGCTTACCCTTTCCCACTTCACCATAAGTGAGAAACAATTGAAGACAGTCATTTCTATGTGCCTTAGTATGCTCAATGTAGTAGCTAAGGGCCCTCTTAACGTCCAGACTGTGTAACCTTCTTTCACCTGAAGAAGAATGGTCAGTGAAAAACACAGGGAGAGA
The DNA here is from genome assembly GCA_016271365.2 of Neoceratodus forsteri. Classification (NCBI taxonomy): domain Eukaryota; kingdom Metazoa; phylum Chordata; order Ceratodontiformes; family Ceratodontidae; genus Neoceratodus; species Neoceratodus forsteri. The sequence continues at coordinate 456,389,954 of CM028135.1, read as the reverse complement.
TATAGACTGGTTTAGATGAAAATCTGAAACCACTTTGGGCAAGAACTTCCTATTGGTTCTGAGGACTACTTTGTCCCTATGGAAGGAGATGAAGTCAGGTTCCACTGACAGAGCGTGTAACTCACTAATCCGCCTGGCACAAGTAATAGCTACCAGGAACACAGTTTTCCAGGTCAAGTACTTCAATTCGGCCGAAGCCAGAGGTTCAAAGGGTGGCTGCATTAGCTGAGCTATGCAGACAGTAAGATCCCAGAGGAGGGCTCTCTAAAGGGAGGGTTAATGTGAACCAGACCTTTGAAAAACTTTCTGAAAACAGGATGAGATGCTAGGGAAGAGCCCTTCCCTGCTGAGAGGAATGCAGAGACAGCTGCTAGATGAACCTTCAGAGTGGCAGACCTAAGGCCTAAACCATTGAGATGAACTAGATAGTCTAAGGTTGTGGAAATGTCTGCCGAATCAGGCAGGATGCCTTTCTGAGATCAGCAAATACTAAACCTTTTCCATTTGGAGTTGTAAGTTTTTCTAGTGGAAGGTTTCCTAGAGACCATCAGAATACCCAGAACTCCCTGAGAAAGATGTAGAGCTGCATATTGTAACTCTTCAAGAGCCAGGCCTTGAGATGGAGAGACTGGAGATTGGGATACCAGATCCGCCCCTGGGAGGAGGACAGGAGATTGTATGTCCTGGGCAGAGACAGGGGACGTGACACTGACAAGGACAGCAGTAGAGGATACCAAGGCTGTCTGGCCCAATCTGGAGCCACCAGTGTCACCGTGCAGGGTTGAGTCCTGATCTTGATCAGAACTCTGAACATCAGGGAAGGGAGGAAAGCATAGAAACCTGCCCTTCCAGTCCAAAATGAGAGCATCCTGGGGAACCGTCCCCAGGACTGGAGGTCTGCAACAAAACAGAGGAAGTTGATGATTGTCCGGTGCTGCAAAGAGATCTATCTCTGGAGTGCCCCACCTGGAGAAGATGACCTTCAGTATGTGAGGATCCAGGGACCACTCGTGGTGTCCCTGTGAAATTCTGCTCACAGCATCTGCTAGTATGTTGTCTTTCCCTGGAAGGTGAACTGCTACCAGAGAAGTTAGAAGAGAATAGGCCAGAGACCACAGCTTCATGGCTTCTGTGCACAAGGCTGAGGACAGAGTGCCTCCCTGCTTGTTGATGTACCACATTGTGGTGGTGCTGTCTGTTCTGACTTGGACCACCTAGCCCTTGACTGAATCCGAGAAGCTCTGCCGGGCTAGGAAAACTGCCCTGAGTTCTAGGAGATTAATATGAAGGAGAGACTCCTGTGGAGACCAGAGCCCTTGAGCTGTCAGGGTTCCCAGGTGGGCTCCCCACCCTAGGAGAGAAGCATCCGTAGTTAAAACTACTGATGGGACTTGAGGGAGAAATGGAACTGCTTGTCTGAGATTGTCCTGGTCCAGCCACCATTGGAGAGCGTGGACCAGAGTCTGAGTCACTGGAATCAGTTTGATAAGCGAATCCTTCTTTTGAGACCAAAAAGACCTCAGATGAAACTGAATGTCCCTCATCTGGAACCTTGCTCCCTGCATCACTGCCGTGGAAGCTGCCATGTGGCCCAGGAGCGGGAGGAACTGTCTTGCTGGGTGGGAGACCTGAGGTCGAAGGGAGGAAGCAAGATCCACTAGGGCCTTAACCCTTGCCAGGGGAAGGAAGGCTTTTGCTCTTACAGTGTCCAACTCTATGCCTATAAAGGTGAGAAGTTGAACTGGTTCAAGCACAAACTTTGGAAGACTGAGAAGAAAACCCAAGGAGCTGAGTAGGTCCTGGGTAGTTTTAAGAGCTGACTTGACTTGTAAATGAGACTGACCCACTAACAGCCAGTTGTCCAGATATGGAAAGATGGTGATACCCTGTCTTCTGAGGTAAGCCACCACTACTGCAAGGCACTTAGTGAAAACCCTAGGAGCTGATGTTAGACCGAATGGCATGGCTCTGAATTGGTAATGGCCTGAAGGCAACTCAAACCTGAGGTATTTTCTGTGGGAGCACCTGATAGGAATATGGAAGTAGGCATCCTTGAGGTCCAGAGATGCTAGCCAATCCCCTGGCCTTAGAGAGGGAAGGATTATTCCCAGAGTTACCATTTTGAATTTGGGCTTTGAAATGTGTTTGTTCAGATACCTTAGGTCTAGGATGGGTCACCATCCCTGTTTTCTCTGGGTAAGAAAGTACCTGGAATACAATCCTTTTCCCTTGTGCTGAGTCGGAACCTTCTCTATAGCTCTGAGAGCTAGAAGAGAGGAAACCTCTGCCTCTAGGACAAGGGTTTCTGAGACTGATGCAGGTGGAAAAGACTTGGCCTTCTTTTTGGAAATTTTTTGAAGTTGAGGGCCAGTCCCTGGCTTACTACTTCCAGGACCCACTTGTCTGAGGTCACAGACTTCCAGGCCTGGAAGTAGTAAGCCAGCCTGCCTCCTACTGGAAATGGGGAGTTGACCCGGCCTGACACGTTAGGGTGTCTGCTTGGCAGGAGCCTTAGACTGAGAGGAGGAGGAGGGAGCAGCCCTGTTCATCCCCTTCCTACCCCTCTCTCTGAAGAACCCCCTCTATGGGAAGGGACAGTAGGCCTGGGCTTGGTAAAAAGGCCTTTGAAAGGGCCTACCCCTGCCCCTAGACTACTGCTTGTGCAGAGTGGCCTGCCTTTCCTTGGCCTGTGCACTCCTGTACGTGGTCCTATATTCATCCATTTTCTCTTCATGTAAGCCTCTGTCTGCTCCCCAAACAGAGAGTTACCTATTACAGGAAAATCCATGGCCTTAGTCTGGGTATCCTGTGAAAGGCTAGTACATCTGAGCCAAACATGTCTTCTGAGAGACACAGATGTAGCCATGACTCTAGATGCCACGTCACTGGAGTCCACAGCAGCATGAAATTGCATTTTGGATGCCCCAATTCCATCAGCAGCCACCACCTCCAGCTCCTTGGCTAGTTGGGAGAGGCCTGTTTAGCCAGTTCCAGAACCATGTCCCATCTGGATTTCTGGTACCTGGCTATGTAGGCCATATAAGTAGCCTGCCTGAGTCCCAAAGAGGATGTCAAATACTGTTTTTTGGCCATGGTATCCATTTTCCTGGAGTCCTTAACCAGGGGGGGTGTGAAGCCAAAGGAATGTTAGCCCTGTCACAGGCTGCAGCCTGTACTAACCCAACATGGCTGCAATGACTATAGAGGAACTCCACAGCTGAGCCTGATAACGAATACCTCCTGTCCATTCTCTTATCCACAGGAGGTATTGAATTAGGGGTTTGTAAAATTTTGTGTGTCTGTTTCCCCAAAGATTTATGAAGAGGGACAGACAGCTTTTTGGACTCTGGGATGTCCATCATTTCCACAAAATCAGGCTCTTCATCCTCCTCTGCTGCTTCAACCAAGGGAAGCTGCAGGGTTTGTGTCACCTTTTTTTTATTTCTGTATTTTCTGCTCCTCCGGTCGGCAGCCCATTCCGACCGACCCCCCCAGCCCATTCCCCAGAATATCGGTGCCTGTAAGCCCGGCCGCAGGCCAGGCGTGAGAGTCGGTCATCATCTGCGTTGCGGTGTTTTCTGCCTCAATTTTTCACCCAGGAGCCTCAAGGAGTAGGAGGCGCATGTGCGTGGGCGTGCAAGCACCCTCGGCCCCAGTTACAGCTCCTTTCCCCCCATCCCAGCTGCGCCCGGCCCCTCTGAGTCCGTGCCACTCTAGCCTCACTAGGGGTCCCCATTGGCGAGGTGCCGATCCCTCCCGAGAGGAGAGCCTGCCTGCGGTTGCTCAATCCAGCTCAACCCTCCCCCCCCCACTGCCAACCTCCGACGACCCGGGCTCGTTCCTGAACCTGGGTCGCTAGCGTGCTGCGAGGTAAGGTGTCCAGCGCCTCAACCCTCAGCGCCACTGGGCCGGCTTGTGCCACCTTTTTGTAGAACAAAAAGGGGACTCAGAGAGCCTGGGAGGAGAGACACCTGAGGGCCTGTCTAGGGAGATGTCCGGTCCAATGAGCACATCCAAATCCCCATCATCATCATCACCAGGATAGTCTTTGTCTCCCTCCCACTCCTCATAATAAGCATCTGGGTCATAATCTGGAGGAGACGGATCCGACCGAACCAAGCGCCGAACCGGCGGTATCGGTTCAGACGGAACCGGTCTAAGTGATTTGACAATACTAATCGCTTTGGCTATTTCGTTCATGTTGGAGAATGGGACATAGGATCCGAACCGCCAGATTTGGCGCTTTTCTTTGACAGAACTGACTGGTCGGGTTTCCTTTGCCCGAGGAGGTCACGCCTAGGTCAATATGTACCTCCTCAGGTTCAGCCGCAACCGAACCGGGCTGGCCATCGGATCACGGACTTCTCGGCGTCCCTTTCCTTCAGCCTACTCAGTCTTTTATCTAGAGTGGTTTTAGGAAAGTTCTTACAGATTTGGCAGTCTGACTTGAGGTGGTCAAACCCCAGACAATAAACACAGATGAGGTGGGGGTCGGCCTTAGCAAAGGCCTCCCCACACTCAGTACAGTATCGAAACCCAGTGGGACCGGTTTTCTTCTTGGGTTTCTCAGACATGGCCAACCTAACAAATTACCCTATAGAAGCTTTCAAGCCAGGTAATAAAGCAACAAATCGGTTACAAACCGTGTCATGGGCTTTTTAAAAGAACCAGCAAAAGTCCGGTTCTTTTGAAACGGATCGGTCCGGAACACCACACTAATCCCAGAAAGAGAGAAAAATTTTACAAAGTCGGTTCCAAACCGGACTGACCGGAAAGAAACCGAAGAAAGACAATTTCCACTCTTTTTAGCAAAGTAAAACACAGTCACTATCTATCTACATACTATCCGAAAATAACAAAAATATGCAGTTTAAACCGAATGCTTTATTTTTCTTTTACCGAACCGAGCAGAGGAAATCCCCGGAGCGACTCCACTGATACGCGGAGTGAAGAATCTGACGGTTACACTGGGAAGTACCACAGACAGAGGTTTGAAAACCGAGCTCGAGCTCAACGTTCTATGCTTCTGCATAGAGTTAACTCTTTCCTCTCCAGGGCAGTTCAAGGGCTGGGGCTAACTGTATTGTGTCTGAATACAGCAAGACTTCATGTTGTTTGAACTAATTGGTATATTATGATGGTAAAGCATGTACTATCTTATTCTAAGTTGTCTCATATGCCATTATGGTTCAAGTCCAGTGTTCCAGCAGAATTTTACCTGGTTAATAAACAAGTAAATACATAAAATAACCAATTGAGCTATAGAAACAAAAACTCCCCATCTGTGGAGGTAGGCAACTACCTCTGAGGCATTTATTAAATACCGTGGGAGCAGAGAAGAGTGAAAATGGCAGGACTCTATACTAATACATCAGTCACCATTCTGAATCAATGGAACTTCTTTTGGTATTATCTGATTGGGATGCGAAAACTACAAAGGGCTGGCTCTGGATGTTTTTGTTTGTTTTGCACCACTCCATCACTGTAAAATCTTTTTGTGCCATGGTTGTGACTCTGGGATCACAAGTGAACAATCTTTGGATAATGGACATCACACATATGCTTTCTTGCACCAGTAAATGGTGCCATACAAAAACAAAATCATAAACCTCACAATGGAATCTTTATTTGGGGTGATTTGCGAGAGTCAGTGCAAACTTTTTTGGTGGGGTATTGGGACAATTGACACACAGTTTTTAACTGTTCTTCTCCCTTGGGGACAACCTGCTCACTGTTACAGAGGTTTTAAACTGTTTTTTTATGAATCTGGGTTCAGCTGAACAATATGACCTATTATTATTTCATTTGACCCTTACTTTTTATATCCAATGGGTCAGTGTCCCACGTAGATAGATATCTGAAATGAACCCTGCTGATATACATGTTTCAGATCCAGTCTCCGTACTGTAGGAATGAGATAAAATCCCTTAAGAAACCATCCTGAATTTTTGGTATTTCAGGTGTATGTTAAGAGTCAGCTATAGTCTGAGCCACCACCCTCATTATTGAAGAACATGCAAACTGAGGGACTGGAAAAGGATTTCCTTTTACCACTGATGATCTGGAACCTCTTAGTTTAACATAATCTTTTGGATCTGTTCTCTCCAATGGGAGAAAGCGAGAGAAATGCCACATATGTCACTCTGGCTGGAGGGGAATAATTCAAGAGACAGAACTTTTGCAAGAAGTACTTAATCTGAGATGGCATTCGGGGCCCCTTTAAAGGCTCCCACCATGCTGGCCAAATGGATGTGCACTGGTAACAGATTTCAACGCATCAGCGCTGTCACCAGGAATGACCTGACCCCTGAAGGTTTCAACCTGCACTAGGGAACAGATAACAAGCCAGCATCGACTTAGAAGAGAAAGCAGACAGGGGTTAGTGGAGTCAGAAAATCTTTTAGACAGCCAGGACCCAAACCATACCAGGCCTTGTATAAAAACAAGCATATCTTGAAGCTGACATGCCACTAAATAGGCAGCCAGTGCAGTCTGTGCAGCACTGGAGTAAAATGATCACTATAGAATGTCCCAGAGATCAAACATGCTTCAGCATTCTGGATCAACTGTGGGCGGCGCATATGACTCCAGCTAACACTAGGTAAACAGCATTACAGTACTCTAGCCTGCATATGATGAAAGCATGGACTATAGTCAACAGACCATCAGGCACTAGTAATGGTTTGATCCGGGCAATATTTTCAAGGTGGAAAAGACCACTACAGACAACCACTAACACCTGGCTCTCCAAGCTCAGCTTGAAGTCAACACTGCCCCCACATTTCTATCCGTAGCCACATCACCAAGGGCAGCACCATTTAACAATGGCAATCAGGTGTCACCCCCTGTCATAGCAGACCCTCGATGGCCTGGTTTGATAACCATAACCTCAGTCTTGCCTGGGTTGAGACTTAAGTAGTTTGAGGCAATCTGATCACTGACCTCTTTCAAACAATGCCACAGCACCGAGGCAACATTTATCCCATCAGGTGCACATGATAGGTATAGTTGGGTATCATATACACTGCAGTGAAACTCCAAATAATACTGTCCGATGTTCACCCAAGGGCAACACATACATGGTGTACAACACAGGAACCAGGATCGAGCCTTGAGGAACACCATAGCCCAAAGCAGCAGTCTTGGAGATGGAATTAACCAAGACTACTTGCTGCATTCTTCTGGAAAAGTAGTACTCAACCCACCACAAAACAATGTTGGTGAGACCCACACAGTGCATCACGTGAATTTAATTCAAACATTATCGGACAGATGAAGAGGGAGAGGTGCTATGCTAAGGCACTGAGATAAGTGACACTCACTGTAGTCCCAGAAGAAGAAGGTAGTGCCACCATAGTTAGGGTTGCATGGCCACTTCTATGTTAAACCCCAAATTTTGCACTTTAATAACTTTGCAATCGTTCAACCGATTCGCTTGAAATTTTGCATATGCCATCAGGTACCATAGATCTCTTGACGTGGTACGTTTCGTTCTGGTCAGATTTGCAGTTGCAGAGCATCACAAAATGTGAAAATTACCATTTACGTGCAAATTCTTTGCTTATCCACAAGTCCGAAATAGTTTGGGGGGTCTGGTTTGAAATTGTTAGGGTATATGGGGTCTGAGTCACTGTTGTGCCTTTTGAAGGTTTGGTAAGAAAATATTAATCCATTCAAAAAATTATTAAAGTTTAAAGTTTCCCATTATAGCCTATGGGAAAAATTAGATGTCTGGTGCGAAAGCACTTTTTGCTTTCGCGAAAGAACTTTTTACTGTTGCAAATGGGTTCAGTAGTGTCGTACTGCTGTCATCTTGTTTTCAGTTAGCAACGGGGAAAAAACATAGTTCAAAAAATACTACCCCTTGGTAAACACCAACAGTTGTGTTTACCTAAATTGGGGCTCGAGGAACACAATCCTGCCATTAGTTTTGTAAATGTTGTCCAGAAATATGACTACTTTATTTGGCCGTTAATACGTTTGCAAATTTGCAACACTACTTTTGTGAAAGTGTCGCAAATGTGTCACACTTTTGCAAAAGTAGTGTCGCAAAGTTTGTGAAAGTTTCATGAAACTTTCGCAAAATTTGCGAAACATTTGCAAATTTGCAACACTACTTTTGAAAAATTGCTGTTTCTTTGCCACATCACTGAAAATAAACAGTTAGAACATTTGGGCTGAAATAAGGGCTTGCCCCACAGATGTGCCTTTTGCTGGTTTGGTGTTAAAATTTACATCAGTTCCATAGGTATAACATTCCGAAGTTTAGAAATTTCCCATAGGATAACACTGTGGTACCTTTCGGCGGCTATATCTCGAAAACACTTCGAGACATGGATTTTTCGCTAAACGCAGCTTAGGTTGCCAGGAAATGATTACAATTGCGGTGGAATTTTTTTCCAGTGTTTCTATGGTTACTGTGATATTGTGCCATTTGCAGCACAAGGGTTACTCAGCATGTTTCTACATCTGCACTCTATCTCTACACTTATGGGTAGATGGGGCATGCCACATATGCATACCATTATGCAGTAATGGGAACGAAGGGCCCTCCATTATGTAGAAAATGGGAGTGCAGGGCCCTCCACTGGGAGATAAGGGTTAACTGTAATGTCTCTACATTTATGGATAGATGGGAGGGCACCTCTACACTTATGGTTAGATAGGAGCTCAATATGCATGCATGGTGGGCCCTGTGCTCCCACAACACACTATGGAATTATGGGAGTGCAGTGCCAGAAGGGCCCTATGCGATCCCACAACCAAATAAGGGTAAGATTACACTGCCTCAAAAAGTAAGGAAATTCATTGCAAAAAAAAACTCCATTAATGCATCAGTTAGGGTTGATATTACAGCGACAAAAGTTTGAAAATTCAGTGTTAGGGTTTCAAATCCTACCACCCCACCCCCACCTCCACACACCAACAAGCGCTGGGGTGTGCCTTGGGGTCATCGGGCCTCTCACCCCATTCTCCTATACTGTACCATCTCAGCTTCCTTACACATGGAATGGGGTGAGGGTTAGGGCCGATGACGATATATATATCTATTCATTGCAAAAACTCCATTAACTCATTCAGCCCCAGGCGGCCATTTTGAATAAGGTTAAGCATAGAACATTTCGACTCACGTGTGAGTTCTGGGGCTGAGTGGGTTAATGAATCAGTTAGGGTTGATATTACAGTAACAAAAGTCTGGAAATTTGGTGTTAGCATTCCCAACCCTACTACCCCACCCCACCCTCCCCACACCAATAAGCGCTGGGGTGTGCCTTGGGGTCATTGGGCCTCTCACCCCATTCTCCTATACTGTACCATCTCAGCTTCCTTACACATGGAATGGGGTGAGGGTTAGGGCCGATGCCGATATATGCATCTATTCATTGCAAAAACTCCATTAACTCATTCAGCCCCAGGCGGCCATTTTGAATAAGGTTAAGCATAGAACATTTCGACTCACATGTGAGTTCTGGAGCTGAGTGGGTTAATGCATCAGTTAGGGTTGATATTACAGCAACAAAAGTCTGGAAATTTGGTGTTAGCATTCCCAACCCTACTACTCCACCCCATCCTCCACACACCAACACGCGTCGGGGTGTGCCTTGGAGTCATCGGCCCTAACTGTCACCCCCATTCCATGTGCAAGGAAGCTGAGATGGTACAGTATAGGAGAATGGGGTCAGAGTTAGGCCCAATGACCCCGAGGCACACCCCGACACCTGTTGATGTGTGGAGTGTGGGGCAGGGTGGTTGGGTTGGGAACCCTAACACTGAATTTCCAGACTTTTGTCACTGTAATATCAACCCTAACTGATGCATTAATGGAGCTTTTTTGCAATGAATTTCCTTACTTTTTGAGACAGTGTAATCTTATTCTTATTTGATTGTGGGAGTGCAATGCCCTTCAGGGCCCTGTGCTCTCACCAGTCCATAGTGTGTTGTGGGAGCAGAGGGTCTCATGCATTCATATTGTAATTGTCCCTGATTTTCATGCATGCACATTGTAATTGTCTCTGATTTTCACGTGGGAGGGCCCTGCGCTCCCATCTAACCATAAGTGTAGAGACATTGTAATTAACCCTCATTTCCCTATGGGGGCCCTGCGCTCCCACTAATGCATAATGTAGGGCCCTGTGCTCCCATTACTGCATAATGGTATCCATATGTGGTAGCGTAGGGACCGGAGATGGAGCACAGGCCTAGAGACATTCCAAGTAACCCTTGTGCTGCAAATGGCACAATATCACAGTACCTATAGGAACATTTCACTGCAGCTGTAATCATGGCCTGGCAACCTGCATATTTGCTTAGTACACCTAAAGGTGTACTACGCTATGTTGCAAAAAACATTTTCAAGATATAGCCACCAAAAGGTACCGTGACTGCCACAATGTTATCCTATGGGAAATTTCAAACTTTGGAATGCAATAACTATGGAACCGATGTTAATTTTATCACCAAACCAGAAAAAGGCACATCTGTGGGGCAAGCCCTTTGTACCCTGCAAATTTCAGTCGAAAAGTCCACGCCGTTTATTTGCAGTGAAGTGGCAAAGAAACAGCATTTTTTGCAGGTACTTTTGCAAAAGCTTTCACAAATTTGCAAAGTACATTTGTGAAAGTTTCACAAATTTGCGGAAGTTTCACAAACATACTTTCACAAATTTTGACACTTCCAAATTGAAAAAAACATATTTCCAAGCATTATTTTTTAAATCTAATGCCAGGATCCTGTTCCTCAGGCCCGAATTAGGTAAACACAACTATCAGTGTTTACAAAGAGCCATTATTTTTTGAATTACAGCATTTTTACCCATCACTAACTAAAAACAAGTTGGCATCAGCACGGCACTACAGAACCCATTTGCGAAAGTCAAAAGTGCTCTCATTTTTTACATAGGCTATAATGGGAAACTTTAAACTTTAATAAATTTTGAACAGATTAATATTTTTTCACCAAACCTTCAAAACACACATCAGTGACCCAGACCCCATATACCCTAACAATTTTAGACCAGACCCCCAAACTGTTTTGGACTTATGGACAAGCAAATAATTTGCACCTAAATGGCAAATTTCACATTTTTGGGCACTCCGCAGCTCTGCAACCACACTACCGACAAGAACGAAACTGGATAGATCCAGAGATTGATGGTACTTGATGGAGCATGCTAAATTTCAGGCAAATCGGTCGTACGGTCACAAAGTTATTACAGTGCAAAATTTTGAGGTTTAATATAGAAGTGGCCAGGCAACCCCAATTACAGTGGCACTGCTGTGCCACTATAATATATTCCTTGCAAAAAACTATGTTAATGCATCAGTTAGGGTTGATATCAAACCCTTAAAAGGAGGGAAATACAACCCACCTCCTGCACACACACCGACGGGCGTCGTCGGGGGTGTCTCAGGTTGTCAGCCCCTAGCTACCACATTCCGTAACTACATAAAGCTAGATGGGTACAGTATAGGAGAATGAGGTGGCGTTGAGATGATAAATCAAACACCCCCCACCCCGGTTGGTTCGTGTGTAGGGGTGTTAGGGTTGAAACCCTAACGTTGTACTTCCCTCCTTTTAAGGATTTGATATCAACTCTAACTGACGAAACAGTTTTTTGCAAAGCATTTCCTTACTTTTTGAGATAGTGTAATTGTAGCCTTATTTGCCTGTGGGAGCATGGGGCCAATCCCTCTATAGATGTATGCAGGTATATCGCTGTGGAAGGGCCCTGTACTTCAATTAATATGACAACAGTGACCAAATTGTCAGCATAGCCATCTTATTACTCCATCTCACGTACCTTGTATAGAAAATGTTCAAAACCCCACCCAAATATAATTCCATGCAACTACAATGCCATTCTACGCCACAGGTGCAAAAAAAACACATTTTGACTAGGATTTGACAAATGACGGCTGTGAAATATATGAGGTGGGGTAATAACAAGTCTATGTTGAAAATTTGGCGTCAAAGTCATTAACATTTCCAAAGTTACAAGCACACGTAGCGAAATTACAATGAATGGTCATAACTTTGCCATTATTACATATGTTGACCCAAATTTTCAACATAGCCTTCTTATGACCCCACCTCATGAACAATATACAGTAGCTGTCATTACACAAATCCCGCCTAAAAGGTAAATTCGCCAAGCAGCTGCAAAATCACCTTTCAGGTAGGAGTTGCATAGCAACTGTCATATTGTTCACAGGTGGGGTCCCCAAAAGGCTATGTTGAAAATCTGGTGTCAAAATATGCAAAAATGGCAACGTTATGCACCAGAGTTGAAAATTCCATTGAAATACATTGATTTACAATACGAAAGAAGATCTTATTTTATGAGTCGCCATAAGAAGTAAGACTGGGTGACTGAGGCTCTGGATGAGGGTAAAGCAGTGGATGCTCTGTACTTAGATTTCAGCAAGGCCTTCGACTCAGTGACACACGGGGGACTGATAGGCAAGTTGAGGGACCTGGGTGTTAGTGATAGAGAGGTCACCTGGATTGGTAACTGGCTGGAAAAGAGGCCGCAGAGGGTGGTGGTGGTAAGGGGAAAATTATCAACACCACGGGAGGTCATCAGTGGGGTCCCACAGGGCTCGGTGCTGGGACCAATGTTATTCAACATCTATGTAGCTGATATATCAGTTGGGGTTCAGAGTCAGATGAGTATGTTTGCTGATGATACTAAGTTGGGTGCAGCTGTGGATGGAGTGGTGGGTGCTGCAGAGTGACCCAGAAACCTTGGAGAGGTGGTCAAGTACCTGGCAGTTGGGCTTCAGTGCTAAGAAGTGCAGGATTATGCACTTCAGAAACAGGAATCCTGGATTTAGCTGTAAGTGGGGAGGTGTGCAGTTATTGGTATCCATTGAGAAGAAAGATCTGAGTGTGCTAGTCACAGGCCATATGAATCACTCTGCACAGTGTAGGAAAGCAACGGTGAAGGCTAATAGGATGCTGGGGTGGATAGCAAGGCGAATCACCTCAAGGAGTGAGGATGTGATCCTGCCGCTTTACAGGGCATTGGTGGCCTCACTTGGAGTACTGCGTGGAGTTCTGGAGTCCATACTTAAAAAAGGACATCAGACTACTGGAGGGGGTACACAGGACAGCAACCAAGATGTTGAGTGGGATGAGGGAAAAGCCCTATGAGGAGAGGCGGCAGACTGGACACAGCCCCACTGCCAGAAGAACCTATGATCCGAATCTCTAAATAAATAAAAATTAAAATATATATATATATATATATATATATATATAGATACACTATATATATATATATATATGTGTGTGTGTGTGTCTAGAGTGAGAGAGAGGTACATATATATATATACAAAACACTGGAAGCTAGAACAGAAGAGTTATGAGAACCAGCATCAGTGAACTGTAATTACGCATTTGCAGTTGCATGCATGACGTCATGTAACTAGTGCAGAATGCCCAGATGAGTATGTTAAAAGGTGAGGGAGCAAGCAAGCACATATATGCAAACAAGTGGAAAAGAATCATGCTTATGCAGGAGGCTTGCGCTCGGCTATGGGGGAAACGTGAAACTGGTGCTTGTGCTGCCAATGGCTGAAAAGTGCACTAACAAAAGAAAACACAGAAAGTAGTAACAACAAACAAAAAAAACCCTCTAAGCCAAGAGAAATGTAAATAAAACTAAGGAGGGAAAAACAAGCAGCTAACAACACAGGAAGGGAGGGCTGACCTCTTACGAGAGAGAGAGGTAAAAAAACTTACTTCTTACTTGAGGCACCAGGCATGGAACACATATGCCATGTACACCAAACATGGGCTCTTATAAGGAGAGAAAAAACACACACCCTTTCACATTACACAGAATATTTGGAAGCGACAAAACTCGTCTAGACAGTCACAGAAGCTGTAAATGGGGGAAATCAGATTAGTCAATTTAAAGCCTAGAAAATTCCTCTTTCAGCTGTAATGTTCTACAAGCCTCAGTTATGAGGTGTGACAGAGATTTGGTATCAAACAGGAGAGAGATCGGAATATTTCTCTTAGGCTCCGTCTGCTCTTCCTCCTCTAAAAAGGGGTCCCTCCTCCTCATCAAAAAGCACATTTGGTCAGGATTTTCCTCATGGCCCCCTGTATGGTCATGTTGACCCTCTGTATAGTAAAGGTTAGAGTCTGCCTGTAGATCTGGGTGAGCAGTCTTGTCCTGCTCTGACGCACCTGGACAATCCTGTGTGGGGCCCCCTGACCTAAGGGGCCCACCTTGGGTTCGGGTGGGGATGTCCTGCAGGACATTAGGACTCAGAATCTCATTTAGGAATAACAGAAAAGATCTGTGCAACTCAGCCCTGCAACTGCCAGTCAGCATCCCAGGTTCACACCTCCCTAGCTCATGGGTTTGAGTTGGGGGCAAAATAGCCATATTAGATTGCAATACAGTACACAATTAAGGAAATAAAAGCCTAAAGGAGAGGGTCTCATCACCCTTCTGTAGGTCTTACATCGCTTGAATATACAGGTCTCTGGTAAGCCACGGTGTCAGTGGCTTTAAATTTTTTCTTCTTTTTTACAAAATGAATCTGGAATACACAGACAAGGCTCTGAAAAGGCCTCATTCAAATATGGAGGAATTACTGTGTTGCCCTCCATATCGCCCCATTAAAACTGACAACTGACTGCACTAAACAGAAGAATTTAGTGGGACTGCCTGGGAGAGAGTACTTCTGGCTGGGAGAACTAACAATTGTTCTGATTTTTGTTCACAGGAAAAACTCCCAGCAGGATAATGTTATTTTTCTAATGCAGAGTTCATACTTTCTCCAACAGAGATGCCTGGAGTGAAGAAAATCTACAGAATGCATGTTCTAGTGCCACAGTTTAACTGGCACGATTTCTAAATTTTGGCTGCCCCCAGTCACCAGAGCTCCAACATGCTCAGAGTTGTTGCAATCCTGAACTGAAATAACTAAATTAACAATATCTTCTTCAGGAAGAATCTACTATGCTGTTTACCCCTCATTGGTACAGCAAAGACTGTGGAGTCCTTGCTATCTGGAATGTTTCTGTGCCTTGGGTTCTGTGCTATTTACCAGATTTGGGCTGTACCGCCACCCCTAGTAGGGGTGCTCATTACCCATATGTATTAAATACCATTGACAACGTGAAGCACTACAGAAAAAGGCGTGACAAGATTGAAACACACATGTACCTGCATGTGATAAAAACAGTAGAAGCCTAGGAACTACTCTTTTTGAGCTCAGACACATGAAGCTGGCAGGGGGAGAAGATTCAAAGAGCATGCCTTGAAGCATTTGTTCATGGAAAGGATGGTTGCTAAGTGGAATAAGACACCAGAAGAAGTAGTAAGCAAGTCAATCAGCAGCTTCAAGGAGGGATGGGACAGACAGGTGGATTTAGTTAGAAAAGGGGGAGGAGGCAGTAAAAAGAGGATGACTGCCACTAGGGCAAGGCAGAATAGTTAAATAGGGTTGGCAGACTGAATGGGCCGAGTGCCGTTTTCTGCCATCATTGTCTACATAGGCATGTATGTTTGTATGAAAATTACGTATTCACCGTAACTGTTGATCTTCCAGAATATCTTCATTCTGATGTACTGACTTTGTGTATATGAGCTAGCCAGTAACTAATGCCGACCCCCTCCCTTCCACAGTTCTGTTTTTCCCCACTGTAGAGAATGCACTTTGAGTAAAACTGAAGTCTACTGAGTAAGCACTCATATCTTCAGTTCGCCGCCGTTTTTTTTTTGGGGGGGGGAGGGCTGCGCTTTTTATGCTGAATACTTTGTTCGACACCAAATCTGGCTCTGTTTTTTTAAGTTTCAATGTCTATTTGAGTACTTTTCTCTCTGCTTATTATTTTGCTTGTTGTGATGCCAAGTTCATCAAAATGAGGCAGTATAGCGCAGTGGTCTAAGGCTCTGAGCTGCAAATCTGGTGACATCCAGCAGCTGCCATTTGCATACTGTGTGACCCTGAGCAAGTCACTTAACCTCCTTGTGCTCCCAGGTCACTCCTGTAAAAAAGCTTTCAGCTTAGTGTGCTATACCTGGTTAAACAACGAAATAAAAAAAAAAAAAAAAAATGGGCAAAGAAAGGCAGGCGTCGGTGTGCCTGTGGGGGTCCTATTGCAGCATCAAACCATTATCCAAAATGTCACTCCTGTGTTGGCCCCGACCACGACATGGACCAGTGCAACACCTGTTTCTCGAGAATGGGAGCTGACAGGGCTGTATTACAGGCCTTGACCACAGCAGTGCAGCCCCTGGAGGAGGCAGCCACAAGGCTCAAGGTGTCCAGCAGTTCTAGACACCTTAAAGGATCCAGCTACCACTGCACACTGAAATGGTTCACCTCCGGAGTTGGAGTCGGAGGTGGTTTTTCTGGGGACTTAGAACAGAACTTAATGGTGCAGTGGTCTGACAAAATGACAGAATTCACCAAGTTACTTATTTCCATACCAGCTAAGAACACCAGGCCCAGTGTGTGATCCTTCTCAAGCACGGCCAGAGAAATGTCTCCTCTGAGCCCCACATCCTCTCTGACCTGGAATAATTTGGTTGCAAAGTAGTCTGTGGTGTCTTCACCCCAGCATTAAAATCTCCAAGAACTATGCGTTGCACCTTGGTGAGTTGCTCCTCATGTGAAAAATAAATACATTTCTTACAGAATCAATTTTGTTTGTACTAGTTGACATCATATGCCCTTCTTCTCAAAAGAAGAAGAAAAATTTTTCTTTGACAAAAAGCAGCATAAGGATGTTGCCAGCAGAATGCTGTGACACTATGAACGTGAGAAAAGTCAGTCTTGTCTAGCAGCTGTATAGAAGAAGCCACTTAATTGGGATGCAGTTAATGGGGACATCCGCTTTACTGGGACGACCCAGTCTAAAAAATAATGGGGATGATTCAGTTCCACTTTCACATGCTGCAGATACTGTTTACAGGTGAGAATAGCCCTGAATATGTGATAATGAGTTACCACCCTCTTGTAATACAGTTTAATACAGCTTGTAAAATACAGATGTATACCCAGTAAAGTGCTCTCCCCCCCCCCAAAAAAAAAGAAAGCACACCTGCTGCCTGACTCCTGAAACTGAAGAGACCCCATGCTGCTGCATGCCATTTGGGTTCTTTAGTTCACAGCCCTGGGCAGACAGCACTGAAAAATCTGACAGATTTCAGGTACACAACCGCAAACTCGTCCCAAATTGTGTGCCAATGTCTTGATAGAGCACATCTTTACCTCTCTCCAAAGCTCTTCCACAGCTTCTCTTTGCACTGGTGTGTAACATAGAACCAAAAGTAAAAAAAAAAATTAAAAGCCCACAGTGACCGTACTGCTGTTAAAGAGAGACGACAACTCTTGTGACTTTGCAAGGCGGAAAGCAAGCCATGAGCATGACTGCATGTAAGTTGCAACGGTACACTTTATTAAAGTGGCAGGAGTTCTAAGTTATATGTTAAAAAACTAATAAAGATGTGTACTGTAAAAACCAAGGAAGCGGGCAAAGCAGCTGGTGTTCAACAAAGCCTACTGAAATGGACTTCTGAGCAGTAGAACAGTGGACTGCTTCAAAAGGGGCTGGGACAGGGCAAGGGGGAGGGTCCAGGGTGGGAGGGAGCGGCAGCTGCAGAATGAGGGGTGCTGGCTGCACATTCGAGCTGACTTGATAGACCTCTAGGCCTTTATCTGCTGGCAAATTTCGTATGTTCGTAAATGGGATGGCTGTGTAATCGGGATGAAAGGCCTGTCACCGGTGCACCCTGATTAAGCGATTTCTACTGTGATGCAGAACTAAGAAACAAGAAATCACCTGTGCAAATCCCACCCCATCCACTGACACACACTATGACCTTTAGCAAGTCATTTAACCTCCATGTGCATTAGTTCTCCCAGCTGTAAAATTAGATGAAGTAAAACTCTGCTGAAAACAAGCTGCTGCATCTCTGTTGGGCTATCCTGTGGAACTATATTTAAAAAAAAAATCACTCAGAAAGAGGGAAAAAGGGCCAGCAGCAACTAAACACAATTTAAAAGGCAGATTTAAAAATTTGTTTTTTGGTAATATTTTGTTACAAATGATGCTTAAAAAGGAAACAAAACTCAGCATGCCAATAGGCATCTGACCTAATCCTGGCAAACACCAAAATGGCAATTTCTAGGTCGGGATCTTGGGCAGACTGGATGGACCGTTGGTCTTTTTTTGCGTGTAACTTTCTATGTTTCTATGTAAAACAACACACCACTTAGTTGTTATTGATCTATATGAAACGTAAGGCAGATTGCTGCTTAGAACAGTTAGGATCCAAGTATTCAGGAACCTCATACACGTTGGTCAGAAATCAAAGTTATTGATCTTCCAGAGTATCTTCACCACTGATTATCACTTATGGTCTGGGGTCGGAGGCACTAGGACCCAGTGGGAGCAAAGCTTTTCAGCCAGGGTGCTGGCCATGGCTACTGGGCATGGCATCTTCACACCCCCCTCGTGATACCATGATGCCAATAACAGTTGCCGGACCCCTCACCAACCTCAGTTCTGTTCATCAGGAGAGAAATAAAGTAGAGAAAACATAAAGAGAGGGCTAAGAATGTTTGTAGCCCAAAGAGGTAGGGAAATTACATAGAAAATGTAAATAAAAAACAAAATAAAACCTGACTGCCAACCTTTGAATAGTGAACAAGGGCACACTAGGTGGCACAAAGGGGTAGTAGAGTATGGAGTCAAACTCACACCACTAGCCAGACAGGAGATGGATAGTGATATTAAAAGGCAGCAGCCCTGAACTATATGGCTCTGGCAGAAAAGCTAAGAGGGGAATGTACAGAGTTGGGAGCCCCTTGCAATTGAAATGGCACACTGTCCCAGAAAAGGAATGAATCACATTGACTCCTGGAACAAACAAACACCATGCTACCAGCTAGAGGACTGACCAAATAGTAAGCAAAATATGCCCCCTTTTTCCCCCATCAGGAAAAGAAAAGGGGAATCCCAGGTGCTTGTGGAGCTGAACAGCCCAAAAGGAGTCAAGACGTGTTCATCTCTCCAGTCATTCCTAAGTGTAGTGGGCTAACAGTCCAGTTGACCTGAGAGAGGAAACAGGGCATACCAACCAAAAGAGAACTGTCTGACAGCCAGAAGAAAACCCATGGGAGAAAAAGACCTGCTTCTCCTGCAACAACAGGGCATACCTCTCAAATGTCCCTGATTAGGAGGGATGTCACTCGTTTACCCCTCGAAACTGCTCTAGCCCTCATGGAAAAGGTGCTGCCCACACAGAGAATGTGCTGTAAATTCAGATTTCAAAGCAGAAATTCATAACAGTCTAAGATGCTAAATCAAAAATAAACATTTTATAAGTAAACACAATGGTTTTCACAATGTTCTATGCTTGTGTCTCCATATTGGAGGATGTGTTCCTTATTATAAGTGTTGTGTCCCCCACTGTCCCTCACTTTAAGTGTTTGTGTCCCTTATTTCAGTGATAAAAGGTTGAGAGGTATGCAACAGGGATGTATCCTGTGCCACAGCTAATGAAACTTGATCCAATTCAGTGTGCAGCACTCCTCCATAGACAGTGCTACTATCAAGTGGAGTTAGACTGGATAGTGCACACAGGCACAGCGTGCATTTATTTATTGAAAGATTGGTAAATGGGAGAGGTACACTGAGCTGAGGCTCATTTCCAGGTGTGACCTGGCGGGAAAGGAGAAATGTAGAACACATTTACAAATAAATACGGCAAGTCAGGTGATGTGGTTACAAGGACAATAACATAATGCATATGGAGGACAAATAAACTGGCATACAAATCATCTGTGCAACTGGCCACATTCAAAAAGTGTGCAGTGCCATATAACTATACACATTTTCAACTAAGGGATCCCAGTTTCATAAAAAGAGTCACATGTATTTTATAATTGCAGATATGCAAGAGGGAAGAAAAGACAGAAACAGCAAGTGACAGCAGAGAGATAGCGGGAGGCGGAAAATTGCAACATCGTCAGGGTGATCAGTTCCTAGGTCTCACAAGAAGATTTGATTGTACAATCAGACAAGAGACAGAAAAAGAGAGGATAGAACAGATCCTTGCATGTAACACTTTCTGTGTAATCAATGGGGCACGGCTTTATTCAACCCTGTCACAGAGACCAAATAAGCAATCCTTCACTACAAGTCTGACTTCACAATATGTTGCAGATAGACAATACTGTGTAATGACAAAATAACCATAAGTATAATTACTGACCATGCATTAGGATGTAAAATTAAGTTCTCCAAAAAGCCTAATGTGGCGACATGCTGAGGTACAAATAAATATGAAAAAGTGATTAAAAGTGATTTTCTGAAAGCATCTACCTCTTTGTTGATGGTTTTGTCTGTGTGTGGGGGCACGCTCCACCTGAAGAACACATAAACTGATTTGATCATTACTCTCATTAATATGGACTTTTTCTGTAGTTCCTTCCAACCCAGAGGCCACCTTGCTGGCACTGTAAGATGCCCTCAACTGGTGCCGAGCTACTTCCAGGCCTCGGGCATTCAGGCCAATGGCCTGTTTAACTGTCTCGCTCTGTGGTAGTGTAGCTAAGAGTGTGCTTAGCTGCAACCATAGGCACTGGTTATGTCGCCATATTGTGCCTGGAGTACAGAACTGCACACCAGGGCACATGCCAAAGAAAAAGCCTTCCTTCCAAGAATGCCCAACTGAGCAGAATCTGCCTCTGGAGGCTGGACACTCACAAGGCACCATGGCCCATAAGGAGTCTGCAGTACTTCAAGCCCAGAGGAACAGTAAGGTACAGCACAAACAGACCCTGTGGTGCATGACACCGCATAAGGAGGTCCCTGGGAATGGCTGGGTTGGAAAAGAGACACCTCCAGACTACCCTAGATGCCTTTTCAAAGGCTCTAGGCCATGGAGAAACAAAAGAAGTATCATGATTGGGAATTCTACAGAGTCCCAGTGGCAGGGCTGCCAGATCGCGACTAGTAAAAGCAAGTGGGTCTAGTGCCTGGAGCAACTCCAACAAGAGTTGTTGGTACAAAGGGTATTCAGCAGCTAAAGGAAAGTGTACAGATGATTCATTGTCCTCTGAGAAGAACATAAATCTAGATGAGGCGCCACCTCCAGGTATCGCTGATGCCAGAGAGAAGGGTCTGTACTGGCCCCTGCCAGACTTCCTTTGCTAGCACTCTGCAGCACCAACAAAAATCTGGTGTTGTTCCCACGTTAATGGCCCCTCAGGGCCTGTGAATGAGGGCATCCTCTCTAGGAAGCGACAAGGATCTGCTAGAGGTGGTCGAGATTCCTGGTCTGGGGACCTCAACCTGGGCTGCTGAACTGTGTAGGGGGCCTCACCCGAGGGAAGGGTCTAGTAAATTCACTCAAAGGGTATCCTCCTACATCCAAGGAGTGACCTAATTGGTGCCCATGAGAACCCCCCCACCCATTCCAGGTTAGGAGAGCAAAGCCATATAGGTACAACAGGGTGATCCCTGTCCTAACCGGTGACAGTGATGTCCAACTGCTTCAGAGAAAACTCCATCTCAAGGTGTCATCTGACTCCGTGTCAGTGCTGCCTCCAGCACCAGGATCAGGATCAGCAACAGCCTCAGAGACAGGGTTCTCCCTGTTGACATGGGTGACACCACCCTCGACACAGCCATTGGCTTTGCACATGGGCAATGACTCATATGTGGCAGCTGTCAGACTTTCTTCGATGACTTGGCTTTTTTATTGGACTTCGGCAATGTGGTAAAATAATAAAGACAGGCAGCACCTATAAAGAAAAAATTACAGCGATACAGTAAAATAAGCATTGACGTGGGAACTGAGGCACTGCACTCCCACAGTATGTACTCAACAGTGGGAAGAACAGAACTGAGGTTGGTGAGGGAGCAGGCAATGGTTACTGATTAGTGTGCGGCATCACTTGGGGGTTGTACGGGTGCCATGCCCAGTAGGCCCCTGACAAAAAGCTTTGCTCCTGTGGAGTTCTAAAGCCTCTGGCCCAGACCCATAAGTCAGAATCAATAGAGAAGACTGAGTCTTGGAAGATCAACCCTGTACCATTGTTCGATATATACACAATGGGGTCACAAGCCTTTCTCTGAGAGGTCGCAAAGGGCACTGTGACCATGCAGAGAAGGGTTGGGGGCTAGCACACAAATCAGACACTGTGCTATGTACAGGTGCTTGCTTGCCCCTGGACACCAGATCAAATGCCACAGCATCACAAGGCCACGTGGATTTGTTTCAAGAAGTTTTCCATGAGAGAGCAGGCTTGCTACAGTGTTCTGAAGATCCTGCAGGGGATCAAGACCTTTAGTCCTCAGGGAAACTCTGTCCAAGGGGGCTAAGGTGTTCTTTTGTATATAGCACTTTTTTGGTAGAGGCGCAACAGTAAGCCACTTGCAGTAAGATTTTTCGCCTTGGGATGGCCCAGTGGCACTGAGGGTTGAGGTGCTGGACGCCACATCTCGTGCCATGTTGGTGACCCGGGTTCAGGAACGGACTTGGATCGTTTGGGGGTCGGCTGGGGAGGAAAGGATTGAGCGTCTGGAGGACTGCTCTCTTTCCTCGGGGAGGGGGTTCGCGCTGTGCGTTGTCGACTGACACCCAGCGGTGGCTGAGTGTCAGTGCAGACGCAAGCGCCAGGGGTTGGCCCACACCCAGGGTGACTGGCTGCCTCCCCACCCACTGCATGGACGAAAAGGTGCGGGAGAAAATGGAGGAAACCTTGGGACTTGGCAGGACCAGTGATGGCCTTGATCGCTCCTGTCCGGTGGCCTCCCCCCCCCCCCGATTCTGGATTGCTGTGTTCTGGGGAGGGGGTTGCCACTCTTGCCCTGGCCCCACCGTGGGGGAAAGCCATGGGGGAATTTCAGGGGAGCAGGCAGGAGCGTCAGTGGAGCCAGAGGATGTACCTCTCTGAGGGAGGGGTCGTAGCCTCTGTTGCGTCCGTGGAGGAGCAGAAAAAGGTCCAATAAAAAAAAGAAGATTTTTCACCTCTGCCCCTGATCTCGTAAAGTTACAGCTTCCATGGTTTACATACCTTAAATGTAGACAGTCCATAAAGCCTTGTGGTGTGAACAGTCTCTGGGGAAATATTTGTGATGTTTGTTATGAAGTCTTCAAGATATTTACAAGCTTGTTCCAGGTGTGTTGTGTTAATAATAATCTGCACCAGCTACAAAACAAAAAAGACATCTAATGAGATACCTTTACATTTCTTCAGGTTTACTGCTTCAGCAACTATCATTAAGAAACATTACTTGAAGAAAACGACCATACTATAGGATGCAACTCTTGGAAGTGCAGGTTTTAACAGCTGGTAGTTAGCTACTAAACAAAACCTGAGTTCTAAAGTCAAAGCAAACAGCTTTCTATGAGATTTTCAAAAGATGTGTGTACAGTAGCAAGCGAACTTCTTCTGTATTAGCAGGGGCTGGGTCCATGCAGTAAACAGGAAGACCACTGGGAACAGCAAACCAACCGAAGGAAAACCTTTTATCTCTTCCGCAGCCAATTTTGGCTATCATGCTTGAGAACACAATACAGTATATCTCCTCTTACCATTCATTTTACTACTTGGAAACTGTCCATCCTAGTAATGGTGCTGTCTACTGAGATTTGTAATAGAAATTCACATTAATCTGTGATGATCAATTTAACAGCAAACTATCAAAACCAAAGCATTTTTTTTTTTTTAAGCGTTCTGAGCTAGGATCTTCACATTGAATAATGTGCCTCACATTTAAAGGGAAGGTCCTCCTCAGTCTTTTATTCCATTTACCTGTGTATTTTGAAGGCATGAGTAATGATTGCCTCTGTTGCACCCTCCTAATTTCATCACGTAAATGAAGGTACAAACTGAGGAAACATTACCACAGACAATAAAGAAAGGGGGCAAGACATGCTATAGATACATTACTAAAAGAAGGAAGGCCAGGGCTTGGATTGTAAGGCTCAGAGGGAAGGAAGGGTTGTGTGTGGAGGGAGACCTAGAACAAGCATTTGTCAATGCCGATTGTTTGCTTGCTGGCACTGGAAGTGCAGGAGTTAGAGAGATGCATAATAGGAATGGCAGTGAAGTATTGAAGTAACGCCTGTGCCTTTATGTCATCGGCCAAAACGCTCATGCCATTCCACCTCACTCCACCCTGCAGACATCGACAGGTGTCGCGGTGTGCCTTGGGGTCTTCAGCCCTTACGCTCACCCCATTCCATAAGGAAATAAGATGAGATGGGTGCAGTATAGGAGAATGGGGTGAACGCTAGGGCCAAAGACCCCAAGGCACACCTCGATGCCTGTCACTGGCTGCAGGGTAGGGGTGGAAAGGTGTGAGCTTTACGGTCGACAATCCCAAATCACACCCCCAACGCCTGTCAGTCTCTACAGGGTGGGGCATTATGGTTTGGAATCCTAATGCCCCCCGACGTTTGCTGGTATTTTCACTCCAAATTTCACCATGGGCTTTTTGGGACCCCACCTCATGAACAGTGGCACTATCATTTCGTCACTCAGTCCCAAAAGGTGATTTTGCAAAGCGACTATACCATTCTGTGCCACAGGTGGGAAAACACATTTCAGGCTGGATGTGAAAAATAACAGCTGTACTGTTCATGGGGAGGTGTGAAAAAAGGGCAATGTTGAAAATCTGGAGTGAAAATATGAAAAATTGAAGTTATGAGCTTGCGTATAAACTGCGCAACACATGCCCGTAACGCAATCATTTTTTGGAATTGTTTCACCAAATTTTCAACATAGGCATTTTGGGATCTCCCCTCATGAACAGTGGCACTGTGATTTTGTTAATCTGTCCCGGGAGTTGATTTCCCACTGCAACCGCGCCATTCCTATTGCTGCGTCCTGACATTCTGACTATCTCCGAGACTTGGTTGAAGCCCCACAACCTGGACTCAGAAGTACCTATCTAAGGCTACTCCCTCATTTGGCAAGACCACCTGGGCAGAAAAAGGGGTGGAGGCATTACCATGTTCATCTCTAAGTTTCAGTTCAACCCCGTCCTAATCTCCACGCACATGCTGTCCATAGACTCCCTGCTAATCAAACTCTCACTCCCACACTCAATCCCACTATATGTAGCAGGGTCCTACCACACCCCTGACATCCCTCTGCCCGTTGTGCTGGACCACCAGGGCACCCTAAAGGCTATCGCAGAGGGGGGGCGAACAATATATCCTTGGAGATTTAAATTTTAATTGGCTCTCCGATGCAAGCTCCAAGCTACGTAGCCTAGTGAATGCTCTAAACCTGGCCCAACAAATATCTGAGCCAACACGCCTAAACCACAAATCTCAGAACCACTCCCTATTGGACTGAGCCCTTACTTCACATCCCCATCAGATACTAGAGGCCGGATTTCTTCCGGACTCTGTAAGTGATCACCACATGATCTACATGGTAAGGAAAATCTTCAGGCCCAAAGCACCTCCCCCACACATGCTGCTCACTGGGTCATATAAATCCCTAGATCTTGCTTCACTCTTAATGGATCTGTCTAACATTGACTGGTCCTTCATCCCACGAGCATCCTCCACCAACTCAGCCTTAGGATTTTTCAAGTCCCGATTCCTCGCCGTCTGGGACTACTATGTGTCTCTCCGAAGGACTAGAGTATGGAGCGCCCACCTGCCCTAGGTCAACTCCATGCCAGGGACCAGGCATAGAAAACTTACAAGGCAACTGGCACCCTAGCGGCACTCCAACTCTACTGCACCCTTCAAAATTCCTGCACGAGGCTTGTCCGACAGGCCAAAGCTAACTACTTCAAAGCCTCCTTTCACTCAAATCTAAATCACCGAGCAAAGTTCTTGAAAACAATCAAATCACTCTCCTCCCCCTCTGCCCAGCCCCCCCACCCCGGCCCTAAATGTAGCAGACTCCATCGTCACTGAACCTGGCGAAGTGAACTCAGTTTTTAACACCTTTTTCACTAGCTGTGCTTCCTCGCTAATGTCCTCTCTACCTCACCACCCTGCGAGTACACCTCCTCCCATCTCTCCCACCTCCCCATCCTCCAGCTTCTCCTTTCACATGGTTACCCCATCTGAAGTGCTAAAAGCCCTGCGGGCACTGAATCCCTCTAAATGTAAATGCCCCTCAGGACCGGACTCCAAAATGCTTCACCTATCTGCCCCAACCATCGCCACCCCTCTGGCCGCCCTCTTCAATCTCTCTTTCTCACTTGCTGAAACCCCATCTGACTGGAAAGTGCCACGGTCATCCCCCTCCATAAAGGAGGTAGCCCCTCCTCTCCGGGCAACTACCGTCCTATCTCCCTTCTCCCCATTCTGGCCAAATTACAGGAGCACCTTGTCTCTCCCAACTCTCCTCCTGGTTCAGCTCCACCTCCTTCTTCATACCCTACCAGTCTGGATTAAGGAAGTTACACTCCACCATCACCTCACTTCTAAGGCTCACCAACACCATCCTCACTGGCATGGATAATAGGCACACTACCTCAGCTACTTTTGTTGACCTAGCAAAGGCCTACGACACTGTCTCCCGCACCCTCTATTATCCAAACTCTCCCATGCCGGACTCTCTGGAGCTGCCACAAGCTGGTTCCACTACTACGTGGCAGACAGTTCACAATCAGTAAGAATTGGCCCTGACACCTCTGTGCCCCTCCCTGTCACTGCAGGGGTCCCACAAGACTCGGTCCTTGGCCCGATACTGTTCTCCATTTTCCTGAATGACCTGCCATCAGTCTGCCCACATACATCCATTTACATGTACACTGATGACACTGCACTGTATGCATCAGGTCCCTCTCCTGCTGAAGCGGCCTCCAGGCTCCAGCAGGATTTCAATGGTATGCAGCTCTGGTTTCGTTCACAATAACTTTTTCTAAATCCCAAGAAAACAGTCTCCCTAAGCTTCAGCATGAGGCAGAGACTCTCCCGACTCCCCTCCACCCCCACTTTCTACACCATCGATGGAACTCCCTTGGAGGCTTGCACCTCCCTTCAGATACATCAGGGTCTGGCTCGATCAGCAGCTCGACTTTTCTAGTCATGTTGACACGATCCATAAGAAACTGCATCCCAGACTAGGTGCCTTATATCAAAACAGGGGCTGCATCCCTTGGTCAACCCGCAAGGCAATTGTACAGAAAATGATCCTCCGCATGTTTGACTACAGGGGTGTAGTTTACAGCACCGCTCCTAAGTCCGCCCTAGCTAGACTAGACACACTCTTCCATTCTTTCTGTCGTTTTCGCCCTGGACTACCCTCCCACGACCCACCACTGTGCCCTCTATGGGCCCCTAGACATTCCATCGCTCCAGGATTGTAGACAGACCCACTGCACCAGAACCACAGCAAAAGTCTGGACTCAGTCCCTTCCCCACTACCTCGAGTCAGCCCTCTCAGTTCAACCCCAACCTCGTACTCACAAAGGAATACAGATGCCCGGCTTCTCCAAGCCCCACATGTGACCACATCCAAAGGCCAAGCTGCCTTTAATTACTGCATGCCTAAAATATGGAACGCCTTGCCAGCAGCCATTCGGCACACTGACACCACTCTACAACTCAACTACCTCCTCAAGACTCATTTCTCCACCACCTGCTGCACCTGCTTCTAGTACTTCGGAGGGGCCAGTGTCTCTCACTCTCCAAATATAATTTTACCTCCTGCTGCGCAGTTACTCTGGCCTCTTGCTAGATGTTCGCAGACCACTGTCAAGTTAGTATTGTAACTGTGATTGCCCTCTGTGCTACCATTAATCTATCTATTTGGGCCTCTGGCTATTGTATTCTTCGTTTTACTATGTAACTATTCTATGTACAGCAAAATGTATAATCTGACACTCATGGTGTATGCTGATTTCCCATGCTTGTTGCTCATACCTACTGTAACTACTACAGTTATTGTATTATATTTCCATGTTATTATATAGTTTATTCTCCACTCCCCAACCCCCAGGATGCATCTGGAATTGAGCGGTACTCCGCTCAGTATGCCTTCCTGGTAAAACTTTTAAATAAAAAATAAATAAACTCTGAGCCACAGGCGCGACAACATTTCGGGCAGGATGTGAAAAATGACAGCTGTACTGTTCCTAAGGAAGTGTGAAAAAATGGCACTGTTGAAAATCTGGACTGAAAATATTAAAAACTGGCGAAGTTACAAACATGTGTAGAAACTGCACATCGCACACTCGTACTGCAGTCATTTCTTGGAATATTTTCACCAAATTTGCAACATGTTTTTTTTGTGACCCCACCTCATGAACAGTGGCACTGTTGTTTCATATCAGTCCCAAAAGGTGATTCCACGCAGTGACAGCGAAATCACCTTTTGGGACCAAGTAATGAAATGACAGTGACATGTTCAGGAAGTGGGGTCCCAAGAACCCCGTGTTGAAAATTTGGGGCAACAATTCCTAAAAATGGCTGAGATATCAACCTAAGTTGAAACCCCCCACTGACTCCCATTATACAGCGCTTACCCAATTCCTAAGTTCGCAGTTCGGCTTTGAAGACTGCAGACGTGTCCCGGTCCAGAGTAGATCTCTGCTACTGACCTCCAGAGGGTAAGTATGGGTGAGGGGGGTGTGAGGTGGTGAGTGCTTAGTGGGAGGAGGGGAAGACGTCGATGGACTTTTTTCTTTTACAGGTCAAAAACGACGGTGAGATGGTTTTCTTTCACAAGTTTAAAAACATATTTGCACACTGGGGTGGGCTCCAGTGTGCCACAATAGTGGTGGTGGTTGGGGGCATGCCAACATGGGGATTGGGCACCCAATGTCCGAGATTACAGATGGGTTTGAGGGGCATCCGACACCAGAAGTGGGCATCCCGGTGTCGGAAACGTTTTGGCACACTGGGGTGGGCTCCCAGTGTGCCACATTAATGGAGGTAGGAGGCACCCCGATGTCAGCTTTCCCTGGAATGTGTGGCGGGTGGCAGGAGCCATGGCTCACTACTTGTTTCACCAGAAAAGGCACACAGAACAAACAAGTTGTTGGCATGGCAAGGCAGGGAACCACAGTACTGGGCAGCAGGAGCTGACAAGGTTGCGGGTTCATGTAGATGAGATCGCAAAAAAACTGAAGCACAGGCTCAGTGTATTCTACAGAATCAAGCACCTTCTCACCTATGAGTCAAAGAGGAGGCTGGTACTACCTACCTTCCTATCATTATTGGACTAAGCCGACTTCATTTACAGTCAAGCTCATGGGACAGCCCTAGCCAAACTTGATGTTCTCTATCACAGAGCCCTTTGTTTCGTCTCTGGAAAACCTTATTCCACCCATCACTGCGACTTGTACTCGGCAGTGGATTGGCCATCTCTTGCTTTCAGAAGACAAAGGAATGCTGTCCTTTGGACCTACAGAGCAATTACCAAGATGTTGCCCCAGTACATCTCTAACTGTCTGCCTCTATGTGTCTCTGGCATCTATGCACTGAGAAGCTAATCTTATATCTCCCTAATGTTACTGAAGGTCAAAACCCACTTTGGCAGATCCTCCCTTAGCTTCGCACTACCCCAGCTTTGGAACAAGCTTCAAATAACCCTAAAATTAGCAATTCCCATTAAAATCCCCGAATTCAAACTCCTGTATGCCAGACTTTTCTCTGAACGCTGTAAGTGCTACTCCTGACGTGTGACTTTTAAAGCATTCCACCTCAGGCTTCCACCTCCTGCTCCTTCCTAGGTTCTAATTTATATATATATTTAAAAAGTTTCCTAAACCTTTTTAACATGGTAGAATAATCTTTAAAACTGTAATGGATTTTTTTTGAAAGATTACATCACAGAGTATCAACTGTAAAGTACTGTACTGTAACAAGTAATGCTCAAGCAAAACAGAAAACAGATTCTTGTGTGAACCTTTTCCAGGTTCTGGAAGGGATGGGATTGTTAAGCATAGTGAGGGATCCTTTGGAAGAAACAACATTACTACAGTGAGTAATTTGTTCTTCAAACCTCAGGAATCCCTCACGTATGCTTAACAAATAGAATAATAGATACATTATGGTATATTACAAGGCAGTAATTCATCGAGAGGATCTGGGGGCACAGTAAACCTCGAGAGCGAAGCTCGAGAGGTTTTAAGTGCCCTCAGATCCTCGAGATGAATTACTGCCTTGTAACACCAGAATGTACTTGTTATCTTTTGTAATATATGGATGCAAGAGAATTGTAGTTTCTTACCTTTGCCATAGAGTCAGGAATGTTCGGTTGGGTTGGTGGTCAGGTAATTTTGTTAAGAAACAGCCAATGATTACGGCAACTTGGAGAACTTTTTAACAGTTGAAAAAGCAAAACCGAGCAGTGTTAAAGAACCTGCGAACAAAACAGTCGTAATTTTTTTTTTTCATGTGGAAGGAGCGACAGTTAGTGTGGAGAGCTAGTTGGACTCGGAGTCTGAGTACATCAGGTAGCGCTTTTTTTTCACTGCCTGAGGAGATTTTCATGTTTATTGCTACACTGCCAAAGAAGTTGCAGTGCGATCCAAAGTTATTTCCTGGTGTGGTAGAAAATTGAGCACTTTTGCTGGGTGGCTGCTTTAGAAAGAAGACATTTTCCTGAGAGTGTTACCGCAACCTGAATGTGTAGTCGGCTTTTACTGTATGTGACAGTTACAGTAAAAGCCGGCTCATGGTCAGTGAAAGCTGCTCGAGCTGGCCGGTGGCGCTTAGGCTGTTGTGAGTTTGCAATAATACTATCATTGAGATCTGCCATCGATAGTATTACGAGATCTCAACGATAGTATTATTGAGTTCCATCGATGGTATTATTGAGTTTTGGACGATGTATTACAGGAGATTTTTTGTATGCATTTTGGGGGTATTATTTTAATTATCCATATATTACAACTGCATTCTCCATAGCAGTACTTTAGGAGGCTAGGTACAGAACCTACTTGGGGAAAAGGTTCTGCAAGATAGCAGTGCCAATGCTGGCATCCCACCTCAAGGCATAAATTAGTGTTGGAGAGTTGATTAGCGGCCTTTGCTAATCAAAATGAAAAATGATTAGCAATCAGCCGATTTTGATTAGCAGCTTAATAAAATGGTTATTTTTACTTTAAACCATGTAATTATTACTTATTATTGTATATATTGATAGCTCTGAAACTAAATTTGCTATTTTGACCAAATTGTCTGCGTAGCCTTTCCTATTTCCTCACCTCATGTACCTGGTGCAGAAAGTTTTCCAATCCCTGCCAAATCGTAATTCTGCGCAACTGCAACGCCATTCCGCACCACAGGTGCAAAAACACATTTTGGCCAGGACTTGAAAAACGACAGCTATGACATACATGAGGTGGGGTAATAAGAAGGCTATGTTGAAAATTTTGGGTCAAAATATTTAAAATTCAAAGTTATGAAGTGCGTAGCAAAATTGCAACAAATAGTCATAACTTTTGCTATTTTTTCATATGTGACTTAGATTTTTCAACATAGTTTCTATGACCCCACCTTAAGAACAATATGACTGTCATTACGCAAATCCTGCCTGAAAAGCGAATTCGCCAAGCAACTGCGAAATCAGCTTTCGGGCAGGAGTTGGTTAATGACAATTATATGGTTCATGAGGTGGGGTCCCCAAAAGGCTATGTTTGAAAATCTGGGGTCAGTATCTCTAAAAATGACCGAGTTATGCACCAAAGTTGAAACTCCCATTGAATACATAGGACTGCATTTACCTTAGTTTATTTATTATTTATTGAATTTTGTTGACCCGGTAAGCCCACTCGTTCTCATACTGTAGCCACCGGTTCCAGCAGCAAGACATGCTTTTGATCGGGAGCGTGGATCTCGAACCTGGGACCTGTTCAGGTGAATGACGGTCTGTGGAGGGTGTCAGGGAGGGTGTGGGGAGGTGGGTGCACAGTGGGTGGTCAGGTAGGGAGTGAACAGCGATGGACCTTTTTTTTTCCCCCCAGATTTAAATAAAAAATAACAACTCGGGGACAAAAATGGAATGTGATGGGATGGTGGAGGGGTGCCACTAGACACTAGGGAGAGCAATCGGATTGGGGGTGCCACTAGACACCAGGGATCAACATCAGACATAACGGGGACAGCGATCGAATTGGGGGGGTCCACTAGACACCAGGGATAAAACTCATTAGGGGGGATGGCGATCAGTGGAGGGAGGGGCACTAGATGTCATCAGGAAAACAAAGGGCTGGCAGGTGGGGGGCACCACTAGCAACCACTGCTAATCAAGCTGGAAATTGACTCTCCTTTCCTGACACTTGGGTCGCAAATTGCGATGCAAACCTGTTTATTTTATGCCTTGCATCTGGACTGTATGCCTGGACAGTGATGCTTTGTGAGAATGTACACTGTTTTCCAGGCACCTGCTTTACACATTTCCTGTTGGGAGAAACCCCTGGAAGCTGACAAGAAGGCAGATGTACCCCTTGTAGAGTAGGCCCTAAAGCCTTCAGGTAGCAACTTGCCAGCTTTGAAATAACAGAACTGTATGCAGGAAACTATCCAAGAAATTGTTCTCTTGGATGCTGGTTTACCTTGCCCTACTTCACCACAGGTGACAAATAACTGATTACAGGTGGACCTGACATCCACTGTGTGGTCCAAATAGAACCTCAGAGTGCTCTTAATATCCACACTGCGGAGCTCTTGCTCCCCTGGGCTGGACTTTGCTAAAATGAACACTGGAAGTGTGACTAACGGATTCAGATGAAACAAAGTAAATCAACTCACCACCTCTTTGGAGTGCAGAGGAGAGAAAGCACCATAACAGTTGTAACAAGTACAGTATTTATAAATAGCTTAGATGGACAGCATTGCAAGCATTGTTTATTTGCTTATTTTAACGTATATCATCCAGGAAAAGGAACGATCAGACTGGCACAGAAGTGGTACAAGCTCTGTTTACTACACATACCCTTTAAATAAAATTCTAGTCATAGAGTTAACTCATTTAAAAGTATTTTGCTAGTGAATATTAACATTCACAATTTATCATGAATACGCATGTTCAGATTCAAAATGTCCCAGTATGAATCCTTGAAATAGTAGACTGCTGAACTGTTTTATCTTAAGTAAGGTATTATTTGTGTATTGGTGTTTGTGCTTTGCTGTTATTTAATATATGTATTCGTATTTGATGCATTTTATCTTGAACTCCTCTTGTCTATACAGTGCCCAGAACCTGTGGGATGGGGCACTAGATGAATAACATTTTACTTACTTACTTAGAGCTAATGGTTGTACGCAATTCCAGTTCATAGAAACAACTACTTTAATGATGCCTCAGGCTGAATCGACAAAGCACAACGAAGTTTTACAGAATATAGTATTTGTGATCAATATTAAAAGTACCATAAGACGGTTACTTCATATGTAAAGGGCAAGGTGCTGTGCTTTATCTGTGCAAAAAACTCAGCTCAGAGAATGTATCAAATGGTCTTAAGAACATAAGAAAAGTGTTAGCAGATGGAGACCATTTGGTCCTAGTCTACCCAAGGTGGCTACCCACCCCATTATATATTTTTCCTAAGTTGCCCAAATTGCCTGTCCCATGCAAGCTTGGATTCCCTTACTGTCTTCAATGACACCAATTCTGGTAGCAGACTGTTCCATGGGTTTATCACTCTCTCGGTGAAAAAGTACTTTCTAGAGTTACTTTTAACCTTGCCTCCCACCAGACACAAGTTGTGCCCTCTTGTATGCACCACCCTGTTTTCCTGAAAGAGGTTTTCCTTCTGAGTTATATTAATTCCCTTGATGTACTTAAATGTTTCTATCATGCCCCCCTGTTTCTTCTCTGTTCCAGAGAGAATAAATTCAACACTATGAGTCATGTCTCGCATGGCTCATGCACCACCTTTGTGGCCCTTCTCTGCACCGTCTCCAGAGAGTCTATGTCCTTTTTTAGGTGAAGCCTCCAGAACTGGACACAGTACTCGAGGTGTGGCCTCACCAAGGATCTGTACAGGAGCATGATAACTTCCAGCTTCTTGCTCGTAATATCCCTTCCTATGCATCCAAGGATGCCACTTGCCTTCTGCGCTGCTTTTTTGTATTGTTTTCCTACCTTTAAGTCGTTGGTAATGATCACGCCCAGATCCCGTTCCATCTTTGTCTCCTCTAATTGATGCCCTTCTAGTACATACTTTTTTCCTGGAATCCGCTTCCCCAGGTGCATTATCTTACACTTTTTGGCATTACATTTTAACTGCCAATGTCTGGACCATTCTTCCAGTCTCCTTAGGTCAGCTTCCATGCCTAATGTCCCCTCTAGTGTATGCACCCTGCTGCAGAGCTTTGTATCGTCTGCAAACAGGCAAACCTTCCCCTCCAGTTCATGAGTGATGTCACTGATGTATATGTTGAAAAGAACTGGAGCCAGCACCGATCCCTGTGGAATGCCACTGGCCACACCCTTGATAATGCCCCATTGACCAAAACTTTCTGGGTCCTGTTCTGCAGCCAGTTTACCGTTTTTTGTCTGACTCCTGTGTGTTTTAGTTTAATAATAATAATAATAATTTTATTTATATAGCGCCTTTCACTGTATCAAGGCGCTGAACAAATTAATTAAAACTTCAACATTCAATACAAAGCATCAAAGACTATAAACATTATAAAATATATCATAAAAACATAATAAATTACAATAAAATTTCACACAGTTTGTTAGCAAGTCTCCTGTGCGGAACGGTGTCAAAGGCCTTGCTGAGGTCTAGGTACACCACGTCCACTGCCCCACCCTGGTCCACTGTTCTGGTAACCCAATCGAGGAAATCAATCATGCTTGTTTGGCACGAGCACCCTGCTGTGAAGCCATGCTGTTTGAGGTCGAGTTTTCCAGTTTCCTTTAGGTAGTCAACTATTCTCTCCTTTAGCAATGTCGCCATAGTTTTTCCCACTACGGAGGTCAGGCCGACTGGGCGGTAGTTTCCTGCCTCTTCCTTGCTACCACTTTTGAATTTTTTTGTGTCTTAATCGCTTTATGCCTCTTCCTAGTGGATCAGGCTGGGCAGTGCCTTTAATATCACTGCTGTTGGTATCTTTGTGGTATTTAGACACTGTGGTAGCTGATACTGGGGAAGGGGTAGCTGGTGACCTTTGCGATGCCAGGGTTGTCTGCGCCTTCAGAACAAGGAGGCTATAAAGACACTTTGTTGACACATGCAAAAAATCAGCTATATTAAAACTCAAAAAGGTGCAAGATACTGTGTTTAAATTATGCAGAGACTCAGCTCAGAAAATAAAACATAATAGCTGTGACCCGAAAAAACAGTCTGGCATTCTCTTTCAATCCATAGCAAAATCCACCGACAGTAACCTGCCATAATAATCCTTGTCGAATGACTGATAAAACAATACACTTGCCACAGGGGAGCAAAAAAGGCTGGAGAATACACTAAACTAAAATCGTTTATCTCCATGCAGTTTCATCACAAATACCAACCAGGGAGGTGGGGAGGGATGAACACTTCAAACCAGAGTTAGCTAATCAGGTGAAAAACTCCTTTTTAAACAATGAACTTCGAATATAAAATCATGTACTTGCAATGCTTGTAGTAAGTCATTGGAGTACGCTTTCCAAATTTATTTATCTCCATAACAGTACTTAGATTTACCAACTCCATGTTCTGTGTATCCACATTTTAAATCTCAGGTGAATGAATCGTGGAGGTTATCACCTCTGAACGCAAACAGTAAACTGGACGAATGTGCTGCTTCTTGTAAGTTCCCCTCTCAAAGCTGCTACCCCACTCCCCACTGCTCCGTATAGTGGCCAGCAAAACACATTTAAAAATGACAAAGTAAGCAGGTAAACTGGATACAAAACAGAAACACGCCAGCAGGTGATGTGTCTGTGCTGTCCAGAAGGAACGTAATGGGCAGCGTGATGATGTTTCGGGGTGTGCTCTCCATCAGATGAATTGTTTTTTAAATGTGTTTTGCCACCCACTATGGAGAACAGCAGGGAATGGTGTAGCAACTTTGAAAGGGGAACTTACAACAGGGTTTTATTTAACTCTAAAAATTGATTAGCGTTTTGCTCATAAATGTGCTATCTAGAAAACCTATATAAATACTTTCTGTACAGTTAGTATTGTCCCAAGAAAAAAACTGCTAATCAATTATTTAAAACCCTGTACAAGAAGCAGCACATTTGTCTAGTTTACCACATGCAGTTGGTGGTGATATACTCCACTTTTGACTTGCCTGAGATTTGAGATGCAGATGCACACGGAGTTGTTGAATCTAAGTTCTGTTACAGAGAAAAATACATCTGCAAAACTTTTACTCCTAGAACATACTACAAGCAGTGCAGGTACATGATTTTATATTCAAAGCTCACAGTTTAAAAAGGATTTTTTCCCTGATTAACTGCTTCTGGTTTGAAGTGTTCATCCCCACCCCCCCACACCCTGCTTGGTATTTGTGATGCAACTGCACATGGCTAAATGAGTGTAGTTTAGTCAATTTTCCAGCCTTTTTTGCTCCCCTGTGGCAAGTGCATTGTTTTATCAGTCATTTGACAAGGATTATTATGGCAGGTTACAGCCGGTGGGTTTTGCTATGGACTGAAAGTGACTGCTGGACTGTATTTTCTGGTCACAGCAATTACATTTCATTTTCTGAGCTGAGTCTTTGAACAGTTTAAACACAGTATCTTGCACCTTAATGATTTTTAACGTCGTTGAGTTCCTGCATGTGCCAGCAGAGTGACTTTACAGCCTCCTTGTTCAGAAGATTTCTTTATACATTTTCTTAGCAGAACTTTTGCACAGTTAAAGCACAGCATCTTGCACTTTTCATATGAAGTAACTGTCTTATGGCATTTCTAATACTAACTACCAAGACTACATTCTATAAGATTTCATTGCACCTTATGGATGTTGATTCAGTCTGAGGCATCATTTAAGTCATTGTTTCTATGAACTGAAATTATATACTATTAGCTCTGAATTATTAGCTCTTAACTGTGTCCTTGAAATTGAAATTACGTACTTACCGTAATTATTGATCTTCTTGGACAGTCTCTATCACTCTTTCACACTAGTGGGATAGCACCGGAGGCACTAGGACCAAGCGGGAGCCAAAAATTTTCAGAAGGGCCAGCGCCGGAGACATGCCGCCACGATGAGCACCATAGGGCTAGCTCGCGCCTGTGTAGGCTATCTCGCATCGACCCTCCAACTGCCTCAGTACCTTTTTGACCAAGGAGGTGCAGCGTAACTAAAGAGAATAACTCATCCTGAGTTTCTGGGCCTGAGAGGGCCCAGGTGGCCTTTGCAAGAAAGGTCAAAGTACAATGTCTTCACAGTCTGAACCATAGGACCATGAAGACCAGGAAAGAAAAATGAGTGAACCCAGGGGATGGTGGGTGGGTGTGTGAATGAGTGATGGAGACTATCCAAGAAGATCAATAATTACGGTAAGTACATAATTTCCATATCTTCCTGGACTAAGTCTCCATCACTCATTCACACTAGTGGGAGAGTACCGAGCTAAAACCAACAACCCTGAGTTGGGTGGTAGGAGATAGGGTTCACTCAGAAAGGACAGCCAAGGACTGTCCTGCTAATAAAAAGAGCCGTCTTGTAAACAGCATCTAGAACATAGTGCTTACAAGATAAGCACTCGAGTTGTAACTCACCCCTTTGCAGACGACTGCAATGGGCACAATATGAAAGTCTGCCAGGAAGCTGCAACCACTCTAGGAGAGCGGCGAGAACCTGGCCTCACAATTTGGTCTAGGACCAAAATTAGTAGTGTCAAAGACATGTGCTAATGTAACGTAAAGGAACCACAGGAACTTAAAGAGCCGGAGGTAAAGTCTACTGGTTCAGAGTACACCGCAAAGAGCAGATGGAAACCCCCACTATCAAGTATGGCTGATCTGTGAACAACAGGTCCAGGAGCACTTGAACCCCTTCCTTGGTGAGCAAAGGGGGTCCAGGTGGAGTTAGTCCATCAAGCTGAATGGTCTCCATTTAGTCACCGGAACTTTCTTGATGGAAGGCCAAGCATGACTTAGAAGCCTCTTGTGGTGGTCTAGTAGAACCAGATCCTACCCACTACATACTGCAAAAAGGAATCATCCTGCCCCTGTGTGTACAACTATAGTAGCAGTATCTGAACTCAGGGAAGAAAGGAAAAGTGTACAGGAGGACGTGTCCACTGCGGAAAAAAACATTCCGACAGAAAAAAACAGGGGCTGGATTTCTAAGGCAAATAGAGGCAGATGTGCATCAAGTAGAGACACAGCAGGACCAAGTTAGGGCTAGTCCATTCGTCGAAAGTGACTGACTAGCGGCAGAAGAGACTCAATGCGGTGAGGCATCACTCTATCCGGTCTCCCTGAAGGGAGTAGGAAGGACTCTAGCTTGCTTTGCTGAAAAAATAAAACATCACAGCTCCGTCATGCACTTGGAGAGGATAGCTTCCTCGCTGGCATGGAACCAGTCACTTGAGAACCGAATATGTGAATATTTGAGAAGCCATCTCAGAAAAAGACCTACTTGACCTACGGTCAAGAAAGGAGCATGTTGTCTGTTAAGTTGAAGCAAGCAAGGAAGTAAGAACCTAAGTTCCGACTCACTGAAGAGTCACTTCTGTTGCTGCGAGGCTCTGATCAAGAGAAGAAAGCCTGATTAAAAAAAAGGGGGACCAACAGACTGGGCAGTCGCCTTGGTCCAAGAAATATCTCGGAATAAGAGAAATCTCTCTTGGAGAAAAGAGATGACCCATACCTCCGCTGGATCGGACTACCCGTAGGGGTAAAAGAAGTCAGGTACTCTTTACAGCAGTTTAGAGACGATCGCCTCAGGGGCTGAGGCGGAACCTGACCAGATCCAAAAGTGTGGTATCGGGTAATTTCGGATAGGTCCTGCGCTGTGATAATTTTAACATTTTTTTTTTTTTTTTTTTACCATTAGTCCGAGCATAACAAGGTTTCAGGCTGCTATCTTGCAAGGATTGCTTGATACAAAAATGACGAAGATGTCATCCCTCTGAGGGGCAGGAGGAGCCTGAGCGTCCATAACTGAAGTCATGACCGGACTAATAATCACAGCTGAACAGATGTTAACCACCTGCCAAAGAAGCTACCAAAAGGGCAGTATCAGAAGGGGGACTATATACCCCTATCAAAGGAGCGGAAGAGTCTGTGCAGCTCCCAACCATTGAATTAGAATGTTCCACAGAGTGTAATTGTCTTGATAACTGAAAGAATCTAGACACAGACGTGTATGGTCCACGGATACAGTCTGAATACTATGGTGGACCTCATCACTGAGGAACTACTGAAAAGATCTTCCATCATGGACTCTGATGATAGAGAGATCATGCCCTTCAGCATATAAAATTAGTCATCCGCTGTTTCACTGACCAGAAGGACAGGGAGAGACTCATCTAGATGCACTTCTACTTCAGAAGGACCCCTAAGGGAGGTCTAGATAAGAGCCACTAGAGACTCCACCACCAGAAAGGATGTCGAGGAGCGTGGCACCACATAGGGAGCCGAGAAAGTGCTGAGCAGAATGAGAGATTCCACTGCCAGAACAGTACAGAAGAGTTACATCAGCAGGAAACCGCTGGATGTCACAAGATTCCATGCAGACCGCCACTCATTAAGATGTGTGGAGAAATAATCCGCAGAACAGAACTTCATTCTGTGGAAAACATCTTGCCACAAGTTCTGCGGAGAAGAGGTCTGCAGAAGGAAATCGATCACTAGTTCTGCCGGACAGCACCAACTGGCAGCCCTGCAGCACCAGAATCACTCAATGCACAGGTGGGCACCAAGCAGTGCCTATGCCAAACTGGGTGACACCCAAGGGCACCAACAGGTACCCCGGCACCCATGGCAGCAATGGCACCTGAGGGCACCATGGCACCCATGACAGCAACAGCACCAGAGGGCACCCTGGCACCCATGATACTCATGGCACCCATGGCAGCACTGGCACCCGAGGGCACTCATGGCACCCATGGTATTCATGGCACCCATGGGTGCCCACAGCACTGCACGGCACCCACAGGTGCCTGTGGCTACAGGTGCCAGCACCACCTGTGGCACCCAGGGTGCTTGGTGCCACCAGTTCCAGCACCTACTGTGGATCCTGTGGGTGCCAGTGTCTACTGCACCATGGGTGCTCAGCACTACCTGTGGGTTTCCACAGCACTTGTGAGATACCTGCAGCACCACCAGCAGCGCTGGCAGCCAACTGCACCAACAAAAGCACCTATGGCGCCGCACAGAGAGACAGCGCTAAACCTTGGTGCCAACCGTCGGCACCGACTCCCGGCGCCTACCCAACACCAGTGGTGCCACCAGCACCAACACACGGAACCAGCGGCCACGGCACCGGACATGCGGTGCCACCCATGGCATCGGGCATGGCACCAGGGAACACCACTGTGGGAATACCAATGTAGAATTCTGAGAAGAAGGGGAGAAGGAAAAAGTTGGTGCTGTGCCAGCCCCTGCATGGAAAGAGAGAGGGGTAGGCACGAGGGGTCGACAGGATGGCGAAGACACCAAGAGGGCACAGCACTCATCCTGATCCAATCGACCTGGGCCCATTCCAGTGACTCCGAGGCCCTGAAATCAGAAACCGTGGCCAGGAAAACTGGATAGAGGTCAAACCCCCTGCTCCACAGGAGCGGCCCAGAGGTGAAACTGCTCGCCAGAGCGCCAATGAGGACAGAGATGGAGTCTGGAGTCAAGAATGTGGCCATTAGGAGTGGGGCCAAGGGGAACCCACCAAAGTCGGCTCAGGCCTACTGCCCCTCCCGACTAACCATCCTCGTGCAGACGTACCAGAGGGCAACCTCCAGTGGCATCGATTCTTCTTCCCCCACCAACGAAAAAGAGCTTGAGGTTAAGCAGAGCTGGATCCCCATAACCACTAATTCATGCTTCGGTGGACTGTTCCCCAGACACAGGACAGTCCGTAGTCAGACCCTTCCCCCCATTTATCAAACAGCGGCGGACCGGACAGAGCCCCTCTGCCATAACAA
Source organism: Neoceratodus forsteri (assembly GCA_016271365.2). Taxonomy (NCBI): domain Eukaryota; kingdom Metazoa; phylum Chordata; order Ceratodontiformes; family Ceratodontidae; genus Neoceratodus; species Neoceratodus forsteri. Next base: position 456,348,952 of record CM028135.1, on the reverse strand, counting down.
CTTTCACATGAAATCTTCCTACTGTCACCGCTACCGCCTAAGGACGACTCTGCTGATGGCAGGTGAGAATTTCTATTTCTTCTTCTTCATAATCTTCTTTTCTTGTTCATAAAATAAGAGATTAGAAGAAGAAGAAGAAGAATCAGCATTTATATAGCGCTTTTCATACACAGTATCCCAAAGCGCTTTACAAGCAATGCTAGACTGGTAGTGAAGTGACTGAATGTGTGGTGGTGGCGGCCATATCGCACATCATCACCCACACACAGCCTGGATAATTGCATGAACCGGTTTATGGGAAGGGGAATGTTGGCCAGGACACCGGGAATGTTCCCTGCTCTTTGCGAAGAGTGCCCTGGGTTCTTTTACTTCCACCTGGACATCCACCAGGACAACACCAGGATGGGCAGAAGGGACCTCGGTTTAACGTCTCATCCGAAGGACGGCACACCCCAGCAGGACAGCACCACCCAATACTGCACTCGGATGCCAGCGATTTTTAGGTGTAAGTCCAATCCCAGTTTGGGACGAGAACCCACGACCTTCTGGTCCAGAGGCAGAAGTGCTACCAACTGAGCCACGCTGACACCTATTAATTTATTAACACTACTAAAATGTTAAATTAAACACTAAAAGCTGCTGTCATGTAGATGAAAATTTTGACTCCAGCAGACGGGCGACGTCGACATCCAAGCGCACTTGACGGTGAGAGAAAAGGAACTGAGGCGGTTGAAGGGTCGATGCTGAGATAGCCTACACTGGCGCAAGCTAGTACAGGTACAGCGTACAAGTCCCATGGGGGGGCCAGGATCCCTTAACAGAGGGTACAAGTGATCAAAGCCTTTATTTATTTGGTATTTGTTTACCGGTTGGGTGCACTAGCTATAATATGACTATTTTCAGGCATGACCTGGGAGATTACAAAGTAGTTAAACGACAGCAAAATACAAATGTCAGGGTTTTAAAGAACCTTTTGAAAATGGGCTGTGAGGCCACTGACTGATCCTTGGCAGGCAAGGCGTATGCTGACACTGCTGCCAGATACTAAAAAACACACCCCTCTCCAAGGCTGGATCGCCCAGCATGCACCTGACATTCTTGCCCTCACTGAGACCTGGCTCACAGAAAAAATTCCCAATGGTGCTGTCTCCCTCTGTAATTATGCCATCTTCTGGGCAGATAGGACCGGCAAATGTGGCGGTGGCTGTGCAATCTTTGTTAAATCCTCGCTCAATGCCATTCTAGTACATACCCCTGCACCTAAATTTGGAGCCCAAACTCTAACAGTCAAACTCGTGCTGGGTACCAAAACTCTCCATATCATTGCAGCCTACATCCCCCCTAGGAACCAAAAAATCGCGTTTGATTCCATCCTCCAGGTAATTTCCCACCTACCTAATACTAGTGAAATCATCCTTATGGGTGACTTCAGTGTCAACTGGCTATCCCCAGCCTCTTCCAGCTTCAAAGACGCTGCTCTGGCATATGATTTTACCCAGCTTGTCACCTCCCCAACCAGAAGGGACAATCGAACCAGTACTTCTACCCTCTTAGACCTCATCTTTACCAACAGGCCACGTAACCTCTCCCAAGCCACTGTTCTCCCCGCGCTATTAGTGACCACTCTCCGGTTACTTGCGGTGGTCGAGTAAAGTCCTCCATCCCCCTATAATCTTCTCGCAGCGAAGGCTTAAAAGAGGAGGCCTTGAGCACCTTAGAGCCCATCTATCCAACAGCAACTGGCTCCCCATATATAACACGCAGTCAGTTGACCAAGCACTCGCCCACTTTATAACCACCTTCAACAAAGCCTGTGATATACTTGCTCCCCTCTCAAAAATAGTGGTGAAAACCAGATCCACCCCCTGGATCACACCCTCACTTCTTAAACTGCTTCAACAAAGGGACAACCTATGGCACAAGGCCCTGGACTCTCAACACACTCAGGATAGACAACTATACTGGGAGGCACGCAATAAATGTACTCGGGCCTTGCGGCAGGCTAAAGCTAACTTCTATCAACAAACCCTTACCTCCTCCTGGGGAGATGGCAAAAAATTCTGGAGCAATATAAGAGAACTCAGTGGTAGAACCAGCTCCCCCTCCCCAACTCAATCTAAACGGGGTTGTCACACAGGATCCTGCCACTATCGCTGAAACTCTTAACTCTGCCTTCTCTGACCTCTCCCATATTCTCCCCCCTAACTTCTTCCATCCGCCATCACCCCCCACCCCCCCAAAACCCACGTAATGCCAACCCACCTCCCTTTCGGCTTCGTGTCATCCCCTGCAGCAAGGCTAAACTCTACATTTCCAAAGCAATAGCCAATATCCGTTACAGCAATGACTCCCTTGATCTGAAACTCATTCGGCTTACCTGGATGTCACACTATCTCACCTTACAAAATCCTCAACCTTTACACATACCTTGGCCAGTTCCCGCGACTTAGAAGCAAGCCATAATCACCCCATCCTGAATAGTGGTGACCCCACTAACTCCAACAACTATAGACCTATATCAATACTCCCACCACTCTCCAAAGCCCTGGAAAAAATTTACTGCAGACCAGATAACTGAACACCTTACAAAACACAACCTTCTCAGCCAGGAACAGCATGGTTTCCGGACTGGCCACAGTACAGTCACCGCTCTGTGCGAGTTCACCTCGTTCATCCCACGAGCCCCTTGACCACGGCTCAATCGCTGGGCGATCTTTGTGGATCTGACCAAGGCGTTCGACACTGTCAGTCATGAGCTTCTGCTCTGTGTCCTTCCACAGCTAAACGTGGTCCCTGAGGCATCCGCCTGGTTCAAGGACTACCTCTCAGGACGGTCTCAACAAGTCCGAGTTAACACCACCATCTCCACCTCCAAAACAGTCTGCTCTGGGGTCCCACAGGGATCAATACTTGGCCCCCTACTAGTCACCCTCTTTTTAAACTCGCTCCCCAAGGCATGTAGTGGTCATCTTCTACTCTGCGCTGATGATGCGGTACTGTACGGGAAGCACCCTCAACAGAGCGCCCTCCAACTGTCCTTGCAGGGTTTTCTCTGGGAGCTAGAGAATTGGTTCGCAGACCACCGCCTGATCATCAACTATAAAAAGACGAAGTCTATGATCTTTGCCCATCGCCAAAGCCCACATAGTCAGTCTGCACTCCTAATTAAAAACTCACTTGGTATCCCTCTGGAACATGTTACAAACTTTAAATACATGGGCATCACATTAGACACCTCCCTCTCCTACCATAGGCACATCCAACTTCTTTCCTCCGCTGTCAACTCCAGGGTGGGCATCCTCTACCGACTCAAGCACTGCCTGCCCGCACAAGCTATGCAACTCGCTGTCACATCCTCCATCCTCTCCCTCGTTGACTATGGGATAGTTATATATGGCTCTGCTGAACCCTCCACACTAAGTGGTTTAAGCGTTGCCTTGAATAAAGCTTTCCGGCATAGTTACAGGTTGTGACAGACTTACCCACACCTGCGACCTCTACACACTTTGTCTGGTTGGCTAAATCTCCAGCGAAGACTAAAGTACCACACCTGCATCCTGGCTAAAAGATACATCTCCAGATAGCCCCCAATGGCCTACTCCCATTATCTGTGCAGCCCCCATGAGCACAACACAAGACTCACAGCTAGCCCAACATTCCAAGTCCCCCTCTGTAGAACATCCCTAGGGCAAGATCCTTCCGCTACCTGGACCCTTGCTGGCTCAATCGCTACCTCCTCCACTCACCCTGACCCCAGCGTCTCACTGTTCAAGGCGGGACTCAAGCCCATCTACTTCAGAGTGCAAATGTGTCTGTAGCTAACGATGCCTCACCCAACTGTGCTACCTCATCCCCACTTCTCCTGACACAGGGTCTCTACTGACCCCATGAAGCTGCCACCGACTTGTCTCTGTCTAAAGGTTTACAAGAATGGTACTTACTACCTCACTGTTTTCTAAAGTTTAAGCCTGGACTGCTTGGTCAGTACATGTGACTGTAAATACTGCCTGTTCATGTTTCGTGTATGTTCTGTATTTGTTTACCCTCCACCCCCTGTAATCCGACGTGGAGCCTTTGCAAAAGAGTCTGTGACTCAAAGGTTTGTAATTCCGATTGTACTCAATAAACAATAAACAAACAAAGATACACCTTCAGAGTTGAGGGCCTAAGGCCCAGAGACTGCAGGTGGACCAGGAAGTCTAAGACTGAAGGAAGGCTCACCTGAAGTGGGCTGAGCTGCCTAGAGGAGCACCGAAGGGAAAATCTTTTCCACTTTGAGGCATAGGTTTTCCTATTTCCTGGAAATCTTAAGCACTTCTCAAGCATTCTCAGAGAAGTTTAGTCTGCAGAACTCTTAGCTCTTCAAATACCATGCTCTGAGGCACAAAGTTCTCAGATCTGGTAATGGTATCCTGCCCTGAGACAAAGCTGCTCTAAGCTTCTCTTTACCCACAATGTAGAACGGTTTACAAAGGAACTTGTAGCTGAGCTGCCCTGTTAGCCTGAATATCTTCAAGGCGCTCTACGATCGTTACATGAAAGCACCTTGCAAATGTTTGCCTCACCGCTGGCCCACTAATTCCGCAACTCCCCTTTTCCATCCTGACGCTCGCCATGTTTCTACCCCTGGCTGTCACTCTTTCCCTATTAATTCCTCCTGCTGCACCCACCCTTCGCTGTCCACTCCAGCCTGGCTAAGGTCCCATCCCATCCACAGTAGTGTCCCAGTTATCTACCCCTCTCCATCATTATCATAATAAACAAGTATACGACAGCCATCATCACTTTCTGTGGTTTTAGCTCAATTTTTCCCCCAGTCGTCGGTAATATATCCCTCCTCTTCTTTACCTCTCTAACCTGCCACACCATACACGGCCTCTTTCCCCTATATGTAGTTGCTGGCTGCCTCCTCAAAGATCTCTGCTTATAACCCCTGTATGCCTATGGTTGATTGTACATCTGCTGACTTCTTCAATTGTAAAATAATGCTGTTTTTTTTTTATTTATTTCAACCTTGTACTGTACTGTATATACTGTATATACTTTTTCTTCCTTGTATATTATTGCTTTTTGTATACCTGCCTCTGTACTGTACTTTGATGTATTCATGACCAGGTCCACCTTGCAAATGAGCCTTGCTTAATGGTGCCCGCCTGGATAAATAAAGATTTTGATTGATTGACTGATTGACAGTCAGCAGATTGTACCTCAGGGGCAGGTTGATGGGATGCTTGATGGACAGGGACAGGAGAAGTGCACACCAAATCTGCTTGGCCCAATCTGGAGGTACGAGTATCATGACTGTTGACTCCCTTCTCAGTTTTAGCAGCACTCACAGTAAAAGTGAGAACAGTGGGAAGCCACAGAAAAACTTCCCTGCTTAGCCGAGGACTAGGGCATCCTCTGGGACTGTACCCACGGGGGTCGGCAACAGAACAGTGGGAGCTGGTTGTCTTCCCAGGATGCACACAGATCTATCTGTGGTGTACCCCACATTCTAAACTCTGAGTGAGCACCTGCTTATTCACCCTCCATTCGTGGTTTCCCTTGCTAATTCTGCTTAGGGAATCTGACAGTATGTTGTCCTTCAGCAGGTGTACTGCCAACAGCTGAACCTCCAGGGAGTATACTAAGTTCCAGATCTTCATTGCTTCTGTGCACAATTTTGAAGACCTTGTTCCTCCATACTTGTTTATATAATACATGGTAGTGGTGGTGTCTGTCCTGCTCTGGATGGGCTGATCCCTGATGTGGGATGAAAAAGCTTGCATTGCCAGGTATACTGCCCTGAGCTCCAGGAGGTTAATGTGCTCCTTAGACTCCTGTGGGCTCTACCGCTTACAGTGAGGTTCTCCAGGTGGGCACCCCAGCCCTGGAGGGAGGCATCTGTAGTAAGTATGACTGTGGGTGACCGCTGACAAAGGGAACTCCTTCTTTGAGGTTGTCTTCTTCCTTCCACCATTCCAGGGCCCTTAACAGACACTTTGTGACAGGTAGTAGTTTTGACAGTGGATCCCACCTCTAGGACCAATGGCTACCCAGGTGGTACTGGATGTCTCTCATTTGGAACATGGTGCCTGGCACCACCACCGCAGTGGATGAAGTCTCTCCTTGACGCACATCTGCCTCTATTTGCCTTAGAAATCCAGCCCCTGGATGAAGTCATGTGCCCCAGCAACTGCAGGATATCCCTTGCAGGTCCGGGTTGACCTGCCTTTATGTTTGTTTTCACGTATGATCAGGTTTGCTACCCTTTCCTGAGGAAGGAATCCCTTCCCTTAGTAGGTATCTAACACTGCACTGATAAAGTCCAGGACCTGAACTGGTACTGTTTGTGACTTTTAGGCATTTATCAGGAAACCCAGGTCCTCCAGGGTGTTTTTTGGGAGGAGGAGGAGGAGGGAGGACTCCACCTCCTGGTATGACTTTCTTGAGACTAGCCAGTCATCCACGTAGGGTAAAACCACCACTCTTTGCCTCCTCAAACGTGCTGCCACTACGGCTAGGCACTTTGTGAACACTCTGGGTGCTGAGCACAGGCCAAAGGAAAGGGCTGTGAACTGGTAGTGGCAATAATCTATCTTGAATTCGAGGTACTTTCTGTGACTGGACCTGTAAAATTAGGCATCTTTCAGATCCAGTGACCCTAGCCAATCTCCTTGGTGCAGAGATGGAATCACTGATCCTAGTGTTACCATCTTGAACTTTCCCTTTTTTAAGTGATTGTTCAGGTATCTCAAGTATATAAAATAGACCACCACTCCTCAATTTTCTTGTGGGTCAGGAAGTATCTTGAGTAAAGCCCCTTCCCCCACTGTGAGGAGTGAACTTTATCCACGGCATTTGCTTATAGCAACTTTTTTACCTGTCTCCAGCAAAAGTTTTTCTGTTGGAGCAGGAGGGTTGAAGGCTTTGTGACTGCAGTACTTAGTTTAAAATAATTTTCCACCAAAGTGAACCCCCCACAGTCTGCCTGGGATTACTGCGCCAGCTCCCAATGTGCGGTCTTACCTCTAAATGGCACTGAAGCGCCAGAAGGCTCGTTCACACCTCAGCACACCCAGGTTCGGCTAAACAGATCTTTTGAGAGTATGAAAAAAGTTGAACTCCGGAAAGTGCTAGTTGACATGAAACGAGGGCGTAAAGTGGTAACAATCAGGGTCTTAAACTCCAACTGCGATTCTGGGCATGCTCAAATGCATATGCCTAACTCCAGGGACCTTGGGTACCAGTCACAGGAACTCTGCTTCAAGCTCTGCAGTGGTGGCAGGAAAAGGACAACCTCAGGGAAGGTGCGCCTTCCCTCCAGTTGCCACCCACAGCAGTCTTGATAACAGATGCTCCCCTAGGTGGGGTGCCCACCTAGGGGAGCATACTGCTCACGGTACCTGGCTCCAGCAGGAGTCAAGTATCGTTCTCTTGAACTGGAATGATCAGTGAAAAAGACTGGCAACAGGGATGGGGAACACACAAAACAACTAGTTCACAAAATAAACCTACAAACATTTATAAATAATATATAATTTTTAAAAAGCTTAACAAAATCTATCACACAAGGTCTTATCCTATTGCAAAAATGAAATACGCAGAGGAGACAGTGGGTGACAATGATTTATCTATACTCTGATTAAACGATCAATGCAAATTTACATATTAGTGTGTAAACGTGTAGCTAAAATTAACTTACGAATGCAATCTGGGAAACCTTACAAGAAAAAAACAAGGCAGTAACAATGTACTTGTGATCTCAATTGCAGAGGGATCCCATTTGCAACATTTCCTCTACACAGCAAAACATTCTATTTCAGAGCAATTACGTACTATACACTAGCTGGCAAACATAGTAATTATGAACTTATTAGCTTGAAAAGAGAATCCACTGATTAACCAAAAAAGATATATTGGACATACAAAGCTTCATTTTTTTCTCTTTCTCTTTTGCTATAAAGCTAAAAAACAAACAAAAAAAAACAACACATTAGAACTAAAGAATAACTGCCATCAATTGCACCTTAACAGGAAAAATCAAAAGAATATGAACGTGCTTGTGATTTCATTTACAGAGAGGTCCAGTGTTACATTGATATTCACAACACAGTCAAAACCAATAGCAAATCTATATTTGGGAGGATTCTGGGAAGACTCACAGAATGGCTGAATGCTATTCCCCCTGTGGAGAAGGAAAAGGAGCGTGTGTGCTTATAAGGCTCTCCCGGATTTTACAATAGGTATGCCACTGTTGCCTGTATTGTAGTTAGTTTGTTTTTTTTTCCTCCAGAAAACCACTCTACTAAAATCAGGAGGACTGAATTTCAGTTTAAAATCTCAGCACCATTCCAGTCAAGCTTGTTGCCATCGATATATGACTAGGACAACCTTCCTGTACTAAGATTGTCGTTCCCAGGCTTGGAGTCCGTTTCTGTGGAGGAGCCCACCTGGAGACAAGGACTTTTGGGGCAACCCTGCAGGGGGCCGGTCACTTCATGCCGCCTAGTGACTTAAACTCCTGTATTTCAAGAGATTTCTTTTTTCTGCGATACTCTAATTCCAATTATTACTCCCCCTGCTATTCCTGTTGCTTTGCTGTTGTTGGGGTTTTTATGTAATTCATGTAAAAGCTTTTCTAAAGAAACAGAGAAGTTACAAAGAAACAAAGTTACACGGTAGCAGTGATTTACACAATATCAGTTATTTAAATGTGTTTTAAACGGGTTTGACCCTCATAATACATTACTTACCTTTACATAAGTTTATTGAGGGCATTTGGGGATGGTACTTGCTCTGTAATGGCTCCCCCGTTGTTTTAAGAGGGGTGAAGAGAGAGAGACATAGCATTGTTTTGCTTTGTTTTGTTTTGCCTCGCATTATTTTGCTTGTGTTTTAAACTGTTCTCCTAGTGTAGAAGGGTGAAGGAGGGAATGTGGGCTGCTTGATGTTAGGCAATTAATAAATGACCATTCAGTTGTTTGAATGGTGTAGAGCTGCTTTTTGCTCCCTCGCCCCCTTGTTTACTTTGCTATTTTAATTTTGCTTCATTCCCGAAGTCTGTGAGGTTTAATATAATTAACCCCTGAATATATCAGCCCTTGAATCACTTAAAATATAGCATCAGCTGACACTGATCAAAGATCGTCGGATAATCTGCTCCTCTTATGAACGTCCAACAATTTTAATAATTCTGACTTCAAGACGTTTGTAATTTGGAGCTAATTGGTGGATCTAGCAACTGACTGATGTGCATAATTGGCTAACTGATTAAGTAGTGCTTGGAACGCTTTATACAGGGATCTTGATTGAAATTTGGATAAGTCTCTACCTGGTTGACTAGGAGGAGCAGTGAGCAATAGTAATTTGTTCAGTCAATGGCTGATCTTGATCGGTACAGGAGTCCAGATCTTTAGCTCTTTTGAAAGATAGAGCTGAAGCGTATACAGCATGGCAGGAACAGTTTAGGGCTGCAATCTGCCTGCTATTTGCCTGCTTTAGTTTATATTCTGTGCTGTTTTATAGTACTGAGTATACCTGGCTCGGAGAAAGCTTCCTAGCTCTGTTAAGCTGGAGCTACTGGAAGTTTTTTGGAAGCCAATTTGAAGTTATTCTGCCTCAGTGTTAGAGGCAAGCTGAAAGTAGACTGTAAATGGTAATTCAAAACGAGCAGGGGAGCGCACAGTGTTTTGCTCAGTGTTTCGTGTCTCGACTGACTCCTCTTTTGTTTGATTATTATTACTGACAAAATTATGATTAACAAAATTATTCCTGTCTCAGAAGCTCCCGAAATTGTGACCCTTGCTATTTTTGGAAGTTCCAGATCTTATTCTGGTGCAAGCAATGGGATGCAGAGAATTAACTCCTCGTATTAAAAGTAAGTAAAAGTGAATAGCTGTGGCTTTAATTGATGCTGCTCTCGGCTACAACAGAGTGCTGGCTCTGAGTGTATAAATTTATTTTTAGATAGATAATATTTTTAGATATCACAGGTCAAGTAATATTTTAACTAGCTATTAAGCAGACATTAGAAACATTTTGAGAGTCTTTATCTAGGATGCTATCTGATAATTTCTTGTAATTACTGGTAACAAATATCAGATGAACCAAATATTTTTTGGAGTTTTTTCCTTTTAAATTGTAGTGTTGAAACCAGAAAGGAAGATGGAGAAAACTGTATATAAATATTTTTGGAGGAGAAATAATTGGATTTGCATTTGGGTCCAGACACCTGAGAGTAGCCTGGACTTTGCTAGACGAGACTAAAGAGCTCTCAACCAAGGACCCTAAGCATAAAATCTGTGGAAGTGTGGAAAAGTGAGGAGAAAGAAGGAGGAGGACCAGAGAGAGAGAAAGAACTAGAGAATTATTCTGAATTCAGAACTGATCTTGGGGTAACTATATACAGAGTCATAAGAGACTGAACGGAAATAGGGAGGTGTGACTGAATGTGCTTGATTGCCCAGGTTGCCATACTGGTCGGATCCCATCTCCTCTTTTTAAAAAACAACAGGGATTATTTCCAGTTTATGTTCCTGTATATTTTTTTCTGCCCTTTTTGGTTACTAAAGCTGCAAAGTAATATAAATTAGTATAAGACAAGGCTGTTGGCTTTCAGGTTTTAATACATGAAATATTGGGTACTGTTTTTGTCCTAAATATTACACTAAGGTACTTTATTCTAACACTATTTGTTTAGAAGAACCTAAGACTCTAAGAATCAGATTGTGAAATGCTTTGCAGGGAATCTCTGCAACAAACATCTATAACTTATGATGGTGCAAACTAGAAGTGGGAAACCCCACAACAGTGGGGAGAAAAAGGAAATAAAGAGAAAGAATTTTTCCAGAAAAGGAAATAAAAAGATTAGGTTTAAGGAAGTCCTGATACAAAATATGAAAATTACGTACCTACCGTAATTCTTGATCTTCTTGGATGAGTCTCCACCACTCATTCACACTATTGGGATCTGCGCCGGAGGCACTAGGACCCATCGGGAGCAAACTTTTTTGCTGGAGGGTCGGCGCCAGAGATGGAGCCGCGAGGAACGGCACCGCGAGTCTCAGCTCGCACGGTAATGACTATCCCGGCGTCGACCCTCCAACCGCCCAGTACCTTTTTACCAAGGAGGTGCAGCGAACTAACCTAAAAGGGTAGTCTAACCTAAAAACCGGACATAAGATAGTCCGGATGACCCGTATAAGAAGGGTCAACAAAGAAGTCTTCACAGCCTAAAGATTTGAGGGAGTGAAGACCAACAACAGAGGTGAGCTCGGGGGACGGAGGGTGGGCGTGTGAATGAGTGGTGGAGACTCGTCCAAGAAGATCAAGAATTACGGTAGGTACGTAATTTTCATATCTTCCTGGACATAAGTCTCCACCACTCATTCACACTATTGGGAGAGTACCGAGCTAATAATCCCCCGAGAGGGCGGCAGGAGAGACCAAGAGCTCACATTTCTAGGACAGAAGTCCATTAAGGATGGCCCTGCCAAAGGAGGAATGTCATCTGGCGTGGACATCCAGTGCATAATGTTTAACGAAAGTATGCACTGAGCTCCAGGTGGCCGCGTTGCAAATATCTGCAATGGACACATTGTGAATTTCCGCTAGGGATGCTGCAACCGCTCTAGTAGAGTGAGCGTAAACCCTACCCTCCAACTTAACCTGTGCCATGGAGTAGCAGTGCCGAAGGCATGCCACTAACCATGCTGAGATACATCTGATAGCGACAGGTTGACCCAGCCGGGTCTCGCTGAAGGAAACAAACAGTTGCTGGGCTTTGCAAAAGTCCTTGGTTCTATCTAGATAGAAACGCAAAGCTCTCTTCACATCCAAAGAATGGAGAGATCGTTCTCCTTCATTTTGGAAGTCCGCAAAGTAAGACGGAAGGACCAAAGGTTGGTTTAGATGAAATTCTGACACAACCTTAGGAAGAAATTTAGGATGTGTCCGGAGGACTACTTTGTCCTTATGGAACACAGTATATGGAGGGTCTGTGACCAGGGCTTGTATCTCAGAGACCCTGCGGGCTGAGGTAATGGCCACTAGGAAGGCAGTCTTCCAGGTGAGAAATTTTAGCTCACAGGTAGCCAGAGGTTCGAAAGGTTTCCGAGTGAGCATGTCTAGCACAAGATTAATGTCCCAGGCTACAACTGGACGTCTTGTAGGAGGTCTGGTATGCAGAATTCCTTTAAGAAATCTCTTAACTACAGGTAACTGAGCCAGTGTTAAGGAAGAAACCAGCTCATGATACGCTGATATGGCACTAAGGTGAACTTTGACTGTGGAGTACTGCAGACCTGAATTTGAGAGGTCCAAGAGGTACTCCAGAACCTTATCTGGTGGGCAGGAAAAGGGATTCAAAGAGGACTTTGCACACCAGAGCGAAAAACGCTTCCACTTGGCTGTGTAAGTTTTCCGAGTGGCTGGCTTCTGCGCAGCCAGAAGAATATCTGAAACCCTCCGAGAGACATTGAACCGGTTTACTTCTACCTCTTCAGGAGCCAAGCGTGAAGGTGATGCGATCTCAGGTTGGGATGGACCACCGGCCCCTGAGTCAAAAGGTTTGTCTGCAGGGGAAGTGGCCTCGGAGGAACTGCCAACATATTGTTGAGTAGTGGAAACCACAGCTGCCGAGGCCAGAAGGGAGCAATGAGTATCATCTTGTCCCCCTGGGACTTGAACTTGAGGAGTACCCTCTGAATTAGAGGAAGAGGTGGAAAGGCGTAAAGAAAGCGTTTTGTCCACCGCAGCCTGAACGCATCCTGACAGAAAATGCCAGGCCCTGGATTTCTGGAGCAGAAGAGAGGCAGTTTTGCATTGAGTGGGGATGCAAAAAGGTCCAGGTCTGAAGTTCCCCACTCTCTGAATAGTGACTGAACTATGCTTGAGTTGAGAGACCACTTGAGAGGATCGGTCTCTGTTCTGCTGAGACGGTCTGCCAGTTCGTTCTGTACTCCCGGTAGTAGACCGCTTGAATTAGAGCCTTGTGCTCCAAGCACCACTCCCACACTCTCGTCGCTACTCTGCATAAAGGATACGAATGAGCACCACCCTGTTTGTTGATGTAATACATCACTGCTTTGTTGTCCGTTTGAAGGAGAATGTTCTTGTGACAGAGAATGTCCTTCAACGCCCGGACCGCATAAAGGACGGCTCTCATTTCTAGGACATTTATGTGAAGCTGGGACTCGACGTGAGTCCACGACCTTGGAGTGTAGAGAGCCTGACAGTGAGCTCCCACCCCATTAGGGACTTGTCTGTGGTAATGGCGATCTGATGGTCCAGAGGAGCAAAGGGATACCCTTCCAGGAGATTGCTCTCTTGAGACCACCAGGTGAGTGACCTCTTTAAAGGTTCTGTCACTTTGATGGGACAGGACTGCGGGTGAGTGGTTGGGGACCACTGAGTACTGAGCATCCACTGAGTGGTTCTCATGTGCAGATGTGCTAGGGGTACAGTGAACACTGAGGATGCCATGAGGCCGAGCATCCGTTGCATCAAGAGAGCTGGAACTGAGTCGTTTTCCCTGATGAGATGGGCCATTTGAAGGATATCGTTCCTTCTGTCTTCTGGAAGAAAAGCCTTTGCACAGGAGGTGTCCAGAAGAGTCCCTATAAAAAGGAGCTTCTGGGAGGGCTGCAACTGCGATTTCTTGAGGTTCAGCAGAACTCCCATGGATGTAAGGAAGCGAGAGGCTATCTCTACGGCGTCCAGAGTTCCCTGTTTGGAACAGCTTGCCAGAAGCCAATCGTCCAGGTAAGGGAACACTTGTATACCGATTTTTCTGAGGTGCGCTGCAAGAACTGCACAACACTTTGTAAAAACCTGCGGCGCCGAGTATAGCCCAAAGGGCAGGACTCTGAACTGATAATGTTGTCCCAGAGCCACAAACCTCAGGAATTTGTGATGCCTCGGGTGAATAGAAATGTGCTGGTAAGCATCCTGCATGTCCAGGGAGGCTAGCCAGTCGTGTTGATGAAGCAAAGGTAACAAGGTTCCCAGAGAAATCATTTTGAATTTCTCCTTGGGCAGAAATTTGTTTAGTTTTCTGAGGTCCAAAATGGAGCATGCCCCAGTTTTCTCTGGAACCAGAAAGTAATGGAGTAGAACCCACGTGTTCCATTGATGCAGCAGCACTACTTCTACTGCCCTTGTTCAGAAGGCCCTAGAATTTCGGCCAGCGAGAAGGTCTGATTGAAGGGTTGACAGCCTGGGCTGTCGTTTGGGAGGACGATCCGGAGGGGTCTCCACAAGATTGAGTGAATACCCCTCGCGAATTATCCGAAGGACCCATTTGTCTGAGGTTATGGACTTCCACTGGTTGTAGAAGTGCATCAGATGACCTCCCACTGGAGAGGAAAAGTCCACCTCGGGCAGCTGAGATGGGACTTGGGCCAACAACTCATAAGGTGGCGCTGGGCACTTTGGGCCCTTGTGCTTTCTGTTGTGTCTTCTTTTGAGGTTGGGCAGGTTGATTTTTATGGAAACCTCCTCTGCCTCGAAAGGACTGATGGTTATGAAACTGACGTTTATTGACACTCCCTCGAGAGGGGACAGGAGGAGGTCGAGCCAACTTAATGGCTGACCTAGTCTTTGTTAGTTTCTAGGGCTTGTTCTACCTGAGGACCCGAAAAGATATGCACCATCAGAGGCAACGTCATTACCTGCTGCTACTGCCGTCGTTCTTGAAGCCCAGCGCGCGAGCCAGGAATGACGGCGCTACAAATTCCAGCAGCCGGGCGAACGGGAAGCAGTGTCGTAAAGCATCCATAGCTGCTTTAACCTGCTGGTTATTAGATTCAATACTCTGGTAATGGTTTGAAGAAGCTCTGGCTTTGAATCCGATTCGGTAGAGCTTCAACCATCTGCTTGATGGAGTGCCATAGGATATACTCATACTGGGAGAAATAGCCTTGGTAGCTGTGTCATCAGCATACTTAGGGTAGAAGCAGCAAAGACTCTCTTACCTAAGGTGTCTATCTTCCGGGATTCTTTGTTAATAGGTCGAGCTGTAGTAGTTTGAGGAAGAATGACCTTATCATTCTCTGCCAGGACTACAATAGGATCCGCAAAGGCTTGAGATGCCAAAAAGGGACGATCCTTGGGGGCTGAATATTTCCTATCTATGGATTTAGCCACCGAAGGGGTGAGAGCAGGATTATTCCATACCATATGAGACAGCGTCTCGAAGGAAGGCTGAACCGGAGGAGTCAAATCCATAGGGATCGCCGGAGCATGAAGGTATTGGAGTCTCAACAATTTCCCAGGATCGATGTCTGTAGTCTGGAGAGAAAGAGTGGAAATTAAATTTTTCAGCAGAGACTTAAAGGATAGGTCCTCGACCACAGGCTCTGTAGCAGTAATAGATTCTGCTTCCTCCACTTCATCACCCAGCCAAGGTCTGGGTCAGGCTCAATATCGTCTCCTGACAGTCCAGGAGGGACTGTGTGGATAGGAAAGGAATGAAAGTCAGAGGAAAGGAAGGAAGAAGGAAAAAGAAGTGAGGAGAAGTCTGAAAGCGGAAGGCCCCTGAGAGCCCCGCGCCGTACGGCAACGAGAATGGCCGGACCGCGGTGCAGCGGCACCAAGGACCTGTGATTGCCGAAAGCGGCACAGAAGCAGCTGCAGCATCGAAGATGGCACCGGGGAGCCACACGGTGCCGAGGGCGGCCGAGCACACGAAAACATCCCAAGACTCCAACAGGTTTGAAGGAAGAAGAGCAGGAGATAAGGGACATCGGTGTGGCCCCTGCGCCGTGTCGCATGAGGGAAACACCTAAGCATGAGTCTACGGCACAGAAGAAGGTGCCGTGACCAGGAAGTTCAACCGCCTACCCGGTCTCCCAAGAATCGAAGGCCCTGAGAGACCGGAGCCAGGCAGCTGAACCAACCTCCAAGCCCATTGCTCCATAAGAGCGCCCACTGATAGAAACTGCTCATCTGAAGACCTACCACGGGCGGGGTAGGCTCGATGTTCGAAGACATTGGCTACCAGAAGCAGAGGTTGGCGACTCGAAGGAGGAGACCGCAACTAGCCCTAATAACCGAATGTCTGGCGCCCAGACATATCAGAGGCGACCTCAGTGATGCCTTCTCTTTCTTGACCTGTGGGCGAGAAGAACAGCTTTCCGGGCGAGCAGTTGCCGAGAATCGACCATTTATTTTTATGCTTCCGGCGGGGATCTCCGTCCCCTCGGGCATTGGACTGACCGTTGTCAGACCCCCCTTCCGGAGAAGGCGGCGGACCGGACCCAGCCCGACTGACAGAGCAGCTTTCATACGAAGTCTCCCTACCGTCACCTGACCTGCTCATGGTCGACTCCGTCAAGTAGGCTGAGACTTATTTTATTTTTAAAATAAGAATAAACTTAAGCGATACTTATCGAGATATACTGCAAAATAAGAAAACTGAAAACTATGCTGCTAGTTTGAAGTTCGACTCCCGGCGGGCGAGCGACGTTGTCACTGAAGTGCACTCGATGGCGGGAAAAAAGGAACTGAGGCGGTTGGAGGGTCGACGCCGGGATAGTTATTACCATGCGAGCTGAGACTTGCGGTGCCGTTCCTCGCGGCTCCATCTCTGGCGCCGACCCTCCAGCAAAAAAGTTTGCTCCCGATGGGTCCTAGTGCCTCCGGCGCAGATCCCAATAGTGTGAATGAGTGTTGGAGACTTATGTCCAGGAAGATCTAAGCCAGGAGGATATAACAGACCCATGGGGTAAAGAGGTGTGTTCACCCGTATGCCCAGAGATGAGTCAGGCTAGCAGAGACTGGGAGGAAAACAAGGCAAGTGAGAATAACAAGAATGAAGAAGAGGGAATAGATCTGATGGAGGTACAGCTGTGTGAAACCCCTAATAATGTTATTAACTCATAAATTCTTCTACACCAGTATTCCTGACCGAGGGAATATCACTTGATGAATATGAATGGGAATCATCTAAATCACTAGAACCTTCATTTGATATAAATAACATAAGTAACCATGGATGGGACAGTTTGCCATCAGATTCATATGAACATTATACTAGCGATAGCAGAGATGATTGCACATTTGTGGGTTTCTCACCAGAGAATCAAACAAGTACAAGTGAGAGATACTCTCAAAGTGAGTGCCCAGTAGGGAGAGGAAATTTAACATTCACCCTTAAGGGACCTAAGTCAAGTATTACTGCAAATGAGTTAGAAATTAAAGAACTAACACAGAACCTTAGCACAATCATTGAGGGACTTAATAATTTAGAGAAAATGCAGGGAGATTCCACCTCACAAAAGACAATACCAGGGGTGGTGGAAAGTTCATGGGAAATAAGAACAGGAAACCAGAAAGGAATACTGGAGAGGACCAAATTTAATAAAAAGTTTTTTTTACGGGGAAAGGAGCTTTTGCCTCCTATAGCTCACTATCCAAGCAAATGCTAGAAATTATTAAAAACCCCTATTATGCAAGCATGGTCATTTTAGAAAACTTAGCGGTGATTAAGGATGAGATTATAAATCTCAGGACAGATGTTTACCATAATAGGAGGCTGTTGGAGAAAATTAAGCAAAAATAAATCCAAACAAGAGAGGATTCTAATGTTTCTTCAGGAAACAATGATCTGGAAGAGGAGATAAATATAGTAATCAGCAATAAGGTGGTTCAAGCAACCCTAGCACCTTTTTTGGATAAAAACTAGGTTTGCGAGTGTTACCATAAATTAAAGGATGAGGCTACAGAGGGCAGAACCAACATACAGAGAAATGGTAGAAAACAAAGAAAACAGGATAAGATATCCCTGAAGGACCTGAAAAGGAATAAGACTCCAGGAATTGGAGATGTAAGGATATCTCAGCTAGCAGATAATACTTTCCAAGTATTAATCAAGGGAAACAGAAGCCACAGGTAGACAAAAAAGGAAAATATCACCAGAGAAGGCGATTATATCTAAGGAAAGAAGACCTAATGTAAATATTCATACATTTGGCTCTCGGATAGCACAAGAAAAAGGAACATTGGAGCAAAGAAATGTGGTTGAGGAGTTCAGGAGGGGAGGTTGAGTCTCTAAAGTGACACCACAGATGGAGGGAAAGTCTGATATATACATTGACTTAGAAGGGAAAAATCTGGAATAACTTATTGAAATTTATGGTGTAGAGAGGTTAAAACAGGAAAATAATTGTAAGCTCAAGGAATTGATATTGCACCTGCCTAGAGAGGAGGGCTCTAAGGTAAACTGTGTGAGACCCCCGAATAAGTTGTAACATGATTGTGTCTTATTATATACTAAGAATGGGTGGGTGATTGAGACAATATGGAAACAGGAAAAAATTCTAGAATGGTCAAGTACATCTTTGATACCTACACAGATAGTGCCAGACCAGATTTGGGAAGATGAAAACGTTATAGAAGGAGTAAACCATTCCCAAAATCATGTGATTGGACATAAAGGAGGGTTGCAAGAAAAGGATAAGTTTCACAGCACAAAGAAGCAGCAGGGGAAATGAGACCCACCTAACTAAACACCGTTAATAACTTCAAATAATTATATTACTAATGATGATGATGATATAGCTGGTGAACTCAATAATTTTTTTCTAGGTATTTTCCAACCCAAACAACATATAATTAATATACCATCACTAATACACAATAATCTTGTTGACTTTAATACTCAAGAAGTTCTATCAGTTATAAAGATGTTGAAACTGAATAGCTCCCCAGGTCCAGATGGAATTCCCTCAAAATTTATAAAAGAAGTGGCCATAGTATTGTTGGGCCCTTTAACTGAATTATTTAATAAATCTATTCATGAGGACAAAGCCTTACCTTCCTGGACAGAAATAAATGTAACCCCTATATTTAAAGGGTGTGATAGATCAAGGGTTGATAACTACAGACCCATTAGTCTAACATCCATAATTGGGAAGCTAATGGAACGGCTATTACAGCATCGAATATTAAACAACATTCAAGAAAAAGGTTTAACGGATATTACACAACACTTTTTTGTAAAAACAGATCACGTTTCACAAACTTACTTCAATTTTTTGAACCTGTTAGTTCTGCAATTGATAAGGGTCTTTCAGTCGACGTATTATTCCTTGATTATAGCAAGACATTAGACACGGTGTCCCATAGAGTCCTGGTTGAACATCTTGTTAAGATTGAACTACACCCAAACATAATTAACTGAATTATATCATGGCTGCACAACAGGAAGCAGAGAGTTGTCATCAGGGGATTCGTATCTGGCTATGGTACTGTTACCAGCGGTGTGCCTCAGGGCTCTGTCCTGGGCCCCATCCTCTTCAATATTCTTGTGTCATCCATGCAGACAAGTGATTTCGCATGGATGTGCAAGTATGCAGATGACTGTAAAATAGGTGCGACTATTACAGATTACAACTCTTGTATGAAATTCCAAGAAAATATTAATCAAATAAGTAACTGGGCTGAAGACTCTTTCATGAAATTTAATGTGGTTAAATGTAAAATTATGCATTTTGGACATAACAACCAAAATATAAATACATTTTAAATAATCATATTCTGGAAACAACTACCAATGAGAAAGATTTGGGTGTTATCATCAGCAATGATCTCTCTTTTGACCTACATATTAAACTCAAGGTAAAACACTGCCGTAACATTTTGGGTTGTATCTTTAGAAACATAAAACGCAGGGAAGCCAATGTAATCATGCCATTATATAATAATCTTGTAAGACCACATATGGAATACTCTATACAAGTGAGCCCCCACCAAACAATAAAGGATGCAAAAATGATAGTAAGAATACAAAGGAAAACAACAAAAAGAGTTAAAGGAATTGGTACTTTAAGTTACTCAGAAAGACTACAAAAACTTGAATTATTTATTTATTTATATATTTAGCTTTTGTTGACCGGGTAAGTGCACTAGACAAATCCTGCCTATTTTCAGGCACGACCCGGGGAAGGGGGATACAGATGAATGTCAACTGACCTGAACCAGATTAAGCTGTTGGTGGTATTTTTTAGTGAATGAGGGAATTTGGCCAGGACACGGGAAATTCCCTACTCTTTCGATAAGTGCCATGGGATCTTTAACATCCACCTGAACTACCACCAATCCAGGCAGATGGGACCTCGGTTTAACGTCTCATCCGAAAGACGTCACCTCAGAAATGCAGCACCCCTCTCATGCTGCATTACAGTGTCAGTACTGGGATATTAACCCAAGTGCCAGATGTGGGAACTGAACCCACAGCCTTCTGATCTCCCGGCCTCAGAGGCGAGTGTGCTACCTACTGAACCACTGACACTGCTAGTTCTATTATATGCTATTATGTGCTAGTTATATTCTATGAAATATAGACAAATTAGAGGTGATCTTTGCTTGGCCTTTAAAACCAAGAATGATACTTTTTTACAGGAAACTGTAGGAATTACCTACCAGACAAAAAATAAATATACAAAATCGCATGAGTTATAGATGATTGGAGATAAAAATAACACTGTTAAAAGAACTAACTGGTTTACCCAAAGAATAATATCAAGTTGAAACTCACTACCACCAAATATTGTTGAAAGTGATACAATGGAGACCTTTAAAAATAAAACTGATATCTTTATGGGTATTGCTAAGTATGAATTCCACCCATAAATGTAGGTGGCAAGTTCTCTAAGGGCAATTGCCTGATTGAGCTTGTAAAGCATACTATGAACCTATGAACTATAAGAGGCGTGGCTCAGTAAAACAGTTACGATGTTTGGATGGTACACCTTGAAATATGATTCTTTGGGCTCTATAAAACAGGAAATTGCATCTTTCCTTTATAGGTCAATACATATGAAGATTTCAAAAAAGATAACAGAGTACATTAGGATATACAAAAGACAAAATAATGCATCATAAATTGACATTACTTTTAGAAATCCAGAAATGGCAAAAATAGTGCTGGACAATACTGACATGTTGGATTGATTAGGCTTAAATTTTATCTCCATGCAAGACTGGAATATGATAGAACAAAATATGGCAGAAGGTTTAAGTGAGTTAGGAGGAAATTATGAAGGTGGTAATAGAGAGGAGTGGGAGAAATTTACTGTATGAAATAGATTTGGAGGATTGGACCAAGAAGAAACAGAATGATAAACAATTAGGAACTAAATGTAACCAAGGAATAGAAGACAACAAAACAAACATAACTATAGTATCTTGGAACATCGAAGGTACATATTTAAAATAGCAGATCCAGAAGTTAAGAGTTTCCTAGAGAAATATGACATTATTTGCTTGCAAAAGACCAGGTGTATGCTAGAGGAAGCCCCAAGGATACCAGGATATACAAATGTATCAAAGCCAGCCATCCAAAATAAAAAATATGGTAGAAACAGAGAGGGAATAGCTATATATTTGTCGACAAAATCACATTTGAAAATTAGTAAGATTTATGACACTCCAGAGAACATCCAAATGCTGAAAACAAAGAATGAACAAGAGAATGTTAAATTCATAATTTTTAACAGCTATTTTCCTCCAACAGCAGTTATGAATACCATAATCCATAAACTATCCCTTGCATTTGAACAAATAACAGATTCAGAATCTAATATACCAATGAAAGTAATGGGAGACTTCCGATGCAAGGGTAATGGGACAAGCTGAAACCCCTGAATTTGTGGATTTCCTAGCAGAATATACTAACAGAATAAAGAAGAATAGAGCATCAATGGATATAAAAGCAAATCATAGAGGGAAATTGGTTGATTCTTACTTTATAAATAAAAATATGTTATTACTTAACGGTAGGTTACCGGGGAGATAAGGAAGGTAAATATACACATATATGGGTTCATCAGGATCCTCGATTATAGATTTGATATGGTGTAATTTTGATGCCATACCACTAGTATATGATTTAACAATTATAGAGAGAATTGAATCTGCTCATAATCCAGTAAAATTAACACTCTTGATCGAGCAATTAAGGCAGGAAGACAACATTCCCTGTACAAATGGGAAAATAGAAATAATCAGAAACTGATTAAATGGACATCTAGAACCATTGACATGTCTGAGGTCTTATTCAAGGATTATCTGCATGAGATGTTTAAATCCATGGTAGAGGAAACCTGACTATAATAGTGTCTCTAGTATTTGGCAGAATATGAATAATCCAATTGTGTGAATAATAATATCAGGAGAAGTAAACAAGATGAGAGGGCAAGGTTTAATTTGAGCTGCAGAAAAGTGAAAAAAGATTTAAGTAAGAAACTAAAAATATATAAATGACAGAAATTACAACTAAACAACCAAAACACTAGAATACCCCATGTTAATATAAATGAAGAAAGGGGTAAATGTAAAAAAAAGTCTTGGAACAAGAAAAACAAGCCTATTCTAAAATGCTATGGGAAAAATTAGGAAAGGCAGTTACGAGCAAAGATGGCAGAACATTTTGAAAATTAGTTAGTCTGGGGTATAACCAATACTGTACAAAGGTGGAGGCCCATATTACTTTAGCCATATGGGTTACATATTTCACTGAATTATATTTTTCCCCTGAAGAGGAACTAACCGGATGGAATAGGGACTACAATTCCAAATTACTGTATTTTCCAATACCTATGAGAATAACAAGAGAAGAGATAAGTACAGCCATAATAAGACTTAGATCAGATCAAATCAAATCAGACTTTATTTTTATAGTGCCTTTCATAATCAAGGCGCTGCACATAAAATCAAATATAAATAAAAACAGAAGAATAAAAACATATTAACTATAATTAGGGAAGGTAATATTAAATATGTTTCTGAATCAATTTTAAACCTATCGACAGTCAGGCATTCTCTTAACCAACGAGGTAGAGAATTCCACAGGGTGGGAGCTGAAAAATAAAAAGCACGGGCACCAGATGTTTTTAGTCTAACCCTGGAGATCTCTAGCAATCCCCTCGTCGGCAGATCGGAGAGGACGGAGGGGGCAGTAGGGTACCAGGAGGTCTTGCAGGTAACCGGGTCCCTGGTCATGTAGGGCTTTAAAGGTTAGCAAGTCAACCTTAAAGGTGATCCGCCACTGAATAGGCAGCCAGTGCAGTACGCAGAGCACCAGCGTAATATGACTGGACCTAGAAGTTCCAGTCAAAGGCCTGGCTACCGTGTTCTGCAACAGCTGCAAGCGGCGGATAGCAACCCCTGGAAGCCCTAGGTAGAGGGAGTTGCAGTAATCAAGGCGGGTAGTGATGAAGGCATGGACCAATATTAGAAGATCATCCGGAGGAACCAAGTGTTTCACCCGGGCGATATTCCTCAGATGGTAAAATGAGGATTTGACGACAGCCGACACCTGAGATTTCAGTGTCAGACCATCATCAAAAGTAATGCCAAGGTTACGTACTCGGTCTGAGTTAGTGAGCTGTATACCATCGATCAATAGACCAGATGGCTGTCCAGCCCCCGAAACCGCCCCCGGACTACCAGGGTCCACTACCAACACTTCAGTCTTGTCTGGATTCAGTCTCAGCCAGCTAGTACTCATCCAGGTTCTAATCTCGGTAAGGCAGTTATTTAGCACAGAGAGTGCATCATTTTGTCTGGGCAGAAAGGACATATATAGTTGAGTATCATCTGCATAGCAGTGAAAACTCAAACTGTATTGCCTGATAATGTCTCCCAATGGCAGCATGTACACTGCAAACAACACGGGGGCCAAAATGGAGCCCTGTGGCACCTCGCAGGGCAGGAAGTGAGTGCTAGAAGAATAAATTCCAGTGGCTACTCTCTGAGACCTGTCCTCGAGGAATGAATGAAACCATTTGAGGACTGTACCAGACAGTCCACAAAGAAGCCGCAGGCGCTCCGACAGCACACCATGGTGTACAGTGTCAAAAGCTGCAGAGAGATCAAGAAGGACCAAGATGGTACGTGCCTTTCGATCTCTCGCCATTAGGAGGTCGTTCAATACTCAGACAACTGCAGTTTCCGTGCTAGGCTTCTTCCTAAATCCGGACTGGAGAGTATCACAGACCTTGTGAGTTATAAGGTGATAATCCAGTTGCAGCGCAGCCACCTTTTCAATAACCTTACCAGCAAATGGCAGGTTAGAGACAGGTAGGTAGTTAGCTAGACAGTCCGGGTCCAAGAAAGATTTCTTTAAGAGTGGTCGAACGACCGCCTTCTTAAGGGGATCTGGAAAGACCCCTGTCTCCAAGGACTTCCAGACAATTTCAGCAAGGATTGGGCAGATGACATCTACACAACCTAAGAGGAGTGTAGGGCCCAGATCCAAACTACAGCTGGTTGGGCGCAGTGTCTGAATGATCTTCACAATGTCTGTGAATTCTGGCTGGCAGAACTCTGACCAGATAGACTGAGTACACGCCACCTCACACTGATGTCCACAACCCCTCAGAGAACATGCCGGGCCAATGCCAGATCTGATGCTAGCAACCTTATCTGCGAAGAATTGAGCAAACTCCTCGCATTTCTGCTGAGAAAAAGCTTCTCTGGGCTGGAGACAGATCAGATTGCACAATCTGTCAACAGTCCTGAAAAGCTGAGCTGGTCGATTCTGCACAGCAGAAGTCTCCCTGGACAGAAACTCTGCCTTCTTAAGGGTGATTTCTGACAGCCATCGTAATGAGCCATCAGCCTAAGCCTGTCAGCATCAAGGCTGGAGTTTCGCCAGGCTCCCTCCATCCTTCGGCCAACTCGCCTCAACTCCTTCAAGGAACCATCAAACCAAGGGTTCCTCGGGCGAAGGGTGAGAGGCCAAACATGAACAGGAGCAATCTTGTCCAGGGCATCTCCCACAGCCTTATTATAGGCTAATACGAGATCAACTGGACTCATGCATTCACCCTACAAACCCGAGAGGTCCAGCACCGCCAATAGGTCAGTAGGGGTAACTCCCCTTAAAGGGTGGTACTGAACCATCTCCATAGGGACAGATCTATTGGAGGGGACCCTGAAACTGAACCTTATGGTGTGATGGTCAGACCAACTGACTGGTTCCACCCCCAAGTCAGCTATCTCCATACCCAAAAGAAAGATCAGATCCAATGAGTGACCTCCTACATGGGTTGAGAAGGTAACTACCTGTGTAAGGCCCAACGTTGTCATCAGTTGGAGGAGATTTTGACCAAAATGCAAGAGTTCATCGTCAACCCAGACTTTGAAGTCCCCCAGAACTATCCATCTGGGGGACCTCAATACCATGTCGACAATGAAGTCCGCTATCTCCTGCAGGAATTCTCCTCCATCTCCTGGTAGACGGTAGATGAGGAGTATCCCACAACCTACACCCTCTCCCAGGATATACTCAAAGGATCTGGTACTTCCCAATGGCACATCCGCAAGGCTCAGCTCAGATTTAAATATAATAGCCACACCTCTGCCCCTATGATCCAACCTTGAGCGGTGTATCACTGAGAACCCAGCCGGAACTGCAGAAGCCAAAACAGGGCCTGCATTTTCATCCAGCCAGGTCTCGGTGATGGAAGCCAGATCAGTAGTTTCAACAAGATCAGCTATGATAGCCATCTTGTTCTTAACAGATCTGGCATTGCATAAGACCGCCCAATTAGGATGAGTTGTCGGGGAAGACCTCAGCACCTGCCGGCTAACATCAGAGCCCTTGGGTATGGGGACAAGACAGGGAGGACACCTGTCCTGGCTCCATTTCACCCCAGAGCGCCTCTTGGACCCCACAACTCCTATCCACCTTCCCCTTTCCCCTCTCCCACCAGGCTCAGTTGTCCCCCTTCTTATATGTTTTTTGGATATCCCCAAAGCGCGACATCTAAAATAGGTGTCAGATGTTAATGGAGGACAATCAAAGGGGTGTAATTCCCTGAGCCTGGTAGGGGTGGGGGGGGTAATGCCTGACCATGACTAAACTTCCCCAACACATAATACTTCAATGAAGTAATACACAGAGTCACAGACTCTAAACACTAACGTCACACCCCAAACAATGAACCCAATAAATCTAGTCTTAATAAAATCTTCTTATATCAATACAAAATCAATCAGAACTACAAATATCAAAACACTTACTGTCAAATTAAATAACAACTAAAATCAATCAATTAAATAGATCACTGTCGGTCCATAGAGCACTAATAAATATAGTCACAGTAGACAATGTATTGAATGAATATCCACTTTCTACAGCACTCTCACTGCCACAGCTTTACTTTATAAATGTTTAAAAATAACAGCAAAATAAGGCCCTCTCATAGCCTTTCAATTGAACCATGTATATCCTCAGGACAGTTCCAGCCACGAACTGTAAATTCTTGAGTAAAATATCCAAGAGGATGAAGAGTTTGAGTTTTCCATAAAGTCATAAACCCCTGAGAGGAAAATCAAAGATCCCAGCCATATTCGGTTAAAAAATCCTGGCGAGACCTTCGGCCAAAGAGCAATCACAAACTTCAGGAAAAACTAATCCTATGACAATCCAGCAGTTTTTGATCCACTTGGCCAAAGCCTACCCAAATACTTTGTGGATTGGTGGGTCCCCATTTTTGAGAAATTGTTTAACACTTTTGTATAGGGATATGAATTGCCAACAAGTTGGTATGGAAGCATTATATACCCTATATATAAAAAGGATGACCCAAATGAACCAAAGATGTATAGACCTATCAGTTTGATAGATATTTCTCAAAAAATCTTCACTGGAATAATCCTGGAAAGATTAACAAAGTGGTTAAATGATAATTCTGTATTACACGAAGTACAAAATGGTTTCAGAAAGATAGATCAACGATACAACACTGTTATGTGCTGAACCATTTGATTTGAAAATATACAAAGGTTAAAAAGCGGAACCTATATTGCTGTTTTGTTGACATCTCTTCAACATTTGATAGCATCAGCAGAAAGAAATTATGGGGAAAAACTACAAAAATTGGGTTTATACAGGGAGCTCTTAAATATTATAATATGGCTCCATGAACACACTTCTGCAATGATGCAATACAATCAATATGGCCATATAAGTACAGTCTTCTGTACCAACATGGGGGTAAGACAGGGCTGCCTCTTAGCTCCTATCCTTTTAAATATTTACATAAATGAAATAATAATGGGTATCCAAGATACTAATTTTCATGCACCAAAGATAGGTATCTCAAGAGTGGAATGCCTGGCATATGCAGATGATTTGGTCATGATTTCAACATCAAGGCTAGCCCGACAGAGGAGGTGGGAGCATTTCTCTAAACTATGCATTGATCATAAGCTAAAATAAATATGGCAAAAAACAAATTGATGTTTTTTGGGAATAAAAATAAAGCAAAAGGTCCAATAGTTTGGGTCAATAAAGATAAGGTGGAGATCATCCAGCACTATGATTACCTGGGAGTAAGAGTCAGTCAGAATCATAATTGGAAAAATCATATAGAATTGATCTGCAACAAACTTAAGATGGCATTTAATGCTCTCAAAATGTTTAACGCCAAAATGGGTCGTATCACGGTAAAGGGAATTCTTAGAGTTGTAGAGGCTAAAATTAAATCTTGCATACTCTATGCATCAGAGGTCTGGGGTACAACAGACTTTGGGAAATTAGAAATAATTTGTAATAAAATAAATAGGTACATATTAATGGTACCCCCGAGTGTTCCTGCTGTCATTCTGAATTTGGAACTAGGTCGATATTCTGTTGAGACCATAGTTAAAGACAGACAGACATTATTCACGTTAAAACTGTTTCTCCTAAATGAAGATCGACTCCCAAGACAATGCTTGGAAGAGGAAATAAAATATTCAGAGTTGGGCTTTAGGGCATTGGCACTGGAGGTTATTAGGAGATGTCTGTTTCCGTATGGTCCTGGCCACTTATTATGTGATATTTACACATGCCCTTGGGAAGAAAGAGCCTTGACAGTTAAAACTAGGCTCAGAGATACTGATGTCTAAACTGAAGGACTATAAATTATATGGTTGTTACAAAATACTAAAACAAAAACATGGACTGGAACCATACTTAGTGAAACTTATTGATCACAATCTACGGAGGTCTTTCACAAAATTTAGACTATAAGTCTATGCAGCAATTTTTTTTTTTTTTTTTTAGATAAAAGAGACCAAACATAGATTCCCCTTTCTGCAAGTGCAATGGAAAATGATCTAAAGCATGTATTACTAATTTGCCCACTATTTGAAAAGCAACATACACGTTGGCTAGGTGATACACTTACAGCACTCAAGCCCCCCCCGGAAGAAATTTTAATGTGTCTGCTTAATTCAAATGATCTAGAGCTACTAAAAAAAGTGGAATTTTTTTTGAAAAAAACACACCTTTAATACTGTAGATGTTTATAAATTTTGAATCACACTGCTAGCACTTTGTTTCATATTGTATGGCTGTATAATATGAAGTGTTTCTACTTTTGATGTATTTATGTGTAAAAATTGTAATGGCATTGTGCCAATCAATAAACCTTTGTACTTTACTTGAAGTCTATATTTGAAGTGGTTATGCATTGCCCCAATGCAGAAGTGCCTTTTTTTTTTTTCTATACAGGGCAAGAAATAGATAAAATGAAAACAGACAGAACAGTGTAACACATGTGACACTGCCTGCAAAACTGCTCAACTTGACAAGTAGACTGAGGCACAGAGATAGAAAATATCCAAGCATTTGTTGCTAGTGTCCAGAGTCACTTTTTTTTATCTTCTAAAGCAAACACTGCAAATAACCATAAATGCAAGTAGGCTCTTATGTAAAACTAACTAATGTCTGCAATTTATGAAGCCGTAAAAATATATAGGGCTGCAAATGCAGTTGTGATCTTAGGTACACAGGGGTCCCCGATTACACTGATCTTTTTCAGACAAACAAGGCATACAGCAATTCTACATTTCCATATAACCTTGGATTATACCAGTACATAGATGCTTATCTCTATAATTTAAAAGAAGATAAAAGGAAAATTAAGATTATTGTAATGCATCAAACACTGCATGTTGAACTTCAGGACATGTACTCCGAGGCACTGACACTAGCACTTTTGATTCACTTGGTAGTTATACAGCAATGTTTTCTCCCCGCTGCTAAAAACATCAATTACAAATCAACAAAAATGCACACAAACTATCAACAGCAACTCAGTAGAAACATAGAAGGTGTTGGCGGATAAGAACCACTAGTTGTTGTTGGATCTATATTCAATCATAATCCCTCCCCCCCAAAATATACAATTTTTTAATTAGTTGAGGAGCTTTACAGTAAGTCTGAAAACTGTTCAATACACACGAGACAATCGGGTTAAATTTTAACTGTAGCTTTTTTAAAAAAATGACTTTCAGATGTGCCAGTGTGCCCAATTATGTGTTTACTGAAACAGTTGTGGGAGTTTAAGAGGTGCAGGGCTTCTCATTCAAGAATCACTTCATGAGTCAGATTAATGAATGGAAAATGGATATGAGGAAGATTTCTCCTGTAGATCATAGGATTTGAGTATTTTATTGTTTTGCTGCATGTCAATGTAACCCCTCCTCAAGAAGGGGACCAACCTGGACTGCCTATTGCCGACCTTCCAAGGCTCCCACACTGACCTTCTGCTGTTGTAACGGCTGCCAGCTCTCTCCCACTGGACAGCATGTGTGATGTGGAAAGAGAGATCAGGGCAGCAAAAGGGAAAACTTTAGCGCCTCCTTGTGCCTTTTTTGTTTCAGTGGCTATGGCCACAACATTCAGTCCCGGTCCCCTGAATTGGCAGTGGGGACTGGGAGCAATGGATGACATCTAAATTTCAGTGCCTCGAGTGCTACAGATTGTCACTAATGGAGCAGGAGCGCATGCTGCAGAAGGAGCTCCTCCCCAGCATTATCAGCTCTAGCCAGCCCTTCCAGCATGCCCAACCCCCAAACCGCCACAATCACGGCTGCCTATCTCATCTGTTCTTGTAAATCCCTGATTCCTTTTTGCAGTTCCATGTAGTGATAAGTAGCCCAGAAAAGTGCAGCACCTAAGCTCTTAACATGCGTGAGTGATCAAGAAGATTTCTGCAGTGAGTTCCATGGGTATCAGCCAGGTTTGCAGTTAGACAGAAAACCCGCAGCTGGAGCTAAATTCCGCAGACTTCTGCAGCCGTGGAACCACGGAAAACTCCAGGCCTTGCTGGTACCACTCTTCACAGGGAGTCTCTTTTCTGATACCAGTGAGACCTGAAGTGAAACTGAATGTCCCTCATCTGGAATCTTGATCCTGACACTGTTACTGTTGATGCAGCCATATGACCCAACAGCTGGAGAAAATATCTTGCTGGTCTGGGGGTATGCAGCTGACAGGAACTTGCCAGCTGCACCAAGCTGTCGACCCTTCCCTGAGGGAGGCAGGCTCTTCCTCTCAGTGTGTCTAGTTCTGCCCCTATGAACTCCAGGAGCTGAACTGGTGTTAGCACAGACTTGTTCTGGTTTACCAAAAAGCCCAGTGTACATGGGTTATCCTGAGTGATGGTCAGTGCATCCTTTACCTGCTGAGGCGACTGGCTTACCGCTAGCCAGTCGTCCAGGTATGGGAAGACTGTAACCTCTTGTCTCCTTAGGTATGCCACCACTACTGCTAGGCACTTGGTGAACACCCTTGGAGCACAAGTCAGGCCAAAAGGCATGGCCTTGAACTGGTAGTGGCCCGATGGCAATCTGAACCTGAGGTACTTTCTGTGTGACTGCCTGATGGGAATATTGAAGTAGGCATCCTTTAGGTCTAGAGTTGCCAGCCAATCTCCTCTCCTCTCCTGAGTGTATGGAGAATGGTAGACAAGGTAACCATTTTGAACTTTGGTTTTGTCAAATGCCTGTTTAAATGCCCGAGATCTAGTATGGGATGCCACTCCCCTGTTTTCTTTAGAGTGAGGAAGTATCTTGAGTACAGACCAATTCCTCTTTGGGCTAAGGGGACTGGTTCTACTGCTTTTTTCCTGAATTAGTTTTGCTACTTCCTTCTCCAACAGAGTTGCTCCTGATAGGCTGACAGGTCTGAAAAATCTTGCCCTCAGCTTGGGGAAAACCTTGAAACTGAGGGCAAGCCCCTGGATAACTACCTCCAAGACCCACTTGTCTGTAGCAATGGATTTCCAAGCCTGGAGATAGTGGGTCAGCCTGCCTCCTAATGGAAGTGGGGAGGTGACCCTGGCAGATCCCTCAGGGGGTCTGCTTGTTCTGTACACTAGGCTGAATGCTGGGGCCAGCACGGCTGCTGCCACTTCTGCCTCTGAAGTACCCCACCCGGGGCTGGTGGGCTGGTGATGCCTGGGCCTGAAAGAAGGGCCTGTAGTGGGATTTACTCCTGACCCCTTTTTCTTGGTACTGTTGTGGTTTTGCTGCCTTCTCTTTAGCAGCAGTACTCTTGTACGCCACCTTATACTCATCCATCTTCTTCATGTAAGCCTCAGATTGCTAACCGAAGAGAAATGTAGGCTCACAAGGAAAGTGGGAGAAATAATCATACAAGCATCCATACAGCAGTAAATCAGACAAAAAATGGAATGAAACTCCAAAGTTTGTAAATATGCAGACGTGCACAAGCACAAAAATGTGACTTAGAAAAGTACTAACGTTTCACCTGGTACACTGCCAGGCTTCATCAGAGTAAAAAATCAGCCTACAGATGCTTTAATAAATACACGGAATAATTAAACATGTGACTCAAACTCACCAATACACACTGTGCACCCATTAAGTGGGTGATTGTTAATTGATTAAAATCAAAGGGTCATTAATTATACCCCTAATCCAATGTATTAACTCTTTAATTCCATGTTTCAATACAGTAGCACAAGTAAACTGACTTGGTGACCTCAAAAAATATATGTCATTAATGTCATTAATCTTTGCAACGTTATATTATACTTTGCTGTTTGAGGGACAAGTTAATTCCAATTAATAATTGTTCTACAAATCAGTCCCAATGTTAGTCCTAATCCATATATGTTACTAGGGTAGGACATAAGTTTATTTTATTGTTGCAAATGAGACGACATATTACATGAGGTAACCAGGCACTATCTTTAATCAAGGTAACGGGGATAAAAATGAAACAGTATATGTATTATATATAATCATTTATACTTTTTCAAAAAAGCTGAAAGCTCAATGTTTTCATGAAGACCCATATGGGAACAAGCCCTAAGAGCATAAATCCAGTAACTTTCTCTCTGTCCTATCTTTTTGTTTAAATCACCACCTCTAGGACCCATGGTGACCAACTCCAGACCCAAGAATTTAAAAGCATGTTTTTGGGAACTGTGTTTCAAAATGTGTTTAGCAATAGCATAGGTAGTATCTCCTCTTTCTACTGCTCTCACATGTTCTCCTATCCTTACCTTAAATTTACGTGTAGTACGTCCAACATAGTATGCCCCACAGTCAAACTGTAATAAATATACTACACCAAAACTATTACATGTAATAAAATCATTTAGTTCTATATTGCTCCCTGTAATTAGATGTTTAAAGTATTTACAAGGAAAGTCCAGTGCCTTGGTCTGTGTATCCTGCGACAAATTAGTGGCCCTAAGCCAAGCAAATCTCCTCAGAGACACTGAGGTTGCCATTTGCCTGGCTGCAATATCATTTGCATCCACTGCCATCAGAAACTGGCATTTAGAAGCTTCTATGCCCCTTTTTGCAGCTTAGGACAAGTCTGATGCCATGGGTCCAGGGCCTGCCTTGGCTATCTCCAAAACTGTGCTCCAGAGGCTCTTTTGGTATCTGGGCACATAAGCCATGCAGGTTGCTTGTCAAATAGCCAAAGAGGCACCCAAATAAGCCTTCTTGGCCATACAATCCATTTTTCTATAATCTTTCTCTGGTGGATGTGATGCCTGGGGGATCCCTGCTTTGTCACATGCAGCAGCTTGCACCACCCCTTCATGGCTGGGGTGTCCAAAAAGGAACTCTGCCCCAGCCTTAGCCACCCAGTACTTCTTATCCATCCTTTTGTCTACTGGGGGGATGGAAGTAGGGGTCTGTAAAATCTTGGAGGCCTGTCTCTTTAAGGACTTATGGATGGGCAACAGTCTTGTTGCTGACACATCCATCATTTCCATATAGTCTGGTTCCTCTTCCTCCTCTGTAGATTTTTTTTTTTTTTTGGTTGACTTCTTTCTTTTCCCAACTGGCCCCCTTCCACTGACCCCCCCAGCCCCATCACCCCGGCGTCTACTGGGCTCACCTCTGCTTTATGAGGTGCCAGCTGGCCGGGTGCAGCACCTGCGGCAGGTCGACGTCATCTCGCCGGTCGGGATTCCCTTTTTCACTGTTGCTTCCCATCCCCGAGCATGGAGAGAAGGCGTGCGATGACGCCGAGCTGTGCACGCTTCCATGCTTGGCATCTGCCCCCTACATTATGGGTCCATTGCACCAGCCCCCGGCCACGGCCTGGGGTCAGTCAAGCAGCAGACTCCATCCCACCCCTCCCAGGAGAGGAGAGTTGTCCTCCGGATGCTCAATTCTCTCCCTCCCCAGCAACCCGCTCGTACCACGAACACAGGTCATTGGTGTGGCAGGAGGTAAGGCACAGATGCATCAGTCCTCCATGCCACTGGGCCAGCTCCTCTGTAGATTCCTAGGTGGAGAGGTCCAGGGTCTGTGCCACTTGCTTCATAAAGGCCAAGTGGGATGAAAAATCCTCAGCCCCCTTTTCAGGGGAGTCAGGACGGTGAGGATCAGGGGATACTTCTGGTTTACAAGGTTCCCCATAATCTTCATCCTCATTCTCATCATCCTCATTCTCCCCTTCCATATAAACCTCAGCAAAGTGTTCAAGTGAGCCGGGAACTGAGGAGGAACTCAGGTCCTGAACCGAGGTCTGTGAACTGGGTCGCTGAACTGCAACCATGGTACAGGTATGCAGCGCCTGAACAACGTTTCTAGCATTTGCAGCTGCTTTTGCAGTTGGAACTGATGGGTTCATCGGTTGTGGTTCCTTAACCGAGTGCTTTTCCTTCCTCTTTTTCTTAGCAGAACTTGCTGGTTCAGTGGCAGTGTCTGCGGTTCTCTTTTTACCCGAGGAACCATCACCCTGGTCAAAGGGTTGTTCAACCAGTTCCTTGGGTTTCTCCTTCTGAAAGGAGAAATGTTTTGGCCACAGCTGGGTCAGCAGCCTTCTCTCGGACATTTTTTCCTTCAGTCGGTTCAAATGCCTATCAAACGTTAACTGAGGAAAATTCTTACAGATTTCACAGTCTGCCTTAAGGTGGTCAAACCCCAGACAGACAACACAAACTAAGTGAGGATCTGCGTAAGCAAATGGTTTCCCACACTCTGTACAATGCTGAAAACCCGCAGGACTGGTTCTTTTCTTGGGTAGTGACATAACCAATAAAACTTCTGAAAAAAATGGGTTTTCTAAAGCTAGAAACCCACACAAATAGACAAAGATTAACTACTTTTTTTTTTTTTTTTGGTGTCGGTTTAGCGACCGATGAGAGAATTGAGAGTTTCCACAGTTTCTCTCAGAAATGAACTGACAGGCTGAAGTAAGGTTTAAATATATAAATTCTAATTTTAAAATACAAATAAATGTTTGTTTTCCTCCCGGTTAAACGAACCGAGAAGAAACAGAAAAACTTACTGGAATACAACTAAATGTAGACTAATCTACCCGTAAACTCAAGGACATTGCTTTAAAAATGAACAGAAATAAATTTTACTTCAATAAAATGGAAAAATAAAAATCTTCAAGAAAGATGAAGGAGGGCTCTCTGAGGCATCTGTACTACGTAAGTGGAGTAAATAATCTGACGGTTGTCGAATGTTTACCAGGGACAGTGGTTTGAAAACTGAGCTTGAGCCTAACATTCCATGATTAGCATACTGTAGGTTCTATTAACTATTTCGGCTCTGGGGCAGTCTTATGGTGAGACCATACTGCAGAAGTCAAGATTTCCTGGGGTTTGAACAACTGTTTAGATTTAGAAACGTGACAATCGCAGAGGTTAAAAAGGAGCTTAATAACTTAAAAATAGATAAAGCAGGGGACCTAGATGGTATTGGACCAAGATTCATAACATTGGGGGTAGAAGAAATGGCACCTATAGTAACATACTTGTTTAATGAAAGTATATGTAGTAATGTGTTTCCAGAAGTTCAGAAAATGGGGAGAAAACCTCCAGTTTTTAAAGGAGGGGATTCACTTAGTCCAACAAACTACAGGCCAATAGCCCTACTACCAATAATGTCAAAAATGCTGGAAAAACTAATTCATAGACAACTATATCATTATTTAGAACAGTAGGAATTACTTTCAAAGAATCAACATGATTTCAGAGCAGGGAGGTCCACGGACATGGCCCCTAGTGGATTTTAATAACCTGGTAGCGACATCATTAAACAGAGGGGAGATGACAGGGGGCCGTGTTCGAGGACCTCAGCAAAGCATTTGATCTTGTAGATCACAGAATACTATTGCAAAGATCATATGATTTTGGGGTTCATCAAGAGCCACTGACGTGGTTCAAGTCTTACATGACAAATACGAAACTGTGTGTACCACTGCATGCGGTGGACTCAATCCTGAGGGAAAATAAGAAGGGGAGTCCCCCAGATCTCAATCTTGGGACCACTCCTCTTTAATGTGTTTGAAAATGGTATCTCAGAGGTAATAAAAATGAGGGAGGTGTGGCTGTACGCATATGGTAGTCTTTGTAGCGTTTGCATGCAGCCAAAGGGCACTTGAACAGAAACTTCAGAAAGATCTATATAGTGTGGAGAAGTGGTTCCAGGATTGTTGATGAACATAAAGAAAACCCAATGTATCCACTTTCAAAACAGAACAAAGGGAAGGGAGGAGGGTGACAAATTAGATATTACTTTTAAGAATGGCAATAAACTAATAAATACAGAGAAAGACAAATATTTGGGTTTTGTGGTGAACAAGAAACTATCTTGTATAGATCACATTAATACAATAGTAAGGAAAGTTCATCAGAAACTGGGATCACTTAGAAGATTGTCTAATTGTCTTACTAAAGAGACCAGACAAAAATTAGTCCAACAATTACTCCTCCCAGTTCTGACCTATGGAGAGTCGGTATATAGAAATGCCCTGAAAACTGCTCTAAAGAAATCTGATCGAGCATATTATAGATTGATCAGATATGCGAACGAGTCAATATGGAACCCACCATTACCTGGTTTACCAGGCACTTAAATGACATAATCCAGAAGATAAAAGGCAGATAAATTGGTAACTACGGTGCTTTAAGTTACTGAAATCTAAAAATATACATCCATTAAGGTACTTAGCAACAGCAAGAACTCAAACAAATGTTAAACATTCCCTTAGAGATACAGAGATATTTTCTTGTCCTAGGGTTAATAATAAATATGGAGAAATTACGTTATAAAAATGCCTGGTAAAATCCTGGAACCCAATCCCAATGGGTTTCAAAGCCAAAAACTGGGTGACAGAATTTCAAACAGCTTTAAGAAAGTCTATAAGGACAGCATGCCACTGCTACACATAAATCTGCTTGATAAGAATACGTGTGATAATTTTAATGTTCATTGTATTAATGTACATTTTTAATGTTACATGTTTTGAGAAACAGGGCATTCTTATTGAAAACAGAGGTTAATCCTTCTAAAGATTGTTACCTGTATAAAAAGACATTTTTATCAATCAATTTTAAGTACATCCTAGGGTGACTGAAAGGGGGGTGGTGGCATAGGTGCTAGAGGGTGGGTGAAGGTAAGAGTTTATTTGTATTTTTTTTTGTTATAGTTCTGTGACAGGCTTGGATGATGGGCACGACTGCAGCTGGCCAAGGCTGAAGGAGGGCTGTGGTGGAAGCCCACCATTGGAATATAATTTTAAGTATGTCTTGGGGTAGCTGGACCGGTGGCACTGAGGGTTTAGGCACTGAACGCCACACCTCGCGCCACGCCAGCATCCCAGGTTCGGGAACAGACTCGGGTCGTTCGGGGGGCTGGCGGGGGGGGAAGGACTGAGTGTCGGTAGACCGCTCTCCTTCCTCAGGGAGGGGGAATAGTGCTGTGCACTGCTTGACTGGCACCCACTGGCGGCTGGGTGTCAGCACATGCACACCATCAAAACAGGGAGGGCCCCATGTTCAGGGCGCAAGGCTGCCCCACAGAGGTGGAGTCCAGTCGCTCCATCCACTGCACGTTCATGGGGCCAGGGGAGAGAGAAAATAATAAAAATGGAGCTGGCAGGCTCCGTGATGGCCCGGCCGTCCGGGACCGGAAAACAAGCCCTCACAGAAGGCCTGGAGCTGCCTGCCAGTACTGCGTTGGTGGAAAAAATGTTAAAAAAAAAACAAAAAGTATGTCTTGGGGTGGCAACTGGGGTTGGGGTGGGATGGGTGACAGAGGGTGGGTGAGGTCTTTTTCCTGCAACTAAGGGAGGGTTATCAGTGAGTCATCGGAGTTTGGCACTCAGTGGCCATAAAACATTTTTTACTAAATAGGAAGATGCACAGGACTCAGGAATTTGGCACATGGTGTTAGGAAGGTGTTTGGGGAAGGGGGGGGGCATCCAACACCAGGATTAGGCATACAGAGTAGGGAAGATGTTTAGGGGGTATCAGACACCAGGATTGGGCAACAGGCATCGGAAAAAGAAGAAAAAACATAATTTTTATTTGTGATTGACTTAGAAGTCCTTTATGACTGAAAAAAAGTCATGTTCAGGTTAGTTTTATGGTGGTAGGCAGGGGCCAAACTGTGCAGTTTCATTTTTCTTTCATTCGTAAAAGACTTGAAAAGTCTATCACGAATGAAAAAAAAGTGTCCTTTTTCAACCAATTTTTCACAATGAATGCACTTGTCCTGGTTTGGCAGTTTTTACACACTTTTATCTTTTAATTTGACATTTTTTTTTTCGTAAAACACACGTTTGCTTATTTCACCACATTTCTCCAAATAGTCTACATGATAGCAATCACCTGGCCCCTGGTATTTCTGAGTGTGTAATGGTACCACAAATTAGTTACTGGCTCTACAGCACATCGGCATCTGTAAATCATGTATACTTCTGTTACTGCACATGCCTGTGGGAAGCAAAATTTCGCAATGTGTCATAGAGTTTGTATCACTCTCTATATTGAGAGATGTGGTGAAATAAGCAAACTTGGTGTTTAGATCACAGTGACAAAGGTGAAACACAACATATAAGGTGAGGGACACTAAAGGGATTAGAGGCACAAAATCTTTGTTCACAAATGTGGCTATGTGAAGAGACAGATTACTAAGAGAAAACAGTTTGGAAAAAAATGGAGACACAAATGAGAGTAATAACACGGGATAGCACTAACTGAGGTCTAAGAACTAATGGCAGTATGGATATATAATTATTTTATCTATAACATTAGGAGATTCCTAATAATGCAAAGCTGACATATGAGTGGAAACAGAACTCAGACTGACTACTAGGTATGATGAACTAGCCGTTTAACAATATATAAAACAATGAATTGGCTAAAATGTGAATATGAAGGCCACCGAAGGACAGAAATACAGTACAGAATTGTATTATACCAGTAAAATATATGACCGTAAGCAGATGGAGATGGTTTGAAAATTAATTTAATCATTATTTTTGTGGTTATGTTTTGTTTAGGAGTACTTTTCTGTTAAAATAGTAGAAAGAATGCTGCAATGAGGTTTCTGTGTATTGTGGTGGCATAACCCATAATATAATTTACATGTGTACAGTTAATAGGGGTATATAAGTAAAAATGGACAGAGAATATGCAGGAAATGACATATTATAAACGTAGATATATTATATATTAATGTAAGGACTCTGTTAAAATTTTTGAAAATATGAAAAATAATTTTGAAATATATTTATGTATAGATCCTCAGCCCTGAGGAAGCCCTATGGGTGAAATGTTTGGTATCTGAGGATCTGGTCTCAAAAATAAAAGAACTGGGTGATTTTATGACTTTTTCGAGTGCGGCTGGCTTTTTTTCCTAACTGCTGAAGTATTTTCGCCTACCAGCCCCATCGTGATACTGGATTGAAAAAACTATTTTGGAAAAGGAACATGCCCTACAGTCCTGAAAAAAATAAACAAACCACCAATTAAACAATTACCAACCAATTACCCTGTATAACAAACTACTAATCAATAAACACATCAATTAACAAACTTACCAAATCAGCTTGAAAAATTCTCATGCCCAACACACCCTACAAAACAAAATGTTACTCCAACCATACAAACAACTCCATCCCCCCAATATTACTCTTCAAACAGCCATGTTCCTCAGTGCTCCAGTTCTCGTCTTAGCTGGCAAGTCCTGTATGCTCCTGCAGACATGTCCCTTGTTGTTCCAGCTGCCTCTTCAGAAGCCATGCCCTTGCCACTGTCATCTCCACACACATTATGCTGCTCCTGGCTGCAAAATCCACTGGCTCTAAACAACAGCAGCCACTCCTAAATGAAGAATCCACAAATCCACAAAAATAGAAGCCACAAGCCACTTCTGACTGCAGACCACACTCCTGACCAAATAAGCTGCTCCAAATCACCAACTACTCAAGAGCTATTGTTATAAGGCTTGATTTTCAGAGCCCCAAGAATGCTGCAAGCCCCTGGTATGCTGATCGTTTGGCGGACAGGGCTTGTGGCATTCTCCCGGCCAGCACTCGTTATTTTCAATCCCTAGCACCAAATGCCACAAGTCAGACCTGCTTTTCCTTGGTCTAACTTGCGCCATCCGGGGGACCCTTTTTACAGGGATTGCACCAAATCTTTGGCGCAAGCTGCCATAAATTGAGGAAACTGTCGCAACCATGCCTGACATATTAAAAACGGGTGCAGATGCATCAAAACAATTTTGGCGCAGCTGGGCAAAAAAATGAGTTTGATGCAGGGCTAGATGCAAGCCCTGCACCGGTCTTTGAAAATGAAGCCCATACAGCCAATTCTAACTTTTTGATTGTCAGCATACATGTAGTTTATCCCTTTTGTTTTACTAGGTGTCAGCGTGACTCAGAAGCACAGCCGCCTCTAGACCAGAAAGTTTGGGGTTCTTCTCTACACCTGAAACACCAAATGCTGGCACTCCAATGCAATGCTACAGGGTGCTGTACATTTAAGCAATAAGGTAGGACACCAGGGGTTATGTTAATGTTCTAGTTGCTCACCCCCGGGGGTGTAAACTGGCACAAGGCACAGCCGAATGCCACTTGCCCTCAGGGGGGGTGATTAACAAGAACATTAACATAACCCCTGGAAGTACCTTATTGCTATTATTAAAATAAGGGCTAGTAAAAACATCTGTATATTTATAGTTTCCAAAACTTTCTGTGCATCTTTTACTTACTTTATAGTAAAATGGTCTGTCTGCAGCTGTTTGTAAGCTTGAGTGCAGTCACATCCCTGTTACCATGGATACAGTCTGATCATGACATGGCACCCAGAAATGGAAAGCACAGGGTTGTTAAAGTGTGCAGTAAACTGCACTCAGATAAAAATAAGTTGATTTCATAAGTGAGAGTTTCCATTAAATGATTTATTTATTTTCATTATCTTTTTAGTTTTTTTCTAGTACTCTCTGTACGGGAACATTATTCTCCAATGACAAGACAGGCAGCATTTCTAAATATGACGTAACAGTGATAGTGCAATTTATAATGCATTTATACAATATTATTTAGCATGCTATACAGTTTTGCTACTGTTGGTAAAGGCTTTCTGTACATTAATGACTTGTCCCAGTATAGTAACAAAATGTGTATATTTAAATTCGACAGCAATGTCTGTAATTCTAATAGTATTTTCCTGGTGTTATGTTTCTGTCCTGTATTTATCTTATTTCTAAAAAGGTTAGTGTCTCAGAATGTGAACTGTTACCGAAGCATCACCTTAGATTCCCCTATAGGGTCAGAGTGTTATTGATCAGAATTCCGTGTTCCTCTTGGTGTTAATTCAATTTCATTATAAGGGATATATGTTACAGTATTAACTTTCACTTTCAAGGGATCACATCTGTACGATGTGCCATTATCCATACTATCCAGTTGTTCCACTGGTTTGTGAACTGAGTTAGAGCTTGTGAGTGGCAGTTCAGTCCTGCAGTTAAGTGTTCCATTCGATATATTTCCATTACTATATCTTCCCATTCATATTGTGTGGGTACTGCATGTCAGAAGCAAGCCAATGGTATGTTATTGCTTTTTTCGCTGCTGCCACCCATATGCTAAGCTGTTTTTGGTATCGTTGTGCCTTGAAGGCAGGTGGGAACCACATGAATAAAGCTATATCTATTGTTAAGGGCCCCAACTGAGGTAGCCATTCCTTCAGTGTTTTTTCTACTGTCTCCTAGAAGGGCTGTATCTTGTTGTATGTCCAAAATATGTGGATGTGTGTGGCACCCGGGTCCCCACACCCCCTCCAACAAGATGCTCTATGTTGCAGGTCATATTTCCCAGTGATTTGGGGGTCCATAAGTATCATATGATTGTTTTCCATCCAAATTCCTTCCAAAGAAACCCAGATGTAGTTTTATGCTGACAGGTACATGTCTGTAGCCACATTTGATCTGTGATCTCCACCCCGGTTTCCTGCTCCCATTTTTTATGTTGTCTATTCTATCATCTTGAGTATAATGCAATGCCTAATATGCTGAGGATATAAAATGGTCAGGAAGGCCTGTTTCAAAAGTGTGTATAATAAATTGAACCAGTGGTGCCACTTTGTCCCTGGACCATTCCAGCCCAAATCCGTTTCCCAGATAATGCCTAACCTGCAGATATCTGAAATGGTCAGTGTGTCTTAAATGAAATTATTTTTGCAATCATGCATATGCTTTGAAAACTTCCTGGCCATAGTACTGATAATTAAATTTCAGGCCGCCTTTATTCCATCTCTGAAAAGTGACATCTAGAAGACCAGAAACAAACCTTTAATTATTTATTATCCATTTTAGGTAACGTGCATTTGATTTAATATGTGGGGCAAATATATGTTTTCTTCAGACTCCTATCATATGTTGCGTTAATGGGAATTTCAACATTCAGGGGGTCCCACTGTGTTGTGGGGTAAACTACAGTGTCTGCAGCAGATAGTCATTCTCCTGCTGTTCAATCTTTACCCAGTGTAGCTTGACATCACTATCTATCCAGGCCATCATGTGTTGCAATTGCGCTGCCCTACAGTAGTTTTTTCAAGTTAGGTAGTGCTGGGCCTCCCTGCATCTTGGGAAGCTGCAATATTGTGCATGCAATTCTGGGTTTGTGGCCATGCTACACGTTTCTGAAGATAGCTTTGCAACAAATATTTAAATCAGTTGCTGGGGATTCCAGCATTCAGTTCTGAAAGAGGTTTGAGAAACGTGGTAGGTGATTCATCCATATGGAGTCCACGCTTTGTATTAAGGAGAGTGGTATACGATTCCAGTGCACTGTCATCCAAGACCCGGCACTGCAGTTTATGGTAATTAATCTGATATAAGGAAGTGAGATCTTCAGGAATTTGTATCTCCAGGTATCTCGTAGAGGTCTGATCCCATTGTCATGGAAACTGTTTGCATAGTTACAATGTTGGGGTGTACTGGAATGTAAAAAGTTCCATCTTTCCAGTATGTAACTTATATTCTGAGCAGTCCTAATTCTATGAGAATTTGGAATAGGTTTGGAAGACAGGTGTTTAGATTTGTAAGATAGACCAGAAGGTCGTTGGCATAAAACGCAATACGATGTTCCGTCTCAGCCACAGTGATACCCGTAATAGTGTCAGTGAAATGCAGAGTTTTTGCCAGTGGTCCCATGTGTAATGCGAAGAAAAGTGGCAAGAGGGGACAACCTTGACTGGTTTCTCTGGTAAGGGCTGTCCTGTTGACTTTGATCACTGCTTGCGGGGAGGAGTAAAGGTTCTGAAATATGTCTATATATGTGGAATGAAAGGTAAATTGGTTAACATGTATTTCAAAAATTTCCAGGAGAGACGATCAAATGTTTTTTGAGCATCTAAGCTTAAAACAACTGAGGTGATCTTATTTCCACTAAGGAACTAAATCAAGTATAACATTTTCTGATGTCCATTGTTCGGCGACAAGTTATGAATCTGGACTGATCTTTTAGTACTAAGCATGGTAAAAGATTTTCCAACAGGTTGGCTAAAATGTCTGCAAAGATCTTATAATTGACGTTTAATATGGAGATAAGCCGACAAGAATCACATGAAGTTTGATTTTTACCTCGTTTTAGCATTGCTGATATATTGGCATATCTCCAGGAGTCTGGAGTGGGTTCACCCATACAGATCTCGTTAAATGTTGACAACAGTTGTTGTATGAATTGTTGTTTTAGTTGTTCGCAAAACTGCTGTATATTTCCGTCCAGACCTGGACTTTTCCCTGTTTTAAGTTTTAAGATTTTATCCTGGATCTCTATGACCATAATAGGTCGGAGAAGACTAGTTTGTTGGTCTTCTGAGAGTAAGGGGAGTCAGAGTTTGGTAAAAAAGTCTCTATAATTTGCTTCCAGAGGTCCAGGTGGTTGAGAATATAGGTTTTTATAGTACGTTCGAAGGGACCATAAGATTGCGTTCGTCATGTGACAAGGTCTGCCGGTCTGTGGGTCTTTTAACTGCATTACAGTGCAGGCCATTTGTTGTTGCCATAAGCGGTAGGCCAGCACTTTGGAGGCTCTGGCTCCACCTTCATAGTATTTCTGTTTAATAGTAGGGCACTTTGCGTTTTAACATCTAACTGTTGGATGTCTGAGCAGGTTTTATTCATCTGTGGGACTCTGTTTTGTCTCTCTGTTTATGAGCCATCTGTAGAAATTCTAATTGTTCTGTCAGCTTGGTTAGCCTTTGCTCCCTTTGTTCCTTTTTGCATGCTGCATATTGAATAATGTAGCCCCTGAGCACAGTTTTTAAAGTATCCCACAGTGTGCTCTCTGACATCAACTCCAGAGTGATTTTCTTGTAATATTTGAGGGATTTGTGCCTGCAGGAGTTGTAAGAACTCGGGGTCTTGTAGCAATGTAGAATTAAACCTCCACTGCCTTAATTCTGGTCCTGCCTCCAGTGCTAAGGTGAGCCATATACGGGCATGGTCAGAAAGTAAGATCTGGTCAATTTGCGTATCTTGTGTGGCCCGGGTTATGCCTGAAAATGGTCTCCTGGATCAGTGCACTTATCTGGTTACCAAAGATTTAAATAAAATTAGATAAATTGTACCCATCCCATACGCTCCCCTGAGATCAGAAAGTAATTAAATCTGGCCCGGTGACGCAGAGGGCTGAGGCGCTGGATGCCACACCTCGAACCACGCCGGTGACCCGGGTTCGGGAACGGACTCGGGTCACTGGAGGCTGGCTGGGGAAGGAGAGGATTGTGCGTCCGGAGGACTGC
Source organism: Neoceratodus forsteri (assembly GCA_016271365.2). Lineage (NCBI taxonomy): Eukaryota > Metazoa > Chordata > Ceratodontiformes > Ceratodontidae > Neoceratodus > Neoceratodus forsteri. Next base: position 456,304,643 of record CM028135.1, on the reverse strand, counting down.
TCTCCTCTCCTGCGGTGGATTGGGAGGGTAGTCTCGCTCTTGTAGTGACCCCCGGCAGAGACCAGGGGTACTGCATGTAGCAGAGCAGGAGGGACAATCCGAAAGCCGGAAAACAACTTCGGCTCCGACTGGATGATGGCCTCCATATTCTGCACATCCCCGGAACCTCCGGGAGCCTGATCCTCCGCAGCGACACCCTCGAGCCTGTAAGGAAAAAATAGAGTGCTGGGGTTTCCCGGTCCCCTGGTGCCTTCCCCCTAGAAGGAGGGGGACGCGCCTGGAGATGGGTTACTCCGACACGACTCGGAGGGTTGGCCGCGATATGTGCAGAGGGTAGAGCTCAGGAAGAGGATCGCCGGGAGTGTAGATACTAGGAAGGACCTGAAGGAGAGGTGGGAGCCGGAGCGTGGGAGAAGGTAAAAAGATAACTCAAAAAAAAAAAGTTATTAATTCATGAATAGGAGTGGAGGTGGGAATGCAAAGTGTAATGTCTGTCATGGGGATTAAGCATCTGCCATATGTCTGTGTACCCCAATTCTTTCAATAATTGTTACCATGTTTCTGTCCAGAGGTAGCACAAGAAGGACAGGGGTTAGTGGTGTCCTTAAATGGGTCCATCAGTAGGTGTAAATCTCTTCCTATTATTATGGCTCCAACTGAAAAACTAAATATTTTATTTAGTAGCAGTTGTACTGTTGAGGCATCTGACCCTGGTGGTAGGTATATGCCTGTGACAGTTGTTGGCTTTCCCTGAATTTAGCCCTTTACCATCACCAGTCTTCCTTCTTTGTCTGCGTAAGTGGCATCTATTTGGTATATGGAATGTTTATATAACAGAATAGCCATGCCCCTCCTCCTGCCATATATGTAAGAAAATGATATGATTTGTTTAAAGCCATATTTTGTTTCATTTATCATGCTCGGGGTCCGAAAAATGCATCTCTTGTAGTAATACGAGATCCGGTTTCAATTTTTGGTTTTTTAGAGATGTGATAACTTTAGTTCTCCGGATAGATGATCCAATCTCGTTCACATTCTGAGGGACTATTTTAAAGGACTGCATCATAAAGTACAAAGACACCATATACAAAATCATATACATATTGCTATTGTCGTTTCTGATGCAATTGTTGCCCTGGTACTGATCAGTCATGCATTAAACCCATTAGTATAAAGTTTATTGGTTTAATAGTGTTATGTAGGTCCCAGCGGTTTCCCTTTAATAGCCATAAATCATGGCTCTCCAACTTGGACCGAATGTAATCAGCAGAACCAACCAATAAATGCTGAGCTATAAGAAGGGTGATGTCAAATGGACCGTCTACTTGAACTAAGAACCAGTAGGAGTATCCCCTGCGGAATGACTCCTGCCGGACCATCAATAACCTGACATCCAAAGTGTGGGACTGATGGTAATCCAGTCCTGTGTGTCTGAGACAAGTGCGTCTGCTGGGTACTTGTCACTGACTGGGGGGTATATCAATGGAATATCTCAGCTGAGCCTCCCTGGAGTTGTATGCACTCCATATAAGCGTAGGTGAAAAGTGTGGGGGGTAAAGCAAATAGGCAGGGACATAGAGGTGAATAAAGAGGGGAAACAAAAGAAAAAATCTGTAGTGTCGTCATCCAACACCATAGCCCCATGTGCCATGACTCCCCCCACCTGAAAGGCAATAGAATATTTCCCAGTAACCTCTGTTCTGCAAAGGTATAAAGAAGGTTAGTGCAGTGGATTGTGTAACCAAATTCCAAATGCCTTAGGAAGGCAGTTAGTCATATGTTGTCTTTTAGCTTGTTTTTTTGTTTTTATTGGGCTCACCACAACCCAAAACTGATAGACCAACATAGGGTAGCTGGTTCATTCCACTGGGGCGTCATACAGATGGGGCACACTGATGATTCCTGATAGGATAAAACACGTGTCTGTGTCTTCTGTTAGCACCCTTTGCAGACTGTGTGAGAGGTCTTTCAGCACCATGTATTCCTATTTAAGGCTGAACCAGCATAATATTTTGTGGTGATTTGCATTATGGGGGGTATGTGTGATTTTGTATTTCTTCGAAACTTGGCTTCCCGGCCAATGCCCCTTGGGGTAACCCTTGCCTCACTGCTTGCACGCTAAGGTTCTTTGTTTTCTAGCTTGATGTTTGTTTTTATTGGGCTCATCGCAACCCAAACCTGATAGACCAACTTAGGGTAGCTGGTTCATTCCACTGGGATGTCATACAGATGAGGAACACTGATGAGTCCTGGTAGGATGAAACACGTGTCTGTGTCTTCTGCTGGCACCCTTTGCATACTGTGTGAGAGGTATTTTGGCACCATGCATTCCTGCTTAAAGTTGAACCAGCTTAATATTTTGTGGTGATTTGCATACACAGTTCATGATGCTTTGCATTACGGGGGTATGTGTGATTTTGTATTTTCTTTGAAACTTGGCTTCCCGGCCATTGCCCCTTGGGGAAACCCTTGCCTCAGTGTTTGCGCGCTATGGTTCTTTGTCTTTTAGCTTGGTTTTGGTTTTTATTGGGGTCACCACAACCCAAACCTGATAGACCAACTTACGGTAGTCGGTTCATTCCACTGGGGCATCATACAGACGAGGCACACTGATAAGTCCTGGTAGGATGAAACACGTCTGTATCTTCTATTGGCACCCTTTGCAGACTGTGTGAGAGGTCTTTCGGCACCATGCATTCCTGCTTAAAGCTGAACCAGCATAATATTTTGTGGTGATTTGCATATACAGCTCATAATGCTTTGCATTATGGGGTATATGTGATTTTGTATTTCTTTCAAACTTGGCTTCCCGGCCAATGCCCTTTAGGATAACCCTTGCCTCAGTGCTTGCGTGCTAAGGTTCTTTGTCTTTGTACTGTACATATATACATTCCTTCCCATCCCGCCTCTCCGGTCTCCCTTTTGGTCTCCTTCCAATTCAGCTCTTTCCCATATATCTATGTTTTCATGTAACCCATAACTTTAAGTAATCTCCTTTTTTTAGGGCATGGTTAATGCAATAAGAGAGCTCTGTTAGTAGCATTCAGTAAATGGTTTAGATGTATTCCCCCAATCGCTACTGTAGGAGGTAACCCTGCTAACTCAATTAGGCAGAAAATTAAAGATGTCTATTCAATATGTTTTCTAGTGTGCTCAGCCGCACTTAAAGGAGTGCTGTGTCAGTCTCTTGGATGCACTTGAATCAGCTGGGGTAAGATTGCTAATGTTTATAGCCTTTCAAGTCCTTCCGTCCATGCAGGGCCTCCGTGGATCCCTGGGATCAGGCTAAGTATCATCCACTTAGCTGCGGTGCTCAAGTGCCATAGAGAAGTAGATGGAGAGGGAGGGAGGAATTGCCCTGTAGCCTTTGCCCAACTGCCATTGTGTTAAAATCTTATAAAGAAACACAAAAACATAGAATTTGATGGCAGATAAGGACTGCTTGGCCCACCTAGTCTGCCCATTTTCCTACCTACTGGATATGCTGAAGAAAACTAACTTGGGTTGCGGGAATCCATGGGTATGCTGGCCTCATAGCAAGGAGTGTCTCAGCATACCGCACAAGCTCCCTTGCGATCCCCCCCGATCCCTCTCTCTCTCAGCCCCCTTCCCCCCCGACACTAACCATTAGTCAACTGTATAGGATGAATCAGCTCTCAGTTTTCCTGAGTGGAAGTGTGGTAACACTGAAGTACGCTAGCCAGTGTTTCTTCCGTGGAGTGCTGCATCCACTGTGAAGTGGAGTGAGTCTGCCATTGGAGAGGTAGGGAAGAACTGCTTGCTGTAGCTGGAGATTTCTGTGGTGGAATGATCCCTCTTTTTTGTAAGTCCATTTTTGCTTCTTGAGGTGTGCCATAGCTGCATTGTTCAGTCAGGAACTGGACTATTAGGCATACAGAACAGGGGAGTTTAAATCTGAGCTGGCGATTCCGAAGAAAAGAGAACAATGGGATATACTCCTTCCATAGTTTCTAAGTGTGGGGTGCATAATCGTTGTCAAATAAACACTCTCTTGGTGCCATAAAAAAGTGTCTATTTTTGCCAGGCTAGTTGGAATAATTTGTCTTTATTGAGTAATTGAGGGTCAGGGTTCTGGAGCGCTAAGTCTAGGGCACAACACCTGGTGGGTCCATTCGGTATCAGTGGGAACTCCGGAGGTGGTTCAAGCACAGTATGGAGTAAACTGTCTAAGAAGGCTACAAGGTCTGTGCCCTCTGATGTTTCAGGGATTCCACAGATACGGATATTTTTTCTCTGGGCCTGATTTTTCTACGTCTTCTTGTCTGTGTGAGCTCTGCAGTTGGGCCTCCACGATTTCCTTAACGGTAGCTTCCTGTCTGTTGATGTGGGCCACACTGTCTGAGACCTGGTGGTCTGCATTGGAAGCTCACTGTTGTAAGTTAGAAATGTCCACCCTTATGTCTTTTAAGGAATCCTTTACCTCTGCATGGAAAGATTAAATTTCAAGTAAAATTGTCTCCAGTTTTACCTTCTTTGGTGTCTGTTTAGAGGATTGTTGTGCTTCTGCACCATAATTTTGGGCCTTGCTTGAGTGAGTGGAATGTCTGGAGTCAGAGCCTTCATTGTCAGATCCATTGCCATCGTTAAAAAGAAATGTTGCTTTGTTTTTGGTACTCTTTACCATCATCACTAGAACCTCTGTTATTGTAATTTTATATAAATTTTTCGTAATTCTAAACTCTGAAAAGAGATTTATTTTAGTACTGGTGGGGGAGAGCTCCAAGCTCAGGCTGCTCTCCACCGCATGACATCACCGGAAGTCTCTCCATTAAATGATTTCAAAGTTCTTTCAATAGGCCAGCCTGGCAGTGAAGAGGGCTGAGGCACGTGGGCACCTTATCTCTTCCAACGCCAGTGACCCGTGTTTGGGAATGGATACGGATCATTCGGGAGTCGGCCGGGAGAGGGAAGACTGAGCATCCATAGGACTGCTCTTTTCCCTCCAGGAGGGAGGACTCCACGATTCACCGCTTGACTGCCACCCGGAGGAATGCAAGTGGTGGCACATATAGGTTACATAAGTTTTTACAGAGCTCGTAGAAGACTGATGGTCCATTATAGTTCGCCAAGCTGCTTCAACTATACCCAGAAATATTATTAGTAACCAGATGGCTATCCAGTTTGTTCTTGAAGTCGGCCATGTTCTTACTAGCGACTACCTCAACTGGAAACCCACTCCACACCTTTACCACTCTTAGCCTAAACTAATGTTTCCTTTTGTTAGTACGGTGTATTTCTCCATTTTGCTGTAATGGATGTGCTCTTGTGCAGTAATTCAGTTCCCTAAAAACCAGGCCTAGCTGTTCCCATAGCCCTGCGTCTGATAGGGCCTTATAAATCAGACAGATGTCGCCCCTTAACCTGCAGAACTCCAGGTAGTACATCCCCAACTCCTCCAGCCTTTTGTCACATTCCTTGCCCATGACCTCCTTTATCGTGCATGTGACTCTTCTCTGAACCTGTTCAAGTGCTTTGATTTCGGCTTTCCCCCCTAGTGACCAGAACTGGGCACAATATTCCACATGAGGTCTCACCAATGAGGTATACAGCGGAAGCAGCACCTCCCTTTCTCTGCTCTCTTAATATGTCTATTAATGCAATACAATACGCTACTAGCTTTTTAATCACCTGATTACAGTGCAGCTTGAAACTAAGGTCATTACTGATTCTAATTCCAAGATTCCTTTCATCTAAGACTGTCTTCACTGTCCCATCCAGTACATAGTTTTTTTGTTTTTGTTTCCGAGGTGCATCACCGTGCACTTGTCAGAACTGAATGTTAACTTGTATTGTTTGGCCCAGTGCTCCAACTCCCCTAATGCTGACTGCAGGATGTTAGCATCTTCTGTGTTGTTTACTACTACCCTATCCAGGTATCGTCAGCAAATTTTGATTCCCATACTCTTGTTTCGACTTGCTATATACTGAATAAACATGGGCCCAGTACGAATCTCTAGAGCACCCCGCTGGTAACCTCGGCCCACTCAGAGTATGAATCCCTGACACAGACTCTCTGTTTCCTGCTGGAAAGCCATGCAGCTATCCGTTGGGATAGGTTCCCCTGTATCTTGTGTTCGATTAAGGCATCAACCAATTCCCCATATGGGACTTTGTCAAATGCCTTAGAAAATTCCAAGAAATGACATCAACTGAATTCCCGCTGTCTAGTGCCTTGCTGACTTTGCCATAGAAGTCCAAGAGGTTGGTCTGGCACGAACGACCCTAGGTGAACCCGTGTTGTGTGTTGTCAATATCCCCCAACTAATGCAGAAATTCTGTAATATGATCTTTAATGAGTCCCTCCAGGATTTTCCCCAGTACAGCTGTCAGGCTGACTGGTCTGTAATTGTCCACATCTTGTTTGCTCCCTTTTTATGTATTGGCAGCACCTCCCCCTGGTTGACAGATTTCTGAAAGAGAGACGTCAAGGGGCCTGCCAGTTCCTCTGCCAGCTCTCAAATGACTCTGGGATGCAAACCATCCGGTCCCTGGGCCTTATTTTGATCCAGCTTGAGGAGTCTTTTCCTAATATCTACTGTTTCCAGCACCAGGCTATGTTCTGCTACATTATCTAAATGGTCTTTGGTTCCTAGTGTTTTATTGTTGTAAACAGAGGTGAAATAATTATTGTAGTGTTTAGCAATATTGCTGTTGTCTGTGATTAATATCCCAGCTATATTTTTCAGTGGCTAATTGTTTTAGTTCCTCCCTTTTTATTATTAATGTATGAGTAGAAGGATTTGTAATTATCTTTTACTTTGTTAGCCAATCTAATTTCATGATTTCGTCTGGTATGATTAATAGAAATTTTAGCCACTGCATAAGCCTTATTTTTTCCTTTTTACGCATTTCTTGACCCTGAGTGTCAACCATGGTGGTGAGACTCTTACTGCACTATTGTATTTTCTTCTGGATGATATACACCTCTGTGCTAAGTTAGTAATTTTATTGTCTAGTATTTCCCACATCTGCTGCAGGGACTGTTGTGCAAACGTGGCCTCCCACTTCCACTCAGCCATTTCTTTTCTCATACTATGGCAGTCTGCCTTCTCATAGTTACAGAGAACAGTATTACCTGTAACCTCACCCTTGCTTCCCTCAAAACACAATCCCACCATGGAATGGTCACTTGAGCCTAGAGGTGTTAATACCCTGTATTCCTGTGTGTTATTTATCATATTGCTCAAAACCAAATCCAATATATGTTGCCCCGTGTTCTCTCCAGAGTCGCCTAGAGGGGAACAGCCTGAGTTCAAAGTACCTGGGGCGTCTCCGTGGAGGTGAAGCTCTTACAACATGCTCACTGCATGTCCTGTGGAACCTAAGGGGAGAAAATAGGAAGAAAAATCTAGGACGGGCTATATGAAGCATTGCCCGTCACACTGGTGGCCCACCCGATCTTGCTAGTCCGTGAACAGTCTGGATTTGAGTCCTGAGTGGGGGAGGATGGCCCTCCCTTCCCAGCCCCACCATGGGGGGCAATCCATGGAGGATAACAGACCCCGGTTTGGGCGGAGATACGGGACGGCTGCGGCTGAAACAGCTGCACGATCCTGCCAGGAGGATAAACATCTATACAGAAAAATAAAGTTCTTTCAGTGTTTTAATGTTTTCTTTCCTATGGTGCTTGAGACGGTCTCTGTGGCAACTGTGAATCAACCGCACTTACACTGACTCTAACTTATGCACTCACACAGCATGTCTTATAGGTGCAATGGAACACCAGATCGGAGCATATGCTTATTTGCCATAAATAATAAGAGTTTGCTATAAAAAAGGGAAACTCTCTCAAATGGTGTTAAGTGGAAATTACCAGAATAAACACTGAACTGCTGCAAAAAAAGCCTGAAAATTTATTACAAGATGCAAGCCCCCCCCCGACTGAGGTCACTTGCTGGACCTGAACTGCTGTGGCTGTGACAACAGCACTATTTCTTTCTTGCACTATGTAATAATTTTTTTTTTTTTTTTTGTAGTAGTTAAATGCTTATTCTGATCATTTCCTGCTAACACCAAGACTGCCACCTTCCTGTGCTTCTTCATTTCATAGTAGCTCTCATTACCGTTTTTGGTCAGCATCCACTTTCCCCAAGAGCATGCGGTGAATGAGTTGAGTTTTTTTTTCTCTCAAATACAACATTGTTTTGGCCAAATAAGTATTGTATGTAACACTTTTGGAAATCACTTCCATGTTGATGTTCAGAAAAAAAATACTTTAAAACAGATAAGGCCATGTACTTCAGAGTCTTGTCGGCATAGTACGGTATGACAACTGCAGTCAGGGGAACACACCTATAAGCGCATATAACAGCGCTTTTCAGAAGTTCAGAAATACCTGATTCTTCATTCAGCTCATATTGCTCTTCAGTATACGACACAGAATACTTTTTTTAGTGTTAGTGGGGTGATGGAGACAGACCACTGACAACAATTTAGATGTTATTTTTTGTTGTAGGCCCATCACTTTTAATGGTGGCTCTGAGTTACAATGGAATGCTTAAAAATGCAGTACCTGCTAAATAACTACTCCCATAATCAGACTCTACAAGTATACTAAATGGGAATTGTCACCAATATCCTGGAATGTATCCTGATCCCCAGTCACATTTTCAACCTCTGCATCCCTGTCTGACACTTCTTTTGTGAATTCCTCAATATAAAGATTAACATAGGGCTAATGGAATGATAAATGATAAAACAAACACTGAAATTACATGTTTACAATGTGCCAGGATACAGGATGTAGAAAGCAGACAGACTAAAATTATGACATCACAAAATAACTACGCAACTGTAATTTTACATCTTGGAGTAAACAACGTCGGAAAACTCCATGTAAAAGATATCTGTTATGACTTAGTAGGGCTGTATTTTTTTCATGGTGAAAAACAGCCAATTTCATGGCATTTCACGGTAAAAAAATTGATATGAGAAGTGCATCTGCCAACTTTATCAGCCTGCTCATTAACTCGCTTACCGCCCACAACTTGGTATGGCACTTCCCCTCTGAATGCAGAGTCTCTCCCACAGTAACACTGTGAAACCTGTACAGTGCATCACTTGCTTGTGGGACTCCTGGGTGACTGAGCCATGAGAGCTCCTGCTCAGTGATATGGTAATGCCCCGACCTGACAGGAGCAGGACCCAGGCACCCGTAAACACTCGGACTTTAATTTTTCCCTCCAGACTTCAGCTGCAAGTCGCAATTCAGAACTGTAAGGAACCACAAATTAATTAGATGGGGAAAAGCATGTAGCGGGAGACAGCAGATGAGGACGGGTGGAGTGTGTGGGTGCAGGACACGGAGATGAAATGTGGGTGAACAGATGCCCTGCCCCCATGTCCCTGGTCTAAAGGATTGCCAAGCGAGCCTTTTGGGGCTATTTAACTCCCTCTGCAGTTTGAATCATGTGTCTTTGGCCACTCTCACTTTGATTGGCTGCCGTTGTGTGGTATGATTTTGGTTTTGGTAATTTTCACGGGGGACTGCCGATTTCACAGTGATCGTGAAATCCATGACCCCCGTGAAAAAAATACAGCCTTACTTATTAGATCTAGCAGAAAAGGGTGAACAAAATGGGTATAACACTGCAATTGCAGGCATTTTCCTAGTTCCAAAAGCTCACACAGATAAAAAAACAAAACAAGAGAATTAACATCAGCCTCTCCAATTGATGCAGAAATGAAAATATTAACTTTATAAATCATCATGGCACTTTCTGAAACAATCCTAAACTTTATTTTAAAGATGGTCTTCACCTGAATAAATGGAGGGGAAAATAACTAGATAGCAGCTACTTAACTCACTAGAAAACTGGAATTTATACTAAACAATATGGGAGGATAGATTATATCAAGATCTACACATAAGGAGTCTGAAAAAAATAACTGGGGAAAAAAGTCAATAAAATGTGCTCTAGTCAATGCACAAAGTTAAAATGGATGAACTCCAGATTCTAGTTAATGAAAAAGAACTTGATACAGTTGCTGTCACCGAAACATGATGGAGTAGTTCTGTCACCTGGGGGAACCATTAATGGATACAATCTATATACAGTACCTTAAAGGTCGCACTCATAAAGGGTGGGGATGAGCAGAGTAGCAATCTACATTAAGGAAGGTTTCCAGGTGACCAATATTTCTGAAAAGAATTTCTACTGAATCAGAACTAATAGAAACATTATGGTTTAAAATAAACAACAAAAATGAACAATTTAAGGTTGGCATATGCTACAGGCCACCAGATATCTTAAATGAAACAACACAAAAAAAATTTGACGAACTTGGAAGAGCTAGTGGCATCAGAGATACAGTTTTTATTGGGGATCTGAACTTAGGTGATATTGAGCGGGAGAATAAAAATGCTAACACATATATAAGCAAATAACTTATAGGCTAGAGATAACACTATCCAAGTATGCAAGAGACATATACCTAAAATAAAGAAATATGGGGAAAGAAACACTAGACCAAACTGACTATGTAAAAAAAAGGCTTAATACAAGTACTTTTTGACAGATCAATAAATACTGGAGTGATCCCAGATGTTTGGAAATCTGCTGTAAGTCACTGCAATACACTGAAAAGAGAAATAAAAGTGACCCAGACAACTACAGACCCATTAGTGTCACATCAGTAATGGGTAAAAATGCTGGAAACCATAATCAAAAACAAAACTGCATTCTCAGTCACAGAAACCGCTCCTGCACAGTATAGGTTTCAAAGAAGCTCATACTGTAGATATAACAGATGTTATACTTTTATGAAAAGATCAGTGAATCCCCAGATAAAAAAGCCCTGTGACATGTCTTTCCTGGACTTCAGAAAAGCATTCAATCTATTTCTGCACTAGGTGATTATTAATAAGAGGAACGAGAATAATACTGATGTTAAACAGATAGATTGGACAATAAACTGGTTAAAAAAAATCACGGAGTAATACTTGACGGCAAATCAGAAGCTGGATTTGTTAGCAGTGGGGTCCCACAGGCCACAGTTTTGGGTCCAATTCTTTTTAAGATATTTATACCTGACCTCATTAAAGATCTTAATTGGTCATCAAAATATGCAGATGACAGAAAAACAGGAGGCCCATGTGCAACATCTGAACAGAGAAACTCGATTCAATCTGACCTAGATAAAACATCTAACTGGGCAAAGCAGTGGGAAATGATATTTAATATAGAAAAGAGTAAGATCAGACACCTGGGTAAAAATATTAAACATCAATACATGCTACGTGGGAAGCAGTAATCAAGAACTACTTGTGAAAAAGCTTTAGGGGTAATAATAAATGATGATTTTGAATGCCTGAGGCAAGTAAATGAAGTTACAGCCAAGGCAAATGGGGCCTTCTGGTCTATTAAAAAGTATATTAAATCAAGGAATCAAAACATTATCTTCCCTCTGTTTTAGGCCTATGTAGTGCCACACCTCGACTATGCCTCACAAGTTTGGTGCCCATGCAAACAGAAAGAAATATTACAGCTGGAACGAGTTCAGAAAAGGGCCACTAAGATAATCACTGATCTTAAAAATATGGATTATGTGGAATGTTGTACAAATTTGCAATTTATGTCTCTTGAAATGAGCTGAATAAGAGGAGATCTAATAATAATGTTTGATATTATGAAAGATTCATATTTATTAACAGAGGTGAATTCTGAATTTAAGCAATCAAATATAAACACCAGTGGTCATCTGCTTCAATTACTGGATCAAAAATTCAAGTCTTCTAAGCACAAATTCTTCTACACTAATAGAATTATTAATCAGTGGGACAATCTCCCTACAGAAATTATTAGTAAAAATAAAAAAGAATTGAAAACCAAATTAGACAAATACATCTCTCTGGGCAGACATTTAAGTCATTATTAGATAAAATGGAGCAATATGGGCTACCGACTACTGGCTCCTAGTTAGCCTAGTATGAACCTTAGTAGAAGTACTTCCAGAAGAACTCTTTCTATATACCATAAAAATACAGATAATTATTAGTAGCAGTACTTTTCACAAACCAATGTCTATACACTGCTTTAGGAGGAAGCAGAGAGTTGATAATGGTCTCCACAAACTAAGTACCTTCACAACCCCAAAATAAAACAAGCCTCTAAATGCTATGACCTACCTCTGTCAGACCTATATGGGGCTTCTTGATGAGGTTTTGTAAGGTGCTACTTAATGTCCTGGTCAGCAAAAGATTTGCAGATTTTCGAAGCATGTCATCTATTTCTGTTGAACTAAAAAAAAAAAAAAAAAAAAGAAATTTGCAGAACGCCTTAATCCATAAAAAATAACAACTTAAAAAGTACCAAAATAATTATCCAACTCAAGCGTTGCTTCTGTTTACCATGATGTATTCTTGCCAACTGGAGTGTTAAAGACAAATAAAGTAGCTACTTATAAGTACATGCTAAATTAAATATATATATTTTTTTTCAGTTTTAGTAACAGACAAAAGTAAGACATACATGTTAGAATTTTTTTCTATTTCGTTCTAAAAAAAAAAAACAGAGAATCAGCAGAGTGAAGCAACATGAAAGAAGCCAAATCCTATTTAACATAAATAATACCAGATGAAACAAGCCATATTAATTTCTCAACTGTCTCAAAAATCTGCCTTAATAAAAATTCAAACACTGAAAATAAAATTACATTAGTTTCTTTTTACACATACTGTATTCCAAGTTTGGTTCCGGGACTTGGAAAAATGGTGGTTGACTGCCACCCACTCCACTTAGAATTGGTAAATTAGCATGGCCAAATAGCAATATTTTGTTTCAATATTTAACTGTCCTCAAAGAAATTATTTTCCTTTTTCTTATGGCTGTTTTTATTTCCTTTCAGGCCACTTTTCCATCTCTCTTTCTTTCTCTGGTCTATTTTTCCATCTCTCTCTCTTTTTTTTGGTCTCTCTCTGAAATGTAATAGATCTCTTTTCATCTATTTCATCTGTTGGCTATTCCATATTTGATCTCTCTCTCTCTCTCTCTCTCTCTCTCTCTCCCTCCCCGAATCTTGGACCTCTTTTCTGTTTTGTTTCCTCTATCTCTCCTCACTTGTTGTTCTTTCCTCTCTGTGTTCTTCTGTCTCCTCTCTCTGTCTTCACAGAGAAGCCAGACCTGCCTTGATTATACTATTGTGGTGAACTAATGGGAGATATAGACTATGACATGAAACTGCATAAAAAAGCATTCTGAAGTGCTTCAGAACATGTTATCTGTCAGTTTAGTCCAGCAACTGGTAAAGAAAAGAAAATTACGTACCTACCGTAATTCTGATCTTTCTGTGCATCTTCACCATTCATTACCTCTGGGTATAGTGGCTGGAGGTCATGACCCCGCAGGAGCTCCTTTTTTTTTCTGGATGGGCAGAGTCACACGCACCATCAGCGCCGCCCTCGAGGCCGATGCACTGCGTGGCGCTCGTAGGTTGGCCATTAGGTGTCATCGACCCCACCCTCCCACCAGTTCTGAGTCGCTGTAGAGTAAGAAGGTTGGGGGGGGACAAGGGAGTCCAAGGAACAGATAAAGAAAAGGATATACAAACTGAAAGGAGACATAAACGACTGAAAGGACAGAATAAGCTGGAAAACTAAGGGGCTTGGGAAGGGGCTGCAAACTCTGGAAGTAGAAGAGGAGGAGAGAGGGAGCGTTAAAAGAATATAGAAGTAAGGATATAGGGGGAGGGGGGAGATAAGGGAACACAGCCTCGAACCTTGATCTGTCTCCATATTGTATAGGAACTGCGAAGGAGTAGCCAGAAGGCTAAACTGCCAGAATTCAAGGCACAGAATCACTGGCAATAACTCCAAAATAAGCAGAATCGGCTATTCTGGAAGAAAAGACAGAATACAGGGAATACCCCCCCAATTAAATTTTTGGTATAAGAAGAAAAAATTACTCACCTTAGTAATTGTGTTTCTTCTAATGGAGTCTTGCTGTATTCTGACAATCTGCACTTAGCTCCAGCCTTTAAACTGCCCCGGAGAGTATAGGGTTAATTTTCTATGCAGTGCATAGAACATTGAGCTCGAGCTCGGTTGAGGTCTCTGACTGCAGCCCTTTGAAACCCAACCGTCAGATTCTTAAGAGCAAAAACTCACTAACTATACTATGTGGAAATCGTAAACATTTTAACTAGCCAACTGGCAACAGGAAGTTTTGGATTCCCAAAGGAAGACTCAACTCAGGAAACCCAAAACCAAAACCTAACTAAAATAAAGATGATAATACAAAGCACCCAGAAGCATGGCGGGTGTGCTGAAGACACCCCTGGGGTGCAACACTGCACCTGCCCACCCACTTCCCAAAAACAGGTTCTGAGAGGGGAGGCAGGAAGGGAGGTCAGAATACAGCAAGACTCCCTTAGAAGAAACAAAATTACTAAGGTGAGTAATTTTTTCTTCAAACAACATAAAGTCTTGCTGTATTCCGACAATCTGCAGACTACCAAGCAGTACCTCCATGGAGGAGGGAGAGAACCTACTTTGGGAATAGGCTCTTAAGTACTGCAGTGGCAAACCGAGCATCACTCCCGGCCTGGATACCCAGAGAGTAATGCTTGGTAAAGGTATGGACTGTTTGTTTCCAGGTGGCTGCTTGACAAATTTCTAACAGAGGGATATCCCTGGCAGCAGCCAGGAATCAGCTGTACCTCTTGTAGAGTGAGCTTCAGGCCTGAGGGTGGAATCTTTCCCAGTTTCTCATAGCAGAACTGTATACAAGACACAATCCACCTGGCAATAGTTCTCTTTGGTGGCAGGTTTGCCTCTCCTTCCCCATAAGTGAGGAACAACTGGAGGGAGTCAAACCTGCAGACCCTTGGTACGCCTATGTAGTACCAAAGGGCTCTTTTAACATCTAAACTGTGTAGCCCCCTCTCTCCTGAGGAAGAATGATCAGTGAAGAAGACAGGAAGAGACATAGATTGATTCAAGTGGAAGTCTGAAATCACTTCGGGCAAGAACCTCCTATTGGTTCTAAGGACCACTTTATCTCTATGAAAGGAGATAAAATCAGGTTCCACTGACAGGGCTTGCAACTCACTGATACATCTGGCAGATGTAATGGCTACCAAAAACACAGTTTTCCAAGTCAAGTACTTAAGCTCTGCTGAGGACATAGGCTCAAAAGGAGGTTACATAAGCTGAGCAATGCAAACATTTAAGTCCCAGGAAGGGGGTAGGATCCCTAAAGGGAGGATTGGTATGAAGCAATTCCTTGAAAAATTTACAGAAAACAGGATGAGATGATAGTGAGGAAGACTTCCCCACTGACAGAAAAGCAGAGACAGCTGACAAGTATACCTTGAGAGTAGCTGGTCTGAGGCCTAGGCCATTAAGATTGACCATATAATCCAGAACAGTAGGCAATTCAGCAGTGTCTGGGGAAATATGCTTCTTGGAACACCAAATGCTGAATCTTTTCCATTTGGTGTTATAAGTCTTTCTGGTAGAGGGCTTTCGAGAAGCTTTGAGAATGTCCAGAACCCCCTGAGACAGATGCAAATCTGCATACTCTAACTCTTGAAGAGCCATGCCTTGAGATTGAGACCCCGAAGATGGGGGTACCAAATTTTCTCCCCTGAAAGGAGGTTAACAGGTTCTAATTCCTGGGAAGAGACAGGGGAAGATGGACTGCTAGAGACAGCAACAGGGGGTACCAAGGCTGTATGGCCCAGTCTGGAGCAATCAGAATCACTTTGCAAGGTTGTGACCTTACCTTGACTAGAACCTTGAACAGTAGAGGAAAGGGAGGGAAGGCACACAGAAATTTCCCTTCCCAGTTCAAAATCAGAGCATCCAGAAGGACTGAACCCAAGACTGGGGGTCTGCAACAAAACAGGGGAAGTTGGTGATTGTCTGGGTCTGCAGAGAGATCTATCTCTGGAGTGCCCCACCTGGAAAAAATCACTTTCAACAGCAGGGGATCCAGGGACCATTCGTGATGGCCCTGGGAGATCCTGCTCAGTGCATCTGCCAGCACATTGACCTTCCCTGGAAGGTGAACTGCTATCAGAGAGGTCTGCAGGGAATAAGCCAGGGACCACAATTTCATGGCTTCTGTGCACAAGGCCATAGACTGAGTGCCGCCCTGCTTGTTGATGTACCACATGGTGGTGGTGTTCTGCTCTGACCTGAACCACCTTGTTCTGCACAGACTGAGAGAAAGCTCGCAGGGCCAGAAAAACTACCCTGAGTTCCAGGAGACTGATATGGAGAAGGGACTCATGAGGGGACCACAGTCCTTGGGCTGTGAGAGCCTCCAGATGAGCTCCCCACCCCAAAAGGGAAGCATCCGTGGTAAGAACCACTGAATGAGACTGAGTGACAAATGGGACCCCTTGCCTTAAATTGCCCTGATCCTGCCACCATTGAAGAGCTTGGATCAGTGTCCAAGTCACTGGAATCAGTTTGGTAAGAGGGTCCTTCCTTTGGGATCAAAAGGCCCTCAGATGGAACTGAATGTCCCTCATCTGAAATCTTGCCCCTTGGACCACTGCTGTAGAAGCTGCCATGTGGCCCAAGAGCTGAAGGAAATGCCTTGCTGGTCGGGACACCTAAAGGCTGAAAGAAGAAGCCGCCAGTTCTATAAGAACTCTTGCCCTTGCCAGGGGAAGAAAGGCTCTTGCTTTGACAGTGTCTAGCTCTGCCCCTATAAAGATAAGAAGCTGCACTGGTTCCAGAACTGATTTGGGAAGGTTGAGAGGAAATCCCAGGGAAGTGAACATTTGCTGGGTGACTTGCAGGTCTGACTTGACTTGGCCTGGGGACTGGCCCACTTGAGACAGTTGTCCAGATATGGAAAAATGGAAATCTTTTACCTTCTTAAAAAGGTCACTACTACTGCCAGGCATTTTGTAAAAACCCTTGGAGCTGATGCTATGCCAAAGGGCATTGCTTTGAACTGGTAATGGCCTGAGGGCAACTTGAACCTGAGGTACTTTCTGTGGGAGCACCTGATGGGGATGTGAAAGTAGGCATCTTTGAGGTCCAGGGAGTCTAGCCAGTCCCCTGGCCTTAGAGAGGGAAGAATCATTCCCGGAGTCACCATTTTTAAAAGATGTTTGTTCAGGTATCTTAGATCTAGGATAGGTTGCCACTCCCTTGTCTTTTTTGGGGTAAGGAAGTACCTGGAGTACAGACCTTTGCCCCAGTGTAGGGTAGGAACTCTCTCTATGGCTTCTAAGGCCAGAAGAGATAAAACCTCTGCCTCTAGGGCAAGGATTTCGGAGAGACTTGCAGGTGGAAAAGATCTGGCTCTCATCTTTGGAAATTTTTTTGAAGCCGAGAACCAGTCCCTGGCTTACTACTTCCAGGACCCACTTGTCTGAAGTAACAGACACCCAGTCCTGGACGAAGTAAGCCAGCCTGCCCCCTACAGGGATAGGAGAGTCGACTCGGGCAGACCCATAAGGGTGTCTGCTTGGCAGGGGTCCTAGGCTGAGGAGTAGATGCAGCCCTGCTCATCCCCCTTCTGCCTCTCCCTCTGAAGAACCCCCTCTGTGAAAAGGGAGAAGGGGCCTGTGCTTGGTAGAAAAGGCCTATGAAAAGGCCTGCCCCTGCCCCTAGAATACTGCCTTTGAGGAGTTGCCTGCCTCTCCTTGGCCTGTGCACTCCTATAAGTGGTCCTATATTCTTCCATCTTCTTCATGTAATTCTCTGTTTGTTCCCCAAACAGAGAATTACCTTCCACAGGAAAATCTATGGCCTTAGCCATTCTCCGAAGAGCCACAGATGTAGCCTTGACTCATCACTGGAGCCCACAGCAGCATGAAACTGCACCTCAGATGCCTCAATCCCACCCACAGCCACCTCCTCCAGCTCCTTGACCAGCTGGGAGAGGCCTGTTTAGCTAGTGCCAGTAGTGTCCCACCTGGACTTCTGGTACCTGGCTGTATAGGCCATATAATTAGCCTGCCTGAGTCCCAAAGAGAAAGCCATGTATTGCTTCTTTGCCAAGGCATACATCCTCCTGGAGTCTTTATCTGGGGTGTGTGAAGATAAGGGAACATTAGCCCTGTCACAGGCTGCAGCCTTCACGACCCCAAACATGGCTGCACTGCTGGCAGAAAACTCGCGTTCGAGCCTGATAAAGCAAATTCTTCTTATCCATTCTTCTATCAACAGGAGGTACAGAACTAGGAGATCAACATTTTTGTGTCTGTTTCCAAATGATTTGTGCAAGGGAACAGACAGTCTCCTGACTCTGGGATGTCCATCATCTTTACAAAATCAGGCTCCTCTGATCCTCTGTAGCTCCTCCATAGGGAGATGAAGAGTTTAGGCCACTTTCCTGTAAAACATGTAGTGGGAAGGGGACTCAGAGAGCCTAGGAGGGGAAACACCAGAAGGTCTGTCTGGGGAGATGTCCGGTTCAATGGGCACATCCAGACTTTCTGCTCCATCATAATCATCATCCTGTTCATAATCCCCCTCCTCCTCAAAATCCGGTTCATAAAAATCTTCAGGGGCATATTCCTGAACCGGTGGAACCGAATGAACCAAGCCCCTAGCCAACGGAGCCGGATCGGACTGAACCGGGCGACGCAATTCAACAATCCGAATCGCATGGGCAATCTTATCAGTGGTCAAAACATGAACCTCTGGATCCGAACCGGCTGATTTGTCTTTCCTTTTCCTTTTTGTAGGAACTGATCCCTCAGGATCAGCTCTCCTCTTGCTCGAAGAAGTATCGTCATGTCAGAGGGCACTCCTTCTGGTTCGGTTGGAACCGAACCGAGCTGGCCATCGGGGTCAACGGACTTCTCGGCCTCCTTTTCTCCAAGTCTACCTAATCTCTTTTCCAGGGTAGATTTAGGAAATTTTTTACAAATTTGGCAGTCTGTATCGAGGTGTTCAAACCCCAGACACTAAACACAGGTGGTGTGGGGATCAGCCTTAGCAAAGACTTTCCCACACTCACTGCAGTGTTGAAACCCAGTGGGCCCAGTTTTTTCTTTTTCCTTGGGTTTCTCAGACATGGCCAACCTAACCAAACTTACCCTTTTTTCAGCAACCGCCAGGCAAGACTCCCTTATCGGTTCCTAACCATGTCACGGGTATTGGAAAAAAACGTTTAAAACACATTTTTTTTTTAGAACCGATAAGAACCGGTAACCACACACTAAAGCAAAGTAAGAAATTCAAATACAAAGGATCGGTTCAGCAGAACCGATTGAAAAAGCTTACAATTTCCACAAAGTAAATCAGAAAACTATCCAGTACTCATGGTACCGCAGACAGAACCTGAACCGAAAAAGTGGAATAATTTCGGCTTAAAACCGACACTTTAACCGACTTTTGAACTGAGCTGAAGGAGAAATCTCAGGAGCGATTGTTCAGTGAGGCGGAGTAAAGAATCAAGACAGTTGGGTTTCAAAGGGCTGCAGACAGAGACCTCAACCGAGCTCGAGCTCAACATTCTATGCACTGCACAGAAAATTAACCCTATACTTTCCGGGGCAGTTCAAAGGCTGGAGCTAACTGCAGAATACAGCAAGACTTCATGTTGTTTGAAATCTAGTTTCTTAAATTAAATTGAGGTTGTGTCCAAAGGAGAAGGAAATAAAAGGAAAGCTGATGGGGATAAAGGGAGAGAGAGAACAGAAAAGAGGGCAACTACAACTCCCACCCCACAGGGGTGGAGCCGAGGCACTGAGGAAGGAGTGCCCCCCATCCTGATCACTCTCCCCCGAGAGAAAAACATTCCCCTATGTGCCCAAGGTCACCCCACTCCTGACCAACAGAAAAGAGGGGGGTGGAGGAGAGGGCACAGAGAGGGAGGGGGACCCAGAGACTGAGGCCCAAGGGGGATGGTGGGTGGGATTGTGATGAATGGTAAAGATACACAGAAAGATCAGAATTATGGTAGGTACGTAACTTTCATATCTTATCTGTGTCAGTCTTCACCACTAATCACCACTGGGTGAGTGCTAAGCCCCGCCCCCCCGAAGGGAGCCTTAACGCTAAGAGGCTAAGTCCCTTAGCTCTCAGTGGGTGGCACACCAGGAGAGAGAATCTTCACGGGTCTGGAGAGGCCTGAGAGTGGGAAGCATGAGATGGGGACCCCTTGGAGGGGTAGGGAAGTTGCCCTGACAGACGTCATCTCACCCTACGGAAGAAAAGGTGGGTTCTCTGGTAAGCGGAGGTAATCACCCTACGCCGGGCCACGGGTGACAACCGGGAGAGATGCAGCCATGCCATCCGCCTAGTGCAGATTGCTGTCCCTATAACCCTGGAAGCTACCTCACTGGCATCGTAAGATGCCCTTGCTTGGCGCCTTGCTAGCCCCAGGCCATGTGCAGAGAGCGCAATGGCTTCTCTGGTTTCCTCTGTGTCAGGCATCGAGGCTAGGAGTTGACCTAGCCTGGACCACAGGAACCTGTCATAGGTAGCGTAGTGGGCCTGATGTGCAGATATAGAGAGAAGCAACCATGCCGAGTAGAAAGTCCTCCTACGCCAGAAGTCAAAATCCATGGAGTCTACATCTGGGGACCGGTCACGGAGAAGGGCACGAAGCCCATTGGGAGTATCCAGTTGCGTCAGTCCTGAGCTAGGATGAGGCAGACTACCTGGAGACTTGGGGGGGGGGCACAATACCTCTGGCGAAGATCCCTAGGGGGTGGGACTCCAGAAAAGGGTCTCAGCCACAAGTGCATCGATGCCCCCTGAAAGGGAGCAGGCCAGAGGGGCACTACAAGAGTGTCCACACTGAAATCGCCCAAAAAGGCATGTATCGGATGCTCTGGATTGTGCTGAGTGGGTGGGGTGATATGCAGGTCCTCCAACATCCTCATGAGAAAACACTGATACTCAGCGAGATCAGCAGCTGGGGAGATGTGGACAGACCGTTCCTCACCTCCTGAAGAGGAGGATGAGGAGACGGAGGATCTCAAAGGTTCAGAGGTTGGCTGCTCAGGGAGAGGTTGAAAAACCTGTCTGTCCATGGCCCTAACATAAGAGGGAAATCGAGCAGCCACAGCTCTGAACTGCTCCCAGGAGAGAGGGCCACTCGAACCAAGAATACCTGTGAGAGCAGGAACAGGTGGCAGAGGAGAGGGGGCAAAGCCGACAAAAGGAATCAGCTGTCCTCCACCTGGGCTAGAGAGCACACCTGGAGCCCCAAGGGAAGAGGGAGCTCTGGAAAACTCAACAGCAGACAGCTGGTCAACCATACTGGAACTGCGTAGGCTGCGCCCTGAAGAATCCCCCCTGTGAGGTGACCAGGGCCGTGAAAATCCAAAAGGACGGTCCCCTACTTCCAAAGAACGGGGCACTCTCGAGGAACCCGAAAAGGAAGGGCGAAGATCTGGACTACGGCTCCTTCCGGAACCTGGATGGGTCCCAGAAAAGGGTCACCGCGTCAAACCTCTACCCCTCGACCCTTCGGAGTCCGAAAGAGCCCTTCCCCTCGAAAAAGCCAGCCTAGGCAGCTGGCAACCCTGGTGAGCCTCCGAAGGGACTAGCCAGGGAGCAGCACCCTCCCCTCCTATGGGTGAGCCGATCGGCCCCAAAGTTGGGTGATCCAGGCACACCACCTGAGAGGGTATCACCACTGAGGGGTCAGAAAACCCTCCGAGGCCAGGCTGCAGAGCAATGGTGGCCTGCACCACTGCCTGCTGGTCAGCACCCCAGACCCTGGACCTGGGAGTAACTGTCCGCTTCTCAGAGGGGGGCTGGCTCCGGTCTGTCAAGGACACTACCAAGGTGTCCATGTGAGCAGCCAACTCCAAAGGGTCAGACTGCCTATCTGACCCAGAGTCCGATTCCGCCTCCGAGGAGGTGGAGTCCGAAGTCTTGTGCCAGACGGTACATGGATGCCCGCTGCCATCCCGACTGAATGGGACACCAGATCAAGTGACTGCACCAGAGTCGGTTCAGAGGACCTCAACCGCACCACGAACGGCGCATGAAGAAGACACAACACCGAGGACAGCAGCAGTATCTGGGCCGGGGCCTGTCACGGCACCGTCCCAATCCATGGCGCTGCAAGTGGCGTCGAGGCCAGAGACGGTGCCGATGACGGCTCTGACCGTGGTCTCAGCACTGTGAACAGCACAGAGATCGGAAACCCCCATGGAGCCATGTCCTCGCTCAGCGCCACAAGCAGCACCGGAGCAGGATATGGCGCCATGCTTAACCATGGTGCCGAAATGGCACCGAGGTGAGAGAGTGAAGGACGGCACCATCAGCACAATCAGCGCCGCAAATGGCACTGAGAGCAGAGATGGCGCCGAGCGACAAGACCGGTGCCAACAATGGTGCCATCAGGGCCCATGGCGTTGCGAATGTTCACCGAGGCCCAAGACAGTGCCGACAGACGGCATCGAGGATGGCGCCGACCCAGGCCTTCCAAGCCGAGGTAGCGACACAGAGGAAGCCTTCACCCCCAAAGGGGTGATTGCCAATGCGGTGCCTCCCACCCATCCCCTAAGGGGAACGGACTGGGCCTCCTGCACCACGCAAGGGGCTTCTGCAATGGCGAGGCTACTAGTAGCAGAAGCCCCCTCCTCTGTGGTCGATACAGAACTGGGAGGGGACCCGGAGGAAAGGCCGAGAGACCGTGGCTTGGCCTGACGAGTGCACGCCCGTCCCTCGAAAGTCGGTGGAGCTCGTCCAACTTTTCATGCGCATTGTTCGATGACACGACAGTCCATGGAGAAGCAGGTGCTGCACGGATCCATGTCGTGTAGCGGGCCAAGACACACGAGGTAACGGTCATGCTGGTCGCTGATGGAGTACTTAAGGCCGCACGGGCACCGACGCATATGGCGCCGTCCCATCTTAGAAGTTTTCTTGCCCCCCGACCGAGACATGACCTATGGAAAAAACAACCAAAACAAGACTCAACGTCGCTAAATAAAAGAAAAGGAACAGTCTTACCAGGCGACGTCGAGTGGTGGCGAACAGTGGAACCGGCAGGAAATTATTATGATGAGAATACTACGGAGTCAACATACTCAGCGTCGAGTGAGAATGGAGCTGAAGGCTTTGATACAAACAGCAGGCCTCTAGCGCAGCACAGCTTCCACGAGGTGCAACCTCTACGGTGGGAGACGAAGAACTGGTGGGAGGGCGAGGTCAACGACACCTAACAGCCAACCCACGAGCGTCATGCAGTGTGTCAGCCTCGAGGGCAGCGCTGATGGTGCATCGACTCCGCCCATCAAAAAAAAAAAAAAGGAGCTCCAGCAGGGTCGTGACCTCCGGCCACTATACCCAAAGGTGATGAATGGTGAAGACTGACACAGATAAGATCAGTTACATAAGAACTTGACAAACAGTAGATCTTCCAAGAGAATCTGTGTTATCAGGCCACACCCTTAGCGCTAGGACCATACAGAAACTTTGCAAGCCAGGGGCCGCCCATGACAACGTCATGTATCAGTGTCTACATAAATGTGGGCGGATCCTTCTCTCCTTTGTTCCCCACCAGAGATCATAGAAACATAGAATTCGACGGCAGATAAGGACCGTTTGGCCCACCCAGTCTGCCCATTTCCCTACCTGATGGATAAGCTGCAGATTCTAGTTAATCAACAGCTTACTTCCTCCTGCCCCCCACTAGAATTGCCTTATGCCTGTCCCATGCATTCTTGAATTCTCCCACTGTTCCTGACTCCACAGCCTCCTCAGGAAGGCTGTTCCATGCATCCACAACTCTCTCTGTGAAAAGATACTTTTTAACATTACCTCTGAGACGTCCCCTTCTATCTTCAAATTGTGCCCCCTTGTTCTTGCACATCTCTTCTTCTGAAAGATACTACCCTCTTGTACCTTATTAATTCCCTTGAGATATTTGAAAGTTTCTATCATGTCCCCTCTCCTCCTTCCTCAAGGGTATACATATTAAGCTGCTTTAGTCTCTCCTCGTATGTCTTCTGGTGCAGACCTTGCACCATTTTGGTTGCCCTCCTCTGAACAGCCTCCACTCTGTCTATGTCTTTGCAGAGATGGGGTCTCCAGAACTGCACGCAGTACTCCAGATGGGGTCTCACTAACTGTCTGTGAAGAGGGATAACAACTTCCTGTTTTCTACTGTTGATGCCTCTCCCTATGCATCCCAGTATCCCCCAGCCCTCCTTACTGCCTTCTCACATTGCTTGCCCACATTTAGGTTATCTGATATAATTACTCCTAGGTCTCTTTCGATTTTTGTTGTTATTAACTCACCCCCCATTGTGTACTCTTCCCCGGGGTTTTTGTTTCCCAGATGCATTACCTTGCACTTCTCTGCATTAAATCTGAGCTGCCACGTATTTGACCATTCCTCCAACCTTGCCAAGTCCCTTTTCATTCTTTCCACCCCACCTTGTGTATCAACCCTGTTGCAGATCTTTGTGTCATCTGCAAAGAGGCATACCTTTTCTTCCAGGTGCTCTCCAATGTCACATATAAAGATATTAAAGAGGACCGTCCTAGTACCGAATCCTGCGGTACCCCAATAGTTACCCTCCTTTCTTCACTGTAGACTCAGTTTACTATTACCCTTTGCGTCCTGATGTCCAGCCAGTTTTTATCCGGCTACCACCTTGGGACCCACTCCAAGGCTAGCTAACTTGCATATTAATCTTTTGTGTGAGACTGTGTCGAATGCCTTGCTAAAATCTAGGTAGGCCATATCCACAGCCTCCCTGGTCTACTACTTTGGTCACCCAGTCAAAGAAATATATTAGGTTCGTCTGACATGACCTTCCTGCTGTGAAACCATGCTGCCTTGGGTCCTGTGCCCCACTGGCCTCTAGGTACTCAACAATTCTTTCCTTCAGAAGTGATTCCATCATTTTCCCTACCACTGAGTCAAACTAACTGGTCTGTAGTTTCCTGCATCTGCCCTGCTCCCACTTTTGTGAAGTGGAATCACATTTGCCCTCCTCCAGTCCTCAGGTACCACTCCATCCTCTCATGATTTGTTAAAGAGAGTAGTCAGTGGTGTTACTAGTTCTACCCTTAGTTCTTTTAGAATTCTTGGGTGAATCCCATCAGGCCCCATTGCTTTGTCCACCCTCAGTTTCAAGAGTTCATTCAAAACCCTTTCTTCTGTGAATGGACTGGTATCGACCCCCCCATTCAGAGTTTCTCCTTGTTTGGTTTAGACACCTTCCCCTCCACATCTGTTGTGAATACTGAGCAGAAATATTCGCTCAGTATCCCTGCTTTTTCACTGTCACCCTCTGCCCACATTCCTTCCCCTTTGTTAAGTCTCTGTATCCCTCCCTTGGTGTTTCTTCGCTCCCTAATGTACCTGTAAAAGGTTTTATCCCCCTTCTTAACAGAGCTGGCTGTCTTTTCCTCAGTTTGTGCCTTTGCTATTCTGACTGCCTTCCCTGCCTCCTTCTGCTTTAACTGATAAAGTTCTCTGTACTGCTCCTTCTATGTTTCCTTACATTTCCTGAATGCTATCCTTTTCTCCTTAACTATCCCTGCCACTTCTTTTGAGAACCACAGTGGTTTTTTCCTTTGTTTTGTTTTATTGATTTGCTTCACACAAAGGCTTGTTGCCTCTGCAATGGATGTTTTGATTATTCCCCATTGTTCCTCCATCCCTCCTTCTTGTCCATTTGCTAGTGCTTTTCTAAGGCACTCTCTCATTTTCCTAAAGTCAGCCTTCCTAAAGTCCAATACTCTTGTTTCTGTATGGCTTGACTCTATGGCTGTGTTTATTATGAGCCACACTGGTGGTCACTTGTTCCCAGATGGCTACCCACTTCTAAATCCGAGATCCTTTCTCCTTCCCCACTGGAGAGTACCAAGTCTAAGATTGCTCCCTCCCGAGTGGGTTCCAACACTAGCTGTCTGAGGCATGCCCCCTGTAGGGCATCAAGAATGACCCTGCTCTTGGATATGCCTGCAGCAAAGGTACTCCAGTTAACATCTGGCATATTCAGGTCCCCCATCAACAATATCTCCCCTTTTTCTGCCATTTTAAGGATGCCTTCTATCATTTCCTTGTCCATTTCCTCCCGAGATGGGAGTCTGTACACAACCCCCATGCAGATTGTGGTGCCATTTCCTGTCTCCAGGGTGACCCATAGTGACTCATCAACTTCCTGTTTACTCTTTAGTTCTGTTGCTTTAATCCTTTCCTTATATAGAGAGCTACTCCTCCTCCTCCTCTTTTACCCACCCTGTCCCTCCTGTAGACTGTGTATTCTGGTATGCTGACTTCCCACTCATGGTTCTCTGTGTACCATGTTTCAGTGACTGCCACAATATCCAGGCATCCCTCTTCCACCAAGGCCACTAGTTCAGGGAGCTTGTTGCACAAACTGTGGGCACTGGTACTCATCACCTTCCATTTATTTTTATGGCCTCACACCCTTTTAGCTCCATCCCTGTCCTAACACCTTTTTCTGCATTTATCCCGTCCTGCTGCCTAGTGACTTCTCTGCCTTGGTGTTTACCTCTAATTACTGTGCTTGTGGGGAGGCTGACTTCCGTCTTTCAGTGCCTCCCTTGGCTAGTTTAAATGCTTGCCAATGAAGCACTTAAACCTGTCACCTAGGATCCTGGATCCCCCCCGGACAGATGCAGACCATCGTGCCAGTATAAGCCTGCATCCCTCCAGGTGGCTCCCCAGTCCCCAATGAGACCCTCAAAGAGAATTCAAGAATGCATGGGACAGACATAAGGCAATTCTTGTGGGGGGGTAGGAAGAAATAGGCTGTTGGTTAACTAGGATCTGCGGCCTATCCTGTAGGTAGGGAAATGGGCAGACTAGGTGGGCCAAGCGGTCCTTATCTGCTGTCAAAGTCTATGCTTCTATGTTTCTATGAAGCCAAAACCCTGAGCTCCACACTAGTTTTTCAACCATTCATTGAATCCCATGGTGCGGAATACCCTAGCATGCTCAGAGGACCTCCCTCTAGGGAACCAGAAGAGACGCCAGCACTATGCTTATCAAGTGAGACAGAGTGCTGACAAAAACAGCAATGGAAGAAGCAAGATAAAAATCTTTTGTCATAGCCCTGAAGGGGGAAGGAGGGTGGGACGGCATGGCCTGATGAAAGAGATTCTTTTGAAGATCTACTGCTACGGTAAGTTCTTACGTAACTGTTCTATCTTCTTCAAGGATATCTCTTTCATCAAGCCATACCTTTGGAACGAGTCCCAAGCAGTATCAAAAGCTAACAGTGTAGGCGGCTGGAGCATATAGGCTTATGATACGAGGCTTCATAGTCCAGCTAGGCCAAACCCAGCCCATCTATGAGAGAAAATGTCCAGATTGTAATAATAATAATAATGACTTTATTTGTTGAGCGCAATTCTAAAAACCAAAGCGCTGTAAATTATTAAAATATCATATAAAACAAACAAAACAGTCTAAAATTATTTGCAACACAAAATTAACTGAGTCATACTTAATGAACTGAGTAATATTTAATGAAGGTGTGGACAGTACTTCATGTGGCAGCTGCACAGATTTCTGCAACAAAAACATTCCGAAAACAAGCTACAGAAGTGACCGTGCCTCTTGCTAAATGACCATGTAACCCCCCTGTTACCCGGGGTTACTAGAATCCCAGTAAGACCTAGTGGTAGGCAGGGAAGGCAGCTTGTGAAACTCCAGTTAAATGGATTTCACGCTGTCTCACTCTGTTCTCAGTCTCAGCTGAGACTGAGGGATGACATAATTTTAGAACTGTCGCAGCTGCATAAGCCACACTGGAATGCTGCAGTTGGAGGTTAGAGTAAAATGTTGGGGATTTTGAAGTGAGTTCAGTAGAGTCTGTTGCAGTCTGTAGAGGAGGTGCTCTACTGTAAGCAGGCCCTCAGAGATCTAAGCTCTGTCAAAGAGCTATTTTTTTTTTGTATAGGTGTGTGTTCTCACTTGAAGAGGGACACAATAAGAGCACATTGAAGTGGTAGAGACCACTTTCAGTGGTTCAGAGCCCCATCCCTGCGGGGATGGGGGGAAGGAATCAGCCTGCTTCAAGGGGCAACCCCCCCAGTCTGGCTAGGAGAAAAGAAGCTGCACGAGTTAAGTCCATGCTGAGGCACTAGAAGTTCTGGACGAGATTTCTTTGAGGAGAAAATGCCTGTGGGGCACCTGCAACCAAGGGGTGAGTTCGCTCTGCTATAGCGCCCATGTGTTTTTACCTGAAACAAGACGAAACTAAAGGAACTGTTACTGTGGGGTCAGGAAAAGACAGCCAAGTACAATTTGGAAGATGTGGGGATTGGACTGCTTAACTCCTTGGGGGGTCTAGAGTAATGGACACAGCCACGTATTAAGTATGTTCAAGTTCAGCACAAATGGGATGCAAAGACAGTAGACTGAATGTGAATCCATTTAAAAAGAATCTACACAGCAAAGTGTTTTAAAGGATGAGTTGTTACAGTCCAGAGAAATGGCCGGGTATGGATTATGGGAGTGAGAGGTGGGAGACCCCATCAGTAGTAACCAAATTCACCTCTACGGGTTTGCTCTGGGACACCTGTTGCTTTCTCTCAGGTACTTGGCCAGTGCCTGAGGAAAGTACCCAGACGTGGGACTGATAAGGAAGATTCCCTTATGGAGCATAAGTGCTCATAGGTGGTTTAGGGAGCCACCAGTAAATGTTTCCATGCTACATGGAAAGTGTCCAAGTGGTTGGCAAGGGAGCCAAGCCAGGCAAAACCCAGAGCAGTGTACAAGTTCGGGCTGTGTGCCCAGTGTGTTTCAGAGACTGAGGGCTAAAGTGAATGAGGATGTGTTCTGATCTCCATAAATCTGTATTACCAGGAGTGTAGCCCCTTGGGGGTCTGTCTATGCTTTGTTTATTCTGTTGGATATGAATAAAAGCCACACTTTAGAATCCCACTTCTGGTATTGGACATTACAGTTATTGCTTTCTTTGTCCGGAGTTACTTGGGTGCCCCTGTTGCAGAGTAGCCAAACCTAGCCAACATGCTGAGTGACATATTTCTCCCCGAACCCAGCCCACCAGGTAGTGCTGTCAAGATAGAAACGGCACACCTGGGTGGGGGTTACAACCATGAACCACACAAACTGGCATGCCCTCTTCCCCAAGGGTGAATGAAAGAAAAAGCTATGAGGACTTTCAGCAGTCCTTTGTACGGTGTGTATAGTACATGAGTATTCTATGCACATCTAAGTTACAGAGCTATGTTTTCCCTGGATTGGCATGCTCTGGATAGTACACTGTTAGGTGAATGGTTTGATATAAAGTAAAAGACAACTTCAGTAAAAACGTCCACTTTTCTCCCTTAACCTATGCTACCCTACCCTCCTCCTTCCCTGTATCAAGCTGTTACACAATCTTCTTCCACCTGCCAGCCTGAGTCTATGACTCACTGCCCCCTAAACCAAGCCAACCTGTGGCTGCTTCTACCATTGGACAGAGCCAACCTCTGGCTGTCTTCACCACCAACTACCCTGCCCAGGACTGCAACAGTGACTAATGCAACTATCAATCTCCCCTTCTGCAACTTGACTAGTGTCACCTTAGTCACGTATGATTCTACTCCTGCCCTTACATTGTTTATAGTTATATCTGATGTTGTGTAATACCTGTTTTCAACGAGTCTCTGACTCCTTCGTTTCTCTCTGTACTTACTGTAATGCTGTATTTGACGTGGAACGTATGTAAAAGAGTCTGATTCATAGGTATGTAATCTGAGAATTTAAATAAATAAAAATAAATAAAATAAAAAAAAATAGCATTAGTACACAAAGACACCGTCTTTGTGGAAAATCAAATACACAGCCTCACATGTTACAGCTTGGACCTCTGAAATCCTTCAAGCAGAAGTGGTTGCAACTACAAATAATGCTTTCCAAGAAAGAAAGCATAAGCCACAACTCATAGCTGGCTCGAAAGGAGTCGAAGTCAGCTTTTCCAAAATAAAACTCAGATCCTAGGCTGGGACTAGGTTTTGAATGGGAGGTTTTATGTGTAAAATGCCTCTCAAGAACGTACGACCACCTCCTGCTGAGCAACCATACAGTCATCCACAGGCAAATGGAAAGCAGACAGAGCAGCCAAGTGCACTCTGATTGAGGAATATTGCAGCCTGAATTCAATAAAGACAGCAAATATTCTAGAACCTGACTGACCGGGCAGGTAAACGAATCCAGGTTACGTGACCTGGCCCACAAAGCAAACTGCTTCCATTTCACTGAGTATGTCTGATAGACAGTTTTCTAGCAGCCACCAGAACATCCGCCACTTTCTGTGATACCCCAAAGCAAGTCATGGCTATGTCTTCAGGAGCCAGGCGTGCAGATGTAGGTACCTCAGGTTCGGAGGGCCCAGGGTTCCCTGTTCCTGCAATAGTAGACCCTTGCAGAAGGGCAGAGATACTGGGGGCTCCACTGCCAGCTGTTACAGCAGAAGATACCATATCTGCCCAAGGCCATAGGGGAGCAATGAATATCAGAACTGCCCCCTCCATCTTCAACTTTAGTACTCTCTGAATTAGTGGAAAGGGAGACAAGGTGTACAGAAACCTCACATTCCAGTTGAGGAACAACACATCTTGCCAGAGAACTCCAGGCCCTGGAGTGAGTGAGCAAAAACGTGGCAATTTTATATTATGTTGGGACGCATAAAGGTCCAACTCTGGATGACCCCATCTTGCAAACAGGTCATCTACCACTGTGGTCAGCAGTTCCCACTCCTGCACCCTGAACTGTGATCTGCTTAGCTTGTCTCACAAGATGTTTTGGACACCTAGAACATGTACTGCTGATAGTACCAGACTGTGTTCCAGAGCCGAATAACAAACTCTCATTTGCTTTCCTGCACAGCGGATAAGAATAAGTCCCTCCTTGTTTACTTAAGTAATGCATCACACTGACACTGTCTGTTTGTATTTACAGAGGACCTGGGGACCAGTGGTCCTGGAAGGCTTGAAGCCCATATAGGACTGCTCTAATTTCCAGGGCATTTATATGCAAAGTGTGCTCCACCTGGTTCCATGTGCCTTGTGTCTAAAGTGGTCCCAGCTGGGCTCCTCATCCTGTTCCCGAGTCACCCGTAGTGAGGATCTGATGTAAGGCAGGAATCAAGAATGGGACGCCCTTAAGCAGGTTGCTGTGTTCCATCCATTGCTTGAGTGCTTTGTGCAAGGGAAACATTACTAGAACTATTTGTTCTAGATCATCTGTGAAGTGATCCCGCTGGACTCTGAGTCCACTGCGGGATCCGCATGTGCAGCCTGGTCAGTGATACTGTGACAGAGGCTGCTGCCATAAGGTCCAGAAGATGAAGAAACATCCTTGTTGAGATATAACAGCTGTCGTGAACCATCTGTTCTTATGCAGTCTTTCTGCCCTATCCAGTGGCAGAAACGCAGAACCATGGGCCATATCCAGAACTGCCCTTATGTACTGTAGATGTTGGCAGGGTGTCAGTACAGACTTTGGGATACTGACTGTCACCCCCAGAGCACTGAACATCTGTCTGGTTTGAGCTACAGTCTGCAGTAATTGGTTTCTGGAGTAGGCTTTTAACAGCCAGTCATCCAGGTAAGGAAAGACATACAGCTCTTCTCTATGAAGAGCTGTTGGTACCACTGCCAAGCATTTGGTAAAGACTCATAACACAGAAGATAAGCTAAAGGGCAACACTCTTGACTGGTAATGTTCTCCTTGGAACAAGAACCTCAGAGGTTTTCTGATTTTGATATGTAGGTAAGCATTCTTCATAACCAGGAAGCATATCCAATCCGCTGTCTGCAGCAGGGGAAGGAGACCCTGCAGAGAGACCATCTGAAACTTCTTGTATTCTATGAAGAAGTTTAGGTCTCTGAGATCCAGAACAGGCCTCAGATTCCCTGTCCACTTTGGGAAGAGGAAGTATCTGAAACAAAATCCTTTGTGCCTCTGTCTTGGAGGTACAGGTTCTATGGCCCGTTTTGGACACAGGGTCTGTACTTCCTCTAGCAACAGGGACATGTGTCCTGGGGGGTACGTTGTAAAAACTGGCAGATGATCTGGAGGGTTGTCCTGAAGCTCCAGAGTATGAGCCTTCTCTATAATCTCCAGTACCCATTTGTTTGTAGTTCCAGTCCTCTACTCGTCCAGGTGGAGGGGAGACAACCTCCTACAACCACCCCTGGAGGTAATGGTGATTGGGGTGTAGGAGAAGTAATGCTGAGTTGGTGGGGGGGGGTCAAAGCCATTGGCTTCTGCACCTTTGGGTGCTTTCAAATGGGCAC
Source organism: Neoceratodus forsteri (assembly GCA_016271365.2). Classification (NCBI taxonomy): domain Eukaryota; kingdom Metazoa; phylum Chordata; order Ceratodontiformes; family Ceratodontidae; genus Neoceratodus; species Neoceratodus forsteri. The sequence continues at coordinate 456,272,455 of CM028135.1, read as the reverse complement.
CTATGGTTGGGAGGGAGACTGGCAAGGCCCCCATACATCTGCCTCTACCCTGCTGTCTGTAGCCCTGATGGTGTCCTCTGACAGCAGACTGGCAAAAATTACCCCTACCCTGGGTATGGTACAAGGATTCCCCTGACTTCAAAGTCTTGTCAGATGTCTGGGTTTCTCAAAGCTTCTTCCATATAATGGCCAAATGGTTTCTGTCCCCTAAATGGGTCACTGAGAACTGTTTTCTACACATCAGTGGCAAAACTTGCTACCCTGAGCCAAGAGTAGTGTCAGAGGCAGATGTCAGAGACTGCAGCCCAGGCAAAGGCATCAGATATATCATATGCTGTACAGATCAAGTGTTTACTCACATCAGCAACAGCATTAAGAGATTTGATTAACACCTGCTTAGCAGAACCCTCAGTTAAGGCCTGTGCAGCAGCCTTAGCCTTCCTCCATAGGGTGTTCTGATATTTTATCATATAGGCCTGGTAACTGGCAATATGCAGGCGCAGCAAGGCAGACATATGTGTGTTTGCCCAAGACATCCAACCTCCTGGATTCCTTATTGGGAGGAAGGAAACTCAGGAGTCTAGGTACCTTAGATCTATCATGGGCAGCTGTGATCATCACTGAATCAGTCTCAGGCTGGTAAGCATAGTTAGATTTGCCAGAGGGGGCAGAATACATTTTGTCCACCTTTCTGGGCAGAGAAGATATGTTGTTTGACCTATACCAGGCTACATAAGTAGCATCCTCCAAAGCTGGAAATAGGGGAGGAACAATGGCAGAGGGAGAGTCTGGCAGCACTAGGAACTCCAGCAGGTTCTTCTTGGCAGAATCTTGCTCCTCTCAGGTGAAACCCATGGCAGCTTGCATTTGAGGGGTTCTTGTCGAGACATAGGTCAGGAAGCACAAGAAAACTAGGAGCAGTTATAAAATTCACAAGTAGCGTTTTATTATCAATAACAACAGAATAAAATAAAAAAAAAATGTTCAGGATAGCAAAATACAAAGGCAATATAAATAGAGAAAAAAAAGACCTGCATTCGAGGGTTTCTTTCCAGTTTCCAAGAAGACTCTGTAGCAAAAATACTGCTGCTCTTTTTATAACAAGTCTTTGCCTGACAATTAACTTCTTCATCCTGAGCTCGTTAAGGAGACATCCTGTTTTTCACAAAATGTATCAGAGTTCTTCTCAGTTTCTTTGCAGAGCAGGCTTGCACATAGAATAGTGTCCCAAGCTGGCCTCCTGCAGACAGCTCTGCAAAAGAGCCAAGGAGCTCAAACTGCATCTCAGAGTTAGCCCCCTGAGTTCCAAATAGCCTTTTTTTCCCAACAATATAACTATATACAGTTTCAAACAAACCACAGATATGCAAGCGGGATGAAAAGACAGAAAGAGCAAGTGAAGGCAGAGAGATAGCAAGAGGCAGAGAATCGTGAGACCGTCTGAGTGATCAGTTCCTAGGTCTCATGAGAACATCTGGTTGTGCAACCAGACAGACAGAGAAGGCAATGTGGATTTGCCATATAGGAGCTGCTTTGTTGCTACTACAGTCTTTTGAAGGAGGAATTTGTCCAAAGCCCCCTTTCTGCATCGCCTGTTAGCAGGGTTGAATCCCTGGCAAATGTCACAGAGAGTCCTAGGCAGCAGATACACACTTCTTGGGTGCCATTCTTGTAGATTTTCTCTCCGCACTCGCAGTACAGAAAAAGCTTTGACTGTTCTTTCGGCAGCATATAGGTCACTGAAAATCACTATTAAATTGATTACTATTTTTATAGGAAAAATAATGAAAATGGTGTCTCTTTGCAGCGAGGTTTCTGATGGTTGGTCAGACAACTCTGCTATGGTGGGAAAGGAACTGAGAAGAGGAGGGGCCACCCACGATTATGTAGATACTGACACATCACATCATCATGGGCAGCCCTGGCTTGTAAAGTATCGAGGTGGTCCTAGTGCTGACGCGGGTATAGTTCCAAAGGTGTAGCCTGATGAAACAGATATCCTTTAAGAAGCTCTCCCATTGTTCTGCTACTGTACTATAATCCAAATACCATTTTCAGTGAGAACTTCTGGCAATTAAACACAATGTAATTTATGTTTACTGGGATCATTCTCAAAACATTGTTCAGTAAAATGGATTCTAACAACCAAGCTATACATAGTTAGACAAAAACAGATACTGCATAAAACATGTGGAGTACAATATAGCAAATATATGATACAGTAATAAGGACCAGAAGTCCTCTATCAGTAAAATAAGACCAGTTGGGATAGATAAAATTGATCTTCCAGAATATCTTCACTGTTCATTACCAATGGCTCAGTGCCAGAGGTGCTAGGACACTGCAGGAGCAAAACTTTAAAAGCTTTCGGCTAGAGGGCCGATATTGTGGCAGTGATGCCCACAAGGCTGATGCATGATGTGGTGCTCGTAGACTGGCCAATAACAGACACCAGCCCCCTCCTTACCTCAGTTCTGTTCACATGGGGAGGAGCAAAGGTAGAGAAAAGAAGAAGAGGGGCAAGACTGCCCAAGGGATAGAACAAAGGATATGGGATATAAAGGGAACAAAACAATAAAAACCTGGCTACCAGAAGAAGAGAGGATGGGAGGGAGGGCCTAGATAGCAGGTTGAGAAGGTGACCAGGACAATCTGGGCAGCTAGGAGAGAAGGTTCCCCTTGAAGGGGTAAAAAGGGATCTGCATGCTCTCAACAGTCAAGTTGTGTTACCCGCTAGAGTTGCCCCAAGAAAAGAAGCAGTAGAAAGGGCTCCTAGGAAAGTGCAAGGGGAGAGAACTGTCTGGGAGGAGTAGATTCCCACTAAGTAAGGAGTGAAAGGAGAAACTCTTGTGAGAGTAGAAGTTTTGGTTCTTTTTCTTTTATTTTAAAACAACAGGTAACCCCTTCCCCCCCGGAGTGCTATCTTAATGGGAAAAAGGGGGTATTATTGAAGACAAGCTGTCTGGACTGGCTAAAAGCAGGGAGTCCTGCAGCCGAGGAAAAAGAAAAAGTGGCAGCTATGCTAGATTAAGGAATCTCTGCTGACACCCCTTTTTTGTAAAAACAAGAACAGAGAAAAAAGGTATAGGATAACCCCTATGGCAAATAACTAAGTTTTGCAGATTTCCATTTGAAAGGGAAAAGGGAAAGAAGGAAAAATAAAGGACAGTCGCCCAGGCTCTCTTAAAAAGGAGATCCAACCCCCACACCCCTTTCTTTGTTTTTTTTTATTCTGTCTTTTTTGGGGAGGGGGGGGCAAGAGATGAACCAAAGACCCCTAGTTTTTTTTTTTTTTTGCCCAGAGCTCCCCAAAAAAGGAGGAGCAAGGCACCAAACAAGAGAGAGGGACAAGGAAAGAGGAAACGATAGAGAGAGAAAGAGAGGCAGGGTGAGCTGCCCAAACACCTGGTCATTAGCAGGAGATGGTGGGTGGGCTATGGTAATGAATGGTGAAGATATTCTGGAACATCAATTATGGTGAGTACATCATTTTAATATTTCCAAGAATCAGTCTTCACCATTCATTACCAATGGGTCAGAGTACCAAGCTCACCACCAAGAGGGCGGTGCTGGCTCACCCTGAGGAAAATGGCTATTCTCTCAGCCTCCTGTTGAGGATAACCACAAAGAGGTAGGGGCCCCTTACGGTCCTGGTGAGGCCGAAATTGATTGGGGCAGGTGGAGGCTCCCCTGGCCTGGGAGCAGGAAGGTGCCCCGCTAGTTCACTCCTGGCCTTGCGGAAGAAAAAGTGGCCCCCCTGGAAATGTTAGATGATCATTCTATGCCAGGCCAAGGGTCACAACCTGGAAGAACGAAGCCTTGCCATCAGCCTGATGCATAGTGCGGTTTCCACCAGCCTGAAGGCTACCTCGATGATGTCATAAGAGGCCCTTGCTTGGTGCCTTGCCAGCTCCAGGCCCTTGGCTGGAAGATGAATGGCCTGTCTGGCTGCCTCACAATCCAGCAAAGACACTAGGAGCTGACAAAGCATCAACCACAAGTGCCTGCGTAGGTTGTCTGGTGTGCCAAGATGCACAAGGTGCATGCCACCAAAAATGCTCTACAAACCCAGGCATCAAACTCCACAGAATCCAACTCTAGGGGACAGTCATGCACTGGGCACCTATTCCTAGCAGGGGTGTCGAGGAGCTGGACTCCAGAAGAGGCATCTGGCATGACTCTTGGAGAACCCCAAGGGTGCACAATACTTACGCTGGACATCCCTTGGACTGGAGAGGGGCAGAGGGATGAAGCCAGACATTCCTGAATGTCTCTACAAAAGGCCTAGGCCACGGAGATACTACTATGCAGTCATGACTGTATTCCCCAAAGAAGATCAGCCTGAGGTTAGCAGGACTGTGGCCTGAAAAGTGGTCAATTCAAGGCTCTCTCATCATCTCTGAAATGAAATGCTGGAAACGAGTGTACTCAGCATTGGAGAAGACGTGCATAGAGGCGTCCTCCTCCTCCTCAGAGGAGGAAGGCAAAGAAGGTGAAGAGCTGAACTCAGGGGGCAGCTGTACTAGGGTTGCATGCTGGAAGATGACCTAATCTAGTGACCTGAAGTACTGTAGAAAAGCATTCACCAATGCGCTGAACTGCTCCCATGTCAGGGCCCCCGAAGGACCCAAAATGCCAGGGATGGGGGGTGGAGAAGGCAGAGGAGGAGAAGTGTTGTGACGGACCAGGCCAGGTCCTCTGTCAGGGCTGCAAAAACAAACAGGGGACCTTGCCCAAGGGGATGGCCTGATAGACTTGCCCACCATGGAGCACTCTACTGTCAAGGAGCAGTCCAGGTGGTACCCTCGGGGGGGGGGGGAATCCCTCAGGCAGGGAGACTGCAGCCATGAAGGTCCCACAGGGTGGCTCCTATCCAAACCAAAGACAGGCCTGAACAGTTCTGGCAGGACCAGAGGACATAAATTGGTGTTACTACTCCTGCTAGAGCTGCCACCTAGCCTGGGACTGGAGTGAGCTGCAAAACAGGACCTACAAGTTCCCACCATACCTGAAAGAGCTATGCCATTTGGGCTAGGCCTTAAAACAGGCTTCATATCCATCACAGGAGCTCAAGGAGGGGCAGCGCAGCAGATGGCAACGGAGCCCTCCTCGGCACTGCGAGTGGCACCGGAACCCTGCCTGGCACAGAATCTCTTCCTGGTGCCAGAATCAGCACCAGAACTGTCCCCAGCACTGCAGGTAGTACCAGGAGACAGAAGGGGATGTCACTACAACCAGCACCAGGCAGACTGGGAGCTTCCGATGATGACACCAACCCCAGCCCTGACTTACGCTTAGAACTAGGCCCAGAAAAATCCCTATTAGTACCACAGCCCGGAAGACAGTTGGGATGATAGTGGTCCACACCCCGCAGGTCATCTGACAGCTTGGGGTACAAGATCCAGAAGACCTCCAGGTGCTGTTTGTCTCCAGGGGCTTTTCCTCTCCCAGTGCTGCAAGCAGTATCTGGAGTGGACCTGGTCTTGTGGTCTGCAACGCCTCACTCACCAGCACTGGCCTTAGTGCTGGGGGCTGAAGCAATACCAGACTGCAACCCAGGGTGCCCATCAATGTAGGCCCAGCGTGTAGCTTCACCTTCGTCATCAAGGGTGTCCGCTACCCCATAGGGCAATGGACTGGGAGAGGAACACAACTAGCCCCCCAGGGGAGACCGGCTGTCCCAAACACCTCTCCCCCGACTCTCCATCTAGGCGAGGCGAGGATTAGGAGAGGCCTGGTCTCCTCGGTACGTATAGTACTGGGGGAGGTGCTCAGGGGAAGAGCCCAGGAGCATTAATTTGGAGTCCCAAGTGCGCAGCCTTCCTCTGAAGGTGGGCGTGTCTGTCGTCGAGGCATAGGTCATGAAGCACAGGAAAGCCAGGAGCAGTTGTAGAATTCACCAAAAATATTTATTTACAGTAGCAATAACATAAAAAAATAAACTTGTTCAGAATAACTATGTACAGAGGAGAAATACAGTAGTTTTCCTTGAGTCTCTGTGTCCCTTTTTCTTCTAATCACAGCTTAGCTCTTATAAGTCCTTTCAACCCCCATCCTTAGCAAGCATCCTGTTTTTGTAAATATCAGGCAGGAGCTGCCAGAACATAGTGTGTTTCTTGAGTTGAGGCCCTCTTTTGCACAGCTTTTGCAAAAGGCTTAAAAATTGAACTCTGGTAACCTCTAGCTTCCAACAGCTTCTTGCAGTCATCTCAAATTATAATTATATACATTTCAACAATAACACTATATATTTTCTAAACAAAAGGGATCCCAATATCAGTTACATTTCCATACAATGATTTGCACATATTTTTATATCAGCAGATCTAGATATGCAATGGAGAAAAACAGACAGCAAGAGAAAACTGACAGACAGAGGGGGCAAAGAACTGTGAGACTGTTCGGGATGATCAAGTCCGAGGTCTCACAGGAAAATTTGGCTGCACAACCAGACAGAGAAGAGAAAGAAAAGGAAAGAACAGAACAGACCCTTGCATTTAAACACTTTCTCCATAACAAATGGGACAGGGTCCTATTCCAGCCTGTCACAGGGGGGAAGACGCCATCTGATCGTGCAGATCTTGAGGGTGTGGAAATTCATGGAGAAGCAGGCATCACAGGGGTCCATATTATCACAACATTATTTATGTCACCGCCTCGGACCTGGCAGGGACTATGACCCCCCCCCAGGATGGGTACGTCCTCCTGCCCATCGAGGCCATCATGAATCCTGTCGGGTCCCAGCATTTTCCTCCATTTTATCCCCTGCGCCCTCACCCATGCAATGGGTACAGCAGCTGTCTCCACCTCCGCGGAGGCAGCCAAGCATCCTGGGCGTGGGCCGAACCCCTCTTGTTGTGCTGACGCAGCACAAACTCCCCCACCCAGAGGAAGGAGAGTAGTCCTCCTTACACTCTATCCTTATCTCCCTGGTTCACCCACAAATGACCAGAGTCCGTTCCCGAACCTGGGTCGCCCATGTGGCGCGAGGTGTGGAGTCCAGCGCCTCAACCCTCAGTGCCACCGGGCTGGCAGTGGTCCATATTATGGTCAGCTCTAAGGCAGGTCCAGTAGAAGTCATGGCAGTCCTGGCTGGACACAGGCCTCCCACAGGGGCACTGGCACATGGGGGGGGTCCCTTGACTTCTTTTTCTTGTTCTTCTTCTTGGGCCCTTGGGATCCCGACATGACTGAAAAACAGACAATAATAATACAAAATTGGTGGAAAAGGGCCCTGCGCTGTAAAAAGCAGAAAATTCCAAAAAGGAGAGAAAAATGTTACGGCATCGAGGAAAGTGGCGAAAAACTGAAGTGTGACGCAGACAGTTTCTGTAGTGCTCCCATGGAGTTGCTGCCTTAATGGTGGGAAGAACAGAACTGAGGTAAGCAGGGGGCCAGTGTTGGTTACTGGCCAGTCCACAAGCGCCACATCATGTGTCTGCCTTTTAGGTGGTGCCGTCACCGACGTAGGCCCCCTAGCCGAAAGCTTTTAAAGTTTTGTTCCTACGCAGTCCTAGTTCCTCTGGCACAGACCTACTGGCAATGAATGGTGAAAATTGATTCTTGGAAAATCATGGAATATAGCACTGAATGCTCTTTGTCCAAGTGTGCTAAAGCATGTGGGTGGAAGAACCAGCACACAAGAACAGTAGTAGAGGAAATGAGGAATGAGAGATAGGAGAAGCTAGTTCACTGCATTTAAGGGTCAGGAGATAGATGTTATACTGTATGTTAACACTGCTGCCGAGTCCACTCTTAGGCCCTGTCCACACTCGCAAGAGTGTACCGTTACCACGGAGTGCAACCGTTACACAGTCTGACAAAAACGGTGCATGTCCACATTGGCAACGGTACCCGATCCGGTTTTGCTTCCGATCTCGAGACCTGTTTGAAGGTAGTTTCCAGATCAGAAGCAGGAACGTTTGGCAGCAAAAATGGTAAATGTTCTGTGCACTCACCAGTGCAGATGGGTGACAGCATGATGTTGAATCCTCGGTCCTCCATGGCTGTGTCGGGTATCCCATGAGGGAGCGCAGCACCTCCGACCCATTTATTATTTAAAAATAGACATACCCACCTGATACTATCACAGAAGTCACCTAAATCCTGACCCTCTATTTTTTTAAATATGTTACCCTCCTTGCCCTTATCTCAGCACTGCTTCCAGGCCACAAACATCCCAGAACTCGGCCTGCATTTTGTTCAGCTAGGGTACACTCCACACACCCAGCTCATCAGTTTTGTGTTAGCTAGGTGATGTGGGCTGTGGTGACTTCTGCACCACAATTACTGTTCAGTGCACATAACAGAACCCATGCAATGCCATCATGCTCATTTCAGTTTACTGTGGCCATGGAAATGAGAGGCGGCATGCTGGGATACGTTGAGAAGTGACACACAGGATTCTGGGAGTATGTGTGTCACAGCTCCAAATATGGATTTAGGTGGCTTTCAGAATCATTTGGAATTGCCGCATGAGGAGCCAAGTGCGGACGCAAAAGGCTGCGGAATGCACCATCAGCCAGAACACTGTGATGAGAGTGCGGACATGTGGTAACGGTAAGTGTGCAACCGTTACAGAAACCGTTACACTCTATGCTTGTGAGTGTGGACAGGGCCTTGCAGGTGTACGTCATGCATATTCCTAGGGTATGAGAACTGCAAATCAAAGATAAGTGGTTCTGATACTCTAAGAATGTAAGAGAGACCACTCTAACAAACTTGAGAATGGTCTTGGTGGTGGTATTAATACACTGCTGATCAAGCACCATCAATAACATATAAATTTTTTTTTTAAAAACTTTACCCGAATGTGCCCATTTTCAGGGCAGCTGCATGTGAGACACTTTTCACTGAATAAGAATGTCTCATGCACAGAGGAAAAGAGCCTTCTGATAGTAGTACTACTGGTAGTAGCAATTAGTGAGACGTGGTTTACCAGTAACCACACTTGGGAGACTTCAGTACCTGGCTATGTATTGTTCAGAAGAGACCGAGGTGCAAAAAGGGGGGGAGGAGTGGCCCTGTATGTTAATGAAAATATCAAAGCTACAGAAATTCAGAATACACATAAGGAGCCAGAAGAACTGTGGGTCACCCTGGAAACAGGAAATGGGACAGCCATAAGAACTGGGGTTGTCTACAGGCCCCCAGACCAGAGGGAGGACATAGACACATTACTGTTAGAAGATATACAAAACATGACAGCTAAAGGGAGGTTCTGATAATGGGAGACTCAACATGCCAGATACAGATTGGTCAATACCAGCAGGAACATCGGCCAGAACTAGACACATAGTGGATTCCCTGCAGGGGAGGGCCTCAAACAACTGGTACAGCAACCCACAAGAGACAGGGCTATCCTAGATCTAGTACTGACTAACAAAGAAGGGATCACAGATCTCCAGGTAGAAGGTCACCTGGGGCCAGTGACCATCACATGGTATGGTTCAATTTGGCTACTACATCTAAATCATCCCATTCCAAGGCAAAAATATGGGACTTCAGAGGAGCTGACTTTGATAAGATGGCCAACAGAGTTAAGCTAGCCCTGGCAAAAAGAAACACAGGTGAGGAGGTACAGGCAAAGTGGGCAAGCATTAAGGATACAATACTTGAAGCAGCATCCCATTGTGTTAGACAGAAAAGGAAGTGTAAAGAAGAAGGAAACCACTTTGGTTCTCAAATACAGTAGCAGAAAAGGTCAGAGCCAAAAGGCTGGCCTCAGAAAATATAAGGAACACAGCGGGATGAAGATAGGGAGGCATACCAAACTGCCCTAAGGGAAGCAGGTAAGGCAGTAAGGCAGGCAAAGTCCCAAACTGAGGAAACACTAGCACCGAACAGTAAAAGAAGGTGACAAGACTTTCTATAGATACATTAGTGAAAGGAGAAAGTCCAGAGAGGGTATTGCTAGCTTAATGGAGAAAAGGGAGCATGTGAGGAGGAGGACCCTGTAAAGGCATCTATCCTAAATAGATACTTTGCTCAGTATTTACTGAAGAGAAGGTAGGGCAGGGCCCACAGCTCAGCATCATGGACACAGGGGAGGGAGGTGAGCACTACTCCTTCACAAAAGAAAGGGTCCTACAAGAGCTTGCTAAGCTCAGGGTGGATAAGGCAATGGGACCTGATGGCATACATCCCAGGGTACTTAAGGAGCTAAAGGAGGAACTAGCAGAGCCATTAGCAGAATTGTTAAGTGAGTCTCTGAGCACAGGAGAGGTCCCAGAAGACTGGAGAAGGGCTCATGTGATCCCACTCACAAGAGTGGTAGCAGGAGGAGGCGGGAACTACAGACCGGCCAGTCTTACCTCAGTAGTGGGCAAGATTATGGAGGCACTCCTTATGAAAGGATAGTGCAACACCTGGAATCCATAGGGCACAGGATCCAAGACAGCATGGGTTTACAAAGGAAGGTCCTGTCAAACTAATCTCAGATTTCTTTGACTGGGTAACCAGAGTGGTGGACCAAGGGGAGCAGTTGATGTCGCCACCTTGACTTCAGCAAAGCTTTTGACACTGTTCCACATAGAAGATTGATAAATAAGCTAGGTAGGCTCGGTGGGTCAGAAGTTGGTCAACTGGGTGGCAAACTGGTTGACTGGCAGAAAACAGAGAGTGGTGGTAAATGGTATACAGTCAGAAGAGATGCAAGTCACAAGTGGGGTACCTCAGGGATCAGTCCTGGGGCCAGTCCTATTCAACATCTTCATTAGTGACCTCGAGATGGACTAGAGGGTAAGGCTTGTCTGTTTGCAGATGACACCAAGATCTGCAACAGAGTAGATGATCCAGATGGGGTGGGCAGAATGAGAAGAGATCTGGATAAACTAGCAGAATGGTCAGAAGAGTGGCAACTGGGATTTAATGCAAAGAAGTGCAAAATCATGCACATAGGGAAGAGAAACCTGAAGTCACTTATAGGCTGGGAGGAGTTGCTAGCAGTCACAAAGGAAGAAAGAGATTGGGCATCGCCATCACTGATGACCTAAAATCATCCAAGCAGACCTCTAAAGCAGTAGGTAAGGCTAGGGGGTGTTAGGGTGTATTAGTAGGGGTATCACAAGTCGTAAGAGGGAGGTAATAATCCCTCTGTACAAGACATTGGTTAGGCCCCATCTGGAGTATCATGCAGTATTGGAGGCCACACCTTCACAAGGACATTAACCAAATTGAGGCAGTCCAGAGAAGGGCAACCAAAATGGTGCAGGGACTGCATCAGAAGACATATGAGGACAGATTAACGGAGCTCAATATGTATACCCTTGAGCAAAGGAGGAGAGAGGTGATATGATCGAGACATTTAAACACCTTAAGGCATAAACAAGGTGAAAGAGTCTAACATGTTTAAATATAAGAAAATAGCAGGACAAGAGGACACAGCATGAGATTAGAGGAGGCCGATTAAGGGGAATGTGAGGAAATTCTTTTCACAGAAAGGGTGGTAGATGCATGGAATGGCTTACCACAAGAAGTGGTGGCTATGAATACAGTGCAGGGCTTCAAACAGGCATGGGATAGGCATAAGGGAGCAATACAAATGACTACGAATAGATGGGTCACTGACAGAGCAAAGGCCGATGGCACATTTATAAGGTAGAAAAAGAAATGGGCAGACTGGATGGGCCTTGCGGTCCTTATCTGCCGTCAACTTCTATGTTTCTATGTTTCTATGGTTGGGACCGCTCCCTTGATCTATAATTCATGAGTTGATAAGATGGGTAAGCAGAGGGGTCTTTCCATGTTTGGGCAAGAGTTTTTTTATGGATGGCATCACTGCGGAAGTTGAGACTTCAATCCAGCCAAATCCCAAGGAACCTAAAATGGGTAACTTCTTAAAGGTGGAAGCCATCCAGATGAGGGGGAGGGAGAACTTGCAAGATGCTTTTTACTACAACACAGCATGGAGAACTCTGTTTAGCATTTAGCAATTGCTGATTTGGGAGGAACCAGTGCTGAATGTTGTGAAAAATGCACTGAGGTGTTATGTTTCAGCTCAGTAACTGAGACTACAGAGACAGAAAGTACTGTGTCATGCCTGCATATCTGGATGTATGAGGAGACACACTGAGGGGAGTTAGTTTAGGAAAATTGGAAAGGGTCGGAACAGAACCCTAGGGAAATCCTGAAGAGATGTGAAGGCAGAGGCTAAGGGCATTGCCTACTTGGACTGACTGCTATCTATCAAATAGGCAGGAGTGGAACCCACTTAAACCCAAGGCCACAGAGTCTCTTAAGCTAATGAGATGTTGGAAAAAGGGATCTCTTTTTTTATGATTTGACAATATATTGCATAAAATATTCAACAGTAAGTAATGCTGTCTTATAAGCAAAGACTAAAAATTAGGAATAGTTCCATACTTCTCAAATTGTTTAGATGGGAAATCTAGTGTCCTAATGTATTGCAACTGCACTGTTTTTATTCAGAAAGGATTACTGAGTCTTTCTACATTTCAGCAGTATTTGTTAGCTTAGCAGTTAGGAAGCTGTGTCTGTGAAATCAAGTTATTTATCTGTTCTGTTTTTAGAGTAAATGTTTAGAAATGAGGTCAAAGGGGCACTAAGTACTAAGTGTAAATTGAACATGCTATCAATTAAGAAAGTGTGAAGTAACAGTCATTTACATACATTAACGGGTAGGGGTGGACAGTGAGCAGTAAACAGCTTCCAGATTTCTGCTAATAAGACTAGTCTTTACATGCTGTTTGCATAATCTAAAGCACAGCCTGCAGGAAATGAAAATGTAAATACTAAAGTCTACATTTGCAGAATAGCAGTGTCAAGCTAGTTCTTCAAATCACAAAGAATATTTCTAAGACATTGATAAAAATGTGAAGAATTCACCACTGTTTTTTGCTAAGCAAACTTTGTAATCATCCAGTCAAAAACACCCTAAAAGCTTACCTGCGATGAAGTGATTCTGAAAATTTAAGGCTTGCGTAAATAAACTCCTTAACTTGCATGTAAATCTGAGGCACCGACTGAGACATGGGAAATTTCTTTGGAAAAGGTTGCTGCAACAAAATTATCACCAGATGTTACTAAGGCAAAAGTACACCACAACTTCAGCAAAAGAATAAAATTAAAAATGCTCGGTTTTGAAGAGTAACAAATAGAATAATGGATGACCAGTGACTTGCGATAAAGGCTCTGTTCCCATCAAGAGGCTCCTTGTCACATTATAAAACTCAACAGTGAAGAGTCCATGATGTCAGCAGGATCCAAGAGATAGGAACTCAGCCTTGCTGCTCATCAGTGCACCATTTGCTCTTTTAGCAATAAAGCACAAAAGGGTCTGCATTATCATCAGATAACGTCATGTCTTGGGTGCACTGTGAGGCACGAGGTGTAGCAGAGTACCTTTAATCACCCAAGAAGTGGCATTATCCCAAATGATGACACACACTTTGGAGTGAAGTACTGCTGTTATCAAATGGCCAAAATATAAGACAACACTTTTTTTTTTGTACATTTTAAAAGTTTTTTTTTTATTGTGGAAGAATACTTACCAGTAAAACTGGGTTAAATGTTATCTTGGGATAACACCATGGCTTAGAATATCTATTAACCTATCAGATTACAGGATTCAATTTATCAATTTGATAATTTTTTATAGTGTGGGGTGACCACTTTTAATGGAAAAGTATTGAATCTGTAAGCAGATTTTTTTCCCTATAGAAATTGTTATTTAAACTGTTATTGTTCTGTCTTGTTAATTAATGCAGTGGGTGTTTATGATTCACACACAGGTAGTAAGAACAGTTTTTAAATTGCATGACATAGTTTGTTTTCCCTACAATGACAGAGTTCTATAGTAGAAAACAACTGGATTGTATCAACAGCTGAACAAGGACGTCATGAACTACATCATGCAGTTCTAAACTGTTCCTTACCATCACGGTGTACATCAGAAACACCAATTTACAAAAAAGACAACTAAAGGTGAAGTAGTGACAGAATATGAACCAGCACTTAAAACTCGGCTTCTACAAAAAGCATACCGTTGCAAGTTAAAGGCAGTTCTCCTGCAAAGGGGATGGAAACTGGGCAGGTTATCTCAACATCTAAGTCCCTAAAAAGGTCTTTCAAACAAGGTACTCAGCTAACCTGCAGGTACCAGCTGTCCATAGATATCAATATCTAAATATGCCATAACTAAAAACAAGGCAGCAGCCATATCAAGAAAACCTGAGACAGAAAGTGTCCCAATTGGATAGGATGTGCTTAAAGAGCAGGTACTTAATTTCTGTTAAATAGGAAATGGTTTCTTTTATTACCTGTGTTTTAAAGGGAAAGTCCCCTCAACTTATTTTCTTTATATCTGTGTAGTTTATAGGCATGAAGAATGATTCCCTCTCTTGCATCTTCCTGATTTCGTCCTAATTTATTTATTTTTTATAATTTTCTGTTTTTCCTCCACCTCTCCGGTGCTGCACTCGACTCTTCTGCCCCCTACTACCCGCCCCTGGGGTCTCCCCATGGAGTGCTGGCTTACCTCCCAGGTGAGGCTGCGATGGGAGGTGGGGCCTCCCCATACCCCCCGCTCCAACGATTCAAGTCTTTGTCAGGACCCCGGTACTGACGGCATTCGGCGGGCAGGCCCACTATCGGGCCCTTGTGTCAGTGTTGCTCCAGGAGAGGTATATTTTTAGATGTACATCCCCCAAGCACGACATACCATTTGATGCCAGCGTCCATCGTGCTCCTCCATTGGTCGGGCATTGGGGCTGTGATATTAAGACCACCCCTGGGCCTGGGTCCCCCCGGAGGAGATGAGCGGTCCAGAGGACGCTCAGACTTCCCCCTCCTGGCCAGCCCTCTAGCACCCGGGTCCACTCCCGAACCAGAGTCGCCAGCATCACAAGATTTCATCCTAATTTAAATATAAATGAGGTTGTGTTACTCTGTTCTGCCCTGTTGTGTAAACCTGTTTGTCTCTATTGCAAAGGTCATGATCCATTCATGCAAGGCATCTTGGGAGTTGATGATAGATACCTGCACAAGCCAGCAGAAGTAATTTTTTTGCAAAAATATTTTTAATGAAAAAGTTTTTTATGTGCATACAGTACATTTTCTGCCATCCTGAAGGTCAGCTAGCCACTTGGAGGACAGAAAATGTGCTGGTTCAGCGAACACAAGTTCTTGCTCAACTATAAAAAAATGAAGACCATGCTCCAATCTAGCCCCCAACTCAAGCAGCAGTTCCTTACCCTTTCCATTACTAATAATGTCAATGCCCCGTTGGAGCAGGTTCACTCCTTCAAGTACCAGGAGGTAACCATCAATAATGCACTCTCCTTCGTGCAACACACTGATCTAGTCCTTGCTGACCTTAACTGTCCCTCTATATGGCACAAATTAGCCTATCCCTCGCTATGTATGACTTATAACTTCACTACTGCCGGCCTTCCCTCCAATCTATGTGGGCTGCTCAATCCTAAGGTCTATTGCCGTGACCTGAGGTCATCGGCAGGCTGCCCCCTCGACATCCCTTGAGTGCAGACTAACCTAGGCAAGAGATCCTTTCGGTATGCTGCTCCTAACCTGTGGAACTCTCTTCCAGAGAATTTGACAGGTTGTCCCACTCTCCATGGATTTAAGCCTGCATTGAAAGTGCACCTACTAGAACTGAGTCTCTGTGGTTGTCACCGTTAGACCCTGTTGACTGGGCCCAATATCTCCCCCCCACCCTCCGCATATATACATAGGGCACATGGGCTCCTGGCCTACTTAACCACCTTTCAACTCTAACTCCTCAGTTGATTGGTCTGATTTCTCCCCTTACTGCCCCCATCACTCCTGATGGATGGATCCAACCATAAGTAGTACTACTTGCTCCAGATATTATCCTATGTAAGAATTCCCAGATCAACTAATGACAAATCTGTAATACTATGCCCTTGTGTCTACTAATCAGTCATACTGAACTCTGTTATATATTGTCTATCCATCTACCTAGTGAATATTGTGGTGGTTGCTATACCCTGTAATTGATTAATTGCACTGCTGTTACTTTTTTATCTCTGTATCTCATGTATATTGTCTATTGTGTACCTAACTAACAAACTGTAAGTGAACTGCTATACCCTGTATGTAATCAAAGTATGTACCACTGTATATAATTCATGTATGTAATTAACTCTGGGTCGTCCTTAAAAAAGGGACCTCTGGTCTCAGTGGGCTTATCTGGTTATCAAAATTTAAATAAATAAATGGTGGTCAGGGCTCTGCACACCAAGCTGGAGTACTATATAGACACAGAAAAAACCTTACTCCATCTGCTCTCTGTCTCTAGCTTCATACTTTTCATCATTGATTATGGGCTGGTGGTATATGAAGCTGCCATGCACACTGCTCTAAAGCGGGTGGGAACTGCCCTCAATAAGATGTGTAAGCTCACCCTAGCTGCGAATCGCCTTACTCACACATCCTCACTTATGTATATACAAACTGGCTGTCCCTTGGAAACAGAGTCAAGTTCCAAACCTGTCTCCTTGGTAGGAAGGCTCTTGTTGGCAAGGCCCTTGTATCTCTGAAATTTTATCCTAGACCGGCTCTCTGCATGGAACCAGAGGTCGTAAGCAAGGAGCTCTCTGTACCATTTATAGAACTGCACTTGGGCAATGTTCATTCTCCTACAGAACCCCCGCTCAATGAAATACCAGTGGACATGCGCAATACCTCGAGCCTTGGCGCTTTCAAGTCTGAACTTAAACAGTACCTTGTCTCCAGTAGTGAGTGTGCTTGCCTGTAGAGCACTCGACATTCCTCCCCCACATTGCTCCCTGACCACTGTTACAATTTCCCCCTCCTTAGCTAGAGGTTCCCTTGTCTCCTCATCTCCCTGACCCCCAGACCCCGCTGTGTTGTCTATCCTAGTTCTCTTCCTGGTCTCCTCCCTCACTCCTTACCTATCTTTGTCCCACACCATCTCCCCTTCTTCCTGTGCCCCCACTAAACCCTCCTCTCCCTGTCTTCCCTGTCACTCTAGACTGGAGGCCCACCTGCCTGAATATCCCCCCACGCTCTTCCTTCCCTGCTCCTCCCAACCACCTCTCTTCTCTGAGGACAAGGCCTTGGTCACAAGGCTGTTCCCTGTTGCTTACCCTTCTAACCTGCCTTTGCCAGAGTACGGCTGTTGTAATAACCTCTCTCCATCAGTCTGCTATAATTATTTAAGTCTAATGCATACTGTGTAGGGAAGAAGTTATTATGTTCCTTGACAACTGATTTCTGTAATTAACTAAGACTGATGTATATTTGTATTTCTTTATGTCTGTGCATTGAAATGTGTGTCATGACGTGGAACCTTTGTAAAAGAGCTCTTTGCTCAAAGGTTGTTTCCGAATAAATAAACAAATAAAAAATAAAGAAAAATTACATTTAACAAGTAAAATGAAGAGGAGACTTGTGCCTCTCAGTACAGCATGTGGGTGTCGCCTGTTTTAAGACTGTAAATTGTTGTGACTATAACACGTATCACCATTAAGCACTGAATACACTCCAAAATGTGCAGAACAGCTGAGGGGGGAAATGATCTTGGTGGAGAGCAGGGGAGCACCCAATGAGACCTCAAGCACATCCTACCAACGCAATCCAGTACCTCTTATCCCCACAGGCGGTGACAACCTTCTCTTAACCTGCAACGATCAGATTTGCAAATGTAGGAAGGCCTCTCGGATTAGTCTTGATTTGTGCAGTCAAGAGCTGTATTCTCTAGTGGACAAAGCTAGCATCCTGCTTCATCACATAGAGCACCCAGGTATTCCACCTAGAGAAGACCTCTGTTTTGTCATTTAAACTGCACGTGATTTTTTTCCATTTTATGTATGTTAATAACAGCGGTTCTCCACTGGGCTAGGGTAACTGTTCAAATGGTCAGCCATTTCCTTGTGATGCACTTCGTAGCTGAGATGAGCATGATTCCTAGAAGATATTTAATATGCCTATCTTTTAAGCCCCTAGGGTAACTATGAAATAGGTACATTTATGTGGTCAATGGAATAGAAACATATAATACCTCCTTAATGGCCCCTTCCAACATCTGATGGAAGTAACCGAACACAGAACATGACCACATATGTGTTTGAGTAGCCTGGGTGGTGCCACATCCCCACCAGCACTCTGTCCTTCCATTTTTTTGCATATTTTGCAGCGATAGCCGAGGTTTGAAAAACTCTTACAAGATGCTTCCATGCATATTCCCGCCAAACATGCCAGGACATAACCTGCCCCATTTCGTAGCATCCTCTCTTCCAGTCCACTTTCGCGATCCGAAGGTCAAGCTCCTATTCCCATCGTAGCACTACATACCTTGTACTACACCCATATGTGTCTTGTACAGTATAACCCCAATTATCCGAAAGCCTTGGGGGACACCCAATTCTTTCGGTAATGAGGTGTTCGGATAACTGGGAGGTCACTAACTTTAATGTACTGCAGTCTGTAATACAGCACTAAGTTTAATGTACAGCGTGGGTGTGGTGGTGCGCCTACACAATCAATCACAGGGAGAGAGCAGTGTTCAGATACAGAAATAAAGTTTAGTGCATTTACAAAATAGAGTTGATACTCCAGGGTTTAAAAACATTATCAAAATGCGTTTAACAGTTCATACTGTAACATAATCTGGAGACTCATAATGCTAGGTACGCATTGGATGGAAAAGCATTAACCTTAGCAAAGTGCATTCTACAGTCGCATAGCGTTAGGTGTACGTTGGACAGAAAAACAGCAACTGCATCTATGGAGCACGCATCAATATTAAGCAAGCACTTTAGTAAACCCCGAATGAGTTTTTACAAAACTAGGAGATCACGAACTGTACGCATTAACATTAGCAAAGTGCATTTTACAGCCGCATAGCGTTAGGTGTACGTTGGACAGAAAAACAGCAACTGCATCTATGGAGCACACATCAATATTAAGCAAGCACTTTAGTAAACCCCAAATGAGTTTTTACAAAACTAGGAGATCACGAACTGTAAGCATTAACATTAGCAAAGTGCATTTTACAGCCGCATAGCGTTAGGTGTGCGTCGGACAGAAAAGCAGTGACTGCATCTATGGAGCACTCATCAACATTAAGTAAGAACGTTTGTAAATGTGGAATGAGTTGTGCACTGTAAATGACTATAAAAGTCATGACAGCCTGCGTTTAGACTTTTAAAACTTGAGTTTTTCGACTGCCTGTTTACGTGTGTGGGCCATTACCAAACTGAACTAGCCCAATGTTAGAACTCAGGTGAATGCATACAAAACAAACGAAGGGCTCCACTCACTCTTGGTGAGTAATTCAAATCTGGTGCATAGCAGGATCAGAGTACCGCCGTCTCAAACCAAACCACTGCTTCAGGAATTTCCAGAAGCCATGCCTGCTGCACTTAACCCAATAGTTTAAACACTTAACAAATCAAAGAGCACAGCTTACCGTGTCAAGACATTTTTTATTAAGGTGCTTAAAACTTCCATCTCGTAGCAAACAGAGTGCAAAAGTGGCAACTTTAAGCATTTAAAATAAAAAAACCTAAGACACCATCATGGTGTTTTACTGACGAGGAGAAATAACCAGGCCGCCCAGCAGACAGCCCCTTGTGTGTGATAGCGCAGTGGAATCAGCTGAAGTTTTGGCTTACGCCTTCCTCAGAGCTCGAGGAAGGCGTAAGCTACGGTAAAACACCATGATGGTGTCTTTTTTTTTTTTTTTTTATTTCAAACGCTTAAAGTTGCCACTTTTGCACTCTATTTGCTACGGGATGGAAGTTTTAAGCACCTTAATAAAAAATGTCTTGAACTGCCTCCAACTGGCTGATGAAGGTCCAGATCCGGAACGCCTCCTTGAACAGCAGACGGGAGTGCATGCCGCCCTGTTTGTTGAGGTAGTACATGGTCGTGGTATTGTCCATCTGGACTTGAACCACTTGACCCCAGAGCTGAGGAGCGAAAGCTGAGAGTGCCAGTCTGACTGCTCTGAGCTCCAACCGGTTGATGTGGCAACGGGGCTCCTCAGGGGTCCAGGACCCACGGGCTCTGTCGTCCCCCATGTGGGCTCCCCAGCCCATGAGAGAGGCATCGGTCGTAAGGACAACCGTCGGCTCAGGGCGGACAAACGGATTCCTTTCCTGCAGATGACTTGGGACAGTCCACCATTGCAGAGCATCCCACATCTTCTGGGTGACAGTGACCAGCTGGTCGAAAAGACCCTGTTGCTGAATCCACTGAATGGCCAGCTCCCACTGGAGGAGACGCATGTGCAACCTGGCCCAACGGACCACTGAGGTGCACGCCGCCATGTAATCCAGAAGATGCAGGAAGTCCCGGGCAGGGTGCAAGCGCCCAACCAGAAATGACTAAGTAAAGGAGGAAAAAACCTAAGTCCTGTACCCCGGAAGCCAAGCTCTGGCTTGATGAGAGTCAAGCTCTGCCCTGATACCATGCAAGATGAAATAATATCTTAAAAAGTGAGGGACCTGAAGCCCATCAAGTTTCCTAGGATGAACCAATTTATCATAGGAACAACGCTGTGGTTATTTACCCAGAGAAAGCTGGAGATAGTCCTGTGTAGGCTCTTAAACTAACTGATCAGCAGTAAAAATATTTAACATACCTAAAAGGTATAAAATCCGAGGGAGAATATTCATCTTCATAACGTCTGATCTACCTTATAAGGTAAGAGGTAAAGATTTCCATCTGTCCAGGTCCAGAGCAATTTGTTTTACCAAAGAGTCCTGATTCAATGACTTCTGTAGGGATTTGTCAGGGGAAACTTTAATGCCCAAGTATGTGAGGCATTTAGTGTCTCACTGCAGGCCAAAAGTTACAAAATCTGATTTAAAAACATGAGGGGAAAGAGGAAAAACTACAGTCTTAGAAAAGTTAAGCTTATACCCAGAAAACTCACCAAATTGTTGAATTACAGATAAAGCTGATTGAAGGGAATTAACTGGGTTTGTTAGGTTGCAATAATATATCATCTGCATAAGTGGAAATCTTTAATTCTTGAGTGCCTACAGTAATCCATGTAATATTGGAGATATGGTTAATTTTGCGGGTTAGGGGTTCTGAGTATAAATTGAAAAGGTAAGGGGACAGCCCTAGCGGGTACCCCAAGACACCAGAAAGTACAACATTACATAAGACCCTCGCAGTAGAATGAGAGTACAAAATTCGTATCCACTGAAGAAATGAATCTGGGAAACCATAATGTTGCAAGATCTACTGGACCCTTTTCAGTACTGGTGCACTGAGGGGGACACTGGCCCACAAGCAGGAGTTGGGGAGAGGGATACAGGCCTCAACCAATGTGGCCAGTAATAGCCCCATACCATTGTGATAATTACCCACAAGTGGCTTGACCACCTTGGAACTGCACAGAAAAAGCTGTCAATCCTTTGCTAGGCCCAACCAGGAACCAGTGGAGGGTGAGAAAAGGATGCACCCGACCTGACTGCACTGAAGGACATAATGGTGGGCACATTCAGCCAATAGTCAATTAATGGTGACATCATAGATGGTAAACCTTGTGACCTCTTTTTACAGAGGTGTTGCCATCTCCACCAGAGCAGGATGAGGACAGAGATGAGATCCATAATAACTTAGCTACAGACAGGCATACTCACTGTACACATTTGTGTACAGTTTTGTTGAGTGCCTGTCACAAATCATAAGCCACTTTGTTAATATTATCATTCTAATCTGTAGTATTTGGGTTAGTGTAGGCTACTGAGGAGTGTCCAATACATGTTTAACCGCTTTAGAGAGTAGAGGAGTCATCTGACAACAATCTGACTTGTTTGGAAGGGGGTGCCATTTGGAAAGGATGTGTACATTTTTTAATTGGGGGGGGTGTAACTGTTGGAGATTGTGTACAAAATGGAAATTTCTGGCTACACTCCTGAGATACAGTGACACAGCCCAGTGTTGCCCAGCTGGGCCAAACAATGAGTATCCATGTGTGTGCGGGACATGCGCCAGTGGCATGTACAGATGCTACAATGGTACACGCAAACTAACATTGCTAATTCTACCCAGAGTGGTAATAACAGCTGTATTGTAGAGTAACAAAAAAAATCTGAAGGACAATGGCACCAACTGCTTCCAAACTTTCTGGTAAAAAGAAGTAGGTAGATAAGCTAGTCCAGTGACTCAGCGATAGTGCTAATGCCTACTATGCTCGCAACCTAGGTTCAGAAGAGGACTTGGATCACTGGGGGTCGACTGAGGGGCAGAGGATCAAGCATTGCAAGGACTGCTCTCCTCTCCCAAGGAGGGGATGCAAGCCGTCTTGGCTTCTGACTGTCACCAAGTGGAGGCCTTGTGGTAGTGCAGGTGTCCACAGTTTAATAAGGAGGGGCCCCAGTTCTGTAGTGTGTGCCTGCCTCCATGCACATGCACTTATGTGCCACTGAGGCAGGGGCTTGAGGGAGAAAACCATGAAAAGGAAACAGGCAGGCTTCATGAAGTCCTGCCCGCTCGAGCCTGGTCTCTAGAGCAATCTGGATTATGTGTGCACGTGGAGTAGGGGCTTCTTCTCCTGGCCCTGCCACATCAGGGGGTACAAGCTCTGGCAGCACTGGAGCGTGGGTTGGATGCTGGCTGGGAGGAGCCGAGACAGAGCTGCGAGCCTAACCACCTAAAACCGATGGGACAAAAAAGCTTTATAAAAAAAAGAGGTAGATTGATTGGCTAATATTACATATAATATAGATGACAGATATAAGTTCCGATGCCTTTTACCATTTTCTCCAATATCCTGACTTTTCACGCTGCAGTGGCTGCTATCTTAACTGAGATATCATTATGGCGTCATCAAAAAAAGCTACAGGAAGTGATGCCTCAGGGCAAATCCTAAAAATTATAACTTTTTTCTCGTTGTTTTTGTTTTAGAGACGGTTCAGCTTTTTTTTATATACAAACCTTCTCAAGTTCAGGATCTTGAAATGGAAACCTGCTAATGACCATTTTGTATTCTTCTTCATTTGGCACGGGAATAGGGCTGTAGTTATCTGCTTCAAAAATATCCCTATTTTACAAATATAAAGAAAATGTTTTATTTAAGTGAATATTCTGCACTATATCAACTCTGCTCAAGACTTTTATTCACAGTTAAGAGTGTCATTTATTAAGTAAGTAAAATTGTATTAGAGAAGTACATTTACAAAGTGGCAGCAGAAAATAAGTGGCCAAATCCACATCCCTTCCCCCCAATCTTCATTACACTTGATGACACCTAGTTGGAGGAACTCCTTACCTTTAAGCATCTGGGTGTGTGGATGAATTGTTACCTACAACTCTCTTGCTGCATAGATACCATACTTAAAATGCTCATGCAACTTGGTGCACTTTATTGCAATAAAGATCAGTCCCCCTCCCAGGCCATGGCAAGATTGTTGGGAAAATTATCCTCTCTATGTTTGGCAATTGAGGAGTGGTATATAGTCCTGCCCTCAAATCCACTATGGCCAGATTGAATTCTCTGTTGCATTTTTTCTGCCACTGTGCCACTGACTACCCAACCCTACTGTACCCACCACGGTTCTCTATATATTAGCCTATTTATCCCCTCCCATGAGGGGAGGCAGCTCTCTTACTGTGTATCCCTTATCTGTAAATTCTAGTACGTAGTAGTAAAAATCTTTATTTTTTAACAGGATCAGTTGTTACATACACCATTAGGACAAGTCCTATTTACAAGGTGCTCCTGTATTTTTATCAAAATATCTACAACATCCAAGGTTACATTTATTCAACTCTGTTACACACTGCACATACAACACTGAGGGACAAAATATTACAGGAAAACACATCCACCATATCCTTTATCTAGCTTGTGTTGCAAAATGTATAATCTAATCAAACTATGTACATCTTGTAGATAGTTCTTGTTTTAATGCTGTGTTAAATTTACTTGAACTTTCATTTATGTTTTTTGTCTGTACCCTTAGTTCATTCAAAGTTTTTATTGAAAAAAAATGAGAAGGTAATTTTTCCACAACTAGTTTTGGGAACGTTGAATCGGTAATCCCCAAGTCATTTATATTTCCTTAAATTATATGAATGTTTAGTTTTTTTCAATTTTTCATATCGGTAAGAAGGGTCAATAGTATTAATTGTTTGCCTGATTTAATTTACCCAAATCACTTTTTATTTTTTAGTGTAAGCCGATTTAAGTCCTCATATAGTTTACAGTAATGTTTCCATCTATTAGTTTGTAATACAAACCTCGCCAACCAATTGTATACGACCTCTACTTTCTTGAGTTTGGTGGCACTTGAAATTCCATAAATATACTAGCTGTAATCGGTACTGGCATCTGGTTCACGAGTGACCTTCTCATTTTCTCATCCAGACAATGTTTTGTTCTTCTTAAGACTCCTAGGCTACAATTGATGTTGTTCACCATTTCATTTATATATGAAAATCAAATCTTAGCCTACAGTCCTCCCAAAGGACCAAATATTTATACTCCAACATCTGGATTAAACAATCTCTGGTTATGTTTTTACGTTCTAGTGCTAAAGGAACTTATTTTGTCTTTGTTCCATTTGTAAACATCATAAATTTAGATTTTTTTTCTATTAAGGATTAGATTTGATTTTTCAAACAAGTTCTGAACTGCTGTGAAATTTCTTTGTAAGTCTAACTGCACTTGAGTTTGACTAGGTCCTTTGGTCAATAGGACCATCATCCATCAGAGTCTAACCGGACTCCTTTACTACACTTGTCACCTGATTTGTGCATATTAAGAATAATACGCGACCAATATGAACCCCTGGGGGACGCCTATTAAAACCACAGCTTGAAAAATCCTTCCCCCTTACTGTCTGTTGTTTTCTATGTCGGATATGATTGAAACCAACACAGGCTTCTTCTGATATTCCAATCTGTAATAATCTATTTATCAATAACTAATGGCTAACGGTGTTGAATGCTTTTGACAAGTCCACGAACACTGCGCCCACTGACTCCCCCCATCTAGGGAGGATGTCACATTAGGTCAGTGAGCGCTGTGTTCATGGAGTGGTCCTTTCTAAACCCAGACTGGTGCATGGACAACAAGGCATACTTCTCCAAGTGCCCATAAAGTTGTCCATGCACCAGTCTTTCCAGGATCTTCAACACTTCTGGCAGTACAGCTATTGGGCGGAAGTTGGACAGGATTGTAGTTTTTCCTCCTTTAAACACTGGTACTATTTTCGCCTCTTTCCACACACTAGGAACCTTCTCCTCTCTTAAATTCCAGTTAAAGAGATTTGTCAGTACAGGTGAAATAATAACTATTGTATCTTTTAAAAATCTTATCTCAACCCCATCTTTCTCTGGTGCTTTATTTTTAAGGATCTTATTACTTCTTTAACTTCTTTGTAGGAAACATATTTAAACCTACAATCTGGTACTGTCTGTTCCGCTTTTTTCTCTTGCTGTTCAATTTTTACATGTTTTTTACTTTCTTGCAAACCTGGTACACCTGGAAGGGTAGTGACATTTTACTATTTAACAGGACACCATCTTGTTCTATTTGAATTCTAGGGGCTCCTATTGTTGGTTTCACCAATGAGTTTAATAAAGTCCAATATTTCCCTGTTCCTGTTGTCTCTTTACTTTTATTCCTACTGTACTGTAATTTTGCTTGTTTCATTTTAGATTTCAATACATTTCTTGCTTGCTTGTATTTGTCCCAATCTACAGTTAATGATTTATTTGCTAATTTCCACAATCTATTTTTTGTTCAGATTTCTTTTTTTATTTTCTCCGTTATCCACGGTACATAGTTCTTTTTTTTTATTTTGAATATTTTAACAAATGGAGCAGACTCATTACCAGCTTGCAAAAAAATGTTATTGAATTCTTGGACTGCCAGTTCTAAAGATGGAATGAGAAACAATCTTGCCCATTTTCCCTAGTTTATTTTGTAGCATTTCTGCACTATACGATTTAAAACTTCTTCTCCATATTTGTTGTTCTTTTGTCATTATTTTCTCTCTTGGTGTTAAGTTTAACCCACAGCTTAAAGTATTATAATCTCCTAGTACTGGTTGCTGGACTAATGCTTATGCTACTTCAATGTGCTGTGATATGAATATCAAATCAAGTATGTTGCCTGGTCTTAGTAATGAGCTTTTTCTGGTGGAATTTATTATTACTTGTTTAACATCTAGGTGGGTAAAGCTTGTTTCTAGTGCTCGGCCTCTTAGGTGCCCCCCAAGCGGAGTTAAAATCTCCTATCAGCACAAGTTTTCTTCCTATCATTTGGTCCTGTATTACTTGGGCCAACTTCTCAAAATCCTTTGTTTTCACTTCCCATCCCACCGACCTCAACTCTTTCCTTACTTGCTCTTGCGCCTCAACCCCAAAAGCTCTACTGGACAAGACACTTTTTCCTTCAGGCTCCTTAATTATGGTCTAGCCTCCCTGTCCCTCTACTCATCCTCCTCCACAAAGCTTTATTCTGTGAATTAACTTCCCATATCTCCCCCTGAACCTGATATACATATAACTAACCCTTTACCTCCCCTCCTCTCTCTTCTGCATCACTGCTCACTTTACATCACCTCTTTCTTCTTCTTTTCCTCCTTCTCCTTCCCTACCCATTTCTCTGCCCCTTCCTCTCTCTCCCCAGTTACCCTTCTCTCCCTCCTCCCCTACATGTCATCCTCCACTACTGAACTGTAAAGCCTATCAGCCGGTATCTGTAGGTTTGTCTTTACCAGCACTTTCTTATTTTACACTGCAGTTCTTCTGTACTGCTATATTCTGTTCTCCTAATCTATCATACAAATACAAAGAAAATGCTGTGCTTAAGGGAATATTCTGTACTACAGGAACTCTGCTCAAGATGTTTATTCATAGTTAAGATTGTTGTTTATCAAGCATGTAAAACTGTATTAGAGAAATACATTTACAAAGTGGTATCAGAACATGAGTGGCAAAAATCCACATCCCTTCCCCAAAATCTTCATTACACTTGATGATACCCAGTTGGAGGAACTCCCCTCCTTTAAATATCTGGGTGTGTGGATAAATTGTTACTTTCATCTCTCCAGTCACACAGATGCCATATTTAAGAAACTGCACATAAAACTTGGTGCTTTTTATTGGAACAAAGATCAATCCCTCTCCCAGCCTATGGCGAGATTGTTGGGAAAATTATCCTCCCTATGTCTGACAGCTGGGATGTGGTATATAGTCCTGCCCTCAGATCCACTCTGGCTAGACTGAATCCTCTGTTCCCTTCTTTCTGTCATGTTGCCACTGACTACCCAACCCTACTGTACCCACCAATGTTCACTATACTTTAAACTACTTCCCCCTCACATGAAGGGAGGCACCTCTTACTGTGCATCTCTTATCTCTAAATCATAGTACAGTTCCCACTCCACCTACCTCAACTCTCTCATTTGCTCTTTCCCCTGAACCCCAAAATCTCTACTGAACAGGCCACTTTTACCTGCAGACTCCTAATTTATGGTCTAGCCTCTCCTTCCCTTCCTTCACTCATCCTCCTCTATTAAGCTTTATTCTATGAATTAATTTCACGTATCTTCCCCGAACCTAATGTACCTATAACTAATCCCTTGCCTCCCATTCTCTCTCATTCCTCTGCACCACTGCCCCTCTTTACCCCCACCTCTTTCCTCTCTTCCTCCTTCTTCTCCCCAACCCATTTCTTGGCCCCCTTCCTCTCTCTCCCCAGTTACCCATATCTCAAAGGAACATAGACCATGACGGCAGAAAAGACCAGAGGCCCATCAGTATGCCCATATTCACTACAATGCGGGAACCTTCCTGACTACTGTTCCTCAGGTACTAACCCCCCGTCCTATCCCCATGCTCCTCTCTTACCTTGTAACCCCAGGTGACAACTATTCTCTTCATCATGTCCCATGCCTGCTTGAATCCCTTGACTGTGTTTGCACCCACCACCTCAGCTGACAGACTGTTCCAAGGTTCCACCACCCTTTCTGTAAAGTAGTACTTCCTCACGTTCCTCCTCAACCTCCCTCCTGTTAATTTCCACTTGTGACCACGTGACCTTGACTTGGTTTTCACGGTAAATAATTCCCCACAGTTTACCTTGTTAATTCCTTTAAGGAACCTGAAGATTTCTACCATATCTCCCCTTTCATTTCTGGTTTACAGTAAATACACATTTAGTGCCTTCAGGCATGCCTCATAGGATCTACCCTGTTGGACCTGAATAATTTTTTTGTTACTCTGTACTGCACTGTTTCCAACCTACCCCTGTCCTTTCTGAGGTGAGGGCTCCAGAACTGGACACGGTACTTCTGGTGAGGCCTCACCAGGGATCTGTATAGAGGAAGTATTACTTCTTTTCTTTTGGTATCAATACCTCTCCCGATACATCCCAGCATCCTATAAGCCTTGTTATAGGCCTTGCCGCACTGGCTTGTTGTTTAAGGAAGTTACTGATAACTCCTAGATCCCATTCCTCTTCTGTAGTACTAATTCTCACCCCACCCATTCAGCACTCAGTCTTGAGGTTCCTTTTCCCTAGGTGCATTACGTTGCACTTTCTGGCACTGAATTTTAACTGCCTGACCTTTGCCCACCCCTCTAGATTTTGTAGGTCCCTCTACATATCCCTTATTCCCTCATCACTAGTGTTATCTGTGAAGAGACACAGCCTGCTGTAGATTCCCTTACCTTCTTGCACTGTGTAGAATGTGTTAGGTTACTGGTATTGGCTATCCCTAAATCCTTTTTCTAGTCAGATACAGTGACCTTGACCACTCCCCAAGTCTGTATTTAGCCCTTGGGTTCTTGCTGCCAGTGTGCAAGACCTGGCACTTTTTAGCACTGAACCCCAGTGGCCAGACCATCTCTCTGGCTTTGCAAGGTCTCGTATAGCCACATGCCACTACACAAAAGATTACAAATGCTAATGACTCACATTTTGCAGATATTTCATACAAAAAAAAAAAAAGACAAAGGCAACTTTTGGAATGTTATTTAAAATTTAAAAAACATGGACACAATCTTATCTTTCAGTATAGGCATGACCTCTATGTAGATCTGTAATTATGATTCTTTTAGTATGGTATTTATGCACAGATCCACAATGCTAGTTATATCCAAAACAGGTGATGGGCCCTAGACAGCTGTGTTTTTCACCAGTTTATCATCCAAATTCATAAAGATACAGTTATTCAATAACAAATCCAAGTTAAGTTTATTCATCTGGAAGAAAGTCCAGTTTAGTTGAGTCCTGTTAAATAAGAAATGGCACTGTACACAGGGTTATGTGCATCCTAGAAGTGTAGTCAATCCATAACATGGCTATCTAACAAAGAAACAGACCTATTACAGCAACATAAAAAACTATGTATGAACAAACCTCTCAACCTCTTTACATTAAAATGCACAGCACTGGCCTTCAAAATTCAAAGCAAATAGCCAAAATGTGTAGCACTCACTTATTTTGAAGAATAATATGTCTAAGAATGATGGGCCCCATTTAATACAGTGTTTCTATCAAATTAGTTCAGAACAGCTTTAACATTATGAGGAACATCAGTAAACCTTTGTGGAGTAAGGGTATATAGAAACATAGAATTTAACGGCAGATAAGGACCGATAGGCCCATCTACTCTGCCCATTTCTCTATCTTCTAAAGAGATACCGCTGATCATACTTTATCATTCGCTTTACTTCCTCTTTTGTCTATGTCTATCCCATGCAGTTTTGAATTCCCCCACTCACTTTACCCCCACCAGCTCTGCTGGGAGGCTGTTCCATGCTTCCACCACTCTTTCTGTAAAGAAGTACTTTCTCATGTTGCTCCTTAGTCTACCCCCTTCTACCTCATGTCATGCCTTCTTGTTCTGGAGCTTCTCTTTAATTGAAAGATGCTACCCTCTTGAACCTTGTTTATTCCCTTCAGGTATCTGAAGGTCTCTATTATGTCCCCCTTTCCTCCAGGGTATACACATTGAGTGCCTTCAGTCTCTCCTAGTAAGTCTTTTGGTGTAGGCCCTGCACCATTTTTGTTGCCCTTCTTTGTACTGCCTCCACCCTGTCTATATTCTTAGAGATGTGGCCTCCAGAACTGGACACAGTACTCCAAAAGATGTCTCACCAATGACCTGTACAGTGGCATCACCACCTCGGTTCTTCTGCTTGTGATCCCCCCTATCTATGCACCCCAGCATCACACTGGCCTTCTCCACAGCCTTAGCGCATTGTTTGGCCACCTTTAGATCATCCGATATGATCATGCCCAGATCCCTTTCATGTTTGGTTACTGATAATAATTCCCCTCCCATCATGTAATCCTCTCCTGAGTTCCTGCGCCCCTAGTGCACGATTTTGCACTTCTTTGCACTAAATCTTAGCTGCCACACTCTGGACCATTCCTCCAGTTTAGCTAGGTCCTTCTTCATTTTTTCCACTCCTCCTGGAGTGTCTACCCTAGTACAGATCTTAATGTTGTCTGCAAAGATGCATACCTTTCCTTCCAGCCCCTCCTCAATGTCACTAATGAAGATATTAAACAGGGCTAGCCCAAGAACTGATGCCTGTGGCACTCCACTGGTCACACTCCCTTCGTCGGATTTAGCTCTGTTTATCACCACCCTCTGTGTTGTATCTGTTAGTCAATTTGCAACCCAGTTCACTACCTTGTGTCCCAGTCCCAAGCTGCCCAGCTTGTTCACCAGTCTCCTATGTGAACTGTGTTGAATGCCTTGCTAAAGTCCAGGTAGGCCCCGTCTACCAATCCCCCCTTATCCACTTCCCTCATCACCCAGTCAAAGAAATCTATCAGATTTGTTTGACATGACTTCCCTGATGTGAATCTGTGCTGCCTCAGATCTCGAACCTTGCTTGTTTCAAGGTGCTCCATTATCCTTTCCTTTAGCAGTGATTCTATAATTTTTCCCACCACTGAGGTCAGGTGACAGGTCTGTAGTTTCCAGGGTCTTCTCTGCTCCCACTGAGTGTAATATTCATAGCGTAATGCAAAATTCATAGTAATGGAGAGGTATGTGCATGAAATACTATAATCAAACATTTTTTGATATCTGTTAAAAAGTCAGATAAATTAATACCTTTCCTACATTATACTTTTTGCCAATGCAGTATTTTAAAATTGATAGTGCAGAGGTTAAATAAAGACATTTGTCATTTTTGAGAAAACTCTGAAAAACATATTTAGACCAAATTCAGCTTATACAGTACGTTAAATATTCCCTGCATTTTTTTTTTTAGTTGTTTAACCAGGAGTAGCACACTAAGCTGAAAGCTTTTTTACAGGAGCGGCTGGGAGCACAGGGAAGCTAGGTGACTTGCTCAGGGTCACAGAGTATGCAAGTGGAAGCTGTGGGATTCAAACCCAGGTCTGGTCTGCTGGATGTCACCAGATCTGCAGCTCAGAGCCTTAAACCACTGCGCTATACTGCTTCCTCTTCACAGTGTTCTACATTACCAAGTTAATCTGCATAGAAACAGGATCACTGTCCTCCAGAGTTCATCTGCTGATGCTGCTTAATTCTGTTTCTTTCACGTAGCTTTTAACCCCTCTGGAGAACCTGCACCCATCCTCACCTCCCCCTTGCTGGCACCCACCTCCCACAGACCCACTTGGAGTAAGTCCCCACAGCTTCCCCCCTGTCGTGGGGTTAGAGGGGAAGGGTCGTCCTCCCCCACTCCAGATACATGATCCACAGTTACTCCAGGCATCTGGATGTTGGCGCAAATCTGGGGTGGGGTGCAGGGCAGCGGTCCACCTTCAGGTCCCTTTTCCATTTTCTTCCTGGTGCCTCTGCTGCAGCAGCATGTCAGGATGTGTGTGTGGAGGTGTACACATCCTACAGAACTGCAGCCCCTCCCTCAAGTCAATCATTTGCCTACATTACCACTGGGCCTGTACCTGGTGGCAGTCAAAGGCCAAGTTAGCTGGCCACCACTCCCCAGGAGAAGGAAGCAGTCCCTGGGACCCTCAATCCTCTTCCACCCTGATGACCCCTGGCAAACTGTGCTTGCTCCCAAACATGGTCCACTGGCATGGCAGGAGGTAAGGTGTTCAATGCCTCAGCTCTCCATGACATCAGGCTGGGCTGATGCTGGTTAATTCTTTCCTGAAATCATAATCCTTTGTTTGTGACATCACAGTTCACTGTCATGGGCAGGATTATGATGTCACCAGTACTGTGATTTCAGCAAAACATTAAACAGCATGAGTAGGTCAACAGTAAGGGAACAAGGATCCTGTTTGCATGTAAATAAACCTATCAATAAAGACGGCATGAAACACATTTAGAAAATCCATAGAACATAAGCAGAATTGGGTCTAAACATTTTTTTTAAAGTTTATTAAAAGTGACAAACTTACTTCAACATGGTTCCACTACATGATTTCATAATATTAAATGAATGCAGCAAAAATGAACAAAAAAAAGCTTAATTAACAAGGAAATGATATGTGGAAGAGCCGGTTGCTTGTTTTTCCTATTCATACTAACCTGAATAATCCTGCCCATTTCTTCAGCAGAGTTTCATTATACTGATCTCTTATTTCATGTAAAAGATCAAAAAGTCGATTCACTGGGAAGCCATAACCCTAGATAACAGTTCAAAAATGAATATTTAACTGAAGTAATATCTAGATGCATAAAGAAATATTACAACTGCACAATGTCCCATCTTTGAAAGACTACCCACATACAGTTTTGTTAAAATTGCCCTTGTTGAAGAAACAGTTTAGAGCACTAGTTATATTATATTGCCAGCAGATAACTGTTTCAGAACCTTGAAAAAAAAAGTACAGTTACGTAAGAACATACCGTAACAGTAGATCTTTGAGAGAGGCTCTTGCAGTAGGTAATTACATATAGGACTGACGCCGGCAGGTGGCAGGACCCCACGGAAAAATTTCTAGCTAGCAGTCCCTGGCGAGGGACCGCCCCCACGTAAGGTGACCGGCGTCAGGAGATGTCGGTATAAAGGGGCTTCCCTGACACCCACCTTCCAGTTCTTTCCTGCCATGGGCAAGAAGGCCGGACGAGAGAGGAGTGGATATTTCCTTCACTGGAAAAGGAGCTGAAAAAGCCTAGGGGGATGGAAGGCGGGAAGGTATTACCTACTGCAAGGGCCTCTCTCAAAGATCTACTGTTACGGTAAGTTCTTATTTAACTGTACTATCTTACTCGAGGGGCTCTTGCAGATAATTACATATAGGACTGAATCCCAAGCAGTCTGGAAGAAAGAGAGGACCGGAGGAGGAAAACTACTCCAAAAGAAGTTCTAGTTGTGCGAGCCTCAAGACAAGAGGCTCTGCAGAACAGCCAGCCAAGCCTGCTCTATGGTGAGAGGCAACATCCAAACTGTAGTGTTTAGTAAAGGTATGGACAGAAGTCCAGGTGGCGGCAGCACAGATGTCTGCCGCAGACACATTTTTGAAACAGGCCACTGAGGCAGCTACTGCTCTGGTGGAGTGGCCTCTTACATGACCCGGTAGGGTCTTGTTATATTTGTCATAACAGAAAGTGATGCAATGAGCCAACTATTTAGACAGGCATTGCTTGGAAACAGCATTGCCTTCCCTTTTATGAGCAAAAGAAATGAACAATTGGTCAGTCTTTCTGAGATCCTTTGTCCTGTTGGTATAGTATCTCAGAATCCGGTGGACATCCACAGTATGGAGTAAATACTCCCCTTGATTAGAGTACTGCGTAAAAAAGGCAGGCAACTCTATGGACTGATTCAGAGTAGACTCAGCTACTACTTTAGGAAGAAACTTAGGATTCGTGCGAAGAGCAACTCGTTCCTTGTGAAAATCAAGTATGGGACTTTGCATCAGGGCCTCTAGAGCTGGAAATTCTCCGAGCTGAAGTAATAGCCACCAGGAATAGAGTCTTCCATGAAAGGAACTTCAAATCCATAGAAGCTGCAGGTTCGAAGGGAGGGAGAGTAAGTTTCTCGAGAACAAAGTTCAAGTCCCAAGGGGAAGCAGGAGTACAGATGGGGGTCCTCAGATGGAGGACCCCTCGGAGAAAGGTCTTAGAGACCTCCAATTGAGTGAAAGCTTTGTCTGCGAAGGGAACATGATAGCCGAGATGGCCGCCATGTGTACCTTCAGAGAAGAATGACTGAGACCCAGGTCAAACAGATGACGTAGATACTCTAGCAGAAGCCCCGCTGAACAGGAGAAAGGTTCCACGTCTTTGGAAGCAGCCCAGATAGTGAATCTTTTCCACTTCATGGCATAGGTGGATCTGGTGGAGGGTTTTCTGGCCTCCACCAAAATCTCCGCCACTTTGGGAGACACTCCAAAACGGGATTGGGCTAAGTCTGCAGGAGCCATGCATGCAGAGGAAGGGATTTGAGGCCTGGATGGACCAGGGCCCCCGATCCTGGGTCAGTAAGCCTCGAGAGAGAGGAAGAGGAAGAGGAGGATCCTCTGTGTATTGTTGTAGAAGAGAGAACCAAACTTGCCTGGGCCAGAAAGGAGCGATCAGAATCATACGCGCTCCTTCTGAAGCTAGTTTCTGCAAGACTTGTGGGATAAGTGGAATTGGGGGAAAGGCACAGACGAATCTGTCCTTCTAGTCTAGAGACAGAGCGTCGCTCCAAAAAGCACCTCACTCTGGAACGAGCGAGAAGATGACGGGAAGTTTTGCATTTAGAAGAGAAGTGGACAGATCGACCTGTGGTGTTTCCCAAAGTCGGTAGATATTGTCTAGGACCCCTTGGTCCAGTTCCCACTCAGAAGAGCGACTTAGCTTGTCTGCAAGGGTGTTGTCGACTCCCAGAATGTGAATTGCCGTGAGGTGAAGGTTGTGTTGTGTTGCCCAATCCCAAACCCTCATTGCCTCCCTGCAAAGAGGGTAGGACCGAGTCCCTCCCTGTTTGTTGATGTACCACACCACGCACATGTTGTCCATCTGGATGGCTAGGTGGCCGGGAAGGATGTATTGGTGAAGGGCTTGGAGAGCGTACAACCTGCCCAAGCTCTCGAGCACACTGATGTGGAGAGCTTGTTCTAGATTTGGACCAGGAGCCCTGGGTCCGATGAGGGCCTACATGGGCTCCCACAACCTTCGCCCGGCGCCTGTGGTTGGAGTCTGGGAGGGGAGGACGAAGAAAGGAACTCCCCAAAACAGGTTCTCTCTAACAATCCACCATTGCAAGTCTCGAAGCATCGGTGAGGAGACCAGAACTGGGTGATCTAGGTCGTCCACTAGTTGATCCCATTGGGAGCGTAGAGTCCACTGAGAAATTCTCATGTGGAGTCGAGCGTGAGGAACCGTCGGTATAGCAGCCGCCATGAGTCCGAGAAGGCGAAGGACCGACCTCGCAGAGACCGTCCTGCAGTCAGACAGCAGACTTATTTGGGTCTGGAGGGTGGACGCCCTGCCCGGAGGCAGGAAGGCCTTGTCCGTGGTCGAATCGAGAATCACCCCAATAAATTGTAGTCTCTGGGATGGGACCAGATGAGACTTGGAATGGTTGATGGT
The DNA here is from genome assembly GCA_016271365.2 of Neoceratodus forsteri. NCBI lineage: Eukaryota > Metazoa > Chordata > Ceratodontiformes > Ceratodontidae > Neoceratodus > Neoceratodus forsteri. Next base: position 456,236,981 of record CM028135.1, on the reverse strand, counting down.
AATATCCAGGCAGGTAAAAACCTGATGGGTAAGGGAGAGGCAAGGCAGGAGTTCCTCCCTGGACGGGGCCGCCAGGAGCCAGTCATCCAGGTACAGGAAAACCTGCACTCCCCTGGTATGCAGGTGGGCCGCCACCACGGCCAGGCATTTGGTAAACACTCGGGGGGCCGAGGATAGATCAAACGGGAGCGCATTGAACTGGTAGTGGTCCCCCTGGAACGCAAAACAAAGGTATCTGTGATGAGATGGGCGAATGGAAATGTGCAGATAAGCATCCTGCATATCCACAGCACAAAGCCATTGACCCGGCCGGAGGAGGGGCAGAAGACTCTGCAAAGAGAGCATCCTGAATCTTTTGTATTCTACGAAAAGATTCAGGGAACTGAAATCCAAAATTGGTCTGAGATCTCCAGTCTTCTTTGGGACCAGGAAGAAATGGTAATAGTAACCCGTCCCTCGCAGATGAAGGGGGACGGGCTCTATAGCTTGCTTCAGCAGGAGAGCCGAAATTTCCTCCTGGACCAAAAGAAGATGTTCCCGTGAATACAATGACTTCGGGAAGGGGGGGTTCTGAAGAAACTCTTATCGAGTGCCCCTCTGTTATTAGCTGGAGCACCCAAGAATCTGTGGTTATCCTCTCCCATCCCGGAAGGTGGAGGGAAAACCTCCCTCCTACCGGTTCCTCCGGAGAGTCCGGAGGCAGTGGGAGAGGAAAGGAGTCAGGTGGTGTGGGGCAGCGCCGCAGCTGAAGCACCCGCTGCTTTTTGAGGGGGGGGCTTAGCAGCTGTGGGGGCCCGGTGTTTTGTGGCCCACCTTCCTGTGGTTTCGCCTTTGGCCGATTCCATCTGCGAAAGGGATGGTGCTGCTGCTGATGGGGACGGTACATGGAATCAACCGACTTCAGTGCCGCTCCTCTTCAGAATCGGTGGTGATGTCCTTGACATCACCCGCGAAGCACCGACCCCTGGAAGGGTGCTTCTGATAGCAGATTGCACCTCCGGGACCAACCCTGACACGGAGCTAGCATGACGCCGTAGGCTCACGGCGTAAAGCTGAGCTCCACCCAGCAGTGTCCACTGCATCATATGTCGCACGAAGCATGTGGCGACTGGCCGAACGAGCAGAGCGGACAAGATCAGCCAACTCCTGCTTGACTTGGGAGTCAGGCAAGGAGTCCACTTTGGCTTCCACCTGAGTCACAATGGCCTTCTGGTAGTCCCCCATATGCCGACATAGTTCAGGGCCCTGATCCCCAGCGTGGAGGAAGAAAAAAATTACTCACCTTAGTAATGTTGATTCTTCTCATGGAGTCTTGCTATATTCTGACATATGCAGTGAGTCCCAACCTTCGAACTGCCCCGGAGATGAAAGAGTTAACTTTCTATGCCAGGCATGGAATGCTGAGCTCGAGCTCGGTTGAGACTCTGTCTGTTGTTCTTCAAACTCAAACCGTCAGATCTTTACGAGCTAAACTCACTAAGGTCCTGTGTGGAAGCTGTAAACCTACACTAGCCAACTGGCTACTAAACATAAAACACATTTTGGTCCCAGAACAAAGACTCAAGTCAGGAGACCCAAAAATGAAAAAACACACCAACAACTCACCCCAAGAAAGAAGGGGTGAAAACAAAAAGGTGGGCACCTACTAAGTGCCAACACTGCACTGCCCACCCACATCCCAAAAACAGAGATTCTGAGAGGGGCAGGCAGGGGAGGTCAGAATATAGCAAGACTCCATGAGAAGAAACAACATTACTAAGGTGAGTAATTTTTTCTTCAAACACCATGAAGTCTTGCTATATTCTGACATATGCAGACTACCAAGCAGTACCTCCATGGAGGAGGGACAGAACCTACCTAGAAATAGGCTCTGAAGCACAGCTGTGTGAACCGAGCATCACTCCTAGTCTGGATGTCCAGGGAGTAATGCTTGGTAAAAGTGTGAACTGTTTTCAGGTAGCTGCTTGACATATCTGTAGAATAGGATGTCCCTGGCAGCCAGGAAGCAGCTGTACCTCTGGTAGAGTGAGCCTCAGGCCTGAGGGAGGAACCTTACCCAGTTTCTCATAGCAAAACTGGATACAAGAGACAATCCACCTGGTAATGGATTCTTTAGTGGCAGGTTTCCTTTACCAACCTCACCATAAGTGAGGAACAGTTGGAGGGAGTCAAACCTGTGACCCTTGGTACGCTCTATGTAGTAGCTAAGGGCTCTTTTGACATCCAAACTGTGCAGCCTCCTCTCGCCAGAGGAGGAATGGTCAGTGAAGTACACTGGAAGAGACATAGATTAAGGTGGAAATCTGAAACCACCTTAGGCAAGAACTTCCTGTTAGTCCTGAGGACCACCTTATCTCTATGAAAGGAGATAAAATCAGGCTCCACTGACAAAGCTTGTAATTCACTTATGTGCCTGGCAGAAGTGATGGCTACCAGAAACACAGTCTTCCAAGTCAAGTACTTAAGCTTTGCTGAAGATAAAGGCTCAAAAGGGGGTTGCATAAGCTGAGCAATGCAAACATTGAGGTCCCAGGCAGGGGCGAGGTCCCTGAATGGAGGGTTGGTGTGAAGCAATCCCTCGAAAAACTTGGAGAATACAGGGTGAGCTGAAAGAGAAGAGGGCTTACCTGCTGAGATAAAAGCAGACACAGCTGCCAGATGCACTTTCAGTGTAGCTGGTCTGAGCCCCAAGCTATTTAAGTGGACCATGTAATCAAGGACTGTGGGCAGATCAGCAGATTTTGGGGAAATATGCTTCCCAGAGCACCATATGGAAAATCTTTTCCATTTTGAATTATAAGTAGCCCTGTTGGAAGGTTTTCTAGAAGCCTTCAGGATATCCATTACACCCTGGGAGAGGTGTAAATTAACTCTTCAAGAACCAGGCCTTGAGATTGAGAGATTTGAGGTTCGGGTACCAAACCCTCCCTTGAGCACAGGTTAACAGGTTGTAATTCCTGGGAAGCCACAGGGGAAGATGAACTGCTAAGGACAGTAGGAGTGGATACCAGGGCTGTCTGGCCCAGTCTGGAGCAATCAGGATCATCTTGCAGGGTTGAGATCTGATTTTGACTAGCACTTTGAATAGGAGAGGAAGGGGAAAGCATAGAGAAACTTCCTTCCCAACTGAGAACAAAGGCATCCAGGGGACTGAGCCCAACACTGGGGGCCTGCAGCAAAAAAGGGAGAGTTGGTGATTGTCTGGGGCTGCAAAAAGATCTATCTGCGGGGTGCCCCATCTGGAAAATATCACCTCCAAAACCAGGGGGTCCAGTGACCATCCGTGATGGCCCTGGGAAATCCTGCTGACAGTATCTGCCAGGACATTGTCCTTGCCTGGGAGGTGAACTGCCATGAGGGAGGTGTTCAGGGAGTAAGCCAGAGACCACAACTTCATTGCTTCGGTGCACAAAGCCGTAGACCGAGTGCCTCCTTGCTTGTTGATGTACCACATTGTGGTGGTGCTGTCTGTTCTGACCTGTACAACTCTGTTCTGAACAGATTTGGAAAAAGCTTGAAGTGCTAGAAATACTGCTCTGAGTTCCAACAGATTGATATGGAGCAGAGATTCCTGAGGGTACCACTAACCCTGGGTGGTGAGGTTGCCCATGTGAGCCCCCCACCCCAAGAGGGAGACATCTGTAGTAAGGATTAAAGAGTGAGACTGAGTGACAAAGGGAACCCTTGTCTCAGATTGCTCTGGTCCTGCCACCACTGGAGAGCCTGGATCAGGGTTCGAGTTACTGGGATCAATTTGGTCAGAGGGTCCTTCCTTTGAGACCAAAAGGCTCTCAAATGGAACTGAATGTCCCTCATCTGAAATCTTGCTCCCTGCACTACTGCTGTAGAAGCAGCCATGTGCTCCAGGAGCTGTAGAAAATGCCTTGCTGGTCGAGAGACCTGCAGGGTGAATGAGGAGGCCAGAGAGACCAGTGTCCTTGCCCTGTCCAGGGGAAGGAAGACTCTGGCCTTTACAGTGTCTAGCTCTGCACCTAAGAAGGTGAGGAGCTGGACAGGCTCTAGTACTGACTTTGGAAGATTTAGAAGGAAACCCAAAGAAGTGAGCAGTTGCTGAGTTATCTGTAAGTGTAACTTGACTTGGTCTGGGGACTGGCCTACTATGAGCCAGTCGTCCAGGTAAGGGAAGATGGCAATCTTCTGCCTTCTTAGAAAAGCAACTACTACTGCCAGGCATTTTGTGAATACCCTTGGAGCAGAAGTGAGGCCAAATGGCATTGCTCTGAACTGATAATGGCCTGAGGGCAGCTCGAACCTAAGGTACTTTCGATGGGAGCTTCTGACAAGAACATGGAAGTAGGCATCCTTGAGGTCCAGGGACACTAGCCAGTCCCCTGGCCTTAGAGAGGGTAGAATAATTCCCAGAGTCACCATTTTGAATTTTGGTTTTAAAAGGTGCTTGTTTAAGTATCTGAGATCCAGGATGGGACGCCATTCTCCTGTCTTTTTTGGGGTAAGGAAGTACCTGGAATATAACCCTTTGCCCTGGTGTAGGGGTGGAACCCTTTCCACAGCTCTGACAGCTAGGAGGGAGGAGACCTCTGCCTCTAAGGCAAGTGCCTCTGATGGATTTGCAGGTGGAAAGGATCTGGTTCTCATCTTTGGAAACTTTTTGAAGCTGAGAACCAGTCCCTGGCTTACTACTTCCAGGACCCACCTGTCTGATGTTAGAGACTCCCAGTCCTGGACAAAGTAAGCTAGCCTGCCCCCTACAGGTAGCTGAGAATCGGCCCTGGCAACCCCATCAGGGTGCCTGTTTGGCAGGGGCTTTGGGCTGAGGGGTGGAAGCAGGTCTGCTTGTACCCCGTCTGCCTCTCCCTCTAAAGAACCCCCTCTGGGCATAAGCAGAAGAGGAGGCCTGGGCTTGGTAAAAAGGCCTATGAAAGGGCCTGCCCCTGCCCCTGGGAAGCTGCCTTTGAGGAGTGGCCTGCCTTTCCTTGGCCTGTGCACTCCTATAAGTGGTCCTATACTGTCCATTTTCTTCATGTAATTCTCTGTTTGCTCCTCGAACAGAGAATTACCCACAACAGGAAAATCCATGACCTTAGTCTGGGTATCCTATGACAGGCTACTACATCTGAGCCAAGCCATTCTTCGAAGTGCCACAGATGTAGCCATGACTCCAGAAGACACATCATTGGAGTCCACTGCAGCATGGAATTGCACCTTGGATGCCTCAATACCATCAGAAGCCACCTGCTCCAGCTTCTTGGCAAGCTGGCCAGGGACCTGTTTTGCTAGGGCCATAACAGTGTCCCATCTGGATTTCTGATACCTAGCAGTATAGGCCATATAATTGGCCTGTCTGAGTCCCAAAGATGCTGCCATGTACTGTTTCTTTGCCATGGCATCAATCTTCCTGGAGTCCTTGTCCGGGGGGTGTGAAGCCAAGGGAATGTTTGCCTTATCACAGACTGAAGCCTGCACTACCCCAACATGGCTGCATTGTTGTGTAAGGAACTCCGTGTCAGAGCCTGACAATGTATACCTCTTGTCCATTCTCTTATCCACAGGAGGTATAGTGTTAGGAGTCTTCAAAATCTTAGATGTCTCTTTCCCAAAAGATTTGTGCAAGGGAATAGACAGCCTCCTAGACTCTGGGATATCCATCATTTCCACATAGTCAGACTCCTCCTGGTCATCCACAGCTTCTTCCATAGGAAGCTGGAGGGTTTCAGCCACTTTTTTATAAAACATGAAATGGGAAGGGGACTCAGAAAGCCTAGGAGGAGAAACCCCTGAAGGTCTGTCTGGGGAGATGTCCGGGTCAATGGGCACATCCAGACTTTCAAATCCACATTCACTTTCCTCATACTCCTCTTCCTCCTCCACCAGTTCATAAAATTCCTCTAATTCATACTCTTGAACCGGTGGAACCGGCTGAACCAAGCGCCTGCCTAATGGTGCCGGTTCGGTCGCAACCACGGAAAGCGACTGGACAATTTTGATCGCTTTGGCTATCTCTTCAGCGGTTGCAGAGGAAAGTTTTGGCCCCACACCAGCTGATTTTTCTTTTCTAGTTCTTTTAGTCGAACCGATTCCTCAGAATCGGCTCTCCTTGCCCGAAGAAGTCTCGCCTGGTCAGAGGGCACTCTTCTGGTTCGGTTGAACTGAACCGGCTGGCCATCCAGGTCAGCGGACTTTGGCCTCCCTTTCCTGAGCCTACCAGCTCTCTTATCTAGGGTAGCTGCAGGAAATTTGCAAATCTGGCAGTCTGCATTGAGGTGGTCAAACCCCAGACAATAAACACAGGTGTGGGGTCAGCCTTGGCAAAGGCTTCCCCACACACACTACAGTGTTGAAACCCAGTGGGTCCGGTTTTTCTTTTGGGTTTCTCAGACATAATGCCAGTCCTAACCAAACTTACCCTTTTATGGCAATCCACCAGGCAAGACCCTCTTATCGGTTCCCAACCGTGTCACGGGTCGTGGAAAAAAACGTAATAAAATCCGTTTTTTTTAGAACCGATAAGAACCGGTAACCATGCTCTAAAATACACAATTTGAGATTTTAAACAACTTGACTGGTTCAAGCTGAACCGATAAACCGTTTACAAGTTCCACACAGAATACAATAAAATAAAACCTATCTAGTACTCACAATACCACAGACAGAGACTGAACAGACAGGTTACGGTTTAAATTCGGTCGAAAACCGAGAAAAGCGGTACTTTAACCGACAAACTGAACCAAGCAGCAGGAGAAATCTCCGGAGCGACTGTTCAGTGAGGCGGAGTAAAGAATCTGACGGTTTAAGTTTGAAGAACAACAGATAGAGTCTCAACCGAGCTCGAGCTCAGCATTCCATGCCAGGCATGGAAAGTTAACTCTTTCATCTCCAGGGCAGTTTGAAGGTTGGGACTCACTGCATATGTCAGAATATAGCAAGACTTCATGGTGTTTGAAGCATAAATCTTTCTCCCATACTGGTCCAGAAGGTGCGATTCCTTATCAGGTGGTGACGAGCTAAGATGTTTGGGGTTTGCCGACCGGCCGTGAGTGGCGCTAATCACGACCAAGTCGGCATGAGGGTGAGAATCCAGGAAATCAACACCCTCTGGAGCCTGATATAGCCTGTTCGACTTCCTAGGAAGTGGGGCTAGAGCCAACGGCTGTTTCCATATTGTGGTAACTAGGTCGGTGTGAGGCTCTATCCAGGGTGGCATCAAGGTAGGAGCTGTCACGGGCAGATCCAGATGTTCAGCGAGTTTCAGACGCTGAGGATCTGGTTCCAGGGAGTGCCACTGATGAATCTCCTGGATCTTCCTAAGCAACTCCGTAAAAGAGGGATCCTCGGAGGAGACTTCGAAGGAGTCCTTGGCCTGGGCTTCGACGGAGAGCGTGGCTCGTCATCTCTCTCGGAGCAACCGTCGGAAGAATCCGAGGAGTCCGAGGGTGAAGAGGAGGATGAAGAGGAAAAGGACTCCCTTTCCCGACCCGGGGGAGGAACGGACCCCTTGGGAAATCCCCGGAGAAGTGTGTCCTGCTCTTCTCTGGATCCAGACGGAAGAACCCTGGAATCCAGAGGTGGTGAGGGAGTGTGCGACCGGACGCGGCGGGAACCTGGGACGGCACTGTCCGCCGGAAGGCGTGCTCTCACCTCTTTGGTGAGTTGAGCCTTGGCTCAGCCCACCAGGGAGGCCAGAGTCTCCTGCAGGTCCACCGCGGCATGAGGCGGTGGAGGAAGAGGAGATGGGGGATAAGGATACGGGTTGTAACCATATGGAGCATATCCAAAACCCGGCTGCAGGTAGCCCGGCATCGGGTACTGCGGCGTCGGGTACTGTGGTGCCAGATACTGCGGTCCCGGGTACACCGGTGTGGGATAGGATGGAGTGTACCCGGGAGCTGGGGGGGGCTGCTGGAGCAGACGACCCGGCCGGTGGCCTGACGGGCGAGTCCATAGTAGAGGGCCCGGAGAGGGGAGGGCCCGATGGGAGCGGGATGTCTCCCCGAGTCGGTGGCGCAGACAGGGCCAACGTTGGATAACAATAACGCGGAGGTGGCCGGGCGGCCGGGAGCCGGCGTCCGGGGAGCCAATGTCAGTCCAGGCACCAGGTGGCAGAAGGACTGACAGAGGAGGGAGATCCCCAGCTTCGCCCGGGAATGGAGGGAAAAATCCTGGGGTCGAGTTGGGAGACTCTGGTTCCCCAGATGGCAGCGAAGGCTGCGTGGAACCGGGTACGATGGATGTGGGGGGTCCGTCGTCGGTTCCTTCACCAGCCGCAGGTCGGACGAGCCGACGTGTGGCTTAAGGGCAAGCTCTCGGCGGGCGCCGGAGGAGCCGGCGTCCGACTTATGAGAGCCATCATCAGAGGCAGGTTGAGTAGAGGAATCAGCCTGGTATGGTGGAGTGGAGGCCGCGCGCCGCCACGAAGGGTCGGACGTCTTACCGGCCCTCTCCGGGTGGACATCGGAGGAGCCGACGCCCGGCTTACCGGAGTTGCCCACAGTGGTAGGCTGCAAGCCTGCAGCCGAACCAAGGGTGGAGGCCTCCAACTGCCCGGAGGTGCCCGCAAGGCCCGAGCGTGAGCCAGACGGGCGGGCCTACGCCCCCTCGGAAACTTCCGAGGCAGCCGTCGAGGAGCGGTCCCCCGGTGGGGATGTTACCTGCATCCCAGCGACTCCTAAGGAGACGCGTGGAGGAGCCCTTGTCCCGTGCCTCCCCTTCTCCTTCTTCCGATGGCCTTCGGGGGAAGTGGATGCCTGCCTCAGTTTTTTGAGCTCCTTCTCCATTGAACTCATTTTCTTCTTCAGAATATGGGCTTCCAGGGATTGCTGCCACCTTTTCTGGGTAGCCACGTTGAAACTGAGGCATTGCTGGCACTTCTCGACCGGATGATCAGGGCCTAGACAGAACAGACAGAGGGAGTGGCCGTCCTTGTGCGGTAGTTGGGCGCCACGCAAATCGCACTTATTCTTGTGCTCGAAGGGTGTAGGAGATGACATACACCGACGATTATACTGACGTTAGTCGAAAAGCAATAATTTTCGGTAAAAAACCAACGAAGGTAGGGCTGACGAAGCACGAACTTTTCCACGAGGTGCTGCACGAGCTAACGGTAGGAAAGAACTGGATGGCGGGCATCAGGGACCACTCCTTTATACCGTCTCCTGACACCGGTCACCTGACGTGGGGGTGGTCCCTCGCCAGTGACTGCTAACTAGAAATTTTTCCGTGGGGTCCTGCCGCCTGCCGGCATCAGTCCTATATGTTATTACCTACTGCAAGAGCCCTCTCGAAGTAAGATCAAATAATACATTGTCAGTGCTGTTTTAGCCAATCAGCTCATTGCCCTTTGAGTGAGGGCCCACTATCAATACCAGAAATGTTATTTGTAGGCTCTGAGTAAACAGAGTATTTCATAATGGGGAGTTCTTCAGAAATGTGAACAATATCTTGTTTTTTGTTTTTAACCCTTACAAATAATTTATAATATACTGTAAGTGTAAATCTCAAAATGGCCCAAGAGAGATTCAAGGCTGAGTTCTGGAGAGACTGTCACATTGAAACAAAGCAAAACAAGCATTTAACAACCAGTTTTTCATCTAAGAGAAAATGAAGAAGGGAGGAAAGGGGCCTGTCTCTATAACGGCACAAACAGGGTCATGGGAAGGGGGTAGGGAGGAGCTGGGGTACATGAATACAAGGTAGTATAGTACAAAACAGCAGAGGTGGAAGGGTATACAAATAAGAACAGAATCACACTGGAGGCTGATCTACTCAGGAAGCAGACGTTTGCTAATGACTTCAGGTAGCGGAATGCCCCAGTTGTAAATAACACCAAGCGTATCCTGCTCCTGTCGCCTTCCAATACTGGGATCAGCCTACGTATGATCATGCCCATAAGGATGGCCTAAAAAATTGGTTAGGGGCATGGAAGTGGCAAGACACTGTCTTGGTGTCACCCTTGACCATCCCTTGTGTGCTTGACTCGGACTTTTTTTTTTAGTAGCTTATTTACCCAGGATAGCCAGCTGATAAGCAACATCTCTATTTCAGTGTGGCTTTGCTTTTACCGATTCCTAAAACAGTGTTTTGTTCTACAGGGTTTTAACCCGTTATCTTTATTTATTTATTTATTTATTTTTATTTATTTATTTATTGCATAAGATCGGAATTACAATCCTTTGAGTCAAAGACTCTTTTGCAAAGGCTCCATGTCGGTTAGAGAGGGTGGAGGGAGTACAAAAATACAGAGGTTACAGAGGGTGGAGGGATTACAAAAATACAATGAACCAAACATTTTTCAGGTAGTAGTCAGGGAGAAACATACAATTAACAGTCAGCATTCTTAAACAGTACTGGCAGTGCAGTCCAGACGTTAACTTAGTTTACCAGAGACAGTGATATGCAGCTGGCAGGTTTCCATTAGTTAGGGATAGGAAGGAAGAGGATTCATAGGGTCGTGGAGGACCCTGAGTCAGTTGTTGGGGGAAAGGGGGCACGAGGAGGGAAGGGAAATTAGCCACAGTCACAGTTTGCAGTCTCAAGTAGGTGAACTTTGAGGCCTGCTTTGAATAAGGAAATGCTGTGGGTCTGAGAGAGCTGGGGAGGTAGAGCATTTAGCCAGAGGGAGCACGGCACCGAAAGATCTTTGGCCTAGAGATGTTCTACAGTGGGGACCTGTAATGTGGTGTTTGCTGCAAGCCGTATTTCACCTGTGGGGACAGGGCTGATTAAGGGAGGAGGCCAATGGGGCAAGCTGGAGATGTATTTTTTTTGCGAGAACGCAGGTGTGGAACTTTAGTCTGTTGGAAGTTTAACCAACCAGCCAAATCGTATAGGTCACGGGTATGGGTTAGCCTGTCACTGCCGGTGACTAGTCGGCAAGCTTTATTCAGGGCAGTGTTAATACTTCGTAGAGCGGTGGGTTCAGCTGATCCATATATCGTTATCCCGTAGTCAATTAGGGAGAGGATTGACGAGGAGACAGCTAAACGCATGGCCTGTGTGGGTAGGCAGTGTTTGAGTCTGTAGAGTATGCCCACTCTGGCGTTGACAGCTGAGGAGAGGTGTTGAATGTGACTATGGTAGGAAAGGGAGGTATCTAGTGTGATGCCCAGATATTTGAAGTTTGTTACGTGTTCAAGGGGGGTGTCTTGTGAGTTTAGGATAAGGAGGGTCGACTGCCTGTGAGGGCTTTGCCGGTGCGCAAAGATTATGGATTTAGTTTTTTTAAAGTTGATGATAAGGCGGTGTTCATTAAACCATGTCTCCAGCTCCCTGAAAAAACCCTGAAGGGCCAGTTGGAGGGTGCTTGGCTGTGGGTGTTTCCAGTATAGCACTGCATCATCAGCATAGAGAAGCAGATGACCACTGCAGGCCTGGGGAAGGGAGTTTAGAAAGAGGGTGAAAAGAAGAGGGCCGAGAATAGAACCCTGTGGGACACCAGAGTGCACATCTTTGCAGGAGGAGATGGTGGTATTTAACTTGACTTGTTGAGACCGGCCTGAGAGGTAGTCTTTGAACCAGGCCAAGTCTCTGGGACCACATTTAGTTTAGGGAGGACACGGATCAGCAGATCGTGACTGACCGTGTCAAATGCCTTGGTCAGATCCACAAAGATTGCTCCAGCGATAGAACCTTGGTCCAGTGCCTCATGGATGAAAGAGGTGAAGTCAGTGAGAGCAGTGACCGTACTACGGCCTGTCCGGAAACCATGCTGGGCCCGGCAGAGGAGTTTGTGTTTGGTTAGGTGTTCAGTTAACTGGTCCGAGACTATTTTTTCCAGAGCTTTGGAGAGAGGGGGGAGTATTGAGATCGGTCTATAGTTGCTTGTGTGCGTAGAGTCGCCACTCTTCAGAATGGGGGTGATTATGGCCCTCTTCCAGGTTGATGGAAACTGTCCATGGCAGAGAGAGAGGTTAAGAATTTTAGTAAGGTGGGGTAGTATGACATCCAAGTGTCAGCCGGATAAGTTTAAGATCAAGTGAATCACTGCTGTGACGAGAATTGCGATAGCTTTGGAAATGTAGTGTTTTGCCTCACGGCGGAGATGACTTCAGCCTAAAAGGTAATGGGTCTAAGCTACAGGGTGTGTAGGGAGGTGTGGGGGGGGAGGGTGGAAGAAATTAGGGGGGATATGGGAGAGGTCTGAGAAGGCGGAGTTCAGGCTTCTGCAATAGTGTAAGGATCTTGGGTGACATCGCCATTTATGGTGAGTTGTGAAGGGAAGGGGGAGCGGGATCCCCCATTGAGTTCTTTTATGTTGCTCCAGAATATTTTGCCGTCTCCCCAGGAGGTGGTATGGGTTTGTTGGTAGTAAGTGGCCTTAGCCTGTCGTAAAGCCCAGGTACATTTATTGCGGGCCACACGGTATAGCTGTCTATCCTGGGTGCGCTTGAGAGTCTAGGGCCTTATACCAGAGGTGATCCCTCTGTTGGAGCAGGTTCAGTAGTGAGGAGTGATCCAGGGGTGATTCTGGTTTCACAACTTGCTTGGTAAGGGAGCAATAAGTCGCAGGCTTTGTTGAATGTGGTTATGAAGTGGCGAGAGCTAGTCAGCTGACTGCGAGTGTAAATGGGGAGCCAGTTGCTGGTAGTTAGGTGTGCTTTGAGTTTCTGTAGGCCTCTTATTAACCTTCTGCATGGAGATTTTTGGGGCACGGGCACTTACCTGACCACAAGCAGGTCATCGGGAGTGGTCACTAATAGAATCGGGAGCACCGTGACCTGGGAGAGGTTTTGTGGCCTGTTGGTGAAAATAAGGTCTAAAAGGGTGGAGGTCCGATCTAGTGTCCCTTCTGGTTGGAGAGGTGACGAGTTGCAAGGTCAGACGCCAGAGCGATGTCTTTGAAGCTTGATGAGGCTGGGGATAGCCAGTTGACATTGAAGTCACCCATTAAGATGATTTCGCTAGTATTTGGTAGGTGGGAGACAATGTGGAGGATAGAGTCAAAGGCGAGTTTTTGGTTTCTGGGGGGGATATAGGTTGAGATGATGTGGAGCGTTTTGGAACCCAGGCTGAGTTTGACCGTTAATGTCTTGGCGTCATACTGCGGCGCAGGGGTGTGAACTACGGTAGCATGGAGAGAGGATTTGACATAAATTGCGCAGTCACCACCTCTCTTGCAGGCCCTATCGGCCCTGAAGAGGGAATAATTACTGAGGGGGACCGCATCATCGGGTATTCTGGTTGAGAGCCAGGTCTCCGAGAGGGCCAGAATATCCGGTGTATGTTGGGCAATTGAGCCTTGAAGAGGGGTAAGTTTTTTTGAAAGGCTGCATATATTTAGAGTAGCCAGCAGGAGATTGCCTCTAGGGTGTTTTGGAGATGCCTTGGCGCAGTGTGGTCCTGGGTTGGGGTGGATATTGCCAGATATGAATAGGAGTAGGAGGGTGTGCTGCAGCAGGGACAGCCTGCAGAGTTTGGATGAGTGACGTTGGGATTGGTAGGATGTGGGGTTTTTATTGCAGGAGGTGGGAACTGGGAGATTGGGAATGACACAAGCTAGGAGGGCGAGGGAAGTATGGGGATGGTTATGGGGTCTGTCAGGGGGTGGGGTTGAGCGTTTGGGGGGTGGGGCGCGTAAGGTACAATGTCTAGCATGAGAGGGAGTGAGGGTTATGGTGTAACATGTGGAATAAGCCAGCGTTTCCAATGGCTTGTAAGTGGGATATGGGAGGGCAGGGTCTGAAGTCAACATTGGTGGATAGTGATGAATGGAAGGTAGAGGTAGTGTGGTTTGGGTGCCTCTAGAGGGGTTGATTAGCTAGTAGAGGGTCCTGGAAGTCAGGAGGATTGTCAGTAGCAGAGATAACATTATGTAAGACATTTGTGATAGATGTGCAGCAGTGGCCACTGTGTTTACTTTGTATAACCTGCAGCTGGAAAAGTGAGCTGATAGGTTATTTAGCCACCTCACGTGACACCCCTTAGCTATAAGTTCGAGAGCCGACCAAGGGTGGTGGTGGGGCATGGGGCAGCCTCGAGCACCAGATTCTCGTATCAGAGCACAGTTTAAGGGCGCTGCAGCCGCTAAGAAGGCTACCAAAATGCGTGGAAGTCGGGGAGTTCTTTTTCAAGCAGTCGCGATTGCTTTCAGGTGAGGGCACAAAATTACCTTGCTGTGTGCTGTGCTGTAGGCAAGCGGGCAGGCTAGCGAGCTGCAGGAGGGCCTCAGGACTGGCCTCGCGACCTCCGGTCTCCTCGGGGAAGGGGGTGGTATCTGTGGGAGAGGGAGACACGGGGAATTAAATACACAGTGAGGGTAGACAGGTTAAGGATTAGGGTGGGCTGTTACAGGAGACAGAGAGACAAAGACAGGGCTGGCTGATCAAATTACAGAGCTCAGAAATCTGCACTCATATAACCCACAATGAAAAGTTTCCCACTCGCTAAGATGACTGCACATAGGTATAACCTAGTTAGCAATTAATACTGAAATCCCTCGAGATGTACATTTACTGAGTGAACATTCCTTTAGTCCAATAAAACAGTTGCTGAAATTGAGGAGAAAGAAAAGCTAGAATAGGGACAAGATATACCAGACTTTCACCCACGAAACACTTTTGCTACGTTGCTAACAATATGGCATCAAATAAGGCTCAGTAAATACATTCAGTTCAGCCTGAGCACCAGATCTCTGTATCAGAGCACAGTTTAAGGGCGCTTGCAGCCATTGGTAAAAGGCGCCAAAATGCGTGGAAGCCAGGGAGTCTTTTCAAGCGGTCGCGACTGCTTTCAGGTGAGGGCTCAAAATTACCTTGCTGTGTGCTGTGCTGTAGGGCAAGCGGGCGGGCTAGTGAGCTGCAGGGAGGGCCTCAGGACTGGCTCTCACGACCTCCTCGGGGGAGGGGGGTGGTATCTTGCTGTGTGCTGTGCTGTAGGGCAAGCGGGCGGGCTAGAGGAGCTGCAGGGAGGGCTCAGGACTGGCCCTTAGACCTCTGGTCTCCTCGGGAGGGGTATGTTGCTGTGTGCTGTGCTGAAAGTGCTGGCGGGCTAGCGAGCTGCCGGGAGGACCTCAGACTGGCCCTGACTCCGTCTCCTCGGGAGGGGGTGGTATCTTGCTGTGTGCTGTGCTGTAGGGCAAGCGGGCGGGCTAGCGAGCTGCAGGGAGGGCCTCAGGACTGGCCCTCGCGACCTCTGGTCTCCTCGGGGGGGGTGGTATCTTGCTGTGTGCTGTGCTGTAGGCGGGTGGGCTAGCGAGTTGCAGGAGGGCCTCAGGACTGGCCCTCGCGACTCGTCCCCTCGGGAGGGGTGGTATCTGCTGTGTGCTGTGCTGTAGGGCAAGCGGTGGACTAGCGAGCTGCAGGGAGGGCCTCAGGACTAGCCCTTGCGACCTCCGGTCTCCTCGGGGGAGGGGGGTGGTATCTCCTGGTTCTCAAGCCAGTGCTCTAACCAATAAACCACACTGGGGGGAACACACCAGCAGAAAATAAAGCAACAAGATATTACAATATATACAGTAAATAAAACTACAACACACAGAAAACAGAGATTACAACAATCATCAGCATATTAAGCAACTACAGGCAGATAGGCAACATCAGCAACCCAGCAACAAATCACATGCAGTCACAAATAGGACACAATCATGCTCATCAGAAGCTGTTTAGCTGAGGCAATACTGGCAGAACAGCTGTTGCCCAAGGTAAGGTTGTTCCATGCCTGGCAGAGTTGGTGACGGAAGGCAAGCTACCTGGAACTCAATTTCTGCCACATGACAATGAACCTGTTGCCAGCGTGCCAGCGAAGATGATGTGTGGGCAGAGCAGCACGGGTGAGAAGGGAGCACAGATAATCCACAGTGATGTTATAGAGGTGTTAAACCTATCGCGCAACAGTGTTCCCATTCACGCATAAATGTACGTGAATCACGTATAAAATTATGAAATTCACGTACATCTATGTGTGAAGGGGGTGCACTGCACGCAAAGGACTGCGTTCCTACATAGTGAATACGTGTACAGGCTGCTAGTAGGTGCACACCACATGCTTTTTTTCTCCCCAGTTACAGTACCTCCTCTAGCACCGACTGGTCCTTTCAGCAATTTTCCCTACCTCCTCTAGCACCGATTGGTTCATTCAGCAATTTCCCCTACCTCCTCTAGCACCGATTGGTTCGTTCAGCAATTTCCCCCTCCCATTACCCTGCAAGTCGAGCTGGCACGTTTTCACTCGGCAGTTAGGTGATGGACGAGCAGCTGGAGCCAACATCACGGTGGGATTAGCATGCGCGGAGCCAGGAGGTGACCTGAATGCTGTCGGCACCTTTTTCCTCTGGAGATCGATGAGCGGAGCCCCAACGAAGGATGGATCCTCTCAAACATACAGGTATGGGTCTGTCACACTCCCTCTCTCACTGCTGACTACTTGTCTTGCATTTACCATTAAAGACAGAGTGTGACTGCTGTAAGGCCCAAAGTGTGTTCCCTGCCTGACCAACTACTACTATACTCAACTGTCTGGGTGTTAGAAATCAAGACCAAACTGCCAATTGCTTTACCCACTATATGCGAGTTGCAGCCAGGACTGTAATCGTTGGGCATGGGACTGTGGCAGTGTTGTCTGTGGCACAAGCTGCTGGAAGCGGGAAGGGTAACTGGAGTTGCTACGGGGGGGGGGGGCAAATGTGCATGTTGTGGTGCAAGTGAGCCCAGGCCCAGAAAGTGGCTTGACTCAATTGTCTGGGTCTTTTTTGTTTGTTCTTTAATCTGTGAGTGATCAAGTTGTGGTCAGGAGAACTCTAGTCTCGAAATCGGAACCGAGTTGCAGGGACACAGATAAGGGGTTAAGAAATGAGTGGCAACTGTGGAAGTGGTGGGGTGGGCAGATTGTTCATTGTGGCTGTTTGGTTTGTGTGGCACAACAAAGTAGCGGGACCCTAACTGGAGTTGCTGCCGGAGGAGTCGCGAATGCACATGCTGTGTAGATCATCTATAGTGTGTGTGCATGCACTGTATGTCAGGGTGACCGAAATACAGTAGCAGGCCAGGTATATAGCAGACATATGCATCTGAAGCCCTGTCACTAGTGCAGCTGTGCAACTACTGGAGTTGTACTTGCTACTTCAGCAACGAGCATGCGCTTCTGCTTCTCTAGTATTTCAAATGGCCTGCACAGTTAACTTACACTAACTCTTTTTTCTACACTATGCTACCAGCCACTTAGTGTATCTAGTTTATCTACTACCTGCTCCAATACGGAATTACTAAACTAGCTGGTTGTTATGAATGTCTTAATGTTTGCTGGATATTTTTCTCTTGTCTTGCTGCCTTTTTTTTTTTTTTTTTTTAAACTGGACTAGTACTCTGGACAGCATGCATATTGTCTTAAAACTATACCTCCTGACATTTTTTAAAAGGGTACGATGTACCCTCAAATCTCATTTTGTACCCCTCAAAAATTCTGACAAGTGTGCGCTGCACCCTCTGTTATGTGGCTGTGGTGGGAACACTGTCCCCTAGCCTGTGGCCTTTGCCAGTATAGCAGGTTTTACAGTCTTTGCAGGTTGGAGGAAGTACAAGTAAACCCAGGGCAGGCACTGTCGGTGTCAACACCGAAAATGTTTATTTTTTCCTACTGTTTGGCAGTCTCCCTGCAAATCAAACTTGGGTCACTCCTGGGTTGGTTCAAGTTGCTTCCAGTAACACCCTGCCTACATGACCTATTCTACTCTGAGGATCGTGCACAGTTTACAGCGAAGTACATAAAATTATAATAGCATAGAGGGGTTCTAGTAAAATGTATAATTCCAAAATGGTTTATATTTAAGTGATAAGGTATGATGGGAAGGTAACCCGACCCCATGTGCCTCATAAGTGTGGTTCACAGTGAGGAGAGAATTACTGATCAATAATCCATCCCTAGGAGTTGCCTCTCCACTATGCAGCAGAACTTTCTTTTTTTTTTAACACAAGAAAGGTTTGTTATAGATGAGAGCAGCTGCTTCAGGCAAGCAGTGTCTGTGCATGACCCACGGTAGTCACATGGGTCCGGGACAATCAGAATGCTGGATTTCTGTTCTGAATTTTATAACTGTCAAAAGAATCCCAGGATGCTACTACAGCCTTATTATCAGTCCACCTGAGTCGGCATTAGTCTGTTTCAGTTCTGATGTCAGTTGGTGTGCACAACAGCCTTGACAAAGGAACTCACAGTTTACAGTCTTATACAACCAGACAGTTCCTACACCAAAATAAGCAGAGTATAATAAATGACTCTGAAACACATGGATTATAAGCATGCAAACTTCTTTGCAGTTATCTTATCACCAGTAAGGTATGAAGAGATGCTCCTTTAAGCATCAGTGACACTTTCTCATGCTTACAGTATGCATTCAAGTCATCAGTGTTGGATAAACACTGAAGATAAACAGAAGGAGCTGGTGTAATGTCTGAGCCAATGAAGGCATCTCCAGCAGAAAAAAAAAAAAACAAACTCCCAGCACTGCATTGCACTGAGGTGATGGTCAAACATGAGCATAAACACAAAGCCAATGTTATATACAACACGTGTATAGGTGGATGAGTGGTGTACCTCTCATGCTAACAAATTATTGCTTAAACAAAAGAAAGAAAGCAGGATCTGGACAAATTCTACATTTGGAGACATTAAACACTGCTACATTAATAATCAAACATTGGTGTGGCCTTAAAAATCTACCAATAACAGTAGATGCAGTATACTGTAACTGTAATAGTATGCTGAGACACCATGGGGAGAAGGACAGAATATATGTTATATAGAACAAAAAAAACTGGGAAGGGGTGCGGAGTAAGAATATACTCTGCCGCTGTGGCACATTGGTATCAGTGTTAAGACTTTACATACCATTTATTGTTCAGAGATTCTTCTATATGTCTAGTATACAAATGCTAAAATCTCAGCATGTATGGCAACCCAGTGTTAAATTATTCCACATTTCATTTTAGAAACAGTCAATCACACAGATGTACAAGCACATTTGGTTCCCAGGCACAGCAGCTCATTCCAATTAGCTAATAAGGTAGTCTTGTTTTACTACTTTAAGAATCATTGGGGTGGAGTGCACTGGATTGAAGATTAAAATAATCAGTGTTGTACTAACCTGTAATGTATCGGCAAAGATGACAATTAAGTTCTTCAGCTCCAAGACAATGTCAGGGTTGGTGCAATATGACTGCAAATAAAATGACCTCATTGTGAAAGTGCTCAGTGGTGAACATTTGTAATACTATAGCATAAACCCTAAGACAGAAGAAAGTATTAAATTGCAATGTCTAGTATTATTGGGTTGTAATAAAAGTGAAAACAAAAATGAAAATTCAAACCTGCCTAGCCAATATTTTACTTTGTGCGACTCCATATGTACCCCATAGACCCAGGCTATAGATCTTCGAGTTCCTGACAGTGGGTATACAACCTACACCTGCTGGAGGGATGGGGCGATAAAATGCCCAAGCCTAAGCAACCTCCTCTGATGGTGCTGGCTGCACAGTATTTCAGTACAAACACTTTCATAGCAGGCTAGACTGCGCAAGTGTAGGGCAATGAAATTTAGAAATGAAGACAAAGTGAGGTACAAAATTATAACAAAGTACCTTTAACGAACACAAAAAAGCACAGTGCACGCCCAGACACTAGGAGTTAGGTACTCCAGGGCATGGAGCCAAATATCCCCAGAATTATCATGGCCTAGGGAAACACACAAGCAATGCAACAGACTGACTAATGTGGAAATGTGTTACCTCCTTGGGAAGAAGTGTCAAATTTTGTTCTTAGAACTACTATGAATGATAAAATATTTAGGGTCTATACATAATGCTTGCAACTCAGTCTTCTTGCAGATATGACTGCTACTAAAAACAGTGTTTTTAAAGTTAGATATTTTAACCCTGTAGAAACTACTGGTTAAAAGGAATGTTCATCAACTAAGAACTTAGTTAAATTTAAATTGCAAGATGGGTCTGGTTCCTTAACAGTGGGATATAATCTTTCAACTGAGAGCATTCCTGAAGGGAACCAGGTGTGATTTCTGAATGTCTGTATGAACTGTGAGCCAGACGACAAGCCACTGTTTCTCAAACTATCTGTAGGCACACTTGAGAGCCCAGAGCTGGTCAGAGTACCAAGGAGACATCAACATGTGAAAAGGAGAGCTAGCTCTGGTACATACCTGCTGGTCAAGGACAGAGGGCAGGATAGCACTGTCAAACTCAAAAGAAGGAGACTAGTCTAAGACAGAGGGGTCAAATGCACATCTTAGAGAAGAGTTTGGAAGGGATATGGTGTTTGCATGGACAGCAGGAGTTGGTGACAACTGGAGTGGGAGAGCAATAAAAAGCAAAGTTGAACAGGACCAGGGTGGTATGAGATAGGGAATGAGCAGAACAGAGTATGAAAGTAGGGCAGAGCAGTTACAGATGACAAAAACAGGATGTGCCAGTAAGAGTCTTCATATTGGTGGAGGGAGAAAACTCAAGGATGGAGAGAATGCTGGAGATGAGAGAGTCACTAGGAATACTAACATGAACACTGACATCAGCAACAATGATGAGGCAGAGAAACACCAACTGAAGAGAGGACATGAGTGAAATCGATCAGGCTTAGACTGGCAAAAGATATCACAGTTTGAGGCTGGCAGAGAGGAAGGAAATAGGACAGACATTCCAAAAAGTCTGAGAGGTGAGGGAGCAGAACCTGAAATCAGCTCTGACAGTGAGACCATCCCCATGAGCACAGCTCCTTGATTGTTAAAGGAAAGTATAAGCAGACAAGTGGCTTCAGTGAATGAAAACAGGTAGGGGAGTGCCAAGACTCAGTGAGATAAAATATGTCAATAGTATGGTAAGAGGAGAGATCAAAGACAGAGACAAATCTGCCACTGAGAGGCAAATGTAAAGGAGGGAGAAGCTGATAAAGCAAGAAGCTGGAAGGGAAAGTGGAACAGGTTTGATGGGGATGAGACAGGCAGAGTAGCAGAAGGATGGAAAGGAATGAAAAGGGTAACACTGGGCATACCCAAGGTGAGAGATAGTAGGGATCAAGAAGCGGTGGTTAGAGTGGATGTGCAACATGGACAAGAAAATGAAAAGGAGTTTATAGAGTGCCAACATCCAACTCTTCAGCCAGCATTGGGAGTAAGAAAGCCATGGTGTTTACAAAGGACGGAGGTGTCAAAGTTAAGAAGAGTATTAGCCCTGGTGACCTAAAAGTATAGGAGGAAGGTAGAGGAATGAAAAAAAAAGTTATGTACTTCTCATAACAGTAGATCTTTGAGAGAATCTCTGTCATCCGGCCATACCTTTGGAACTATACCGTGGGTCCTAGTGCCTGGCAGCTATAGTTCCAAAGGTGTGGCCTGAAGAAAGCGATATACTGAGGAAGATCACATGGATACCAAGAATGCTGCTAATAAAGAGAAAACCAGAAAGCAAAGAAATACAGAGAAGAATATGTAGAACAGGAAGACTGGGAACAGTATGTAGGAAAAAACAGTATGGAAAGGTTACAAGAGGAAGCAAAAAAACAAAAAAGCAGAGGCAGCAGTATGTGATACAGATGAAGCAGAATATGTACAATATCTGGAATAGTTTTAGGGGCTCAGAGAGAGAGAGAGAGAGAGAGAGAGAGAGAGAGGGTAACTTAGGGCTGATGAAGGTTTGCAGATAAACACTTATGGAAATACTGTATACAGGGAAATGGTTTATAAACAAAAATATGAATGTAATGGAACTTTCCCGGGCTGCCCTGGGGAGAATTTTCAGATGGGAGACTAGTGAAGCAGAAGGACTCTGATTACTGAGCCCACTGAAGGGATGAGGGGGGTACATGCTGTTGACTCCCCCTCCCCAAGCTTCCAGTCCCTAGGAGCAGCCAAGAGGGAAAAGAGAAGAGAGTGCTTGGGAAAGGGTAAGGACAAAAAAAAAGGGAGAAAGTAATACAGGGAACAGCACCAAATCAAAAAACAAATGGATCAGCAACTATAAATCATAGTCTTGAGACCATGATAGGTATAAACCGTATAGGGAAACAAAGGTGTTCCTTACCTTAATCAGATAAAGGGACAAAATCCAGGTAATTTTGCAGGAGGTTGGGTAAAATTCCATGATGGTGAAATGAACCTGGCTTACTTACAGCTCTGAGTAATGGTCAGTCATGTAAACATCATAGATTAACAAGATGCTCAGTGGATTAGGTGGTCCAGGAGCATGGAAGGGAGCAGTGCAGGGGGCAGGCCCAAAGGTCCTACAGATAATCCAGTGCAGCTCTGATAAGCGGGGAGAGACATTCATAGAAAAGGACTGTAGAAAGCTAAAGACTGGGGCATGTAAGCAATCTTGGGTTATGAGTCAAGTTGAGCAGCAGAAGCACATATGTGGAGCACACAGAAAGACCACAACTGCAGGCAACACTGAAGAAGCACACAGAAGATGACAATCCTTTTATAAGTCAAGGTAGGAACAGGAAAATAAACTGCATTAAAGAGTATAAGTGAGAAATAGTTAGGATTATCTGACCAAAGAGAATCCAGAAGGGGCAGCAGTTAGCTACCTGAAGCCCAATTCAGATCTACTAACTCATTATCCTCTTTATGTTATGAATCAACCTGATACAGGGTCAGACAGTGTTTGTGTATTTCAAATCCTTGGAGCCTTAGCGTTCTCCCTCTTAAACAGGAAAATGGTTTAAAATATAATCCCCAAAATTAAAGTTGTTTCTAAGCAAAATTCATGATCATCCACAACATGAAGGGCTCTGGTTAGCTTTTGCCTCTTGGGCATTTGCCCCCAAACATGAGGTCCTGGACCAAATTCTGAAAGTTCAGCAGTATTCCCATGGCATCACTTTGGTTTGCCATGCTTCAGTGTGGGTAGCATCAGGCAGCAACTTGTGCGTCCTGAGATGCTATGAGTGTGTCCTAGGGAACCTCCACACTGACAAAGGCACATCCCAATGGGCTGCTGGCATGTCAAGGATGTAGGGTTCTGCATCTCTCAGATCCCTTAAAATATCTGAAATTTTAAGTTGATTTGAAAACTGCAATCATCAGAAATTAAGAAAAGACTCAGCAGGTCACAAAGAGCTCATAAATACTGCTGCTGTGACTCCATCACTATCTTAAATAACCAGTTCTTGGATGTTGATGAAACCTATAGTGTAGTAAATTGTGGACATAATATCCTATGTAGACAGTCAGGTGTCATCACAGTTTATTAAAATCCTCTACATAATACTCAAGAAGGTTCTTGCTTACATGGTTTTAATTTCTTTGGTTGTGACCTTCTTTCAAATTTGGTAGCTGATCATTTTCCTATTGATGCCATTAAATGTGTTTAAATGTACAAACAACTGCATCAACACTTCAACAGGCATTAAAGAATGAAAAAATCTCCTTTGAAATTATGTTCATTTAGATTAGGTTACTGAACTGGAGCTGGTTCCAATACAGATGCACCACCAACTGTGCCTCTATTTTGTCAACCTATACTGACCCCACATTAAGCCTCTATAGCCTCAAAGCCACTCACCATATAACCTCCCAAATCCCACAACTCAAAGCACGCAAAGGTAAACAGACATTTGCATTTAAACGATGCATGTCCTTCAACAAGAACACCTAGCACTAGGAGTAAAAAGAATACAATCCCTAGCTTGCTTCAACAAAACGTTAAAATAAAACGTTCTGCTGAGCATGGGCGCTCCTACTTCCTACACACTTTCCATAAGCCTACCTCTCTTATGAGCACAGTGACTCTCCTCAGTGTTCGTTTATACGTATATGACAATTTAATATCTTTAATAGATCTTGTAACTTTACTTCTGTGGTCCCCTAGGGTCCTCTTTAAAAAACATGCTACATCTCAAAGGTTAATATCCTACGGAAGAAATGTAACTAAACATAAAGGTGAGAAGCAACATTCTCAAGTGAAAAACAAGCTCGTATTTATGAACATACAAAGAAGCCAGCAGAAGAAGGCCATTTGGTCTATCAAGTCTGCTCCTACTGCAAGGTCCACAGCTTGAGCTAATGTCCCTGCCTTCCCTCCCCACTCCTCCCATCCTCCCTAACCATGATCCTTACCTTCCCCCTATGCCTATCCCAGCCTCTCTTAAAGCTGCCCACTGTCTTTACGGTCTTTCCTTAAATGTGTCTCAAACAGACAATTTTGTGGCAAAATCTATTGCAATAATGAGACGCTGAATTGACAGTTCAGTCAGAAAAGTAAAGCTTTTTGTAAAAGAGTGAAGTTGTGATCATTATTAGATACCAAAACAATACATAAACATGAATAGACAGATATGTTTCTGTTTTTTTGTTTTTTTTTCACAAAACATTGCTTCGAGGTAAAGACAGGGCCCAATAAAAAAAAATGTGCTTTTGAGTCTGTAAATAGGGCATGCACCCACACATCCCATATTGGGATGTGCTTGTAACAGGTCTCCCAGCATGAGCAAAAGCAGTAGCTCCCACTAGCCCAAACCTGTTGCCCCTCATAAGGCTAGTATCAACACAAGAGTGCAGCCTTTTAGGGAATGCATGCATGGTGGATTAGCATGTATACACACCACGCATATACTATGCTACCAAAGTGGGCTCATATTTCACTGGAAAACACAGTTCAAACAGCACTACCGCACAAGAAAGACACTGTAATATAGTGGGATTGATGAATCACATGCCCCCTGCTGAAGGATTTGATTCCCGAAGCACCGGGGCTAGTTGGCGGCTAACAGTTTGGCTGAATTACTACTGTGGGATTTACTGCAATAAAAATTAATTTGATGCATTGATCCCACTGCATTACGGTGTCTTTCTTGTGCGGTAGTGTTGTTTGAACTGTGTATCTGCTACAGGCTAACCACCTGTTTCTACCAGCACCTACCCTGCACTGGTGATCGCAAACGGAAACATTTGAATTATTTCACAGAAAAAACGGGATATTTTAAAACACACTCTACGTGAATCGGTAATTTAGGTAGAGACTGCAGAACATTCAGGCCCAACAGTGATGGTGAGTAATGTCACAACCCCTAATGTACTTTGGTAAGTAGGTCAGGGCATGTGATGCAATTGTGCAGTGATCAGAAACAGGAAAATGAAAGGTTGGAACATCAGCCCATTGAAATGAATGGGATGACTTAGGATGACATACTGCCCTTTAGAGAAGCACTCCTAGCAACACACTATAATCTTTGTCGGCCAGGGCCACCGGCGCAGCAGTACAGCTACTGCCCACTATACTGCTGACCCATGTTCATGAAGGAGCTTGCGTCACCAGCCAGCCAGCCAAGAGAGAGATGAGCAGAGCATCCCAGAGGACACTCTCCACCTCAGGGAAGGAGGGTGAACGGATACCGATGCACTACTGCCACCTTGGAGACCAAAGGTGGTGGTGCAGTTGGTGACGAGGAATAGAGTGGGAGGACATCCACTCCGCACCAGTGCATAGGAATGCATTGCATGCATGTGTGCTAGAGTTCAGTGTCCTAGGAGTGGGGCATCAAAACAAAAAGAAAATCCCCAACCACTGCAGGAGGACATCCACCCCTTACTGCAGGCCCCACACTGACAACCATGGTTCTCGCTCCGATCGCACTGATCAAGTCTCTGTTGGGGGACAGGACCATTCCTGATAGCCCACCGGCAAGCAAGGTGCTATGGAGCCAAGGTAAGTCCTGGAGAAGGCGGCTGATGAGGCAGGGTAAGAGGGTCAGGACCTATGAGGGACAGTCGGCTGCAGGGGCCCAAAAAGCATACTAAATTAAACAAAACCAAAAAAAAATTATCTTTGTCCCTCAAGAGCTCATCTATGATGTTTATTCCTAGAGCTTGAGTGAAATTTGTTTGTCGACAAAGCCAGCAAAATCTGAAACTTTCTGTCAGCTGGGGGGGGGGGGGGTCATCTTTCTGTTTGAAAATAGTGATTTAAAAATCATTAGAATGTTTGTACTTTCTAAATGGATGTTGTAATAAAATTGTGGATGGAATTTCATTAAAAAAATGAAAGGTAATAAAAAGAGAAGCTGATTACCCATAAATGTCAATCATTGGAGGTATGTTTTCCGGACAGACAAACTCTGGTCTTATTAGGCTTGCAAGCTCTGAGATCCCTTACGAATCTAGGACCTTTCATGACATTGATATCTGCCCATATCACTAGCACACACATTAGTCTATAAAGGAACTCATCTCCTCCAATGGCCTTCAGTTCCTTTTTGGTCACCAGCAGAAGCAATGAAAAAATAAAGCAATTTAGCCGGCCCAAGGGTGTGGAAGGTTCAGGCACTGAATGTCACACGTCCCACCACACCAGTGACCCAGGTTCGGGATCGTACTCATGCTACTGAGGGTTGGCTGTAGAGGGAGAGGAACGAGAGCCCATTTGAATGGTCTCCTCTCCAGCGGAGGGGCGGGGAGATCAGCTGCACTGCTCCATCACTGCTATCCTTTGGAGGTGCGGTAGCAGGGCAGCGGATGTGACACATCTGGGACGGCTGACAGTGGATGCTTTAGTGTGTGTGTGCTCCATGCTCACGCACACTAGCATCACTGCATGCTGCAGATTGAGGAAGGGACCAGAAATGAAAGTTACGTACCCTACGTAATTCTTGATCTTCTTTTGTATCTTCACCATTCATTACTGCCTGGGTGTAAGCCGTGAAGCACATCCGATGGAACTTTAAAATTTTTTATTTGAGGGAGGAGTTGGCGCCGCCCACATGGCAGAGACGACGCGAGGGACGAGGTTGGCCGTTAGGCCGCAGACCTCCTCCATCCCAGTTCTGTGTAACCAGAGAGACAAAATAGGTTATAGAAGAGAGTGAGGTAAGGGAGCCGAGGGACAGACAAAGGAAAGGATATAATATAAACTGAAAAGGTATAAGCTGAATAGGAGACAGGAAAGAGGACCCTACCTAAGTGGCCACAGGGCCTCAATCCTCAGGCGGTTTTAAGGGAAAGAAGAAGGTAAGGAATAGGAAAGGAAAGACAGGAAGAAGCAGAAAGAGATAAAGGGAGGTAAGGAAAGACTATCTGCCAAGGTAAATTGGAATACCACTGGCTTGAGATACTCAAATTCCCAAAGGGATTTGAAGACAAGGAGCAAGTATCCCACCAGCTAAGGGTTAAGAATTCAAGGTTGAATTACAGGTCTTGACCGACTTGGAAGACAGACTTCTCTTCCCACCCATTTATCCGAACACTTAGGTAACCTATAGCCTAGGTTTCACCAACTGTCCCTTGGGGGGAAACAGTTCTGCTCAGAAGAGGAGTGAGTCCTGACTTAGGTGTAGGAAAAAATCTGGTACAGTATTCTCACAGAGCACTGGCATAGTCCCCACTTCAGTAGAAGATAACCACGGGACAACCATGAAAGGAAAAAAAGAGGGAGGAAACTCCCATGGACTCTCTAAGACTGCATTGAGGAAATGACAGCTATAGGGTGACAAGCTAGTGGATTATTCAATCCCCAAACGGGGGACATCATAGGAGTAAGAGAATCAGAGGAAGTTCCCTCACAGAGTTCAGGGCAAAAACCCTACTTGCCATCCTCCAGGGTGAACAGTCAGTGACTTTAGAGAAGGAAAGTACAGTTACGTAAGAACTTACCGTAACAGTAGATCTTCGAGAACAGCTCTTGCAGCAGGTTACACCATTAGGACTGAAGCCGTCAGGCGTCAGGACCCCACGGAAATTTTCTAGCTAGCAGTCTTCAGCGGGGACCGCCTCCGACGTCGGTCCTGCCCCAGACGTCAGGCGTAGTACATAAGGAGACAGTCCTGCCACAATCCTCAGTTCTCCGGCCGGAGACTCCCGGCCACTGGCTGACATCAGAAGAGGCGACCGAGGATCTGCCATCAGATGGCCAAGACTAAAAACAAATGGTTCCATCCTGAAAGATGGATTTTTGGCTATAACCTATCTCCTCCAAAGGGGGAATGGTGGGCGGGAAGGTACCTGCTGCAAGAGCTGTTCTCGAAGATCTACTGTTCTGATGCGTTCTTACGTAACTGTACTATCTTACCGAGATACAGCTCTTGCAGCAGGTTACACCATTAGACTGATTCCCAAGCAATGGCGACATTCTAAAGCCATTGGGAGGAGGGAGAATAGAGAGTACCACCCTGCTCGAGCCTAGGACAGAAGTCCCTGAAAGACAGCTAGGCCGAAACCAGCCCTTCGCCTTGAGGCGATGTCCAGGCTATAATGCCTGATAAAGGTATGCACTGAGCTCCAGGTGGCTGCAGCGGAAATAGCTGAAGTGGACACATTCTTCAGTGCTGCAAAGGTAGCCCACTCCTCTGGTAGAATGACCCTTGACCACGCCTGGCAAGGGTTTGCTGCGTTTGTCATAACAGAAAGAGATACAATGTATGAGCCATCGTGAAAGGGTCTATTTCGAAACAGGGGCCCCTTTCATCCTCTCAGCAAAGGATACAAACAGCTGATCCACTTTTCGGTACTGCTTGGTTCTGGTCAGATAATATCTGAGACACCTGTGCACATCCAGGGTGTGAAGCAATGCTTCTCCTCGATTGGTGTATTTGGGAAAGTACACTGGTAAGTCGATATCCTGATTAAGGGTAAGGGCTGAAACTACCTTAGGCAGAAACTTAGGATTTGTCCTCAGGGATACCCTATCCTGGTGGAAAATTAAATAAGGTTCTTTGCACATGAGTGCATGCAATTCGGAGATTCTTCTCGCCGAAGTCACTGCAACTAAAAATAAGGTTTTCCAAGACAGAAAACGTAGCTCGCAATCCGTGGCTGGTTCAAATGGTGGCAGTGTAAGCTGCTCCAGGACGAAAGGCAAATCCCAAGGAGGAACTGGATCCCTGATAGGTGGCCTAAGGTGGAGTACCCCCCTTAAAAAGGCACGAGTAGTTTCCAATTGAGCCACCATCCGATGGCCTATGGGGGCATGATAAGCTGAGATTGCACAAAGGTACACCTTGATCGAGGAGTAAGCTAGCCCAGCTTGAAAAAGGGAAAGCAGGTACTCCAAAACCAGCTTCTCAGGACAGTCTAAGGGCGAGAAACCGCGCGCTTGAGCCCACATGCAAAACCTGCACCACTTCATGGCGTATGTTGCGTGTGTTGCGGTTTTCTAGTGGCAGAGAACATCTGCCACCTCTCAGACCCCATGCCGCATCATGGCTATGTCTCTAGGAGCCAGGCATGTAGGTTCAATGAATGTAAGTCCGGGTGGACTAATGAATCCTCCTCCTGAGACAAAAGATGGGAGCTGATTGGCAAAGGAAGCGGAGGTTCCTGGGATAGCTGATGTAGTAGCGGGAACCCGATTTGCCTGGGCCAGAAAGGCGCTATCAGGATAAGCGTCGCATGCTCCCTGCGAAGTTTGAGAAGAACTCTCTGGATCAACGGGAAAGGAGGGAAGGCATAGAGGAATCTGTCCGCCCAGGAGAGGGACAACGCGTCTCGCCAGAAAACACCAGGCCCTGGATCTAGCGAGCAAAAATTGAGCAGTTTTGCACTGGATGGGGACGTGAATAGATCTAATTCTGGAGTGCCCCATCTGTGGAACAGATCCTCTGTCACCTCCTGCAGAAGTTCCCACTCATGGATTCTGGCCTGGGAATGACTCAGGCTGTCTGTGACGGTGTTGTCCACCCCGGGAACGTGAACAGCAACAAGGTTTGCGCCATGTCGAATTACCCATTCCCACACCCTCATGGCC
The DNA here is from genome assembly GCA_016271365.2 of Neoceratodus forsteri. NCBI lineage: Eukaryota > Metazoa > Chordata > Ceratodontiformes > Ceratodontidae > Neoceratodus > Neoceratodus forsteri. Next base: position 456,207,336 of record CM028135.1, on the reverse strand, counting down.
TCCCTGCAAAGGGGGTAAGAGTGTGTGCCTCCTTGTTTGTTGAGGTAATACAACACCGCAGTATTGTCTGTTTGCAACAAGAGAGTACTTACTGGAATCTCCGACTGGAAGGCTTGCAGGGCATAAAGGACCGCCCTATCTCCAGTATGTTGATATGGAGATGAGATTCCTGGGTAGTCCATGTTCCCTGAGACCTCATCCCGTTCAAGTGCGCTCCCCACCCCAGCCCTGAGGCATCTGTGGAGAGAGTTATAACCGGGGACGGCACTGTGAAAGGAACCCCCACGGACAGAGTTCCCGGATCTAGCCACCATTGCCAGTCCCGAACCATGGCCTTCGTGATTCTGACTGGATGCTGCAGATGGTCTTGCCGTTGGTCCCATTGCACCCTTAACATCCACTGGGTTACCCGCATGTGGAGTCTTGCCATCGGGACTGTAGGAATGGCCGCAGCCATGTGTCCGAGCAGGTGAAGGACCAGTCTGGCTGGGATGGTCTTCTTCGCTGACAGATCCCTTATGAGGGATCGAATGCGTTCCGCTCTGTCTTCGGGAAGAAAGGCTTTCCCCTTGATGGTGTCCAGAACTGCCCCTATGAACTGCAGTTTCTGGGACGGTACCAGGAGAGACTTCTCGTAGTTGATGAGTATGCCCAGAGACTGAAAAAGGGTCTGGGTACATTGGATGGCTATCAGTAGTGCCTCCTTGGAAGGGGCCATGAGAAGCCAATCGTCCAGGTATGGGAACACATAGTGGCCCTGTCTCCTCAGAGACGCTGCCACAACTGCCATGCACTTGGTAAAAACCCGAGGTGCTGATGACAGTCCAAAGGGAAGTGCCCGGAACTGATAATGGCAGCCAAGAAACTCGAAGTGCAGGAACCTCCTGTGCGCCTGAGCAATAGGAATGTGCAGGTAAGCGTCCTGCATGTCCAGGGATGCCAAGAAAGCGTCTTTCTTCAGCATGGGGATTAGTCCCGGAAGGGTCACCATGTGGAAGTGCTTGTAGACGACTGACAGATTGAGGTCGCTGAGGTCCAAGATTGGACGGAGGTCCCCTGTTTTCTTTGGAACCAGGAAGAAGTGCGAACAGTATCCTGCTCCTCTCTGGTTCCCTGGAACGTGCTCCAAAGCTTCCTTCTCTAGAAGCGTGAGCACCTCCTGCTGTATAAGCAGGGCGTGCTGACCCGAATAGTGGGAAAGCAGAGGAGGCTTTGTGGGCGGGTTGTCTACAAACTCTATATAATGGCCTTTTTCGACCAACTGTAGCACCCACCTGTCGGTGGTGATCGACCGCCACCCTGGCAGGTGGTCCATGATGCGACCCCCAACCTTCATTTCCCGTTGATCCTGAGGAGGGGCGGGGCCGGGAAGGAGTCATGCTGTGGCAGCATTGGATCCTGCAGGTTGGGCCGACTTTGTGACTCGTTGGCCTCTGCCTGAGGATGTCTTGGCCTGGGCTTTTTGGGTGAAGGAGCCCCTCTGTTGCTGGCCGGAGTGAGGTTGTTGCCTTTGGATCCGGCTGCGAAAACAACTCTGGTTCCTGTGAAAGGAACTAAGCCGAGACCTGTACATGGCATGGACAGATCTAATCACCTTCCCGGCTTCCTGCAATTTGGTGATCACCTTCTCCGAGGCTTCACCAAACAGAACTTCGCCATGATAAGGGGCGTCCATGATGTTCTTCTGGACATCCGGGGTAAACCTGGAGACAGCGAGCCATGAGTGTCTCCGGAGACCCTACGCCTGAGGCTGCAGCTCTGGCGAAGAGTCCGCAGAGGTTGTCTGACTCTAAGCACCTGGGTCCCCGTCCGAACCCGTGTGGAGGGTTGCAGCAGCTCCTCCTTCTAGTCACCATCTGGCAATTTTCTACTAGGTCCTGTCCCTGTTCCCACAATGCGTTCTGGAACTGAACCATGTGGGTGGAGTATTCAATGACCTAATGGCGCAGAATCGCGTCACAGTCGTACGCCTGCCCAGGACAGTCCAACTGCTTGGACTCCGGTCGCGTGACTGCGTGCTTAAGTGCTGCGGTTTCTGAGGCCGGTCATGTGAGGCTGTAATGACCGAGGAGTCGGCCAGAGGATGGTTCGCCAGGTACTGGTCCTCCTTGGGGCCTTGTACAGGCGTCAGCCTTCTTGACATTGCCAGGTCAAATGTGGGCGCTTCCACACACTTGGTGATGTCCGAAGGTTTCCACCAAGGTGGCACTACCACAGGCTTGAGTCTTTTGCCGAATGTAGCCGGGCAGGCGTGAGTCTCGGGGTCCAGCTCTTCAGCGTTCCACCCCATGTTCTCCTGAATATGCCTCATTATCTCGGAGGACGAGGGGTCATCGGAGGGACCTGGAAGGTTATGTGGGTCTGGAGAGGGCGCTGATTGGAGAAGGAGATCTGGAGCACTCAGAGATGTCAGATCTGGAGTCCTCCGCGGACGGGGTAAACCGACGTCTTCTGGGTCTCTTGGGGCTTGGTGACCCAGAAGTGGATCTTAACGGAGGCCTTCTTCTCCTCTCCAAAGATCTGCCCCTAGGAGGGGATGCTGGCTCCTTGGGGGTCGATGCCCATCCTGCTGAACCCCTGGGTGGAGGAGGGGGCGCAGGCGTTGGGGGGGCAGCGGGCGCAGGAGGAGGTTGCGTGGTGACCACATTCTTCTTGATGGTGTCCCACCAGAAGGTGAAGAGCTCCTTCACCTCTGCCAAATTTAGGCCCGATGATGGACCGGGCGCCGGTGGCCTGTCGTCGGGTCCCCGGGGGTCTCCCGTTCCGGGGAGGGATCCCGTGGGAGCTCGATGGGACCGGGGTCGCCCGCCTGGTCTTCAGGCTGGGTAGAGTCCTCCTCCTCCGATGCCTTCTGACCAAAGTGTGTGGTCCTTCTTTCTGTGATAGCCGATGCCAGTCCCCACGGCGTCCTCGAGGCGAATGCCTGACCGGGACGGGTGACTAACAGTAGCCGATTCCCGGAGTGCCTGTGTATCTTGACCAATGTCGGCTGGGCCAACGTCGGGTCCGACGTCCGCTTCAGAAGGACACTCTAAGTTTTGCGCTGGGGTGGCGGTGGTTGGGAGACAGACCTGACGTCGGAGGCCGGATGACGGAGGAAGACTTGTGGCGCCCCAGACCTGGACAAGGCCTTAGCGGAGTGGACAAAGATGCAGGCCTGGAGGTCTTGACAGGCTGCAGAGAGGAGGACCACTAGCTGATCTGACAAGAACCGGGGAGGCTGAGGCGGGTCCTCGAAGGCGGTCCGACCTGGAGTCGGAGCTGCGGGAGTCGGGGGCACTGGAGGGGATCTGGGCTCTCCTTCTCCGGTGCTTTTCGCAGTGCTTATGGGACTTCCCTGAAGACCCCCCTTTGGAGGAAGGGTCTCGGTCCATTGCTTTGAGTTTTTCCTCAAGGAGGAAAGCTTGGAGGGTCTTCTGGCGGCGGATCCTTGTACGGCTGTTAAAGCCCTGGCAGAAAGAGCAGGCCTGGGTGTCATGGTCTGGGCCCAGGCAGCGAACACAGGCCGAGTGAGGATCCTTAAAAGGAATCTGTTTGCCGAAGGCTCACTTCGATGAATGGTCCTCCAAAGAAGTGGGAGAGGACATCAGACGAAATCCGTTGAGAAAAAACGGTTGAAATTCTCCTAGTCGTCGCGCGCTAGAAACTGACTGAGAGGCCGATGCTGCGAAGTCGACAGCGGGAAAAGAACTGGGGATTGTGGTGGGACCGTCTCCTTATGTACTACGCCTGACGTCAGAGGCAGTCCCCGCTGAAGACTGCTAGCTAGAAAATTTCCGTGGGGTCCTGACGCCTGACGGCTTCAGTCCTAATGGAGTAACCTGCTGCAAGAGCTGTATCTCGAAGTAGGTCAGAGAGTTCTGAGGTACCAGGAGGACTCTGACCCCAACTGGCCTCAAGGAGGGAGAGGGCGAGCAAGGCAGAGGAGACACCAAGGATTAAGGCCCATGAGGGAAGGTGGTGGGAATCAGTAATAAATGGTGAAGATACAAGAAGATCAAGAATTAAAGTAGGTACGTCATGTTCATATCTTCCCTTGTCAGTCTTCATTCATTACTGCTGGGTGAGTACCAAGCCCCCCGGAGGGGATCCGACACAGCCCTGAGGGAACAGGTCCCTCAGCATCCTACTGATGAGAAGCAGAAGGGGAAGACTCTAGCCCTACTAGACCAAGTAAGGTCTAAGGCTACTGATGATGAGGTGGTGTCCTCCGTGGTCGGGGGGACGGAGGATGCCCCTGAAGAACCCTCCTTGCCCTGTGGGGAAAAAAGGCAGGTTTCCTGGAAAGCGGAGGAGATCACCCTACGTCGGGCAATGGGTGACAATCTGGATAGACAATGCCACGCTGTCCGCCTAATGCAGATCACTGTCCCTGCTAGTCCTAGTCTGGAAGCCACCTCACTGGCATCGTAAGATGCCCTTGCTTGGTGCCTTGCCAATTCCAGACCTTCAGCACAGAGGGCAATGGCCTGTCTAAACTGCTCTGTATCAGGCACTGATGCTAGCACCTGAGCCAGCATCAACCACAAATGTCTGTTATAGGCAGCGTGGTGTGCCTGATGTGAACCTATGCACATCAACGCATGAGCCGAAGAGAAAAAAACTTCATCCCCACCGGTCGGATTGTACAGAATCCGGATCTGGGAGTCGGTCATGTGCCAGGCACCGAGGCCGGAGGGAGTGAATAGGGACGCTAGGCCCAAAGGAGGGTGAGGTAGTGAACCTAGAGACTCCTTGGGGGCACAATACCATCTCCTGTAGTCTGCCAGGGCTAGAGAAAAGGTGGCTGGAGACTGCCAGGTGCGGACAGATGCCTCCTGAAAGGAATGGGCCAGGGCACCACGCAGATGGTAAGCACAAATTCACTAAGGAATGAACGCATTCCCACCCAGTATCGGCCTCAGAACATGGGAGATATGAAGCCCTGAACCAGCCTTGAAAGGAATTGCAGATATTCAGAGAAATCAGCATTGGAGGACATGTGGACAGAATGTTCCTCTCTCTCAGTAGAGGGAGGCGAGGAGGACAAGAAGACTGAATGTCCAGAGGACTGCTGCAGCGGGGCAGACAGGTGGAATATCTGTTCATCCATGGCTCTAACGTAGGAAGGAAAGGTTGCCACAATGGTTCTGAACGTCTCCCAGGTTAAGGGCCCAGTAGGACCCACATGGCCCAGGAGAGAAGGGGGTGTCTGCAGAGGGATGGGCGATGGGCAACTCACTGAAAGTGCCCAACCTCTGCCAGGGTTCTGAGATCTAGGGATTGATGGCACTGTACATGGGGGCCCTGAGATCATACCGGGTTGCAACGGAGGATTCTGGTGAGGCAAACTCGGAAGAGCCCTGAAGAATCTCCATGTGACACTCCTGGGATTGCATAAGTCCAGAAGGTCAACCTCTCGCTGCCAACCAAGGGGTGCCTCAAAACCCTCACAGGAAAGACGGGGCTCAGCACTACGACTCCCCCCCCCATAGGGTGGTAGGAGGGTGTCGTGCCCCTCACCCCAGCGTCTCAACCCCTCGGACTCAGAGGCAGCCCTCTTCCTCAGTCCCAGTTGGCTGGTTTCCTCGACCCCAAAGGCCCCCCGAGGGAGGCCACAAGAGTAAGGGATCCTACTTCCCCCTGGGGGCCGTAGCAGACCAAGAATGGCAGCTGCCTGGGTCTCCTCAGAGGAGGAGGAGGAGGACAACCTGTCCCGAGTCCCTGAGCCATCACCCCCAAGGGATCCAAGACCACCCCCAGCTGTAGGATCCTCAGTGGCAACAGGCTCTAGGGACTCAGGGATAGGGAAGCTGGGCCTACTGGCACTGCGTCCCACACGGCCCTCTGACTCCGAAGTGTCAAGCTGCCAGTCCGGATCCATCTCAGAGTTGTCCTCCTCCAAAGAAGAGGAAACCAAGAGGACCTCCAAACTAGTGACCCCGGGAGAGCCCCTGTTGGCAGTGCCCATGGGATGCGGCGCTGCCAGTGGTGCCGCCCCGATCATCGGTGCCACGAATGGCACAGAGACCCAGGGCGGCATCGTCAATGGTGCTGCTCCTATCACCGGTGCCGCGAATGATGCCAGGATCTGGGACAGCACCTCCAGGTGGCACTGAGGGTCCACCAGTGACGGGCCCAGCAGCCGTGGGCCGTGACACTGGGGGAGCCTTCCCCTCCGAGGAGGTAACTGCCAGGGTGATGCCAGCAGCGTGACTCCAGAAGGAATCTTGCTGTTCCTCCGGCACCACGGAAGAAGCCTCTCCGGCGGCAAGACTGGAACTGGAGGAGGCCCCCTCCTCGCCAGGCCGTATAAACCTGGGAGGGGACCTGGAGGAAGGGTCTAAAGTCCTGGCTTGGGAAGCCTGCGGGCGATGTCATCCTCCAAAAGTCAGCAGAGCCCTGCTGACTTTAAACGCGTGGATTTCTAAGACATGACAGTCCATGGAGAAGCAGGTACTGCAGTGGTCCATATCGTGATTGGGTCCCAGGCACCAAAGGCAAACATCATGCCGGTCCGAAACGGAGAAATGCCAGCTGCATGGGCATCGATGCATGGGGCATGGCCTGTGTTCAATTTATTTTTCACCCCTGAACCGGACATGATGCAAAATAAACACTAAACACAGGCGAAATACAAAGAACAATTTTACCAGTCTTTAGACGGCATCGGGATAAAACGAACTGGGATGAAGAACAGCTTCGAAGATGGTGAAGGCTCGATGACGCAGCAGAAACTCTTGTAACTCATGCAGCAGGTGCGACCTCGATGGCGGGAGAAACAGTATCGGGATGGAGGAGGAGTCTGCGGCAGCTAACGGCCAACTCGCATACCCCATGCAATATGTTCGCTATGTGGGTGGCACTAGTGGCACCAACTCCTCCTCAAAAAAAAAAAAAAGTTCCCGCGGTAGGTGCGCTCGCTTACACCCAGCAGTAATGAATGGTGAAGACTGACAAGGAAGATCATAGAAAAGTGGGAGCAAGCATATGAAGCCTCACTCGACCACTTCTGCCCCTCCACCACTCAGAATCCCAAGCTGCCCGTCTGGATATGTGTCTCCAGGGTGGAGAGGATGGCCCTCCCTCTCTCCCTGGCCCTGCCACTGGGGCCAGTCCATGGGGCATTATCTGGCGGGTGAGTTCTGAGGGAGGTGGCACGCATCAGGAGAGGTGGGCAGGGGCGGAAGAGCTCACCTGCATTCTGAGGCAAAAAAAAAAGCTTTATGGGGGGGCAGGGTGATTTGGGGGAAAAAAGAAAATGCCAGTAAAAGAAAATCACCACTTAGTGACAAGAAAAAAAGGAGTGGTACTAGTCCAACAGAGCCCCAATCAAAACACATTAAAAAACACATATAAATTCTCCTTGTGCCTTCAATGGCCAACAGTACACAAAGAGTTTAACAAGAAAAAGCAGCTCAGGTTTTACAAAAAACAGTGTCCAGGCTAAGCTACTGACTTTGAGGCCTATTCACAAAGGCGCAGTGTACAGCGCGCATCCAGCCCAGGTAGCTCCATGCCTGGAGAGCACAGGGTGTGCTGTATTCACTACTGAGGCACCCCAGGGCACCTGTCTGTGGCCCCTGCCCCACAGCATGCAGCTGCATGGGGTGGATCTCGGCCACTGGCAGGCATCCAATGGGATACCCAGCCTGGGGCCCACAGTGGCTCCCCTGCTGTGCACATGCAGAGGATCCTAGGAAGGCACGGGACTCAACTATTTGGACACCACTAAAGTGAGCCCGACTAGCTGTCCCCAGCCCTCCTTGTCAACCCGGTGGACTGAGGCAGCAATGAGGAGAGGGTTCCCAGTCCGCTGCTGCTGGTGTGTTTCCTTTGTGGGGGGGCACAGCAGTTACAGCATGGTCTATCTTTGTGTAACTTGTGCCCCCCCTCCCCTTGCCTGACATGCTGCGCCTTAGTGAATGGTGCGGAGTGCCGGCACAGCCCATCACATCCCTGGACCGCCCATGGCACATAGCTGCACAGGCGGCCGGGGGATACTGTGCGCAAGGGGCTAGTGTTCCTATTGTGAATGCTGCCGGGGGTCCAGTGGACCCCACTGCACGTCATTCCAACATAGGGTTGCCTGAGGTGGCAGTGGGATGACAAAGGGGGGGTGGAGCAGCTGCAGTCTAGGGGTGCTAGCTGCACACTCGAGCAGACTTAGATAGACTGGGTGGTCTGTTTCTGCTGGCACATTTGTATGTTCGTATGTTCTTACATACCTCAGATATAGGCCATAGGCAATCTGAACTTTAGTGAATAGGCCCCTTTATGTATCACTAATCCAGGCCAAACAAAATAACACAACTGATAAAATAAAACAAAAAAAACTTATGAAATCATCAAGGTCAGACAGTGTGAGTTCAGCTCTATGAAGAAGATGCTCCCAAAGATCAGAAGGTGCAGGAAAAGTAACTTCTCCATCTTCTTCAAGGATATCTTCCTTCATACAGCCCCACTCTGTGGGCATATCCTAAGCAATCCACATGCAAGGGAGTTGGGAAGAATTTATTTGTAACTTTATAAATGTCTAAGATAATAGGCCCTGCAGAACTGCTGTACAAACTGAAAATCTTTGCAGTTCTGAACTTCTGAATTGTAGTGCTTTGTGAAGGTAAATAAACAGAGATCAGGTAGCTGCACTGCAAAACTCTGATTGGGGGGACTAAGACAGGTTACAGAGGCAACCATGACACAAGGGGAGTGAGCTTCAGTTTGCCCTCACCACCAGCTTCTACCTCCTAGTACAGAGAAAACCATTTTAAAATTATGTTTTGAAAAAGAACTGGACTGCCCATAGTGTTGAGGACAAATGAGACAAACCACTGCAATGACTTTCCAACATTTTGTTCTCTCAGTACAGATGATAATCGCTGCCCCATGATTAACATTAAAATGGAGAAAAATACAGGCAATATTTTTACTGACTAATTCAGGTCAAACTGCAACAACATTTAGTTAAAACTTTCCTTGCACTACCTTGTTAACACGAAACTGTGAATGGAAAGTTGACAACAAAGACCTGTGGCTCACTAACTCCACATGTCAAGTAATGGCTACTAAAAGATGGATTTCTATGCAAGAAATTTCAAATCACATTTCCTGTCTGCCAAAAAGGAGCCCCACGAGCTTACTTTGAGTTAAGTTTATGCTCCAGGGAACAAGTGGGCCTGAATGGGTACACATATGCAAGAGTCTTTTCATTTTCTGAAACTCTCAAATAAGAAGCAAATACAGCTTCTAGAGGAACCCTGAGGAAAATTACTCAAGAGCGTAGAGCTTCAAATCCTACAGATACTCCAAACATACTGTTTCTGGATACATCCATGTTTACAGCAAGCAGGCTGTGAAATGAAGAGATCTGAGGTTGCAGTAATGAAGAAATCTGCTTTTGCCAGAACATCAGATTCTTCCTGAAAATATGAGAGGGGAGACAGGATTCCAATTTCTGTCAGCAGGGGGAACTAATCTTGCCCAGGCCAGAGCAGGACGTCTAATATTGTGATGTTCTCTCTTAATTTTTAACAAGTCTTTCAGTATAGCACAGTGGTTCAAGGCTCTGAGCTGCAAACCTGGACACCAGGGTTTGAATCCCACAGCCCCCACTTGCATACTGTGTGACTCTGAGCAAGTCACTTAACTTCTTTGTGTTACGTGGGTCGGCACCTGTAAACAAGCTTTCAGCTTAGTGTGTCTCTCCTGGTTAAAAAAAAAAAAAGTAATACAAGACAGTTACTCACAGTAACTCTACCTCAGAGTACTAGCTTCCCCTTCACAGAGTACTGGTCTTTGGTGACAAAGATGCTAGTACCCTGCTGGAATCAGAGCTTGTGGGCCTGTCGACGCTAACATACAGCACTGGGGCACTGTGTAAGCATGCACCTATGCCATTAGGAGGTACCAACAAACTCAACCACCTCAGTTTCCTTTAGTAAGGTGAGAGCATAGCACAATAAAGAGAGAAAAAATAAAGAACACAATTAAAGCTGAGGGAGTAGATGGCAATAGACACAGAGATAACCCAGCACTTCCGCAGGAGGCTATCCGCCTCTGTACAGTACGCTGAGGGCCATTACATGCAGTATCCATCAGTGAAGAGATCTCCAGCCAGGAGTACTGACAGAAACAGCAACTAGTGCTACAACTGGTCACTGAACTAAGGAAGTCGATCAAGAGAAAAAATGGAAATAATGGCTAATCAACAATAAACTTCCCAGTCACTTGACTGAGAGGGAGCCATCTGTCAGGTTGAAAAACTGGTAGTGATCAACCACCATAAGGATGCTTTCATAGAAAACTGGTCCAACAGGAGAAAATGAAAATCACATACTCACCGTAATTGTTCCACTCATTCACACATATGGCCTAAACTGGAGGCTCTAGAACCCAGGGAAGCAAAGTCTTTTGCAGCCTTGCATAAGCAAGTCAGTGGCAGCACCACCTATGAGGCAGATATAGTGATATAGTGACATTGTGCTCACTGGTTGGCCAGCAGTTGACGCCGCCCCTTCCTTCTTTGGTTCTGTTTCCCAGAGAGAAAACAAGTGGGAATAAAAAACAGAGAGAGGGCTATAGACTCAGCCCAAAGGGATAGGAAAAGCACATAGGATATAAAATCATAAAAATAATAATACCCAACTACCAACTTAGAGAACTGAGGGATGGGTCTTGGTGGCACAGGGGCAGTGGGTGTATAAGTCAGAGTCTATTCCAGCCACCAGGACAGGAGGGTGGAGGAAGGTGCAGCAGCTCCAGCATATAGTTTTGGCTGAAACAGAAGAGATCTTGGGGAATCTCTGCGGGTTAGGATAGCAGAAGCCAATTTAGAATGGTCTTGTGCTCCAAGAGGGCAAGAGCTAGAGGAATTGAAACAAAATCCAAGGTACAGATACTAGGAGAGACTGGAGAGAGTCCAAGGACACAACTACTATCTTCTTACCATTCCAAGAGTGAGAAAAAGGAAAGAGAAGGAAAGCAAGAGTCGCAGCACCTAAGTATGGGAAAAGCATACAGCTCCAGTGTAAGAGCAGGACAGAAAAAGAACCCTCTAGCACTTGCCTCTCCCCGATACCAGAGGTGGAGGCTACACCTTGTCATGGAAGCTGCCAGTTGGCATAGGCTTTAGACACATGGAAGGTGGAGACTGAATATCACAACAGCTGTAGGGGTATCACCAGAGACCTCCTATCATGAGAGGAGGAAGGCTAGAAGGGAGAAAATACAAAAACAAATCCTTTTTAACTTTCCTCTTTATGGGGTATTTTGTTTTTGTTAAAATGCCGCTCTTCTCTTCCTTAGTTCTGTTTTTCCCACCATTGAGTGCCCACCGTGTGAGCTTCAGTGCCTTTAACTGTGTCATATTTCTCAGTTTGTTATTTTTTCGCCACTGTGTCTTTTGGTGCTGTTTATTGTTTTAATGTTTTAGTTTGGTGCAAAACCTTTATCATGCTTCTTATTTTTGCTGAGTCATCATGTCAGGTCCTGAGGAGTGTAAGAAGCCAAGAAGAACTGCAAGGGTGGTCCCCATATGTGTCAGTGCTCCAGTGGGGGTCATACTGCCATCTAGGACAGACATGATGACTGCTGGACCATGACATGAACAAGTGCAACACCTGCTTCTCCATGGACTTCCGCCCCCTAGAGAACTGTGCGTGGAGATGGAGGATGTGATCCCCACAACTACATTTGGAGGCAGCCCTCGCACCAGGGATGCCAAGGTAAGGTCCCTGGCCTCTTTGCCTGAGCCCTTTCCCGGTACTACATGTACTGAGGTAGACCAGGGCACACCCTGCACTTGCCACACTGAGACATCACTGGTGCGGTGGGGTGGGGGTGGAGTCTGGTGAAGAGTCGGCTCCCTTCGAGGGGAAGTCTAGGCACCACCCCCCTTCAGTCAGACCTTCGGAGCAGCAGACTAACCCAATGGTGAGGCCGGAGCTATACGCTTAGTCTACAGTGGTGGGCACCTCAACATTGCAGCCTGGTTTCGCCCCAGCTCCTGGTACTAAGGCTGGTACTGGTGAGCAGGGCAGCGCCAGCCGCAAGGCCAGGCCCCCTTCTGGTACTGCTTGCAGTGCCAAAAGACAGACATTTTCTAGTAGGCCATGTCTTGGACCCAGAGGTCATTGTTCTCTCTTCCCCAGAGCACCCTGGTGGCTTGGGACAGGATGATGATGCTGACCTTGGGCCTGGGGACGGATCCGGAGAGGATGGAGGCTTTACTAACCCTGGTTCTGAGCCCGACTCGGGGTTGGGAGTCGCTCCTGGGGTTGCCCTCAGGCTGACACCAGGGATGATGATGGGAACCCTTCTGGTACTGTTCATGGTGCCGACTCAGTTTCCAGTGCTGTCCCAGTACCTGGTCTGATTCTGGTGCTGTTCTTTGTGTCAGTTCTGGTGCGACTTAACTGTGCCAGTTCCAGTGCCAACTCTGGAGGTGACTGTGGCCTAGAGTCTGGGCATGGCTCCAGGAACAGGGTAAGCCCTGGTGAAGATCTGAGGTGAGGCATTGGGACTGTGGCTCATCCTTGTCTACAGATGGTGGTGACTCTGGTAGGGGGTGCAGTGCTAGCCTGGGGCCTGACTTCTCTCTGGAACCATCTGGCCCTATCAGTGGTGAGGGATCAGCCCTGTGGGCCCTGTCAGACACTGCTCTCCCCACTGGGGGATTCCTCCCAAAGGCATTGTCCTGATCGGTCCACTGATGCTGGTCGGTAGGGGGTGGGCAAGTTTGCTAGGCCCTCCCCCCAGGTCCCCTGAGCATTCCCACAGCCCTGGCAGAGGACTAGGCCTGGTTATCCATGATGCTCCTCCTTGTCAAAATTTTACATCCACATAGGTCATTTAAACTAGGCAGGGGAGTAGGAGGCTAGGGAGTCTATCTGTGAAATGGTGGGTTCTCTAGCTGTCCCTCCCCAACAAAATGTGATTGTCTTCAAACAATACCAATTTAACTACACTAGCCAACAGAGAAAAGCCAGCGGAAATCAAGGGTGGGAAGTCTGCTGTTGAACATCCTGCAGGCAGGGAAAATAAAATTCATGCAAGTTCATGAAAGTAGGTCTGTCTCAATGCCAGGAGCTTGGAAAATAAGATAAGTGACTTGCAGGCATGAATAGCAGACACCGAAGTTGATCTGCTAGCAGTCATTAAGACTTGGGCTGTGGAGCACAATGAATGGGACCTTGCTGTCCCAGGATATGTGCTCTATAGAGAGAATAGGACGGAAGCCAAAGGGGAGGGGTAGCACTTCATGTTCAAGAAGGCACAGGGGCCACAGTCAATAAAAATGACAACCATTTGGATGTCAAATCGCTGTGGATTCAGCTAAATTCACCAGCAGGAAAGAAGTTCCATTATGCAGATCTTATAGACATGTGGACGCCTGGAGGAGGCAATATAGCACAGTGGTTTAAGGCTCTGAGCTGCAAACCTGAAGACCTGGGTTTGAATCCCACAGCCCATATTTGCATACCGTGTAATCCTGAGTAAGTCATTTAACTTCCCTGTGCTCCCAGGTCACATCTGTAAACAAGCTTTCAGCTTAGTGTGCTACTCCTATGTAAACAGTTTAAACAATTTGGACACAGCAACACAAAAAAGACAGAGATTACACCTTCTTCTCAAATCCACATAATCAATACTCAAGGATAGATGATTTTCTTTTAACGAAAGAATGGGCACACGTGGTGGGAGGACGTGACATACCAAGCATAACAGCTTCAGATTACGCTCCGGTGGGCCTAGACTTCGAGGTAGAAGTAGTTAGTAAGAACCCATTTTGGCGCTTAAATGTCTCACACATAAATGACCCAGTTTTCTGCCGGAGACTTAAGGATGAAACCTTGGGGGTACCTACTAAGTAACAAGGAGGGAGACACTAAGGCAGCACATTGGTGGGATGGATTAAAAGCTACTTGAAGGACATATGAATTTAATATGCCCCCAAGAAAAGAGGGAAAGGGAACAAGACGGGTACAATTGGAACAACAAATATTCAGTCATGGAAGCAGAACATAAACTTACCCTTGACCCAGAACTCAAAAACAACTGCAGGAACAAAGGATAAGCTTGCTAGGATCCTAGAGGTCAAAATAGGGAAGGTATCAGATACACTAACCAGAGGTATTATGGAAAAGGTAACAGTGCCGGAAACTCCTAGCCTAGCAAGTAAGACAACAGGGCTTAAACAGGGCGGTACAAAAAATTAAAGTGGGACAATCACGAATTAGGTGTTCACAAACCCTCGAGAGATCACAAGGAATCTCATGATTTCTACAGACAGCTGTACACTGTCAAGTGGGAGAGGAGGGAGGAGGGCCTTTGGCCACCTTTCTCAACTCGATAAAGCTACAGAGTTGACGGAAGAGGAAAGAAAGAGCTTAGATGAGAATATTACACAATCTGGAATCTTAGAAGCCATAAAACAACTTAAGAGTGGCAAAGCTCTGGGTATAGATGGCCTCCCAACAGAGTTTTACAAGAAATTTGGGGGGCAGCTGGCACCAGTCATGCAAACAACATTCAATAGGACACTGGAGGGGGAAGCAGCCCCAGACTCCTGGAGATACGCTCAGATTACAGTACTACCTAAGGAAGGAAGGATCCACAGAAAATGGGTCATACAGACCCATCTTACTGCTCCCAGACAACATGAAGATTTTCATGTCTATCTTGGCCAGAAGACTGCAAAGTCACATGCAAAGTTTGATCCATTCAGACCAAACTGGCTTCATACAGGGGAGAATACTACAGAACAACATCAGGAGGCTTCTGAACATTTTCACCTCACAGGCCAACTCACCAAAAAAACAACTAGCTATCTCATTAGACGCCAAAAAGGCATTTGATAGGGTGAGGTGGGGCTTTCTGAAAGGGGTACTGAGGGCAATGAACTCAGGCCCAAAGTTTCAAGCCTGTACAGACACTCTGTACGCAGACCCACAGGCAGTGGTGAAGGTTAATGGGGTCAACTCAGCCCGATTCCCACTTATGAGAGGAACATGGCAGGGGTGCCCGTTGTCTCCTCTTCTCTTTGCCCTATGCAGTGAGCCCCTGGCAGCTAAGATCAGGGACTGCCAGACCATCAGGGAATAGAGGTAGTGGGAGAACAACATAAAATCTTGTATACGAGACGATGTCTTGGTATTCATCCAGGATCTCAGGGCATTGGTCCCAGTACTACAACAAATCCTACAGGAGTATGGGGCAATCTTGGTGTACAAGGTCAATGTTGAAAAAAACGGAGGTACTACATATCAGCAGGAACCTGATGGCAGAGGACAGGGCATCAATCCCCTATGCATGGGCCAAATACAATACAATTAGATACCTGAGTGTAAGAGTCACTCCAAAGATATCAGACTTATTTAAAATGAACTATGACAAAGTCATGTGAGAATGTCTGGCAGACCTAGAGAGGTGGAGCTTACTGCCATTCTCCATGTATGGAAGGACTGACATCCTAAAAATGAATGTGTTGCCTAGATACCTGTTTCTTTTCCAGATATTACTGATCAAGGTGCCAAATCGATATTGGACACAACTGAATAAAGCAATACAAAAATGTATCTGGGAAGGGGAAGAGACCAAGAATAAACAAAGAGGTGATGACACTACCCAGGGAGGGAGGAGGCAGGACTGCCTGAGCTGACACTATATTATCTGGCAGCAGAGGCCCCACGCTTGGTCACCAGGAGTAAATAGAGAATGGATTCTAGGTGGTACTTGGTGGAGGAGACTACGGATCTCCCAGTCCCCTTGTATGCCCTGCTTATGGCCAAAATACCAAAACAGTGGGTCAAGAAAATTAGCAATCCATGGGTGAGACACTTTGTACAAATCCTCCTGGAGATATGGGGGGAAAACATACATTCCAAACGAGATAGGACCACTAACACTAATCACGGGAGATTCAGATTTTGCCACAGGTAGAGTGAATGCAGGATTCAGGAAATGGAATAGTAAAAGACTGACCAGGTATGAACAACTAATAGATAGAGGCCACATGATATCCTACCAAGGGTTAAAGGACAGATACCATTTGGTAGAGCAGACTTTACATATTTCTGCAACTTAGAAGCTACCTACAGGGGGCAGCATGAGCTGAACATTACAAGGATAAGACTACATGGGAAGAATTCCTTTGGAGCAACTTTGTTAAGGGGTAGACTCAGATATATCTCTATGGTATACAAATTACTCACACAAGCCAAAGGCACATCGTTACTAACGGTGAGACAAAGGCGGGAAGAGGAAGGGGGCGAAACTATATCGGATCAACAATGGAAGGAGAGGGTGACTGGATGGAGGGTTACAGCATCACAGAATCGGAAGGAGTACAGACGGAAGCTATTAAAACAGGTTCTTTTACATCCCAGCAACAACAAAACATTTTGGAACCACACAGACAGATTGTTGCTGGCACAACTGCGTGGGGAAGGAAACACATTACCACATCCTGTGGTCATGCCCAGAATGTAGCATTATAGATGGAGTCAGAGAGAGCTAGCTAAGATTTGAGAGAGGAAAATACCAGACTCAGGGCACCTTTACCTTTGGGCAGGTGTGCACCGGGCATTGTAGGAAGACAGAAAAGGCAATTTTCAATAGTATGGTTCTGGCAGCCATTAAAGTAATCACTGCACACTGGTGTGACTAATGCCCCAGGGATAAAGGAATGGAGACAGAGAGTAACCCAAATTTATGAAATGGAGCATCTGACAGCCCACCTTAGGCTAACATTACAGAAGTTCACGGAGCACTGGAGAAATTGGATCCAGTACACCCAAGAGTCCCCCTAGGGGGTGGTGTGGGGTTGGGGGAGTTATCTAAAAGGGTAAAAGGAGGAGCAATAGGACGAAAACACTGGGGGTCTCTCCCATTCCCAATCCCCAAGGTTAAACTAACAAAACCCTCGACTCAATGAACTTTCACAAAAAATACCAAAGACACAAGAAGTTTTTACCTGTTTTTATTGTTTAAAAAATGTTATTGTTGAACATCAGTTGACAATATTAAGTTTCAAAAGAAGTAAAGAATAAAGAGGTCATTGAGGTACACATACAATGTACATGGTAATAAAGCAGCTTGGATCTGATGTGGCAGCGTGGGAGAGAAGTTATCACTTGAAGACACTGCTTAGTTTCTTACACTTTTTACTCTTCTATACCTACACTTCCAGGGTGCAACCCCCATTTGACCCTTGAAAAAACAGAGACCCAAAAGAGAGTGGTAAGGAATAATAAACTCTGAGGGCAAGAGACCGGAGCATGCTGGTAATATCTATCCTTTCCTTCCAGATTAGAAACGCCGCCAAGGAGCAGATGGAGAGGAGAGGATGGAGCAGAGGAGGAACCTCTCAGGTAAAGCTATATCCGGGGGGGGGTAATTAAAGAATATAACTTTATCATGGAATATGGGCATGAATATGAATTGAATGATGGACTGTGGTAAATGGAAGTATATAGGAGAATGCAATGTACAAGGCACAAAACATTATTTTTCTCCAAGTAGGAATGTTGACTGCACAGAGGAAGGAATTTTTTATGCGAATGACCTTTGGATTAATAAAACACTGAGTTTCAAAAAAAGGAAAAGAAGTTCCACTTTATTTATCTATTTTATTTACTGAAAAATTTCACCAGGAAAGACACACTGAACAATATTAAATTGCTCGTCTCATGGAGCGTCCTGGGGGAAAGGGGAAATGGGAGTACAATAATTGAAACAAAACATTCAGCAATGTAATACAGAGTACATATAAGGTAAACATAGCTGGCCTTGGTAAAATACAGTGATATAGTTACACATACAGGTATAGGGAACTGCAAAAGGAAAATGCAAGTACATGTAGTACAAATTGCGATTTAACATTGGGACATGTTCTGGAATGGAGAGGGGGCTAGGAAGAACAGCCCATAGCACATTACTGTCACTTTGGGGTTATATACAGACCCCCAGGTCAGGGAGAAGAGAAGGACTGGGAACTCATGCAAGAAATTAATAGGGTCTCAGGAAGGGGAGCCACGGTGGTTGTTGGTGACCTGAACTTGCCAGATGTGGTCTGGGTTGTTCCAGTGGCAAAGTCTTCCAGAAGTCAGACAATCCTGGATGCCCTACAGGACTGTATGCTCAATCAGCTGGTTATGGTTCCAACTAGGCAGGACAAAATCCTTGATGTGGTTCTCACCAACACCGAAACAGGAGGGGCAATTTGAGTCGGGGACCCTTTAGCCAACAGTGACCATAACACAGTATGGTTTGAGATCTCTGTTGGGGCTGAAAAATCCAACTCCCGGATGGAGGTCTTGAGCTTCAGAGGAGCAAATTTTGAAAGGTTAAGAGATATAGTTCAGAATAAAGTGGCAAACATCACTGAAAAATCTAAAGTCGAAGACATCTGGGGGGCAATAAAGGACTCAGTCCTAGAGGCAACAAAGTTCTGTGTCAGAACAGTAAAGAAAAGAAACAGACACAGGAAACCCATATGGTGAAACCCACTGATCAGGTCCAAACAGCAATTAGATGCAACAGGGAGGCCTTCCATAGGTTTAAAAATACCAAGGGGTAGATGAATGGGATGATTACATCACAAAATAAGGAAGCAAAGAGGGTGTTGAGGGAGGCAAAGGCAGAGACAGAGCTTAGGATCTCAGAGTGGATAAAGACGGGAGAAAAACACTTCTTTCGTTACATTCAGGAAAAAAGAAGGAAAGGGGGTGGAATTGTGAAACTGATGGACTGGTGGAGAAAGACGGTCAAAAGGCAAATGTTCTAAATAACTTCCTTTCTTCATTATTTACAGGGGAGAATACTGGTCCAATGCCGGAGAACGGTATAAGAGCTGCCGATAGAGGGATACAAGTAACGGGAAATCCGTCATTAACCACAGATAGGGTCAGACACGGACTGGCAGCCCTCAAGCCAGACCAAGCACAGGGACCAGATAGACTGCATCCAAGGGTACTAAAAGAATTAGCAGAAGAGTTAGCTGGTCCTCTGGCACACCTATTCAACAGATCAATGGGTATGGGAGTGGTTCCTAGGGACTGGAAGGTGGCGGATGTGTGCTGCTCAAAGGGTGGTGAAGCAGGAAGAGGTGGGGGAATTACAGACTGGTTAGCCTCACTTCTGTAGTGGAAAACTACTGAAACCTTGATTAAGCAAGACCTTGTGCAATACCTAGAAGAACAGGCTCCAGGACACCAAACAACATGGATCCGTGGCAGGAGCGTTGACCAGCCAAATCTAATCACCTTTTAACTGGGTGACAAGAGAGTTGGAAAGAGGACATGCAGTGAACCTTCTCTATTTTGATTTCAGCATGGCATTTGATTCTGTACCACACAAGTGCCTGCTAAGGAAGCTGGAGAACACAGGGGCCACAAAAGTATAGCAAGATTGGTGGGCAACTGGCTCATAGACAGGTCAAGGGTGGTGATAAACAGGGTTAGATCAACAATGGGCACACTTACTAGTGGGGTTCCACAGGGATCTGTGTTGGGCCTGTTCTCTTTAACATATTCATCAGTGACATTGGCAAGGTATCCAATGTAAGCTAGCTCTGTTTCAGACAACACCAAGAGGGTGGGTGAACACTCTTGATGGGGTTAGGACCTACAAGAAGATCTTCAAAAATTGGAAAGGTGGTCAAATCTTTGGTAGCTGAAATGCAATGCAAAACAGTGCAAAGTGGTGCATCTAGGTAAAGGGACCCTGGGATGGAATACTGGCTCAGTGGGGTTAAACTGAGCATCTCGCAGCATAAGACAAGACCTGAGGTCATTATTATGGACACCATGAAGCAGACGAGTCAATGTAATAAAGCATACAGCAAGGCGAACAAAATGTTGGGGTTTATAGGCAGGGGGGATTGATAGCGGGAAGAGGGAAGTGATCATCTCCCTCTGCAGACACCTGGTTAGACCACACCAAGAATACTGTGTTCAGTTTTGGAGGCCGCACTTGAAGAAGGATAGCGACAGGCAGGAATAAGTGCAGAGGAGTGGGACAGAGATGATCCAGGGTCTACAGGAACTCCTCTATGAGGAATGGCTAGCAGCATTGAATATGTACTCACTGGAAACCAGGAGGGAATTGGGCGACATGATAGAAACATTCAAATTCCTAGCAAACAAAGTCCTGGACACTGAGGAGCTGTTCCATAGGGTCACCAACACAACAACTAGAGGGCATGAATGGAAGCGGGAAGGGGGTTCAGAAGGGATCCAACACTACTTCACGGAAAGAGTAGTGGAGAGATGGAATAGTCTGCCGGCAGAGCTGGTGGGGGCAGAGACTGTGACAAGTTTCAAGCATAGGTGGGACAGAGCTAGAGCACAACTTGAGACATTAAAGCAAGTATACAGTAATTTAGGGCTGGGGTAGCCCCCAGGGCAGTGCTAGGTCCTGGGTATCTCAAGGACAGACTTAATGGACCCTGGGTCTCCTTCTGCCATTGTTTTCTGTTTACATTTCTCCCCTCCTCTGCTCCCTTCCCTGTGCTCCCAGGTATTTTGGGTCCCACGGGGCCCAAGACACCTTGATCAGTTCAGGTCAAAGACTGGTGTGTTCTACCACCTCAAGACAGACAAGGCTCTTTTTAGGCTGTGGGTCCAGTATCACTGTTGCCTGGATCCAGCTCCTCCTCTCCTGCTTCCTCCTCTGAGGAAGAGGATTTTTCAGTCCACCTCTCCTCTGATGCTGAGTACTCTCTGCACCAGCGATTTCTGTCAGAGATGATGCAGTACCTGAATTTACGTCCTTTTGTAGGTCAAAATACTGCTACCCTGGTGATGTAATTCCTTGGCGATTTCTGCGATGACGTGTCTGTCATCCCTTCGTGGCCCCAGCCCTTTACAGAGCATCCAGGCATATCTGGCTCCGTCCCTTTGCCCCTTCTCAAGCTCCTAGGGACATCCAGCACAGATAATGCACTGCAACAGAGTCTCCAGGTGCTATCCCTCACTCCACCTCTGGGATTCTGGTGCTGCAGACCCCCACATGCCCTAGGTGCCCGGCGCATGATCGACGCGGCCCCCCTCGCCCCGATGCCGACTCTGTGAAGACTGATGCTTGGGGCAGGAGAGCTTTCATGGGAGCACGCACTGTGATGTGCATTTCCATATATCAGGCACATCTGGCAGCTTACAGTATGTGCCTGTGGGCAATGCTGAGTGAGCTCTTGGCATCCATGCCGGACTGTGAGTCAACCAGGCAGGCCATTCACCTTTCCGAGCAGGGCCTGTGGCTGGCGAGACACCAAGAACGGGTGTTGTATGATGCCAGTGAGGTAGCTTTCTAGGCTGGTGGGAACGGCAGTCTGCGTTCTGCAGACAGCACAGCTTCCCCTTTCCTGGTTAGCATCCCTGGCCCAGCATAGGGTGTTAAACTCGCACTTCTAGGGGACTCATGTTTTCTCCTGTAGGGTCAGGTGTGACTTGCTGGGATGCCTGCCTGCTCCCAGGCCATGGGAGCCTCCATCTTCCCCTGACCAGTCTCAAGTGCTGCCAGATCTGTGAGGAGTCTCTGCTCTCCACTGGTATTGCCCCACCAGAGGTCTGAGGGACATTTTTTCCCCTCAGGGTGAGCCAACTCCTCCATGATCTTGGGGAAAGCTTGGTACTCTGACTCATAAGTGGGAATGATGGTGAAATTGACTCATGTAAAATATGAAAATTAAATACCATAATTGTTGATCTTCCAGAATATCTTCACCACTGATTCACATGCCCATCTTTAGTCCTTCACTCAGGTAGAGCCAGGTCCTCTGGGCAGCTCACTCCATGATGCTATGCAAATAGCATCTTCTATCCCCTCCTGAGGGCTCTTTCTCCTCTCTCAGAGTTAGCTCTTTATTTTTACAGTTGGGCTTGGGCCTTCTTTTTGTAAACATCATCTACATTTTTAACACTACACCTGCCTCGTTGGTAATGCTGGCACTGATGTTGGTCCCCTCCAAGGCTGTAAAACACTTTGCTCCCACTGGGTCCTAGCACCTCTGGCTTAGGCCCATAAGTGGGAATAAATGGTGAAGACTGATTCTTGGAAGATCTATTTCTCTTAAATTAAGCCATTAATAACTGCCTTAGCCATAAGGGTGTGAAAGAAACAAAGGCACAAGCAAGGGAGCAACTGCCCAGTTACCAGGACTTCTAGACAAATAGGTGCTCTGTTCACTAGCCACGACACACTTCTATCAACAACCTCCCTTAGGGATGATGGGTGGGTGAGTGCTGCCTTATGGAGGAAATACTCTAGGAGATCACAGCTTACTGTTAGGTAACTTTCCTATGTTTCTAGAGTCAATCTCCTCCATAATGAACCACTCACTGGTTGAGTAAAATGCAGTGCAAAAAAAGACCACAAAGGGGAGGTAAGTTGTCAAATAGTGATTCATACCTGGTGACTGGGTAGTATAGTCAGAAGGCGAAGTATTCTATGCTAGCAGCCCCTCCAAAAAAACTTCCAACAGCTAACAGTTAGACAGGTAAGGCAGTTGGTACAAGGAAAGAATGTTTGGTTTATTCTTCATGTAGTCTGGTAAATAGAGAAAAGCACTTCTTTGCAGGTTGCTCCATTTCTTGCTTACAAACCCTCTTACTGATAGAGGGGAATGGAAGTGGACAGCCCCTGTGTCCATATGTGAACTCTGTCCATGTCTCAGGAGCATGTGGAAAGAAGCAGACAGTCTGAGAGTGACAGGGACATCTGCTTGACCCAAAGCAGAAGCTGTTATACATTTAAAAGGCAAAGACCATCAAAGGACCCATCTAGGATCTTCTGTTCAGCATTATGTGCCACAACAGAAGATCAGGTCCAGGAATGCCTTCTGAGGCAGTCAACCATAGCTATAGAGTGGAATACTATGTCAGACAAATCATAAGCAACCTTAAACTGGTGCTTTGTTGCTTTCTCTATAACTCACAAGTTCCAAAATGTGGTCTGAATGTGGACTATTACGGTCTGATCTACTTGAAATTTGACCTTTTCCATCGATCTTGGCTGTAGCAGCCAAGGAGGACTGATAAGTCATTAGCTCAAGTGACAGGTTGACACATAAGCCTTTTGCTAACTAGTCTAGGTTTTAGCCTCAAAGATAGGTGGGTGCAACAACAGGTAGATTTTGTACACTGTTTGCAGTGGCCAAATACAAACAGCTCAAGACAGTTTCTGAGTGTCATGGTTGCCCTATAGGAGCTGCGTAACAGGCTTCAGCTTCTTTCAGGACAACTGGCAAATAAAGGTGGACCTCCATGCTATCTTGGCAAACTTGTTAGTTCCAGATCTGCAAGCAGTATAGGTAGTGAGTCAGAACATGGTAGATTGAGGAACAGTAGGACACTTTTGAGTGTTAGCCTTACAATAATCCTGTACCTCAATACCCCCTCCCCAAATCATCATTGATAAAGGTCTAAAAATGTACATGCTCTCTTGGCAAGGTAGCAACAAAGTCCCTTTTCTGAAACTGTGCCAGGCATCACACTCTGCACCGTGCCTGGCAGCCCACTCTGGCACCATGGTCGACTTTGTACCTAGCACCATGTTATATGCTATGGAAGCTGAGCTGTGTTCTTGAGAAAAGGGTGCCAATGGTGGGAACATCACTGCCATGGTCTGTTAATGATGACAACACCAAATCCTGTGGCACTACAGAAGATTGGCTCTGCCATAAAGCATCTCTTTGTGGGGCTCATCAGCCCAAGTGACCATGACTGATAGCCGCCCGAGGAAGCCCGGGGTAATGCACGGGCATCCTTGGATGGGATCATCTTTGGGCTGAATCAAGGGGTTCCACCCAAATGGGTTGAAAGGCCAGAATCGGCTGAGCTGGAACAGGTTCTGGCCAAGGTGATAGTAGCCAAGGAGTGAAGGGTAGGAGCTGGCACCAGTGCCAGCACCCAAAGAGCTGCTGCCACATAAGCTCCTCATAGTGCTGTTGCAACTTGTGGAGGACGAATCCTCCCCAAAGAGGAGGCCTAGCAGAAATGCGGCTTTCCCGTGAAAGGCCGCGCAGACTGGACTAAGGCGCAGGGCTGCTCGACTCGAGCTTACAGGTCCTTGACCTCGACTGCCAGTGGACGGATGGCAGGGAGGGCAGAAACCATCGAGGAGGCGCCTGGGGTCCCTCGCAAGCTCGGTTTCTGAGGTTAGGGACCAGGTCAGGGCTGATCCAGCCGCCCTGGGACTGGAGTGTCAGGACTGAAGCCCTGGAGAGAAAGGTATCCCCCCATCCTGTAACAATAGGTTGAGCGGCCTACAAATCTCGACTGGCTTCGCTCGACCTGTGTCTCAGCAGACAGGTCCGATGGGGACACTGTGGGGTCAGCAGCCTGGACTGAAGCATCATCCGGAGCCGATTTGTCGAGGAAG
Organism: Neoceratodus forsteri; assembly: GCA_016271365.2. NCBI lineage: Eukaryota > Metazoa > Chordata > Ceratodontiformes > Ceratodontidae > Neoceratodus > Neoceratodus forsteri. The sequence goes on along the minus strand of CM028135.1, from coordinate 456,182,979 downwards.
GACAATGAAGCAGGAGTGTGGGAAACCAAGGCCCAAGAGTGCTCGCGGTCCCACGACCTGCAAAGGGAGTTTTTGGCTGTTGCCTTGGAGTCCTTCTTGAGGATCTGGACCCAGAGGAAGGGCCCTTCCTGAGGGTAGGAAGGGACTGACACAGGTCCCAGAATGTCCTGGTAAAAGAGGCGCCAAAGCCCACAGGGACCAGCGTGAACACCAGAGAGGAGCCTGCGGTTGCCTGGGCAGCAGCTTCCTCAAAAGCCACCAACTGTCTGACAGACCCCACAGCTGCAGAGACCACCCCGGCAGGCATCCTTGGACCAAACGGGAGGGTCCAACTCATCCGGCTAACCCAGCAGAAGTCGTGTGTACCGGTCCTTCAAGGTGGAGGGATATAAACTGCGGCACAGGCCACAAGCCTGGGAGTCATGTTTCTGGCCCAGGCAGTAAACACATGTGGTGTGAGGGTCCATGCACAACATCTTCTGTCCACACGGACAAAGCCTGAAACCGGGTGCCGACTCAGAAGTCATTGAGTCCATGTTGCCAAAAACGGTTAAACCGCAAAGCAAATCGAAGACCAAAGTTGTGAGTTTAAAAATGAAGATAGTGCCTACACGAAAGCAGAGCGCTATGGAGGAAATCTGTCTCCTCCAGCAGAAAGGAAGCTTTAACATCAAGGGGCAGTGCCGAGGAGGATACCACCCGGGTGGGTGGGAGGCGTCAGCTTGAAGACCTTCTGGAGAGATCTAAGGGAAAGGAATTCTGCTAGAAGTGTGGCTAGTACACCATATCCACCCTAGAATAATGCTATTAGTTTTATGGCTCATAATGGAGTAAAACAGTAACTGATTACAAATGCAGAGCCCCTACTTACAAATGAGCCAAGGTCAGTACTTACTGAACAGAAGCATTTGTTCATGATATTTTGTGATCGAAATGACCAAAATCAACTCTTCAGATATGACTCTGGCACTTTTGGTATACTGTTTATTTTTAATCATGGATTATGTGTACATATAGTTTTATACGTACCACCTAACAGACAATTAAAACAATAACCATCACCGATCTCTATCCTTCTGAAAACATGAACGATTATTCCCTTTAGATCTGCAGTGATCTACATATACCAGACTCAGTAAGCTTAACATTTTCGCAGATCATTTTTATTTGACTAAAATATGTGCTTCTACCAGAATTCCTCCAGGAGCTAAAATTAGTTGTGTATATATAAAAATGTACTGTATGAGTAACCATGTACAACAAGGCTGTGCTTCCACTGAGGGTTCCGGATTATATCATAGATCTCAACAGGTGTGTAATAAAAAAATTACCATATTCCTCATGTTAACTTTTTATAATTGCTGGTTATATAAGCGGTGGAGTTGCTGAACAGCACTGTTTAAATGAACCAGTTTAAGTTTTTGAAGCTGCAGGGTCTCGCTCTGCATTTCGGAGGAAACAAGTACGCTTTTTTTATTTTAATGGCTGCAAATGTTTGTTGCTCTGATATACGAGTGTGATGTCACTCTCATGTGTAACAATTACAATTTGGGTTTTTGGGGCGGATATAAAAACTCAACCAGTAGTTATACTAGAATACAATCTAAACTCAATCCTAAAAAAAACATTTTTTTTTTTATTAAGAACAACTATTTTCTTTCAAGAAAGAGTTCACTAACATGCAAGCAACAATTGCTGTAATGAAAGAGAAACTGTAAGCTTTATTTTAAACTGACTGTTTTGGTATCTCCTCTTTGAGTGGCACGACCTGAGAACTTAAACAGTTGTTTCTTACATTGAGTTTCATTTTGAGGGAACCATTTTTTTTCATCAAGGTTTTTATTCTGCTGGCTAGATGCCCAACAGGCTGGTTCCCAGACTGACCTGCCAGCCAACCCAACATCTGCCACATCAAGCTTCATCCAGCTTTCCACCATGGCAGTGTCTTCACAGAGGCTTCTCACCCTGTCAAGACATAATCCACTCTGGAAGCAGTAAAGGGGTTCTAAGAGCACACAAGAGCTGTCAGGTTGGTGACCGCCATGATTTTTTCAGATTTCTCCCCAGCCCTAAGCCCTACCTCCTCCCTGACATTGAACATAAGGCTGGTGGCCTTGCACAGTGTAGTGGCACTCAGCATGCATGCGGTCCCACCCCATCACAAAAGAGCAGGTAGCCCCGACCACTGCGAGGGGCAGCTACTGCATGCTAGCAGACTGACATCCTCCCTCCCTGGGCTGTGCTCAGCAGCTCTTTTCCCAGTCCCTGATCACCCACGTGTAACTCGTGAATCCAAAACCAGGTCGGTGGCAAGGAAGCATGATTGCTTCCACTGTGCCATTAGGCTACCATGGCAAATGGGGAAAATGGGGAGATACTTGAAAGAGGCATTAAGTGGAATGGGACAGGAATCAGGGGTTGAGGAACAGTGGGCAGTATTTAAAATGGGGATTAAAGAACAACAGAATTATGCATTAACAGGTTAGCAAAGGAAAAGGAAGAGGAGACCATTATGGTTTTCCAAAGAGGTAGCAAAGAAAGTGAAAGCCAAAAGATTGCATTCAGGCAATACAAAAGACACAGGCAGAAGGGATAGGGAGAAGTACCAGGAGAAGCAAAGGGAGGCAGGGAGGTCAGTAAGGGAAGCCAAAGCTCAGACAGAAGAACACATTGCAAAATCAGTGGGTAGAGGGGACAAAACCTTTTACAGGTACATAAGTGAAAAAAGAAAGACAAAGGAGGGATAGTGAGACTGAAGGGGGAGGATGGGGGCCGCGTGGAGGATGACAACAGTAAAGCTGACATATTGAACAGGTATTTCTGCTCAGTCTTTACTGAGGAAGAGGAGGGGTAATGGGTCTGAAGGAAGTACAAGGGTGAGAATGGTGCAGAAATGGACACAAGTCCCTTTACGAGAAAGGGTCCTGAAGGAACTGGAAGTAATAAGAGTTGATAAAGCAATGGGGCCAGATGGGTGCACCCAGGGTCCTTAAAGAACTAAGAGAGGTGGTGGCTGAACCTCTTGCTATCCTGTTTAGCCGATCACTGGAAACAGGGAAGTACCCAAAGACTCGAGACAGCAGATGTAGTCCCCTTATACAAAAGCGGGAACAAAGAGGAAGCAGGGAACTACAGACCAGTCAGCCTCACCTCGGTAGTGGGAAGATCATGGAAGCACTACTGAAGGAGATTGGTGGAACATCTGGTTGTCAATGGACTACAGGACCCAAGGCAGCATGGTTTCACCAGGGAAGTCATGTCAGACCAACCTCCTTGAATTTTTGACTGGGTGACTAGGAAGGTGGATCAGGGAGGGCAGTGGACATGGCCTATCTGGACTTCAGCAAGGCCTTGACACTGTGCCACATAAAGACTATTACACAAACTGGGGAATATGGGTGTGGGCAGGACAATAGTGTGGTGGGTAGGTAACTGGCTAGGTGGCAGGACACAGAGGGTGGTGGTAAATGGCTGTCACTCCACAGAGGGAAGAGTGACCAGTGGGGTACCACAGGGATCAGTGCTGGGACCGGTCCTATTCAACATCTTCATCAGTGACATTGCACAGGACCTAGAAGGCAGAATTTCACTGTTTGCTGATGACACAAAGCTCTGTAACAGAGTAGACACACCAGAGGGTGTAGACAGAATGAGAAGGGACCTGCAGAAACCTGAAGAATGGTCAGGGGTTTGGCAGTTGAAATTCAATGCAAAAGTGCAAGATAATGCATATGGGGCACAAAAATCCTGGCACAATATATCAGTTGGGGGGTGAGGATATAGCATGCACCAAGCAGGAAAGGGATCTTGGGGTTATCATCTCTGATGACCTCAAGGTAGGGAAACAGTGTGACAAGGCAGCAGGTAAAGCAAATAGGATGCTGGGATGTATAGGCAGGGCACCACCAGCAGGAAAAGGGAGGTCATAATTCCACTATACAAGACACTAGTGAGGCCCCACCTGGTGTACAGTGTACAGTTCTGGAGACCATACCACGAAGGACATAGACAGGGTAGAGAAGGTTAAGAGGAGGGCAACAAAGATGGTGCATGGATTGCATCACAAGTCCTATGAAGATAGGTTGAAGGAACTGAACATGTACTCCCTGGAGGGAGGGAGAGAGGGATATGATGAGAGACATACAAGTATCTCACAGGGAGGAACAGGGTGCAGGAATATACTATTTTAAGTGAAAAGATGTTCCAGGACTAGAGGGCATGGGGCGAAGTTGGAGGAGGACGATTCAGAGGAAACATGAGGAAGAATTTATTCACAGAACAGGTGGTGGACAAGTGGAACACCCTGCCGGAGGAAGTGGTGGGGGCTGAAACAATCACGGGATTTAAGAATGCATGGGATAGACATAAAGGAATTCTGGAGGTCAGGGGTAAGGGGCAACAGACTTCTAGGAAAACATAAACTGAACTTACAAGCTCAAATGGGCAGACTGGGTGGACCATAGGCCCTTATCTGCCGACACTGTCTATGTATCTATGTACCACTGGAACCAATTTTATAAATTGCTGTTTTTCTACCCAGTGTGCCAGCACTGACAGGAAAGCTGTCATGCAATGCCAAATCCTAACTGATCATAAGTTCAAAGGAAGAACCTGAGTAAGGCCCGGTTTTAAAATGAGTTTCTGCATGTAGCAAAAATAATTTTAGAGGGCATGGTTTCATGCTGGTGAGAGGAGATACAGGAGAACACGAGGAAACATTTCTTCACAGAAAGGGTGGTGATGGCCTGGAATGAGCTACCAGAGGAGGTGATTGAGGTTAAGACAGTCAAAACTTTTAAAAAGGCATGGGACAGGCACAGAGGGAAAAAAGGGTGCAGATGTGGTGGTGGGAGAAAGAGAGAGGGCAGAGTGGGGGGTGGGCATGAGGCACTGATGAATAGCCAGGTCTCATCAACAACACAAGCAGAATAGATAGGCCAAGTGGTCTCCTGCTGGCAACTTGATTATGTTCTTATGTAAGACAAGGCCAATGAATGCTTGTATGTGTACAGTATGTGACTGCCAAGACCCTCACTTAAAGTAAAGTTAGACACTCAAAGTAATATCTGCAATTTTAATACCTAGCAGACCTAGGATAAGAAACATGTTTTAACTGATTATCTAATGTGATGGTGCTGCTCCATCTTTTATAAATCACGTACTATTTTGCAGTCAGTCTGGGGTACTTATCTCATCATTCCCACACCTCTTCATCCAGACAGTTCTCTTCTTGATTCACATGATTAGTGTAAACCCACCTCTCCAGTTATTTCAGACAATACAATATTACATTTTATATTCAAGACAAATAAAACCCTGATATATATTGAACAAAATACTCATACTCTTTACAAGCATTTTACTGAATCTATGAACTAAGAGTGGCCTTACTGTATTATAAACGTTTAGCGTGACGCTGAAGAGGCAGTACTGGGAATCTTGCTGCTGGAGTTTATTTTGGAAACAGAGCATTTAGAATGATAATTAGGAACTATTTCCTGGTGGTACTTTCAATGCTCAGCTATTCAATCCGATCTAATGAAGAGGTCAGTTGAGACTAATGAGGACAGATTGCAACAATAACAGCAGATTAACTCTGCATATTCTAAACTGTTGGACTAACAGCACATTTGGAAGGCCTAGTCACTTGTAAATCACAGCGGATTATGCAAATAGCCCATGGCTATCACAGCCTGATTCTACTGGGAAAACAATAGCTTGGCAGGCTTCCCCAAAATCTGAGAAAATCTTAATTAGAAAAAAACGCAGTGATGGGGTGTAATTTTTCACCTTGACATTACCCAACTTTTACACACACATACTTGTTTAAACTGCTGTGTAACAGCAGGTCACTCTTACTTACCGAATGAGTTCTAAGAACAGCAACAATCTTTGCAAGCGCCATATTCCAAAGTTCATCTGTGTATGCTCTAGTTACCAATCCCTGTGTTGCATGTAAAATGTGATCTTCCACCACGAAGAATCTAAAATTGAAATTAATAATGAGAATGTTCTACCCCCACATTCAATGTGGCTTCCAAACATCCAGATGAAAAGGATATTTAGATGAAATTGACTTACCCTACAATCTGATTGAAGTATTTTCTATATTCTTCAACCGTTTCATGCTTCATTAGAGAAAAAACAAAGATATCTAATTTTAATCCTAATTTTTTAAAATGCAGTTTTTACATCCCATTCATCATCACTGCTCCCCTCAGCCAGTACAATTCCCAGCACCATCTCCAACTTCTCTGGCACTTTTCCCAATCTTCTCCTTTTACAAGGCCCCTCAGGTCAGAGTGAGAGCTTTTCGGGGAGTTGTTTCACCCCCTCAGGCCACTGGTACTCCCCAGTATGCACACACACAAAGAGCATGCCAATGCAGAGACCAGCCAGTCCTCCCTCCCACTGTGCCTGCCGCTAGGCAGGCCACAGCGTTGTAGTGAAAGCAAAAACCCTTCCTCCCTGAAAGAGTTGGGACGCTCGGTCCTCCTTCTCCTCATTAGCCCAGGCTAGTTCCCAAACCCGGACTGCCACGTTGTGAGCAACAGCTCTACCACTGCCTCAACCAAGCCTTGAATTTAACCAAAACATCAAGTAAATGATAAGTAATTTAAGCATTTACCATGCTGGACTGTGGCTGTAATACTAGTCTTGCTTGTTTTCTTCTTTGTTTTCTGTAATAGCTTTCAAATGTCTCTCTATCGCCCTAAAGATAAAAAGGGAAAATATAATTTTATGTAGCTCAGAATTTACTGTAGATTATAAAAACTGATAGCTGGAACCTTGAAAAAGAAAAACATAATTCCAAACTGAGTTTTTAATTCCTATTTTCTTTCAATAGAGGTTTTTCTTCCCAGCCACTCATGACTTCCCAGAGATAACTCCTGTTCAGACCTTCGTCCTGCAACTTCCCTGGACCCCTGTGTAGCCTATCAGTTACCCCCATGACTTTTCTTCCATGACAGGAGTTCTGGAGGATGGCCACCCCAAAGCAATCTACTATGTAGGCGTAGGATCCAGTCCAGTAAGCATGAGAACCCTGTGAAATCCCAGAGTTCATACCTTCATAGATGGAGGTAGGTTTTCTCATATAAAGGTCCTTCAACACTCCCTGGCGTCAGTACACCCATCAGACTGGCCTCGCATTCACACAGCAGACCCTGCGGCAGGAGCATCCTCCACGGCTCAACTGAATGGGTCGCTGTGGCACCAAAGTCTGCCACAAGCCCCTCCCCACCTAGGCACACTGCCACGTGGCAGATGACCCAGCCAGCCTGTGCCCCTATGTGGTGTCTCGAGTTTGCCCTCAGACCCAGGTCACCTGCACAGCAAGCGCTGCCACTGGGCGATCAGGTCGGCAAATCATATATATATATACATTATATATATATATATTTTAATTAAATATCACAAATGTAGCTGATTTTTTTTTTTAAGTGCTAGAAAATTATTTTACACTGCTAAATGCCCCAGTCACGTATTCATATAGCTTTCACCACTTTTTGATAAATTAATAATCTAGCTTTGTGAATCCCTCAAATCAATATTATATTTCCTCTCAGCAGCTAATGCTCTGTTTTCCTATTTTCAAGACATTCCATGATGTCAGTTACACCATTCCATGCAGGGCCAGATCTACACTGTCATGAGTCCTATACACAGCAGTAATCATGGGCCCCCTCCAATGTCATCTCACTCTCAAAGGTGGTGCGGCAGTTTGCCATAACCATTTATTTATTTATTTAGCTTTTGTTAACCAGGTAAGCATGCTAGACAGTCAACTGCCTATTTTCAGGTGCGACCTGGGAGAATTAAAGGTCAAGGTCCGCATAACATGCAATACTTAAGTTTGAGTGACCTATTCTATTTATCACACACTATATTAAATATAGCACAGTTTTATTATTCAACAAGTATGACACTTGATGAAAAGGTCCATGGGCCAACTATGTAATGGGAATTGCTGGGTTTCTGTTAAACATTTAATAACCACTCCCCGATTTAACAATTTGTCCTATGGTATGCTCTTTTCACAGACATGCTGAGTTTTAATGTAATGCACAGCAGCATATTTATGCTGGGCTGTGCTATATCTTCATGGGGACATATTGTGGTCAGCACCTCACCAGCGTTCCAACAAGTGAACAGGTGCCTGTGAGGGTAGCCTTGATATCATGCAAAATGCATTGGCATGAAGAAAAATTGCTGTACGCCCCAAGGATACTGCTGTGCTTTTAATTAAAAGCAAGCACAATAAGGTAGGCACCTGATGGCCCCCAAAAGTAGAATAGCTAAATGGGGGCAGGGGGGAACCTACTCAATTTTAAACTTTAACCAAAAGATTCCATTTAAGCATTTCACATTAAATGCCGACTGAAAAAGGAAAATAATTTGGTTTATACTGTGCCTTTAATATACACACAGCTGTATCTCAAACCACTTTACAATCCATTGACACAGGGTTTCTAAAATGGTGAGGCCAGCCTTCCTGGGAAGGCCCCAACCTCTTCCAGGGAGGTTCAAGCAAGTCTGAGGAACTGCTGTATTTAAATTTTGAGTTTTACACATTTTATATGAAGTGATGAGGCAACCGAAGAGGATACTAGTAAGAGAATGTATGTATGTATTTACAAATTGGTGACCAGGAAAGGCACAATGATTCACAGCTCATTCCAGGTGTTTCTGGGAAAGGTAAGGAGACAATACAATTCAAAGGGTACCTGCAAAACAGTCAAACAATACGAAATGAGCGATAGTGCAAGCAAATAGGAACAATGAACAAATTTATTTATTTAGTTTTTGTTAACTGGTAGGTGCGCTAGCCAACAGGTGACTATTTTCAGGCACGCACTCCGGAGAGTACAATACATCATATCACAGGAGAAACAGCAATACAATTTGAGGCAGCAACCATACAATTACAATCTACATTTAGGACATAAAGAGGCAGTACCAGCTAGACTAACATGATAAGGGCTAAACTCAGTAGAGACCATCAGGTCAAGAGCAAGGAGGTGTTAACAGTGGAATACAGGTTCAGGTGAGGGGTAGAAAAGGGGCACGGGTCCAGAGGGACTGCATAAGGTTATACTGGGGCGTGCAGGGAGCAGCCATCTGAGCAGCAGAAAAAAAAAGCGTCGGATACACGGCTTTGGCGGTGGGTGGCATGTATAAGCAGCCGGGACCGTGGTTCCGAGGCTGGGCAAGAGGGCCTGCGGCAGTCCCTGGCCAAGAACATCCAATAGCACATGGAAGCCAAAAGAAAGGGAAGGCGGAGGTCGGGATTTACAACATCCACCTGGGATTAGGTTGGAGCAGTGCACAGCTGGCGTTGATAAGACACAGAGGGGAGGGAGGGCTAGGAAAGGAGGCGGGCAAGGAAAAGGACCTGGCTTACGCCTTAGCGGGACAACGGTCCTGGGGTGAGGCCGAGCTCGTGCCTTCTCCTTCTGGGCGTGTGACTCTGCGGATGGCCCTGTCAACAGTCTTCATGGAGGGGCTAAGCGTAGGACTTTGGTGGGTGCGGCAGGGCTGGCGGCACCTCAGCGGTTCCTGGGCAGGCAACACGGAGGGTCCTCGGCGGCACTGGGGGTCCGACAGTGGGTGCCTAAGCCCTTGCGGGCTAGGAAAAGGACTTGGTGGCTTTACGCCTTTGGCAGGACAAAGGTCTGGGGTGCGGCCGAGCTCGTGGTTCTCCTCCTGGGCGTGCATGATGTGAAGTAACAGATATCCAATGAGACTGGTGGCAGAACAGCCCAAATACAAGGGTTAAGCAGAGAGGTGCTAAGAGAAAGAGCAGGAGGGAACAAAAGGACCCCTGTGAAGTAGGAAGGCATGGTTTTAAATAATTGATTAGCAGTTTTTTTCTTGGGGCAATACTAACTGTTCAGAAAGTATTTATATAGGTTTTCTTGAAGTGTTATGTTTATTAAACACAGTGAGGCACGTGGTATGCATTTTCACAATGTTTTAGCACTTTTATGAGCAAAGCGCCAATCAATTTTAGAGTTAAATAAAACCCTGGAAGGTTATTCCAGATAGAGGAAACAGACAGAGAAAGTAGTCTGATCCATGAAGATATTGAAACAAGGGGTAACAAATAGTTTGAGAGGCAAAACAGTGGAGTAAGCAAGCTGGCTTGGGGAGGGTTACAAGTCGGGGGTAAAATAAGCTGAATAACATAAAATGAGAGCCAGCTACTGTAAAGGTGTTTCAGTTTATTCCTGGTGTACTGTAGTATGCTATTTTCTTATGGGGAGGCCCAAGATTATTTCAGTATTTGGGGAGGCTCAAGATCATTTTGATGGCTTGGGGGAGGCTCATAAGTCTGAGAACCTATGCATTCTACAAAAAAACACATCTAGCAGATACAAATATAGACTCTGTCCTGCAAATGGCACAACTGAAGAGTCACATTAACACTGCTGAAGATAAAGGAGGATTGCAGGAATCAGGATGCCCAACTTACCAAGCTACTGTAAGCAGTTTGGCTAATAACTGGCACACATGGGCTAGTACTCAATATTAATACATTACGCTGTATCAACAATGCTGTACATTTGGGGCGTAATAATGCAAGGCTCCACAAGTAACATCCAAGGACAGAAATATTTGAGTATAGCTTACAGACTCATAGTCATTCACGAACAAACTAGTGCTAAACAACATGGTGCAGAAGTCTCCATGACAGCAAATAAAATTATAGGGAACATAATAAATGTATTTGTTTGACTATAACATTTAAAGTCATTACAGAATACTATAATAAAACAACTACCCTTGTTATATATGCTTATGAAAGTCTTTGCCAGTTAGTAACTATTTACAGGATGTCAAGATTCTAGATTTATTAATAAAGTGCACTAATACTGCAGTCAGAAGGTGAAGTTAAGGTGCAAAGCATTAGCTAATGCCCTTCTATTTCAGGCATGTAAACCTTACTACGTTCTGGTGGTCCTGGAACCTCACCAGCAACCTCTACTCAGCAGGTAATCCCAATACTTACAGATAATTTATAAATAATAATAATAATAACAACTTTATTTCTTAAGCTAATTCAAAATATCAAAGCACTTTACAAAGTAACACAAATGAATAAAACCATAAATAGTAAAATATCAACAGTAACAATAAAATCCCTCCTTATTAGTTACTTGTCACAATAAGCAAGACTGAACAAATGCGTCTTCAGTGTGACTTTAAAGATCTCCACTGTCAGGAACTCCGAACCTGATGAGGCAGAGAATTCCACATATATGTATATATATACAGTTATATAAATGAAAAATGCACTTGAGCCCAGCTTCAGCCTCTTATGTTAAATATTCAATTTTTTCCTTATTTTTATGTGGTACTATCCATGTTATTCCAGACAAGGAGACTGCGAAAAGCTGGGGGTAATAACCTTTTAGTGGACTGCTGTAAAACATGGCTGCTTGCAGCAAGAATATTTTGTGTTGTTGGCAGTTGGTATCAGTCCAGCTTCACACAAACATTTATTTTTTCAAGTTTAATCTGCAAATACGTGGGTCTCACAGACCAATAAGATGTATTTTTAGCTGGATTGTGGTTTGTAGCTGGAGCTTGCAAATTTAAACTCTTTGTACACTGCAAAATTCTTTGGGGTAAAAAATGAAAATTATGTACTCACCGTAATTATTGGTTTTCTTGGACCATCTTCACCATTGATTCACACTGATGGGTTCTGAGACAAGGCACTAGGACCCTGCAGGAGCCAAAAATCTTCAGGAGGGCCGGTGCCGAGATTCCGAGGGCGTGCAGGCGATCTAAGCAAACACACTAACCTAAATGGCATAAGATAGCCCTTGTGACCCATATAAGAAGGGTCAAAAACAGGAAGCAGTGTCTTCATAGCCCAAACCACAACAAGGGGAAGTGAAAACTAGGAACAAGAGAGTGAGCCCAGGAGACAGTGGGTGGGCGTGTGACTCAATCATGAAGATGGTCCAAAAAGATCAATGATTACGGTGAGTCTGTAATTTTCATATCTTCCTGGGCCATATCTTCACTACTGATTCACACTGATGAGTTCAAGTACCATGTTCATAAAAATTCCCCCCAGGCAGGGCGGTAGAAGCCCGAGCTCACCCAGGACAAGGGTCCATTGAGGACTGTCATGCCAAAGGAGGCATGCTGCTTGGCATGGACATCAAGAGCACAGTGCTTGATGAAAGTGTGCCTTGTGCTCCATGTAGCAGCTCTGCAGATATCAGTGATAGGAACAGAGCAATCTCTTCCCAGAAGGTGGCCACTGCTCTAGTGGCATGGGCATGAACCTGACCTTCTAACCTGATCTGCACCATGGAATAAGATTGGTAGTGACAAGCCACAATCCATGCCAGTTGGGGTTGAAGGAGACAGAGCTGTTTGGGATTGCCGAAACTCCTTAATTTTATTAAGGAGGAATATGAGGGTTCTTTTAACGTCCAGAGAGTGATGGATGCGTTCCCCCTCATTCTGGAAGTTGGGAAGGTAAGTGAGCAACACCAAATGCTGGTTCAAATGCAACTCTGACATCAGGCAAAAACTTGAGATGTACGCGGAGAATCACCTTGTCTTTATGAAAGACAATATATGGAGGGTCTGTGACCAAAGCATGGATCTCAGAGACCCTGTGGGCAGAGGTGATGGACAACAAAAACAGGTTACTCACCTTTAACAGTAGTTCTAGGAGTGGTATATGTTGTTCATCCACACTTGTTGGCATGTCCTTTCCCTTTAAGATTCTAGCCAGCAGGTCTAAAAGCTGGCTTCTCCCACCCAGCCAGGGGGTATATGCTTCGGCTCTGCCCCCCCTGATGCCAGATCTTGCCCGCTGGAAGCTCAGGTTGTGCATCGAGGCTGGGGAGGTCAGGAGGGTCCGTGTGGATGAACAACATATACCACTCCTAGAACTACTGTTACAGGTGAGTAACGTGTTTTCTAGGATCATGGATATGTTGTTCTAGCACCTGTTATGCAAGACTACTATCAGTTCTCTGGGAGGAGGAGGCAGGCACACACCCCCTACTTGGGAAACAGAGATTGGAGAACTAAGGTCCCAAAACCAGCATCCCGGCGTGACTCTAGTTCGATGTGGTAGTGGCTGATAAAGGTGTTTGCTGACTTCCAGGTAGCAGTCCTGCAGATTTCCTGGATAGGGATGTTCCTGGAAGCAGCCACTGACGCAGCAGTATAGTGGGTGGAGGGAGCTGTTATCCCCACAGAAGGCTTCTTGCCCGCCAACCTATAGCAGAGATCAATGCATGATGTAATCCATCTGCCAATCGTCCGCTTGGTTGCAGGTCAAGTACACCAGTAGAGGCAGCAACTGGTTAAGGTGAAACTCCAACACCACCTTCGGAAGAAATTTCAGGTGGTGGCGAGGATAACCTTGTCTCTGTGGAAGACCAGGTAAGGAGACTCAACAGAGAGTGCCTGTAGCTCCCCAGTCCTTCTGGCTGGCATGATAGCCACCAAGAAGGCGGTCTTCAATGGCAGATGTGACATCTCACACCTGTGCATCGGTTTCAATGGCTTGCCCATGACCTTTGCCAGTACCAGCAGTAGATGCCATGGTGGTGGTGGTTCACGCACTGGAAGGGAAATATGGTTCAGGCTTCTAAAGATGCTCCAGACCACCTTCTCCTGTGCCACCGTGTGCTGACTGGCCCATGCTCGGTAAGCAAAGATGGCAGCCAGGTGCAGCTTCAGGGTCGTATATCAAGACCCTTTGACAGAGACCAAAGGCAGTCGAGGATATTAGCCATCGGATAGCACAAAGGGTCCAAGCCCTGTTCCTGACACCAAATGGAAATTTTTCCATTTGAAGGCATAACACCTCCTGGTCGACTCCTTTCTGGATGCTTCCACAACTATGAGTACATCCTCAGAGATCCAAAGCCTGGAACTCTAGCTGCTCAGGAACCAGGATGTCAGGTGCAGGGATTGAAGGTCTGGATGGAATACCTTCCCCTGACTGACTGATATCAGGTCCGGCATACTGGAAGACGCCCTGGAGGCCTGAAGCTGAGGCTGAGGAGATGTGGATACCAGAACTGGTGAGGCCAGCCTGGGGCTACCAGGATCACCTGTGCCTTGTCCCTCCTGACCTTGAGGATCACTTTGTGAATCAAGGGAATTGGAGGGAAGGCACAGAAGAGGCTTGGGGTCCACAGCCTCGAGAAGGCAACCCCTGCAGCGAACCCTGCTGGGGGGGGGGGCGCAAGCAAGAAACAGACTCAGATTTGCATTCTCCCTGGAGGCGAACAGATCCACCTGAGGTTTGCCCCAGTGGGAGAACAGGCTGGGTACTGCCCCTGGATGGAGAGTCCACTTGTGGGATGTCCCCCACACAGCTGAGGCCCGCCAACTAGTTTGAGACTCCTGCCACAAGGATGGCTGGAGATCTGCCTCCAGTCAGCACATGTGGGTCCAGATGTGAGAGCTTCCCTGTACAGAGGCCAGGAGTATGTGCTGCCCTGCTTGTTGAGATAGTACATGGTCATGGTATTGTTCGTCTAGACATGCACCATTTAACCCTGAAGGAGTGGAGCAAATCCCGACAGTGCCAGTCGGACTACTCTGAGCTCCAGCAGGTTGATATGACATTGGGATTCCTCAGGGGTTCAGAGCCTGTGGTCTCTGCGATTCCCCATGTTGGCACCACAGCCCGTGAGAGAGGCATCGGTCATGAGACGACCGTCGGCTCGGGACAGACAAGCGGGATCCCTTCCTGCAAATGTGCTGGGCAGGTCCACCATTGGAGAGTGTCCCACATCTTCTGGGTCACCATGACCAGCTGATCGAAATGACCATGTAGCTGAGTCCACTGGCTGGCCAGCCCCCACAGAAGGGGCGCATATGCCACCAGGCCCAACGGACCACGGCGGTGCAGGCTGCCATGTACCCCAGAAGGTGCAGGAAGTCCCGGGTAGGGCACAAGTGCCCAACCAGAAATGACTGGGCAAAGGAGGAGAGAACCTCAGCCCTGTCCATCGGGAGCCTGGTTCTGGCTCAGCAAGAGTCAAGCTCTGCCTAGATGAAGCAGATCACCTAGAAATGAAGTTCTGACTTGGTGTTGTTGACCAGGAGGCCAAGATAGATGCAGATCCGAGGCCAGATCCTCGGACCTCTCCACCTCCTGTCTGGAGGAACCCACTATAAGGCAGTCATCGACACAGGGGTACAATCTGACCCCTCGATGCCAAAGATGGGCCGCCACCACTGCAATGCATTTGGTGAAGACCCAGGGGGCCGATGACGGGTCACACAGCATGTCTCAGAACTCGAAGAGAGCTCCCTCCACTCGAAAGCGAAGGAACCTCTGGTGAGACGGATGGATCGGGACATGAAAGAATGTATTCTGAAATTCAGAGAGCAAAACCACATGTTCTGCTCTAGAGATGGTATGATCTATGACAGAGTTACCATCCTGAATGTGCGGGACCTGAGAAATTGGTTCACGCCGTGCAGGCCTAGAATGGGGTCTCCAGCCCCCTGTCCTTTTCGGGACCAGGAAGTACCTGGAAATGAACACTGGGTTGATGGGGGAGGTCTGCTACTCTGGCCACTACCCCCTGGGTTGGCAGGGGGGTCTGCGACTCTGGTCACCACCTCCTTGTGGAGGAGTTGACGATGTCATCTCGGAGAGCCAACTGAGTGTGTACGGACACCATTTCCTCCAGTGGGGCGAGGCTCGGCTTGGTGGATACTGCTCAATTTCAGAGGCAGTCCCTGGCCACCACTTCTAAAACCCACCTGTCCATTGTAATAGCAGACCAGGCAGAAAGGAAGTGGCGGAGCCGCTCCCACAATGGGAGGACCCAGGGCTGGTGCGACAGGTATGGGGTGGCCACTCCCATCCTGTCACTGGGCAGACTTGAAGGAAGAGAGTCTGGCTTGGGGACCACCTGAACCCATCCTCTGGATTTATGGGCCACTGGGGGCCTGGACTTGGGCCAAAGGTGCCAAGGTTGAGTCTGCTGCTGATGCTGCCCCGACTGGAAATAGGACTGCTTGGCCGCAGAGGCAGAAGGTCGAAAAGGCTTTCTCTTCTGCTTTTTGGGACCCTGGGATTCCTTCTGAGCAGAGGTCACAGAGTCCAAGGTGGTGCTGGACTTTTCAACGCACTGGAGGTGACCGTCCACATCAGGGTCGAAAAGGTCGGTACCCAGGAAAGGGACATCCGTCAGCTTGTGCTGGGTGTCCCTCGTGAAGGTGGATACCTACAACTGCTCTGTGGTGCATAGCAACCACGGCCACCACCGAGCGGGCGCAGGAGTCCCTGAGGTCCAAGGCCATCTGGAGCTGCTGTTTCACAACTGCCTAACCCTGGTATGCAGACTTGCTGACCGTGGCCTGAAGGTCTGCAGGAGGTGAGGTAGAACCTCATTGACAGAGCCCAAGAGGGAATGAGCAAAGTGTGCCATGATGACAGCACAGCTTGCCTGATGAAGGCCCATCGAAGAGGCGGCATATGCTTTCCGGCCGAATGGTCCAATTTTTTGGACTCTTTGTCCGGGGTCTATTGGTGTCTCCTGAATTACCCAAGCACCTGAACACAGTCAGTCACCAGTCCTTCGGCCGAGGGATGCTCTGTGAATCCCTAAAAGGACCCAATGGGCACCACATACTTATGGGCCATTTGGACTGAAGGTGCGGGGCAGGAGGTAGGGTGCTCCCACAGCTCCAAGGATGGACCAACAATGGCCTCGGCCACTGGGAAGGCCTCCACTGGTGAATCCCCTCATTTGAGGATAACAGTGAGGGGGTAGTTGGCCCAGTTCTGAATGGGTTCTAAGGGCATCCCCGTGGATTCGGAGATAAGGTGGAGGATGGCCATGAAGGAAGAAGGGCCTTCCTCTGTTGAAAGACTACTGACAGATTCCTTGTCCAAGGGGCGAGAAAGTAGGTCGGAGTCCTTGGACTCCGAAGAGTCCAGATAGATTGGCCCGCCACCAGAGTCGTCCTGCACCTGCCTGGGGCGAGACTCCCTAGAAGGAGCCCCGAAGGAGGCTACTCCAGTATGGCTTCCCATAATTGCTGGAAGGCCGGTACTGACTGGAGCGGGATGGTCTGACCAACTCTGCGAGTGGAGGGCAGTTGGACCGGCTCCTGAGGAGTAGATGTCGGCCTAGAGGGCGACAGCCAAGTAATGGCCAGGGTAGAAGCCAGAGCCGACCTCTGGCAGGACATAATTAGTTGCTGCCACATTAAATCCTTATAGTGTCGACAGAGTTTCCGTCGAAGCCTCTCCTCATCCAAGGAGGACGAAGAAGAGTGGCAGCGGCACCACTTCATAGAGCGCTTATGCGCCTTCTTCGGCTTGTCGGTCGAAGGTGTCTGAGATCTTCACTTGGACCGTCGGGTGGACCTATGGGGTTGCTCAGAAGGAACTGGGGAGAACCGTGGCTTTTCCTGGTCAGGGATTGGGACCACAGGGGGATTCGCAGTGAGCTGAGTCTTCTCCTCGGTGGCAGGCAGGACCGGGGTCCTGAATAAGGAGTTGTCGGCCTTATCGAGCGACGACGGGTCAATGGGGTTGAGGATCATCTCAACCAGATTGTCGTCCCGTGTCTCAGCTTGCTGGTCTGACAGAGGTACCGTGAAGCCAACAGCTGAGGCTGCAACCTTGACTGAATCAGAAACAAAAGATTATTGGGACTGAGATCTCTCGCGGTTCCAGAAGCATCACCGGCAAGATGAAGTTTTCTTAGGCTCCTTGTCCTTTTTATGGGACTGAGAGACATGCACGCCTGAGGGTCCCTCTCTCTTGGTAGGGAGGGACTGGCACAACTTCCAAAAGGAGCCTGAGAAGGTTGAGCCCAGATTGTGTGGGACGAAGATGGACATGGAAGAGGACTGATCTGCAGCCTGAGCCATCTCCTCTTCGAAAGTCTTCGTCTGTTTGAGCTGCTCAGTGGACACCGCAGCCGCGGAGACCGCCCAACGGCTTGCCTGGATTTGACCGGCGGATTCTGTTGTTCTGGTCTGCCCAGTTGCAGTCGTGTGAGACGATCGTCCAAGATGTTTGGATGAAAACACGACACACTTCACATGCCTGGGTGTCATGACCGAGACCTAGTTAATAAATGCATGAGGCATGAAGACTGGTGCGGACATCTTTTGCCCGCATGGGCAGCGGCAGAAACTGGGTGAGGTCTTGTCCTCCATTGCAGTCGAGATTGCAAAGTGATTGGAGAAACTCTAGAGGTCAGGTTTGGGTAAATCTGTAGATTTAAGTGCCATGGCCTACAGTAGCGTGTGAGCAACAGGAGGAACCTGAATCTTCCAGCGGAAACAAGATCTGGCATCAAGGGGCGGAGCGAGGGCATATACCAACCAGGAGGGTGGGAGGAGCCAGCTATTAGACCTTCCAGCAAGAATCTTAAGGGAAAGGACATGCCAACAAGGTGGATAGAACAACATATCCACAATCCTAGAAAATGCAGTTTTCCAAGTTAGGAATTTGAGATCATGTAGCCAGAGGTTCCTACGGATTACAAGTGAGCATATCCAACTAGGTTGTGGTCCCAGGCAGTGACAGGTTCCCTGACCAGGGGCCTTGTATGAAAAATACCCTTCAGAACCTCTTGAAAGAGGCAGTTGAGCTAGGGCGAGGTTCTGAACTGGCTCGTGGTAAGCTGCAACAGTGCATAAATGGACCTTGACTGAGGAGTACTGTAATCCTGCATCAGAGAGGTCCAGGCAAATACTCTAAAACCGTATCCAGTGGGCATCAGAAGGGATCCATACAGGATTTGGAGAACCACCTAGAAAAACATCTCCATTCAGCTGTGCAAGTCTTTCTGGTAGGAGGCTTGCGAGCAGCCAGGAAAATCTCAGAGATCCTCTGAGAGACCATGTACCTCCTCACGTCTATCTCTCCAGGATCCAGGCATGGAGATGAAGGGAGCACAGGCTGGGATGAACCAGGTCCCCTGCATCAGGAGGTCTATCCACAGGGGGAGTGACCTTGCAGGAGCAACTGATAAGTTGTTGAGCAGTGGAAACCACATCTGCCAAGGCCAGCATGAATGATCAGAATCATTTGGCCCCCGTGTGCCTCCAGGTTGAGCCCTACCCTCTGAACCAGAGGAACAGGAGGAAATGCGTACAGAAAGCGATTTGTCCACTGCAGCCTGAATGCGTCCTGACAGGAAACGCCAGGTCCTGGATTTCTAGAGAATAATTGAGGCAGGACATTGACTGGGGATGCAAAAACATCCACCTCTGGTGTACTCCACTTGTTGAAGAAAGACTACACAATGTCTGATGCCAAGGACCATTCATGAGGATCTGCCTCCATCCGGCTGAGCTCATCCACCAGACTGTTTTGAGAGCCGGGCAAGTAAATGTATTGGATCAAGGCCCCCTGCTCCAGGCACCATTCTCACACTCTTACTGCCTCCCTGGAAAGAGGATAATAGTGTGCTCCCAGTTTGCTGATGTAGTACATGAGTGACTTGTCTGTCTGAAGGAGGATTACTTTGCAGTAGACAAAGTCTACCAGAGCTCGAAGGCATACAAGACTGCTCTTATCTCCAAAACATTGATGTGAAGATGGGATTCTGTAGGGGTCCAGACTCCCTGACTGTGGGAATACTTGACAATGGGCTCCCCACCCCAAGAGAGACACATCAATGGTGAGGGTTACCTGCGGCTCTGGGGGTGAGAAGAGGAGACCTTGAAGGAGATGGCCTCTGCATCCACCATGCAAGTGATTGAATCTAAGACTCTGTCACTTTGATGGCATAGGACTGAGGATGCATGATCAGAGACCATTGCGTGCTGAGCATCCACTGAGTTGTCCTCATGTGCAGCCGTGCTACTGGGACTGTGAAGACAGGCAGGGCTATGAGGCCTAGTATTCTCTGCATGGAGTGAGCTGGCATGAACTTGTTCTCCATGATAAAATTCACCATATAAAGGATGGCTTTCCTTCTGTCCTCCAGGAGGAAGGCCTAGCTTAGTCATGTCCAAGAGGGCTGTTGTGAAGGTCAAAGCTGCAACTTCTCAGACTGAAACCCCACGGAATTCTGGGAACTGAACTGCTGTAGTTACTGCTCATTCTGTTTCCGCTCGGACACACTGGCTAGAAGCCAGTTGTCGAGACAGTGAAGACTTGAAGTCTAAGTTTTAGGAGATGTGCTGCAAGAACTGCAAAGCACTTTGTAAAGATCTGAGGTGCTAAGGATAGCCCAAAGAGCAGGACCCAGAATTGGTAATGTTGGTCCAGAGCTACGAGGCGGAGAATATGTGGTGGCTGGGATGGATCAGAATATATTGGTATGCATTTGCATGTCCAGAGAGCCAACCAATCCTGCGGCTGGAGAAGTGGCAGTAGGGTCCTGAGGGAAACCACCTTGAATTTTTCTCAGTGCAGAAGCGTGTTCAAGTTTCTGAGGTCAAGAATGGGGTGCATGCAACCCGACTCCTTGGAATGAGGAAGTAATGGGAGAAGAAGCCTGTGTTGCACTCTGCTGCACTACTTCCACTGCCCTGTTGCTCAAGAGGAACGCAATCTCTGTGGCAATGAAGTCTGATACGCAGCTGTGAGGTGGTACTTCTTTGGAGGACAGTCCAGAGATTTCCGAGAAGTTCAGTAGTATCCCTCTTTAATGATTCTTAAGACCCACTTGTCCGTTGTGATGGATTTCCACTGATGGTAAAACTGAGTCAGATGCCCCACCCACTGGAGCGATAGGACTGCGGGCTGGAGCTTCAGAGGGTGGCACTAGGTGCTTTCTGGGACTGCGCTTTCTTTTGTGGCTGAGGAGGCTGGGACTTGACGGGCTTCTCTGCCTTTCCAATGAAAGGACTGTTTATGGCAATAAAAGACTCGGCCCTTCCCTCTTTGAGATTGAGGAGGGGTAGGATGGGCAGTCTTCATGGCTGTCCTAGTCTTCTGAGAGGCCTCATGGGACTGTTCCACCTGTTGGTCAAAGAGATAAGAGCCATCAAAGGGAACATTCATGACTTGCTGCTGGGCATCACTAAAGCAACCCAACACCCAAAGCCAGAAGTGTCTTCTAATGCAGATACTGGCGGCAGCTGAGAAAGAAGCAGTGTCATATGCATCCACAGACTTCCAGCAAGTGGGCTGCGAAGCCACAGGTAGGGGACAGTGCAGGTAACGGGTGGCAAGCCCAAATACAGAAAACTCAAGTTCCCTGCACTCAAAAACAAGAGATGCACCAGCTTTCTTCAAGATATCATGGTGCCTCCACCCAGAGAGAGTAAGTCATAGGCCAGATGTTCTGTGCAGTAGCACCCCTTGGGATGTAGTACCTACTCATCCACCTCCCTACACTGGGCCAGACCACCCACTGGGGATCAATAAGACAGCTGTTACCTTCACCAACAGACATGTCAATCAGGTTACAAAAAATGGGCACACACAGAAAATTAGAATTCAACAAATTTAACAATACTTTTATTAATAACACAGGCCTGGAAGCTGGAAACAGAAAAGGGGGTAAATAGTTGAAAGTCACCATAAGCACTCCCACCTGATAACAGTACCTCTTGGGAGCAACTGTACTGTGTGTCACTACCACCCTCTCAGACCTCATGCAATCAGTAATGCACCCGACCAAACAAGGGGCACAACAGGATGACTTACTCTTCCTCAGGGTCCTGTATACCTTTAAGATCTTACCAGTACTAAAACTATAAAAAATATGAAACTGAAACCAATGACCATGGGTACCCAGTAATTACATAAATCCCAGTGCTAGACTGACAGCAACGTTGCCCGGGTTCTTTCAGTTATGCACTTGTTTATCAGTTAGCAAACTTACATTTTAAACCTCAACCAGCAGGCCATGGTGTACTAGCACAATTTAGAACGTGAAACTCCAAAAGTAAAACCAACTTGTAATCCAAACAAGGTAACTGTAATCCAAACAGGTAAAGTACAAAACCCTAGGCAGTAATGCCAGCACTCACATGGCCCACAGTGCAGCAGCTCGGTGCTGAAAGTCACCATAAGCTACCATGCAAAACGCCTTGGATTCAATTCTTGAATGGACCAACCTAAACAGGCTAGTATTAAATATTACCAAGTGTAAGGTTATGCACCTTGGTAAACACAGCAAAGTTAAAACTTATCTACTGGATAGTACTCCTTTGGGTGAAGTGAAGAAGAAAGAGATTTGGGGATCACTGTCACAAATGATTTTAAGTTCAGAACACACTGCAGGATACAACTTAGAAAACCAACACAAAACTTAAATTGTATATTTAAACACATAGCCTAGAGAGGTTAAGGTGCTTATTCCACTTTACAATGCTCTGGTAAGAGCCATACTTGGAGTACTGTGTGCAGGTCTGGTCACCCCAAAACAGGAAGGCGTTAAATCATTGGAAGGGTCCAAGAAAATTAACAAAACATATTTAGGGATTAAATAATCTAAACTATTATGAGAGATTGGTCAGCCTTAATCTTTATTCCCTACACTATCGAAGACTACGGGGAGATCTTTGTTTACTGTATAGGCTTATGAAGGATGAAGTTCTCCTAGCTGAATTGGGTCTTAGGCATAACCTAGGTAGGACTAGTACCAGAAAGCATAATAAACAGCTATACCAGCAGATCTGGAATCATAATATGCTGTACATAAACACTGGTATAGTTGTAGGGTAGTTAGAGATTGGAATGAACTTCCATCTAACATTGTTGACAGCTCTACCATGAATGAATTTAAGACTTGATTAGATCTCCACTTTGGTAACAATAAATTTCAATTTTAAAATTGGACAGGCAAGCCTTATAGGATTTCTATCTTCAGGCTAGATCATACCTATGAAACCTATGAAACCATCACACTGCAGCAGGTCAAGAAGCATTCAGAAGTAGGCCTCTGCAGCCTGAATATGAAGCACTTTGGATTCTCAGACGCTCTGCGGCAGCGCAGCCCTTCTGGCAGAACTCTCACCACACTGTCACAGGAGCACTACGTATGTGGCTTCATGGTTCCCGAGGAGCCCATACCCAAGGAGTAACCCCCATGGTCCAGCTCTCCTCTGGATCAAGAGTACCCATGTACCCAGGGCTTGTGGCCTGAAAATGAGGGTTACTCACCTGTAACCATAGTTCTAGGAATGGGTACATGGTGCACATCCACATTTCTGGCAGTATTTACTTTCTCTCTAAAACTTCCCTGAAGGTCTTCAAGCTAACTCCTCCCACACACCCAGGTAATATCCTCCTCTGCACTACCCCGTGATATCAGATACTGCATGCTGGAAGCAAGAATCTGTGTGCCACTTGCCAGCGGAAGTTGGGTGGGTTGTGTGGATGTGCGCCAAATATCACTCCTAGAACTACGGTTACAGGTGAGTAACCTTCATTTCTAGGGACGTGGATATGGTGCACTACCCACACTTCTGGCAGACTCCTAGCAGTTCTCCAGAAGGAGGGGGCAAGGCGCATATCCCTACTTGGGAAACAGAGACTGGAGAACCAAGGCCCCAAAACCAGCATCTCGTTATGACTCAAGGTCAATGCGGTAATGGAAGATGAAGGTGTGTGCTGACTTCCAAGTAGCAGCCCTGCAGAATTCCTGGATAGGGATATCCCTGGAAACAGCCACAAAGGCAGCAGTATGTCTGGTGGGATGAGCCCTAAGCCCTTTGGGAGGTTATCTACCAGCCAACCTGTAGCAGAAGTCGATGCTGGACACTATCCACCTGCCAATCATCCACTTAGCTGCCAGTCTGCCAGGTGCAGCTTCAATGTAGATGACAAAGAGCTGGCAAACCTCTCCCTGAATTCTAGCTGTGCACTCCTTATAGTAAACGAGCGCTCACCTCAGATCCAAGGAATGGAGCCTTTGCTCAGTCTCAGAGGTTGGGTTGGTGAAGTACACCCCAATGTTAATCACCTGGTTAGGGTGAAACTCTAAACAACCTTCAGGAGGAACTTCGGGTTGGGGCAGAGGACAACCTTGTCCTTGAGGAAAACCATATAAGGAGACTCCACCGAGAGAACCTGGAGCTCACTGATCCTTCTGGCAGAGATGATCACCACCAAAAAGGTGGTCTTCCATGACAGGTGTGAGATATGACACCTGTGCATGGGTTTGAATAGCATGCCCATGAGTACTGCCAGAACCAGCAACAAGTCTCAAGGTGGTGGTGGTGGTGGTGGTGGTGGTTCACACACTAGCAAGACAAGTGGTGAGGCCATTGGAAAAGCACCTGACCACTTTCTCCTGTGCCTTTGGTATATAAGTCTATGCCGGTATGCAGAGATGGCTACCAGGTGCACCTTGAGGTCATCGACCTTAGGTCCGACCGAGAGGGGGACCGTAGGTAATCCGAGATGCTTGTCATTGGAAAGGACAGGTGGTCTAGCTCCTTGCCCTGACACCAAATGGAAAATCTCTTCCACTTGAAGGTGTAGCACTGGTGAGTCAGTTCCTTCTGAGAGACCTTAACAGCATGGAGGACCTCGCCAGAGAAACCCAAAGCTTGGCATTCTAGCTGCTCAGGAACAAGGCTGTCAGATGCAGGGATTGAAGGTCTGGATGCAGGACCCTACCTCTTGAAAGCAAAAAAGAGAAGGTCCAGGCGGAGAGGCAATCACCAAGGAGGGCTGCTGCTGAGGCTGAGGATATTGTGGTACCAGAACTGGCACAGTCAGTCCAGAGCCACCAGAATCATCCATGCATTGTCCCTCCAAACCTTGAGCAACAGTCTGCTAATCAGGAAAGGGGAAGCATACATGAGGCCTGGGGTCCAGAGTCTCGTGAAGGCATCCCCCAGCAGTGTCCCGCACTGGAAAGGGCAGGCACAAAACAGCCCCAGCTTTGCATTCTCCCAGGAGGCAAACGGATCGACCAGGGGAGTGCACCACTGCGAGAACAGGCAATCAACTACCTCCTGGTGAACAGAATACTCATGAGACATCTCTCCCACTTGGCTGAGTGCATCCGCTAGCTGGCTGGAGGCACCGGCCACATGCATGGCCAGAAGACTGGCGCACAGATGACGTACAAGGGACCAGGTGCGTAAAGCTTTCCAGCACAATGGGAGGGAATGTGTCACGCCCTGCTTGCTGATTAAAGTACATGGTCGTCATATTGTCTGCCTGGATCTGAATGCCCTGACCCCACATAACTGGAGCGAAGGCTGTCACAGCTAGATGACAGCTCCAAGCTCCAAAAGACTGACATGAAATTGGGACTCCTTGGAGGTCCACAGCCCATGGGTCCTGTGGGCTGCTGACCCTGTGGTCCCCGAAGTGAGCTCCGCATCCCATCCCATCAGAGATGTGTCAGTTGTAAGAGTGTCCATTGGCTCTGGGCAGATGAATGGGACTCCTTCCTGCAGATGTTCTGGGATGAGCCACCACTGGATGGCATTCCACATCAGCTGCATTACCGTGACTGGCTTGTCTAGGTGACCAAAGCGCTGTGACCACTAACAGGCTGGCTCCCACTGCAGGGGATGCATCCACCAGCGGGCCCACCGGACAACACTGGTGCAGGATGCCAGTTACCCCAGCAGCCACAGGAAATCCCAGGTAGGGTGCAATTGCACAACCCGAAATGATCTGGCAAAGGAAGTAACATCCTCCACCCTGTCGACTGGCAGTCGAGCCTTGGCCCGAAGGGAGTCAAGCTCTGTCCCGATGAAGTGGATTACCTGTGAGGGGCTGAGTTCTGACCTGGCAGGGTTGACCAGAGGTTCCAAGGCTGAGCATGTCTGAAAGGCAAGGTCCCTGGACTGCCCCGCCTCCTCCATGAAGGAACCAGCGATCAGCCAGTCATCCAGGTAAGGGTACACCCGGACTCCTCAGCGCTGTAGGAATGCTGCCACCACTGCAATGCACCTGGTGAAGACCCTGAGGGCCGAGGAAAGGCCGAACGGTATGGCCCTGAACTCAGAGTATCCCTTCCAAACGGAACCCCAAGAAACATCGGGGAGATGGACGGACTGGGATGTGGAAGAAGGCATCCTGAGATACCAGAGAGCAGAACCCATGTTCTGCTCTAACAAAGCATAATCTGATTCAGAGTGACCCATCTGGAACTTGTGCTTCCTCAAATAATGACCAAGATTGTGAAAATCCAGTATAGGGTGCCAACCCCATGTCCAGTTGGACCCAGAAAATATCTGAGACAAAACCTGGACGCCGTGGAGTCCTGCTATGGGACACAACTTCCTTTTGAAGAAGCTGGCGATGTCCTCCCAAAGGGTGGACAACATGTCCATGGACACCACATCTTTCTGTGGGGCACAGGCTCGGCTGGGCAGGAGAGCCTCAAATTCTAGAGGCAAACCGCGACCCACCACTTCGAGCACCCATTTGTCTGATGTGATGACGGACCAGGCATGCACAAAATGGCAGAGCCGGCCTCCCATGGACAGTCCCAAGCAGGACAGGACAGTCAGGAGAATGACACCCTCAACCCGTCACAGGGCAGGCTTGGTGGCGGCTCCATAGCTGGCTGACAAGGAAGCCCCAGCCCCTAGGCCCCGAGATTTCTTGGGGCCAGAAGAGGCTGGCTTAGGTTTAAGCCACTAAGCCCGATGTTTCCCTGCTTGGGGCTATGGCAGTCTGGATGGAGGCGCTGAGTAGGGTCGAAACTGAAAGGGTTTCTTCCATTGTTTCTGTCCCTTAACATCCTTGAGTGAGGATGTAACAGAGTCCAGGGTGGCACGGGACTTCATGGTGCAGGTAAGATGACCATTGACATCTTGCCCAAAACCGGTCAGTACCAAAGATGGGGACATCTGCCAACTTATGTTGGGTATCGGCCGCAAAGATCGAGATCCTCGACCATGCCCGGCATCACATGGCCACTGCAGAGGCCATGGACCTGGCACAGGAGTCGCTGACATCTAGGACCGTTTGGAGATGCTGCTTAGCCACTGTGTGTCCCTTGTCCCAGACCATCTGAACTGCAAATCTGCAGAAAGGTGAGGGGATAACTTGGCCCAAAGTTCCTAATGGAGTATGGTAAGAGTTGGCCATCATGATGGGCAACTTGGCCTGTCGAAGGCCCAGGGATGAACCAGCGTAGTCCTTCTTTGTCACACGGGCTAGCTTTTTCAATTCCTTGTCTGGGGGCTTGTCAATGTCCCCAGTGTTGCCCGTTTGTCAGAACACTGAGTTGGCTACCAAACCTTCGGCTGAAGGATGGTCAGTGAACCCGGGCAGAGACCCGATGCAAACCATATG
The DNA here is from genome assembly GCA_016271365.2 of Neoceratodus forsteri. Lineage (NCBI taxonomy): Eukaryota > Metazoa > Chordata > Ceratodontiformes > Ceratodontidae > Neoceratodus > Neoceratodus forsteri. Next base: position 456,155,780 of record CM028135.1, on the reverse strand, counting down.
GGTTGATGGCAATGGATAGGAGTTAAGCGCTGCCACAGCTCCACGGTGGGACCAAGAATGACCTCCGCATCAGGGAAGGCAACCCGAGAGTCATCCCTCTCAGAATCTCAGTCAAGGGGTACTTAGCCCACTTCTGCACTGGTTCCAGCGGGATCCCCATAGAGTACGAGACCAATCAGAGCACAGCCCCAAAGGAAGCTGGCCCTTGTTCCATAGAGAGCTCCTCAAAGGACTCCCGGTCAAAGGCCAGGGTCCAAAGGGAGTACATGGAGGAGTCCTCCACGTCCAAGGACACCTCAAACACTGCCCTGGACTCCGGCTCCCCATGGACAATCCGTGGCTCATCTGAGTGTGAGATTTGCACTGGAAGTCTGCCAGGAAGCCCCGAGCAGAGACACGGAGTCTTGGACGAGGCCCCATGCAAGGGTTGTGGAAGTGGTGGCTCCGCCCCGGTTGGTGGGAAGCCAGAGTCAGCTCAGCTGGGAGACCCGACAGGCTACAGCAAGGTGACCAGGGGAGAGCCGGGGGCTGCTGTGGAGCACAGCCATGGTCGAGAATCCACTGTTGCCTGGCAAGCTACTCATATCGACACTGCAGCTTACTGCAGAGCCGTTACTCATCAGAAGACAAGAAAGAAAGAGACGAGGAGCATTGACAGCACCTCTTGGGCAACGTTCAAGAGTGGGAACGTCTGGAGTCCTGAGATCTCAACTGAGAACCGAATCAGATCTTCGACTGATGACAGGCAGGTCATTGAGGAGGAGACACGGGGGAAGGCAGCATACACCAAGGAACCCATGAGGGTTCCATCTCCAAAGGGGAGACAGCAGAATCGGCTGGCTTATCAGGCCCCTCCTGTGAGAGGTCCATAAGGACTGGAGTCCTTGAAAGTGAATCATCTTCACCATCCTTGAACAATGGGTTGAGAAAGATCTTGGTGGGACTGACACTCATATTGCTTTTTTCCTCGGGTCAGCCCAGGCAGGCTCATCTGTTCTGTCCCCACCCCATCCACCCCTGCTTCTTACCTCACTCAACCAGGGCTCTAAGACTGTAAAGGATTGCCCCTCCTATGGCAGAGCCAAGAGGGGAAGTCTTATCCCCACCCAACCCAGAGAATACACATCCATTATTGCGTCTCAGTTAGGGCAGCAGTGTGGCACAGATGGCCAAAGTATAGGATGTCATGGAGCCTGAGCAAGCCACTTTTCCTGTTTTTCTCCCTGAGTTTCCACTAGCGCAGTGGCAAAGGCAACGCATGCGCGTGCATAGCGTTCATAGATCTTGGAACTGTGACATCCCCTCCCTGATCTTAGTCTACAGCTTATGTGCCAGCACTACCACCAGGCCTCCACCTGGTGGCAGCCAGCAACAAGACGACCCACGTCCCCAACCTGGGAGGCGAGAGCTGTCTGGCGGCCACTCAATCTACTCCCAACCCCCCGCTGACCTAAGCTAGATCCTACTGGGTCACCGGCGTGGTGAGAGTAAGGCTCTCAGTGCCTTAGCACTCTGTGCCACTGGGTCGGCCTAGTGCTCCATTTATTTACCCCATAAAGTGTGCTGGCCCCCAGGTTTTGGTGCAGCCCACCCTAGGCTACTGTCCTGTCAGTCAGGGGTGGCTGCAGTGCAATGTGCTCATGAGCTGGGTATGCAACGGTAGAGTGGAGCTGACAGCACTGAAGGGGAGACCCTACACATGCACCCCTACTCAGAAGATGGCAACCTTCTTGTGGTGTATGGAGGCACTAAAGATGAGGCATCCGTAGCTGTTCTGGCTGCTCTTGGTCCCCTCTGCAAGGATAGGAGGACCAGGACAAAAGAATGTGGCTGGAGCCACAAAAAAGGATGCAGAAGGCACCAAAGACATCCATGCTGCTACGCTCCCTCTCCAACAACCACATATGCGGTTGAGTGGGAGGGAGACACCAGCAGCAGCAGGCTGGGCCTCAGAAAGGTGGCAGCAGCAACCTAGTGAGGTACTCCAGGGGCGGGCGGACACTAACAGAAATATGCCACTTACCTCCCTAGCGCCTATTCAAACAGCCTACACATCTCCTGAATAGCCAAAAGTACTTGCTGGACACCAGGCACTTAGTGCAGCTTCAACACCCTCTAATACAAAATGCCAGCTGTTCAGTGCGATGTCACCAGGCTCCATCTCAACTGCTGTCTAAACCAGCCTTTAACAACCTGGATCTTGGCCACTTACTCAACAACATTCTCCTAGTTGCTACTGTTGTTATTTTGAGGCAAAACTCTAGTTCGGATGTGATAAACCCACTTCAGTAAACAAGAGCTGCAGCTCCTACTAAAATGAATGAGTGAGTCAGTGAGTAGGTGGGGACGCCAATGCTCAATGAAGACAGTGCCACCTAGTGGCAGAAACAAGCAACATAAGAACTATTTCTATTAAACATATCCCAACACATAAAAATCAGTATAAAAGAGCCCTGTTTACTAAGAAGTCTATGCAAACCTCTACAGTGAGTTTTCACAAAAGGCACTTTCTTTTAACAGTGGTTTCTGCGACATCAGACTATGTCACAAACACAGAAACTGTAACGTCACTTAGTGACAATCAGACGGTTTAGACATTCTCAGATTAGAAAGTATTCGATTACATGAGAACGTAGGAAAGAGTAATAATTGGACAGTCTAAAAATTTTAAGAACTTTTTATCAGGGAGACAGAATAAACCATTGAGTCAAATCTCTTTTTTTTATAATGGTGTTCCATATAAAATTTTGAAACCATTTGTTAAATGACATTACCATAAGCATCATAGTTTAAAACGTTTTCTTTTCATACATAACTGCTCTTTGAAAACAACTCTTATTCTGCAGTAGTTATGAAAATCAGATTGATGGCATTTTTAGAGAATGTCCACATTTCAAGGGAAAGAGGACTTCTATGACTGTCATGGCAAAATTACACTCTCAATGATAAAGAACGTGCACTGATGTGTCTTCCTTAAATTCTCTAGACTGCATTCACCCATGCCATCTATAGTTTTCCAGTGGATAAATTCAACAATGTGGCTTCTAAAGTAAACACGTCAAACATCTTAAACTAATATTCCCCAAAACCTTTTTAGTTTCTTGTAAATAAAATAACTAAAGCTGTAAATAGCCTCTCATCAAAAGACAGTGAGATTTATTATACGGAACATATTCTCCATGCCTGCTGATTATGTTATGGAAAGCTCAAGTGACATCCTGGTGTTCTCATTAGAGACCTATTCACTGGGAACCATCTGTCCATTTGAAGCTACTATAACACTATTGACTCATCCGCCTAGTGAATGCAAACAATTTGTATGCAAGCTAAATAAAGCAGCTTAGCATTTTTATGTTTTGTTCTTACAGCATGAGGTTATCGCTGGGTCAGAGCTGGTCGGCATTCCATTACTTGATTCTTTAAGAACCTTGATTACAACATAAACATAACAAGACTTTTCAATCAGTAATACTATGAAAAACTGGTCAATGCCTCAATAAGAAATTAGGAAGGAATGTTATAGTTAAGATAATAATGTCTACAAGGCTGTTTTTACAACACACTGGCAAAGTACAAGCACATCAAACTACGCGCTTCCACTGGCTGCAAGCATCAGAGCACAAACTGGAAAATTTAATGTCCAAGAGTTATGAAGCCAGTAACTGTTCTTTCACTTGAAGTCCGGCTAAGCTTGCTAAGCAATATCTGTACTTCACTGACAGCATCTACGTCTGTACAGCAAAACAGAAACAAAGGGCCCAATATAGTTTTACCTAGATAAGACGAGACACTGAGTTTTAAAGTAAGTTAGTGTTCACTGTTAATTGCATCAACGCAGTACCACAGAGAGACTATTTATTTATTTATTTATTTAAATTTTGGTAACCGGGTAAACCCACTGAGACCAGAGGTCCCTTTTTCAGGGCACCCGGATTAGTTACATAAAGCAAGGTTACATACATTGGACAAGAAACAGTGGTTATGATTGTATACATCATTGAGACACAGTAATTACAACTGACATTATGCTTTAAACATTTGGCACAATACATTGGGATAACAGTACTCACAGTAGACACATTCATAGGAATAAGCATGGAATACCGTAGTCACAATTGAGACCTATGTAGCAAGGGGAATGAGTGTATGAGTGGGTGCTAACGATTACAGCCACAGAGGCTGAGTTCAAGATAAATCTTGAGGCCCAGCTTGAAGCCTTGGAGAGAAGGCCTGTTGACCAGGTTTGCAGGGAGAGTGTTCCATAAGTGCGGGGCAGAGTATTTAAAGGAACACTTGCCTAAGTTGGAGCGTACCAGTGGGATGTCCAGGGGACAGCCAGCTGAGGATCTTGTATCACGACAGTGCGCTCTAGGGTTGACAGGCGCTTCCAAGAAGTGAGGAAGGGAGCCTGCGGTGGAGAGTTTGTAGGTCAGACAGAGAGAGGAATAGGCCAGTTTCAGCCGTAAGGGTGGGCCAATGAGGTCTGCTAGGGACCACAGTGGTGCCTCCCTTGGGGGCTTACCAGGCAAAGCTGCCACACGGTGGTACTTTTAGCCTTTACCGGATTAGCAATGGGTTACACTTTTCACCTTCACGTTACTGGACTGAATACGGCCACGCTCGGTACTGGTGCAGTATTAGCTACTGCTAAGCATTTAAAACAGAAATGATGCAGACAGCCTCTAAAAACTATTTTCTTTATTAAACATAGTTGTAATGTTTACCAGAAATGCATACTGAACTGTGATCATGCTAGGTGAGCTACACAGCCATTTTAACAGACAGGCAGGGGAGTAGCCAGGTCATAGCCCAAAGGCCTAGGCCTTCATTCATGTTCAAAATACTAATCAAATCTGCCTTATCTGAGCTAGAGCCCAGAAATAAATATCAACTTCCCCTACATAGCATTTACCAGTGCTCAGGCCTTCCGTTTCAAAATCCTGCCTACTCTCCTGACTGGTGGAATGTTGGCTAGGATACTAGAGAAAACCTATTCTTACAGTAAGTACCGTGGGATCTTTAACTTCCACATGGACAGCTACCTGAAATGGGCTAATCTGGACATTTATCTCATCTGAAGGATGGCACCTCTTTCCAAGGCTGCACTCCAATGTCATTATTAGGTATCAGCCCAATTTCCTAGTGTGGAATGAAAGCCCACGACCATCTGATGATCGGCCCCAGAGGTGAGCATGTAATCAACTGAGCACAGAAACATAGAAAGGTGACGGCAGAAGGAGACCAAAGGTCCATCAAGTCTGCCCCTGAGATCCTAGGTGATCCTGGGTCCTAGCTGGTAGATTCCCTTGTGGATTTGACTCTAGCGTACTCCTTATCCCAACCCCTTTTGAATGCTGATACAGTCCTAGCTCCTACCACCTCCGCACGTAGTTTGTTCCATGGCTCCACAATCCTTTCCAAGAAATAGTGCTAAGATCCCTCCTGAAACTCCCATCCCGCAGTTTCCATCAATGCCCCCTCATGTTTGAGTCATTGACAGTGCTCAAATGTAATATTATACCTGGATTCCAGTACCTGATCCGGTTTGCTAACCTAAAGACACATATTTACACACAGATATGAGGGTTACTCACCTATAACTGTAGTTCTAGAAATGGTAAAGGGTTCACATCCACATCATGGCAGCCTTCCTTTCCCTTTAAATCTGCCAGAATGTCTCCAAGTAAAACTCCTCCCACCCACTCACGTGGTATACTCCTCGGATCCACCCTGTGACATCAGATTTTGCATGCTGTAAGCAGGGATCCATATGCCACTTGCCAGGGAAGGTCGTGTGGGTCATCTGGATGTGTATCATATACCACTCCTAGAACTATGGTTACAGGTGAGTAAATACAGGTTACTCACCTGTAACAGGAGTTCTAGGAATGGTATATGTTGTTCATCCACACTGTCTGGCAGGTATCCTTGCCACTTTAAATCTTGCCGGAAGGTCTTCAAGCTGGCTCCTCCCACCACCGGGTGTGAAAACTCTCGCTCCGCCCCGTGACGCCAGATCTGGCCCGCTGGAAGCTCAGGTTGTGCGTCGAAGCCAGGGAGGTCGGGTGGGTCGTATGGACAAACAACATATACCATTCCTAGAACTCCTGTTACAGGTGAGTAACCTGTATTTCTAGGGACATGGATATGTTGTTCATCCACACTGTCTGGCAGATTCCTAGCAGTTCTCCGGGAGGAGGGAGGCAAGGCGCACACCCCCTACTTAGGAAATAGAGACTGGAGAACCGAGGCCCCAAAACCAGCATCCCGGCGTGACTCAAGGTCGATGTGGTAATGGGTAATAAAGGTGTGTGTGACTTCCAGGTAGCAGCCCTGCAGATTTCCTGGATAGGGACGTCCCTGGAAGCAGCCACCGATGCAGCAGTATGATGGGTAGAATGAGCTCTTATCCTCTGGGTGGCTCCATGCCGCCAACTTATAGCAGAGATCTATGCAGGTGGTGACCCATCTGCCTATCGTCCGCTTGGCTGCAGGTCTGCCAGGTGCGGCTTCAGCGTGGTGACAAACAGCTGGCAAACCTCTCCCAATTTCAAGCCATCGCTCCCTATAATAAGCGAGCGCCCTTCTAGGGTCCAAAGTATGGAGCCTGTATTCGGCCTCCGAGGTGTGATTGGGGTAGAACACCGGCAGAGTCAGCACCTGGTAAGGTGAAACTCCGACACCACCTTCGGAAGGAATTTCGGTTGGGGGCACAGGACAACCTTGTCCCTGTGGAAGACCAGGTAAGGAGACTCAATGCAGAGCACCTGGAGTTCTCCCATCCTTCTGGCTGACGTGACAGCCACCAAGAAGGCGGTTTTCCACGACAGGTGAGAGAGATCACATCTGTGCATTGGTTCGAATGGCTTGCCCGTGAGCTTTGCCAGTACCAGCAGTAAATCCCACGGAGGTGGAGGTTCTCGCACCGGAGGGGAAATGTGATCAAGGCCTTGGAAAAAGCACCAGACCACCTTTTCCTGTGCCATCGACTGCTCCCTGGCCCATGCCCGGTAAGCAGAAATGGCTGCCAGGTGCACCTTTAGGGTCATCGACCTAAGCCCTTGACTAGAAAGGGACCATAAATAGTCCAAAATGTTTGCCACAGAACAGGAGGAAGGGTCCAAGCCCCTCCCTGACACCAAATGGAAAATCTCTTCCATTTGAAGGCATAGCATTCCTGGTCGACTCTCAGGGTCGCCTCAACAACATTGAGGACCTCGTCGGAAAGACCCAAGGCCTGGAACTCTAGCTGCTCAGGAACCAGGCCATCAGTGCAGGGATTGAAGGTCCAGATGGAACACCTTCCCCTGATTGACTGAGAGCAGGTCCAGGCGAGCTGGAAGCTGCCTCGGGAGCCTGGAGCTGAGGCTGAGGAGATCTGGGTACCAGAACTGGCGGGGCCAGTCTGGGGCTATCAGAATCACCTGCGCCTTGTCCCTCCTTGCCTTGAGAAGCACCTTGTGAATCAAGGGAAATGGGGAAAAGGCGTAAAAGAGGCCCGGGGTCCACAGCCTCGAGAAGGCATCCCCCTGCAGCGAGCCCTGCTGAGGGGGGCGGGCATGAAACAGCCTCAGCTTCGCGTTCTCCCTGGAGGCAAACAGGTCCACCTGAGGTGTGCCCCAGTGGTAGAACAGATCTTGTACTACCTCCGGCAGGAGAGACCACTCGTGAGATGCAGCCCCTATCCGGCTCAGGGCATCGGCCAGGGTGTTGGAGGCTCCTGCCACATGAATGGCTAGGAGATCCGCCTCCAGGCTGCGCAGTGACCAAATGAGGAGAGCTTCCTTGCATAGAAGCATGGAACGTCCCGCCCTGGCAGTTCAGGTAGTACATGGTCGTGGTATTGTCCGTCTGGACTCGGACCACTTGACCGCGGAGAAACGGAGCAAAGGCGGTGAGAGCTAGGCGGACCGCTCAGAGCTCCAGCAGGTTGATGTGGCATCGGGACTCCCTCGGGGACCAGAGGTCGTGCACTCGGTGTTCCCCCAGATGGGAACCCCAACCCATCAGAGAGGCATCGGTCGATAGAGAGACCGGCTCGGGGCGGACAAACGGGATGCCCTCCTGCAGATGAAATGGAACGGTCCACCACTGGAGAGCGTTCCACATCTCCTGGGTCACTATCACTAGCCGGTCCAATGGATCGCAGCGTTGTGACCACTGGCTGGCCAGTCCCCACTGAAGGGGGCGCATGTGCCAGCGTGCCCAACGGACCACGCTGGTACAGGCCGCCATGAGACCCAGGAGGCGCAGGAAGTCCCGGGCAGGGCGCGATTGCCCAAACAGAAATGATTGGGCAAAGGAGGTAAGAACCTCGGCCCTGTCCACCGGGAGCCATGCTCTGGCTCGAAGAGAGTCGAGCTCTGCTCCAATGAACAGGATCACCTGCTTCGGCTCGAGTTCCGACTTGGCCTTGTTGATGAGAAGGCTGACTTGAGAGCAAACCTGGAGGGCCAGATCTCTGGACCGCTCCACCTCCTGTCTGGAGGGGGCTGCTATCAGCCAATCGTCCAGGTAAGGGTACACCCGGACCCCGCGGCGCCGCAGGAATGCTGTCACCACTGCCATGCATTTGGTGAAGACCCTGGGAGCTGGAGATAAGCCGAAGGGCATGGCTTGGAACTCGAAGAGGGATCCCTCCGCTCAAAAGCGAAGGAATCTCCGATGTGACGGACGGATAGGGACGTGAAAGAATGCGTCCTGTAGGTCCAGAGAGCAGAACCACACGCCGTGTTCCAGAGATGGTATTATCTGAGCCAGAGTGACCATCCTGAAGGTTCGAGACCTTAGGAACTTGTTCAGGTCGTGTAGGTCGAGAATGGGGCGCCAGCCCCCCGTCCGTTTCGGAACCAGGAAATACCTGGACACGAACCGGGTCTGAGGGGGTCCTCTACCTCCTGATCACCTCCTTTTGGAGGAGGAGAGCAATGTCGGCTCGACGACCGCCAGTGAGGCTGTGGACCCGAGGCCCCGAGTGTGACGGCTCTGAAGGCGGGGCCTGCTCGAATTCTAGAGGTGAGCCTTTTCCACCACCTCAGTACCCACCTGTCCGTGGTAACAGCCGGACCAGGCAGAAAGGAAGTGTCGGGCCGTCCCCGCAGCGGAGGAACTAGGGTGAGGTGGACGGGGATGGGGGCGACACCCCTCAGCCCGTCACTGGGCAGGCTTGGAGGAGAGACCGGCCGAGGGACCTCCTGGCCCTTTACCTCCCTGCTTCCTGTTGGAGGAAGCCCGGCAGCGTGGGTTTGGGATGCCAAGCTCGAGCCTGCTGGCCTGGACATTGCTGGGCCGGCGCATCATGCAGAAGGACGAAGGGCTTAGGCTGTGGTTTATGTGCCTTTGTCCTTCTGAGCTGAAGAGACCCGAGTCCAAGGTAGCATTGGACCCCTCGATCCTCTGCAGGTGACCTTCCACCCAGGGCCGAAGAGGTCAGTCCCAAAGGGAACATCCGCCAACTTGTGCTGGGTATCCGGCTAAAGGTGGATATCCTCAGCCAAGCCCGACAACGCATGGCCACTCGGCCACCACAGACCTGGCACATTAGTTCCAGATGTCTAAAGCAGTCTGGAGCTGCTGTTTGGCCACTGCCCTGCCCTGGTCCCGCACCTGCCTGACCGCAGTCTGCAGATCCGCGGGAAGATGAGGGACAACCTCATCCAGGGAGCCCAACAGGGCATGAGAAAAATGTGCCATGAGGACGGCCGAACTGGCCTGACGAAGGCCGAGAGGCGAGCATAGACTTTTCGCCCGGCATAATCCAATGTCTTGGATTCCTTGTCGGGAGGTTTGTCCACATCCCTGGCGTTTCGGCGCGAAAAACGCTGTTGGTAACCAACCCTCAGCAGAGGTGTGTTCGAGAAAACCGGACAGGGAACGGTAGGGACGCGCGCCACTTGGCCATCCTGGCCGAGGCGCAGGAGCAGAGCAGGGCTGATACCAAAGCTCCAAGGCGGACCCACTATGGCCTCGGCCACCAGAAGGCCTCCGTGGGAGAATCCCTCGGTCCAGAATCTCCGTGAGGGATACCTGGACGTTTAGAAGCAGGTTCGAGCTTCATCCCGGTGGACTCCGAGATGAGCGAAGCAACCCTAAGAAGACGAAGGGCTATCGTCCACTGACTGTCCTCCTGAGGACTCCAAGTCCATACGCTTGGAGAAAGGAGAATCATCCTCAGACTCAGAAGAGTCCTCAAAGGCTGCCTCGGCCTGAGCCACCCTCCACCTGCCGATGTTTATGGGAGTGGGAGTGACAGACAGCCCTATGGGGCAAACCCGGAACGACCGAGAACTTTTGGTCGGAGCCCCAACTAATAGGCTGTGGGCGGAGGTTCCACCAGAATCCAGGGGGGCAGCTGGAATTGCGAACAACCGGCCTGGGAACAGGCTTCTCGGCTACAGCGAGGGTTGTTTGGCGCTCGGTGACAACCACTAATGGCGGGGGAAGGCGACTGGGTCGGCTTATTCCCGATCAAAAACTGTTGCCACATGGAGTTCTCATACCTCCGACGCCAACTTGCGCGAAGCCTCCTAGATCGAGGAGGAGGAAGCGGTGGCACCCGCTCTCGACGGTGCGCGAGACCGCCTATGACAGCGGGATCGGCTGGACCGCGAGATGTCCGAGACCGAGACCGAGTCTCGGCTAGGCGGGACGGCGGAAGTGTCGAATTCGCACTTCCGGTTCGGACGATTCCACCGAGCTCCGGAACCGGAGGCACAGACGAGCTGGACGGGATCCTCAACTCCCACCGGGGAACCGGGAGAGGGGTCTCAGCTTCTCCAGCGACAACCTGCCTAACGGGTTGAGAAAATCTCAACCGTGTCGACGGGGTCTCGTCAACTGGCCTGACAGGGACACCGTGAAGCCAGTGGCCGAAAGTTGAGGGTCGATCAAGTCGACTGTTGACAAGAAGGAGGGGGATCTTCCTGCTCCCAAGAGCGTCGACGGAGAGACTTACTTTGCTCTTTTGGACCGGAAAAGGTCCAGAGAAGTTGGACCCTCACCTTCGTGAGAGGTCAGACAGAGCTCATAAAGGAAGCCAAATCGAGGCACCGAGAAGGCGGGACAAATACGCGGCCGAGGTAGAAGCGGCCCGCGCCTCCTCTTGAGGCGTATCATCTGTCGAAAGGATCCGCCCGAACCCGCCGCGATGACACCGCTAACTGGGCCTCTTTTAGATTTAACCGAGTTTCTTTTCTCGGGATGCCCCAGTTATAAACGGGCAGCACGGTCTTCGAGGACGTAGGCGGAAAAGGAAGAGCACAGGTCGCAGGCCTGCGGGTCGTGCTCAAGGCCCAAGCAGTAGATGCACGTGGAGTGCGGATCCGTCCTAGACATCTTCTGCCCGCAAGGGCATCTCCGGAAACCGGGAGTCGATTTTTCCACCGCAGCCGCGAGGGAAAGCAGACCGAAGTCTTTTTAGCAAAAAAACTTTTGATTTTGAAATTTCGAAGAATTAGGAACCAGTCTTATACGCAGAGCGTTAAGGAGGGAACCTGAGCTTCCAAGCGGTAAGAAAGATCTGGCGTCATGGGGCGGAGCCGAGAGTTTTACCACCCGGGTGGGTGGGAGGAGCCAGCTTGAAGACCTTCCGGCAAGATTTAAAGCGGCAAGGAAACCTGCCAGACAGTGTGGATGAACAACATATCCATGTCCCTAGAACCCTCATTTCTAGGGATGTGAGTATGGTGCACTAGCCACACTCTAGAAGACTCCTAGCAGTTCTCTGGGAGGAAGGGGCAAGATGCACACCCCAATTTGGCAAACAGGATTGGAGAACCGAGGTCCCAAAACCAGCATCCTCGCATGACTCAAGGTCAATGGTAGTGGGAAATGAAGGGTTGTGCTAACTTCCAGGTAGTACCTCTCCAAGATAGGGATGCCCCTGGAAGCAGCCACCGAGGCAGCATTACGTCTGGTGGAATGAGCCCTTAGCTCTACGGGAGGCTCCTTACCAGCCAACCTATAGCAGTGGTTGATGTAGGGGACAATCCACCTGCCACTCATCTGCTTAGCTGCTGGTCTGCCAGGTGCGACTTCAGCGTACGTTACAAAGAGCTGGTGAACCTCTCCCCAAACTCCAGCCATGTGCTCCATCTACTAAATGAGCACTCACCTAAGGTGCAACAAGTGGAGCCTGTGTTCAGCCTTCAAGGTGGGATTGGTGAAATACATCAAGAGGTTAATCACCTGATTACTGTGAAACTCTGACACAACCTTCAGGAGAAACTTGGGTTGGGGCAGAGGACAATCTGTCCTTGTGAAAACCACAAACTCTCCACTGAGAGCGCCTGGAGCTCGCTGATCTTTCTGGCAGAGGTGATAGCAACCAAGGAGGAGGTCTTGAACAACAGATGTGACATCTCATACCTGTGCAGTGTTTCAAATGGCTTGCCCATGAGCACTGCCAGCACCAAGTCCCAAGGTGATGGTGGTTCATGAATTGGCAGGGACAGGTGGTTTGAACCTATGAAGAAATGCCGACAACCATCTCTTGTGCTACCATCAGCACACCAGCCCTTGCCCAGTGTGCAAAGATGACTGCCATGTGCACCTTAAGGGTTGTCAATCTCAGTCCTGACTGTGAGAGGGACCACAGGCAGTCAAGAATGCTAGCTAAAGGGCAGGCCAGGGAGTCTAGCTCCTTGCCTGACACCAAATGGAATAACATTTCCATTTGAAAGCATAACACTGACAGGTTGACTCCTTCTGAAAAGCCTCCAAGATACCCAAAGCCTGGAACTCTAGCCGCTCAGGCACCAGGCAGTCAGGTGCAGAGACTGAAGGTCCTGATGCAGGACCTTCCCCTTGTGACAAGAGAGCAGATTGAGGCACAGAGGCAACCACCACTGAGGTGTGCTGCTGAGGCTAATAAGATCTGCATATCAAAACTGAAAGTGGTCAATATAGGCTACCAAGATCATCCTTGCCTTGTCTCTCTGTACCATGACCAACACCTGTGGATCAGAGGAAAGCGAGATAGTGTAGAGGAACCCCAGAGTCCAAGGCCCTGAGAAGGCACTCCCCATCAATGTTCTGCATTGTGGGGGGCAGGCACAGAACAGCCTCAGATTTGCATTCTCCCACGAGGTGAGCAGGTCAACCAGTGGCGTGCCCCACAGAGAGAACAGGTGGATCACCACCTCCTGAGGCAGGGACCACTCCTGTCACACCTTGCCCACCTGGCTGAGAGCATACACCAGCTGGTTGGAGGATACCACTACACATATAGCCAGGAGATCCGCACCAAAGCTGTGCGTGAGGGTCCAGGTGCGAAGAGCCTCCCGACACAAAGGAAGTGCATACCGCCCTGCTTGTTGAGGTAGTACATGGTCATGGTATTGTTCGTCTGGACTTGCATGACCTGATCCCGGAAAAATAGGAAGAGAATTTCGTAAGAGTAAGGCGCACTGTATGGAGCTCCAACAGGCTGATGTGATGGGAAACCCTGGGTATCCAGAACCTGTGGGCCTGGTGGTCCCCCAGGTGCACTCCCCATCCCATCAGAGATGCATCGGTTGCCAGAGTGACAGTTGGCTCTGGGTGGACAAATAGGACTCCTTCCTCCAGATGTTCCCAGATGAGCCACCACTGAATGGCATTACACATCAGCTGGGTCACTGTGACCTGTGGTCCAGGTGACCTAGTTGCTGGAACCACTGGTGCCCCTGCTCCCAATGCAGGTGGTGCAGCTGCCAGCAGGACCATCTGACCACACCTGGTGCAGGATGCCATGCACCCCAGCAGCCATGGGGCGCCCCAGGCAGGGCAAGCGCCCAACCTGAAATGACTGGGTAAAAGGTAAGATCCAATACCGATCTGCAGGAGTCAGACCATGGCCTGGAGGAGTCCAGCTCTTATTTATTTATTTATTTTGTTTTGTTGACTGGTAAGTGCACTAGACAAATCCTGTCTATTTTCAGGCACGACCGGGGAGGGATACAGATGAATGCCAACTGACCCTGAACCAGGTTAAGGTGTCTGTGGTATTTTTAGTGAATGAGAGAATTTGGCCAGGACCGGAAATTCTCTGCTCTGCCTGAAGGGTGCTGTCACTTCCTGGATGGGATAGAGGGACTCAGTTTGCTGCCGGACACAGGAGGTGGAAGATGTGATGATGTGGCAGGAGAGATCTCTCTTTCTGTAGGTTTGGAGTAGGAGATGTCTACAGAAAATAAATCAGGTGAAAGTGACAGTATGGAGGAGGTAAGCGGCAGTTCATGTAATGACAGTCGAACGGAATTGATTGCATCTGGTTTTCAACATGAAGTAGAATTTGTGCAAGCCCTCAGTATGGAACAACAGGTACACCTTTTAAAGCTGCTATCTACTCCTGAGAGGGGAATAAGTGACCGTGATAATGTGCTACTTGATGTAAATATTGGAAATGAAGAAATGGTCATAGAAAGTTCTCCGATATCTGTTGTGACAGAAACCAAGCGCTCAATTAAGAACAGATAGCATAACCCGTTAGAGGATTTAACAATGCGGTCAAAATTTTGGCAATCCTGTAGAAGATTGGGCTGCAAAGCTGCCTCCAGTACAAATATGCCCTGAGCCTATGAGTATTGACATGACAACTCATATGGGAGTTCAAACAGAAAATGTTTCTGAAGTAATTCTTAAATGTGACTCTAAAGTATGTATAGATAACACAGATGACACGTCTAGTTCAGGGATATCTGAACAATCGGATGGGACCTGTATAGCAACAAATATTGAAAATGAACACAATGAACAATGGTCAGTGAATTCTGCATTGAAAGGGGCTGGATGGCAACCTAAAAGGGGGGGGGGCGGTGGATTCCTGAGGTAAAGGGAATTCCTGCTCCTTTAGTTAGAACTGAGTCAAGGCCTGGGAATCAAGATGAACATTCAAAAGATGTAATTGCTTCTTCAGTATCTCCCGCTACTGTAGAAAACAACAATCACAGGTCCCCTACACATCACTCAGTAATCCAGCTGGGCTCTGATTTAAAAAGAAAAAAAAACTAATAAAGAGGTCTCAGAGAAATGGGCGATTGTGGTTCCCAGGATACTGAAAATCAGAAAACACGGATAGTATGAACTCTCTACTATGTGGAAACATTTTCAGAAATGAAGGAACCTTTTGGGGATCAACCCGCCCAACTAAAAATGCAGTTAGACTACAATATCAGGGAGGCCTGGAACACGCCCCTGATAGAATATATGTGGGAAAAACCTTATTAAAAGACTTTGAGATTTTCTCAAACGAGATCTATGCATCGATACATGCATCTGGAGACTCAAATTTTGACATAAGTTTTAAATCTCCTGTAGGACTGGACCGTTTTTGGACAGCATATGAAAAAAAAAAACTTTCATCTTTGTGGATTCCTTTTAGAGCCATCCCTATGACAAAGCCTCAGATAAAGCAAATCACTATACTATTTTGTAATGAAGGTGTTGCAATGTCTGACATTAAATATTGGTTACAAAATAAATGTGTTATTCTGGGTGACCCTTCCCCTACTCTGGATGAAGAACATCTATGGGCAGGAGGTTGGAAGTTTAAAGTATGCCTCCATGTGGGGGATCACGGTACTCAACATCTACCAAGTGCTTTTTTTTTAGGGGCTGAAAGGGGACATTGTTTTTATCAAGGACAACCAAAAACCTGTTTTAGATGTGGATCTCAATTATATTTGAATAATGCATGTGATAGAGTAAAATGCTCTTTATGTTGTGAACTAGGACATACTACTACAAACTGTACAAATGATCCCCTCTGTAACTTATGCGGTAAACAAGGACATGTATACAGAATGTGTGAATGGGCAGCCCATAACAGGGCAGATAGCCCGAATCAAGAAATAATGCTCAAAAAAGATAAAAAAAATAAGTATCGAGACTCAGCAACAAATTAGAGCAAAAAATGCAACAAATATGATATTGGGTCCTAGTGTTACCCAGGATCATGTACTCCCAGAAGTATCTGAAACAGATATACAGGAAAAAATAACCCCCCCAAACTCCCCCACTTGTGATAATAACAGGCTTAAATACAGAAGAGCTGGATGAGGAGTTAAACCCACATAGGCCGACACAGGAAATATATACCCAGAATGAGGTGAATTGTTCATCAGGGACTGGGGGTGATAAAGAGGAGCCCCATGTTCAAGTTATGCTACCACCGGAATCAACCGTTGTTGTAACAAAAAAAAGGACAATGAAATCTGATAACCCCAAAGCAAAACTCCCCAAATGGGGGAAATATGTGATTACAGTTCCGACAACAAATGCATCTGATGTCTTGCAAGAATCAGATCAAGAGGTAGGAGATGATTCAGAATCCTCTTCAACCAGGTCCTCTATAAAGGAGAGAGATCCTCAGATTCGAGGGACGAACATACAGCAGCTGCAGTGATGGCTGTAAGAACAAAACAAAACATTCTAAAGCTATGCTAAGGCTAAATGCTACGTATTAGTAAACATTCTGACATTTAAAAAAAACACAAAATGTGTGTCATGGCATGTATGACTTTAACTCTATAAAATGACAGCACAACAACAACTTGTGATTGCTACTTTAAATGTGAATAGCATTAGAAATGGGAAGCGCCGACTTCTCACTTTTACTGGTTTAAGAGACAATAAGATTGACATTTCTTGTTTGCAAGATTTGAGGTTCTATACAATGAGTGATATGGAGCAGGCCCAAAAATTGTGGTGTTGGGGCCCTGCTTATTTTTCTTTGACTTTAGAAAGATGTGGTGGGGTGGGCATCTTATTTTCAGGGTGGGATTATTGTATAACAAAAGTTTTAGATATCTGTCTTGGACGGGTTATGTAGACTGATTTTCATCGACAGGGTTTACAGTGGCGCTTAATTAATCTATATGCCCCTCAAACCACCATAAAACCATTATTATATACTTCACGATCCTTGGTTTGGACAGGTGACTTTAATTGTGTATTAGTAGCAAAGGATAAGACAAAAAAAACCTCTAAAACTTATTGCGATTCAGAGGCCTTGGAGACAATGATAAATCAAGTAGGTCTAGTGGATGCTTACAGACATGTGCATGCAGTAGGGAGTTATACTTACTATAGAGCTAAATTAGCTACTCAAATAGATTATGTGTTTATTTCACCTACTCCTAAAGTTCAACAAGCTTTTACTATCCCACTGGAAACATCAGATCACTTAATAATAAAAATTAAAGTGTCCATGGACCATGGTATAAGCCAAAGGAAAGGATTATGGAAATTGAATAATATGATGCTTAGTGATCAACAATGTGTAGATAAAGTGGTGGACTTCTTGAAAGTTGGAAAATCTGTTTTATGTAGAGCAGACAATGTCAGTAGATGATAGAGCCAATCAAAGTGGAACTCAAGGCGATGCTCCAGTCTTATTCATTTAAGGAACAAACGGATAAATACATAGAATATCTGGATCTTAACGCCAAGGTATGATAGTTGTTTCAAAGTTTAAATGAGGGCTCGGTGTTTATGCAGAACAGATTAAGTATCTAAAACAACAAATGATGACTGTACAATATAATAAAGCGTCTTCTTTATTATATGAACATAGAATCAGTACCCCAGGAAAAGGAACGAGCGACGATATTTTGCCAGTTGTTGTACAAGAATCCAACAGAGATCAATGGATTCCTTGAGTACAGATCAGGATCAAACTGTTTCATCTGTAGCAGATATTTTGGAGGAAGTAGCAGAATATACTGAATAAAATGTATTCTGCTTCCCTTGTTACAAATGATATGATTACGGAGGTATTAAAACCCTGCCAATCCCACGGATACCGAAGAGAATCTGGATCAAATGATTAAACCGATTTCACACAGGAAATTACAGAGGCAGTTCACTCTCTAAACTCCAACACAACCCCAGGTCATGATGGACTACCTGCAGAATTTTGTAAAAGATTTTTGGATACATCAGTGGATATGTTACAGTTACTATTCAACCATATACTGATTGACCAGGATATAGACCCACAGTTAGAGTTAACAATTCAGTTGTTTATTTATAAGAAGGAAGATAGGAAAATACTTCAAAATTAGAGACCATTGAGTCCGATGAACACAGATGCTAAAATACTGATGAAAATCCTGGCAAAACGATTTGGTATAATAGCTCCACTAGTTATTGATACTAGTCAGGTAAGTACCATAAAAGGGCAGAATATAACGGATAATTTACTTTTGCTTCGTGAGGTGGTGTCCCTTGGACATCAGGATAAGGTACATGGTTTCCTGGTCAGTTTGGACCAGGAAAAAGCATATGACAAAATTTCTCATTTATATTTATGACGTGTATTGGATGCATATGGTATCCCTCAATTATTTATTGAGTGGATCCAGAAATTATATAGAATTGCTTCTCGTTTCCCATAATTAATGGACATAGTGGACGGGTGATTAAAGTTTCAATGGAGTTAGACAGGGATGCCCAATGAGTCCCTTATTATATGTGTTTTGTCTAGACCCATTATTAAAGCACATTCCACAAAATGCGGCAATTTCTGGGATAGATATTATGGGTGTGCCTGACTTAACTAAAACTTCCATGCGATGCGGATGACGATGCCCTTGGTGGGTAATATAAGTTCAGTGGAAAAGCCTTAGATACAGTACAACATTATTCAAAATTTACTGGTTCCTCATTAAATACGAAGAAATGTGGGGATACAAGCTAAGTGCATCAAGACCATTGTGATGAAATACGGGGAATCTCTATGAATAATAAGATTATAAATATTTTGGGAATATCATTTGGAGAATTGGATATGGCAAAGATAAACTGGAATACTAGACTGGAACAATGTGATCAGAAGGTACAACTTTGGAAAAAATGGCAACAAAGTAAGAAAAAGAAGGTATCACAAGTGCACACCTTTTTTGTACCACAATTGTCATATCTAAGTGCTGTTTTTCCTCCCTCAAGCTCTTGTGATGTCTCATTGTTAAGTATGACGTTTCAGTTAATCTGGGAAGTAAATCAAATTCAATAAAAAGAGAAGTATTATAGAGATATTAAATTTTATGTTTAAAATTAATAAATCCTATTAGCTACTGTCATAGCATTTTCCTTTTAATACATTTTCTGCTTTTATAAAGCCTGGACAGGTGGATTGGAAGAGAGTGGCAGGGTAATGGATCATCCTTTTATTGGAGAAATGGGGACAGGGATCCTTCATAGGTAAAATAAAGAACGTTGGGCCTAATTTCCCGATATCATCTTTAGAAAAAAAATAAGAAAATGGGCACTAACTATAACACAAGTTTCATATGTTTATAGGAAAATTCTGTAAATAACTATCTATACAAATGACAAGTTTTCAGATTCCTACAGTGTATAAAGATATTAGTCCAGTTTCTTATATAGATGTAGAGGCCTGTTTAGTGGCTATTAGAACCCCTCCCAGGATGTGGGATGTGTTGTGGTTGTGCACTCATGGTAGGTTAGGGGTGAAGGGTAATTCAAAACATAAAAGAATGTAAGAGAGATGTGTCCCAGGGAAGCGTGTCAGTTGCAGTAGAGACACAGGAGCATTTTCTTATTCAATGTCCTCATGCTCAGGATGTATGGAAAATCATGGCAGCCAGATGGCAAGACCCAAGCTGGCAGACAGTAACTTATGAAAATGTGATTGTTGGGAAAATGATTCTATTCAATAATATGGAACCAAGTACATTACGTCTTATTTTTACATGTATAAAGTTTTTTATGTGGCAGGTACGATGTAGGTTTGTCCTTCAACAGAAGAGAATTTCTCCATACATACAGGCTGAACTTATTGAAACTGATATTAAATCACAAGCTAATGTTGACAAAGGCCGAATGTCTTGGGAACAATGGAAAAAGAGATGGAAAAATAGCATATTACCATTTTTAGGGTGAAAGTCAGGCGTTTTATTTTTTTCCAACAGAATGTATTTTTCACTATGGTTTACTAGTATATGTATCTCAGTCCTTTTGTAGTGTAGTTACGACTTATAAAATTTTATTTTGTTATATGTTAAATTAAACTACAATGAATATAACTGTATGATAATTTCTTTTACAGCTTAAGGCAACAGCTCTAATGATTATTTTGTTGTGTGTATTGTACCAGTATTGTTCATTCTTTCTTGCAATAAAAATTCCCCTACTCTTTTCGATAAGTGCCATGGGATCTTTAACATCCACCTGAACTACCACCAATCCAGGCAGATGGGACCTCGGTTTAACGTGTCATCCGAAAGACAGCACCTCAGAAGTGCAGCATCCCTCTCACGCTGCACTACAGTGTCAGCACTGGGATATTAACCCAAGTACCAGATGTGGAAACTGAACCCACAGCCCTCTGATCTCCTGGCCTCAGAAGCAAGAGTGCTATCTACTGAGCCAATGACACTGCATACTGACTGGCACTGACTCTGTCCTGATAAAATGGATCACTTGCAAGGGGTTGACTTTGGACTTTGCGGGTTAACAGAAGGCCCAAGTCCCAGCAGGTCTGGAAGGCCAGATCCTGGACTGCTCCACAGGCTGCCTGGATGGCCCGATTATCAGTCAGTCATTCAGGTAACAGTAGAATCTGACCCCTTAGCACCTCAGGAAAGCAGCCACCACTGCAATGCACTTGGTGAACACCCTAGGGGTCGAGGAGAGGCTGAAAGGCATGACCTGAAACTCAGAGAGTACCCCCACTGCACAGAATCAGAGACACCAACAGTGGGATGGATAGACTGGAATGTGGAAGAAGGCGTCCTGGAGGTCCTAGGGAGCAGAACCATATGCTGTGCTCCAAGGATGAAATGATTTGGTTCAGAGTGACCATCTGGAACTGTGCTTCCTCAGAAACATATTTAGATCATGAAGATCCAGTACGTTTGAAACCAGGAAGTACCTGGACATGAAACCCTGGCCTGCCACAAATTCTGGGACACAGGCTATAGCTTCTTTCTGTAAGAGTTGAGCAACACTGCAACATTCTCCCTGAGGGCAGACAGCATGCCCTGCAACACCACATATTCCTTTGGTGCGTGGGATCAGTACAGTGGGAGAGCTTCAAACTCGAGAGGCAACCCTCTGCCCACCATGTCTAGCACCCGTTTGTCTGAGGTGATGACGGGCCAGTTATGCTGGAAATGGCAAAGCCGACCTCCTCAGACAGCTGAGGCAGGGACTGGACAGATGGGTGGTAGACACCCTCTGACATGTCACTAGGCAGCCTTGGAGGGGGAACTGGCATCAGCTGGCAGAGGGGCACCACCACCCTACCCCCACTCTTCTTGGTGCCCTGACCAGCAAACTTGTTGCTGGGTTACTAAGCCTGAAATTGCTCTTACTGTTGTTGCTGCTGCCTGGATTGCTGTGACTCAATGAGCTTCAGCTTCTGCCCTTTCTGGTCCTTCTGAGTGAGAAGATGTCACAGAGTCAAGGATGGCACTGGACTTCTCAATCCTAGTGAGATGCCCTTCTACCCGAGACAAAAGATCAGTTTCCAAGAAGGAAACATTGACCAATTGTGCTGGGTGTCCACCATGAAGGTGGATATCCGCAGCCAGGCCCCTGTGACCCATCGTGACAGCCACTGCCATGGAATGGGCGCAAGAACTAGAAAGGACAGGACTGGAAGAAGGGTGGGTGGCACTGTACATTAAGGACAACATTAGGGCAATGGAAGGGCAGGAGGTGCAAGGGGAGATGGCAGTCCTGTGGGTCACACTGGATAAACGGACTGCAGCATCATTAAGGCTAGGCGTGATATACAGACTTATGCAGGGAGAGGAAGGGGACAGGCAGCTGATGAAGGTGGTTAAATGGATGGCTCTCATGGAGAAGCTTCTGCTAGTGGTGGACCTAAACCTCCCTGACATGTACTGGGAGATCCTGGCAGCAGTATCAGGCAGGAGCAGAGGGATTCTAGAGTCGCTACAAGGTGCTTTCATGCAGCAGCTGGTTAGGGAGCCCACTGGGGCGTCAACATACTGGAAGTGGTCCTCACCAATGGGGAAAGTGTGTAAAAGGTGGTGGTGGTAGACAGCCTAGGTACAAGCAATCACAGGACAGTGAGATTCAGGGTGAAGACAGGGAGAGAGTCACATCAGACCAGCATGAGGGTTATGGACTTCAGGCAGACGAACTTTACCAGAATGAGGAAGATATTTAGGGAAGAAATGGCGGGGAAGGGGAATATAGGAAATGTGGAGGAATTATGGGAATCTATTAAAGAGGGGTTACTAAAGCCAATGAACTTTGCATAAAAAAGGTAAGAAAGAAAGAACAAAAAAAAGAAGCCACTCTGATTTACTAGGGAGGTGTTAAGGGCAATTAGGGAAAGGAAAAGGGCATTCAAAACATGTAAGAAGACTCAGAGGAAGGAGGACAGGAGAATCTGAGGGTGGTAGGGCAGAAGATAAGGAGGGTTAAAGATGACACTGAGGAGAAAACTGCTAGGCAGGTCAAAAGAGGAGATAAACCTTTTTTTAGGTATGTGGGGAAAGGAGGAAGGCGAGGCAGGGAGATGGTTTAAGGGGAAGGAAATACAACTGGGGGACTCTGAGAAAGCAGAGATGCTTAACTGCTACTTCTGCTCGGTCTTCATGGTGGAGTGGAAAGGAAGGGGACCCGAGCTGAGATGGAGGGGTAGGGAAGACAAAAGGGTGGATCCTAACCTGTTCAGCGTAGACAGGGTAAGAGAGGAACTAGGCAGGTTAAAGGTGGACAAGGCAATGGGGCCAGATGGCTTGCACCCAAGGGTACTCCGGGAACTGAAGGAGGATCTGGCAGCACCTCTGACAAGGCTGTTTAACTAGTCCCTGGATAGAGGGCATAATAGCAACTGGAGGAAGGCTGATGTGGTGCCTCTGCATAAGAGGGCAGCAAGGAGGAGGCTGAGAATGTATCGCCTGGTCAGCCTCACCTCGGTGGTGGGTAAGGGTGATGGAGGTATTAATAAAGGAAAGAGCGGTAAACTACCTGGCAGACAGTGGTCTGCAGGATGACAGGCAGCATGGCTTCAGAAAAGGGATGTCATGATAGACAAACCTAATAAGAGTTTTTCAATTGGGTGACGAAGGTGGTTGATCAGGGAGAGGTGGTGGATGTGGCCTATCTGGACTTCAGTAAGGCCTTCAACTCTGTCTCTCACAGAAGGCTGTTAAACAAGCTGTAAAGCTTAGGGGTGGGACAGAAAATAACTAGGTGGGTGGAAAACTGGTTGAAGGACAGAAGCCAGAGGGTGGTGGTTATTGAGGGTACATTCAGGGAGATGGGGGTAATGAGTGGGTGCCCCAGGGTCAGTACGGGCCCCTCCCTTTAATATCTATATAAGTGATATAGTGGATGGGCTGGATGGTAAAGTGTGCCTCTTTGCCGATGATATGAAGATCTGCAATACAGTGGACACCCCAGGGGTGGGGCCATGAGGAGGACCTGAGGATTCTGGAAGGGTGGTCAGAAACTTGGCAGCTGAAATTCAATGCCAAAATGTGTACAGTGATGCACATGAGGCGTGAAAACCAGCAAGCTGCTTACACTGGGGGTAATTAAGCCAACTGAGCAGGAGAGGGATCTGTGGATTATAATATCAAGCAACCTTAAGGTAGGTAACCAATGCAGCAAAGCCGTGGGTAAGGCAAATAGAATGTTGGCATGCATTGGGGGCATAACTAGCAGGAGGAGGGAGGTACTGATGCCTCTTTATAAAACCATGGTGAGGCCTCACCTGGAGTATGGGGTCCAGTTCTGGAGACCACACCTATGCAAGGACATGGATGGGATTGAGAGGGTTCAGAGAAGGGAAACCAAGATGGTGCATGGCATGCATGGGAAGCCATATGAGGAGTGGTGGAGAGATTTGGATCTGTACCCACTGGAGACTGGGACATGATAGAAACATGTAAATGCGTGAAGGGGATTAATAAGGTGAGGAAAGGAGTTTATTTACAAGGAAAGTGGGTGATAAAACTAGAGAGTAGAGTCTAAGATTAGAAGGAGGAAGATTTAGAGGCAATGTGAGAGGGTGTTACTTCATGGAGAGGGTGGTGGAGGCCTGGAACAAACCACCGGAGGAAGTAGTGGGAGCAGAAATGGTGGAGGGATTCAAGAGAGCATAGGACAGACATAAGGGGTTGGTAAGTGGGGGGGAAGGAGAGGTCCCTTGTCATAGGTGACGGGGGGATGGGCAGACTCAATGGGTCAGAGGGTCCTTTCTGCCATCACATCTGTATGATTCTATGACAAGTCATTGATGTCCAAGGCCCTTGGAGCTGGTGTTTAGCAAGCACCTGACCCTGGTCCTGATCACTTTCACTGCCAACTGCAGGTAAGCAGAAAGGTAGGGAAGGGGTGGGAGGACATGGCCCAAAACTCCCATCAGTGTGTGACGGAAGCTAGCCATCGTCAGGGTTTAACTAACTTGACAGAGACCCAGGGAGGATCCAGCATACACTTTCTTAGGTGTATGGTCCAGCTTTTTGGACTCCTTATTGGGGGGGGGGGGGCTTGTCCACGTCCCCAACACTGCCAGTTTTCTGGAAGACAGAGTTGACCGCCAACCCCTCAGCTGAGGGGTGGTCCGAAAAACCAGACAAGGAGCCAGTAGGGACCGCATACTTGTACTTCTTGTACTCTATGTACAAGTTGTGCTCTATCAAGTCTAGAACAGGCTTCAGAGCTCCTGTCCACTTGAGGACTAGGATGTTTTTGGAACACTGGCCTCTTTCCCTCTGCTTGACAGGGATCGGTTTTATGGCACTTTTCTGGAGTGAGGCCTGCAGCTCTTCTGTCAACAGGGACATGTGACCCAGCGGATAAGTCGGGGTCCGTGGCAGGTGATCTCAAGGGGTGTTCAAAAGCTCCAGAGCATGGTCTTTTGCAATAATGTCCAGTACACATTCAACTGTAGTAACCTCCCTCCACTGGCTCAAATGAAGGGAAACAGAACCACCTACAACCACCCCTGGGGGCAATGGTGGTTGGGGGTATTTTTTTTTACAAGTCATGCTGAACCGATGGGGGCAAAGCCATTGGCTCCACCTCTTATAGGTGCTTTGGAATGGGCACCAGGGGAAGGGAAGCTGGCAAGGCTCCAGCATCCATACCTCTCCCTGGATGCCTATAGGTCTGTCTACCATCTCTGGCAGCTGGTGGATGAGACTGACTCCTACCCTTACCCTACCATATGTGGAGTATAGGGATTTGACCAACCTTAATGTTCTCTTAGATGACTGAAGGCCCCTTAATGCATCTTCCACATTATACCTGAACAGTTTATTGCCTCCAAACAGGGTATTTAACACTGCTTGTTGCACACCACTGGCAAACCCAGCCACTCTTAAGCCAGGAGTATCTCCTCATGCAAATACCAACAGCAGCTGCCTCGGCAGAGGCATCCAAGACATCACAGGCTGAGTGGGTTGAGTGCTTACCCACCTCAGCCCCTGCAGTTAGTGTTTTCATGAACTCAGTTTTGGCAGTACCCTCAGGTAAGGTCTATGCTGCAGTTTTGGCACTTCTCCAAAGGGTATTCTGATATTTGATCATGGGGTCTGGTAATTTGCAATATGCAGGCCCAATGAGACATAGGCATAAGTTTGTTTCCCAATGACGTTTAATCTACTGGACTCATTAGGAGGGAGGAAGCTCATGTGTGTAGGCATCCTGGATCTGTCATGGCAAGCTGTGATCACCACAGAATCTGTTTCTAGCTAGTTGGCATAAAAAGATTTGTTAGATGGTGCAGGGTACATCTTGTCAACCTTTCTGAGTACAGCTGGTATGGCACTACGTCTATACCAACTTGCATAACAGGCATCTTCCAGGCATCTTCCAGGGCTGGATATACTGGAGGACAGTGAGCATAGATGGTGATTCTGGCACCTCTAAAAACTCCCAACAATTTTTTCTTTGTGGAATCTTCATCTTTAAGAGTGAAGCCTATGGCAGCCTGCATTTTCTGCATCAATGCTTGAAAAAACGGATCCTCTGGTGGTGACCTTGGGGTCCTCACTGCAAGGGAATAAAGAGGAGCTAGTACCAACTGTCTTCAGCATAACCCTCTTCCTCATAATCTTCATCCATTATGAGGTCTGAGTTACGTTCTACTTGTTGTTGTCCCCCTCGACGATGGGGATCAGAAATGCACTAGCGGTAGCTGAGTAGGTCGCTTAGGTATAGTGCTGGAAGACTTTTTTTTTTTTTAACTTTTTATTTAATAGTTTTTCCAGTTCAGCATTATTAACATTTTACAGACTTGTATGCAGTGTGGGGCAGTGTAATACATTCCGAGACACTGATTTATATCAAGGGAATTTCAGGTGGGGTCTAGTGTAGTATCTAGTATCCACCTCAGTAATGTCAATAAATAGCAAAATAGGAAAAAATGTTACATATATCCAGAGATTGACTGATAATTAGCATATGCAAGTTACATCCAGTAGTAGGTTAATAAAAATCTCAAGGCCTCAAACAGGTAGTCCGGGACCCAGGCAGGGCCGGGGAGCATGGCTTAGGTACACAACAGTCTCCCAAACCTAAGGTCATTTGGTACTGCTAAGTATGGTCAGTCCTGAGATGGATGATCGTGTCCTAAAATAAAGGTCGGGTGTAGGAGAAACATAAGGCAAGCAGGGGTGGGGGAGAGGGCTGGCCAGCCCACAAAGCGACATATTGGTTCATTCTGCAAGTCCCAGAGGCTTCCCAGTTCATGGGATTAAGTCAGGTCTGGACTGTGAGATACTAGGACCAAGGGGTCCAGCAGTGCTGACCACAGATGGACTAGGTGGGCCATAGGCCCTCATTCACAACACTGTCTATGTATCTATGTAACTCTATTTTGACGCTTAGCCGTGAGATGTTCCATTTTATAAATGTCATAAATGGTATCTTCCCAAGATTGGACACTAGGTGTGTCTGGTTTAAGCCATAGCCGAGTTATGGATTTTTTAGCTGCACCAAGGACGATACTAAGAAGACAGGTGTGTTTTTTTTTCTTATTGTAATGTTTCGGGAACTGTAGAAGAAGGGACAGCTCTGGGGTAAGAGCTCCCAGGTCAGGAAATATCTCTCCTAATTTATGGTCTATCTCAGACCAGAACTGATCCAGGACTGGGCAGAACCAAAATACATGGGAATGTATCGCCACCTCACACCCACATAGCCTCCAACAGGAGGAATCCTTAGAGTGGGAGTATTTAGCTGTCTGTTGGGGGTTAGGAAGTATCTGGCTGCCACCTTCCAAGAGAATTCTCACCAAGTGTAAGAATTTCAGGTTTTGTGTTGACGTCTCCATATACATGACCAGTCCGAGACAGAAAAGGCGGTGGCCAGCTCCGCCTCCCAGTGGACCTCGACCACCTCCATTTGTTGAGAGCTACCCCCCTGAAGGGCCCGGTATCCTCGTGAAATCAAATGACTATGGTCTCCGGTCTCTAGGGTCCAAAAGATAAGACCACTTATAGGGGGAATCTGCTTAGATGAGATATCAAGAACCATGCTCAAATCTAGGAAGTACCTGATCTGAAAGTATCAGAAGAGATCTTGTCAAGGGAGAGAATACTCTTCCTGTAGCTGTTCAAAGGTTTTAAATATACCTTTTTCATAGAACTGGAAAGTGTGTTTTAAACCCAATTGAGTCCATCTCTTAAAGGTATTGTCAATTTGAGCAGGTAGGAAGGCTTGATCTCTGGCCGGGATACCTATCCAGCTTGATAAAAGTCTTTTGTCTGTTAGAGAAATCTCAACCAATTTTTAACAGACCTCTGTGAGGGCACAACACTGAACTTGAGACAGTACTATACCGGTTGCAAAACAAGTGAGATCTAAGGAGCCCAGAAAGGTGAGATTATATTTTGTCCAGGCTGGCACCTGTGTAGGCAAAGCCAGGTCAGCATATGAGAAAGTGAGCTGCTACCCAACAGTTAGAAAAATCTGGAAGGGCAAGGCCTCCTCTATCTTGGGCAATCTCAATTTATCTATGACTATTAGAGGTTCTTTCCAGACCAGATGTATTCTCTGATGGTTTATCCCATTGGTTCAGGTACCGATTAGTAGGGGGCCCGGAATATTCTGCATGAGATATAGCAGTTTGGGTAAAGTGTTCATCTGGATACTCTGTACTCGGGAGATTAGGGATAGTGGTAAGGCCTGCCATCTATTTAGCTCTCATTGTATTTCAGCAAAGAGGGATTTATAATTTAAGGAGTACAGATCTTCGAGTTTAGGTGGAATTTTATCCCCGAGATATGTTAAGAAAGGTTTGTTCCACTTAAAATTATATAGCCTCATAATGTGTGGGGTAATATACCCTGCACAGCAAGGTGTTTGATTTTCCTTGATTTATGGTGTAGCCTGACACCATTCTCGGCGTCCTTCAGAACGTTAGCAAGCACTCCCAGGAGACCTCAGGCTGGGTAATATATAAAAGCAGATCATCCGCATAATATGCTAATTTATGTACTGTGTCCTGAATTGTATACCCATGTAATTGAGGAAGTTGCTGAAGTAATTGGACTATTGGTTCTACAAACAGGGCAAAAAGATAAGGGGAAAGCGGGCATCCTTGTCTGGTACCCCTGAATAGTCGGAACCTGTCGGACTGTGTTCCATTCACCTTCGCTGTAGCCTCCGGGTTCTGATATAAAAAATTGGTTGAGATTTCTCTCTCTAACAGACAACAGACTTTTATCAAACTGGATAGGTATCCGGCATATCCTCAGTCTTGTCCCTCGTGAACCCAAACACTTGCCCATGTATGCATGGCCGCAACAACACTGCCTCTCAAAATCCAACTCTCCATCAATAAGGCCTGTAGGCTCCTGACCGTGTCCCCGACAAATTCACACCTGCCTTCTCTATACTACCACCAATCTGCTCAACTTTGAGGA
This sequence comes from Neoceratodus forsteri, assembly GCA_016271365.2. Classification (NCBI taxonomy): domain Eukaryota; kingdom Metazoa; phylum Chordata; order Ceratodontiformes; family Ceratodontidae; genus Neoceratodus; species Neoceratodus forsteri. The sequence goes on along the minus strand of CM028135.1, from coordinate 456,126,921 downwards.
GCGACTGCTCTATCAGACCTGCCTTCTCACTAAGAAATCACTGCTAGGACTCTTACCCCCCTCAGGGGTCTCCACCTCCCTACAGCAGTCATCATCGTCTGTCACCACCCATAGCTCTGTTAAGGCCACTTTCAAAGTGCCCAGAACCAAGACCTCTCTTGCCCAGAGATCCTTCCTCTACCGAGCCCCCACCTGGTTTAACTCCTCCTTAGCTGCATCTCCAACTTGCCAAAATTGGCTCCTTCAAAACAACCCTTCAGAACCATATCTTTAATACCCGCTGTTGTGGGTGCAACTAACCCCTGTTATAACCTGTGGTACCCACCATGCTGCCCCTGGCTCGACCACGTCCACTGGACAGCCTCTCCCTCCCCCAGACCCACTCCTTACCTACTAGGTCCAAACAGGGATATTATCCACTGTCTTCTCTGAGGACCTTCTATATCCGTGAGTGTAACTCACAATTTTGTAACATTATGTAACCTAAGTAACATACAAACTACTACATTATGTAACCTAAGTGCATCTTTGTTAAATGTTCCTTTTACTGCACCTGTAATGTTATCCTCTGTTTTAATCTGCACTGTAATAATGGTCTTGATGTCTGCCCCCCCGACAAGGTACCTTTGTAAATGAATCTCTGACTCAAAGGTTTAAACCCGATTTGTAATAAATAAAATAAATAAATAATAATATTTAGAAAGAATTGGGGAATGCAAATTTAGTCAATGAAGCTAATAAAAGGGCCAAGATACCATAGTCAAATGCTTGCTGGGCATCTAATCCCAGAATAAGAAGGGTTAAGTTTGTGATTTTGGCATGGTTTATCAAGTAAAGGGTATGTTTTATGTTATCTGCAGTTTTATGAGTTTTATAAAGCCGGATTGGTCTGAATGTATAATAATGGGTAAAATATCATCTAATCTGTGAACAAGAATGCTAGTATAACTTTTATAAACTTGGTTTAAAACCAAAATAGGTCAGTAGGATTCACACAGATGTTGGGGGTTGTGGTTTAAAATAACTGAATGACTGCTTGTCTCCAGGAGATGGGGCATTCAGCAGTTTTGACAGTTTTGTAATGCCTCTAGGAGGAGTTCAGAGAGTAAATGGTGGGCATATTTATAAATTCGGACCATACACATCTGGCCCAGGAATTTTCCCCATTCTTTAATTTTGTATAGTGAGCATTAGCTCTGATGATGTGATGGGAGACGTGAGGATCTTTCTATGGGTAGGGGACAAGGTAGAGAGCTGAATCCGGGATAGAAAATTATCAGTTTAGGGCCTAATTCACTAAGGGGGAGGAATATAAAGATTGATAATAGTTTTGAAACACTGCCAAAATATGTTGAGTGGTATGATGGGATGTGATCCATTTGAGGATCTTTTATTTTGGGGATGGTATTCGATTGTACCTGTCTCCGAAGTCGGTAGGCCAGAATCTTGGAGGCTTGTGCGCCTCCTTTGTAACAGTGCTGTTTTAGCCAGAACAAAGCCTCTTCGGTTTGGCCATTAAAAGCTGTTGTATGGTCTATTTGTATTTCGTTAATATAGCCACCTCCTGGTCCCCTGCATGTGGGCCTCCTGTAGAAATTTAAAGGCTTATTTATTTGTTACTTCAATCTAGGATTACAATACCTTTGAGCCGAGGGCTCTTTACAAAGGTTCCACGTCAGCGTGTGCAACAGTCATCATTTTAGTTACAAACATAACGTCACTGACTTATAGACATGTAATAACCAGTACAAAGACTTGAGCTATGAGCAAGACGACGGTCGATGGGGGAGAAGTGGGGGTAGGAGATCGAGGGGGTAGGGGTAGGGGAGTATGGGAGGTGGGTGGGGGCAGGGCAGAGTGGAGATACAGGGAGAGGTGGGCAAGGGTGGGAGACAGTGCAGCCAGGGGGCCTTGTCAAGGGAATATGCCAGGTAAGGTGTTAGGGGTGCAAAGACTGATTGTAAGTGCTGGGTGCTGGGGCATGTGCAGCTGGAACGGTGGAAATGTTAAGATGGGCAATCGCAGGATACAAGCAGTGAGAGGCGCAGCTTGGACTTGAAAAAGCCGAGTGTTGGAGCGGTCACTACCTCCCTTTATCCTCCCTTTTGTCTTGTCCCACCCCTTCTTGAAACATTCCACTGTAGTAGATGCCACCACTTCAGCTGGTAGTGTGTTCCACTTTGCCACCACCCTCTCTGTTAAGGAATGCCTCTTCACCTCCCTCCTTAATCTACCCCCCCTTCAATCTCATGTCATGGCCCCTTGTGTCTCTCCCACCCTCCTCCTGAATAGACCTCTTTGTCCATTCTGATTATCCCTTTCATGTATTTGATGGTCTCAATCATATCCCCCGCTCCTCCCCTCCTCCAGTGTCTACATGATTAACTCTCTTAGTCTGACCTCATAAGGCAATTCCCCAGGCCCTGAATCATCTTTGTTGCCCTACACTGCACCCCCTCCAGAAGCGTAATGTATCTTTGTAGGTATGGGCGCTAGTACTGCATGCAGTATTCCAGGTGGGGTCTAACCAATGATCCGTACAACGGTAGACTAACCTCCCTTCTCCTCGAGGTAATTCCCCTTGCGATGCACCCCAACATTTTGTTGGCCATTGCTGCTGCCTTTCTGCACTGTGCGGAACTGTTCATTGTTCCCGTGGTGAGCACCCCAGATCCTTCTCCTCCCTCTTCAGTTACCTCCCGAACTCCCCCCAGATGGTAGCTTCTCTGTGGATTTTTTGTTCTGAGTGCAGCACTTGCATTATTTTGCGCTGAACCCCAGCTGCCATCTGTCAGACCATGCCTCCAGCCTGCCAGGACCTCCTGTAGCCCCTGCCATGTCCCCTGGTTGTCCACCACCGCTCCCATCTTGGTGCCTTCCACAAATAGGCTGATTTTACTGCAGATGCCCTCCGAGATGTCTGCAATAAATATGCAAAACAGCACTGGGCCCAACACCGAACCCTGTGGAACACCACTTGTCACAGGCTTAGGGGATGAGTATTCTCCATCTACCACCACCCTCTGCTGCCCATCTTTTAGCCAGTTCTCCACCCACCCCACCAGTTTTGCTCCTGCCCCTGTGCCCTGTAGCTTGATTTCAAGTCTCCCATGTGGTACTAAATCAAAGGCCTTACTGAAGTCTAGGTACAGGACATTCACCGCATGGCCCCTGTCAATTTGCCTAATCACCCAGTCAAAGTATTCTGCCAGGTTGGTCTGGCATGACCTGCCCTTGAAGTCATGCTGCCATCCGTCCTGCACCCCACTCACCTCCAGTAGTACCACTAGCCTGTCCTTTAGGATGGTCTCCATTAGCTTCCCACTACAGACCGTTGGACTTACTGGCCTATAGTTCCCCAGTTCGCCCTGGGTCCACTCTTGAGGAGGGGAACCACGTGAGCCAGTCTCCAGTCCTGTAGTACGCATCCTGTGTCTAGAGATGAATTAATTAATTCAGCACTCTCGGATGTACTCCATCCAGTCGTGGAGCCTTGTCTACCCTCAATGCCCTTAACCCCTGCAGCACCCTCCCCACTGTGATTTCTCCAACTGTCACCCCCCCCCCATCTGTTTCTATCCTGCCTCCTACTATGGGTAGCATCCCTTCCTTTTCTTTTGTAAAGACTGAACAGAAGTAGTCACTCAGCACTTCTGCCTTTTCACCCCCTTCCTCCACCCATCCCCCTCCTTCTTAATTCTTACAATTTGGTCCTTACAGCTTCTTTTCTCCCTGATGTACCTAAAGAAGTCTTTCTCCCCTTTTTTTATGCCCTGCGCTAGCCTGAGTTCCCTTTCTGCCTTGGCTGCCCTTACCCCCCTGGTCACTTCCTTCGCTTCTTTCAGGTATTCTTCCGTATCGCTCTCCCTCCTCCCCAATTTTCTGCATCTCCTGTAAGCTGCCCTTTCTTCCTCATCCTGTCTAGCACCCTTTACTTATCCAGCTGGGTTTTTCCTAGCCTTCTTAGTCTGAGCCCTGCTAAAGTTTCTGTTGCCTCCACTATCCCCTGTCTTATCAGTTCCCACCTTTGCTGTGTGGCCATACCGGTTGAATTTTGCATAGGAACCCCTGTACCACTTCCCTCATCATCTTAAAGTTGGCATTCCTGAAATCCAGCACTCTTGTGCCAGATGTCGTCCTCTCTTTAGCCAGCTGTAACTGGAACCATACTGTCCGGTAGTCACTCCCTGTTCGTCAGTATGAGGTCAAGGGTATTCCTTTCCCTAGTTGGTTCCTTGACCAACTGTACTAGAAAGCTTTCCTGGAAGGTGTCCAGCATTACCTGCTCCCTTCTGCTCTTTGTAGTAGGTGTGTCCCACTCCACCCATGGTAGGTTGAAGTCCCCTACTATCACCACCCCCTCTTCCTGCAGTTCGTCCTGATCTGTTCTGCCAGTACCCTGTCCATCCCTTCAGTTTCTTGTTTGATCCCTCTGACAAGGACTTCTGCTTATGAGGAGAAGAACCCCCTGATACATGCTTACTGCCATTACTCAGATCTCCCTCTGAGCCTTTATTGTGCTTTGGTGAGACAAGGTAGATGGAAGAAGAAACAAAATTCTTCTCTTCTCTCTTTTTTCCTATCTGTTTATCCCCTCCTACATCACGCCTGCGCCTCACTTCAGGGCTCTCCAAGGCAACTGCAGTGGGAGGACACAAAGACTATCCACCTCACAGGTGCCACGCCCCATGAACCTTAAACCTTTGATTGCCCCTCCGAGTGGAGAGAAGGAGTCCCCCTTTCCCCCCTCCTTACCTCACGCAGAGCGGGCACACTCTGCAGAGCTTCTCCCTGATCTCTCCAGTCGCTGGTGCCAGGGACCCACCTTCAGGAGCTGACGTGGGGCGTTTCATGTTTTTTGGTCCCACCCCCTGCAGATGTCGAAATGTGGGGAGGGCCCAAGGAGACGAAGGCACGTTGAGATGCGCCTTCGCTCCAGACCCTCAGCTGACATTCGCCCTTCCCTGAGACTACTGCTTCCCCAGATGCACCTTCACCCGTGCTCACCCAGGTGGTGGCATAGCAGTGGGGAATGCAGCCTTCTCTCCCCAGAGAAGGAGAGCAGCCCTCTGGGTGCTTGATCCTTCCTCCCCGCCAGCCCTCCGCAACCCAGGCTCGCTACCGAACCCAGGTCACTGGCGTCACAAGCAGCAGCGCTACTGCTGCACCGCAGGCTGGCAAAATTCTCTGCTTTTTTAAAGCCCTTTTCTTTTGGGGTTTAGCGAGAACTTTGCAAAGTCAGCAATTTTTTTTGTTAGAAGTTTTATTGGGTTTGCAAGCATTACATCTACAGAGGTATTCACAGGAGAATAACACAAATACAATTACCAACAAATACTTTCACTTACAAAGGATACAGTTTAAGACATCTCCCATTAGTTACATCATAGAGAATTTTAGGCTAACACTTCATCAATTAGCAATAAAACTAAACTGCATACAGCCTAGGAAACTAATTGGGAATCAAGTAAGGCAAGGCAAGTTTTATTTAAAGAGCCCAATCCTGGAGGCTCTGGGTGCCGTACATAAGACCAACATAAAACAAACATCAATAAATAATCATTATCATAACAACAATTTAAACTAATTAAAAAACTTTGAAATAAATGATAATATAAATACTAAAAGAAATCAGGGACAGAGATATAATAAGTCAGAACAGGATGATATTCCAAAATAATATTTACAGGGCTGGGTCCGAAAAGTCTGCATGAACAGGCCTTGAGGTGTTGAAAACCCCCACCGAGGAGCCTCCTTAAAGATGGAAGATGTGAATTCCACAGGATGGGACTGATGGCTAATAAATGCTCTGTCGCCAGCAGTTTTAAGCCTCATCCTGGGGATCTAAAGAGGCCCCCGGAGGAGGAATAGAGGGAGCGGACTGAGGTAGCAGGTGTAAGAATGTCCACCAGGTAGTCAGGGCCCAGGCCACATAAGGCTTTAAAGGTGAGCAAGCCCACCTTAAAGAGGATCCTTCACCTGACTGGCAGCCAGTACAGTGCATGCAGCACCAGGGTGACGTGGCAGTACTTAGACTGCCGAGTCAGCAACCTGGCAGCCACATTCTGCACTAGCTGAAGCTGGCAGAGGGTACCTCCAGAGACCACGAGGTAGAGCGCATTACAGTAACCAAGCCTCGATGTCACAAAGGCATGCACTAAGATAGGGAGGACCAGGGGCAGAACCAGGAGCCTAATCCTGGTGATGTTCCTCAGATGGTTAAAACTAATACAGACTATGGACTGACATCTGAGCCCCCAGCGTCAGGCTGCTATCCAGAATAATGCCCAGATTACACACCCTGAGGAGGCCTTCAAAGGCACCAAACCCAGGACAAGTCCTGTCTCAGCACCTGAGGCCATCCTATCACATCCTCTGCTCAACTCCACTACCAGTACCTCCGTTTATCGGGGTTCAGTCACAACCAGCTGGAGGCCATCCAGTCACTGACTTCAGCAAGGCATCTGTTAAGCACGTCTACTGCAATGGATGTCCCAGGTGCAAAGAAAAGATACAGCCGGGTATCATCAGCATAGCAATGAAAGCCCAAGCCGTATTTCCTTATGAGCCCTCCCAGGGGCAGCATGTACAGGGCGAACAACATTGGTGAAACAACTGAACCCTGAGGTTCTCCACAACACAGGAGACTGGGGGAGGAGGAGAAACTCCCCATCACTACCCTTTGCCTCCTGTTTGTGAGAAATTACTCAAACCAGCAGATGACCATACCAGCAAGTCCACAAAATTCCCTCAGGCGGTCAGGCAATACACAATGGTCCACCGTGTCAAAAGCTGAGGAGAGATCAAGAAGAATGAGAATTGTCCCCTCTCCTTGATCTCTCGCCCTGAAAAGGTCATTGTGCACCTTAACTAATGCAGTTTCTGTGCTATGCCTCACCCAAAACCAGACTGGAGATCAGAGGCCACAAGATGCTCCTCAAGCTGAAGCACCACAATCTTCTCAACAACCTTACCCAAGAATGGAAGGTTGGAGCTTGGACAGTAATTTGCCTTGACATCAGGGTCCAAAGATGACTTTTTCAGAAGGGATCTCACCAGTGCCTCCTTCAAGGTCTTGGGAAAAACCTCAGACAGGGAGCACTGGAAAATCAAGGCAAACACCGGGCCAACAGAGTCCACATATCCTTTCAAGAAACGTGTTTGGCTCTGGGTCCAGTTCACAATATGTGCCTCAGCTTGAGGGCAACCTCAATGACCTCAGCCACCTCCACTGGTCTAAACTTGCCCCAACCAGGTGGAGTGCTCTCTAGATGTCCGAGAGGATGACTGTTGGTCAAATATTGGCTCACTAGTGAAATTCCATGCCTGATGGCGGACACTCTGTCCGAGAAGAACCAAGCAAACTCTTCACATAAAGCGTTCAAAAAGGCTATTTTCAACTGTAGACAGACTGGGTTTAGCAGCCTGTCTACAGTATGTTCCCAGTTCTCCCATTTAACAAAATGACCTACAGGTCTAACGATCCCTTGTGGAGTCAAAAAGAATGTATTTAAACTATAAGAATTCCCCTCAATCTCCCAGGAATGAATAATATCCCAAATCTGCATCGTAAAAAAAAACCAAAAACACAAGAACTAAGTTCAGCTAAGTGTGAAGAGCAATTAACAAACAGCAGACATTCAATGATCCATAAACTAGAGCTAGAGACATACAATTAGTGTATGTCTGGCTTGCAACAAAGAGAAAAACATTATACATTTTAACCAACTTGAGCAAGTGTGGAGTCCACAAAGGCAGAAATATTGTCTAATGAATCCACAAGGTGCACTGGGGTACATACAAGATTTGCCATGTTAAGCCATCAGAAATGTAGGCAGATGATCGAATTCAGCAGGAAACGACGTCATCATTGAAAAGAAAGACCTCTGGCAGTATAAGGACCCCAAGCAATAAGTAAAATAAGGGAGCTCACATTCTTAAGTGCGTAGCAGGGAAAATTAAATCAGCTGAATGAGTGAGCAAATAAAAGTATGTGGAATCATTACCTTGCCCAGTCTAACTTAGCTAATAAGGCACTTACTACCAAGACATATTAAGACATTAGCCTCCATCCAGCCTCACATTCTGGCAGGTCCTGCTCGGGTTCAATGCCCCGCAGCAGCTTTTCAGCCTCCTTATGGTCATAGTACAAGTACGACTGACCCTGCCATTGAAGTTGCAATTTTGTTGGCATGATAAGTTGATGTTGTACTTTTAGCCAACGGAGGGGGGGTTTGATTCAGTCAAAGGCCTTCCTTCTCTGCCGAGGGCTAAAGGAGAGATCAAGGAACAACAACACAGTATCATTCCTGTACTGTAAAGACCTCTTCCTTCTAGCTGCAGCCGACAATATTCTGTCCCTGTCACCAATCCCAGTGCACACCACCACAGAAGTCCGGGGAATAGTTGGCACCGTGGCCACCCGCCACAGCGAGATGCAAAAGGCTTTTTCAATGGAGATGAAAGGGCTGTCTTCAGAAAATCCCAACACATTTGGAGCGAACATTCTGGCAAAGCCCATGCAGTCCTCTCCTTCTGCTGTTTATGAGAGCCCAATAACCCGGACATTACACTCCTGAGTTTGGTTCTCCACGTTTTCGAGCCTCTGACGCAGCAGGGAATTTTCTTTCACAAGGCGGGCAGTGGCATCAGCAGATTTAGATACAGAAGTTTTAGACCATAGAAAGCACTGCTCCATAGTGACCAATCTGCTTTCCAGGGAAGCTACTCTCAGGTGCACAGCATCGATTTTATGGTCCAGATCTTGGACCATTTTAACCAGGTGTCCCAGTGTGGCGCTATGGTGGTCAGGAGCCACCTCTATAATTTCCAGTCATCAACAGAGGTCCCAGCTTCCCTTTGGTGTGCAGGCCTTTCATCATGCTTTTGTCTTTAGATTTAAAAATCTTCCGACAGTCAATTGGAGCCCTTTGACTTGCCCATCGTGTAGTAGTAGTGACCAGCTACAATATACAGAAAGCTGGGCGACACTTTGCAAAAACAAAATAAAAGTATTAACCCTTAGACTGCGCCCACATAATATCTTGTCCTAAAACCCTATGCATTCTAAATCTTCCGCAGCCTATAAGGTTAAATGTAACTCGATTTCTGTGAGCCCAAGTGAAATGCTACTTCTTCCAGGCTGCTCAGCAGTACCCCCCAAAGTTTATAATTTTGAAAATCATGATCTGGCCCCATGCACTTTAAACAGTGGCAGCCTGCCTCACCAGGGTCTAAAGGCAAGGAATACAATTTTAAAATCTGTAGGCCCTAGGTTTATCAGTCATGTCAAACCCTGACAGAACCTATAAATATCAGTATTCGGTTCCACTCACATTCATGGTAGAAACTGTTAATTTCTACATTAAAATATGGAAAACTGCTTTAAAATGAAGTAAAAACAAAGGCAGTTTAAAAGTTTTATCACAGAAAGCATTCAGTTCCTTTACACGGGAACCACAATATAAAGCGGTCTTCTCCAGTTCCTGGGAACTGTTCCAGAATCACAGAAACTACAAAAAATATTAAAATTATTAAATAAAACACCCTAGCGCAGAGTATTCAAAAATGAGCTTTTTGTAAATAAAACAATAAACATAAATAAAGTATTAAAATAGAAAAGTAGAAGGCTGGAGATGAACTCAGGCACTGCTCTCTTTAAGCTGAGAAACAATTCTGACGTTAAACGATACCTAAACCATCTTTTTTACACATTTAGTTTTTTTATAATGAGTCCATAGGCTTGTAAAGAGAGGCTGTTGTCTACATTTATACTGAAACTGCATTTATTAAAGCAGGATAAATGCAGTTTCATGGCATTTGAAAATTGTAAACACACCCTCTCCTGATTCAAAACTCCTGCTCTAAGAATCCTAAAATGGCTGCCTTTATGATGTCATTGAAGAGAGAGATGCCCAACTGTGCAGACATATTCTAGCTGTGCTAACCATATTGAAAAGCGAATAACTTTAAAATGAAAAATGATAGCATGGTACTGTGACCACAAAAGTTGTTCAGCACAAAAATACCTACAAAATGATTGGTGTTTCATTTATAGATATCATTTAGTTTTTTAAAAGTTAGTAAATAAAAAAAACAGCAGAAAATTCAATTATTTTTCACTTTTTTCAAACAAATGCAAATAATATTAAAACAAAAAATTACAGCATGGTACAGTGAGCATGACATTTGTTCAGCACAAGAATACCTACAAAATGAGTAGTGTTTCATTTATATGTGCCTTTTAGTATTTTTTATGATTAGCAAAAAACAGCAGAAAGCGCAATTATTTTTCACTTTTTTCAACAAACAAATGCAAATAGCTTTAAACTGAAAAATGATAGCATGGTACTTTGAGCACAAAAGTTGCTCAGCACAAAAATATCTACAAAATGAGTAGTGTTCCATTTATATGTGCCTTTTAGTTTTTATATAAATAGCAAAAAACAGCAACAAGTTCAATTATTTTTCACTTTTTGCAACACACAAATGCAAATAGCTTTAAACTGAAAAATGATAGCATGGTACTTTGAGCACAAAAGTTGCTCAGCACAAAAATATCTACAAAATGAGTAGTGTTCCATTTATATGTGCCTTTTAGTTTTTATATAAATAGCAAAAAACAGCAACAAGTTCAATTATTTTTCACTTTTTGCAACACACAAATGCAAATAGCTTTAAACTGAAAAATGATAGCAAGGTATTTTGAACATCAAAAGCTGTTCAGCACAAAAATATCAAATGAGTGGTGTTTCATTTATAGATACCTTTAGATTTTATAATCAACAACAAAAGGCAGAAAATTAAATGTTTCTTTCACTTTTATTGAAGGTATGGCATAAATGGAATAAGCTACTTCCCTGCTGGAAAAATTGTTACATTTTTTGTTCTCGTGCCCTCCTCCAATTAACCAAACTGCAATTTGCTTTTCAAATTGCTCCCACTTCCTGCCTTCCAAATGGGGGGGGGTGCAAAACTGTTGTACGTGTAATGTTTCCATTTCTATTTTCTCCTCCTCTGTCAGCCTCGCTGTGACAGGTTGAGCCACTGATTCTCATTTTCCCACTTTACGTTATCAGGCAAAGCAATCTGGTGCACGCTGCATTACTCATGCAGTCACCCATCGACACTTCCTTGTCTTCCTTGCATTTAGTCAGTGCACATGGAAACTGCTTTTGCCGTAATACCCAGAGCTACATCTCGCTCTGATACCATTTCCCATTTTTTGGTTTCATTTTGTGTCATTCAGCTGTGTGCCATTTAAGTTGGAATGTTACCTCCTTTTCCAGTCAAAGAAGCCAGGGGTCTGGTCCTCCTCAGAGCAGCCACCTGCTTACTCTCCCACATCCTTAGCATGCACTTCAATGGCAGCACAGGTGCCTTTGGCACCTGAGTGAAGACATCCACACTTCTCAGGTGGTTGATGGCGCTCAGCTGCACCATGAGCCACAGAACCCACCTCACAAACCACCTGGGGCCTGCTGTAATTTAGCATTGCCACACACCCTGTTGTGTGTTATTGCTTACTTACAATTTATAATGTGATCCTATGGGAATTTTATATTGTACTTCCCAGGTGGTTGAAGACACTGCCGTGCCTTGTGCCCCCATTTCATCTGAGACATGCAACAATTTAGCCTTTGCTGCACACTCTTACATGTGGTACTGATCTCTAAAATTTATAATGTAATCATTCAAATTATATACTGCACTTCCCAGGTGATTGAAGGCACCCAGCTGTGCCTCATGCCTTATAACCCACCTGGGGCATGCAGTAATTTAGGCTGCCTTTTCCTTGTCATGTGTTACTGCTTACTTACAATTTGCAATGTGATCCTATGGGAATGATACACCACACCTATCAGGAAGTTGAAGGCACTCAACTGCACCTCATGACTCACAATCCACCTAGGTCATACAGCAATTTAGGATTGTCACACACCCTGCCCTGTGCTATTGCTCATCTACAATTTACAATGTGATCTTAAGGGAATCATATACCACACTTCCAAGGAGGACAAAGGCATTTGGCTGCACCTCATGCCTCACAACCCACTTTGCGGGTGCAGTAATTTAGCACTACCGCACACCCGAATTTCCAGCCATATTTTGCTGATTATAAAAAATCTAAAAGGTATCTATAAATGAAACACCATTCATTTGGTAGGTATTTTTGTGCTGAACAACTTTTGTGCTCAAAGTACCATGCTATCATTTTTCAGTTTAAAGTTATTTGCATTTGTTTGCTGCAAAAAGTGAAAAATAATTGAACTTTCAGTTTTTTTGCTAATTATTAAAAAAAAACTAAGAGACACATATAAATGAAACACCACTCACTTGATAGATATTTTTGTGCTGAACAACTTTTGTGCTTAAAGTACCAAACTATCATTTTTTCAGTTTAAAGCTATTTTCATTTGTTTGTTGCAAAAAGTAAAAAACTATTGCACTTTCTGCTGTTTTTTGCTAATTATAAAAAAACTAAAAGGCACATATAAATGAAACACTACTAATTTTGTAGATATTTTTGTGCTGAACAAATGTCGTGCTCAACAGTACCATGCTATCATTTTTTGTTTTAATGTGATTTGCATTTGTTTTTAGAAAAAGTGAAAAATAATTGAATTTTATGGGTTTTTTTTACTAACTTTTTAAAAACTAAACGGTATCTATAAATGAAACACCAATCATTTTGTAGATATTTTTTGCTGAACAACTTTTGTGCTCACAGTGCCATGCTATCATTTTCGATTTTAAAGTTATTCACATTTGAATTGGGAGAGGCTATGCTTACAATTTTCAAATGCCATGAAACTGCATTTATCCTGCTTTAATAAATGCAGGCTTAGTATAAATGTAAACGACAGCCTCTCCTTTACAAGACTATGGAGTCATTTAAAAAAGTGTAATATAGATGGTTTGGGTATCTTGGGGGAGGATCACAGTGCAGAGTTTGAATTTGTATTCTATAATTTACATAACGCTCTGTCTCCATGGTAGCACACTCCTGTGTACAGATGCACTTCTGTAAGGTGTCATTGATGGGTTCCTGTTTTTGAGTCACGCTATATAAAATCCTGATTTGCGTGTAGTAACCTCAAATCTTATGCTGCTGCAAAACCTACAGAAAGAAGACAGTACAGCCTTTTCACTTCTGATAAAACAAGGTGTCTAATTTAACGGATGTGTGACTACATGATGAAGACCAGGTGTGTGACCGTGTTAGCCAGTGAGTCTGCAGTGAATTAGACTAGAGTTCCAGAGACAAAAAAGTCTATACTTGATCAGTCTATGCTTGTCTGGGTATGGCGCGTGGAATACGTAACGACAAACTGGAGTTATTAATAGTTCATTCTATTAATAACATCAATGCACTCTCCTGCAGCTGATCCCCAGCTTTGACGTCAACCATGAGAGGTTATGGGATGCTACCCATGAGGCACAGGTTACAAAATGCTGGATGGGAGGGATGACAGGATAAACTAGATAAATTGTAAATAATATCACCAAAGGTAAAAGTGTACCAGTTTTGCAAAGCCTAATTGGCAACTGCCCCACTCTAAGGTGTGAGACAACTGAGAGATGTTTCCCTTAAACAGGGGAAAAACTAATTATGCAAGTAATACAAATATCAGACCCTTGCAGATCTAATATTCAGAGTACATATGCAGGGTTTTGAATAATTGATTAGCAGTTTGTTTCTTAGGACAATGCTAACTCTACAGAAAGTATTTATATAGGTTTTCTAGAAGTGCTATGTTTGTTAAACACAGTGAGGCAAGTGCTATGTATTTTCACAATGTTTTAGCACTTTTATGAGCAAAACACTAATCAATTTTTGGAGTTAAATAAAACCCTGCATATGTCAAAATATTCGAAAGAAAGTAATACTAAATATCTACAGTATGCTAAGTTTGTTGGTAATCTGGTATGTAATTTTAAAAATATAGGCAAAGATGCAATAGCCAAATTCACAAGCTAGAACTCAAGCGTAATTAAGTGAACAAAGAGAATATTCTCAAACGTTCAAGATCTCACACACTGTCTACACCAAGGTTGCTGACAATCCACTAAGTGCATGCAAAGTACTGTGAAACTGTGAAACTCATCCATTGAGGACACTCCATATAGCATTAAGGAGGTCATCATGACATTAAGGACAGTTCTTGTAGTCCTTACTACCAGGAGTGCTGACTTTATTTTGACTGGGGAGAGGGGTGCTTCGCTGTAAATTGAGAGTGAGGGTACTCAGTACCACTTTACAGAGGACACTTGAACCCCCTTCCCCCCCCCGTAAGTCAGCACCCATGCTGACTACAATTTCTTAAGTAATGTGCAACCTGCATATTAAGGACAAATTGATTTTAAGAGAACATTTCTCGCTGCTGGTAAGAAAAAAAACATGGTTCACGTTCAGTTTAAATGACAAAACAGAGGTCTTCTCCTCTAGGTGGAATGCCTGGGTGCTCTATGTGATGCAGCATGACGCTACCGTTGTCCCCTAGAGACTATAGCACTCGACTGCACAAATCAAGACTAGCTTGAAAGGCTTTCCTACATTTGCAAACCTGAACGCTGCAGCCCAAGAGAAGGTGGTCACCACCTGTGGGGATAAGAGGTACAGGGTCGCACTGGCAGGATAAGCTTGAGGTCTTATGAGGTCCTCCCTCCCCTTAGATCACCCCCAAGTTATACTACATGTTTTGGAGCATATTCAATGCTTGATGATGATGATATATGTTATAGTTATAACAATTTACAGTTTTAAAACAGGCGATGCCCCTATGCTGTATCAGGAGGCACAGGTCGCCTCTTCATTTTACTTGTTAAATGTCATTTTCTGTACCCCAAGTGGCCAACTGTCCCTCAACATGGCAGTGAATGTACTGTATGCACATAAAAAATATTTACAAAAAAACAAACAAACAAACAAAAAAAAACCAGGGAGTTCCCTAACCTGAATGAGAGCTCCTCCATGGCGGTCGCCCCGTTTTGAAAGGAAGTGAAAGGATCGTAACTTTCCCCCAAGGCACTGGTCACATGATCCCTTCCACTTCTTGATATCCTGCTCCATCGCTGCACTCAGACATTTTGTGACGTCTGTAAAGGGAGAGCACGGGAACGTGCTCCATTCAGTTGTATGGAGCATCATTTGCTTTGCTTAGTTCCCAGTTTTACTTTCAGTTTTTGTACAGATCGATGCCAGATTCAACTACCAAGAGCAAGAACACCCATCAGCACAAATTTCCATATTAAAGGAAGACACTGGGCAAAATGTTGACCCGCTTAAACCAAAATAAACATGAAAAGTATTATAACATATATCAAAAATACCTGGTTTCAGATAACTCAGAAATACTGACCCTGGTGGCCTATTTTCTCAATTTTATAATTGTATCAGGACATACCAAAACTGTATAAATGTGTAGACATCTGTAGACAGGGGAAAAATCTACTAGGTCCTGCGCAGTCAAAACCTGCAGAAAAGGAGAAACAATAATAATGCAAGTTAGTTTATCACTGGCATTTATTCATTTAAAACATCATCTGTTTAAAAGTATGCCAGGCACATTATGTTGCGTACAAAGTAAGGTTTTATCCCACCTCATCTCAATATGGTATATAAAACTTGCTAAGGGCCCAAAACACACAAAAAATTAAAAAAGTGGTTCCTCTGCAGGAGCAGAGGAGTTTGTGCAGCTGTGGAGTGCCCCCTGCCCCCCACTCCCTACATGCAGAGCACACTGCAGAGCCGCAAACCGGTATGCACACCCCCTCTGCACCCAGTCTCACTCCACCGCTACTATGTACAACACTTTTCTTCATAGTGTGGAGGACTGGCAGAGGAAGCACACATTATGGGAGGGGGAACGTTGCAGTAGCAAATATGTTCCCCCTCTCTGATGCCAGGAGTTGCTGGAGCACCCAAATGACCCACCCCCCACCTCCACACACAGATATTGTGCTTAGCTCTCTGAACTGGCATGAAGAGCTGGGGCCCAAATCCTGCATTTTTGTTATGTAAAATGAAGTTCCATTTAAGGGATGTGGCAATGGTTCATTGTAGATATTACATCAAATAAGCAGACTGAATATGCCCTACACAAATATAAACATATTAGAAGTATATTATCTTCGGGTTTTATACTAAAATAAAAAACAAAACTTGCTGGAATATATTACATCAGTTCAGACCTCATGTATGGTATGATATGGAAAGAAGCCCATAAAATAATAAAATAGCCAGACTATAAATCTCCATTAGCTTCAATTCAAAGAAATAAGCATTTTCTAAGTTTACAGATGGATAAGGGATTTCACCTCTGGGAGAAGGCAGGTGTGAGCACTATAAGTGACTTATTTCATAAATGTATCTTGATGTCCTTTAAACAAATTCAAGAGAAATTTAGTTCACCCAGAAACCATTTTTTCCGGAATCTACAGCTTAGAGATCTAATTCAAAAAAAAGATTTAATTCAACAGAGTCCCTAATAGAACATACGTTATGTACAAATAGTATTAAAATAATCTCAAATATATATATACATAATATATATATATATATATATATATAACATTTTAGAATTGTGATTTATTGGTGCTGGATCAACTTAAAACCAAATGGGAATCACAGTTGGGTATTGAGATCCCAGACTATACATGGGATTAAATAAAAAAAATACCCGCATTATCAATTCTATTCAGCTAAAATGCAGCAAATTCAGTTTAATATTTTTTACAGGACATATTATACGCCCTCAAAGCTACATCAAATGAATCCCATACTGGATGAAAACTGTCCACGATGTCATCTCAATTCTGGATCCCTGGTACATATGTTCTTAACATGCAGAATATTAACTAAATTCTGGGATTCTATAATTAATATATTAGAACAATCTTCAGGCATTAAGATAGTAGTTAATGCCTTTACAATATTATTGGGAGGAAATCAGATGATGGGAGAAAACATGATGGAGCAACAAAAACTGGTTTCAGTGGGACTTTTAGTGGCCAAAAAGAAAAATTACTCACCTTAGTAATTGCTTTCTTCTCATGGAGTCTTGCTGTATTAGGACTATAGCAGTCAGCCTCAGCCTCTGAACTGCCCCGAGAGGAAAGGGTTAACTCCAGAGAAGTCTGGAGTTCCACAGCAGAGGCTCTGTTCAAACTCTATCTGTGCAGTTTGAAGTCAAACTGCCAGATTCTTGTAAAGCTAAATATAGCAAGTCTGTGTGGAAAACCCTACACTAGCCATTGGCTACCTACCAGTAGTAGAACTACAAAACACACAACAATCACAGAATAGCAACAAAATTATTAAATATTGTTAGCATCACTGAAAAGAAGCATTAACAAGACCCCTCTCTCCAAAAGACTCAAGTCCAGGGAGACCTACCACTCACAGAAACAAATTACCTAGTCTCAAACCCAATAAGCAAGAAAAAAGGCATGACACAGTGCTTGCACTAATTCCACAACCCCATACCCAAGGAGGAGTTCTGAGCGGGGTAGGAGGGAGGGTTGTCCTAATACAGCAAGACTCCATGAGAAGAAAAGCAATTACTAAGGTGAGTAATTTTTCTTCAAACACCATGAAGTCTTGCTGTAATTAGGACTATAGCAGATTACACAGCAGTACCTCCATGGAGGAGGGTCAGAACCTACTTGGGAAATAGGCTCTGAAGCACAGCTGTGCCAAAAGCAGGCATCCCTCCTGGATTGAACATCCAAGGAGTAATGTTTGGTAAAGGTGTGAACTGTTTTCCAGGTAGCAGCTTGACAGATCTCCAAATGGAATATCTCTAGCAGCCGCTAGAGATGCAGCTGTACCTCTGGTAGAATGAGCCTCAATCCTGAGGGGGCTCTTTACCCAGTTTTTGGTAACAGAATTGGATACAAGAGACAATCCACCTTGCAATTGTTCTCTTAGTGGCAGGTCTCCTTGCCGACTTCCCCATAGGTAAGGAAGAGCTGGAGGATTCAAACCTATGACCCTTGGTGCGCTCCAAATAGTAGCTTAGACTTTTGACGTCCAGATTGTGCAATCTCCTCCTGAAGAGAAATGCTCAGTGAAAATACTGGAGAGAGATGGATTGGTTGAGATGAAAATCTGAGACCACCTTTGGTAAAAACCTTCTATTAGTCCTAAGGACTACCTTGTCCCTATGAAAAGAAATGAAATCTTCTTCCACTGACAAGGCTTGCATCTCACTTATACGCCTAGCAGAAGGGATGGCCACTAGAAAACAGTCTTCCAAGTCAAAACTTGAGGTCTGCCTAAGACAGGGCTCAAAGGGGGTTGCATTGCTGGAGCAATGCAAACATTCAGGTCCCAAACAGGAACTGTTCCTAAAAGGAGGGTTAGTGAAGTAACCCTTAAAAAACTTGGAAATTACAGGGTGAGAAGAGATGGAAGCAGGTTTACCTGCTGACACATAAGCAGAGACTGCTGCCAGATGAACCTCATGTAGCTGGCTTAAGGCCCAGAGAATTTAAGGGACCAGATAGTCCAATAAAACAGTCAAATCAGCAGATTCTGGGAGATTTGCTTCCCAGAGCACCAAATGGAAAACCTCTTCCACTTAGAATTATAGGTGGCCCTAGTAGAAGGCCTCCTGGCGCCTTCAAAATATCCAAGACACCTTGAGAGAGGTGTAGATCAGCGATTCTAGCTCCTCAAGAACCAAGCCTTGAGGTGGAGGGAACTGAGGTTCGATACCACACTCTCCTTGTGCACAGGTCAACAGGTCGTGGGTCCTGGGCAAGCTCAGGGAGGTGGACAATCAGGGACAGAAGGAGAGGGTACCAGGGCTGTCTGGCCCAATCTGGAGCAATCAGAATCACCTTGCAGGACTGAGTTCTGATCCTCACTAGTACCCTGAAAAGGAGAGGGAAGGGAGGGAAGGCATATAGATATTTCCCCTCCCAATCCAACTGAAAGGCGTCCAGTGGGACTGATCCCAACACTGGAGGTCTGCAACAAAACAGAGGAAGTTGGTGGTTGTCTGGGGCTGCGAAAAGATCTATCTGAGGGTGCCCCATCTGGCAAAGACTGACCCCGGCACTAGAGGGTTCAGGGCCCATTCGTAGGCCCTGAGAAATCCTGCTGAGGGCATCCGCTAGGACATTGTCCTTCCCTGAAGGTGAACTGCTATCAGGGAGGTATTCAGGAGTAAGCCAGAGACCACAGCTTCATTGCTTCGTGCACAAGGCAGAAGACCGAAAGTGCCCCTGTTTGTTGATGTACCACATTGTTGTGGTATTGTCTGTCCTGACTTGAACTACCTTGTTCTGGACAGAAGCTGAAAAGGCCTGGAGAGCTAAGAGGACAGCCCTGAGCTCCAGAAGGCTGATGTGGAGCAGAGATTCCTGAGGAGACCACACTCCCTGAGTGGAAAGGTTGCCCAAGTGAGCCCCCATCCTAGGAGGGAGGCATCTGTGGTAAGTGTGAGGAGTGAGGAATGGGTAAGAAGGGGACCCTTGAGTTAGATTGCTCTGGTCCTGCCACCACTGAAGGGCCAGGATCAGAGATCTTGTCACTGGGACTAATTTGGTGAGGGGTCCTTCTTGGAACCAAAAGATCTCAGGTGGAATTGGATGTCTCTCATCTGGAATCTTGCTCCCTGCACGACAGCTGTGGACGCAGCCATGTGTCCTAGGAGTTGCAGAGTGCCTTGCCGGCCGAGAGACCCGCAGATGGTGAAGGAAGATGCCAGGGCAATGAGTCTGTCCACTCTCTCGGAGGGGAGATATGCCCTGGCAGACTTTGTGTTCAACTCTGCACCTATGAAAGTTAGTACCTGAACTGGTTCGAGAACTGACTTTGAAGATTCAACAGGAATCCCAGAGAGGTGAGAAGCTGCTGGGTGACCAACAAGTGAGATTTTACGTGATCTGGAGACTGACCCACCATGAGCCAGTCGTCCAGGTAGGGAAAACGCCACCCTTGCCTTCTCAGATGAGCCACTACCACAGCCAGACATTTTGTGAAAACCCTTGGGGCAGAGGTAAGGTCAAGGGCATTGCTCTGAACTGATAGTGGCCAGAAGGTAGTTCGAACCTGAGGTACTTTCTGTGAGAAGGCCTGATCAAGAAATGAAAATAGGCTATCCTTGAGGTCCAAGGAAGCCAGCCAGTCTCCTGGTCTCAGGAGGGCAAAATCATTGCCAGAGTTAACATTTTGAACTTTGGTTTCAGAAGATGCTTGTTCAGGAACCTTAAATCTAAGATGGGCCGCCATTCTCCTGTCTTTTTGGGGTAAGGAAATACTTTGAATAAAGACCCTTGCCCTGATGGCAAGGGGAACCCTCTCTACTGCTTTGCATCTCAGCAGAGAAGAAACCTCTGTTTCCAAAGCAAGGGCTTCCAAAGGATTCGAGGTGGGAAATGTCTGGCCCTCATCTTTGGGAACTGTTTGAAACTGAGGACCAGACCTTGGCCTACCACTCCAGAACCCACTTGTCCGGGTTAGGGACAACCAGTTCTGGCTGAAATAAGCCAACCTGCCCCCACCGTACAGGAGATTCGGCCCTGGGCACCCCATCAGGGTGCCTGCTTGGCAGCTGTTTTTGGCTGAGAAGAAGGGGACGGTCTGCCTGAGCCCCGTCTGCCCCTGCCTCTGAAGAAACCCCTCTGAACAAAGGCTGAAGAGGCTTGAGCTTGATAAAAAGGCCTGTGGTAAGGCCTACCCCACCCCTGGGGGCATGCCTTTGGGGGGATGCCTCTTTAGCTTGGGCACTTTTGTAGGTAGTTCTGTATTCATCCATTTTTTTCATGTAATTTTCTGTCTGATCACCAAACAGAGAGTTACCTACTACAGGGAAATCCATAGCCTTTGCCTGAGTGTCTTGGGACAAATTAGTGCATCTGAGCCATGCCAACCTACGGAGAGCTACAGAAGTGGCCATGACCCTAGAAGAAACATCATTAACATCAACAGCAGTATGAAATTGAACTTTAGAGGCCTCAATGCCATCAGCAGCCACCTGTTCCAACTCACTAGCCAGCTGACCCTGGGCCTGCTTGGCTAACTGCAAAATAGTGTCCCATCTAGACTTCTGATATCTAGCCACAAAAGCCATGTAATTAGCCTGCCTGAGTCCCAAAGAAGCTGCCATATATTGCTTTTTTGCCATGGTATCAATCTTCCTGGAATCTTTGTCAGGGGGATGTGATGCCAAGGGAATATTAGCCTTGTCACAGGCTGCAGCTTGAACAACACCTACATGACTACACTGCTCAATGAGGAAGTCTGTATCTGGGCCTGATAAAGTATACCTTCTGTCCATTTTTTGTCTACAGGAGGGACAGAATGAGGATTTTTAAAATCTTTGTTGTTTGCTTCCTAAATGATTTATGCAAAGGAATAGACAACCTTCTAGACTCTGGAATATCCATCATTTCAACAAAATCAGGCTCCTCTTGCTCATCCACAGCCTCCTCTAAAGGGAGCTGGAGGTTTCTCCACCTTTTATAAAACACAAAATGAGAAGGGACTCAGACAACAGAGGGGAGACTCTAAGGGTCTGTCTGGAGAAATGTCCGTTCAATGGGCATGTCCAGACCTTCCCAGTCACAAATGCACTGATCAAATTCTCCTCCCTCCTGTGGTTCATAAACTCTCAATAACATAATCTGAACCCTGGACCTGGACGAGCCACCCCTCTGCCACTTGTGGAGGGCTCTCCAAGTCCCTGAGACAAAGACTGAACAATCTGTATGGCTTTTTCTATTTCTGCAACAGTTGGAGAAACTATCTTAGACTCCAAACCTGCTGATTTCTTTGTCTTTTGCTGGTGCTGGTTCCTCTGAACCAGCCTTTCTTGCCCGAGGAAGTAACGCCTGGTCAGAGGGCACTCCTCTGGTCCAGTGGGTACTGGACTGGGCTGGCCATCCGGTCAGCTGATCTTTGCTCTCCTCCCCTGAGCCGCCCAATCTCTTCTCCAGGGTGGCTGCAGGAAATTTTACATATCTGGAAGTCTGAAAGGAGGTGGTCAGCCCCAGACAATAAACACAAGTGGTGTGTGGGTCAGCCTTGGCAAAGGCTTCCCCCAAACATCACAGTGTTTGAAACCCGTGGGCGGTTTTCTTTTGGGTTTCTCAGACATAGTGCCAGCCTACAAAACTTGCCCTTTCTTCAGGCGTCAGCAGAGCAAGACACCCTTATCGGTTCCTAACCGTGTCATTGGTATTGAAAACCCGATTAAAACGAGGGTTTTAGAAACTATAAGAACCGGGTACCTCACGCCTAAAAATTCACCAAAATATAGAAACGATCGTTCAGACTGAACCGATAATTATTTCCACACAGACTAAATTTTCGCTTTGCTTACGGGTTACCAGATAGAGCTTGCCTAAAACCGTAATTTTGAGACTTTTGCCGGGTTTTCTGAAACCAAGGAACTGACCGAAAACCGCTGTGAGTGAACCGAGCTGAAGGAGCTGATCTCCGAGCGATTGTTCAGTGAAGGAGTAAAGAATCTGGCAGTTTGACTTCAAACTGACAGATAGAGCTTTGAACAGCGCCTCACATGTGGAACTCCAGACTTCTCTGGAGTTAACCCTTTTCCTCCGGGCAGTTCAGAGGCCGAGGCTGACTGCTATAGTCCTATTACAGCAAGACTTCATGGTGTTTGAAATGTATATTATTGTGTTGGAAAGATAAGAACCCAAATATACAAAATGGATTAATCTAATGATAGAAATGATATAGGGTAGAAAGAATACATTACTATATGGTGAAAAAGAAGGAATTTTTGATAAGATATGGTATCCTTTCACAAAAGTGATTAACCAATATTAGAACATAAGTAAGGACTGGCTATACATGAACAGGTTTGTTATATATATTGTAATACAGAGATAGGAATTCAAACCCAACAGTAATTCTGTCTATCAAGGTTACATAGTGAATGTAAAATTGAATGTTTTGTACGATCCTGTAGAATTAAAATCTGAAAAAAATATGTTCACCACTAGTCTTCTAATCAATAAAATATATATATATATAAAAAAGGGATGTAGCAGTGTTTGGATAACTGAGGTATACCACAGTCCACTGCTCCATGCTGCTTTGCTAATTCATGTAAAGTGGAGATTCAGTCTGGCTCTGGCGGCCAGTTGGATGCCCAGTGTCCAGTGCCTCAGCTGTCCTCTCTGAGAGGGACCATGAGGCTGAAGGTCATGAATGCTGACAAGTCTGCTGGCATCTGCACATGCAGAGGGGTACAAACCTGGACATCTGCCATGTAGGTACAATCCTATATGCACGGGAAAAAATATTTTGTGTTGTTCCAGTCCAGCCAACTTCGGTTTAAACAAAATTAATAGTTTAAAAGGAGTAGCCCAATTCCAATCATGGTATAGCTAAAACAATCTTGAGCAGATTGGAACATAATGAGCTCACTCACCAAGTACATCAGAAAATTATTTCGTTTTTATTTAATATTTATGCAGTTCAAAACAATTGTAGTTGCTGTCATACGTTTTGGTTATTATCTTCATCAGTGGTACACTTGTTTTTTAACTACGTGACCCCTTTCAATTCATCTGTTTCTTTTTCGATGCCTACATGACAGAGAAAGCAGGAGGTCATGCTGTGCTTGAGCAGAGATAATGTACATAAATCAAAATAAAAAGTAAGCACCAAGAAAAGAACTGACTATAAAACAAACATACTGAACACGAGGAGAATGCAGTATGTTTGAAAATGCATCTAAAAAGAAGCAGATGAATTCAAAGGGTCACATATAGTAACAAACAAAGTGTACCACTGATGAAAGATAATAATCCAAACGTATGATAGCAACTACACTGTTTTGAACAGCGAAATATTAAATAAAAAACAAAATAATTTTTGATATACTTGATGAGGGCTCATTATGTTCCAATCTGCTCAAGATTGCAAAAAAATAATAGCCAACTGGGTAGGTTACACACATTTCCAAAACAACTCCAAGATGCAGCACTGGTTTAAGACTCAAAGAATCAAATTAGGCAACTGAACAATGAAATACAGCCATTTTTTTTCATATTGACATTGCCCCTACTAATAAATGCAAGCTATTCCTTATTTTTAGGTATTGTTAATCTGAGCAGTATCCAGACAGTGACAAATTTCATCCTCTGAACAAGAGTTTGAAACCAATCTATTGTCTGTAGTTAATGGAAAACATGTATTCCTTTCTTATAGATGTAATGATGTTTATAATATGGGTTGACGCAAAAAGGTTCGGTGATTGGTTAAAGGACAGCAGGTGACCCTGGATTAAATTTCCTATTTAATCCATGGTTGCTATATCTGATCTTGTTCTTACAGAGCAGAACTGACTTCATCACACCGTGGCTGGATCTACTCCTACTGCTCAGTTCATTTTTTTACAGCAGCCATTGTTTTTCTCATGTTCACGAGCAGTACAGAGAGTAGCCAGCACAGTACAATCCAAGTGAATTTTGCCTTGTTTGGCCCCTTACTGGCAATGAATGGTTCAGTGTGAAATTTCCCAAGGGGAAGCCGTGCTGTGAGGTATAGGGATGATTGGTGAATACCGCCAGCAAGTAATGACAGTGCTGTAAGTGGCGAGTGTGTGGTTAAACTGTAAGTGTTATCCACAGTCACTCCCGATCATCCCGTTCCCTTCCACATACTGTTGTATCCTCTGATTGGCACAGTCCTCTTGTCACTGCTGCTATCTGTGCCTCCTGTGGATTGCGCTACAAATGGGAAATCACTGTGAGCACGCTGAGCTTTCACGCCAGCCATCAGTACTCTCTACATGTAATTCCCAACCATAGTAAACGGCGATCGTGAGAGTGACAGGAAGACCAATCCAGAGTGACAGGCAATGTGGCACACAGCCATCAGTCGTTCCCGATTGCACTGTGTGTTGTGGGATATCATAGACAACCAGCTGAGAACAAGATGCAGGAGACACGTTGGGTGGAGGTGCAAGTTGGGGATACCCCTCAGAGACAGTAGTACGGCTCACTAAATTGCAGCTCCATGTCATGCGGCGCCTGTGTCTCTCTCTGTCTTACGCGTCTGTTTCCACAGTGCTCACCTGCTGGCTGACTGCTGTATCACAGTGACTTTGTAGAACTCACTGTGTTGGTGAATTATTCTTGAATTATTCCAGTCCCATTCTGTACCATCCTTGTCTAGCCAGGCAGCATATGGTGTGTCCCTGTGTGAATGGTGCTGAATTCCCCCCCTTATTAGTGCAGAATCAGTCACGGCGAAAGTGAGCTACTCCTGTACTCAATTTGTGTAGTGTCATCGGTGTGACCCATCGCAGAGTTGCAAGCTGCGATGGAGTTGTCATGGCGAGGTGCACGGAGACCGAGTGAGTGACAGTTCTGAATATGTGCAGGTCAGCAGTGTGAGTGCTGAATGCTTTTTGCCTGGGTGTGGGTGTACAGTGTTCTGGACGGAGAAAGAGAGACAAAGAGAGAGGTGATGGGATGAAGGATTTGTTGTCAACGCTGTGCTGTATCACTGTGGTTCTTGCCGATCCCGAGTGCCACAGGCAGTCCGACAGAGAGCAGTACATCTGACAGATGTGTTGTGTTTTCCGTGGGTGGGAAGCAGTTCCTAGACAGCAGCAACGGGATAGTGTCACAAGCAGTCACTCCTCATGATGTGACACTCTCGTTGGTAGCTGCCAGCCCACCCGCTCACCACCCGTAGCGACCCCCACACCTTGGGAGAGAAAGAGAGAAAGCAACATGCGGGGAGTTGTGAATTGGGCCTGCTCTGTTCGACAGGCTTCAGGGAAGCGTGGATGAAACTCGTAGTTTAATCCACAGCCAAATCTGTTTCTCTACCCACTGCCCTCTGAGAAAGAGTTGTGGCACATGACCTTCAGCAAAAAGGCAGGAGAGCAGTTTGATGTGTTGCCATGATGGTTTAACCCCCTCCCACCACCACACAGAAAGAGAAAGAAAATGTCTGAGAAAGTCCCACTGAGAGACACAGTGGGAGCGTGCCGGTCCCCTGCCTCTGCACACCTGCAGGTGAGAGAGAGACAGATAGCAAAACGGAAAAGTTCTGCTGTGTATTGTAGTCCATAAGTGCAGAAGTTATTCTCCCTGTTCTTCTCCCTGTGTGCAGCCATTGATTAAACCATCAGTTTAATCCACAGTCAGGGACTACTTTGCAAGGTGGTAGGATAAAATCCCTTTCTGCCATTAAAAGAAGGAGAGCAGCTGTTTTGGGGGGTTGTACCCTATGGTTAACCTAACCCATGTTATAAGCGCAATGACCCACTTCAGGGAGTGGAGTTATAGGCATTTAATCCATGCCTGGGGCGCTGTGAGGACACTCTGCCTGGGGTCTCATGCCTCACAATGCACTGCCAGTCATGGATTAAATGCCTATAATCCCACACCCTGTCATGGGTTATTGCTTACATGATGAAGACATGTATTTGATTAAATATATTTATTTTGAAGACATTTATTTACTTTGTAAACTTCAAAACTATATACAGTGTTAATGAGATGATCCTGGCTTAATTGTTTTTTAGAACTGCTTCTTATGCATGCTAGTTTACAGATACTGTAATGCCAGACCTATTAACAGCATGTATAAAATATATATAAAATACACAACAAGGTTGTGTTTCCATCAAGGGTATGGAATGACATCATAGAGATCTCAAGAGCGAAGCTTGAGGGGTCCCGATGATGTCACTTTATTTATTTATTGAAATGTTTCACCAGGAAGGCACGCTGAGCAACAAGTTGCTTGTCTCCCAGTGCGACCTGAAGGGGTAGGGAACAATGGGATAGAATACAAAGAAATGTTACAATGTTGGAATACAATTTGCTTACTTGCATACAATGAGAGCAGGAAGAATTATAGGTGGTCTCACATTGGCTAACAATACAACAGTTAACTATAGTAGATATAAAGACACATATAGCAGTTTGGCAACAGCTGATGACAGCTAGTAACACTGGAACACACAGAATAACCTGGCAACAGTAGGCACTAGATGGTAAGGTAACACTAGTAATTGGCAGCCATTAGTATAACATAGATATTCGAGATTTACAGTGATTGGAGTAAAGAGAGGAAGAATGAAAGAAGGCAGTGGAAAATTGCGGACAACAAGAATGGAAGAAGGGAAACAAAATTTACGGAGAGACACAGGCAGAGCACAATTTTTGAAGCAAACAGAAACAACAGGGTGGACTAAAGTGCATATATGAGGGGTATTGGGGTAGGTTATAAGTGCTTATTTGAGTGTAGGGGTAGGCCAGTGTTGTGGCTATATTAAATGGAAGGGGGTAGGAAGGAGAGGAGAGGTAGAGGTTGCAGGTGAGGAGAGAGGCATTGTAGATGGGGGTATCCAAGGGGAAGGGGGGCAGTTGAAATTCAACAGTGTCAGAGGTGAATTCTGCGAGTGAGACGCCGATTTGTCAGGGAAGGGAAGGATGGCACATGGTAGAGATCACAATGATGAGTGGAGGGGGCCAAGGGCAAAACGGCAAAAGGAGTTGAAGAGGGTATCTAATCTGGCCACGGAGGACCTGAAAGGCACGGTAGACTATGTCACAGTAGTCAAGACAAGAAGGATCATCTTCTGACAATCTCTACTTAGCCGTGGGTGGGATGCAGGCAAGGTTCCTGAATAAGGCGCTTGAGCTTGGGACACAATTTTTTGAATAGCCACATGACAAAAGATGTCAGGTGTTGGTCTAGCCAGACACCTAAATACCTGAAGGAGATGTGTCCTCAAGCAAAGTCCCATCAAGGGTGTGGAAGGAGGGCAGAGAGGGAAACCTGATAAGTCTCTGCCGGGTGCCAAAGGTCATGGGGACTGTTTTTTTGATGTTGAGAGATAGTTGGTGGTTTGCAAACCAACACTGAACTTTGTTGAAATTGTGCTGCACGTTGGATGCAACCTTGGTGGGGCAGGAGCCAGGTGCATACAGGACTGTATCATCGGCGTACATGTGAATGGAGGAGAAGGGAGAGCAAGAGGAGGGGAGGTTGTTTGGAAAAATAGAGAATAGTATGGGGCCTAACACTAATCCCTGGGGACGCCAGTTCTTATCGGGATGGGTAGGGAAATGGCATCAGAGATCCTGACTGATTGGGTTCTGCCAGTGAGGTATGCCTTGAACCAGTCTGTGACTAAGGGGGATAGCCCAGATGTTGATAGGGTGTCAAGCAGAAGGGAGTGGGAGACTGTGTTGAAGGCTTTGGCCAGATCGACAAAAATGGCTGAGGTGATTTGGCCATTGTCCATCCCCGTGAGTATAGAATCGGTGAGCCGAAGAAGGGAGGTGGTGGTGGAGTGATTTTTCCTAAAGCCAGCTTGATAAGGGGAAAAGAAGGAGGATTCATTGAGATATGCGGTGAGCTAGGAGAGGGCTAGGTGTTCCTGAAGTTTGGCAAGAGTAGGGAGAGGAGAGATGGGGCAGTAGTTGCCAGGGGAAGTGGGGTCACCGCCTTTTGGGAGGGGAATGACCACAGCATGTTTACATGAGGAAGGTATTGAGGCAGTTGAGAAAGAGATGTTTAGGATAATAGTAAGAGGGTAGCTGATGGCATGGGCTGAGAGGGATAGTAGTTTAGGGTCAAGGCCATGCAGCGAGGAGCCTTTTGAATTTTTTTTTTTGGTATGTTCTGTTTTATGCACCCTACCTTCGGGGCATCTCTCAGATTCCCATCTGCAGCCTCCGACTTAACCATCTGCCTGAACCATTCTCCGTACTGCTACATCAGGTAAGCAGGATCAAGGCTCTCCCAGACCCACAGAGGTGCCCCACATCCTAGGGAGAGTCAGGGAAACGACCAACCTTGGACATGTGGTCAGACAGTACTACTTGCGGTCGCCATCACCTCACCTGACAGTAGGGGGATTTTTGCCTTGTTTCCATCACTGGAGCTTGGACGGCAATGATGTCCGATTAGCGTGTAAGCCACGCCACACACATGAAGGACGTCCGTCGCAACCTCAATCCCCTGCCATCTACTGCCAACACTGCAATGTCCCCAGCCTCTGCCAGGGGTAGCCAGTGCCTGATTGTGTGAACTCTCTCCTGGGAAGGCGACAGCCCTGGCACTCCATCCTTCCCCACCCCACCCCACCCTCATCTGATGACCCGTGCTCGCCTCAACTCGGGGCACCAGGCAGCACTAGGTGTGGCGCTCCGCCTGAACCCTCAGCATCCCCGGGCCGGCCTTTTGAAGGGTTGATCACTAGCAGGGCATTTAGGATGTCATTTGGGGAGACAGTAGTGAAGGAGAAGGGGGAATAGCAGGGGGTAGAGTGTGAGTAATAGGAAGGGGGAGCGTAGTTTAGGAGGGATTGGAATAGCTCATTAGTACAAATGGTGTAATAGGAGTTAAATTAAGGTAGCTACAGCAACTGGATCAGCAACGAGGGTGGCATTTATCTTAAGTATGGGGGGGTGGACAGGATGGGGGGGTAAAAAGGGCGTGAACCATGCTCCAGAACTTGGAAGGGGAGTTGATGTTAGTCACGAATGTAAATTTCGAAACGTAGCCTTAGTTGTGTATGGGCAGCCCATACACTGTTTATAAGGGTATGGTTTTTTTCTAGTTTTTTTTTTGTAAATTTATAGGATTTTTCACCTTGATTAAAACTGCTCCATTGCTGCAGCACCTCACCATGACTCGGAGTGCATCAGTCCTGAGAATTCATCTCTCACGAGTTAGACAATGTGTGGTAATACTGTTTTTTTTTTAAAACCATTACTGTTTTTTAAATGAAATAAAAAGTACTAAAGATCAGTTTGGTAAAATAGAGCCATCTATGACTGTCCGTGTCCAAACTGACTCCATTCATAGTTCTTCACTCACTAAATGGCACCATTTCAACCCCCCCTTGAGTTCTGTGCTGTGAGCCACATCTTCAACCAATGAGGTGGCAGTTCAAGGCTGAAAAGTAGTTATGGTATTGTTCTGATGTCAGAATGATACCAAAACAACTTTTCCTGACCTTTAAATTGTACCATAACAAAAATGTTGTGTATGGAAATCCACACACAATAGCGGGTAACCATACACTATAGAATATTTCAAAAGTAGTGAGCTAGAAAAGTTCAGATGTTAGAGTAAAGATCTGTTGATCAAGCTTATCTCAGCTCAGCTGCCATTATAGCCAATGGCTCATTCTGGTCTTGGCAGAACTCAGTTCCACAATACCTCCAAACTGAATTTTAGGGCTTCCATTTGTTATTACTGAAGACATTTTCATTAAAACAGTATTATTTCCCCTCAGACTTTTATCTGTCAGGCCCAATGCTTATGCCTGCTGTGAAGTCATAATCCTCTTTGCTTTTTTGTCTTACTATACTTTTCCATGGCCTGGATGGCTCCCCCATCAGCCCTATCTGCGCATGCAACCACCGTCATCTGTGACACCAAGGCTCATCTCATCCGGTGTTCCTCCCTGGCTTACCCTCAAGGGTGGGACCTCTGGAGCTTCCAATTAATCAATCAATCAATAATCTTTCTTTAGCCAGGGGGAATACCATTGAGAAAAACTTGTTTACAAAGTGGGCCTGGACAGCAGTAATATACAGATCATTCAAGCATAGGTAAAGCAGAGTCAAAAAAGAAACACATTACATTAAATACATTACAGTACATAGGGCCTACTAGTATGGCTACTACGATGTATGAGGGGGATATTTACAGGATGGATGCGGTGTAATAAAATGGTAGTATATTTACAATATAGCATGGACTATAACACTAGGAATTTGGTACA
The DNA here is from genome assembly GCA_016271365.2 of Neoceratodus forsteri. Lineage (NCBI taxonomy): Eukaryota > Metazoa > Chordata > Ceratodontiformes > Ceratodontidae > Neoceratodus > Neoceratodus forsteri. The sequence continues at coordinate 456,096,172 of CM028135.1, read as the reverse complement.
ATGAAAGGTAAACAAACAATACCCTTACAAGGACTATATCTAAAAGTACTGTAATTCTACAAAACAGTTTTATGAAATGAAATGAGCATAAAGATGATGTAAAGGAGGGCTCCTCTTAACTACTTTAGACACTGCATTCGTGTCTGGGGAGGCATCCTGGAAGGCTACACAGTGCGGTGACATGAAGCGGGTGGCATTCAGCCTGCCCAGCTAGGTGTTTTTTATAGCAATTGTGGGAGACAGGGCATGCAATGATGCTATGGCAATAGTATGTCTATAGTGTCTGGCATGCATCCTAGTCACTTGTTTGGTCACTGATGGCAGGACATCCTGTGGTCACCCAGGAGCCCTGCACTGGGGACACTACCCCCCAAGGTAGAGAGCATGCATGCAAGGGCTGCTCAATCCACATCCCCCAGCCAGACATCTAGCAATCCCAGTCTGTTCCTGAACCCAAGTCACCAGTATGGTGAGCAGTATCTGTACCGCTGCACCAGTGGGTTGGCTATAACTTTGCTTTTGACAGCACAGCCAGTTTAGTTGGAAATCATTCTTATGCCACAGTCAGAGAAATGAAAATGACATACTCACCGTAATTTTGATATTCCAGGGTATCTTCACCATTCATTACTGGTGGGTACCAGTTGGAGGTGCAGGAGTCCACAGGAGTGATAGCTTCAAGAGTTTTAATGGGGGAGGAGCCGGTTTTAGAGATGGCACCGCCCACAAGGCCAATGCATGATGTGACGCGTGTGGACTGGCCAGTAATTGACACCAGCTCCCTCACCCCCTCATTTCTGTCCACAGTAGAGGAAGAAAAGAGTAAGAGAAGTAAAGGGTGGGGCAAGCAAGCACAAGGGATAGGGAAAAGGAAAGGATGTAAGTAAAATAATAAAACCCGACCTGAGAAGAAGAAGTAAAAGAAACTCTGGGTAGAGGTAACAGGGTCAGGGATGACCAGGACCACAGGGATGGGCAGGGAGATGGCAAGAGAGACAGAGATGTGATCCCAGGATCTCATTAGTAAGAGAGCGCTGAGAGCTGGTTGGCCTCACACCAGACCATTGCGAGATACCTTACTAGACAGCTCAGGGTAGAGAAACTGAGCCATAAAAGGAACGGAAAGAAAGGTTTGCAAGGAAAGAAGTACTTCTCTGAAGTCAGGAGGATATGATTGTTTTGAGTCTCCAATGGGCATAGCTTGCTTGTAGGACGACCTCAAAGGTAAAGGTCCACTACCAGAGCCCTATATGAGCAAGGATTATAGCACCATGCTATAAGCCCGAAACCTGAAAAGATAGAGCACGGACTTGTAACAACTTATACAGGCTGCAAAACACAAAGAGAAGTACTTCCAAAATTTAGGCCAAGAACCAGTATCTAGTCAGAACAGAGAGACAAAATTGAAGGAGGGACTCTCCCTTCAAACACAAGTCTGTAGGAGGATGCCAAGCCAAATATCTGCTGCAGCAGACTAAGGACCGGTGGATCAACAGATCAACTGAATCAGAGATGGGTAGCTGTAAAACACAGGGATACCCACAACCAGGATAGAGCAAGCTCTGTCCCTGGAGGATTCAGAACACAGTCCAATGACAACAGAGATCCTCCAACTGACAGAAGAGAGTGGGAAGGAATACGAGGTCCACAAGTCTGTCTCCTGTCTGACTCTCTTCCTCTTCTTTTTTTGTTTTTTTTGTTTTATGGACCAACGGGTCCAGAGTATAGTCACAGACATACAGAAACATAGACTTTGACGGCAGATAAGGACCACTTGGCCCACCTAGTCTGCCCATTTCCCTACCTACAGGATAAGCTGCAGATCCTAGTTAACTAACAGCCTATTTCTTCCTACCCCCAAGGATTGCCTTATGTCTGTCCCATGCATTCTTGAATTCTCCCACAGTTTTAGACCCCACAACCTCCTCAGGAAGGCTGTTCCATGTGTCCACCAACTCTCTGTGAAAAAATACTTCTCACATTGCCCTTGAGCTGTCCCCCTCTATCTTCAAATTGTGTCCCTTGTTCTTGCACATCACTTTTTCTGAAAGATGCTACCCTCTTGGACTTTGTTGATTCCATGGAGGTACTTTAAGTTTCTATCATGCCCCCCTTCCTCAAGGGTATACATGTTAAGCTCCTTTAGCCTCTCCTTGTAAGGCTTCTTTTGCAGACCCTTCACCATTTTAGTTGCTCCTCCTCTGGACTGCCTCCATCCTGTCTATGTCCTTGCGGAGATGGGGTCTCCAGAACTGAACACAGTACTCCGGATGGGGTCTCACCAACTGTCTGTACAGAGGGAGAACAACTTCCTGTTTTCTGCTGGTGATGCCTCTCCCTATACATCCCAGTATCCTCCCTGCTTTCTCACATTGCTTGCCCACCTTTACGCCATCTGATATGATTACCCCCAGGTCCCTTTCCATTTTTGTCATTACTATCCCCCTCCCCACTGTGTAATCGCCCCCTGGGTTTTTGTTTCCCAGGTGAATTATTTTGCACGTCTTTGCATTGAATCCAAGCTGCCATACTTCAGTCCATTCCCTCCAACCTTGCTAAGTCCCTTCTCATCCTTTCCACACCTCCTTGTGTATCAACCCTGTTGCAGATCTTTGCATCATCTGCAAAGAGGCATACTTTTCCTTCCAGTCCCTCTGCAATATCACTTATAAAGACATTAAAAAGGACTGGACCCAGTACTGAACCCTGCGGTACCCCGCTAGTAACCCCTCCTTCTTCAGAGTGGACTCCATTTACAATTACCTTCTGTGTCCTGTTGTGCAGCCAATGTTTTACCCAGGCTACCACCCTGGGACCCACTCCAAGGCTGGTTAATTTGATTATTAATCTTTTGTGTGGGACTGGGCCAAATGCCTTGCTAAAGCCTAGGTAGGCCATGTCCACAGCCCCTCCCTGGTCTACTACTTTGGTCACCGAGTCAAAGAAATCAATTAGATTAATCTGACATGACCTTACTGCTGTGAACCCATGCTGCTTTGGGTCCTGTGCCCCACTGGCCTCTAGGAACTCAACAATTTTTTCCTTCAGAAGTGATTCCATCACTTTCCCTACCACAGAGGTCAAACTGACAGGTCTGTAGTTTCCTGCCTCTGTCTTGCTCCCACTTTTGTGAAGGGGAATCACATCCACCTTCCTCCAGTCCTCAGGTACCACCCCATCCTCCCATGATTTGTTAAAAAGGATAGTCAGTGGTGTCACTAGTTCTCCCTTAATTCTTTTAGAATTCTGGGGTGAATTCCATCAGGCTCCATTGCTTTGTCTACCTTCAGTTTTAGGAGTTCTTTCAGAACCCTTTCTTCTGTGAAAGGACTTGATCGACCCTCCCATCCGGGCTGCTTCTGTTAACTGGATAGGCACCTCCCCCTCCTCCTCTTTTGTGAATACTGAGCAGAAGTATTCATTCAGTATCCTTGCTTTTTCACTGTCCCTCTCTGCCCACCCACCGTCCTTTCTATTCAGCCTCACTATCTCTCCCTTCGTCTTTCTACGCTCCCTGATGTACCTATAAAGGGTTTCAGCCCCCTTCTTAACCGAGCTGGCTATCTTTTCCTCAGTTTGGGCCTTTGCTATTCTGACTTCCCTCCCTGCTTCCTTCTGCCTTAACTGGTACAGTTCTCTGTACTGCTCCTTCTGTGTTTCCTTATACTTCCTAAATGCTATCTTTTTCTCCCTAACCTTCACCGCCACCTCTTTTGAGAACCATAGTGGCTTTTTCTTTCATTTTGATTTGTTTATTTGCTTCACACAAAGGCTTGTTGCCTCTGTGATGGCAGTTTTGACGTTTCCCCATTGTTGCTCCACCCCTCCTTCTAGCCTGTTTGCTAGTGCTTTTCTAAGGCACTCTCCCATCTTGCCAAAGTCAGCCCTCCTGAAGTCCAGTACCCTCACTTTTGTATGGCTTGACTCTGTAGCTGAGTTTATCGTGAACCACACTGTTTGGTGGTCACTTGTTCCCAGATGGCTACCCATTTCTAGATCTGAGATCCTCTCACTGTCCCCATTTGAGAGTACAAGGTCTAAGATTGCTCCCTCATGAGTGGGTTTCAAAACTAGCTGTCTGAGGCATGCCACCTATAGGGCATCGAGAATGGCCATGCTCTTGGATGTGGCTGCAGCAAAGGTGCTCCAGTTAACATCTGGCATATTCAGGTCCCCCATCAATAGTATCTCCCCTTTCTCTGCCATCTTAAGGATGCCTTCTATCATATCCTTGTCCATTCCCTCTCCTTGATATGGGGGTCTGTATACAACCCCTGTGCGGATTGTGGTGCCATTTCCAGGCTCTAAGGTGACCCACAGTGCCTCCTCTCCTCCTTGTTTACTCTTTTGTTCCGTTGCCTTTATCCCTTCCCTTACATAGAGAGCTATTCTTCCCCTCTTCTACCCTCCCTGTATCTCTTGTAGAAGTGTATGTCTATGTTCCTGAAGAAGGAAGGTAAGAACCTCTTCTTTGATAGCAGAGAAGATACAGAAGGAAAGTAAGGATCTAGTGCCCTAAATGCAGTTGCCTTCCGCCTAAGGATGACAGGCAAACAGTCCTAAGGATCAAAGGAAATGAAAACAAGGTTTATTATATATATATATATATGTTTATTTTTTTTTGAGGAGGAGGAGTACTTCCTCAGAAGTGCTAGCTGCAAGCAGCACTCGCCTTTTGGAGATACAGAAGGGGAGGCACTGCCCAGAAGTCTGGTCATAAGCGGAGGTTGTTAGGTGGCAGTAATGAATGGTGAAGATATCCTGGAAGATCAAGAATTACGGTGGGCAATAATTTTCATATCTTCCAAGGATCAATTTCCACCATTCATTACTGGAGGGAAGTAGTGAGGCATCTCTTGCCAGGCCAGGGATGAAAACCTGGAAAGGCAAAGTCATGCCGCTCCAGCTAATGCAGACTGCTGTTTCCACTAGCCTGGGTGCTACCTCATTGGCACTGTAAGACGCCCTTGACTGGTGCCCCGCTAGCTCTAGGCCCTGCGCAGAAAGGCAAACGGCTTGCTTGGTTGCCTCACAGTCTGCCACAGATGCTAGGAGCTGTCCTAGCATTGTTCACAGATACCTGCCATAGGTAGCCATATGGGCCTCATGTGCAGCAATAAACATAAGAGAGAGAGCGCAACTCCAAAAAGACTCTGCAGCCCAAATGGTAGAACCCGGCTGAGTTTGAGTCAGGGGAATCGTTGTGCTCTGGGTGACAATGCCCAGAAAGGGTGTCCAGGAACTCCACACCAGATGTTGGGTGGGGCGTGGCTCCTGGAAACCCCAGGGGTGCACAACACTTGTGCTGGGCATCCCTAGGAGCTGGAGAGGGACAGAAGGATGGCACCAGACATTCCACAATGCCTCCATAAATGACTGGGACAATGGAGGGATGACAGTTGCATGAGCTGGTAGCTGGCCAGATCAGCATCAGAAGAGAGGTGGACCCACGAATCTTCTTCCCTGGATGAGGAAGACGTTGATGGGGAGGAGCGGTGCCAAAGTCTCTGGCCGAAAGATGGCCTGGTCCAGGGCTCTGAGGTACGTGGGGAACGCATTACCAGATGCACTGAATTGTTCCCAAGTCAAAGGCCCTGAGGATTCATAAATACTTAGCACAGGTGGTGGGGTAGGCATAGGGGAGGAGAAGAGAGGTGGTGGACCAAGCTAGGCCTTCTGCCAAGGCTTCCAGAGTGGGCAGGGGACCCCTCCTGGGAGAGAAGGCTGTGCAACTCAGCCACCTCTAAATGCCCACCTGAAGAGGGGCAGACAGGGTGGGGCCCTAGAAGGGGAATCCCCTGGTGAGGAAGCTGGAGCCACGCAGGTACCAAACGGTGGCACCTATCCCCACCTACTACAGACCCAACTGGGTCAGGCAGAGAGAGAAGGCCTGAGTCAGCACCAGGACTCCTGGCTGAGCCCCTAGGTGCCCCAATCATGAAGTGTGGTGCCAACCCAGACCTGCCTGCTCCCACCCCACCAGAAGAGGGCCTGGCCCTCGAGGAAGGCCTCACCGATGTCAGAAAGGGTGAAGGAATGGAGTCAAGGCTGTAATCAGTGCCAACCCCTCCTTCAGCACCACCATCGGCACCGGAATTGGGTCTAGCACCAGGAACAGTGCTAGAAACCAACCCAGTGCTGGAGGTGGAGCCGACCACCCCCCCCCCGGCACTGGCCATGGGACCACCCCCTCTATGGCACCGGAATCAGCACCAGAGGCATCCCCAGTGCCACAAGTGGTACAGTGGGAATCCGAAGAGGCACAGTCAAGGCTAGCACTGAGAAAAGAGCTCTCTGGCCCTCCCAACACCAAAGGCCTTGAACTGGGCCTAGAAGGGCCTCGGGACTCCTTGAAGCCACTCAGGATCGCCCTGATTCTCATCCTCTAGCCAGAGGATGAGATCAGGAGATCTCAAGGAAGCCACCCTGAGACCCTTCCTCTCCCAGTGCCACGAGCAGTAGCAGGAGGGAACCCAGCTGCACGGTCAGCATGGCCCCGCTCACTGGCCGAGACTAAAAGGCCAGAAGCAGAAGCAGTACGCAACCACGTGTCAAGGGACCTACCAGCATGAGCTGAGCGAATAGCTGTGGCACCACCACCAGAGGTGTCCAGGCTTTTCAGGAGGCATCAGACTGTGAAGAGTGATCAACTGGTCCCCTGGAGGAGGCCAGCTTTCCACACGACTCTTCAGGCGGCCCTCCTGTCTCAGCGAGACCAGGACTGGAGGAGGCCTGCTCTCCCTCAGTATGTACAGTACCAGGGAGAGGCTCAGGGGAAGAACTGAGGGACGTGGACCTGGAGTCCCTAGTGCGACAGCCTACTGGGTCATAATGTTACATGCTAAATAGCGTACAACATTATGGCTAAACCTGCACCAGCAGGTTGGTGTATTGGTGCAATACACAAAAATTGCTTGCACGGTATTGTACATTCAAAACATCCCAGGCAGAGGATAAGATCTCTGCTGGGATGGGGTTTCGCTGAGCAGCTGCCGTGGCTCAACGGATTGAGCCACTGCAGCCAGGAACCCTGGCGCGCATCTGGGACTGGGTTTGATTCCTGGTCCCAGTAACTTTTATTTTTTAAACTTTGTGCTTCTCCCAGTTGAACCCCCACAGTTGAGAATCTTTACTGGGGGATGTTTGGGGCAGTCCCCGTAATGGGTGGGCAAGAAAAGAGTTATGCTGCATGGCAGAAATCATGCTGTACTGGCAGTGCAATTTTGCCATGCGGCACACTGTCTGCGACATTATGGACACCGCGCCGCATAATAGCACCTCTGAAGATAAGGCTGGGGGTCCTGCCTCATCCTCATCATGTGCTGTTCCAAAGTGTGGTAATCCATGAGAAGCATGCATCGCGACAAATCCATGTCATGGCGCTGACCCAGGTAGGTAAACATCAGTCGTGATGGTCATCAGACAACATATTCTTTCTACAGGGCACCGACGATGGGGGGAAGGCCCACCTTGGATCTCACAATTTTTAGGTCCTTTAGGGCCTTGCCTGGACATGACTGATGACAGAAAATGAAAAGAACACGGCAAAATACATGGTGCCGTATTAGAGAATTGAAAATAATAAAGGTGAAACCATGGTCGAAACACTGAGGTATGGCATTGAGCGAGTGGAGCAGAACTGAAGTAGCAACAGTGTCACAGCTGAAATCTCTCGCACAGAGCAATAAATGGTGATGAAAACAGAACTGAGGTGGAGGGGGAGCCAGTGTCAGTTACTGGCCAGTCCACACGCGCAACATCATACGTCCATCTCGTGGGTGGCACCATCTCTGATGTCAGCTCCTCCCTATTAAAACTCTTAAAGCTATCGCTCTTGTAGAGTCCTGCACCTCTGGCTGGTACACACCAGTTATGAATGAAGACTGATCCTTGGAAGATTTATGACTTCAGAGGAGGAGGAAAAGTAGCAGGAACAGATGACATCTAAAGGGCAGCATGGCTATTTTCATGCAAATGTCTTGGTAAAATAAGAGCAGGAAATATTCTAAAATTCTAATGGTATTGGAATATTATGAGATTTGACTTTTGCTGATGCCAACAGAATTATTTTTACAGGGAATTGGAAAATAACAGTTGCTTTTGTGCAATTATGCTGCAATCACACTAAATACTTTTGATAAAATATCCAATATTTGATATCCAATATCTTTAACAACTACTTTTGTGGTTTTGAGAAACACCACTCTTGCCTGAATTGCAGCCCCTCACATGCGGCAGAATGGATTGATCTACCCATTACTAACCACCCCTTATTTTATCTTAAGGTAGTCACTAGGGTGCAAGTACACAAATTAAGGGGTATAAATATAGACAACTCTGCCAGAGCTGACAGTGTACATCCAAAGTTCTGTTTTGTACAGTTCTGGCAAAACCCTGCTCTGTACAAACCAGCTTACAGCATGACTTCAACCAAGTTCAGCACTGGTTTGCTTCTCACCAGCTTTTTCTAAATGCCAAGAAGACAGTCTCAATGACCTTTGGCACCAGGCAGAGACTCTCTAGGCTCCTGGCCCTACCCACCTTAAACACCCTTGATTGGACCATAATGGAGGACACCTCCTCATTTAGATATCTAGGGCTTGGCTAGACCAGCACCTCAACTTCTCTGTGCATATCAATGCTATCCTGGAGAAACTGTTCCCCAAGCTTGGTGCTCTGTACAGGAATCGTAGTGGCATCCCGCTGACTGCGAGGCGCGAAATTGTCCAGAAGATGATACTCCCCATCTTTGACTACTCTGACGTAGTCTATGGTGCTGCTCCCAAATCTTCCCTGACCAAGTTGGACACTTTCTTTAACTCCTCCTGCCACTTTGCTATCAACTCCCCTTCCCACTCCCACCACTGTGAACTCTATCGTTCTCTAACCTTCCTTCCACTATCTCACAGACGCATCTCTCACTGTGCCAAACTAACTTCCAAATTCTGGTTAGGGGGCTCCCCTCCTATCTCTCATCCTCTCTCTCTCTCTCATCCTCTCTCTCTCTACACTCCACCTACCCCCACCCACTCTCTCAGATCAAATGATGCCCACACCTTGACAGTCCCTCGCCGCTCCACCCTCATCAGTCATAAAATACAACACTCCTCCTCCAAATACTCCCTTACCTCTGCCCTACACAATGACCTTTCCCTCAGCTGTTCCTGCTTTAACCCACCTTAATACCCATCTCCAGTTTCTGCCTTTCTACAATGAACCCCCTGGCAGGGTTCTCAACATCCTGAAGGGGGAAATCAGGAAATGGCTACCTCTTCTTCTCATATTCAGTTCTCGCCTCTCCCCTCTCTTCTCCACCTACCTTCTGGGTCACCAGTGTGCACAACCTAACCCCATCCTTTTTACTCCAACAGCACTTGCGTACTACCTGAAGCCTGCTCCTGGTACACTCATGTACTATAAATGGTTCTATCGCATTATTACTATTTTGTATGTTTAGATGTTCTTTGCATGATTTTGGACATGTATTGTAATTTACACAATGTTCCACTACTGTTACTGTACAATACCTTGTCTTCCAACTGTTGTACAATCTTACAATGTTGTATTGTTTGTACTACCCACATACTATTGTAACTGATCATCCTTCACAACCCTATGTAACCCCTTCCCCCAGGTCACACCATGAGATGAACAACTTGTTGTTCAGCGTACCCTCCTGGTGAAACATTTCAATTAATCAATAAATAAATTCTTATGACTAGCTGCCCCAGCCATAGCCTATCCAGTAACTAGGTTAATCAATCTGTTCTTCGAATTCCAGCAAGTTCCCGACCTCTGGAAATGTGGACAGGTAGTTCCCCTTTTCAAAAAGGGCAATACGAAAGAAGTGGAGAATTACAGACCCATATCCGTTCTGTCAGTGTTGTTAAAGGCTCAAGAGAGGATCATTTACACTCAACTGACTATCTAGAACACCACCACCTAATGAGTGAGCAGCAGCATGGGTTTCGTCGTAGTCATGGAACAGACACGGCCTTGGTGAGGTTCACGGACACTGAATATAGAGCCATGGACAAAGGTCTAATGACAGGAACAGTGTTCATGGACCTCACTAAAGTACTTGGCCTGGTATACCATAGCTTACCAATCACCAAACTAAAAACACTAGGTTTTGTGCCCCTGTGGCTAACTGGCTCACCAACTACCTAAATAAGACGCAGTGGGTCAAAATAGGATCAGCCCTGTCTAAGTCAAGGATGGTCACGTGTGGGGTGTCACAGGGGTCCATACTTGGACCTCTGTTATTCTCGCTTTTCATAAATGACACCTCCTCAGTCTGCACCAAAACTAGTATGCTACTCTACGCAGACAATGCAGTACTATTTACTCAGGCAAAGGAGATTGAGATCAACAAAAACTTAAACAGTGATCTAAGCTTCTACATAGGTGGTTCGAGGAAGCAGGATGACCATTTATGTTACAAAAACATGCAATGCTACGGGATCAGTCTCTAAGACTAGAACTAATGCCGATAAATTATCAGGATCAGCCTAAGGGAACCCTTGAGACAGTCAATGTTTTCAAATAGCTCGGTGTTCACATCGACTCAAACCTGACTGTTGGCCCACATATTAAAAACCTTACATGCAAAATCCATCAAAAACATGGTCAGCTCTACGGCATTAACAAATTTCTCACACATGATGCCAAGCTAAACATCGCAAGACACCACCTGCTTTCCCCATTAGACTACGGCTCCTTGGATGTTGACACAGCACCTAAAGTCAACCTCGACGCCAAGAAAGCTCTCTTACCACAAAATTTCAAAGTTCACTGGTCAGCATGGTAACAGGGTCAATCACTACTCAGTTCTAGAAGGATTAGGGTGGCCCACCTTTGAAACGAAATCCCAACTAGTTCTGGCAAATTTCAGTTTCAAACTATTAGACAAGCAACAGCCTGCGAGCCTGGCTCCTTCAAATTACAACTTAAGTTCAACCCAAAATCTCTGCTTATTGGTCCCACGCATGTATACAAGCATCGGCCAAAAATCGTTTAGTGTTCGTGCCCCCCTTTATGGAATTCCATCCCTGTCCCAATCAGAACACTGCCCAACTATGCAACATTTTTCAAAGAAATGAAAAACCATCTCCCAACAATGAACTGTGTGTGTGCCATGCATGAGTTCCTTTTCATCCTCCCACAGCCTCTTTATCAATATGCTAAGAACTCTTATCATACTTGACTGTTGTACTATGCATGCCTATGCCTTAACACTGCTCTGTGGCACAACCATGCCCGTACTATGTATTACAGTACCTGTATATATTGTAACTTCGTTTGTCTGGCACTTACATTGTTGTTTATTGTACTATTGTACACGGTTCATACCTGTAAAGGTGCCCTGGTGCCAGTGTATCTCACCCAGTCATCAAAATAAAAACAAGCAAAAACCTTTAATTCTATACCTACAATCTGTTTGTCACTTGGTGAGAATGATAGCATGTATCAATAAAGACGGACCATTTACCACACTGACAGGATTCAACCCTAATGCAAGTATGAGGAAGAATCAACAGCAGTTATAGAGTTTCACAGAGTTGGCACAATAGTATATGGAAAGACGGTTTTGCTTGGTGAAGTTGGCACAGTGGTATGTGGAAAAAAACATTTGTTGATGTATACAGTAACTGGAATTTTTTTCATATATCGACAGAATGAACACAGCCCTGCCTCAGGTCTGACCAAGTAACAAACTGGCCACAAAACATTGCCCTTTAAGTTATATATGTGTGGAAATAAAAAATTAAAAAAGAAAGAAACAGACTGGATTACTGATGTGACCCCTATCTTTATTGATACTGCTTGTGGAAGTCAACTAGGGTATCCCAAAACCATAAACATACCTGAAGAAACGGCAACCTGGACACTACTGCATGTAGATAAAGCTGACATCTCAGAAATAATGCAAACCATGATAGTGTTCATGTATCATATTTTAACAAGCTGAATTCTTGAAAGGTTTCAACAGAATTTCTTATGTGAATGATATTGCATCTTCCTGTGCAGATCAAGAGTAATCTTGGATTGTGTGGCAACATTTCGCCAGTCCAGTTACTACCAGATCTTTGGCAAATGAAGGAAAGGGAAATTGCTTAACCAGGAAATGGCTTGTTTCCAGTTGTGACCTGGGAACACAAGGAAGTTAAGTGACTTGCTCAGGGTCACACAGTATGCGTGTGGGGGCCCCACAGGGGGCTGATGGAATTCAAACCCAGGTCTCCAGGTTTGCAGCTCTGTGCCTTTAACCACTACACTATACTGCCTCCTATGCAATGATTCAATGATCTGAAATTATTTCTACTGGCAATAATAATACTGATCCGGCAATTAACACACAGACCAGGTTGAATGAAAACGCAACAGTAAGCAGAAGTGATGCATCACTGTCACACACTGAATTGTAGGGCTGTGATGCATCATTGTCAGGCACTGAATCATAGGGCTGGAAATGATGCCATCTGTTTTAGAATTTTTCTAAAGTGTTCCACACAGGGAGAAGTGTGTGTGTGTGTGTGTGTGTGGCTGGGAGGGATTAGGGTCTAAATAAGGGATAAATAAGCACATTTAAAACTTGAAAGGACAGGGTGCTTTGGTGCACAAAAGCAACCAGGAGCTGTACTGGGGTTTTAGAATTTAAAATGCAAACACCTATTTCCCTTCAAAACAGAAGTTCATGACTGCAGTGAAAATTTTGATCTATACTTTATTTTACATTGCCCTTATTTTCCTGACTTGTATGATACCCTTCTTCCCCCATTCTGAGTCTGCCGTACTACTTTTTTCAACATTTGAAAACATAAAACAAGCGCTCCTTTTAATATGACTTGGACCAAGTTTTCAACAGTATTCTCGGCTGTTTTTGAATGCCTATTGTCCCATAAGGTCAGGGAGCACTGCCTGCTGCCTGCCAGTTCAACAGTAGAAGTGATATTAAACAGCAGGTGAGCGCAGGTGAGTGCAGCCAGATGCAGAGTGCTCCCCAGCCTAGCCCCCAACAGCAAGATTCCAGGATTCCCTGAGGGGGATTCCATCTTCTGCACTAGCGGTCTGATGCTGAGCCCAGCCAGCTGCAGGGTGCTCCCCAGCCTGCCCTCAAGAGCAAGATTCCAGGAATGCTTCAGGAAAGCAGCTCCAGTCCAGCTTGCTAGCCGTGAACCCAGTTGGTGGATGGTGCCTGAAATTATAGGCAGATTCAGCACTCTGTCTCTCCCTGACTGACTTCAGCTCCTGGAGATTTGAACTGCTTGGCACAGTCCCCTGGAGCTCATCTGTCTGCTGCCTAAATTTATTTTTTCCTAACCTCTGCAACTAGATCTGTGAAGTGTCTTTGTGCCCACTGCTGAATTTGAATTGTTAATGTAGGGAACTACAGCTCCCCTTCTTTTTTGCCCATTTTCTCATTTGCAGTTTATACTGATCTGCCACTAGAGGCATCTTATTTTTCCTATTAATCCTCCAACCTTGCCTCTGCCTTTTCCTGTTCTAATCACCATTATCCCCTACCTTGTTCTCACTTTTAGCACTGTACTCTGAAGACAAAAAAAAAAAATGAAAAATACTCCACAGCAGCAGTCACAGTCACTGAAGGTCAGTTATTCCTTACCCCTCCCCAAAAAAATAACAATGGGCACCACGGCTATCACACTCAGCCAACCCATGGTTACCTTTCTTGCTCTGCCCACATCCCATCCTGCCCCCTACCCTCCACCTGAGCACCACCCTCTACCACCCACAGCAGCTAACCCCTCACCCTGGACACCCCTATTTTTCCATGGCACCCACATCCAAACAATACCCCTTCCCCCCGGGACACCCTGGGCCCACCCTTTCCTTGCCATACCTACCCTTCTGCTCCCTACCCATCCCTTGTACCCCAACTAGTAGGACCTCGCATCGGTACCTGGCTAAGGGTCCTGGTCGCCACAGACCACTCATCAGGTTAATTGCTCTACTTCTTCTGCTCTCCGGGAACATACACCCCAACCCCGGGCCGTTGTCAACTAGCCACCCCACACCCCACTCTAGTACTGGCCTCAGCATTGCATTCATGAATATTTGTAGCCTCCTAAATAAATCCGCTGCTCTCCAGTGCTGGGCTGTACAACACCATCCTGATGTTATAGCACTAGTCGAGTCCTGGCTCTCGAGAAAAACTCCCAACTCGGTTATCTCCCTCCATGGCTACACTCTGTTCAGGGAAGACCGTATAGGCAAACATGGCGGCAGGTGTAAAGTCTTTATGTGTGACACACTTTTAGGCCATGCTCTTCCTGCCCCCAAGCTCAGTTTTAGTGTCCAAGCCCTCACCCTCAAGGTTACCCCTGACCCAGCCAGGGGCCCTCTTTTTCTCACAGTCTTTTACATACCCCCGAGGGACCAGTGACCAGCTGCCCACTCCCTCATTGATTAACTCACCACACTCCCACACAAGGCGCAGCAGCACATCCTAGGTGACCTTAATGTCAACTGGCTAAGTACCACTGCCCCCCATATCAGGGACTCCTTTGCTGCCCTAGATATGACCTAACTAGTTGCCTCACCCACTAGATTTAACCAGTCAGGTGGCTCCAGAACTCCCCTAGATGTAATTCTGTCAAACCACCCCCATAAAATCTGAGATATTAATGTACTACCAGACTCTCTCAGTGACCACTCTCCTGTCCTCTGCCATTGGTCATCCCCACACCAAAACCAGTATCCCAGTTTACCTCACGCCGGTGCTTTCACCCCGGGGGTCTCAGAAAGCTAAAAACACACCTAGCCCAGCTTGACTGGTCACCAATCCTACTCGTAACAGATACCGACTCTGCCCTAGCCTATTTCTCCAGTACCTTCAGCAAGGCCTGCAACCTTTTCGCCCCCCCCCGACCAGAATCCATACCAAGAAAAACAACGCCCTATGGATCTCCCCAACCCTCATCCAAACACTGAAACAAAGAGATAATCTTTGGCATATTGCTGTTGAGACAGGCAAACTGGCTGACAGACAAGCCTATAACGCAGCACGTAACAAGTGCACCTGGGCTATAAGGCAGGTTAAGCCAAATATTATCAAGCCACCCTGAATCCACTTGGGGCTCATCCCTGCCTTCTGGGACAATATGAAAGAGCTCAATGAAAAGACCGCTCCCCCACCATCACTACTCTCCATAGATGGTACCGTCACTACGATCCTCCCTGCATAGCTGAGTGCCTCAATATGGCTTTCTCAGACCTAAGCTCTGTCCTCCCCAACTACTTTTTCTACCCTATCCCTACCTCCATCCCCCACCCGGATCGCCCCTTTCTACCTCAAGTGCCACATCACCCTTTGAAGCCAGGCCTCAACTGCAAAAAGCCTTAGCTAGCAACAACCCCAGCTGTGATCCCCTGGACTCCAGGATTCTCCGATTAGTCCTAGATACTGTACTAGCCCCTCTCACCAACCTTTTAAACTGGTCACTTTGTCTTGGTCAATTTCCCAGCACCTGGAAAATTGCAGAAATCACCCCTATCCATAACAGTGGAGACAGAGCCTCCACTAACAATTTCAGGCCCATCTCCATTCTCCCCCCTCTCTCCAAAGCAATAGAAAAAATAGTGGCCATTCAGCTCTCTGAGTATCTGGCCAACTACGACCTGCTGTGTCCGGAACAACATGGATTCTGCCCTGGACACAGCACCACTACAGCCCTCCTGGAGTTCTCCCAGCACTTCTGTTCTGCCCTCGACTCTGGTCACGTTACGGGTGCAGTGTTCACTGACCTCTCCAAGGCCTTTGACACTGTCTGTCACTTCCTCCTACTTAACTCCCTCCACCAACTTGGCTTCTCCCCTAGCCCACTGGCTTGGTTCACCAGTTACCTCTCTGCCAGATCACGGCGAGTGAGTCCTGGCACCCTGTCCAATACCTGCCCCGTTAGCTTGGGGTCCCCCAGGGTTCCATCCTGGGCCCCGTTCTGTTCAGCCTATTTCTCAATAGTAGGGAGTGCCCTCCCCAGCTCCTGCTCTGGCAATATGGTACTCTATGCCGATGATGCGGTTCTCCTTGACTCCCACCCTGACCCTGCATCTCTACAGGAATCCCTGCAGCACACACTCAACCAAGCCAAAAAGTGGTTCCTTGACCACCGGCTGGTCATTAACCCTAAAAAAAAAAAAAATCATCTCTGCTTTCTCGCATCACATGAATAAGGCCAAAATGGCCCCTGCATTCTCCCCAGTAATGCTCACCCCATTGAGCCGTCCTACAAGTACCTGCGCACTCCACTTGACTCGGCTCTTACATTCCCACCCACATCAATACCCTGTCCTCAGCCACAAACTCTCGGATTGGCCTTCTCTATCGCCACAGAGATTGCCTCCCTCAAACCGCTCTCCGACCGGCCATCAACTCCTTCATCCTGTCCCTAATGGATTACAGCCTACCTATCTACGCTGCGGCCACCAATAACACCCTTACCAGAATCCAAACCTCGATAAACAAGGCCTGCAGGCTCCTGACTGGTGCATCCCTCTGCACCCATACTCGTCTGCTCTATTCCACCGCCAACCTGCTCACCTTGGAGGAGTGCCTGCGCTACCAAACCTGCTTACTTGTCAAAAAATCCCTGCTAGGACCCCCCCCAAGGGTCACGCGTCCTGCAGCTTGCATCCCCATCCGCTGCCACCCATAGCTCAGTTAAAGCCACCTTTCTGGTGCCCGTACCAAGACCTCCCTAGCCCAAAGGTTCTTCCACTACCGTGCCCCACATGGTTCAACTCCCTCCTCTGTCACTAAGTCTACAAAATTGGTCCCTTTAAAGGTCGCTCTCCATGACCACCTCTTTGGTGCCAGGCTGCAGTTGCCCTTAATCAACCTAATGTTGGGGTCCCTCCCGTTTCTTGCCCTTAGCCTTGACAATGTCGGTTGGACTACTCCCCCTTTTTCCTCCCTTTCCCACCCCTGTTTCCCCCTCCCCCCCCCACTTAGGTATATCTCCCGGTCGATCAGGGTTGTGACTTCTACTATTGTTATACTTTATACGATTGCTATTTACTGCATGTAACTTTATCCCATAAACCACTGTTATATTGTGTTCTTTTTGTTATCTGTACTGCACCTGTATGTTACCACTGTTGTATCTCACACTGTAACCATGTCTACCCTCCCTGCGATGAAGTGCCTTTGTAAAGGAGTCCTTGACTCAAAGGTTGTAAATCCGACTTTCAAAAAAAAAAAAAATAAATAAAATAAAAAAAAACAACAGCGAATACTGATAAAAACCTGGTCTAAGCCATATTAAAAGGAGTTCTGCTTTTATTATTTGAAATGTGAAAAAAAGTACTAAAGCAGACTCAAAATGAGAAAACAATGTTATCATACAAGCCAGGAGATAAGGGGCAATCTAAAACAAAATAAAAGTATAAGTCGAAATGTTCAGTTATCATGCACTGCTGCTTTAAAAAGTTGAGTTTCTGGTACAGTGATGGTGACCAAGATGTGGATTTTGGTCCTTGTGTTTTTCTTTAGCTTAATTTAATATACAAAATCTTCTGGTACATCTGCAAAGGTTCAACTTCTGAAAAAAGAGAAAACAATACTTAAAACACTTAAGTCGTGTTTACACAGCAGAATCGGCGTTTGTCTTCAAGCATTCCCAGTTTGCGGTGATCCAGGTTTCAAGTGCAGGGCAAGTTTACACAGTGCCCTGTTTGAGCCGCAATCGGTGATGCCGCGCTGTGTTCTGTATTCTGAGGGCCCGGTTTGGCCCTGCTAACATTGCCTGTGACATGCTAGGAATGCCAATGACATCTGCTGGTTGTCATGCCTCCCTGTATACAGGAAGTGCAGGCACGAGCAGACCCCTTTGTTTAGCCTCACGGGCAGTTTAAGCAGTTGGCGTTCTGTATCTGGCTAATGAGCCAGAGAACAAAGCAACAGAACGCCAGACAGAGCAACCCAAAAAAAGCAAATGTTGGGTGATCCCACCAGCCGCTATGTTGTGCGGCACTTCCTGGATTCGACAGAGAGGAACGACAGGAGGACAGGGGACGATGGGACTCCTGACTGTGAGTGCTGCATTTTGTCTGCACAGCAGCAAAATACGCTCATGGCGGATCGGCACCCCACTCCTGAGTCGGATCAAAAAGCCACGGCGCTGCATACTTAGGATGTTCTGGTCAGTGTTCACACAGTCAGCTTTGCAGTGCATTATCTAATGTGCAAGGGATAGGGCCAGCAAAGCTGAGTGTAAATGAGCCTTTAGAAAAACATAATGCTCGATGCGTATCATGAGCAGGAGGCTGAGTTTGCAACTGGTTGCTACAGGGTCAGCAGAGGGTTCCAGATCAGACTCCAGCTCAATGAAGGCTGAACAAATGCTATTTGCACTAGGAGTGGACCAGCAGTAAACCTCCTATGGAGGCAAAGCCGATACTCTAGCTGTTATCCTATAGATCCTCCAGGAACCTAAGGGTTCCCCAGAATGGGCATATGCTGAACTAAATACCAAATCAGGGAAGGTTTTGGTTACCATATCTTCTCTCAGTGTTCAAGTACAGCAAAATGCCTTTCGAGCTGCTGAAGCAGAGAAGGATATGTATGAGGTAAAGGCAGTTGTTTGTCACTAAATGCTGCAAGGGAATCCTTTGCTAGGGCCAAGGTTTTCGCACAGTGCAAGCTCATGGGGGTAAACAATACTCTACATGACAGAAATATTAGTGTACTTGGCCTTCCAGATGACTTGGTAAAAATGGCATCACTGAAACACTGCAGGACCTACAGTACTTTCATGGTGGAACAAATAATCATGCAACAGCTGGAGCACTGGGACTGTTACACTGGAATCGTCAACTGAGAAAGAGCGCACACTATAAACTGCTAGGGAAAGTAAAGACATGAACTGTGCAAGAACTGTTTAGAAAATGTTAATGTCTTACAGAGGGCTGCTAAGCACTGT
Source organism: Neoceratodus forsteri (assembly GCA_016271365.2). Taxonomy (NCBI): domain Eukaryota; kingdom Metazoa; phylum Chordata; order Ceratodontiformes; family Ceratodontidae; genus Neoceratodus; species Neoceratodus forsteri. Next base: position 456,077,228 of record CM028135.1, on the reverse strand, counting down.
AGGGGGAAAAATCAATAATTATAAGGTTAAGCACTGTGTATGTTAAGCTATCTTTCCCTAGTTATCCAACTGGATCTGAGACCACTGGCAAACAAGTAGGTAGTTTGTTTTACATGTCTGCGTGGTCATATTTAGTCTTTTAGGGAGCAGCCACATGCATTTGTTCTGCTTTACCAGTTCAACCAATCTAACAGTTATAAAAATGTGTTAGTTGTCATTTACCGTACAGAAAATGAGAAAGGGCATAGCAATACCACCCCCACCCCCCAACAAAAGACAGGTACTTTTCTTTAAGGCATTTGCTTAGTCTTTTTTATATATAAACTCTGTACCTGCAACTACTGCACATGGTTAATTATCTAATCAAAAAATGTAAGTAAATAAACAGTTTTAAAATATACATATTATAGGGGTGCAGTAGTGCCCCTATACTTAGTGTGGCTGGTGAGTTCTATGTTAAACTCGATTTTGGCGGCCATGTAGGCGCTGAGGGTTGAGGCACTGGAGCGGAACTCTCATACCACACTGGCGACCAGGTTAGAGCGAGCTCAAGGCCGTCGAAGGCCGGCAGGGAAGGAAATGATCGAGCGCCCATAGGACTGCTCTCATCTCCTGGGGAGGGACAGGGGGACGTCCCGCGCATGTAGCGTCACCCAGTGGTGACTGGGTGCACTACAAGTCGCAGGGACTTAGCAAGGGAACAAGACATTAGGCAGCTGCCCTCTGGATGCCTGAAACGGGCTGGACGACATTGCACGGCCCTCGTCTGGGGAAACTAAGTAAAACCCCCCCCCCCAGCAGGCGAAGGCAGGGCCAGTAGTGATGGCCCCATGTCCACCACCGGGCGTCAGGATGCTCAACCCAGATCCCTCCCCATGTTCGGCTGCCCTTCCAATACTATAAACAGGACGCTGGTAGGAATTGGCGGTCCTTCCCCGGAGGACACAGACCTGGGGTGTACGGGCAAGCCACACAGAAATATGAGGGATGGTCCCCACGAATTGAGCGGACCACACTTTGAGGAGACAGGAAGAGTCGCTGGAGTGCCCACGCTGGAGGAAGTCTGGAGGGTAAGGGACCGCAGAAATAGAGTTCGGAAAAAAAACAACTCAATTTTTGTTTGCTGCTTGCAGAAAGAATGTTTGACGGATTTACATGAAACTTTGAGGATTTGTTGTACATGGCAGAATCCATGGTCCCTGAAAGTCTCACGTAAATTGGTTCAGTATTTTTAGATATATTAAAGTGTGAAAAAATACATAATTTTTCCACGGATTTCAATTGTGTGTTTTTTTTGTTTTGTTCTGAATTTTGCTTTTGTCTAGCTAAAAAACTACAAATCTTTGAACTGTGAAATTTTGTATGGTTGTGTAGGCTGGGGGGGGGGCTGATGCTTGGGAGTTTTGTATTTTTTAGGATACTTAGATTTACAAAAACGGGTTTTTCATAACGGGAGTCTACTCTGTCATTTGGTCTTGGAGTTAACATACTGCATGTGCAGAACAGCTTCAATGCTGTTGAACGGGGATGGGGAAGCGAAACCATAAATTGAGCTGTACTTCCAAGTTCCGCATGCGCAGATAAGGTATGGAGATGGGAAAAGCTGGAGTGACGAGGACAGAGACGGTGTTGGAGACTGTAATGCTCTGCTGCTCTTCTAAACTTGCAGGTGCTAAATATCAATATTTTCCCAGGAAAACAAACGAAATATACACAGTGGCCAGGATACTCAAAGGGTCTGCACCTGGTGCAACAGATTTGCGCTGGCGCAACCCCAGTAATGCGCCCCAGTACAATACTGAAAGGTGGGACTAGCGCAGCGCAAGTCCCAATGCGACGGGGTGCAAAGTTAATTTATGCCACGCAAATGAAGGGGGCGTGCCCATGCATATGCAGCACATCCCGATATTCAGCCTGGGATGTGAGTGCATATGATGGCACAACCCTGCTTTGCTCTGTATACGGGGGCTCAAAGTTGAGCTGAAAAAAAAAAGAACAAAGCCAGGCCACCCACAGACGGGCTGCTGTATTGCAGGGCACAACACAGCACCCGCCAGCCATGGGTGGCCACCCACAACAGGGACACCGACCATGAGAACCCACACCCTCCCGGTGGTCTAGTGGTGTCCCCCTCCCTCCGACATGCCCGATCATGGGCATCTGTGCGTACTTTATTACCCGATGGTCTGGTGATTTCCCCTCCCTCCCGTTATGCCTGCGCGGGCGATCATCACAGGTTTAAATATCTGGCGGTCAATGGTCCCCCCTCCTGTTACGCCAGATCATGGGTATTGATTACATATTCCACCTGGTGGTCAGTGGGTTCCCCATCCCTCCCATTTCACCAGATCGCGGGCAATTGATTATATATTCAACTGGTGGTCAGTGGTATCCCCTCCCTCCCCTCCCACCCACAGAGGACATCGCCAGCCAGCTCCCCCGTCATCAGCGGACTGCATCTGCCCGCACCCCGCCCGTACCCGCTGAGCGACAGCTTACAGTATGATCTATGGCCTGTTGAGTCTACAGTGAGGATCAATGGCTTGCACACCGTCTGTACTACACAGGCACAACATGTGAATGAACTGCCCATCTGCACATATTTGTGCCTGTAGCACACTATGGGAGTGCTCACTGTCTCACACTGTGGACCAACAGGCCACAGATCATACTCGTAAGCTGTCCGCTCGTGGGTGGCCGGGCTTAGCGGACAGGCAGCCGCCCAATGACGGGGGGCTGGGTGGCCAGGAGTCCTCCTTGGGTGGGAGGGGGGATACCACTGGACCACCAGGTAGACTATTTAATTCAAATGCCCGCAATCGGGTGAAACGGGAGGGAGGGAAGGGGAAACCACTAGATCACCAGGTACTGTATGGTATGTGACCGATGCCCACAATTGGGCATAGGGGAGGGGTCCACTAGACTACCAGGGATGCTGACCAGGGCAACAGCAGCTGCGCAGGGTGCCAGGCACATTTCGCCGGGCAGACCTGCACAACGCATGCAAATGGGGCCATAATGGCATGCTAATGGCCCCATTTGCGCCATGCATATATTATGGCCCCATCTGCATGCTCAACTCTGAATATCGCGGGTGATGCGCTGGTGCAACTGCATTTGCACTGGAGCATTCCCGATCCACCTGTCTGAGAATCGCCAGCACACTGTTGGTAATGCCAGGCGCATTCTGTGCAATATTCAAGGGAGATGTGCCTTGCACATCACCTTGATTATCGCCTCGTCCTGGCCTGCACATCTCAGCTGCGCTGCCCCCACTGGCGCCACTGCTAGGCGTAGTTCGAATATCTGGCCCAGTGTGTGCCTATAGAAATGTTTCCTTGGCTTGAGAAGTTAATAAAGATGAAAAAAAAAATGATCCTAATTAGTTGTCTGTTTCTGCCTTCTGCATCTGTGCATGAGTAGGGCTGTAAGTTTATCACAGCGTGCACAGAGTTCACAGATTCCATGAAAATGGGTGTTCTCCGCAAATTCAATAACTCGCCATGTAATAGCAATTTTTTTGCTTGCTCATATATTTGATGTTTAAAATTCCTTCCATTTCCCCCTTTTTTAACTTGAAATTGTTAGCATTACAATGCCTAATTGGTAAAACAATGCTCAACTAGTGGTGAGATTCACTTGACGCAAACATATAGTGGTTTTCACACTTGTATATTTCATTCAAGCTGACTGGTGCACATTTCAGACACACAATGAAGGGGCCAAATTTCAGCCCGTCTCATCACCTTACTCAATTGCCTTTACCTCTATTAACATTACCAGCCTCTGTTAACTTCCATTACCCTCGAGTGCCCTCAATCACCTTTCAGATGTAATCCTGCCTTTATTTAACCTTAGCGTGACTGTTAAGTGGCTAACCAGATGGGCTGACAAAGTAGTTTGTCTTTGAGTCTCCTCCACTTGGCAAGCAGAGATGTTTGTAAAATCAAACGGTTCGCCAGCATCAAAGACCGGCAATGTTTATGCACATCAAAGATGCAGACAATACGAAAACAGTACTTTCCATGTGTCCAGTGAGGTTTTGCTTTGTATGACTTGTAACACTGTAGTCGAACACAAATGAAAGGCCACTTGTGAACGCCATCTGGACACAGCTTCACATTTAGCAAAAAAGCGCAAGCTCGAGTACTCCTCTGCCTCAAGTATTGAGAAGTAGGTAACTGTGACCGAACTATTCTCCACCAAAACAGTGCGGCAAGAGATTAAAAAAAACTGCGCTTTTCAACTTGGTGGAAGCCTTTACTGCGGCAAACATTCCTCTGCATGCCCTGGACAATCCTATCCTTCATTCATTCCTTGTAGAAAACTTGAAGTCAGTTGGGGTGATTCCCACATTGCAGTGGCTCAGAAGTGAATATTTGTCAAAGGTATCTAACTACCATCTGATAGAAATTAAAAAAAAAAAGTTGCGGAAGCAGTTTCTCTGTCAATCGTTTGTGACAAGACCACTGATGTGCAGGACAGACATATTTTAAATATCATTGCTGCCCCCTCTATAAACAGCATTTTAGAGCCAGAAATTAAAAGTACTTTGGAGCCAATTCTGCTTGACTGTGTTATACTAGAAGCCACTAACTTTAGAACTGTTTATATTATAGGGGTTGACTGATAACTCATTTGATAAAAACAGCTGTCAGTACCACTAAACAGATTCCTTATAATGTCGTGTAGACAGGCAACAAGAAATGCAGGTTATCAGCACTGTCATTACGTAGGTGCTGCTATCAGCCCTGTCTTCACATCACTGATAACATCAATGCCGAACTACATTCAGTAGTAATGCTGCTGGTAATCTTTCAGCTGCAGTAAAGCACAAATTAAAGTACTAATCACGAGCACAGCTGATTCAAATCAGGAATAAAAAACTAACACCTCGTGCAGCATACTTTTCAATCATACATAACACACACAAAAAGGAAGGTAGTGAAAACAAACGATAACAAAACAAAACTTGAACAACTTATAACACTGAAAAACATCTTGCATAAGACGAATGAAACACTTCTACGAACATACAGCAATGCTCCCACCCAAAACACAGACCGAAAACCCAGAAGAACAGAAACCCGCCCATATCGCCCAAGCAACCAATCACATACCAGTATCTCACACTAAGAACCAAAGAACTTGTAGAACAACACAGAAGCACAAATGAAACCCCCAAACACAGCAGAAAACAAGCAAAATAATCACAGAAATACACAACCAAACGACACAATGAAGTCAACCCCAATAATATAAAATGAATATGTGATGCTGCAGCATCTGATAGCAGTTTATAGCAACACTCGTGGCAAGTGAGCTCGGGGATTAATCACTTGTAAGCGGAGCCACTCATGATAACCTCCAGGCTCACGTGACACTCGTATTGATAAAACTGCTATCAGATGCTGCAGCATCATGTATCCCCCTTACTCTGAAGCTGTACTGAAGTGCTTACAGGAATTTGAAGTTCAATATACAAAGGTCTATTCTTTCATCACGGACAATGCAATGTACAAGAACAAATGCTGGGAACAAAGCCTCAAACACGTTTTACTGAACTCTGTACATGTTACATGTTCTGCCCACCTTCTGAACCTACTCGGTGACATCTGGAGGAAAAATTATCAAAATGTGAATGAGCTTGTTGTTGCACCGAAAAAAGATCTCACAGCATGTCCCGTGCGCAAAGCACGTTTCAAACAGTTCTTAAATGAGAAGGGACTCTCTACTGCACTCCCACCAATGCCCGTCATTACCTGGTAGAACACCTGGTTTTATGCAGTGTTCTATCACGTTCAGCATCTACCTGAATACACAGAATTTAAGAAAATGAAAGCTCAGCCTGTGAGGACATGATCACTTTGGCAGCAACAGAATCAATAGTGCAAGACAGCTATCAAGTTGCTTCTATCCCTTCCCCAATCCAGATGCTCAAGAAATACGAGTGGGATGAAGTTAAAGCTCACCTTGTTTTTGATGCTTTGACAGACTTTGCTGTGTTTTTGCAGCTGAAATCTGAAGCAACAAACCACTCTGCCACTAAAAAAAAACACTATCTGCCTGCTCACAAAAAATCCTAGACTGTATAGCAGAGAAGGGCTGGTTCAACCAATCAGCGTCCAAGTTTTTCCAGGCTGTACGCATTTTTAATCCTAGTGCTGGCTACTACCTAGCAGTGAATGAAGAGGAGAGCTGCTCCAGTATTCCAGTTTTGAGGACAACATCAGAGCTAAGTCAGAACTGAGAATTTACATTAATGAAATACCGCGCCAAAAATTGCAGATGCATGAGCCAAATGTTATCCAGTTCTGGCATGACATTTAAAACCGCTTCCCAGACCTGAGCAACATTGCTCTAAGCTGTCTCAGCAGCATGCCAGTGCACAGCACAAGCGTGGAGCGCTCATTTTCAAGATATGCTGCTATGATGAGTAACAACAGGCAAAGTATAAAAGCCACTAAACTTAAAAGTGTACTCGCTATAACAAGTTCAAAGAAATTGAAACACTGCAGATATATTGCACATGTATTTTATTCATTCATTATTTAAATCACGTTTTAATACCTGTTTTTTATGAATTAATTGTGATAAGTACATAAGTGTTGCTGTAAATTGCAATTTATATTAAAGCATTCATACTTTTAAACTGTGTCTGAGCCTTCCGTGAATATGGCACATTTTAGCCACTAGGGGCGTGAAATTTGGGAAAAATCACTGGAAAAAATTACAGCCCTATGCATGAGCCACCAGCCTTCCCAAGAACTGTTCACGGTGTCTGAAATCGTATCTGATGTCATATCTGGTATTGTATCTATTTTATCTACTGAACTGTCTTTCAAATGCAGAGCCTACTGGGAAGTCATGTGAAAGTTGCACACCTTGGTGCCAAGATGTCTCTTACAATACTCGTCCTTAATAGGGCTACATCAATTTGAAACTCTTGAGGTTGTGGAAGAATTTGCTGCTCATCAGTGAAGGGTCTCACTCTACAGCCATAGATAACTCAGAATCTCACTGGATTCAACAACACTGCAGTCAAGGTCAGAAAAGATACAAGGTCGTGGTATGGATGGGCTCCTGGAGACACTTAACCCTTTGGAGTCTAAAAACGGATAAAGCCGTCATTTTTCCTAGTATAGAGATGCCTGTTCAGGCTTCAAAGGGTTAAACAGGTCCCACAGCAGAGAAAAGGGGTCTCCCTCCACCGGCTCCTCTTCAGCCCTGCAGCAGAAACCCCTCTACCACAAAACAAATTTGACCTGCTCTGTCCAGTATAGACTCCAGGAATCACCAGAGAATCAGCACCCATGTATCCCTTCCCCACGAAGGATGCCACTCAGCCTGTCAGCTCCTAACCAGCTGCTGAACCTCACACCAGATCCTGATTCCTGGGCTGACTGAGATACTGTACTACCACTCCAGCATTAGCTGGGTGTACCCACAGCTACCTCCAGCCACTGTTACCCTCAGCCCCAGCGACATCCACAACAGCAGCCTGGCTGAAGCCTGAGTACTTAATCTTTCTTCCTCTCCCAACTCGCCACCTCCCTCACTGTTCTGTACTGTGTTCCACCACAAAGCCCTAATTTTAATCCCCTCACCTGTTTACTGCAGATGGTAGTGGAGGGAGGGGCGAGAGATAGGAGATACACGATTTCCACGATATGTTGCTGGGTCTGGGGTTTAGTATTTTAAGGTTTCTGTTGTACTCTGTCTTGGTCTGGTAGGCTTACTTCCCACCTCACCTCCTACAGATGACCTTGGATGCTAGTCCAAGACATATACTGCTCACTCAGCAACTGCCATGAGAAAGCCCTACCCATGTCTGTCTCTGCGCCTCACATGTGCACTCCACTGCCAAGGAAACGCTGCCCCGCCTCACAGCATTTACTGGCTGACTCAAGGTACACTCTGGATTTTATTGGGATTTGCCTGCATCCTACTGCTCAAAATTTGCTTGGCACACCTTGGTGGACATGTAACTCCAACCAGTCTCCCTTGTTTTACCCTCCCTATGACTGCACATGTTCCATCAGAAGGGGCACTGAGACAGTACAAAAGGGTGGTGGCCAGACCTGCACATGCTTGTGCTGTCAGATCTGGGGAACTGGAGTCCTGTGTGTCTTTATCAGCTACACTCTCTGGTTAAACTCCCAAGGCAAGTGCATGGGCTTACTGATCCTTTTGATTACCAATGGGTCACCCCACCAGACATGGAACAACCGCACCTAATTAGTAATGTACCTGGATCGACTGTTGTGCTTAGCAGTAAGCAGCAAGTGCCTACAGCATCTATATCAGTCAAGCTTACTAATTTTTATTCACTCGAGAAAATCAAGTAAGCATGTGATTTGGAGCTAATCGTGGTCTTGCCGGCATTACAACACAGTCTAATAGCAGTAGTGAGAGATCTGCAATCTCATGATCACAGTATACAATGTATGTCTTGAAATACTTCCTGTTGAAGTATTTCCTGTTGTTACAGATACTCAGACCTGCAGTGAATTTTCAAAAACTTGGTATTATTGATAAAGTACAGTTACGTAAGAACTTACCGTAACAGAAGATCTTCGAGAACAGCTCTTGCAGCAGGTTACACCACTAAGACTGAAGCCGACAGGTGCTACGACCCCACAGAAATTTTCTAGCTAGCAGTATTCAGTGGGGACTGCCCCGACGTCAGTCCCGCCCCCGACGTCAGGCACAAGTACACAAGGGGGCGGTCCCCCAGAATCCCCAGTTCTCCCACCGGAGACTCCCGGCCGCTGGATGACATCAGAAGAGGAGACTGAGGATCCGCCATCAAATGGCAGTCAGAGAGATGCTGAGACACCTGATCCTAGGAGAAGGATGTTGGAAATAGAATCTACCTCCAACGGGGATGGTGGGAGGGAAAGTACCTGCTGTAAGAGAAGTTCTCGAAGATCTACTGTTACGGTAAGTTCTTACGTAACTGTACTATCCTACTGCGAGAAACAGCTCTTGCAGCAGGTTACACCATTAGGACTGATTCCCAAGCAATAATGGAAATCCCACACCATTGGGAGGAGGGAAGGTAGAAATCCTTAATGAAACCAAAGCCTTAGGACAGAAGCCTGAAGGACTACTAGACCAAAACCTGCTCTTCGCCTCATGTAATATCCAGGCTATAATGTCTGATGGAAGTGTGTACAGAGCTCCAAGTAGCTGCAACACAGTCAGCCGAGTGGACACATTCTGAAGGGTCGCAAAGGAGGTAGCCACCCCCTTGTGGAATGACCCTTAACCACGCCCGGTAAGGGTTTGTTGTGCTTCTGGTAACAAAACGTGATACACTGAATGAGACACCTGGATAGTACTGTTTGGAAACAGGAGCTCCCTCCATCCTGTGGACAAAGGAGACAAAAAGCTGGTCCGATTTTCGGTGGTGTTTGGTTCTGGTCAGGTAGTATTGGAGACACCTATGCACATCTAGGGTGTGCAACAGGGCCTCTCCTTGATTCGAATAGTTGGGAAAGTACACTGGTAGATTGATGTCCTGATTAAGGGTGAAAGCTAAGACCACCTTAGGCAGAAATTTGGGATTAGTCCGTAGGGATACCCTATCTTGGTGAAAAAACAAATAAGGCTCTTTGCACATGAGTGCACTGAGTTCAGAAATTCTTCTGGCCGAAGTCACGGCAACTAAAAACAATGTCTTCCAAGTGAGAAGACGTAGCTCGCAATCCGCGGCTGGTTCAAAGGGTGGCAGCGTGAGCTGCTCCAGGACAAAGGGTAGATCCCATGGCGGAATTGGATCCTTAATCGGAGGTCTAAGGTGGAGAATACCTCTCAGGAAGGCTCGTGCCATGTCCAACTGGGATATGGTGCGTTGGCCTATCGGAAAATGATAGGCTGATATGGCACAGAGGTGTACTTTGATCGAGGAGCAGGCCAAGCCTATCTGAAAAAGAGACAGGAGGTAGTCCAAGACCGACTTTTCTGGACAATCTAGAGGCGAAACCCCCCCGCGCTTGAGCCCATAGGCAAAACCGGCACCATTTCATGGCGTAAGTAGCATGAGTGGACGGTTTTCTCGCAGCCACCAGGACATCAGCTACCTCTTGCGAGATCCTGTGTCACAAAATGGCTATGTCTCTAGGAGCCAAGCGTGCAGGCTCAACGAACGAAGGTCCGGATGGACCAAGGAGCCCTCCTCCTGAGACAACAAGTGACAGCTGATTGGCAGAGGCACCGGAGGTTCCCGGGATAGCTGGTGCAGTAGAAGGAACCAGATCTGCCTGGGCCAGAACGGCACGATGAGTATCAGCGTCACTTGCCCTCTGCAAAGTTTCAGAAGAACCCTCTGGATCAACGCAAAGGGGGGAAGGCATAGAGGAATCTGCCTGCCCAGGAGAGGGACAACGCGTCTAGCCAGAAAACACCAGACCCTGGATCTAGCGAGCAAAAATTGGGCAGTTTTGCGTTGGATGGGGACACGAAAAGGTCTAACTCTGGTGTATCCCATCTGTGAAACAGATTCTCTACTACCTCCTGGAGTAGTTCCCACTCATGGACTCTGGCCTGAGAGTGGCTCAGGCCGTCTGCAATGATGTTGTCCACTCCTGGGACATGAACAGCAATGTGGTTTGTACCGTATTGCAAAGACCTATCCCACACCCTCATGGCCTCTCTGCAAAGTGGGTAGGAATGGGTGCTTCCTTGTTTGTTGAGGTAATGCATCACCGCGGAATTGTCTGTTTGTAACAGAAGGGTACCTGGTAGAATCTCCGACTGGAAGGCCTGCAGGGCGAAAAGAACTGCTCTCATTTCCAGGATGTTTATGTGGAGATGAGTCTCTTGGGCTGTCCACAGGCCCTGAGACTGGACACCGTCGAGGTGTGCTCCCCATCCGAGCCCTAAGGCGTCTGTGGAGAGTGTCACAATTGAAGACGGCGCAATGAAGGGGACCCCTGCCGATAGATTCTTCGGATCTAGCCACCATTGCCAATCCCAGATTATGGTCTTCGTGATCCAGATCGGAAGCTGCGGATGGTCTTGCTTTTGATCTCATTGGACCTGTAACATCCAATGGGTGACCTGCATGTGGAGACAAGCAAGCGGGACTGTTGCAATGGCCGCAGCCACGTGTCCAAGCAGACAAAGGACCAATCTGGCAGGAACGGTCTTCTTTGCCAAAATGTCCCTGATGAGGGGTCTGATGTGTTCCGCTCTGTCCTGGGGAAGAAAAGCTTTCCATTGGACGGTGTCCAGAACTGCGCCTATGAACTGCAGAGTCTGTGACAGAACCAGGCGTGACTTCTCTTGATTGATCATGATGCCCAGCGTCTCAAACAGAGATGGAGTATAATGGATGGCAGACATCAAGGCCTCCCGAGAGGGTGCCATGAGAAGCCAGTCGTCCAGGTAGGGGAACACATAGTGGCCTTGCCTCCTCAAGAGTCGTTGCTATGACCACCATACACTTCGTGAATACCTGAGGTGCCAATGACAGTCCAAAGGGGAGGGCTCGAAACTGATAATGGTGGCCCTGGAACTCGGAGCGCAGAAACTTCCTGTGCGCTTGAGCGATGGGTATATGCAGGTAAGCGTCCTGCATGTCCAAGAACGCTAGAAAGGCGCCCTGCTTGAGCATGGGAATCAGACCTGGGAGGGTCACCATGCGGAAGCGTTTGTACTGGACCGACTCGTTGAGGTCGCTGAGGTCCAGTATCGGACGGAGGTCCCCTGTTTTCTTGGGAACCAGAAAGAAGTGAGAATAATATCCTGCACCCCTCTGGTTCTGTGGAACGTGCTCTATCGCTTCTTTTTCCCGGAGCGCGAGCACCTCCTGCTGTATGAGCAAGGCATGCTGACCCGAGTAACGGAAAAGCAGGGGAGGTCTTGCCGGTGGGTGGTCGAGAAATTCTATGAAGTGACCTTTCTTGACCAATTGGAGAACCCACCGGTGGTAATCGACTGCTACCCTGAAAAGTGGCGAGCGATGCGATCCCTGACCTTTGTGCCCCTTGATCCAGAGGAGGACAGGGGCCAGGAAGGAGTCATGCTGTGGCAGCACTGGTCCCTGCAGGATGGGCGGTTTAGCATAGCGTTGGGCTCTGCCTGGGGACGACTTAGCCTGAGCTTTCGCTGAAAGGTGCCCCTTTGTTGCTGGCTGGAACGTGGCTGCTGCCTTTGTTGCCGGCTGCGAAAACAGCTCTGGTTCCTACGAAAGGAACCGGGCCTGGATCTGTACATGGCCTGTACAGACCTGACTGCCTTCCCAGCATCCTGGAGTTTGGTGATCACCTTCTCCGTGGGTTCATCAAAGAGTACTTCGCCATTGTAGGAGACGTCAAGAATGTTCTTCTGTACGTCTGGGGTGAAGCCGGAGACATGGAGCCAAGAGTGTCGCCGGAGACAGACACCTGAAGCTGCAGCTCTGGTGGACAAGTCCGCAGAATCATATGCGGCTCGTAATACTTGGGTACCCACATCGGACCCTGTGCGGAGAAGGTTTAGGAGCTCTGCCTTCTGATCATCATCCAGAAGCTTATCGGCCAGGTCCTGGCCCTGTTCCCATAGGGCGTTCTGAAACTGTACCATGTGGGTTAGGTAGTTCAGGGACTTGATGGAGCATGTAGCAGCCGCATACATGCGTCTCCCCAGGGCGTCCAATTGTTTGGATTCCTGGTCCAGTGGCAGTGTGCTCATGTGTTGCGGTCTTTGGGACCTGCCATGTGAGGCTGTAATGAACAGGGAGTCTGCTAGAGGTTGTACAGCCAAGTACTGGTCCTCTCTCGGGGCCTTGTACAGGCGGTCAGCTTTCTTCAGCACCGCAGGAGTGGAGTGCAGACGCTTCCACACAGCGTTGGTGACGTCCGCAAAGGTGTCCACCAAGGGTGGCACTACCACAGGCTTTGGGTCTTTCTGCCGAAGATAACGGGCAAGGCGCTGCCTTTCAGGGTCGAGGTCTTCAACATCCCACCCCATGTTGTCCTGGATGTGCCTCATGATCTCAGAGAAAGAGGGATCATCCGGAGGAGACCTGGGAAGGTCATGTGGGTCAGGTGATGAAATGCTAAGTGGAGAAGGAGATCTGGAGTAATCCGAGGTATCCGATCTGGAGTCCTCCCCCGACGGAGTATACCCCGACGCCTGGGTCGCTTGGGGCTGAGAGACCCTGATGGAGATCCTGAGGGAGGCCTTCTGTTCCTAGGATCTACCCCTAGGAGGTGGAGTCTGCTCCTTGGGGTTGGTGGTCGCCTGCTGGCCCTGTGGAGGAGGAGGTGAAGGAGTAGGAGGAGGGGAAGAGGAGGCTTTACTGGGACCACGCCTTTACAGATGGTGTCCCACCAGAAAGTAAAGAGTTCCTTTACTTCCTGAATATTCATGCCCAACGCGGGCCTGGCGCCAGTGGTTTGTCACCGGGGTCGGGTGTCGGGTCCTCGGGTGTCTCCGGGGTGGGTGAAGGTTCCCTCAGAAGCCCGGCATCCTCTGTGTCGCCTGCCTGGTCTTCAGTCAATGCGGTGACCTCCTCCGTGGAATCCCTGTGACCGGTGTCCACCGGTGACTGGGGGGCGGTCTTCTGCTCCAGTGAAGCCGACGACTTCAGGTCCGGTGAACGCCTGGCCGGCGTCTGGTGCTTGGCCGATGTTCTTGGCTCCGGCGAATGCCTGACCAACTTCAGGTGCTTTGCCGACGCTGGTGCTTCACGACATTGGGTCTGTCATCCGCTTGAGGGACAATCAGGTTTTTCGCCTTCTTGGGTGGAGGATCCGGCCCCTAGGGGGCTGGGAGACCGACCTGGAGTCAGGTTCCTGATGTCGGGTGAAAGAGGAAGACTTGTATGCTCAGAGGACTTGGAAGATGCCTGAGAGGGAGTAGAGGAAGCCGAGGACCTGGAAGTCTGATGGGCTGAAGAGTCAAAGAACCGCTGAAAGCCCGGACTCAACCGGAGGGGGCTGAAACCTAGCCCTGGAGGAGAGTGGTCCGATCGGGTGAGCCTGAGCTCCATGAATCCGAGGCTCAGTTCAGGATCTGTACCTTGCCTTCTCCCGGTGCTTGTCCCAGTGTTTGTGGACCTTGGAGGAAGAATCGCCCAGGAGGAAGGTTCTTTGTCCATCCTACTAAGTTTTTCCTCTAACAGGTAAGCCTGAAGTGCCTTCTGACGGCAGATCCTGGTGCGGCTGTTGAACCCTTGGCAAAAGGTGCAGGCCTTGGTGTCGTGGTCTGGGCCTAAGCACCGCATGCAGGAAGAATGAGGATCCTTGAAAGGGATCTGTTTTCTGCAGGCACACTTTGAAAGGTGACCCTCAAATGAAGGAGTTGGAGAAGACATTAGTTAAGTAGAAACTCTTGAAGTTCTAAGTCGTCGTGTGCTAGGTAGAGACAGAGAGGCCGATGCTGGCGAGTCAACATTGGGAAAAGAACTGGGGATTCTGGGGGACCGCCCCCTTATGTACTATGCCTGACGTTGGAGGCGGGACCAACGTCGGGGGCGGTCTCTGCTGAATACTGCTAGATAGAATATTTCCGTGGGGTCCTGGCGCCTGCCGGCTTCAGTCCCAATGGTGTAACCCGCTGCAAGAGCTGTTTCTCAAAGTAAGATCCACCTATCTCCCCAATACACATGCGCACCTGAGTTCATACAATTTTTACCCAACGTGCTGTAATCTAATATCAGCAAAATATACGAGACACATGAGACTGTCACTGTGCAGATTAGCAAAAAAAAAAAAAGGACGAAAACATCTACAATGAAAATGTAGTTGTTAATTATGACCAGCCTCTGCTGGTTGGTGCAGGGGGGGGGTGGGGACACTTATGTTTCAGCTGATCTCTGTCCAATGTCTGTGCATGTAAGTGATAAGAAAGAACAGAGTAAAAGCCTTAATTACATATACACACATCTTAAATGCTATTTTTATTGTACTGAACATACCTAGACCATCTAATATGAAAACAATAAATATACAAACAGCACTGCCATTGATCTTTAATCAAATTGACTCAGGTAGGATACAGATATGATTTCAGACATCGAGAACAGTTTCCAAGACTTGTTCTCACTGTCCGAAATTGTATCTGATATCGTATGAATGTATGTATGTATCTATCTGTCTATAGAACAGTTACGTAAGAACTTACCGTAACAGCAGATCTTCGAGGGAATCACTTTAATCAGGTCACACCTATGAAACTTAGCTGTCAGGCACTAGGATCCCACAGAAGCTTTTCTTGTAGCAGTTCAGTAGGGGCGCCATGCCCGTGTCACATGCCGACGCCCCTATCCTACTTAAAACATGGCAGCCTTGCTTCTCCTCAGTTCTTTCCCCTGCTGGAGACCACATGAGCTAGACCTCCTGCTAGGGAACCAAAGAGAGAGAGAGAGAGAGAGAGGAGCCCTGCTATAAGGAGGGTCTGGAGCAAACAGAAAACCCAGCTGGAGACAGACAGCCAGATGGATGGAGGGTGGGACAGCATGACCTGATGAAAGAAATTCCCTCAAAGATCTACTGTTATGGTAAGTTCTTACGTAACTGCTCAACCTTCTTTGGGGATATCTTTTTCATCAGGTCATACCTATGGAACGAGTCCCAAGCAGTTCTGACATCGAGACAGTCTGGGTGGCAGGAGGCCAAAGGCCTAAGAAAGATGGCCCTGAAGCACAGATAGGCAAAAGCCTGCCCTCCTTCTAGAGGCAATGTACAGACTGTAGTGCTTTGTGAAAGTGTGGACAGTACTCCAAGAAACAGTAATACAGATGTCTGCAGTGGACACATTCTTGAAACAGGCACCCAAAGTGGCCATGCCTCTGGTGTAGTGGCCATGAACAGGATTTCTCTCTTGGATTAGACTACAGTAGAAATAAAATATTGTCATACATACATAAAAATGAACGTGTCATAGAACGCCTGCATGATACAAGTTAATGGGTTCAACTATTACCAGAGTAACTGAGTACTCAACACCCTGTCTTCATTACTCAAGATCTTCAAAGCTGAAAACTGTAGTGAAACAACATAGTGTATAGAAAGTGTAAGCCATTTAAAATATCACTAAGCTATGAGAGACTGAGCAATGCATACTATTTAAACCAGCTAAGCATTGTAGTAGATACCTGTATATATTTACACATGGCCATCACCTACATCTTCATTGCTTACATGCATGGCACCATCAAGGGGGTGGTAGGTTACTAAACCCACCCATCTGTTCTCTCAAGTCAGCCCATTTGTTCTTCCCTTGTGCAAGAAGCGGAATTAGGTGTACGGAAGTAGTTGAATTGGAGGGACCTAGAAATCTGGGTAGGTGAGGGACTATCTGCTATGTACATGAAAGAACCTGCATGTCAGTTAACTGCTGATCCCAGAATGCCTGCCAGCTGGAGCCCTCTGCAGTAGATTGTGTAGCATATAGTGTCCTTGGGGCATTCTGCAGTACTGGAATGTCAGGTAGGGGTCCCACAGCTCCTGGCAGTAGTCCATGTTCCTAGCTACCTTGTATTCTTTTGCAAGGTTGCCATTTCCCCAGTTCCATGACCCATTCCACAATGTTAGGGACCAGGGGGTTCTGCCCATGTCACAGGACTCATCTGGCAGTTATCAAGGCTCCCAGGACCCATCTACGCCAAGCCTGCAAGAAGGCACCCCAGTCCATATCTCCTGAGGGTAGGCCCAGTAGTACTAGACTACAAGGCTCCCAGGACCCATCTACACCAAGCCTGCGAGAGGGCACCTCAGTCCATATCTCCCGAGGGTAGGCCCACTAGTACTAGACTATCTGTTAGCATAACTGAGTTACCGAGAATATCCCTGGGGTTTCCCTGGATCTCGTGCCAGAATGATGGAAGGGCAGGACATTCCCATAATATGTGAGTGATGGCTTCCTGCGCTTGTGTGCTCTAACAAGATTTATCAGATGCTACAGGCCCCAGCTGTTACGGTGTGGAGTCCTGGTCATCTGTTTAATACCTGAACTGGGTAAACCTGTTTCTTGTGCCTCAGGTGGCAGCAGTGATACTGCACCACACCTTCACCCACTCCTGAGTACAGATGTTCCTATGAAGTTCTGCACTCCATTTTGTCAAGGGCTTCTGTGTGGTCAAATGTTTTCAGGCACCTTCCTGTGCTCTTTCTCAAAGCACCTTAAGAAAGAGCACAAGGAAGGTGCTTGAAAACGTTCAGTGGTTTGTGGGAGTAGCAACTTCATTTTAACATTAAACTTTGGCATTCTGAATCAGATACCCAAACGCTTTGGGTTTTTATTTCAGTGGTGCCTGAGCTCATCTCCTTCTTTTCCAAAGGTCAAGTCAGGAGTACGTGGTCGTGTGGAGTGGAACAGAAGGAGTAGTCCTGTCCTTTAGGGTGGACCAGGCACCAGATATCTACTAGTCCAAGCTCAGCCACTAGGTCTGCCAGAGCTTGAGAGGCCGTGATCTGGGGCCAGCTGGGGCTTGTTTCTGTCCAGGAAGTCATCCAGGACTGTATTCATGTCACCCTCTATGAACAGTGACCCTGTCCTGTGTGTGAGCTAGTGCCTAAGCGTTGTCCTGAAAGAAGCTAGCATCCGTGGAGTTGGGGTCGTAAATGTTGCATAAGGTCATAAAACCAAAGAAACAGAAAGTGACGGGGAAAGAGACAGAGGGTCCACTGAGTCTGCCCATAAAATACAGTAAAATAAAATACCCGAGACCAGGGACCTAGGTCACCTCCTGCCCATACAACTGTCCAATAACAATGATATACCTGCCTTCCATATATGAGAAGGTCTGTTGTGCTTGAAAGGAAGTGGATTTATGAGCAAGGATAGCTACTGCCCTGTTCCTTGAATTATATAGGCTACCAAAGACTTGGAAGACCCAGCGCATATTGAGGTTCTCCATCTCAATCTTTGAGAGGCTGGTATCCTGTAGGTAAGCTAAACCTGCCCCTTCCCCTCTAAGACGGTCAAGAAGCAGATGCCCCTTGTCCCATGCAGCGCCACTGATTAGGGGTATCGCTGGACATAGATGTGTGCCCAGGGACAGCAGTTTTGGAAAGCACTGAGGGCAGCTCAGCCTACCTTTCCACATTGGGTGGCCTGATTTAAGCATGAAAATGTTCCTGCAGGAGGGGTAGAAGGATGGACTAAGAGTGGGCGATATAACTTTTCACTTGCAGTCACTCGGTATGTCCAAGTTTAAAGCAAAAAAACAGCCATACTTGTAAATGTTCACATGGCCAATCTATCAGATAATGCATGTATAAATAAGAAGCATTAGCAATGTCAGGACAAACATTGCATCATATGAGCACTGGCATTTCTAGCATTTCAGTACATTAGGGGCTTTGTGCACTTTTGAGATCCCCAACCAATCAGGGGTCTGGGTACCACCAGGCCCCAGAAGCTTTGGAGGTTTTGATGCTGTTTTGGGCATCGATAAAGACTCCTGCACTGCTCTGCCTCACAGTCAAGGGGCATCAGATTATTAAGCAGGGCAAGAAGGCTTGAGTATCACAGAAGACAGGGCAGTTTACTGGTTACAGCACAGTCTTGGGGACCAGGAGCTCTATCCCCATGTTCAAATCTTACAGTCTAATGTTACCTCGATCATGTCATTGAACTCTGAACTTTCTATCGCTAGCCTCGTCCAGCTGTATACAGGTAAAGGCAGGACTGCACAGTAAACAAGATGCTGCAGCTCAGCTGGGCTATACTGGGTCAATCAATGCACACTTTAAAAAAAAAGGCATTATTTTCACATCGGTTCATTGCAAACAAAATGTGAGTAAACACTTTTCTGACCTGAAAACAGGGTGCAAAAGATTTAGTGGTCAATGACCACTATGCAAATGATCAGTGTATTGCCAATCATTGCCACCAAAATGCCTGATTATGCTACAACATATTTCGCCTTAGTTACCCCTTACCCACAAAGTTTTGAAAGTGACTGCTGTGGTCCTCGACTTGAAACAAGGATCAGAAACTTTAGTTTCTATTGCTACAGTGAACAATCATTAGCCCAGCAATCCTTAGTTCCACACTTTCTGCACATACCACATGCCACATGGAAAAATGTTATCTTTAAAGTGCCCCGATATGAAGAAAGAGACTGGGCAATTTTCATGGCAGGATGCTAGCAAGGACTGTGGTGGCCAAAAAGATTTCACAGTTGTTTCTGGTGCCTTTAACTGCAGACCGCTGTGATCTGTGGCAAACACTGGAAACGTCAACCATTGTTGAACTTTTTCACTACTTCCCCTGATAAAGGGGGATGCGGTGCCAAAACTGCTCTGAATAAGATTTGGTTATTTTGGAGAGAATCATTCATTAACCATTAAAGTGATCTGGGACCAAAAAAAAAAAAGCATGCAATGACTCAGTATTAATTTGATTCATGGCTTCTATTTGCTCAAATCTTTCAAATTTTGAATTTCAATGAAAGGATGCACCCAGCAGTTTGCTATAAAGCTTATTTAGCAGCCATGACAATAAATGACTATTTCTTATGGGATTATTTCAAGGCAGATACAGTAATTTATAACAAACTATGCCATATAAATTTACAAAGGTTTATAAAGTTCCAATGCACAACTCTAAAGTTAAAAAGTAGCTCTGCGCTTTGACAGACACATGCACTTAACTCTTACTGTGCTGTATGGTAGTAGTACTATCCTGATTCTGCAAAGGTGATGATTTCTACAGTTTGCTCTGACATTTAATTCATTTCAGCCCGACTGTAACTGTTATTCTGGATTTCCACCCGCCATCCTGACCCACCTTTCCCATATGCAATTTCTTAATGGCATTAAAGAGGTCTGCCTCGGTGATGTTTTGTTGGGTCTGATCCTCAGGTACAGCATGTTCAGGATGTGCTTCTTGACTGCCTCCACCATTTCAATCTGTGATGATACCGTACCTCCTACTGCTGGAATCAGGATAGGTACACAATGAGCAGTCGGTGACTTGTGGGCTCGGGCGGGGAACTCCTGACCACAGCAGACAACCAGCAGCAACACACCAGCACATGCTCAAACACTCTCCCTCTCACATTGTGCCAGAAGTGCTGAGGATATGTTGAGGTCCTGCTGTCGGTGCTAAGGAAGGCCTCCCTCGCGCGCTCTGTATGTGTGTGTGTGTGTGTGCGATGCATGTATATACATACATACACACACACACACACACACACACACACACACACACACACACACACACCAGAGTGGTGGTCCGCAGAGAGCTGGCTGGATGAACTGATTGGACTGATGTGAGTGAGTATGAGGAATTAGAGTAGTGAGGAAGGGACACGGTTTTGTTCTGGCTGTTGCTGAGTAAGTGCACTGGGATACAGAGAAACTGATGCTTTTGAACTGACATTGTATCCCTGCAAATGTGTGGGCAGATTATCATTCAGATGGAGACAGTGAGGCATCCGAATGGCTACCAGACACAAAATGCTGCCCCTGCTGTCAACGAGCTGAACAAAGAATGCACCAGAGATACTTGCAGCCCAATGCAGCTGGGCAATGGAGATATCCCGATCTGCATGGTGTAGGCATAAACAAAAAACCAAAAAGACTCTGTTAGAAATCATTCAGGGCTGCAGCTGAAAGATTCAGAGCTGTAGCCCGAATGCCCACCCCTAGATGCACCCCTGTATATCAGCATGAAGTAAAAGAAAAAAGGGACATGGGGTGGAAAGCGGAAAATAAGTAAAAGAATACAAGAACGTGGGTACAAACCACACAAAGCAAAATGGACAGAGCAAACTGTATAGAAGGAGGGGGGTGAAAATAAACATAAGAGGGAAGGAAAGTAAGTTCCGAACAGAGGAAAAGGTCATTTGAATTACACGTCAATGAACTGAAAAATTCAAATCCAGACAATCCTTTCTAATCATGTCGCTACTTTCACCAGGAGCTTTTTTTTTTTTCCCTTTCTCAAAAATGAAACCTCATCTAAGGATTCATTCAAGCTCAGTGCTTGCAGAGCCCCTCAGCAAAAAATCCTAAAGAATTCTCTCTGTAAGATGCATGCCTCAAGGTCCCCCTTTGTGGACCCAGCAAGACCCTCTCTACACCACAGAATATAAATCTGTGTTGTTCAGGGGATTGCACCTCAGACCAATATTTATGTAGTGCATTTTTTCAGTCCCTATTTCTTGTTTCTTTCTGATGTTCTCCCGCACAGATCTTAAAGGCCCTTTTTTCCCCCTTGTGGGGGGCTGTGCCCCTCCCCCCACTTAGGATTCTTACTCTGGGGGGGGGCACTTCGGGGAGGGGACAACGACTTTCGGATATGGCACCCTAATGACAGGGCGCACAATAGCTGACACTCCAAACGTGTGCAGTACACAGCTACAGTACTGACATGTGGTAAATGTACGTGTGTATAACTGCAAACACGTTACTTACAGTAGGCATTAACTTTGAAAATAGTACCATTATTTCTTAGCCACAATACTGTTATAGTGCCAGTTAGTAATTATGCAAATTAAATATTTTTGTGTACAATTACATATCAATTTACAATATTAGACTGCATGTCTACTAACCTGTAAGTTCATGAAAAAATGGAAATACAGACATGGAACACCATCTAAAGAGTTGCCAGTCAGTGCATTTAACTGTATCAGACTGAAGTTGCATTGTATTCATATTTTCGTACCATTCTGATTACCCTTTAACATTTTTCTGTGTGATTACCTTTTAAATAAATGTCAGGTAGACACAGACAGCTGAAACAGGGCACACAATCTGCATTTATATGTAGTTACACTTGTAAGAACAGATTTAATAATGCCAAAAGTAGTTCATAGGTTCATAGGAAGATACAAACTCAGGAGGCAAAAAAATGCCCATAATGAGCTCGCCACCAGCCAGGTGGAGTAATTCTATTATGGGGTATGATGTTTTTGTTATCCATATAGATATCTAACTGTTTTTTAAAAGATTCAATATTAGTACTTCCACTACTTCCCTTGGTAGGGCATTCCACTGTGTTACAACCCTTGTGAAACCATTTCATCCTTTTTGAGTTTTACAGTTTACCCCTCTAAGTTTATAACTATGAGATCTTGTTAGTTTCTCAGAATTATTCTTTATTAAACCTAAAGTTCCAAACAGACTTTGATCATTAATTGCTTTATATATTACGCGTAGATCTCCTCGTATTTGAATGTATTCTAAGGAAAAAAGACCTGCATGTTGTAACCTTGATTTATATTGAAGGGGTCCCAGGTCTCTAATTTTTTTAGTTATTTTCCTTTGTACCCCTTCAACTAATTTGTTTCCTTTTATTGTAGTTGGACCACAAAAAGAAGAACAGTACTCAAGTTTAGTCCTAATCATACTTGTATAGAGTGGTAGTATTACTTTTTGTTCTCTGCTTTTAATGTGTTTAAAAAATACATCCCATAATTTTATGACACTTTTTAACTTTAACCAAGCTGTGATTATCAAATGTAAGATTGTTGTCAACTAAAACCCCTAAATCTTTCTCAGTTGTAGCTACAAGTGGAACATTATTGATTTTATAATTAAAGTTTTGATTGTTGTATCCAAAGTGGATGACCTTACATTTTTGTTCATTAAAACACATCTTATTTTCTAGTGCCCATATGCAAATTTCATTTAGTTCTTCCTGAAAAAGGACTGCATCTTGTGTGTTCTTAATAATACAGCCAAGTTTGCAATCATCTGCGTACTTGGCCATCCAAACCTTATTGGATGGTTGCACTGTTGATATTAATAAATTAAACATTACATGGCCCAAGATAGATCCCTGAGGAACTCCACTACCAACCTTTACCCATGGTGATAAATGTCCTCTAACAGCGACTCTTTGATACCTATTCTGTAGCCAAGATTTTACCCAGTTAATTATGTTGGGATGAAAGCCGAACGTACACATATAATTTATTATAACTTGATGGGAAACTTTATCAAAGGCCTTGAAGTTGAGCAGTACAACATCCACTGGTAACCCTAAGTCAAGAGATGCACTTACATTTTCATAAAAGTTTAACAAGTGTGTCATACATGATTTACCCTCAGTAAATCCGGTTGAGTTAAATCCTGTAAGTTGTTTTTGAAAATATGTGCTTCAATTTTGTTAATAAAGTTCTTTCAAATAGTTTACCAATAATCAAGTAAGACTAATTGGTCTGTAATTGGATACTAGTTGTTTATTTCCAGCTTATGTATGGGAGTGACTATAGCTTTGCTCCATGATTGAATTGTCTTGCCTTGGTTAAGTGATGCATTAAACAAAACAGTCAAGGGTCCACATATAACATTTGCTGTTTCTTTAAAATCTAGGATGTATATTATTGGGTCCAGGAGAGGATTGAATTTTGAGTTGTTGTATTAAAGTTTTAACCTCAGTCTCCTTAATAGGTGGTATATACTCTTTTATTATTTTGTTCCAGAATTATCGGTAGGATATCATCTGAAATAAATATACTAGTAAAATAATTGTTAAATTCAGTTGCCATTTCTGATTCATTAATAATAGGACCTGCTGTTGACAACTATTCCATTGTAGAACTATTTTTTCTAAGAGAACCAATGTAGTTGTAGAAGGATTTGTGGTTATCATTAGTTTTAGATGCTAAGTTTAATTCAAAATTACTTTTGCTTTTCTGATGAGATGTTTTAATTTTTTGTTTTTCTTTATATGTTTTCCAGGTTATTGGGGATGGATTTTACCTATATTTCCTATAATAGGTCTTTTTTTTTGTTGATGGCCTTATTTATGTTCTTATTCCACCATAGAGGAATTCTATTTCCCTTATTATATTTTGGTCTATTGGGTACCCAAGTTTTCAAACAATGATTAATTGTATTCCTTATATCTTCCCATATTTGACTTAAGTCTAAATCTTTAAGATCATTTTCCCCAGTTCCAATTGCTTAAAAATCTTAATATTTTTTCATAATTTGCCTTATTATAATCTTTTATTACTGTCACACCATTATTGATGTAATTACATAAATTTAGATTCACTGATACCATATTATGGTCACTATCCCCTAGTGGTGTTTTAATAGTTGGTATAGTCATTCTATCTTCTACATTAGTTAATATGATGTCAAGTATATTGTCCTGTATAGTTGCTTTAGTCACAATTTGGGTTAGGTTTTGTTGAATGGTAAATTCAATGAAGGCAGTTTCTACAAGTCCATGGCCCTCCAAAATAGTCCAGTTTATTCTGGGGAAATTAAAGTCTCCCATTAAAATGTAATTATGTGCTGTTTCCATATTATTTAAGGTTGACAAAAGTTCTATATCTTCAGCTTGAGATAAACTGGAGGGTCTATAACAAAGGGCCACCACCAGTGTTTCATTCTGTAAATTTAATTGAACCCAAATTACTTCTGTTTTACTTTCTAGTACCTCATTTGGGGTTATACTATGAGCCATATATTTATTTGAGATGTATAGTGCTACACCACCACCTCTGGAGTTACTTCTATTTTGGAAAACTTATTATACCCTGAATTTCTGTGTTCCATTCTTGGTCAGAAAACCATGTTTCTGTGACTCCACATACAGCAGTATTTTCCTTTGTTAGAATGTGTTCCAATTCCTCCATTTTTTTTTATCAGACTACGTGCATTAAATAATAGTATAGTGATAAATCCAAGATCTTTATTCTTTAGTTTTTTTTGGTAATTTGATTTCTTAGAATTTATATTATTGCAATTAGTGCCACTAACTAATTTTTCAGGTGATGTGTCAGTTTCAGGAGCACGTAAAGGCAAATGTCCTCCATAGTACATAGCAGTTACACAACAGATTTGTTGTTACAATTTGCAATAGCTATTGCATGCGTAGTTAGCCTTATACGAACAAATAACACAATGCCAGAAGAGAGAGAGTGGCAGTTGCACAATAGATTTTCTGTTACACTTTGCAACTGCTGTTACATGTGTAGTTACACTTGTCAGAATAAATTAATTTGTGCCGAAAAGGAGACTGTAGTAGTTACACATGTATGCAAGTTGTGTACCTACACCATACCCACATGTGAAACTAGTTAACAACTACATAGTAGTTACATGTAACTACACAGTAACTACAGTGAAGTTACAGCATAGATATACAGTAATTACAGTATAGTTAAGGACACTTAAAGTGATACCTATATGAATCATTAATATAAGAAGCCACATATTGCAAGGTGGTTCTGTTAAAGAACCAATTCCCACCACAATGGGTCAAGATGAGATTACCCAGCCATTTGTGGATCTTGAGCAAAGACACACATGGTGCAGGACCTTATTGGGAGAAGCAGTCAAGAATCAAAGATGTGTTGTGAAATGGTACCATAACTGAGAACTTTGTTTTAAATGCTGGCAATCTCCCTCATAAACACTGGAACTGGGCCTGATTGTAGTTTGACATAAAATTCCTCTTTCTCTGGTTGTCTCTTCACTTCCTTGTGTAATCACATGAATTCAATCCTCACTGTCATCAGGGTGCCAGCATTACAGCGCCCGGTCATTATGGCACCAATTGTCAGAGTCACCTCCCCCTCGTTGAGGTCCGCCCTCCCTCCTGGAGTTAGTATATTTAGAAAGGGGGTTCATGGGGGTACAGGACAATCTGCCTCCCACAAAGAGAGGACACGGTGACTTTCCGACCTGGTGCCATAATGACCAGACCCACTACCACCGGTGCCCTGAGGTGGTGGAACCGAATCCAGTACCACCACACAGTCTCTTCTATCTGCCAGTTTTATAGTAACTGACTGGTTGTTCTCAAGTTCTTTTAATGCCATTGATTCTGCCGCTGTGAAGTTGATACATGTTTCAGGCCTCTCCTCTTCTAGCAATTTTTCAAAGTCCACCAAGCAACCTTTTTTAAAAACTGTGATGGCAGGTGCACTTTGAGGGATTAAATGTTGAGAAGGATTTAAATACAGGGTGCCTTCCATCATGTTGCTGAACTTGCTGTGATGATTGTTGTGAATCATTCAAGGTGTCCTGAGTGGACACTTGCGACTTGCGATGACCAAACAGTGTAGTTCATGATAAATGATAGAAATCAGAGCGCATACACAAAAGCAAGAGTACTGGACTTTAGGAGGGCTGACTCTGGAGAATGAAAGAGTGCCTCAGAAAAGCACTAAGAAACAGGCAAGAAGGAGGGTGGAGTAACAATGGGGAGTAATCAAACAGCCATCACAGAGGCTACAAGCCTTTGTGTGAAGCAATCAACAAAACACAACGAAGGAAAACATGCTATGGTTCTCAAAGAGGTAGGCAAGGTTAAGAAGAAAACGATAGCATTCAGGAAATCTAAGGAACACAGAAGGAGCAGGACAGATAACTTTATCAGTTAAAGCAGAAAGAGGCAGGAAAGGCAGTCAGAATAGCAAAGGCCCAAACCGAGGAAAGGATAGCCAACTCTGTTAAGAAGGGAAAGATCTTTTATAGGTAAATTAGAGAGCTAAGAAAGACCAAGGGAGGGATACTGAGGCTTAATAAAGGGGACGGAATGTGGGCAGAGGGTGACAGTGAAAAGCAGGGATACTGGAACAAATATTTCTACTCAGTATTCACAAAGGAAGAGGAGGAGGTACCTAAACCAAACAAGAGAAACACTCTGGATACGGGTTGATACCAGTCCATTCACAGAAGAAAGGGTTCTGAAAGAACTAGTAAACTTGAAGGTGACAAAGCAATGGGGCTTGACGGGATTCACCCAAAATTCTAAAAGAACTAAGGGTAGAACTGTGACACCACTGACTAATCTCTTTAACAAATCATGGGAGAATGGGTGGTACCTGAGGACTGGAGGAGGCGATGTGATTCCTCTTCACAAAGTGGGAACAGGGCAGAGGCAGGAAACTACAGACCAGTTAGTTTGACCCTCAGTGATAGGGAAAATGATGGTATCACTCTGAAGGAAAGAACTGTTGAGTACCTAGAAGCCAGTGGGGCACAGGACCAAAGGCAGCATGAATTCACAGCAGGAAGGTCGTGGTCAGACTTAATCTAATAGAGTTCTTTTGACTGGGTGACCAAAGTAGTAGACCAGGGAGGGGCTGTGGATATGGCCACCCAGATTTTAAAGGTGATTTGATACAGTCCCACACCAAAGATTAATCTACAAGTTAGCTAACCTTGGAGTAGGTGCCAAAGTGGTAGCCTGTATAAAAATTGGCTGGACAACAGGACGCAAAGGGTAGTAGTAAACGGAGTCCACAGTGAAGAAAGGAGGGTTACTAGCGGGGTACCGCAGGGTTCAGTACAGGGACCAGTCCTTTTAATGTCTTTATAAGTGACATTGCAGAGGAACTGGAAAGAAAAATATGTCTCTTTGCAGATAACACAAAGATCTGCAACAGGACTGATACACAAGATGGAGTAAAGGATGAGAAAGAACTTGGCAAGGTTGGAGGAATGGTCAGATGTATGGCAGCTTAGATTCAATGCAAAGAAGTGCAAGGTAATGCACCTGGGAAACAAAAACCAGGGAAGAGTACACATGGGGGATGAGATACTGACAACAACAAAATGGAAAGGGACCTGGGGTAATTATATCAGATGACCTAAAGGTGGCAAGCAATGTGATAAGACAGTAGGAAGGAAGGCTGGGGGATACTGGGATGCATAGAGAGAGGCATCAACAGTAAAAACAGGAAGCTGTTATCCCTCTGTAAAGACAGTTGGTGAGACCCCATCTGAGTACTGTGTAGTTCTGGAGACCCCATCTCCCAAAAGACATAGACAGAGTGGAGGCTGTCCAGAGGAGGGAATTCAAAATGGTGCAGGGTCTGCACCAGAAGACATATGAAGACAGACTAAAGGAGCTTAATATGTATATCCTTGAGGAAAGAAGGGGAGGGGAACATATAAGAAACTTTCAAGTATCTCAAGGGAATCAACAAAGTCCAAGAGGGTAGTATCTTTCAAAATAAGAGATGTGCAAGAACAAGGCGGCACAATTTGAAGATAGAGGGGGGACAGCTCAGAGGTAATGTGAGGAAGTATTTTTTCACAGAGAAGGTTGTGGATGCATTGAACAGTCTTCCAGAGGAGGTTGTGGAGTCAAGAACAGTGAGGGAATTCAAGAATGCATGGGACAGACATAAAGCAGTCCTAGTGGGGGGCAGGAGGAAGTAGGTTGTTGGTTAACTAGAATCTGCAGCTTATCCATCAGGTAGGAAAATGGGCAGACTAGGTGGGCCAAGCAGTCCTTATCTGCCGTCAAATTCTATGTTACTATGTATTGCACCCTTGCACATCTTTTGCTTATTAAATAATGCCTTAATGTTCAATTTCCTTGCTAACTTTTTAAGGTCTTGATAGAGATCACATTTTTGGAATCAACAGTAGGTGTAAAACGTAGGCCTTTGCTAAGGGCTGATATTTGTGAGGATGTTAATGGGGTTGTGAGGATTACACTTACTTCCTGTTGGTTTTCTAGTACTACTGCTTCTTGTATCCTGTGTTGCTTCCCGTTGGGCCTGGGTGCTTTTCTCCCTCTGTTCCCCCTCTTCGGTGATCCTTTCCTGATTACAGCTCTGATTCTCTAGTCAAAGTGTTGGAACCGGTGTTGGGATTTTTCAAATCAGGTTTCAATGTGTCGACCACGGCTCCTACTATGGTCCCTGCTCTGAGATCTCTTCCAGGAAAACACCTGGGGCTCAATTTTCATAGCCCCGAGAATGGCACACGGTGCTTGTGTCTAAAAGATCTGATGTAAAGGTCTCCCTATGCCACACTGTGCATCAGTCCTGATTTTTAAGTGGTGCCCGTGCTGACAGGAGGGCAGCCTGCACCATATGGGTTTGCACCACATGCAGGACTGCGCCATGGTACAAAAGGCTTGCAGCAGAACCTGCTGCACCATCCCTTAAGTGGGAGTTTGTAGGCCTGCAGGTCCTAGCTATGGTTAGCCCAGCCAGAGCTGGTCTAATGGCCCATGTGCCACCATGGTCCATAGACGGGACGGTCAGAGAGACCCCGCAGCATGGGACGGCCACCTGTTGCAGACTAGGGCAACCAGAGGAAGTACTGGGCATCCCAGGATAGGTAATATGCCCCCAGGAAGCCCTGCCACCACCAGGAATGGCCACAGTCAGCAAACTGCAATGACACACACCATGTACAGGAAGCAGGAGGGGGTTAGCAGATGTTGCCAATGTTCATGTCCATGCCACTCACTTGTTCAATAACTAGCACAGCAGTGTACATGGCCCCTTGTGACCACACTGCATGTCAACCACCTGGAGTACAAGTGACTACAGCAGCCAGTTTGGTGCCGTCTACTCACATGCTCCTGTGTCAGCAACTCCATCGATCTATCCTGTACTGAAGTCGGGAGACTGTGGTTGACACTGCATCAGGTAGTGTTGGGATGCCGCAAATGTTACACTGCCAAGTGCTGACAGTTTGCTCTCCACTGGTCTTGAGTGTTACCCTTCTTGTGGCTTTCACATCCTGGATACCTCAGTACTACATGTACAACACACACTGGTATGCGGTGTGGTAAGGATGCTTTGTGTACTGTGAACTGAAACTGTATATCCGTACTGCACACATTACTCTTGTTCACGGGACAGTACATGCTATGTGCAGGGAGGCATGGGCCTGGTTGAGTACTGGTGGCATATTGGTGGAGCTTTGCATCTCTGCTGGTATCAGTGGTGGTGCTCTGTGTTTCAGTTTTTTGTGCCAGTCAGCTGTCTTGATACAGGCTTCATGGCCCCACAGCTTCATTATTCTGTACCTACTGCATGGCATCACACCTCACTCAAATGTCTCTGTCACGAGTAGGCAGCTGGATTTTCACCGCCAGGGTTTCTGCAAGCCTCTGTCAATCCCTCCAATGTGTATTTATTTGACGACAAGAATGCTTGTGGCAACTTTGGGGACTTTGGCTCTGGGACCCTCAGGTACCAAAATTCAGCACCATGTCCATGGCAGTGATGCAAGCAGGTGTTTGGCGCTCCTTGCATCGCTCTACTGGGCCACTGAAAAGTGAGCCCCTGATCTTTTAAGTGGCACTGATGATCTCAATTCAAATTTCTTTAATTTGATGGCATGGATTTTCTCATCTTGTCTCACTGCTGGATTCTTTAGCTCTGTCAAATTTAGGAAAATATGTATGTGTTTTAAAAGTAGAAAGTGCAGCTTCCTTTTCCTCTAACTCCACCTTAAAGACTTCTTGTAGTTTTTTTTATAGTTGTTTATAATACACTGCAAAAACAATAATGATGCTTTTTTTTGGGCATCCTTCCAGCTTAACATGAAAGCCTCGCGATCTTGGCCATACGCGGGGCACTTCAATAAGTGGAACCCAAATGGCATAAGCCTCAAAGGATATCCTCTTCTAGAATTTCTTGAATCTTTGACTGTAATTTTTTGGAAGTTGTTCAAAAGCCCGTCTTGTATCCAGTGAACCTGCAGTGTTACTCTCATTCTGTGGGACTTGCTGGTTTATGTTTTCTAAGTTCTCACTAAAGAGGAAGTGTTTAGTAATGGTGTATATATTAAAGAATGAACATTTGGGGCCTTTAGATGCCTCTGCAATCATTTTTTTTAATTTTTTCTATTTTTGTGCCCCCTCTGACAGCCCCAATCCAATCTGCTCCTCCAGCCCCTTCCCCTGGAATAACTGGGGCTTACCTTATGCCCAGCCTGGGAGCGGTGCCTGCGGGGAGTCGATCCTCATCCTGACGCCGGTGATTTTCCTCCATTTTTCACCAGAGGACCCCAGGAGAAGGACACATGCACCTTACAGCCCCAGTAATGACCCCCTTCTGCCCACCCCTACTGGCCTAGTGCCTGGCACCCTCAAGGCCGGCGCTGCCCCCCAGCCTCCACCAGGGGAAAACCATTAGCCGAGGGATACTGCTTAACCTCCACTGGAGAGGAGAGTTGCCTGTCGGCAGCACCATCCAGCTCCACCCACCCCACCCCGTGCTGACCTCTGACAACCTGGGTTCGTTCCCAAACCCAGGTTGCCAACGTGCCGCGAGGTGTGGCTTCCAGCGCCTCAACCCTCTGCGCCACCAGGCCGGCACTCTGTAATAATTTTGTTTGCTTTTATTTGTTTCTTTAATTACCTTTTTGTCATTTTTTTCTATTTTGCCAACTACTAGCGAAAAAAGAATCCAATGGAATCCATGTACGAAGATGTCAGAAAAGTTTTACTGGCAAGGCTGGCAGTGCGTTTCAGTAGGAAACTGCAAACCTGCTTTCAGATTTGTAAAGAGAAATAAAATAACACCTTCCAACACCACAATATTATATATGTAATAGTAATGTGTGATTTTTGATAACTTCTGATTTTTTTTTTTTTATAATTTAGCAAATTACATTTTCTTCATAACCAGATTCCTCTTAGGGAGACCAAAAAGAGAAGCCGATTACTGTTTTAAAAATTGTGAAATCATTCAGATATACCATAATAGTGCAAATGTACAAAAGGCAAAATTTGACAATGAAAGAAGTATCACTTTCTTTTGAAAAAGACAGAAACATATATTTAGTTTCTCATTGTGTTCCTAAGTAGTTGGTAGTTTCTGACATCGCAATGCAGGAATTCTACTGAATTCTTTTTTACTAGCTGTGCGAAAAGCAAAGGTGAAAACCCACTTTTTTACTGCACAAATATTTTATTATTATAAAAGTAGAAAGTAATTACAAACATGATCAAAATACAATAAATAAAATAGTTGTATGGTTATTAGAAGAAAACACCTGCTCTTTAAAAAATAAGTTATCATCTTGTTAGTAAAAATTGCATCCAAAGAAGAGCCCTTTGTGTCCCCTAGATAGGCATCCTCTAAGCCAGAGGACATAGCCGCTCTAGTGCATTTACCGCAATTTTAAAAGAGATGGGCAAGAGAGACTGATTTGTAGTGAGCGTTACTTAAACCATGTCTAAGAGCAAACAACAAAAAGTTGCACCACTGCCAATGAGTTCAGTTTAGCAACCAATACCAGAAAACAACTGGCCCAGTGGCACTGAGGGTTGAAGTGCTGGACACCACAACTTGCGTCTTGCCGGTGACCCGGGTTCGAAATGGACCTGGGCCGTCGGGGATTGGCAGGGAAGGGAGAGGATCGAACATCTGGAGGATTGCTCTCCTCTCCCAGGATGGGTTGTTTGGGGCTCCCGGCGCAGTTGCGGCCTCTGGTGGAGACCAGGGGCAGGCACAGACGTCGGGACACAGAAAGGAGGCGGGACATCAGCAGGATCCAGTGGCACTAACCACGCAGGACACCATTGCACACCACATCCCGAGGGGGAAAGAACCTGCAAGAAAAAACCCTACCTCGGCGGTAGGCGATGGTGGGGAACAGTGACGGGGACCCATGCCCAGTGCCGGGCCTTAACGAACCGTGCTCCCGATCAACCTCCTCCTCTCCAGTCGCTCCACAGGATTATAGATAGGGCACCAGAGAAGTTAGCGGCCCCACCTCGGGGGGCTCAGAGTTGGGGGTTGTGTGGCCGAATGAGGTTGGGGGGTGAAGGCCCGAACCGGAGAGTGCAAGTGTCGGGGGCTCCAGGCGGGCAGCAGAGCACCAGCCAAGAATCCCCACTGGAGAGAATCTGCTAAAGGCAGGTGAAGAAACAAAGTCTACAAAATAAAAATTAAAAAATTCCAGAAAACAAAAATGGCACTGAGAGTCAGTAATGAAGTTGCTAAGTGCAATAATTTAATGTGAAAACATAAATATCAGCAATGAACACAGTGCAGTTTACAGCTTATCCAAAATTCCCAAGCAGGATGCCACTATTCTGAACTTCCTTTCCCTTCCCTGTCCTTTCCTCCTAGGTTTCTTTTCACCCCCCCCGTCCTCTATAGTTTTCTCTAATACGATGCCTGTCTTGACACTGCTAATGCTTACGTTTACATGCATTTCCTCACACACTGCCCATATGAATAGTTACAAGTATGGCTGATTTTGCTTTAAACTTGAACATACTGAGTGACTGCAAGTGAAGAGTTATACAAGGCTTTGCCAGACTGATAAAAAAGTGCAGTCCAGTATCTCATGAAGGACTTTTAACCAGCAGCGGTTATGAATCAGATCTACTCCTTGTTTATTGGACTTCTTAGAACTATACCATATTGCCTGCATAATTAGAGCGAACTCTGCTTACTGACACACTGGTCACAGTGATTTACCAAACTGATATGCTCAATGAACTATGCATATTGCATTTAAGATTAATATATAATAAGCCCATCTGTAGTTTTAAAACTGTGGTTCGAACTGAATTTTCATTTTAAATGTTTGCCTGTTTCTAATTCGTAATTATTACTGTCACTTTAAGATTTTACTATGCAAGTATGAACTGTACAAAAGACCAGCCTCCCTGAGGAAGTACACATGCGCGAAACCAGTCGGGGCAGCTGGCGTACTGGTGCCCTGCTTAGGCATTCTGGGTAAGTTGTTCATTGCTAATATTTAACATTTCCACATTAAATTATTGCACTTAGCAACTCTGGTACTGACTCACGGTGCCATTTTTCATGATTTCTGGTATCAGCTACAAAATTGAGCACGTCTGGCAGTGAAGTGGCTTTTGGTTTTTTGCTCTTCAAAATATGTTCACCTATTCAATATTTTTAGTGGCCATCATCTTCTAGGGCTCAAAAATCACTTCATGGGCAGTACTCAGGTAGTAATTATCAAAATATGGCAGCAAAACCAATTGTTTTTCTAGCCGTTGGTCATCTGGCTAACTGATCTATCTCACCCTAGTAACAAGGGTGGGGGGGGTTATAGTTGCTATTTACTCATTTTAACATACTGACCCTGTATGAGGTAGTATGCGACTGATCTATGACCTTGTACCTGCAGACTGTCCTTGGGTCATGAAGGAAGGGGATGTGGTAGGGTGGGTGGGAGTTAGACATAAAAATCCTAATGGGACATTTCCAAACTTTGTATAAGCATTGTGTTTGTAACCCTAACAGTTCATTCCCAACTTTTGTGCAGTTTCCAAATTAGCATTAATGTAGTTTTTTTTTGTATTTTTTTTTTGCTATAGATTTCCTTACTTTCTAAGAACGTTCTGTAGTAACTTCATTTATTCAGCCCTTCAAAACCTTGTGAAAAGTCAGGATGACTTCTGCAGAGGGGTACACAGCAGTCCTTCAATGGACTATTATGTGCTATAATCCCCTGTTCCCACAGGATATGGGACCATTTGGGCCTTTGAACTAAAAACCAAGTGCCCCAACACATTTTCTTGCCACACCACCTGCCAAAATCCTACATCCTCCACCCCTGCACAATACACTCAAGCCTGTTCATCCCCGGCTAAGAGCAAAACCGCCAACCCAACGCATCCATCAGCCGGCACCTCCCTCCTTCCTGCCTCCTTATCATAGAATAACAGCTCTAGTCATTGACTGATACGTGCTGTCAGAAGCCTTCATTTGTACCCCCCATCTCTCCCTCCACTGTAGCATCTCTTACAAATAATCTTCAAAGTGCATGCAAACTAGGAAAACCACCCTACTGCAAATCTTACAAATATTTACATTCTGAGTATAGTTTCTAAAATTACTAACACTTTTCAAAGTACACGTGAAGCAGGAATACCATCCTACTGCAAATCTTAAAAATATTCATATCCTGAGTGCACAAAATATTCATATTTTGGGTAAATAAAAAAAAACAGTTAATTACTTTCTAAACATTTTTATTTTTCATTAATTATAACTAATTACAAAACACAGAATTTGGCAGTAGATAAGGACCACTTGGCCCATCTAGTCTGCCCATTTTCCCTGCCTACTGCACACAGTACCTGATCTCCAGCTGCTCCCCCTTCCTAAAACTATTCCCCTGTGTCTACCCCATGCATGCTTGAAGCTCACCACCATTTCTGCACCCACTGCCTCTGCTGGAAACATGTTCCAGGCATCCACCACTCTTTCACAGAGAAGTAGCAGAGTAGCACAAATGATTCGGGGCCAGCAGGGCAGATCTTGTAAGAAGAGCCTCAAGGTACTTACCATGTACTTGCTGGAAACCAACAGAGGGGAAATATGATAAAGACATTCAAGTTATAAGGAATTAACAAAGTGAACTGTGGGGAACTATTTAGGTTGAACACTAACTCATGGTCCACGACACCATGAGTAGAAAATAACAGGAGGGAAGTTCAGGAGGACGTGAGGAAGTATTACTTTACGGAAAAGATGGTGGAACCATGGAAGAGTCTGTCAGTCAGAGTGGTGGGTGCGAAAACAGTTAGGGGTTTCAAGCAGAGCTGGTATACAATGAAGGGGAGTGTGGTTGCTTGGGGCAACAGAATCAAGGAGAAGAAGTTGGGGGGGAGGACAGGGAGGGTTAGTACCCTGGAGGAACAGTAGGTTCCAGGGCATATAGGGAACCTGGGCAGACTGGATGTACCACCAGTCTTTTTCTGCTGTTACTGTCTATGTTTCTGTTTCTCCTCTCCACCAGGGTGTAGATGTTGAGATTGCTCAGTCTCTCCTCTTAGGGCTTCTGATGCAGCCCCTGAACCATTTTAGCTGCCCTCCTCTGAACAGCCTCTACCCTGCCCAAGTCCCTCCTGAGATATGGTCTCCAGAAATGGACACAGTACTCCTGGTGGTGCCTTACCAATGATCTATACAATGATAACACCACCTCCCTCCTTCTGCTGGTGATTCCCCTCCATATGCACCCCAGCATCCCACCGCCTCTACCTACTGCCTTGTTGCACTACCTCGTTGCTTCAAGGTCATCCAATATGATTACTCCAAGGTCCCTTTCCTGTTTTGTGACTGTCAACATCTCTTCCCCATTTTATACTCCGCCTCTGGTTTTCTGTTCCCTAGGTGCATGATTCTGCATTTTTTTGCACTAATTCCCAGCTGTCATATCTTAGACCACTCCTCAAGTTTTCTCATGTCTCCGCTCATTCCTTCCACCCTCTCAAGAGTGTCCATTCTATTGCAGATTTTGGCATCATATGCAAGGAGGAATACCTTTCCTTCCAGCTCTTCTGCAATGTCACTTTTAAAGACACCAACTTGGACTGATCCCAGTACTGTGCCCTGAGGTACCCCATTGGCAACCCTAACCTCACCCGAGTGAGTACCATTTATTACTACCCTCTGTTACTAATCTCTCAACCAATTTCGTACCCAGTTTTATCACCCTATGACCCACCCACAACCTGTCCAGTTTATTTATAAGCCTCCTACATTACGTGGTACAGTGTCAAAGGTCATGCTAAAGTCTAAACAGGCCACGTCCACCATCCCACCCTGATCTATCTCCCTAATCACCCAGTCGAAGAAACAGATCAGGTTCATCTGATATGCCACCCCCCCCACCACCCCTGTGAATCCGTGCTGCCTTAGGTCTTGCAACCCCCTGGATTCAACATACACCACAAACTTTTCCCCTTAAAGGTGTCTCCATGAACTTCCTCGCCTATAGCTACCAGCCTCCTCCTTACTGCTGCTTTTATGAAGCAGGACAACATCTGCCCTCCTCCTGTCTTCAGGAACCATTACTGTTTCCAGCGAGTTGTTGAACAAGCCCGTCAGAGGTGCAGCTAGTACCTCCCTGAACTCCTTCAACACCCTTGGGTGTATTCCACGTGGCCCATAGTTTTGTCCACTTTCAGATTTGCAAGTCCCTTCATGCCTTTCCCCTCTGTAAATGGACTTGTGTCTACCTCCCTCCCCATAGTGTTCCTGCTGCTTTTATGTGGTCCACCCCTTCCCCTTCCACTATGAAGACTGAACAGAAGTATTTATTCAGGATATCTGCTTTTCCTAATCCTCTTAGCCTCACAATCCTGCCCATTGTCCTCTTCTTTTCACTAATGTACCTAAAAAAAGGTCTTGTCAGGCTGGACTGGTGGCGCTGAGGGTTGAGGCACTGGATGCCACACCTCACGCCACACTGGCGACCAGAGTTTGGAAGCGAGCTTGGGACACCAGGGGTTGGCAGGGAGGAAAAGCTAGGAGATGACTGTAACAGCCGCTGGGCTGCTCTCATTTCCCGAATTGGGGAATGTACATTTCCTCGCTCTTGGCTGACAACTGGTGGAGACAGCGTGTCAGAGCAGAGTCAGGGGCTGACGTAACCTACAGGAGGATGGAAAGAGCACTCGGCTTCAGGGAGTGTGTGTGTGCACACACTTGCCATGCACGCCATTTTTCCGGGAGGTCAGAGAGAAAAGAAAAAATTACTCACCATAGTAATCTTGTTTCTTCCAAGGGAATCTTACTGTATTCTGACTTATGCAGTATGGTTTCACCAGAGAACTGCCCCGGAGCCGAAATGGTTAATAGAACCTATGCAAATGATGGAATGCTAGACTCGAGCTTGGTTTTCAAACCGCTGTCCCTTGTAAACAGTTCTAAACCATCAGATTCCTCTGAAGCATGCACACAAACTTATCTAACTAAGCACTACTACTATTAACAACTAATCCCCTATTTTAATAAACATTTTTAGTCCCCTTAAAGGTTTGAACTGGCACCACTAAAACTTAAGTCACATATGCCCAAGAGAAAACATACCCACAGGTTTGCAACACACTAGTACAGCTGGAGTGCAGTGACCCTAGGTTCATAGAAGGGAAGGAAGGGGGGTGCATAGAATACAGTAAGATTCCTTTGGAAGAAACAAGATTGCTATGATGAATAATTTTTTCTTCAAACCCCAGAAAATCTTACTGTATTCTGACTTATGCAGACTACCCAAGCAGTACCTTCAGACATGGGCTAGAACCTACCTAGGAAACAAGATCTGCAGGACTGCTGTGCCACACCTGGCATTCCCTCTGGCCTGAACATCCAAACAATAATGCTTGGTGAAGGCATGGACTGTTTTCCAAGTAGCTACTTTGCATATATTAGTTAGGGGGATATCCCCAGCAGCTGCTAAAGATGCTGCTGTGCCTCTAGTGGAATGGGCCTTGAGGCCTGCACGTGGTTGCTTGCCCACTTTGATGTAGCAGAACTGAATACAGGCTACCATCCATCTTGAAATAGATCTCTTTGTGGCTGGTTTCCCTTTCCCCACCTCTCCATAGGTGAGGAAGAGCTGATGTTGACCCTGTCTATGAGTCTTTGTGTGGTCAAGAGAATAGCTAATTGCCTTTTTACATCTAGGCTATGCAATCTGCGTTCACCTGAAGTAGAGTGATCAGCGAAGAAGACAGGTAGTGTGATGGACTGGTTACGGTGGAACTCTGATACCACCATAGGTAGGAATTTTCTATTAGTCCTCAGGACAACTTTGTCTCTATGGATGGCAATGTAACCAGGCTCGGTAGACAAGGTCTGAAACTCACTGATCCATCTGGTAGAAGTCATGGCAACTAGGAATACTGTCTTCCAAGTTGCATACTTGAGGTCTGCCGAAGGCATGGGTTCGAAGGGAGGCTGCATGAGCTGGCAATGCAAATATTGACGTCCCACACAGGAGTTGGTTCCCTATGTGGAGGATGCAAATGCAGCAATCCCTTAAAAAATTTCTTAAATACTGGGTCAGAGGCTAGGGAAAACCTCTTACCTGCAGACAAATAAGCTGAGACAGCTGCCAAGTGCACTCTCAAATTAGAGACCCTTAAGCCAGAAGAATGTAGATGTGCTAAATAATCCAGCACTATAGACAACTGGCTTGGTTGTGATACAGACCCTTGCCTTGTCATCAAATGGAAAACCTTTTCCATTTGGAAGAACAAGTCTTTCTAGTGGAAGGCTTTCTGGAAACCCAGAGTATGTCCATGACCCCTTCTGACAAATGCAAATCTGCATACTCTAAGTCTTCAAGAGCCAAGCCTTGAGCCTGAGCGATTGCAGGCTGAGGTACATGATCCTGCCCGGAGAGGATGACAGCAGATTGTGTCTCTTGGGAAGGCTGATTGGTTTGACTACTGACATTGATAATACCATGGGGTACCAGGGCTGCCTGGCCCAATCTGGTGCAATGAGAATCATTGTTGCTGGCTAGGCTCTGAGTTTGTTCAAGACCCTTAGTAATAAGGGAAAAGGAGGGAATGCGTACAGAAACCTCCCTGTCCATTCCATTAAAAGTGCATCCAGGGAAACTGTGCCCTTGATGGGGGGTCTGCAGCAGAACTGTGGTAACTGATGATTGCTCACAGCTGCGAACAAATCCACTTCTGGGGTGCTCCATCTCCTAAAGATGGTCCCTAGGACCTGCCTGTTCAGTGACCACTCATGGTGGTTCTAGTTTATTCTGCTGAGAGCATCCACCAGGACATTGTCCTTCCCTGGAAGATGAACAACTGAGATGGAGACTTCCAGGGAATATGCCAAAGTCCAGATTTTCATAGCCTCTGTGAATAGGGGAGTTGACCTTGTGCCCCTTGCTTGTTTATGTAATACATGGTGGTTGTGTTGTCTGTTCTGACCTGAACCACCTTGCCTTTTACTTGATTTGCGAATGATTGGCGACCCAGAAGAACAGCCTTGAGTTCCAATAAATTGATGTGCAGAAGTGATTCCTACTTTGTCCATGTGCTGTGTGATCCCCCAGATGTGCCCCCCACCCTAGGAGGGATGCATCTGTGGTCAATACCAGTGAAGGGGCTCACTAGCTTTGACAGGGAATCTTGTTTTTGTAGCCAGTGAGCTCTCAGGTGGAACTGAATGTCCCTCACTTGGAACCTGGCTCCTAACACTGTTGCTGTGGATGTTGCCATGTGGCCTAGCAGTTGCAGAAAATGCCCTGCTGGCCTTGAGACGTGCAGCTTGAAGGAGTTTATTACCTGAATGAGGTTATCCACTCTATCTTGAGGGAGGAAAGCCCTTCCCTTGAGTGTATCCAACTCTGCTCCTGAGTTTGAGCAGCTGAACTGGTTCCAGCACAGAATATTTTTAGATTCACCAGAAACCCCAATGAATGCAGGGTATCCTGTGGGAGTGCCAGTGCCTCTTTCACCTGCTGATGTGATTGACCCACTATCAGCCAGTTGTCCAGGTAATGAAATACTGCTATTCCTTGCCTCCTTAGGTGTGCCACGACCACAGCTAGGCATTTTGTGAACACCCTTGGAGCAGAAGTTTGGCTGAAGGGCATTTCCTTGATTTGGTAATGGCCTGACAGCAGTCTGAACCTGAGGTACTTTCTGTGTGACCGCCTTATAGGGATGTGAAAGTAGGCATTATTTAGGTCTAGGGATGCCAGCCAGTCTCCCTGCTTTAGGATTGGTAGAATGGTAGTCAGAGTCACCATCTTGAATTTTGGTTTTGATAAATGTTTGCTTAGGTGTCTGAGATCCAAACTGGGTCACCACTTTCCTGTTTTCTTTATTGTGAGGAAGTATCTTGAGCAGAGACAGCGCTAGATAGGGCAAAAAGGGAAAAAGTTGCAGCTTGCCCAGAAATGACCCACTTTCCACAGGACAGCGGGTCCAAAGTGGTGCACCTGTCTCTAACAATAGCTTATAGATGGAAAACTAAACAACAGAAAAGTATTTTCACGCAACAAATTTAAGCTTCTGTACTAATGAAATTTCTAC
This sequence comes from Neoceratodus forsteri, assembly GCA_016271365.2. Lineage (NCBI taxonomy): Eukaryota > Metazoa > Chordata > Ceratodontiformes > Ceratodontidae > Neoceratodus > Neoceratodus forsteri. The sequence goes on along the minus strand of CM028135.1, from coordinate 456,036,782 downwards.
TTACGATTAGGTTTGGACCCAGTTGTTTCTCATTTTGACCCACATTTTTTACACCTATGGGTCTAATTTGACCCATGTTTTAAAACCCCTAGCGCTGTCACTGATCTTGAGTATAGGCCTTTTCTCCTCTGGTCTGTAGGGACTGGCTCTATTGCCTCCTGCAACAGGAAACTTGAAACTTCCTCTTCCAGCAAGACTGTTTCTGATGGGAAGGATGGTTTGAAGGCCCCTGACCTCAGCCTTGGCATGAGCTTGATGCTGAGTACAAGATCCTGGCCCACAACCTCCAGGACCCACTTGTCTGTGGTGATATTTTCCCACTCCTGGAGGTAGTGGGCCAGCCTGCCCCCTACTGGTACTGGGGAGGCAACCTGAGCAGGAATCTCAAGGTGTCTGCTTAGTCTGTGCTGCTGGCTGGACACTGGGGCTAGTACGGCCCCTGCCCCTTCTGCCCCTGCCTCTAAAGTATTCCCTCTGCTGCTGGAACTGGGGGAAAGCTTGAGGCTGGAAGAAAGGCCTATAATGAGCTCTGCCCCCGCCACCTCTGGTCTGGTGCTTCTGGGGGAGTAGATGCTCTTTCTTCAGCTGCAGCACTCTTGTAGGCTGACTTATATTCATCCATTTTCTTCATGTATGCCTCTGTTTGTTCACCAACAGAGACAGAAGGTCACAAGGGAAGTCCATACCTTTTGTTTGTGTATCCTGGGTCAGGTTGGTAGTTCTGAGCCAGGCAAACGTCCTTAGGGACACTGATGCTGCCATCTGTCTAGATGCAGTATCATTTGACTCCACTGTCATTCTGAACTGCATTTTTGCAGCCTCAATCCCACTCTTTGCAGCTTCCTCTAGGTCAGCTGCCATGGGAGATGGAACTGATTTAGTTATTTCCATCATTGTGGACCAAAGGTTCTTCTGATACCTGGCCACATATGACATATAGGTAGCCTGCCTAATAGCCAGGGAAGATGACTGGTACACTTTTTTTGCAATGGAATCCACCTTCCTGGAATCTTTGTCCGGAGGGTGAGAGGCCATGGGGATGCCAGCTTTGTCACAAGCTGCAGCCTGCACTACCCCCTCATGACTAGGGTGCCCAAAAAGGAACTCAGCACCACTTTTGGCAACTCAGTATTTCTTGTCCGCCTTCCTTTCTGTAGGGGGCACAGAAGTGGGTGTCTGCAAGACTTTAAGTGTCTGTTTCTAAAGGGATTTATGGAGTAGCAGCAATAACCTCTTTGATGCTGGTACATCCATCATTTCCATGTAATCCTCTTCCTCTTCATCCTCTGTGGATTCCTGGGTAGGGAGGTCGACAGTCTGAGCTATTTGTTTCATAAAAGAAAAATATGAAATGAAATCCTCAGTTCCCTTATCAGGGGAATCTGGTTTATGAGGATCTGAGGAAACCTCTGGATCAATTGGTTCCCCAAAGTCCTCTTCCTCTTCTTCCTCCTTCTCTTCTTCTGCAAAGCATTCCCCACCAAGGTCTGTTAAATCGTGGGCCTGGGTTAACCCAGGAGTGTGAACCACAACTGGTTGCGGTTGTTTCCAACCAGAACCAGGGCTTGCAGAGACTGTATAATACGGATCACGTTAGCGATGTCTTCTGCAGAAGGAGCCACTGGTTTCTTCGGCTGCGGTTCCTAAAGCTTCTCTTTTCATTTTTTCTTACCCACAATGGCCAGTTCAGCAGCCGTGTCTGCAGTTCTTTCTTAGTTGAAGAGCTATCACCCCTTTCAGAGGGTAGCTCCTTCGGTTCGTTCTGAGGAGGAACCGGTTTTTCAACGGCTGGGTTAGCAGCCTTTTCAGAAAATTTTGTCCTGCAGTCTCTTCAGCCATCTCTCAACTGCAGGCTGAGGAAATTGTCTTCAGATCTGACAATCTGTCTTGAGGTGCTCAAACCCCAGACAGAAGACACAGACTAAATGTGGATCTGCCTTAGCAAAAGGTTCCCCGTACTCGGCACAGTGCTGGAAACCTGTAGGTCCCATTCTCTTCTTGGCTTTCTGTGACATAACCAGAAGAAAAACAACTCTAAGGATTCACTCTAAATTTAAACTTTTTACTAGGTAAAACTGAGAAAAATAAAGAATTTCAAGTGATGAAAGGAGAGCTCTCCGGAGACGTCTTACTGATGCAAGCAGAGTAAAGAATCTGATGGTTTAGAACAGTTTACCAGGGACAGTGGTTTGAAAACTGAGCTCGAGCCTAGCATTCCATCATTTGCATTGGTTCTAGTAACCATTTCGGCTCTGGGGCAGTCCTATGATGAGACCATACTACATAAGTCAGAATATAGTAAGATTTCCTGGGGTTTGAACCATAGAAAAACCCATGTCTCCCCTCGGCCAGATGTGACAGCTCCAGCCACCCTTTACCCTGCTCCTGTGGATTCTCACTGGTATGATGGTGGGTGAAGAGACTGATGGGGCTGGGGGCGGCAGGGGGCCAGATGACAGGAGAAGGTGGCCAAGGAAGAGCAAAAAGCTATACATATATATATATAAAAAAGTCTTGTCACCCTTAGACACCACTTTGGCTATCCTTTCCTCAGTTGATGCCTTTGTGCCCCTCACCACTTTCCTCACTTCCCTTTGCTTCTTCTGGTACGCCTTCCTATCCTCTTCGCTCTGTGTCCCTTTGCACCTCCTGAATGCTACCCTTTTTGTCTTTACCTTTTCAGTCACTTCCTTTGAGAACCATAGCAGTCTCTTTTTTCTGGCTCTTGGCTCACTTCTTTTGTGCAGAAGTTTACTGCCTTTACTATGCTGTCCCTTAATTTGTCCCACTGGTACTCCATCCCACCAAGACAATCCCCCACCCCTGCTAAGTTGTCTCAGAGGCAGTCACTCACTTTTAAATAAATCCGCCCTCTGGAAGTCCAGGAACCTCATCCTTGTGTGGTTTGTTTCTGCTGCCATCCTTATCTTGAACTACAGTGTAAGGTGATTGCTGGTCCCCAGGTGGCCTCCCTCACTGATGTCTATAACACTGTCCTTGTTAGTAAGCACCAGGTTCAGTATTCCCCCATCAAGAGTGGGCTCCCTGACTAGCTGCCTGAGAAATGCCCCATGCAGGGAGTCTAGGATGTCCCTGCTTCTAGTTGAGGCTGCAGATGGGAGGCTCCAGTCCACATTCAGCAGACTGAAGTCCCCCATCAGCAGCACTAATTAGTTTACTTAAACAACAATGTACATCATGCACCTCATAGTACCCTTCCCTCAAAACCACTTCATTCTTACCCTCTACTTTAAGTTTTAAAAGTTATATTAGTTTAAAGTTTTGTTCATGTAGAACTTTAACACTGAAAAAGTGTCCATGTAGGTTAAGCTATTTTTCACTGTGATTTTTTTTTTTTTTAAACACACATGGTTGAGCAATTCATTGCAATTAACTTAAAAACTATTTACTTTTAAACAAAAACTCCAAAAGGCCTTATTGCCACATAATATCTATAAGACCTGTACGTTTCATAGCTCAAATCCAAGCTATTTTTTAGTTACCTGAGCACAAATATTTAGCTAGCAAGTCAAGCAAAAATATGTAATGTTGGCTCTTAATACTGTATCACCAAAAGTAAACTGATTTTCCCGAAATTTAGAGGGTTGAGACCCTAGGACTGAGAAGGCATATACCAAATTCCACAGTCCTAGGGTCTAAAACGGCCAAGATATGACCCTCTGAAAATGGGAATTTTTGATGAAACACCAATGCAAACCTAATAGACAGGTGCTACAGCACCTGTATGAGAGAGATAGAGAGATAGATAGATAGATGGATGGACAGTAATTCAGGGCACTACTAACCACATTTGTTTCTGACTGCTAGGCAGGCTGCTCAGAGTGATCCTCCCCCCTCCCGTAAAAATGTTTCAATTTGTGATTCTGTGTGATTTTTAAAAAAAATACAAACAGTACCCTCAAGCAGAATGAATCTGCCGCTGCTGTTTCTTGATTGCCTCCCTAATGGAATAGGGTAAGAAATTAGACTGGCCAGCCCAAACACAATTTTTTAGCTCTAACCGAATAGACAAGAGGAAGCTGCATCAGTCCAATCTAGTTTATCCAATAAAATAATTAGAAATGTGTGGCTTTTAGGTGGGGTTTCCTCTCCCGGCAGCAGCAAGTCCCCTCCACTGTTACTCTGGTATTCAGATTTGTGAGGAAAGTTTTGATAGTACTTTGGAACGCCTGTATAGTTTGGTTCTGTAAAGTATAATTAGGTAGCAGACATATCGTTTAGAATTTATGGGTATAGTTCTATTTATTTATCTGTTCGAGTTATTGTTCCTGACTGTTCTATTTCTTATATTCTAGGTGCTCCTAGATTGTATTTCCAAGGAGTGACTACACTCCGTCTGGCCAGGCAACTTCTTTGGCATCTTTATTGTTTTGTGTTTTTTATTGTTATTACCTGTTAAAATGTTGAATAAAGAAAGAAAGAAAGAAAGAAAGAAAGAAAGGAATGAGGGGAGGGGGGAGAGAGAAAGAAAGAAGGAAAGAAGGAAAGAAAGAAAGAAAGAAAGAAAGAAAGAAAGAAAGAAAGAAAGAAAGAAAGAAAGAAAGAAAGAAAGAAAGAGACAAATGTGTGGCTTACAACAGCCCTGCCTCACCTCTCTTTCTGTTAAGAGCTCAGTCTGGTCATGGGACTGCAAAACCGATAGGTAGCTAACATCAGGTCCTCTTTTGCAACCAAGCTGTTACAACCTGAACACTTGACAAGAATGTGATAGTGACAGCCAGATATTATAGTTGATGCTGTGCTGGTGCAGTGCGTTGCACTATGTGTTTTTTTTTTGGGGTGTGCATCCCTCTCACGACATCAGACCAGGCTGGCACATTGGCATACCTCTGCTAACAGCCAACAAAGCATATACTCCACCACTACTGACAGTTCACACAGATCCCTCCTCCTCCTCATTCTTGTGGTGACCATCTATGCCTGCTGTAGTGCACAGTCATCATGCCTGTAGATGCTGCCAAACCAGAAGTGCTTAATTGTGCTGGGTTGGTTAGCTGATGTGATGCACCACACAGTTATCAGGTGGATGCTGAGATCTCACCACTAATATTTATAACCTCTGCTAGGCGGAAACTCCAAAATTAAATAAAAGAAATTAAAAAGTCTGAATTTGTTGGGCCCCAAGCGGCCCAAATTCTAAATGATCTAGAGTACCAACTAGATCCTTTAAGCATATGGCAGTGTCTTGTGAAGCTGGCACAAATCTTAGGAGTCTCCTTATATACCATCCTCTTTAGTTTTCTGGTGCTTTTTTAGAGAACTACCTAATCCTGAGTGTGCCCCATACTGCAACACACTACCATGCAGGCAATCCAGTTAAGGAATGAGACCGGGATCTAGCATACAGGGTATCCCAGTGACAGAAGTGCTGTTGAGAGTAGCACTTGCTGCTCCAGAAAAAGAGAACTATTGTGCTTCTCCCACAGGGTTCCCTTGTGGCTGGGGCCAAGTCCATTCCTCATATATGCATGCTGCAGAGGGGCAGATCTGTTGACATGCTAGTAGACAAGACAGGAGGACAGGTGGGAGCACCCCACCTTGAACCTGCAAGTGACCACGCAGATATCATAGCTCCCAAGAACAGAACAGGAAAACTAAGGAGGGGAGCAAGGCAAAAACCATATCTCTGCACGAACTCTCACCCAGATCAGGTTAGTTTCCCTCTAGTGCAACCAATGGTGCAACAGGCTAAAAGTTGGAGGGACATGGCTCTATTAAGCCTTTCACACGAAGATTTTACAAAGCCTACAACATTGAGGAGGCCTAGAAACCCCCCATCCTCCCTGGTGGTTGCACCCATGATGTGCAACTACATAAATAGGTTCATAGGTAATTTATGAGTTAGGAGGTCGAAGACCTATAAAAACTTGCCACTATTCAGTGGTAATGCCCGTATTTCTCACTGCCCATGTAGTCATCTAAAGAATTTTTGAATGCTTCCATGGAACTACTTGTCACAACATCTTCTGGCAAGGAGTTCCATACTGAGATCACGAGGGTAAGTCATACGGGACAACGGGGGAGTGCTGTCCAGGAAGACTGCGCTGCGTGAACTTGATAGGCTAACACTGTCAGGTGACAGAAAGTTTAAATCTATAAAGATTCTCATCATTTCAGATAAGTCACATCCTACTGCAGCCCCTAATTATCTGACAGACCTTATCTGTCAACCTAACAATAGTCTACACTCTGTCAGGTAGAATTTGTAATCAGTTTTGCCACCACTGGCATGTATTCCTTTGATATGTTATGCTGGTTTAATGGACTGCACAAACTACTTCTACAAGCGTCATATCTGAGTATGAGTAGCACCAGTATAGTCTAGGTTTTACAGTGGTAAGCACTTTCATGTTATTTTTTACTACATTTTGTACACTGCCATAAGTCATCATTAATTTTGAGTGAGGCACCAACAGTTTTCTGGATTGAATGAAATATTTTCAGCAGCTGCATCATGCCACATGTGAACTGGAGCCATCAGTAAAGCATGAACAGCTGCAAGACTCAAATGGAGAACACACAATGGGACTTAACGTTGCTGTTTAGCAAAATGCTTTTTCTGTAAGAATGCTCATCACAGACTGTACATAATTGCTCACAAGTTGGCTGTGCACCACTGCTCCTCCAATTCACTAACAAGATGTGCCTTATTGAGCCTTTTAGTACACTTCCCATGGCATGCCATACTGGGCCGTACAGTACCTTGCAAATTTTATAACAGAAACTTGGGACACTGGCACCCAAAATGTGGTTAACCATGGGACAGTGGCCCTCAACATGGAGAACATGTCGTCAAACAGGGAAATACAAGATCACAACACTACGAAAAGTTTAATTTTGATTTAGCATGAAAGATTATTAGGAATTTCTGCTCTGAGTCTGAGTTTACAGTGAGAGACAGCACTTTCTCGAAGTAGGATGACATGTTCTCATAAAGGACAGGGCAATTCTTAGGCATAAAACATGAGGCAGTGTAGTCTAGTGGTTAACGTACTGACTTGGAAACAGGGAGACTGCAAGTTCAAACCCCGCTAGAATCAAATATTTACTGTGTGATTTTAGACAAGCCACTTAACCTCTCAGTGCTTTAGTCCTCATAGCTGCAGAAAGATTAGATGCAAGACCCCATGGGAAATGAATGTTGCATCTCAGCTGGGATATCCTGTGTAAATGAATTGTCAAAAGAAAATGAAGGGCAGTAAACATAATGCGGGACATTTGAGAGGTATGTCTCATGCAAACCCAAGACTGACCAGCCGGTCATTAGGAAAAGGTAGAAGAGTCCCTACTGATCACAGATAACTGTCATCACTGCCACCGGCATTCTGAGAACTCTGCAGGTTAATGAAAGGCCAGACAGTATAATCCTGTATACAGATGTACATCCCCCAGTAAAAACAGGTTACTCACCTGTAACAGTAGTTCTAGGAGAGGTATATGTTGTTCATCCACATTGTTTGGCATGTCCCTTTCCCCTTTAAATCTTGCCGGAAGGTCTAAAAGCTGGCTTCTCCCACCCATCCGGGTGGTATATGCCTCAGCTCCACCCCTTGATGCCAGATCTTGCCCGCTGGATGAAGAGGGTTGTGCATCGTAGCTGGGAAGGTCAGGTGGGTTCGTGTGGATGAACAACATATATCACTCCTTGAACTACTGTTACAGGTGAGTAACCTGTTTTTCTAGGATCGTAGATATGTTGTTCTATCCACACTGTTTGGCAGACTCCTAGCAGTTCTCCGGGAGAAGGGAGGCAAGGTGCACACCCCTACTTAGGGAACAGAGATTGGAGAACTGAGGCCCCAAAACCAGCATCCCGGCATGACTTTAGGTTGATGTGGTAATGGGAAATGAAGGTGTTTGCTGACTGCCAGGTAGCAGCCCTGCAGATAACCTGGATAGGGACGTCCCCAGAAGCAGTCACCGGCACAGCCGTATGGCAGGTGGAATGAGCTCTTATCCCTATGTGAGGCTCCTTGCCCGCCAACCAATAGTAGAGATCAATGCAAGATGTAATCTATCTGCCAGTCATCTGCTTTGCTGCAGGTCTGCCAGGTGTGACTTCAGCGCAGGTGACAAACAGCTGGCGAACCTCTCCCCAAACTTCAGCCGTACGCTCCTTGTAGTAAGACAGCATTTGTTTCATGTCCAAAGTATGGAGCCTGTACTCGGCCTAGAAGGTGTAAGTGGGGTAGTACACCATCAGTCATCACCTGGTTCAGGTGAAACTCCCAACACCACCTTCGGAAGGAACTTCAGATTGGAGTGCAGGGCAACCTTGTCCCTGTGGAAGACCAAATACGGAGACTCGACAGAGAGCGCCTGTAGCTCCCCAATCCTTCTGGCTGACGTGACAGCCACCAAGAAGGTAGTCTTCCACAACAGATGTGACAGCTCACACCTGTGCATCGGTTTGAATGGCTTGCCCATGAGCTTTGCCAGTACCAGCAGTAGATCCCACGGTGGTGGTGGTGGTTCACACACTGGAGGAAATATGGTGGGAGCCTTTAAGTGCCAGACCACCTTCTCCTGTGCCACCATCTGCTGACCAGCCCACGCCTGGTAAGCAGAGATGGCTGCCAGGTGCACCTTAAGGGTCATAGACCGAAGACTCCCTTTGGAGAGAGACCAAGGGTAGTCGAGGATGCTAGCCACCAGACAGGGGAAGGGTCCAGGCCCTTACCCTGGCACCAAATGGAGAATCTCTTCCATTTGAAGGCATGGCACTTCCTGGTCAACGCCTTCCTAGATGCCTCAACTACGTTGAGGACATCACCGGACAGACCCAAAGCCTGGAATTCTAGCCACTCAGGAACCAGGCTGTCAGGTGCAGAGACTGAAGGTCTGGGTGGAGTACCTCCCCCTGACTGATGGAGAGCAGGTCCAGGCATACTGGAAGATGCCTCAGGAGCTTGATGCTGAGGCTGAGGAGATCTGGATACCAGAAATGGTGGGGCCAGTCTGGGCAACCAGGATCACCTGTGCTTTGTCCCTCCTGACCTTGAGGAGCACCTTGTGGATCAAGGGAAGTGGAGGGAAGGCACAGAAGAGGCCTGGAATCCAAGGCCTTGAGAAGGCATCTCACTGCAGCAAGCCCTGCTGAGTGGAGTGGGCATGGAACAGCCTCAGCTTTGTGTTCTCCCTGGAGGCAAACAGGTCCACCTGAGGGGTGCCCCATTGGGAGAACAGACTGTGCACTACCTCTGGATGAAGAGACCACTCATAGGATGCCTCACCCACATGGCTGAGGGCGTCCGCCAACTGATTCAAGGCTTCTGCCACACAGATGGCTAGAAGATTCACCTCCAGTTGACTCACGAGGGTTCAGATGCGGAGCGCTTCCCTGCACAAAGGCCGGGAGTGCATGCTGCCCTGTTTGTTGAGGTAGTACATGGTCGTCATGTTGTCCGTCTGGACTTGAACCACTTGACCCCGAAAGAACGGAGTGAATGCAGCCAGCGCCAGCCAAACTGCTCGGAGCTCCAGCAGGTTGTTATGGCATTGAGATTCCTCAGGGGTCCAGAGCCCATGGACTCTGATTCCCCATGTGGGCATCCCAGACCATGAGAGAGGCGTCGATCGTCAGGACGCCCATCTGCTAGGGGCGAACAAACAGGATCCCTCCCTGCAGATGCTCCAGGATGGTCTACCACTAGAGTGTCCTACATCTTCCAGGTTACAGTGACCAGCTGGTCGAAGTGACCTAGACGCTGAGACCACTGGCTGGCCAGCTCCCATTGAAGAGGGCACATATGCCACCAGACCCATCGGACCACGGAGGTGCAGGCTGCCATGTAACCCAAAAGTTGTAGGAAGTCCTGGGCAGGGCACAATTGCCCAACCAGAAATGATCAGGCAAAGGAGGAGAGAACCTCTGCCCTGTCTGCCGGGAGCCTGGCTCTGGCTCGGCAAGAGTCGAGCTCTGCTCCAATGAAGCAGATCACCTGCGAGGGCACAAGTTCCAACTTGGCCTCATTGATCAGGAGGCTAAGGCTGAGGCAGGTTTGGAGGGCTAGATCCCTGGACCTCTCTACCTCCAGTCTGGAGGGACCCGCTTTGAGCCAATCATCGAAATGGGGTACACCCTGACCCCTCAATGCCAAAGATGGGCCGCCACCACTACTACGCATTTGGTGAAGACCCTGGGGGCTGATGAAAGGTTGAACGTCATGGCTTGGAAATCATAGAGGGTTCCCTCCACCCTGAAGCGGAGGAACCTTTGGGGAGATGGACGAATCGGACGTGAAAAAATGTATCCTGCAGATCCAGGGAGCAGAACCACATGTTCTGCTCGAGAGATGGTATGATGCAAGACAGAGTTACCATCCTGAAAGTGCGAAACCTGAGAAACTGATTCAGGTCATGTAGATCTAGAATAGGGCACCAGCCCCCCGTCCATTTTGGGACCAGGAAGTACCTGGAAATAAACTCTGGGTTGACAGGGGGATCCACAACTCTGACCACTACCTCCTTGTGGAGGAGTTGGGCAATGCCATCTCGGAGAGCTGCCTGAGTGTGGGCAGATACCTTCTCCTCCCGTGGGGCGCAGGATCGGCCTGGAGGGTACTGCTCGAATTCCAGAGGCAATCCCTGGCCAACCACTTCAAAGACCCATCTGTCCATTGTGACAGTGGACCAGGCGGAAAGGAAGCGGCGGAGCTGGCCCCCCATGGAAGACCCAGAGTGGTTGTGATAGGCACGGGGGAGGCAACCCCCATCCCGTCACTGTGCAGGGTTGGAGGAGGAGGAGGATCCAGCGGGGGGACCGCCAGGGCCCTTTCCTCTGGGCTTACAGGTTGCAGAAGCCCCTGACTTGGGCCGAGGACACCAAGGCTCAGCCTGCTGCTGCTGCCCAGACTGGTACTGGGGCTGCTTGGCCACAGGGGCAGAAGACTGAAAAGGCTTTCTTTTCCACTTCTTTGAACCCTGGGGTTCCTTCTGGGTGGGAGTAATGGAGTCCAAGGTGGCACTGGACTTCTCGATATGCTGGAAGTGACCTTCAACTCCTGGACCGAACAAGTCAGTACACAGGAAAGGAACATCCGCCAGTTTGTGTTGGGTGTCTGCCATAAAGGTCGAGACTCTCAGCCAAGCCCTGCGCCTGCCACTGAGCAGGCACAAGAATCCCCAATGTCCAGAGCCATCTGGAGTTGCTGTTTAGCAACAGCCGACCCTCGTCACGGACCTGCTTGACCGTGGTCTGAAGGTCCATGGGGAGATGAGGAAGCACCTCATCTAGAGAGCCCAAGAGGGCATGGGAGAAGTGTGCCATAATGATGGCCGAACTCACCTGTCAGAGACCAAGCGAGGAGGCAGTATAGATCTTTCTGGCTGAATGGTCCAACTTCTTGGACTCTTTGTCTGGAGGTCTATCAGTGTCTCCTGAGTTGCCCAAGCACCAAGACACATACTTGGTCACCAGCCCTTCAGCCAATGGGTGCTGTGTGAACCCTGAAGGGGAGCCAATGGGAACCACGTACTTGCGGGCCATCCAGGCTGAAGGCGCAGGGCAGGAGGCTGGGTACTGCCAAAGCTCCAAGGCTGGGCCAACTATGGCTTCAGCCACTGGGAAGGCTTCAAACGGAGAATCCCTTTTCTTGAGAATATTAGTTAGGGGATATTCAGCCCGTTTTTCAACGGGCTCCAAGGGCATCCCCATGGATTCGGAGATGAGACGGAGGATGCCCAGGAAGGACGTAGGACCCTCCTCCGTCGAAAGACTTACTGAATTGTCATCACATGGACATGAATTCAAGTCCGAATCCTTGGACCCTGAGTCCGGATAGAGTGGCCGACCACCAGAGTCACTTTCAACCTGCTCCGAGACGGTTGGGAGTAAGGGTGACAGACAGCCTATGCAGGAGGCCCTGAACGGGCTGAGACTCTTTGGCAGGAGCCCCTAAGGGAGGTTGTTTAGGTGGCAGCTCCACCAGGATCGGTGGAGAGGCCGGCTTCAGCTGAGCCAAGAAGGCCTTCACCAGCTCCGCGGGCAGATGGCAGTGTCGACCGGCCCCGGAGGAGTCGGTGTCGGCCTATAGGGTGGCAGCCATGTGATGGCTGGAGCGGAAGCTGGGGTTGACTTCTGACTGGTCATCATCAGCTGTTGCCACATAAGATCCTCATAGCATTGACGCAACTTGTGTCAAAGCATCTCCTCATCCAAGGTGGGCGAGGACGAATGGCGGTGTCACCGTTTCTTGGAGTGCTGCTTGTGAGACTTCCTCAGCCTGTCGGTTGAGGGCATCCGAGACCTCGACCTCAACCGTTGGGGGACTGACGGGAGTGCTTGGAAGGGGCCAGGGAGAATCACGGCTCCTCCAGGTCAGGGACAGAGACCACGGGTCCTCCTCCGAAGGTCCTGGCAGGACTGGAGTCCTAAGCAAAGAACTGTCGGCCTCATCAGTAGACAACGGGTCGATGGGGTTGATTACAATTTCAACCTGGTCGTCGTCCCACGTCTGAGCCAGCTGACCTGACGGGGGTGCCATGAAGCCAGCGGCTCAGGTCGCAATTTTGACTGAAGTTGAAAAATTAGACTCCTGGGATTGAGATCTCTCTCTCTGTCCCAAGAGCGACGTCGACGCGACGAATCCTCTCTCAACTCTTTATCCTTTTTACGGGAGCGGGAGGTATGTGAGCCAGATGGGCCCTCCCCTTCTGTCGGGAGAGACTGGCACATCTTCCTGAAGGAGCCGGAGAAGGAAGAGCCCAGTTTGAGCGGGACGAAGACCGAGACCAAAGAGGACTGCTCGGCGGCACGAGCTGCCTCCTCTTTGAAGGACTTCATCTGCTCCAGTTGGTTGGCGGATCCTGCGGCTGCAGAAGCCACATGACAGGCATCTTTGGATTTGACTGGCAAGTACCGTTTTTCTGGTCATCCGAGCTTCAAACGTGCGAGGCGATCATCCAAGACTGCAGGATGGAATGTGCAGCAAAAGTCACAGGTCTGGGTAGCATGGTCATGGCCCAGACACATGTTGTGCACATCAGTACGGGACATCTTCTGCCTGCAGGGACACTGGCGGAACACGGGTGAGGACCTGTCCTCCACTGCAGTCGCTATTGCACACATATGCATAGAAACTCTAATGAGTTTAATTTTTGACAGTTTATCCGAAGGATTAAGTGCCAGGGCTTACTCAACGTGGGAGCAGTAAAGAGGGAACCTGAATCTTCCGGTGGAAAGGAAGCTCTAGTGTCAAGGGATGGAGCTGAGGCATATACCACCCAGGTGAGTGGGAGGCGCCAGCTTTTAGGCCATCTGGCAAGGCTTAAAGGGGAAAGGGACATGCCAAACAGTGTGAATAGAACAACATATCCACGATCCTAGAAAGTACAGTTACATAAGAAATTACCGTAACAGTAGATTTTCGAGAGGATCTCTTGCAGCAGGCCCCACCTATGGAACAACAGTCGCCAGGTGTCAGGACCACACGGAAACTTTTCTAGCTAGCGGTCTACCAGGGGGCCACCCATTCTGACATCACACACTGATGTCACCCTATACTAGAAGAGTGGGTGGCCCACATGCCCTCCTCAGTTCTCCTGCCGGAGACCATAAGCAACAGATCTCCTGCTGACAACCGAGCAAGAGCCGATGGTGTCCGCCAATGTATAAATAACAGAAAGACAGCAGGCTCTCCACTAAGGAGAAACACAGACAGACAGACACACAGAGGCTCACAGGCCTAGAGGAAGGAGGGTAGGACGGCATGGCCTGCAGCAAGAGATCCTCTCGAAGAATTACTAATTAAGTTCTTACATAACTGTACTATCTTACTTCAAGGGTATCTCTTGCAGCAGACCACACCTATGGAATGAGTCCCAAGCAGTTCTGACAGCCAAAGAAGCAATCTGGGCGGTTGGAGACCAAGAGCCTAAGAAAGTAGGCCCTGAAACACAGCTAGGCCAAATTGGCCCTATGCCTAGAGGCAATGTCCAGACTGTGGTGCTTGGTAAAGGTGTGAACAGTTCTCCAAGTACAGCCAGCAGTGCAGATCTCTGCAGCTGAAACAGGCAACAAAAGTGGTCATGCCTCTGGTGGAATGACCACAAATGGTATCCAGTCAAAACTGTGTGGATAGAATAGTGCAGTTAAAATCCACGTGGCCAAAACAGCGCGAGTGAAAACAGCTTGGGTATAGGTGTTTTCAGTCAGGCTGAGTCAGCTAAGAGTTTGTGTGGTGGCTGAGGAAGCTGGCCCAGTGGCTTAGTGTGTACAGCAAGAGGCTGTGAAGCGTGCAGCGGCCAGTATGCCGGGGATCAACTCCAGGTCGCTCCAGCAAATTGTTTTTGTTTTCTTCTGTTTGCTGCAGTTCGGAGTATGTTTATTTATATTATCGGCAAAGCCCCCTGCACTGCTTTATGGTGTTTCTCCATGGCGCTGTGTTGCTTCCACGGTTTGCTACTGCGTGATTCTGTGTGCGCTATTTTGACTGTGATTGTCACTGGGGTGAAATACATGTTCTGACTTGCATTAATCTGTCATGGTATGTGTTAACATACCTATGGTAATTATTCCACTTAGTTTCCCACGCCTGTCTGTGGATTCCAATGTGAGGGCTTCGCACCCCGTGATGCTCCTTGCTGCTTCTCCATGGCGCTCAGGTGGTTTCATGCGGTTTCGTACAGTGTGATTCTGTCAGCACTATTTTAACCATGATCCCCACAAACACCACCAGGAAAATACTTATCATACTTCCTGTAGCAAAATGTGATGCAGTTGGCCAATCACTTGGACAAGCACTGTTTAGAAAAGGAATGCCCTTCTTCCCGGGGCAAAAGAAACAGCTGCAAGGACTTCATGTAGTCCTTCATACAGTGTCTATTGTAATGCAGAATTCTATGCACATCTAAAGTGTGGAGCAATGCTTCTCCTGGACTGGCATGCTCTGGGTAATAAACATGCAGGTGGATGGATTGATTTAAAGTAAACTGACACCACCTTAGGAAGGAACTTAGGATTCATCCGCAAAGACACCCTGTCTTTGTGGAAAACCAAATAAGGAGGCTCACACATGACAGCTTGAAGGGAAAGATACAGAGTCCCTCCCACCCAAGGGCTGCCGCCACTACTGCCAAACATTTGGTGAACACCGGAGGGGCCAAAAATAAACCACAGGGCAGGGCCCAGAACTGAAAGTGTGCCCCTAGAAGCAGAACCCGAGGTACCACCAGTGGGAAGCACACACCTTGATATCCAGGTATGCATCCTTCATGTTGAGGGACATATTCAATCCCTTAATGCAGAAGGAGCAGCCTGAAGGGTCACCATCTGGAATTTCTTGGGCTGGATAAAGAAGCTGAGCTCTCTAAGGTCCAGGATGGGCTAGAGACCCCCTGGTCCATTTAGGGACCAGTAAAAAGTGGGAGTAGAACCCCCTACCCTGCTGAGTCTCGGGGACAGGTTCTATGGCTCTTTTCTGCAACAACGTGTGAATCCCTCCCAAAGCACTGGAATGTGTCCAGGAGTATATGAAGACTGAACCAGAGTTTTTTCAGAGACCACTCCAGGAGTTCCAGAGTGTGGCTGTATTCTATGAGCTGCAAGACTCAGGCATCTCGGTGATCTCCTGCAACTGTCCAGGTGCAGGGAAAAATAACCCTATCACCCCCCCTACCACCTTACAGAGGTTGAGAAAAGTCATGTTAATTAGAAGTTGTGGCTGGGGCCATATCGCCTCCTCTGGGAGCTTTTCCGGTGGTGGAGAAGAAAAAATTACTCACCTTAGTAATTGTGTTTCTTCTAATGGAGTCTTGCTGTATTCTGACAATATGCAGTTAGCCCCAGCACTTGAACTGCTCCAGAGAGGAAAGAGTTAACTCTATGCCAGAGCATAAAACACTGAGCTCAAGCTCGGTTCAAACCTCTGTCTGCTGCACTTCCAAGTGTAACCATCAGATTCTTATGAGCTAATACTAACTAATTACACCTGCTAGGTGGAAATTGTAAAAAAAACTACTAGCCAAAAGGCAACCAAATGTTTTGGGTCCCCAAAAGATTCAAGTCGAGAAGTCCAAAACAAAAAACAGGTAGCGAACAATATAATTACAAACAAGAATGAAAACAAAATGCACTGCCCCCCCCCCCAAAAAAAAACAGGGGAAAGTGCCAGTGCATCTCTGGGGTGCAACACTGCACCTGCCAGCCCACTTCCCAAAAAACAGGTTCTGAGAGGAGGCAGGGAGGGAGGTCAGAATAGAGCAAGACTCCATTAGAAGAAACACAATTACTAAGGTGAGTAATTTTTTCTTCAAACAACATGAAGTCTTGCTGTATTCTTACAATATGCAGACTACCAAGCAGTACCTCCATGGAGGAGGGACGGAACCTATTTTGGGAATACGCTCTGCAGTACTGCTGTACCAAACCTAGCATCACTCCTGGCCTGGATATCCAGAGAGTAATGCTTGGTGAATGTATGGACTGTTTTCCAGGTGGCCGCTTTGCATATCTCTAATAAGGGTATATCCCTGGCAGCAGCCAGAGAAACAGCTGTACCTCGAGTCGAATGAGCCCTCAGGCCTGAGGGGGGTACTTTGCCTAGCTTTTCATAGCAGAATTGTATACAAGAGACAAGAGACAATCCACCTGGTAATAGTTCTCTTAGTGCAGGTTTACCCTTCCCCACTTCACCATAAGTGAGGAACAACTAGAGGGAGCCAAACCTAAGTGCCTTAGTATGCTCAATGTAGTAGCTAAGAGCCCTTTTAACAGCCAAACTGTGTAATCTTCTCTCTCCTGAAGAAGAATGATCAGTGAAGAAGACAGGAACAGATATGGATTCTTTCAGATGGAAGTCTGAAACCACTTTGGGTAAGAACCTCCTGTTGGTTCTAAGGACCACCTTATCTCTATGGAATGAGATAAAATCAGGCGCCACTGACAGAGCTTGTAATTCACTGATACGCCTGGCAGAGGTAATAGCTACCAGGAACACAGTTTTCCAAGTCAAGCACTTAAGTTCTGCTGAGGCCAAAGGCTCGAAAGGGGGTTGCATAAGCTGAGCAATGCAAACATTAAGATCCCAAGCAGGAGTAGGATCCCTAAAGAGGGGATTGGCATGAAGCAATCCTTTGAAGAATTTACAGAAAACAGGATGAGATACCAGTGAGGAGGGCTTTCCCACTGACAGAAATGCAGAAATGACTGACAAGTGTACTCTGAGGGTAGCTGGTCTGAGGCCTAAGCCATTAAGATGAACCATATAATCCAGAACTGTAGCCAAGTCAGCAGAATCTGGGGATATGTGTTTATTGGAACACCAAATGCTGAATCTTTTCCATTTGGAGTTATAAGTTGTTCTGGTGGCAGGTTTTCAAGAGGCCTTGAGAATGTCCAGAACCCCTTGAGATAAATTCAGACTTGCATATTCTAGCTCTTCAAGAGCCATGCCTTGAGGTTGAGAGGCCGAAGGTTGGGGTACCAAATTCTGCCCTGAGAGGAAGTTAGCAGATTGTGATTCTTCAGAAGAGCTAAGGGGAGATGGACTGCCAGGGACAGTAATAGAGGATACCAAGGCTGTCTGGCCCACTCTGGAGCAATAAGGATCACTTTGCAAGACTGTAACCTTATCCTGACCAGAACTTTGAATAAACATAGAAACATAGAAACACAGAAGTTGACGGCAGATAAGGACCTCAAGGCTAATCCAGTCTGCCCTTTTCTTTTTCTACCTTATAAATGTCAGCCTCACCTCGGTAGTGGGGAAGATCATGGAAGCACTACTGAAGGAGAGATTGGTAGAACATCTGGTTGTCAATGGACTACAGGACCCAAGGCAGCATGGTTTCACCAGGGGGAGATCATGTCAGACCAACCTCGTTGAATTTTTTGACTGGGTGACTAGGGAGGTGGATCAGGGGAGGGCGGTGGACATGGCCTATCTGGACTTCAGCAAGGCCTTTGACACTGTGCCACACAGAAGACTATTACACAAACTGGGAATATGGGTGTGGGCAGGACAGTAGTGTGGTGGGTAGGTAACTGGCTGGGTGGCAGGACACAGAGGTGGTGGTAAATGGCTGTCACTCCACAGAGGGAAGAGTGACCAGTGGGGTACCACAGGGATCAGTGCTGGGACGGTCCTATTCAACATCTTCATCAGTGACATTGCGCAGGACCTAGAAGGCAGAATTTCACTGTTCGCTATGACACAAAGCTCTGTAACAGATAGACACACCAGAGGGTGTAGACAGAATGAGAAGCCGCCTGCAGAAACTTGAAGAATGGTCAGGGTGACAGTTGAAATTCAATGCAAAGAAGTGCAAGATAATGCATATGGGGCACACAAAACCCTGGCACAATATATCAGTTGGGGGTGAGGATATAGCATGCACCAGAGTAAAGGGATCTTGGGGTTATCATCTCTGATGACCTCAAGGTAGGAACAGTGTGACAAGGCAGCAGGTAAAGCAAATAGGATGCTGGGATGTATAGGCAGGGCATCACCAGCAGGAAAAGGGAGGTCATAATTCCCTATACAAGACACTAGTGAGGCCCCACCTGGAGTACAGTGTACAGTTCTGGAGACCATACCTACGTAAGGACATAGACAGGGTAGAGAAGGTTCAGAGGAGGGCAACAAAGATCGTGCATGGATTGCATCACAAGTCCTATGAAGACAGGTTGAAGGAACTGAACATGTACTTCCTGGAGGAGAGGAGGGAGAGAGGGATATGATAGAGACATACAAGTATCTTACAGGGAGGAACAGGGTGCAGGAAAACACTATTTTAAGTGAAAAGATGTTCCAGGACTAGAGGGCATGGGATGAAGTTGGAGGGAGGACGATTCAGAGGAAACATGAGAAAGAATTTCTTCACAGAACGGGTGGTGGACAAGTGGAACACCCTGCCAGAGGAAGTGGTGGGGGCTGAAACAATCACAGGATTTAAGAATGCATGGGATAGACATAAAGGAATTCTGGAGGTCAGGGGTAAGGGGCAACAGACTTCTAGGAAAACAAACTGAACTTACAAGCTCAAATGGGCAGACTGGGTGGGCCATAGGCCCTTATCTGCCGACACTGTCTATGTATCTATGTGCCATCGGCCTTTGCTCTGTCAGTGGCCTATCTATTCATAGTCATTTGTATTGCTCCCTCATGCCTATCCCATGCCTGTTTGAAGCCCTGCACTGTATTCATAGCCACCACTTCTTGTGGTAAGCCATTCCATGCATCCACCACCCTTTCTGTGAAAAATAATTTACACATTCCTCCTTAATCGCCCTCTAATCTCATGCTGTGCCCTCTTGTCCTGCTATTTTTCTTATATTTAAACATGTTAGACTCTTTCACCTTGTTAATGCCCTTAAGGTGTTTGAATGCCTCGATCATATCCTCTCTCCCTCCTTTGCTCAAGGGTATACATATTGAGCTCTGTTAATCTGTCCTCATATGTCTTCTGATGCAGTCCCTGCACCATTTTGGTTGCCCTTCTCTGGACTGCCTCAATTTGGTTAATGTCCTTGTGAAGCTGTGGCCTCAATACTGCACGAGTACTCCAGATGGGGCCTAACCAGTGTCTTGTAAAGAGGGATTATTACCTCCCTCTTACGACTTGTGATACCCCTACTAATACACCCTAACACCCCCCTAGCCTTACCTACTGTTTTAGAGGTCTGCTTGGATGATTTCAGGTCTTCAGTGATGATGATGCCCAAGTCTCTTTCTTCCTTTGTGACTGCTAGTAACTCCCCTCTCAGCCTATAGGTGGCTTCAGGGTTTCTCTTCCCTATGTGCATGATTTTGCACTTCTTTGCATTAAATCCCAGTTGCCACTCTTCTGACCATTTTGCTAGTTTATCCAGATCTCTTCTCATTCTGCCCACCCCATCTGGATCATCTACTCTGTTGCAGATCTTGGTGTCATCTGCAAACAGACAAACCTTACCCTCTAGTCCATCTGCAAGGTCACTAATGAAGATGTTGAAGAGGACTGGCCCCAGGACTGATCCCTGAGGTACCCCACTTGTGACTTGCATCTCTTCTGACTGTATACCATTTACCACCACTCTCTGTTTTCTGCCCGTCAACCAGTTTACCACCAGTTGACTAACTTCTGACCCACCCGAGCCTACCCAGCTTATTTATCAATCTTCTATGTGGAACAGTGTCAAAAGCTTTGCTGAAGTCAAGGTAGGCAACATCAACTGCTCCCCCTTGGTCCACCACTCTGGTTACCCAGTCAAAGAAATCTATGAGATTAGTTTGACAGGACCTTCCTTTTGTAAACCCATGCTGTCTTGGATCCTGTGCCCCTATGGATTCCAGGTGTTGCACTATCCTTTCCTTAAGGAGTGCCTCCATAATCTTGCCCACTACTGAGGTAAGGCTGACTGGTCTGTAGTTCCCTGCCTCCTCCCTGCTACCACTCATGTGGAGCGGGATCACATGAGCCCTTCTCCAGTCTTCTGGGACCTCTTCTGTGCTCAGAGACTCACTAAACAGTTCTGCTAATGGCTCTGCTAGTTCCACCTTTAGCTCCTTAAGTACCCTGGGATGTATGCCATCAGGTCCCATTGCCTTATCCACCCTGAGCTTAGCAAGCTCTTGTAGGACCCTTTCTTTTGTGAAGGGAGTAGTGCTCACCTCCCTCCCCCCTGTGTCCATGATGCTGAGCTGTGGGCCCTGCCCTACCTTCTCTTCAGTAAATACTGAGCAAAAGTATCTAGTTAGGATAGATGCCTTTACAGGGTCCTCCTCCTCACATGCTCCCTTTTCTCCATTAAGCTTAGCAATACCCCCTCTGGACTTTCTCCTTTCACTAATGTATCTATAGAAAGTCTTGTCACCTTCTTTACTGTTAGTGCTAGTGTTTCCTCAGTTTGGGACTTTGCCTGCCTTACTGCCTTCCCTACTTCCCTAAGGGCAGTTTGGTATGCCTCCCTATCTTCATCCCGCTGTGTTCCCTTATATTTCTTGAAGGCCAGCCTTTTGGCTCTGACCTTTTCTGCTACTGTATTTGACAACCAAAGCGGTTTCCTTCTTCTTTTGCACTTCCTTTTCTGTCTAACACAATGGGGTGTTGCTTCAAGTATTGCATCCTTAATGCTTGCCCACTTGCCTGTACCCCTCACCTGTGTTTCTTTTGCCAGGGCTAGCTTAACTCTGTTGGCCATCTTATCAAAGTCAGCTCCTCTGAAGTCCCATAGTTTTGCCTTGAATGGGATGATTTAGATATAGTAGCCAAATTGAACCATACCATGTGATGGTCACTGGCCCCAGGTGACCTTCTACCTGGAGATCTGTGATCCCTTCCCTGTTAGTCAGTACTAGATCTAGGATAGCCCTGTCTCTTGTGGGTTGCTGTACCAGTTGTTTGAGGCCCTCCCCCTGCAGGGAATCCACTATGTGTCTAGTTCTGGCAGATGTTCCTGCTGGTATTGACCAATCTGTATCCGGCATGTTGAAGTCTCCCATTATCAGAACCTCCCCTTTAGCTGTCATGTTTTGTATATCTTCTAACAGTAATGTATCTATGTCCTCCCCCTGGTCTGGGGGCCTGTAGACAACCCCAGTTCTTATGGCTGTTCCATTTCCTGTTTCAGGGTGACCCACAGTTCTTCTGGCTCCTTATGTGTATTCTGAATTTCTGTAGCTTTGATATTTTCATTGACATACAGGGCACTCCTCCCCACTTTTGCACCTCAGTCTCTTCTGAACAATACATAGCCAGGTACTGAAGTCTCCCAAGTGTGGTTACTGGTAAACCACGCCTCACTAATTGCTACTATGTCCAGTTTAGCCTCTGACATTATTGCCTGCAGGTCTGGGATCTTATTTCCCAGGCTGTGAGCATTGTGTACATGATTTTCCATTGGCCAGATTTTGGTGTGTTAGTTGTTGGGTGAGTTTGGCATTACCCTGTGCATCGTTTGGGAGACAAACCTTTTCTTACCTGGTGATGCAAATGAACTGCAAACATGCTGAATCCCTGTTTGACCACTAGCTGAGGGGAGGAATGTTCTTCCCATTCGACGTTTGGGGTGCTGCACCTCTCCCCATTGGCTGATTAAATATTCTGCAAAGACGCAAACTTCTGCCCCAATGCACTGACTCCTCCTTAGTCAGATGCAGTCCATCAAATTTAAAGAACTTTGGCTCCCAGAACTGTTGCCAGTTCCCTACAAATCTGTGTCCTTTTTCCTGGCACCAGCCCTTGAGCCACGTGTTTAGCTCCCTATCTCCCCTTCTCTGACCTTCCGTCCATCTGTTCCCTCTCCCAGACTGGTAGGATCTCAGAGAAGGAGATGCGGACTAAATAGATGATAGTTTGTCACCCAGCCTGGTCAGGTGCTCCTTGGTCTCCACAACTGACCGGCTGGCGAGATCATTAGTCCCTATGTGTACTAGGACATCAATGTTTTCTCCTGCTTTGTGAACAATTTTAGCAATGCGGTCAGTGTCTCTCCATGCTGATGTACCTGGGAGACATCTGACCATTACCCCTGGCTGGAGATGGGTATCAACTCCCCGAATCATGGAGTCTCCTATGATCAGAAGTTTTTGGGATTTCCTTCTTGCTTTTTTTGTTTTGGTTCCTGATTTGGGTGAGTTTTGTTGTGCTAGCTCATGTGCTGCAGTGTCCTGCTCTGCAGTGTCTTCTGCCTCTTTGTTTGCTTTCAGAGATAGAGGCAGATACCTGTTTGTAGTGTCTATATGGTTTTTGGAGGTAATATGTTGGAGAGCAGAGAGTGATGGGGCATACGATTTGCCCCTCCTAACCACCTGCCAACCTCCTGGACCAACTATCCTCTGCGGTCGAGGTTTTTCTGTTGGATGCTGGGGAATGGCAGGTGGTTCTTATAATGTATTTCCTCTTGAATATGAAATTTGAGGCGTGCAATCTCTGCCCATGCTGCCCGGAGCTGAGCCCTAATATCTCAAAGGCCTTGCATGTGGACAGTGTCCTAAATCCTGTAAGACTGTCCTTCTGAAATTGTTCCACAGTACCTGCAGTTAATGATATCCATTCCAGATAAGTTGCTGGGTTTATAACCTAGTCAGAGTAATTAGAAGGAAAAAAAAGGAAAAAATGCAAGTAATGGTTTGATTGTGTTTTGTTTAACTTATAACAAGTTAAATTACTAGTGCCCCTGTAAATGAGCTCACCTTGTGGAGGCCCACTGATCCACCCTTCCTGCTCTGCCACAGGAAATGTCACAACTGTAGTACCCTAGGGTGTAGTGAGGGGTGGTTGGGGATGGGGTGGGTGGGTGGCTGGGCCCTTTCCCTGCCGAAAAGAAGAACCACGGACGAAAGAACAAGGAGGTAAGAGCAGAAACAATCAGTCAACAACAAATGCAGTAACCCTGAAAGCTTATCCTAATGTTAGATAGAACTGTAAAACCTGTAAAGCACCACCTGTAATAATTTCAGAGAAGATATACGCTGTAAGAAACACTTTGCTACAGAGAAAAATAAAACAATGAAATGTTAGCAACAAACAGTAGCAATCCCTGTGAGTAAAAAATAAAAACAATACCACACAGTAAATCTGCTTAGCCAAAATAAGTCTTAATCCTTTTCCCTTGCTCTGGTAAGTTTCTCTACTCTGCCTTTCAAGCAGTCTTAGAAGGAAAGAGCTCAGGTGAAGCTAGGAATAGAGGAAAGGGGGGGAAAGGCATACAAAATTTTCCCCTGCCAATCCAGAAGTAAAGCATCCAGGGGGACTGAGCAAAATAATGGGGGTCTGCCACAAAAGAGAGGAAGTTAGTGATTGTCTGGGGCCGCAAAGACGTCTATCTCTGGAGTGCCCAACCTTGAAAATATCACTTTCAACACTAGAGGGTTCAGGGACTATTCGTGATGGCCCTGAAAAATCCTACTCAAAGCATCTGCTAGCACATTGTACTTCCCTGGAAGGTGGACTGCTACCAGAGATGTCTGTAGAGAATAAGCAAGGGACCGTAATTTCATGACTTCAATGCACAAGGCCATAGACCGAGAGCCTCCCTGCTTATTGATGTACAACATGGTGGTGGTGTTGTCCATCCTGACCTGAGCCACCTTGGTCTGTACTGATTCTGAGAAGGCTTGTAGAGCCAGGTACACTGCCCTGAGCTCTGGAAAACTGATGTGACGTAGAGACTCCTGAGGGTACCACACTCCCCGTGCTAGGAGTGCTCCCAAGTGAGCTCCCCATCCCAGGAGAAAGGCATCTGTGGTGAGAACCACAAAATGAGACTGGGTGATGAATGGGACTCCTTGTCTAAGTTTGTTCTGATCCAACCACCACTGGAGAGCCTGGATCAGAGTCTGAGTCACTGGAATTAGTTTGGTTAGAGGGTCTTTTCTCTGGGACCAAAAAGCCTTCAAGTGGAACTGAATGTCCCTCATCTGAAATCTGGCACCTTGTACCACTGCAGTGAAGGCTGCCATGTGGCCCAGGAGTTGAACAAAATGCCTTGCTGGTCGAGAGACCAGAAGGCGAAAGGAAGAAGCCAGGTCTTTGAGGGCCTTTACCCTTGCTAGAGGAAAAAAGGCTCTTGCTTGGACAGTGTCCAGCTCTACCCCTATGAAGGCCAGGAGTTGCACTGGTTCGAGAACTGACTTTGTAAGACTGAGGAGGAATCCTAGAGAAGTGAGCAATTGCTGAATCACTTGCAGGTCTGACTTGACTTGCTCTGGAGACTGCCCCACAATGAGCCAGTCGTCCAGGTATGGAAATATGGAGATGTTTTGTCTCCTTAGGAAGGCCACTACTACTGCTAGGCATTTTGTGAATACCCTTGGTGCTGATGTTAGCCCGAAGGGCATTGCTCTGAACTGATAATGGCCTGAAGGCAATTCGAATCTGAGGTACTTTCTGTGGGAGCACCTGATGGGAATGTGAAAGTAGGCATCATTGAGGTCCAGGGAGGCTAGCCAATCCCCTGGCCTCAGAGAGGGAAGAATTATTCCCAGAGTCACCATTTTGAATTTTGGCTTGAGTAGGTGCTTCTTTAGGTATCTTAGATCTAGGATGGGTCACCACTCCCCTGTCTTTTCAGGGCAAGGAAGTATCTGGAATACAGACCTTTGCCCCTGTGTACCGTAGGAACTCTCTCTCTATAGCTCTGAGAGCCAGTAGAGAGGAAACCTCTGCCTCTAGGGCAATGGTTTCAGAGATGTTTGCAGGTGGAAAAGACCTGACCCTCAGCTTTGGGAATCTTTTGAAGCAGAGGGCCAGTCCCTGGCTTACTACCTTCAGGACCCACTTGTCTGAGGTAACAGACTTCCAGGCCTGAAAGTAGTAAGCCAGCCTGCCTCCTACTGGAGGGGAGGAGTCGACCCGGGCTGACACATCAGGGTGTCTGCTTGGCAGGAGCCTTGGACTGAGAGGAGGATGCAGCGCTGCTCATCTCCCTTCTGCCTCTCCCTCTGAAGAACCCCCTCTGAGGAAAAGGAGAGGAGGCCTGTGCCTGGTAGAAAGGCCTGTGAAAAGGCCTGCCCCTGCCCCTAGATTGCTGCTTTTTAGGAGTTGCCTGCCTTTCCTTGGCCATTTTCTTCATATAATGCTCTATCTGCTCCCAAAACAGAGAATTATCTACCACAGGGAAATCCATGGCCTTAGCCTGGGTGTCCTGTGAAAGGCTAGTACATCTGAGCCAAGCCAGTCTCCGAAGAGCCACAGATGTAGCCATGACTCGTGATGATACATCACTGGATTCTACAGCAGCATGAAATTGGATCTTTGATGCCTCTATCCCATCAGCAGCCACCTCCTCCAGCTCCTTGGCTAGCTGGGTGGGTAGGCTGTTTAGCCAATTCCAGAACAGTATCCCATCTGGACTTCTGGTATCTGGCTGTATAGGCCATGTACAGTAGTTAGCTTGCCTGAGTCCCAAAGAGGATGCCAAATACTGTTTTTTAGCCATGGCATCTATCTTCCTGGAATCCTTATCTGGGGGGTGTGAAGCCAAGGGTATGCTAGCCTTATCACAGGCTGCAGCCTGCACAACCCCAACATGGCTGCATTGCTGGTACAGGAAATCCGTATCTGAGCCTGACAGCACATACCTCTTGTCCATTCCTTTATCCACAGGAGGTAGAGAATTTGGTGTTTTAAGTAGTCTGTGTGTCTGTTTCCCAAAAGATTTACGGAGAGGAACAGACAGTCTCTTGGACTCTGGGATGTCCATCCTCTCTACACAGTCAGGCTCCTCTTGCTCCTCGACAGCTTCAACCAAAGGGAGCTGGAGGGTTTCTGCCACTTTCTTGTAGAAGATAAAGTGGGAAGAGAACTCAGAAAGCCTAGGAGGGGAAAAACCAGAAGGTCTGTCTGGGGAGGTGTCCAGTTCTATGGGCTCATCCAGACCTTCCATACCATCATCATCATCATCATAATCTTCATCCCCCTCCAGGTCCGGTTCATAATACTCTTCAGGGGAATAATCCGGAACCGGAGGAACCAACTGAACTGAACACCTACCTGACGCTGCTGGATCAGTCGGAACCGGATGGACGATTCCACAATACTAATCGCCCTGGCAATTTCTTTGGTGGTTGGACGATGCAGTTCTGGATCTGAACCGGCCGATTTGTCTTTTCTCTTTCTTTTTGCCGGAACCAATCCCTCTGGATCAGTTCTCCTTTTGCCCAAAGGAGTCTCGCCCTGGTCAGAAGGCACTCCTTCAGGTTCGGTCGGAACTGAACAGGGGTGGCCATCTGGGTCAGCAGACTTCTTGGCCTCCTTTTCCCTAAGCCTGCAACAATCTTTTATCTAGGGTGGCGTTAGGGACATTTTTACAGATCTGGCAGTCTGAATCGAGGTGGTCAAACCCCAGACAGTAAACACAGGTTGTGTGGGGATCAGCCTTAGCAAAGGCCTCCCCACACACACTGCAGTGTTGAAACCCAGTGAGCCCAGTTTTTCTTTTGGGTTTCACAGACGCAGCCATCCTAAAGAAAAACTTACCCTGTACTCGGCTTCAGCCAGGCAAGACTCTCTTATCGGTTCCTAACCGTGTTACGGGTATTTGGGAAAAAAAGGTAAAAAACACGTTTTTTTAGAACCGATAAGGACCGGTACCTCACACTAACCCACAATTCAAAACAAAGAAACCAGATAATCGTTTTTTTTTTGTTTTTTTTTTTACAATTTCCACAGAAAACACACAACTTTAAATAATCAGTCCACTACTTACACACTTACTGTACCTCGGACAGGGATCTGAACCAAAGAAATAAACAGAAAAAATGGTATAAAACCGACATTTTACTTATACCGAACCGAAAGCATAGGAGAGATCTCCGGAGTGACTGTTCAGTTAGGTGGAGTAAAGAATCTGACGGTTACACTTGGAAGTGCATCAGACAGAGGTTTGAACCGAGCTCCAGCTCAACAGTCTATGCTCTGGCACAGAGTTAACTCTTTCTTCTCCAGAGTAGCTCAAGTGCTGGGGCTAACTGCATATTGTCAGAATACAGCAAGGGGTAGGCAGGGCTGTGGATGTTCTATGTTTACCCTAAGAATTGGTGCTAGGCTTGGCCCTAGAGGCAGCCCAACAAAAGGGCACCTGCTGACCACTTCTAGGCTGGTTGTGGTACACAGAGTGGCCCGATCGCAATGCATAGCCAGAGGCCTGCAGGTTAGAAAGTATATCCTGCACATCTGCCCCGAACAGTTTATACCCTCTAAAAGGGGCATTCAGGATGGAGTGTTGCACATCCTGGTCAAAACCTGACACACGCAGCCATGAAAGTCTTCGCAGACAAATACCCGCAGTGGCCACCCAGGCCGAGGCATCAACGGCATCGTGGGCAGAAGTAAAAGGTGCTAACTGACGTCGGCCCCCAACTGAATGTTCTGAAGCAACTGCTGTCTCAGGGGATCCTCTGGAAAGGATATGGCTGATTCTCTGGCCTGAGCCCAGAGTTGGTTCTGATACTGGACCATATGGGCGATATAATTGAGGACCCTGATGGTCACAGTGGCAGAGGCAAAGGTCCTCTTGCCAATCAGGTCCAGCCTCCAAGATTCTTCTTTATCCGGGGGAAGGGAACGGAGGTGTTTGGGCCTCTTGTACGGTTGTGGGCAGCATCAATGACCACAGAATCTGCCTATGGTTGTTCTGCAAAGAAAGGCTTCCCCACAGAAGCTTGGAATTACTTGTCTGCCTTGGCAGGAACCAAGTATGTCCGATGTCAGGTGGCCATGGTGGCATCCTCAAACAGTTCTATCAAACGAGGAATGACAAGAGGAGGGGCATCTGGCACGCCTATGTAAGTGGACAGACAGTGCTGGATAGGGACCTGTTCCTCTGTGTCGAACCCCATGGCAGCCTGTAGCTGTCTTAGAACAGAGACAAAAGAAGGGTCATTTGGGGGGGACCTCGGGATATACTTAGGGTTCTCCTAACCATCAGATGACACCGTGGTGGTGGAGTGGAAGGGGGTGATGCCTCCTTCATCTCCAGCATCCCCTTCATCCCCATCGTCAGGGAGAAGGACGTCTGGGTCATACTCATCCTCATCGCCCAGGTCCTGAAAGGAGTCAGAGGGCACCTGACCTCGAGGTGTATGCTGTAGCCCCGTAGAAAGAGGGGGCATGGGGGCAGGCACAGTAGGCCTTTGCAGCATCAGCCCTCGTGGGGAAGCAAGCCTAACCTGCATGAAATCCCACAGTGAATGAAGCATGGCCTGAAAATCCACGATGACCAACGTCGGGACACCTACCGGTGTCGGCTGAAGAACTGGGGCCTGTGTTGGTGGTGGAGCTGAGGAGGGTGGCTGAGCAGGCTGAGATCTTTGGGGCATCTCCCCAGCCTGGGTTGTCATTGGAGATGGTAAGAAAGACTGAGGACTGGCCCAGGGCAATGCAGAAGAAGGCAGGGGCCCTGAGGCTGAAATAGTGGATAAAGTAACGGCCGAGGCCAGGTATTGGGGAAGTGGCCTGAACTCCTGAAAATAGTGAGCCAGTGCTGGTTGAAGTCGAACTGGCAGAGTCTCTTGACTGATGGCCCGAGAAGAATAAGGGCTGGAATAGCAGAGGCTGAGTCGTCGGTGGGGCACCCAAGCCTGAGGAACTGATGCCCGCCAAGGTGAGGTTGGTGTGGGGAAGCTGCCAATGGTAGCCCTGTGGGGGAAGGGGCGTACAAAGGAGATGGCTTCACCACAGTCAAAGCATGAAGCAGTGAGTGAGTCAGGGAGGATCGGTCCCTGGCGCGGTCCTTGTCCCGATGTTTGGGCTTTCTGCCCGATTTGTCCTAGGCCTTGAAGGAGTGTGAACCTGAGGATGGGGCCGGAGAAGCAGAGGAACCCCTGGCCTGCAGCTCCTTTCTCCATTCAGGTGATGTTCTGCTAAGCAGGAATGTTTCCTGGGTCTTCTGGCAGCGCCACCCGGTAGCCTGGTTGAATCTGCAGCAGATCTCGCAGGCCTGAGTGTCATGGCCTGGGCCTAGGCAGCAGACAGAAGCTTTGTGGTCATCCTTCTCGGGGATCTTCTTCCCACAAGCACAAGTCCTGAAGAGTTTATCAGAGATGGATCTAGGCCTACAAAACAGAAGAAATCATTTTAAAAGTAAAGTGATGCTAAACTAGGGAGAGAAACAGAAAATAAAAAATGTAAAAAATGGCGGTTGATTGAAGCTGGCGGTCCGTGAAATCCGACATGTGATGGTCAACAGCAGGGAAAAAAAAAAACTGAGGAGGGCACAGGGGCCACCCACTATAATAGGACAGGGCAACATCAGTGTGTGACGTTGGAGTGGGTGGCCCCCTGGTAGACTGCTAGCTAGAAGAGTTTGCATGTGGTCCTGCCACCTGTGGTTCCATAGGTGTGGCCTGCTGCAAGAGATACCCTCAAAGTAAGATCTTTAGTAACTTGTCATGTACTTGCCTTATAGCTACAGTACTATGAAGTCCCCTATGGAACCTATGTTGCAAAATGATGAGAGATTGTGTTCTCTTTTTTGACATTTTCCTTTTACATGATGGTTTAGTACATGGAGATCCAGACATAATCAAACTGTTCTTAATTTTATGACAATAGTTAAGGGAGAGAAGCTCTTGAAACTGACAGAATAAACAACATCACTATCTTAGCTCAGACAGTCTCAGATCATTTCTAGAATGGTCTCTCTCTAGAGATCCATCAAGGAGGGAACAGATATATATACAGAGGATGACCCATTAAAACTTCCACAGTCTACCTCCTAAACTCAGTTATGTACAGTCATAAGGACCCACTCTTTGACAAAAGATTAAATACATCTGACTGAAGTAGAAAGTCTTTTAACTTTTGACCATAAAAATGCTTCGACTGAATGATGAGATAGAACTTCAAAAGTTGAAACCATGTAGGTAAGGTGTGGCTCATTTACGTGGAGAAGATAAAGACACCTGAAAGAAAAAAAATAATTCTACACAGCCACTGCCCCTTTGCCTTGTTAAAAGTATCTATTCGGCACCTTGGAGAACTTCCTGGACCATGACAAAGGTGTTGTGTACAAAGATATTGGATATACTGTAGGTACCTTAAGAACAGTATAATTTACCCCCAAACTCTATGCACAGATCAGAGTTTCTTGTCTATTGAGTCTTTTGGGATAGCTAGTTCTTCAGTTGGAACCATAGCCCTTCTGAGCTAAGCGAAGCATTTTTGGCTAGTTAACAGAGCCTAAAACTTAGCAGTGTCCATTAATTTCTATTATCATTTCTGAACCCACTGCAACCAATAGAGAAGGATTCCTATTAATTGAACTAATCTGAAAAGCCTCCTTTTAAGTGTCTTGTCTTAGGCCCTCAATTGTGGGTTAGCAAAAGAAAGGATACTTTTTAAAATAAGCACCGTGACTGCTTTCATTTAAATCAAGATCCACAGCACTACAAAGAAAAAAATTAAAAAGATGAAGACAACTTGCTCTCCTCGCAGACAGTGCAAGGGAAATTACAGAACCTACAGTACATGTTCTAACAGAGCTCAGAATGCTGTCAAGCCTTGAGGCATCTATAGAAGTTTCTAGCAGACAAAGTGTCAATTTCCTGACTACCACCACTTGCAATGGGAAATCTTCTCAAACCTAGTTCTGTCTGAAGCTACAAAATCCTTTGGCATTTTTGCACAAAAATTCTAATTTAAGGCTAATCTGTCAGCAACTAGGTCACATAAGCATCTCAAATGTAGCAGTAAGTGAGAAAGTGAGGTCTCTCGCTAGGGATAGCTGTTTTTCCTCCTGATCTACTTCTGTGCTGATCTTGGCGTCATCAGCAAACTTCCCCACATTACAATTTAGACCTTGATGTAGATCACTTATATAGACACTGAATAAAATGGGTCCAAGCACTGATCCCTGCAGCACTCCACTAGTAACTTGTCTCTCTTTAGAGTGCTTCCCAGCGACTCTCACTGCCTGAAATCTGTCCAAAAGCCAGTCTTCTATCCATCTTACCAAGAGATAATTTATACCAATTTTTTTGAGTTTGGAAACCAGTTTACTATGATGGACAGTGTCGAAAGCATTTTGGAAGTCAAGGAATAAGACATCAACTGGGACCCCTTTATCCAAACTATAACTAACCTGTTCATAACATGATCTTCCCCTTACGAACCCATGTGTTGGGTCCTGTATCTTTAGTTCTTTAAAGCAGCAGTACTACCTAACCAGAAGTGATCCGTTACGACCATTGTAGTAACACAGAAAATATGGCGGCTGCTATCTAGTACTACTGCTGTCAATGCAGCAGGCGGCAGAAATGTAAACAAAAACATAGGATAACAGCACATTACTGGGTGATAGTACAATGCCGGTGGAAAAGAAGAAAAAATTACTCACCTTAGTAATGTTGTTTCTTCTAATGGAGTCTTGCTGTATTCTGACTATTTGCAGTGATCTCCAACCTTTGAACTGCCCCGGAGAGGAAAGAGTTAACTTTCCATGCAAGGCATGGAACGCTGAGCTCGAGCTCGGTTGAGCCTCTGTCTGCTGTTGTTTGAACTCCAACCGCCAGATCTTTACCAGCTATACTTACTGAAGGCCCTGTGTGAAAACTGTAAACTCACACTAGCCAACTGGCAACTAAATTAAATAAAAAGGGTTTTTTTGGTTTCAAAGCAAAGACTCAAGTCAGGAAACCCAAAAAACAAAACACAACACACACCCAAAAATTAAAGAGGGTGAGAAAAGGAGGCACCTCTAGGGTGCCAACACTGCTCCTGCCCACCCACATCCCAAAAACAGGTTCTGAGAGGGGAGGCAGGGAGGTCAGAATACAGCAAGACTCCATTAGAAGAAACAACATTACTAAGGTGAGTAATTTTTTCTTCAAACAACATGAAGTCTTGCTGTATTCTGACTATTTGCAGACTACCAAGCAGTACCTCCATGGAGGAGGACAGAACCTACTTTGGGAACAGGCTCTGAAGTACTGTTGCTAAACCGAGCATCACTCCTAGCCTGGATATCCAGAGAGTAATGCTTGGTAAAAGTATGGACTGTTTCCAGGTGGCTGCTTGACATATCTCTAAGATAGGAATATCCCTGGCAGCAGCCAGGGAAGCAGCTGTACCTCTAGTAGAGTGAGCCCTCAGGCCTGAGGGTTGAGTCCTACCCAATTTTTCATAGCAGAATTGTACACAAGAGACAATCCACCTGGCAACAGATCTTTTAGTGGCAGGCTTTCCCTTACTGACCTCACCATAAGTGAGGAACAATTGGAGGGAGTCAAACCTGTGACCCTTGGTGCGCTCTATGTAGTAGCTAAGGGCCCTTTTCACGTCCAGGCTGTGCAGCCTCCTCTTTCCAGAGGAGGAATGGTCAGTGAAGAAAACAGGAAGAGACATAGACTGGTTAAGGTGGAAATCTGAGACCACCTTAGGCAAAAACTTCTTATTAGTTTTAGGACCACCTTATCTCTATGAAAAGAGATAAAATCAGGCTCCACTGACAGGGCCTGTAACTCACTGATGCGTCTGGCAGAAGTAATGGCTACCAAGAACACAGTTTTCCAAGTCAAGTACTTAAGCTCTGCTGAAGACAAAGGCTCAAAAGGGGGTTGCATAAGCTGAGCAATGCAAACATTTAGGTCCCAAGCAGGAGCAGGGTCCCTGAAGGGAGGATTGGTGCAACAATCCCTTGAAGAATTTACAAAATACAGGATGAGCTGAAAGAGAAGAGGCTTACCTACTGACAAAAAGCAGAAACAGCTGCTAAATGTACTTTGAGTGTAGCTGGTCTGAGCCCCAAGCTATTGAGATGAACCATATAGTCCAGAACTGTAGGCAACCCAGCAGACTCTGGAGAAATATGCTTACCAGAGCACCAAATAGTGAACCTTTTCGATTTGGAATTGTAAGTCTTTCTGGTGGAAGGCTTTTGAGAAGCTTTTAGAATATCCAGAACACCTTGAGAGAGATGCAGATCAGCAAACTCTAACTCTTCAAGAGCCAGGCCTTGAGATAGAGAGATTTGAGATTCGGATACCAAACTCTCCCCTGAGAGGATGTCAACAGGTTGTAATTCCTGGGAAGAGACAGGGGAAGGTGGACTGCTAAGGACAGCAACAGTGGGTACCAGGGCTGTCTGGCCCAGTCTGGAGCAATCAGAATCACTTTGCAGGGTTGAGACCTGATTTTGACTAGAACCTTGAACAGGAGAGGAAGGGGGAAAAACATGCAAAACTTCCTTCCCAATTAGAGACTAGAGCATCCAGGGGGACTGAGCCCAATACTGGGGGTCTGCAGCAAAAAAGGGGGAGTTGGTGATTGTCTGGGGCTGCAAAAAGATCTATCTGTGGAGTGCCCCATCTGGAGAAAATCACCTTCAAAACTAGGGGATCTAGGGACCATTTGTGATGGCCCTGAGATATCCTGCTGACAGTATCTGCCAGGACATTGTCCTTCCCTGGGAGGTGCAGTGCTATCAGAGAGGTTTGCAGGGAATAGGCCAGAGACCACAATTTCATTGCTTCTGTGCACAAGGCCGTAGACCGAGTGCCCCCTTGCTTGTTGATGTACCACATTGTGGTGGTATTGTCTGTTCTGATCTGGACTACTTTGTTCTGAACAGACTTGGAAAAAACTTGCAGTGCCAGAAACACTGCTCTGAGTTCCAAGAGACTGATGTGAAGCAGAGATTCTTGAGGTGACCACAGCCCTTGGGTGGTCAGATCCCCCAAGTGGGCTCCCCAGCCCAAGAGGGAGGCATCTGTGGTAAGGACTGGAGAATGAGATTGAGTGACAAAAGGAACTCCTTGCCTTAGATTGTCCTGATCCTGCCACCATTGCAAAGCTTGGATCAGGGTTCGAGTCACAGGGACTAGTTTGGTCAGAGAATCCTTTCTCTGGGACCAGAAGGCTCTTAAGTGGAACTGAATGTCCCTCATCTGAAACCTTGCTCCCTGGACCACTGCCGTAGAGGCTGCCATGCGGCCCTGGAGCTGCAGAAAGTGCCTTGCTGGTCGAGACACCTGAAGGGTGAATGAAGAGGCCAGTTTCATAAGGGTCCTTGCCCTGTCCAGGGGAAGGAAGGCTCTTGCCCTTATTGTATCCAGTTCTGCCCCAATAAAGGTGAGGAGCTGTACTGGCTCCAGAACTGACTTTGAAAGATTTAGGAGGAATCCTAAGGAAGTGAGCAATTGCTGAGTTATCTGGAGATGTGACTTGACTTGGTCTGGAGACTGACCCACTATGAGCCAGTCGTCCAGGTATGGAAAGATGGAGATCTTTTTTCTCCTTAGGAAAGCAACCACTACTGCCAGGCATTTTGTGAACACCCTTGGGGCTGATGTTAGGCCAAAGGGCATTGTTCTGAATTGATAGTGGCCTGAGGGCAACCTCGAACCTGAGGTACTTTCTGTGGGAGCACCTGATGGGAATGTGAAAATAGGCATCCTTGAGGTCCAGGAGACTAGCCAGTCCCTGGCCTTAGAGAGGGCAGAATTACTCCAGAGTCACCATTTTGAATTTTGGCTTTAAAAGGTGCTTTGTTTAAATATCTTAGATCCAGGATGGGCCGCCATTCTCCTGTCTTTTGGGGTTAGGAAGTACCTGGGTACAATCCTTTTCCCTGTGTAAGGGTGGAACCCTTTCTATAGCTCTGAGAGCAAGAGGAAGAGACCTCTGCCTCTAGGGCAAGGGCCTCTGAAGGATTTGCAGGTGGAAAGGATCTGGTTCTCATCTTGGGAATTTTTTGAAGCTGAGAACAGTCCCTGACTTACTACTCCCAGGACCCACTTGTCTGATGTTAAAGACTTCAGTCCTGGACAAAGTAAGCCAGCTTGCCCCCTACAGGTAGTGGAGAATCGACCCGGGCAGACCCATCAGGGCGCCTGCTTGGCAGGGGCTTTAGGCTGAGGAGTGGGAGCAGGCCTGCTCATACCCCGTGTGCCTCTCCCTCTAAAGAACCGCCTCTGAGCAAAGAAAGAAGAGAAGGCTTGGGCTTGGTAAAAAGGCCTATGAAAAGGCCTGCCCCTGCCCCTGGAATGCTGCCTCTGGGGAGTGGCTTGCCTTTCTTTGGCCTGAGCACTCCTGTAGGTGGTCCTGTACTCGTCCATTTTCTTCATGTAGTTCTCTGTCTGCTCCCCAAACAGAGAATTACCAATGACAGGAAAATCCATGGCCTTAGTCTGGGTATCCTGTGACAGGCTAGTACATCTGAGCCAAGCCATCCTTCGAAGGGCCACAGATGTCGCCATGACTCTAGATGAAACATCACTGGAGTCCACAGCAGCATGAAATTGCACCTTGGATGCCTCAATCCCATCTGCAGTCACCCGCTCCAGCTCCTTGGCAAGCTGGTCAGGGACCTGTTTAGCTAGAGCCATCACAGTGTCCCACCTGGACTTCTGGTATCTAGCTGTGTAGGCCATATAATTAGCCTGCCTGAGTCCCAAAGATGCTGCCATGTACTGTTTCTTTGCCATGGCATCAATCCTCCTGGAGTCCTTATCTGGGGGTGTGAAGCCAAGGGTATATTTGCCTTATCACAGGCAGAAGCCTGCACCACCCCAACATGGCTGCATTGCTGGGAAAGGAACTCCGTATCTAAGCCTGAAAGAGTGTACCTCTTGTCCATTCTTCTGTCCACAGGAGGTATGGAATTAGATGTTTTTAGAATTTTAAATGTCTGTTTCCCAAAAGACTTATGGAGGGGAATAGACAATCTCCTGGACTCTGGGATGTCCATCATCTCAACGTTATCAGGCTCCTCTTGATCCTCTACTGCTTCTTCCATAGGAAGCTGGACGGTTTCAGCCACTTTTTTGTAAAACATAAAGTGGGAAGGGGACTCAGAAAGCCTAGAAGGAGAAACACCTGAAGGTCTGTCTGGGGAGATGTCCGGATCAATGGGCACATTCACACTTTCATAATCACCATCACTATCTTCATACTCTCCCTCCTCCTCCTCCTCCTCAGGTTCATAAAATTCTTCTAAATTATAATCCAGAACCGGCGGAACCGACCGAACCGAGCCCCTAACCGATGGTGCCGGTTCAGTCGGAACCGAAGTTAGCGACTGAACAATCCTTATCGCTTTGGCTATTTCATCAGCGGTCGGAGAAAGAACTTGTGGATCCGAACCAGCTGACTTATCCCTTCTTTTTCTTTTAACTGAAACTGACTCCTCAGAGTCGGTTCTCCTTTGGCCCGAAGAAGTCTCACCCTTGTCAGAGGGCACTGCTTCTGGTTCGGTCGGAACCGAACCAGGCTGGCTATCCGGGTCAGCGGACTTCTCGGCCTCCCTTTCCCTCAGTCTACCTACTCTCTTATCCAGGGTAGCTTTGGGAAAACTTTTGCAAATCTGGCAGCTGAATCGAGGTGGTCAAACCCAGACAATAACACAGGTGGTGTGGGATCAGCCTTAGCAAAGGCTTCCCCACACACACTAAGTGTTGAAACCCAGTGGGCCGGTTTTTTTCTTGGTTTCTGACATGGCCAGTCCTAACCAAACTTACCCTTTTTCGCAATCCACCAGGCAAGACACCCCTATCGGTTCCTGACCGTAGTTCTGGTCTAGGGAAAACTGTAATGAAACCGTTTTTTTTTAGAACCGATACGGACTAGTTACCACACTCTAATAAATCAGAAAATACTTTTTCATAAACCTGATCGGGTTCAAACCGAACCTGATCCAATGTTTACAAGTTCCACACAGAAAACTAATATAGAAACCTATCTAGTACTACGGTACCACAGACAGAGACTTAACCGACAAGTTAGGTTGTAGAAATTTGGTTGAAACCGAGAAGCGACCTTTAACCCAGCTTTTTGAACCGGCCCGAAGGAGAAAATCTCGGGCGACCTGTTCAGTGGTAGATAAAGAATCTGGCGGTTGGGGTTCAAACAACAGAAGACAGAGGCTCAACCGAGCTCGAGCTCAGCGTTCCATGCCTTGCATGGAAAGTTAACTCTTTCCTCTCCGGGGCAGTTCAAAGGTTGGAGATCACTGCAAATAGTCAGAATACAGCAAGACTTCATGTTGTTTGAATAACAGGTACATGCTCAGCAGAGCACAGGGAATAAACTGTCAAAAAAGCGCAAGTTTTTTTTACATTGTACTGCTGCTTTAACATTTTCCTCTAGTTTGACCTTGAGTAATTTTTCCATAATTTTACAGTGGATGGAAGTCAAACTGATTGCTGTATAGTTTCTCACAGAACCGTTACTCCCTCTTTTAAAGATCGGTATAACAAGAGCTCTCTTCCAATCTTTGGGAACATAACCAATTTGTAATGAGACCTGTTTAATAGTAGTGTCATAGGTACACTTAAGGGACCTGCTAACTCTTTGATAAAACATGAATTTATGTCATCTGGTCCAGGTGCCGAGTTGGATTTTATGTTTTTAAGAACATCTTCTACATCATTCTTTGTGAACTGTACTGATGTCATAACAGAGTCATCCCATTCCACTTTTCTAGCACTCTTTTGGTTAAAGACTGTACAGACAAAATACATTAAGTTCCTCTGCTATCATCTCTGGCTCTTGGATTGTTTCGCCGCTTTTTGTAACAGGGCCTACTATATTATCACCGGACTTATTATATATCTTTAGTATGAGAGAGTTTAAATTCAACATTTTTCCTCTTTCTTATCTCTTGTTTAGTTTTTTCTAATGCCTCTCTATAAAGTTTTTTATTACGGTCCACTGGCGTAAGTTTTAAGATTTTGTAAGCTTTTACTTTTTTCTTTATTAATTTTTTGATGTCTGTAGTGTACCATAGTGGGATTTTTCCTTGGCTGTTATATTTTTTGCTCCCTGGTACAAATGTTTCTTCCAACAACTTTATTTTTGTTTTTATAAATAACCAGGTTTGTTCTACTGACAGATCTTGCATTTGTCCTTCCCAGTCAGTTTTGTTTAGTTCAGTTATTATTTCTATATAATTAGCTTTGTTATAGTTACAAAATTATTATGTTGTTGTTAACCTGGCATTATGGTGCATTTAAGGTAAAGTAGACCATATTGTGGTCGCTTGAACTGAGTGGTGCCTTTATTATTACATCTGCAATATGAGGTTGTAAATCAGTAATTAGTAAATCCAAAATGTTTACTCCCCTAGCGGGTTCCAGAATCAGCTGATCCAACCCTGAGCTGAGCAGACTATTAAGAAACTGTGTTTCAGCATTAGTAGTGCTTGTTCGATGGTACCAAATAATTCCGGGTAAACTGAAGTCTCCTAGGATGATAATATTGGATATTGATGCTGCGGTTGATATTTGTCTTATTAATTCTTCACTGTAGTGATCATTACTATTTGGTGGTCTATAGCAATTTCCTACTGTGAATTGTTTCCCATTAGCAGCAATGATTTGTATCCATAGAGTTTCAATACTTATGTTGCTGGTTTACTGTAGATCAATTTCATTACATTTAATAGACTTCTTGATATAGAGGCATACCCCACCACCTTTCTCTCACATCTATTTTTGTAAAAGAGATTATACTTTGGGATATCCATTGACCATTCGTTGGTATTGTCCCGCCAAGTCTCAGTTACAGCTGCCACATCAATGTCTTCCATTTTGAGGAAAATTTTTAGTTCAGTTTTTTATCCAGATTTAAGCTCCTTGCATTAATTGATACGAATGTGTATTTAAAATAATTTTCATTTGATTTGTGTGGAAGTTTACTTGAATTAAGCTCGCAATACCCCCTAATATCTAGTTTAAAGTATTTTTGATGTAGGTCTCAATTTGCCTTCTCAATATTGCATTACCACATCTACTGAGATGGAGTCCATCCCAGCTATGCAACCCCAGGTCATTTTTGAAATTCTCCCAATGGGTTAAACATGTCATGTTGTTTTTCAGAATCCATTTCCGTAGCCATTCGTTAATGGCTTTTATATTTTCATTAGTTTTGTTACTGGCTCTAGGGGCTGAGAGGATCTCTGAAAAACAAACTGTGCAACCTTTTTCTAATAATTTTTGTTGTAATGTCACTAGTTCATTTTTTATCTCTTCCAATGTGGAGGATCTCATGTTTTTTGTACTTGCATGTATTACTATGACTGGGCTGCCACCTGCGCTATGTAAAATATGGTTTACCACATTTGTTAAGTCTGTAATCTTTGCTCCCCTAAAGCTGCTACATGTTGTATTTGATTTCTCCTGCCTGCAGATATATTTCTGTGTACATTTTATCAGAGTTACCAAAAATGTATATTTGTTTCGGTGTTGGTGCATCACAGTCCATGTTATCTTCCTGTGGTAAGTTGCTTTTACCTATATTTAATTCAGTATTATATTTAGGGGTTGCATTTCATTTGATATATCGAGGTGGAAGTCAAAATTTGTGTTATGTTTGATTCTACAGTTGGGTTGTGGAGTTTACCATTTATTTGATTCTCAGGTCCTTGGATTTCTAATGTTTGTGGATTTCCATTTCCTAGGATTGGAATGGGGTCACACACTTCATGATTTGTGTTGGGGGGACTATCCAATGGTTCTATATTAACGTATTACATGTTCCGTGAGCATTACTCAGCATGCTTACACCATTATTCAAAATGCCTTCCACTAGCCTGTGATCTTCACTTTGGTTATTTCCTATGAGTTCCTGATCTATAGTAGTTAAAGGCTGAAAGCTATTAAAGGTGGTAATTTCAAATTCCATAGCCCTTCTCCCCTTTTAAAGGTTCTTATATCACTAGGTTTTTCCCATTCCTCTTCCTTTACCTGTGATTGTCAATATTTCCTGAATTTGTGGGGTAAGTAATAATTTCTGTTTTGTCCATTTACGAAATTAAGGTATCAGTTAAAGTGGGGGTGTTTGCAGTAGGGATAGTCCCATTGACAGGAGAATCAATTATTTGTGTAGAGAATGACATCAAATTTGCAGAGTCTTGTTGGTTGTTAATGGCCCTTATTTTATTGGCAATGGACACCTGGTGTTGTTCAAGTTTATCCAGTTTATCATAAAACAATTTAATTTCTACCTCTAATTCCTTATTTGTACATTTCTCCCATACAAATTCACCAGTTAAGGGATACTTTTCCATCAATTTAAACATGTAACAACTGAAGCATTCCAAGTCCCAAAGCACTTCCTGTAGTTAAAGCTCTAGACAGGTGTTTGACCCTCCTCCACCCGACACATATATCACACAATAAATGGTATAAAAAGCAAAGTAAAACAGTGTGGAACTCGGAAGAATACCTCGGGTCACATGACTGTTCCGTTAGTCGAAACAGCCACCTGAGCTCTTAAAATCCTTCAAAAGATAGTTTCGTACTTGAAATGTGCAACTAGAGGCTTAAATGCTTCTGAAAAGCAAAAGTCTGCAGTCAGTAACGTTTTGTAGTTCAGCAGGATGATCCTGTAGAACTACAACTGCCAAAGCACTTCCTGTACTTCAACCTCTAGACAGGCATTTGACCCTCCTCCACTCCTGATGCAAATATTTTTATTATCATTTTATTATTATTAGAAATAATCAGATTACATTTACCTTTGAGCTAAAAGCTCATTTACAAAGGTTCCTCGTTAGCAGAGTGAATTACAGAGATAAAAAATAATATATATTAGCAGTAATAATGTACAAGGAGGCAATCAGATGATACAACATAAGAGCTTAGCTAGTTACAGACTAGAGGAGTAAAAAATGTGAACATGTTGAGACAGTTCTTGTCGTAAGTGCTGCAGGCGGGGAAAACAGAAGTTTTATTTTTATTGGATGGTGGGCCTATAACCAGTGCCTGTTGAGAAGGACAGGACCTAGAAAGGGGAGAATAGGAGATGAGGGGGTACGATCAGAGAGCGATGGGAGTGACCAACAGAGAAAAACATGGGTTGAGGGGAGGAGAGGGGGTATGGGTGGATTTACAGAGGGGTGGGCCTTTGTTGCATTGTATCTGGCTAGGCAGACTCGAGGGGAAGGGAACCATGGGGAGAGGAGGACCAACGGGGGGAGGAAGGGAGGTGTAGAAAAACTAGGGTGGATGTAGGGGAAAATGTGGGCAATGGGCTTCGGAAAGAGAGATGGGGGACATATATTATGTTCACTGGTCACAGATTACTGATAGTTGTAATACATCAAACAGTACTACAAATACTGGTTGAGGAATTATATATTATGCACAACAGCCACAGTCAATGGTTGATGTAAGCAGGGCATGAAGCTTGGTTTTGAATAGACCTAGTTTGGTTGCAGTCAGGATTTTGTCGATCAATGAATTTAACCAATAAGGCACCTAATATTCGTAGGATCATTGACATTGAGAGATCCGTTTGAAGGGGACTAAGAAGGATCGGCTGTTAATACCTCTAGTACTCCTACCATTGTTAAATTTGCTGAGTAGTTTCTGAACACCTGGGGGAGTTAAGCCCCTTGTGGATTTCATGGACAGTAGGCAAACCTGGTACTTTATCCTGCTATCTAGGTTTAGCCAACCAGATTGTGCATAAAGCTGACAGGTGTGGGAGAGGCAATGAGCTCCCGACACAAGTCTGCATGCCTTATTGAGAGTCATTTTTATACACTTGAGTACTGAGTCAATTGTGGCACCGTACACCACCAGTCCGTAGTCTATTACTGACAGAATTGAACAAGTCACCGCTAGAGTTGGTGCTTCACTGTTTGTTCCTGTGGAGGACGCCTAGTTTGACATTAGCCGCTTTGGCAATGAGATCGATATGCTGGGTAAAAGTGAGAGAGCAATCTAGGGTAACCCCTAGGTACTTTAAGGTTTGCACCATTTCGAGTGGTTCATTATTGCAGTTTATTACATTCAGGCGATGGGTCCTATTTCTGCTATGAGAGGAGGTGAAAAGCATGGTTTTGTTCTTTTTATAGTTAAGCAGCAATTCTGATTTTAGAAACCACGCTTCGATTGTGGAGAAATTGGATTGCATTCGATTTTCTAATGCTACTGGATCGGTGTGGCTTGAGTATAGTACTGCATCATCTGCATACAGTAAGATTTTATCGTTAACTGGAAGTGGTAGTCGATTCAGAAATAGACTGAAGAGCAGAGGACGCAGGATGGAGCCTTGGGGGACCCCAGTTACTACACTGCAGCTCTCTGAGAAAACATCTATGATTTTCACTCTTTGAACTCTCTCTGAGAGGTAGCTCTTAAACCAAGTTACGGACTCAGTGGATAGGCCAATGTGCAAAAGCTGGGTTAATAGTAGGTC
This sequence comes from Neoceratodus forsteri, assembly GCA_016271365.2. Classification (NCBI taxonomy): domain Eukaryota; kingdom Metazoa; phylum Chordata; order Ceratodontiformes; family Ceratodontidae; genus Neoceratodus; species Neoceratodus forsteri. The sequence goes on along the minus strand of CM028135.1, from coordinate 455,994,197 downwards.
ATGGTTAACTGTGTCGAAGGCCTTCACACAATAATCGCACAAAAAATGATATAAAAAGCAAAGTAACCCTTGACAGAACTGTCTCACTGCACAGAGCAGTCCCACAGTATGTGCACACGTTTTAAAATGACCACAGTTTGAAAGACAACTAAACAGATAATTAGTGGTAACTATTTAAAAAAACAAAAAACAAAGACATACTGTAAATAGTTCAGGACAGCCCTCACCTGTTAAATGCTGGGCTTTAATTTGTTGTATATTTTTTTCATGATTTCGTCACATTTATAAAAATGTAAATAAAACACAGAATCATTTAAATGTCGCATTCCGGAGGGACCCTAAAATAGCGTTGAAGAAATGTCATCATTGAAGCCCTTCCACTATATCAGTATATCTATAGGTACCTTATAAACTTATTATTTATTTAGTTTTAATAAACCAGGTAGCTGCACTAGATAAGACATTTGCCTCTTTTCAGGCACAACCTGGGAAACTTACAAAACAGGAGGTAAACAGAAACATTATAAATGATACAGGGTGACTTACCCAACTGCATATCTGTATGCAAATGATTACTTGAAGGAACAAACATACAAAATATAATACGTGTAACTGGGATGCAACAGTAGTACACACAATATACAAACCCAATATAGCATTACACTACAAAAACCCACACTTGGTATGTGCCCTCTAAACACCCATTTTGGGTGGATGTTATCTGTCACCACTGATGTGGCCATGAGGTTGGGGGTTCAAACACTCCTCCCTGAAATTTGTTATAGAGACTATATACAAACCATGTCCAGGAGTGATTCTACCGCTACAGGACATGCAGTGGGATAGCTGGCAGATGGTTAGGGCTTTGTAAGGTGGCTACTGCTTGCCACTGGGGGGCATGGGGGGACATTATATGGATACCTACATGATGGGGGAGGGGTCACTGGATGTCAGTCATACTATTATGAGACATCTGATTCTGGGGAATGTATTAAATTGGGAGGGACAGAAAATCGGGGGCGGGAGGGGTGGAACCACAAGATGCCAGAGAATGCGTTAAATCATAAATAATTTTTATTTCGTTTTTGTTTACCGTGTAGGTGCTCTAGCCAGAAAGACTATTTTCAGGCAAGACATGGGAGAGTACAAAGACAGACTTAAACAGAACATCATAATACTTCATACAAAGTGCAGGAAATTATGATGCATAGTACAGATTACATAACAGCAGCAATGTGATAAAGAAACTGAGGTAGTTTGACCAAAATAAGCTCTTTAAGTTAGATTAGGGCAAAATACAGTTAGGTCAGTATAGGAAAATTGAGGTAGTAAGATAAAAGTATAGTGATTAATATTTACACAAAAACCACACAATAAGGTCAAAATTATGCAACCAGGAACTATGCAAGTGATCAAGGGAAAAAGAAGGCTGTGAGAGCGATAGCCCCCATTCGTAGATTGATAAGGGAGGAGCTTGGGAGAAAGGTGGAGAAAGATGAATAGGATAACCTGGAGGGGAGAGAAGGAAGTGGGGTAATGAAGTGAAAGAAACAAGGAAGTGAAAGTGGAGAGAAGGAGTTTCACAGACAGGGGTGGGCCCTAGGCTCCTCGATGATGACACGCTGGGGGTAGGGTTGGAGAGAAGGCCTAGGAAGGTTTGAAACAAGAGCATGTGTAGGAGGAGAGGAGATGATGTTGGAGTTTTTTCTTAAAGGAGTGGTGGGATACGGATTGGCGCAAGGTTATGGGCAGTGAGTTCCAGTAGTGAGGTGCTTGATAGGCAAAGGCATGACCACCTTTATTTGTGCGATGTCTCGGGATGATGACAGGGATGTTTGCCATAGAGCGCAGTACATAGTGGGTTTTCTGGTAGGAAAGGAGACAGGCCAGTGAATTTGGGATACGGGACCTGATAATGTTATCAGTAATGGACCCAAGCGCATAGGACCTTAGTTCAAGTGGTGGAAGCCATCCTAGATCAGAATAGAGGAGACAATGATGTTTGAGCAAGGAGGAGCTGGATGCAAAGTGACAGATATTATTGTAGGTAACATCCCATTTACAAAGACTCGAGTTGCTAGCGGAGATGTATGTAGCAACCCCGTAGGTGAGAGAGGGAAATAATATTCCACGGGCTATAGTGAGTCTAGCTGAAGGAGTGAGCGCATAGCTAGTTCGGTAGGTGATCCCGAGTTTGGAGTTTACCTGCTTGCAGATATTATGAATGTGGAGGTCAAAACTCAAGGAAGGGTCAAGAGTGACCCCAAGATACTTAAATGAGTGTGCCACACCAACAGACATGCCATCCGCGGAGGAGACAGTAAAGTGTGTTTGGAAGTGTTTGAGCTTGGGACTGGAGCCAAATAACACAGCTTGTGTCTTAGTTGAGTTTAAGACTAGTTTGTGATTTTCAAGCCACTGTTGTAAACGTTGGTAATCTCAGGAGAGTTCTGTGTTTATGTCCGCAATGTTATTTGAACTGCAGTACAAGACAATGTTGTCCGCATATAGTAGGGAGGAGGTATTGAGGAGATTTGTAGTGATACTGTTAATGAAAATAGTGAAAAGCAGAGGACCTAAAATAGACCCTTGAGGAACACCAATGTTGATGGTAGCCTTACCTGAGAGGGTGGAGTTGAATTTCACGTACTGAGTCCTATTAGACAGATAGTTCTCAAACCAGTTTACAGCTTTCTGTACAAAGCAGAGACAGTTTAGGGTAGTGACGGGGAGAGAGAGTGGTCAACAAGGTCAAATGCCTTGGTCATATCAATAAAAATGGCCCCGGTGAGCCTGCCAGAGTCCATAGCAACTAAGGTGTCAGATATGAGTTTGAGTAGGGCAGTGGTGGTACTATGACCCTTGCGGAAATCATGTTGGGCATCAGTTAAGAGGTCATGTTTCAGTTAAGAAGTCAGTGGTCTGGATAGCAACTATTTTCTCAAGTATTTTACTGAGAACAGATAGGATGGCAATAGGATGGTAATTCAATGGGTCAAGTGGGTTGCCTTTTTTGAACATGGGAGTAACTCTGGCCATCTTCCAGATATCCGGGACAGTACTTTGACATAGAGAGAGGGTAAAGATTTTAGCAAGTGGAGCAGCTATGTGGGGAGTAGCCAGTTTTAGGAGCTTAGGTTCTAAGTTATCAGATCCAACAGCTGTGTGCTCCGAAATGTTTCTTAGGAGATGGAGAACCATGCTAGTTGGGACGGACTTGAAATGGAAAGCATGCTTGCATGAGTTTGTGGGTGGGATGGGGTTTGACGAGGTAGGGAAAGTGGAAGTATATTGTGTGAGGTCAGCAAATTGAGTGTTAAAGAAGTTTGCAATAGTGAGGGGGGTTGTTACAATGTGTGCCATTAAGAGTCATATCATTTTGAGTGGTTAACTGGTTCAAGCCGAGCAAGAACTTAATATGGGACCAGAATTGTTTTGGGTCCCTTGGGAGTCTATTAGTAGGTTATTGCAGTAAGAGCTTTTTGCTTGTTTGATTTCTTTCTTACAGGTATTTCTTAATGCTTTGTATGTATTAAGGTCTGCAGGATGACCTGTTTACTTATGCCGGAGCCAGATTTTGTCCCTCTGTCTTAATTTAGATAATAAGTCAGAGTTTAGCCAGCAAGTCTGCCTATTTCTAACCAGCCTAGTAACAAGTTTGCAGTGGATTTCTTGCAGTTCTAAGAATTTTGCCAGGAAGATATTTAGGGCCATCTGGACATCTGCTGTGCTGTAGAGAGGGGACCAGTCAATGCAAGCAATGTCAGACAAGAAGGCCTGAGAATCATAGTTTGCAAAATTTCGGAAAGTAATAAAGCGGGGCTTAATAGGTTCAGGCCTACCTTTGCCCCAGACACAGAAAGTGGGGGAGTGATCTGTAATGGCGTCAGGTAGAATTCCTACATCTACAATATTCTCGGGGTGGTTTGTCATGATCCAGTCCAGCAAGGTGCTAGTATCTGAATGAGGAGCAGTTCTGGTGAGCAGTGGGATAAGTTGATGTAAGTTAAAACTCTGTAGTTTAGTCAGTGCTGTCATGTGTGAGTTGCCCAGCCAGTTTAAATTGATGTCACCTAGTATAAGGACTTCATAGTGTTTAATTCACTAAAAATACCACCAACAGCTTAATCTGGTTCAAGGTCAGTTGGCATTCATCTGTATCCCCCCTCCCCCGGGTCGTGCCTGAAAATAGTCAGAAATTGTCTAGTGCACTTACCCGGTCAACAAAAGCTAAATAAATAAATAAAATAAATAAAAATAGTTTCCAGAGAGAATAGCAGTTTGGTCAAGAAGATCATCCAGTCCTTTTAGGCCATCTGTAGGGGGACTGTAGGCACAGACAATAAGCAATTTCTTTGTACCAAGAGAGAGGAGGGCGTGAAGTGCCTCAGTGGTTCATGGGGGCTGAGTTCATTTTAGATAGCTGGAGGTGTGATTTATAATAGATGGCTGCCCCCCCCCCCTTTTAGGGGCTGATCTGCCATTCCTCAGCAGATTATAGGAAGGCAGAGCGCACCATGAGTTAGGGGTTGGATGGCTTCAGCCAAGTTTCAGTAAGGCACAGTATATCGAGCTTATATTGTGCAGTCCAGGATTCGAGTTCCACAAAATTCTGCTCGAGGCTCCTGATATTATGGTGAGTAACACATAGGCCTGATACATTTGACATAGGAGCAGCTGACGAGGTTTGGGGTCCAGGGTTAGGCCGTATATCCCCGGAGAGTAGGATGGCCAGTATGAGGAGGTACCATAGCTTACAATGCATGAAGGGTGAAAGGGTACCGACTTGTGGGGCCCTGGAGTTGAGGGCAAAGGCAATCAGGTGAAACCAGGCCTTGTTTAGAAGTAATGGTGTGGGATCGTGGCATACTAATGGAGTTACCAGTAAATTAGGGAAAGTAAAGTCGTGGGGTTGATAGTGTGGGAGAGCGGTTTCGGTCAGGGGGATCCTAGAGATAGACAGGTGCAACAGAAGTGATGCAGATATGAGTAGCGTTAGTATCACCTGTTTAATCATTTACAGCCCTGACATTAGGAGAGGGATATTTAGTGGAGAAAGAGGAGAGAGAGTTCAGTAGCTGGTCAGTATTACTTAGGGTTGATTTAAAATAACAAGGAGTAGGGGGGACAAAAGAGTGAGAACGAGTAAAATTAGGGCAGATCAGGAGGAGGGGAAATAGACCAGGTAGGCAGGTAATGTGAATTGGCCAGCAAATACAGGATTACAGGGGGCCAGCAAGGGCTGTAGCGTGAAACAAAACAATAGCAACTGGACAGTGGACTGGAGGCTGCAGCACAAAAGACAGAGGTGGACTAGGAACAGAGAGAGAAAAGGGAGAGAGATACTTGTTTATGAGTTCTAGGGTTACTGAAAGAAGTTTTTAGGGGACGGTCAGGATAAAGGAGTGGTGACAGCAATAATGCAGAACAGCTAATAAATAGAGCCGTGGTATTCACGTAGCAGTAGGGAGGGGCAGAGAGGGCAGTGAGAATCAGGTAGTACTGGAAGAAGCCGTATGGGCGGGGACAGAGAGAGTATTTAATAGGAGGCCTGGGAGGGGGTGGTGGGCTGGGAGAAAAATCCCACTACAACAGTTCAGCCCCTGAGCCTGGAGATCGGTTTGGAAGCCTGGTTTGCAGGCGCGCCAATCAGGAGCCAGGAAAGAACCGCTTGACCAATCGGGAGTTTTGTTTGAAAAAGGCGCACCAGTCAAAAAGCCACCATTAGTGGGCTGATTCAAACAGCTGTACCTTGTGAAGGCGTCCAGGGAGTGGAACCAGGAGGGGTGGCAGGAGTCGACGGAATCCTCGGTGATGGCGGCGTCAGGAAACAGCCGGAGGTGCCGCCGCAACCATGATCGCCACTCAGTGCAGCGCTTACAGCTTCTGAAAAAGAGAGGATAAAGGACAGTAATTATAGGGGTACCGAGACAGGGGGCGGGACAGCTGGCGGCAGACCAACAGTGGGGGTTGGGGGTACTTAAGTTGAGACGAAGAGACAGGCTTTCAGTGGGGAAGGGGGTCCATTAGACTACCAGGAAATACTTTCAAACATACAAGACAGGCGATTATTGGGGGTAGGAGAGTGCACCAGCCATAAGACCAAGTTTGGGTGGGCAGTAAGTAGCATGGCACTAATGGCTATTTACAGCCTCTTCAAAACATCTGATGTGACAGTGCGCCTATATACAAGCACAGTCAGCTGCTTTGCATACCCATACTAGCATCAGTGTGTGCCACTTGCAAACGGGTTAGTGCCTTGGCTAACTGTGCCTTCCAATGTGACATATAATGTTTTGGGGGGCACTAATCCTCCTATCACAGTGAGGTGCTAACCCATTCTACAGACGTAAACTGGCTTCCGATATCCTAGCCATCGTGCTTCAGAAAAATGTGGAATTTTATACAACAAAACAGGGCTATAGTTGCCGTATAGTCCCTTTGAAAAAAGTGGGCAAAACTGACCATAGAATGCAGTACTGCACTAGCTATAAGGAATTCCCTTGCAAAGAAGTGTTGAAATTATCTTATTTTTTCTTTTCTTTTTTTTTTTTGCCCTTTTCTCCAGTCAAGGTCACTGCAGCTACATACTTCCCTTGGCTGAAAGGGCAGATATGTCCAGAATCCAAGGGATGTAAAAAGTGCTGGGTGGTCCACAACCAGTCATCCAGATGGCAGCAAACACTTCAGTGGACCAAAAATATAGTCTTTTAAGACTGAGCCTATAGTGTACTATAACAAGTTATAAACTGTTTCAAAGGTGCACAATCACTTTCTCAAAATATTATACAACTATTTTCAACCTCAACTAAAAATAATATTTTAAACTGCAAAGTCACCTCTTCTTCACTGTCTTCTTCCTCTATTCCTTGTTCTGATGAAAGGCCATTTGTTTGGGCTGGAACTTTGCCATTTTTCATATACAGAGCTCTTCCATAGATCATTTTAGTCTGTATTTGTACAGCGCTGTTAAATGCTCTCAGCTGATGTGCCTGTTTGGAGTAAATTCAAAATGAAATACAAATACAGTTAAAAAAGTCTTCAATTTTTCATATGCTCCATCCTCTTCATCATGCACCCCTCTCCCTAACACACAGGCATGTTGCTGATAATATGCACCCCCACCCTAAGTGAATGCATCACCTCCACAGTCAATCTGTTCTCTCTCTCTCTCTCTCTCTCTCTCTACCCAAAGGCAAGACTCTGGTTTCCCAAGCTGTAGCCTAATGCATAGCCACCAACCTAGAAAGATAATTTTAGTTTTGTTTAAGGCAGAATAACACAGCAATAACTGCAGGTCTGGATTGCCTGCCATGGGATAAACACTCTCCTGCAATGGTAAATGCCATAGCAAAGCTAAGTTTACAGTAGATAAATGCAGAGCTAACAACCTTCAGCAGGACATAATTTTGTCAAACGATAGAAAACATACCACTTATGGCTACTGCCAGGGCTTCTGTTAGCTCAACTGTGAAAATATCTGACTTCCAAAATACAGTTAACACATCCAAACTAAAGGACAGGGAAGTAGATTACTCCCAATAGGAAAAACATAAAAAAATGCCTCCTATTCTGCAGGTATGTCAGCATAAAATGGCTGACTGTTCTGCAAGAAAGGGGGCTCCCATTTTCAGTGCAAAGTGGTCACTGCAACCAGTCAGCGCCATAACTAACTTTGCACCCACCTCATTGAGGGTTGCAGCCCCTTCCTACACAGTTACGAATACAATGCAGCTGTGTAGCAATGAGGATGGGGCCATCATATAAATGTAACGCAGGGTCAAGACTCTCCCAAACCTGTTCACAGCCTTCTGTGACCACCCAGGGTACTGGTGTTACAATCCAATCCCTCAGAAATCAAGGCAGCTAGCTGTGTAAAAAAAATGTAAAAAAATTCACTCTGAGGAATAAAGTCCCAAACAACCACGAAAATCACAAAGCAAGACAGCAACTTCATTCAATTCTGTGTTCTCAGACTTTTATTTTACATCTGAAAAAACATCCAACGTTAATGTTTCGCTGGTTGTCCAATTTCACCAGGGACGAGAAATCTAAAAATATTGCTAAATCTCATTTTATATACAGTATTGAACAGAAAACAGAGCACCAATCTAAGAAAGTAAAATAATAAACATTAATGCACTCACCTGTACTAAATATTATTTATCAATACTTTCAGATGTGTCATCCCTGAAACTGGTCACCCAACAAAACATTTACATTGGATGTCTTCTCAGATGGAAAATAAAAATCAGAGAACAAAGACTTGAATGACGTTCCTGTCTTTCAAATTACTACTTGTTACAACCAGTCAGTAAACTGGGGGAGGGGGGACGACAGTGCTGCAGTGAGGCAAGGCGTTCTACTACAAGGGGTCTCTTTGCACAGTCAACTACTTTGACAGTGAGGGGAATCAATGGAGCTAGGAACAGGGGGCCCATTAGACATCAGGGATTTACTGTGGCAGAGGAAGGGTGGGGGTTCCAGTGGACTGTCAGGAAGTTGGCCCATTGGATCATGGAGGATTGGAACCACTAGCCCACCTGGTCCAGAAAGGTATAGGGTGGTAATGGAGAGGGGAAACATATGGGCTTTAGTTAACTCAATTGAGGTAAAAACATCCAAACTAAAGAAGGAAGTGGTTGACTCAAAGTAAGAAAAACATTATTTCAGAAGACATAAAATTTTGTAAGCATTGAAGTAAAAAACGGTAAAAAAAAAAAAAAGGGATTTTTCTGTAAGAAAGCCTGTAGTATTCTCAGTCACACTAGGTGGAGTTAAGTGACCTCTACAACTACTTAACTCCATCTGCAACTTTGCCACCTAGCTCAACAGGGGTCACAACTCCTCCCAACATGGTTACAAACGCACTGATACTGTGCAGCAAATGGGGTGGAGGACAACTCATAAGACATGGCTACCCTCCCAAGCCTTGTCACAGTCTCCTGCAACCACCTCAGAGTTACCATACGTTACAACCAGTCAGTAACAGGGTGATCACAGTGCGGTGACCCGGCATGGATGACCACTAAAAGGGACCTCTTCACTCAACAGTGAGGGGAATTAGTGAGGCTGAGGACAGGCATTCTATGAGTGGGTGTGGGGTCACTAGACGTGCCCGGAAGATGTACTATTAGCACAGAGAACAGGAACCATCAGCCCACCAAGCCAAAAAGATACAGGGAGTGAGGAAGAAGGGAGACTTTTTATTTATTTAGTTTTTGTTAACTGGGTAAGTGTACTAGCCATAAAATGACTATTTTCAGACATGAACCGGGAGAGTATAGACACGCAGAAACTAACAGGATAACAGTTTATAAGTGCTTTACATACAATGAGTTAAAGAGGATACAATATATTGGAACAATACAAAGTAAAGTGCGTTACGATACAATGAGTTAAAGTGGATACAATATAGCAGAGACATACAGAGTAGACCATATATCAGTTCATATTTGCCTATCTATGCAATGAGTTGAGAAGACCTTGGACAATAGATTATCAGGTGACAAATCATATGAACAGAAACAAGGTGCACAAGACAAAACAGGTAATACAAAAGGTAGAAATAACCATTGAGAGCGGGGGGTGTCATTAAGGAAAAGATCAGTAAGTGAGGAAGAGGGGAGCAAGCCATGAAATTAGATATGAGTGTATGTAAGTGTAAGGGAGATGCCTGCAGTGCAAGAATATATATGGGCAGGGAAAGGGAGCCAGGACAGGCTGAGGCAGTAAGAGGGTTATACAGAGATGGGGAATACTATTGTATGGCCACTTATTAGTGGGATGCTGGTTAAAAACAAAACAAAAAGCTAACTGACTTGAAACATAGCACTACACCATGCACCTGGTGTAATGCCATGCTGCAACTTGGCTGCAACAGCTAACCACTATGTCTGTGCGTGCAACCCCCCTTTTAACCCTCTATCATCTGAATCATCACTGTGCATTATATGACTCTGTTTCAACAGGAACTACACCCTCCACGATATGTGCCAAGCACTGTGTAAGGCACTAGTCAGAGGTGACTCAACAGAACAATCAGATCCCCCTGTTTGGTGCCGCCACCCCTAGCAACCCTGAATGGCACCCAGGGTAATTACAAGTAATATTTAAGTAATAAAGTATTTCTTAGAATGTTGACTTTCAAAATCTGGAATCCAGAAAGTAAATCAAATCAAATTGAATCAATGTTTATTTGTATTGCGCTTTTCAAAATGCCAAAGCGCAGAACATAACCAAAAACAACATATATTGACAATAAATACAAACATAAAAACAGTTTAAAAAGCAGCAAAGTACTTATCAAAAGCTAGTGCAAATAAGTGGCTCTTCAATAATGCTTTAAATGACTCTGTGGACGGGCACTCTCTAATCCGACGAGGTAGAGATTTCCACAGGGTTGGGGCCACAAAAGAAAATGCTCTGGCCCCAGATGACTGAAGACGAACCCTGGGAATCTCTAGCAATCCCTCGTTGGTGGATCGGAGTGGGAGGAGAGGGCGGTAAGGCCGAAGGAGATCTTGCAAGTAGCCCGGTCCCTGTATGTAGTTAAGCAGGTAGGTGAGTAGGGAGGGAGGCAGAGAGACAGGACTGCTTTTGGCTTGCTAAAAATATCACATTTGTTTTCATCTGCAGGTTTTGACCTCTACTGACTTCACAAGCAGCCGAGTTGTGACTTGTCTGCTGAGATCAAACTCTGCAGGGTAGAAATAAATGTGATACAATATTTTCAGTCAGCCTTGGCATGTGAAAGTTATAAAACAATGGTGCCTCTCTAGCAAGACAGATCCCATGCTCAACTCCAAGTATTTTATTAAAAAAAATATTTTTTTATACTTTAATTCTGGAGTTTTTTCTCTCACTAATCCATAGTTGCCAGGCCCAATAAAATAAACATGTTCAAATAAAGGAGGCATTCTTAGTATCCCAAATGTGCAGAGGGAGTAGAAGGTCAACAGCAACACAGACTAAAGCAGGCTCTGTTCTGAGACCTCAGTAAAAGATTGATTGGAAACAATCGTGAATATTGCTGAAAGACAGGTGATGACAAATAAGGGAGCAAGAGAAGGAAAACCGGGAACAAATTGACTATACTCATACAATAATGATGCGACTCTCCCTGATCACCTGAAGAAAAAAAGAAAGATGTCACACTCACTAGTTCTTTAGACAACCTCGCTCACAACATTAGTGCAGTGAAACTTTACTCAAACGGTACAAGCCCCACATCAATTTAAACACCAGCAGCAGATAATTTTAAGCAAGCTGAAATAATGGGGGGGAAGTTCAAGAAGTGTTACAGCACAGCTGCCAGTGGACAAATATTTAGCAAACAACCATGGCTACTTCTTTCACACTTCTTAACTTCATGGTCAGTGTGTAGCATTATCTTCAAAGAGAACTCGGGGGGGCTTTATCTACTGGCTATCTTGTCCTACAAATACTTGAACATTTTTATGTTGGTTCGCATGCATGCGCAAGCAACATCTTGCAGTAGTAGCACATTTCAGAGGTGTTGTCAGTGTTGTGGCCAATGCAGGGGATGCTTTAGTGGGTGCGTCCCTCAGCCGCCAATCAGTGAGTATGCTAGCGATGAAAGAAAACTTCAAAGAGAGGCAAAAACTTAAATGAAATGTGCCACTGCAATCAAGAACAGTTTTGTCATTGCAGCGGCACCCCCCCCCCACCAACGCAACCTTGTTGGTTCCTGTAGCCAAGCACTCTGTCCCTGGGCCTTACTCCAGGAGCAAGCAGTCGGCTCCTGCCACCAAGCTTTGCTTCAGAAGTAAGTTTAGTGTGCCTTTTCTGGTGAAACATTTAAATAAATATGGTAGCTCCTGCCACCCGCCACACATTTCCAAAAAAGCCAACATCAGGGTGCCAATCCCCATGTTGGCATGTATCCCCCTCACCCCATTAATGTGGCACACTGGGAGCCCACCCCAGTGTGCCAAATCTCAGTTTTAATGTTTCCGATACCGGGTTCACCCTCCGGTGTCGGACGTGCCAGCCAAACCGTCTGTGTTATTTGCTGACATCAAGGTGCCCAATCCCGTGTCGGCATGCACTCCCCCAAACAGTCCCCTGAAGTCTTTGTTATTTTTTTTTTACCTGTTAAACAGAAAACAGTCCATCATTGTGTCCCCCATCCAACCCTCCCTCTGAGCATCCACCTCCCCACACACCCCCACCCCATACTTACCGCCAGAGGTTGGGAGCAGTGATCTTCTCTGGACTGGGAGGCATCTGCACTCTTCAAAGCCGAACTGCAAAGTGAGGAATCCGGTAAGCGCTGTATAATGGGAGTCAATGGGGGTTTTCAATTTAGGTTGATATCTTTTTGGAACTTTGGCCCCAAACTGTCAACATGGGGTTCTTGGGACCCCACCTTGTAAACATGTCACTATCATTTTGTTTCTCGGTCCCAAAAGGTAATTTTGCCGTTACTGCGTGGAATGATTTTTGGGACCGATTAACAAAACAACAGTACCACTGTTCATGAGGTGGGGTCCCAAAAAGCCCATGTTGAAAATCTGGTGAAAAATTCCAAAATGATCATGCTACAGGCATTCGCTCCACATTATGTACTTAATGCTCGAATTTCACCAATTTTTATTATTTTACTCCAGATTTTCAACACTGCCATTTTTTTACACCTCCTTATGAACAGTACAGCTGTCATTTTTCACATCCTGCCCAAAACATGTTTTTGCACCTGTGGCATAAAATGACACGGTTGCTGTGGAAAATCAACTTTTGTGACAGATTAACAAAATTACAGTGTCACTGTTCATGAGGGGAGGTCCCAAAATGCCCATGTTGAAAATCTGGTGGATAAATTCAAAAAAATGATTGCATTACAGGCGTGTGTTGCACAGTTTCTATGTACGCTCTTAACTTCGCCAGTTTTTCATATTTTCACTCCAGATTTTCAGCACTGCAATTTTTTCACACCTCCTCATGAAGAGTACAGCTACCATTTTTCACATCCTGCCAGAAATGTGTTTCTGCAGCTTTAGCGCCAAATGGCGCAGTCACTGTGCGAAATCACCTTTCAGGATTGAGTAACGAAATGACAGTGCCATGAGGTGGGGTCCCAAAAAGCCCATGCTGAAAATTTGGAGGGAAAATACCAACAAACATCCTGGGCACTGAGATTTCCAACCATAAGCCCCACCCTGTAGAGACTGACAGGTGTCGGGATTGGTTCTTCAAGGTACGTTTACGGCATTCCACCCCACTCCCATCCTGCAGCCACTGACGGGCATCAAGGTGTGCTTTGGGGTCTCTGGGCCCTAACATTCACCCCATTCTCCTATACTGCACCCATCTCAGCTTGTTTCCTTATGGAATGGGGTGAGTGTAAGGGCCGAAGACCCCAAAGCACACCACAACACCTGTCGGTGTCTGCAGGGTGGGGTGAGGTGGAATGGCATAAGCGTTATGGCCGATGGCCCAAAAGCACAACCCCAACGCCTTACAGCCTCTACAGGGTGGGGTTGGGGTTGGCAATACTTCACTGCCATTCCTATTATGCATCTCTCTAACTCCTGCACTACCAATGCCAGCAAGCCAACATTTGGCATAGACAAATGCTTATTTTATGAGTGTTTCAGCTCCATCACGTTTTTGAAACTTGTGATCAGCCCCAGATTTCTGAGGGCTGGTGGGGGAGGGAGAGAGGACTGAGCATGCCAGAGGATGCTCCTCCCTTAGGGAGACCTTGTTGTAACCTTGGGCAGGGAGAATTGGGTAATCATGGGTGTTAGTCTAGCAGGGACAGGTGCCAGCTTGGAGTCCACCCCAGGTGGGGAGGGTGGCTAGTGGCAGACATAAGAATCCAGGTAAACCCCTATCCTTGTCATTCTGCATGTACAAGGGCTTTTTCTTTGTTACTCCTTCCTCCCCATGCAGATGGCAGCATGCAAGGATAGCAACTGCATGTGTGTGCACTGGGCACCCCTTGCATGTTGCCATCTGCATGGAGAAGAGTGAGTAACATGAAAAACCCTAGGACATGCAAGATGCCGGGTAGGGGGTTATGCTTGGGTCCTAGCATCTGCACTACTAGCCACTCCCCTACCTAGCAAGTAGTTCCTACTCAGGTGTGAAGCTGGAGGGAGGTGGTTCAAGAGTTACAGAAGATGGAAGGACTAGTTAATGTTTCATGTTGGGATCAGCTTTTTTGGGACCTCCCGTTATGTATTAACTATCCTGTCCATCTTCTGTAACTCTGCATCCCACTAGATATGCAGAGAGGCTATCTGAATAAATGGTCTTGTCTTTTTCCAGTAGCCTGCCCCCTGACAAAGGGCATTCTGATCAAAGCACCAGGGCACTGGTCTGTGGTGATGGTCCTTGCACTTTGCGAGTTTTGTTACTATATATTTTGCTGTGATTGCACTCGGCTAAATAGCTGTGCTGACTACGTTTTACAGCACTAAAAGGCATACTGAAGAGCTAGTGTACTGCCTAAAACTAATATTAGTTTTTAAAAGCAGTCTACTATTACCTTCTATATATGAGGTGGTACTTCTTTTCCCTTTGGTTAATTAGAAGATCGTTTACCTGATGTTAGTAGGTGTGATGAGTGGCACAGCACTCTGTCTGGCAGCTCACATATCTTCCCCCCCCCCCGCATCATCAGCATTGTGACCTCACTGACTGTGACATCACTGTTGCTTTAGTACAGCCATTCAGTAACAGCCAGGATAGTCACCTGTGATGTCTATGCCAGTGAGATCACAATGCTGATGATATAGTGGGGGGAATAGGGAAACATATGTCAGCTGCCAGGCTGAGCTGTGCCACACATCCAGGACAATATTATGACATAGAAGACTCTCTAATGAGCCAAAGGAAAAGGAAAAATACTTTAGAAATAAAAAGTTACAACTGAGTACTTCTTGAAATGCTTATTTCTTTTCCTGTCTGCCTGTTTGGGTTCCACTAACTCTTTAAGAATATCAAGTATGTTTGTTATTCTTACTCATGTATAGCTGGAGTCCATCTGCTTCTGGAGCTGTATGTTTTTATATCACATGAGTAAAATGTAAAATCCAGGCTGCATGTAGAAAAGAGCTATGAAACTGCACCATAAATTACAAAATATGCAAAACCCACCAGCCTCAGCAGGGGTTATTACATGTAAAGGCACCAGAACCATAGCAATGAAAACAAAACGGATGACTGAGCAGGGAGAGAGGCTGAATGGGAAAGGGGAGGGTGCAGAGGGAGAAGCAGATAGAAAGCAGGAAAACCTAAGACTGACCGTACCTGTAGGTTGAAAGGAGAAGGCCCCTATCCTTTGCAGAAGAGGCACTGCACTGTTTGCCTCAAAGTGCAGGAGTTTTTCTTGACTTTTGTCTGACACCCACCTTAAGGCAAATAAATATTACCTATGTATGCTCTGGTTGATTAGACTTTTTTCGTGTGCGTGTGTATGTGTGTCCTGGTTCTCCTTTTACTTAGTCAGCACCAGGGTGTATCATTTGCATGAACTACTGCTGTGCCTGAAAGGAGAAGACACCCACACCTGCATTAATCGATTCAGTAGAACTGAAAATGATAAATTATGCCTGGTAGAGGCATTCTGAGGTGGAGAGTGTAACCTAGGAAGGGGGGGGATGTGATTGGAATAAAGTTTTCTGCGCCAATAAAGTTTGCTGCACCAATATTATGACTCGGTTGTTTAGTAAACTGGTGAGACTGACTCCTTTTTATCATTTTTATTTTTCCTGAATGAGTCATGTTAAGAAAAGCACCCCACTTAAATGTAAAACAAGAGTTTATCCTGTGCACCTCTTAATACTTCTGATTTAAAAGAAGCACCCTGACCTCCCGTACCGATTTTTGTTGCCCTGCTCTCATTAGAGGTAGACTCCTACGTTGGAAGAAGGGGCACAACCCAGGGCCAACTAAAAGCTAGTCGGCAAGAGGAGGTGCAGTACTTGAGGGACTATATGACACTAGCACAAACATGTACATTTGAAAACAGAAAGAATGGTAATTTTACTTTTGTGCGATACATAGAATATAAACTAAATATGTCAACATAATTTCTCGGTTTTACACCACCACATAAAACTGATTTTGTTCTACACAAGAAAGATTTAGGAAAAGAAAATTTTGACTAAAGATGTTTGTACATTCAAATATGGTTCTTGATTAGCAAATGCACAGACTCTGGGGAAGCAGCTCAAAGTGCTCCAAGATTTGGAAATGCTGCTCCACAGTTATTCTGGCTTTGATAAGAACAAAAACTCTAGTGTAGACATCATTTTTAAAAAACTATTACAGTTTTACAAGTGGTCTAAAAGAAAAAAATCCCCATCTGCTTATGTATTCAGACCCACTTAACACAGTTTACTATGACATGTATCTCTTACTTGCTTCAAAAGGTCAGATCACATATCGCACACCCTAGAGAAAATCATCTGAAAGGTACACATTTACACAGTTTGTTTCTAATGCGAGAGACAGAATTTGCTGGCAAACTTGCTGCTTATAAGTTTTCGGCCTTAGCAGCATATGCCAGAACAGCCATGAACACAGCCACTAGTGAGAATAATTTATATTTATTGCCTTACCTGTTGGTGAGAATAATTTATATATACTGTCTTACCTGTTTCATTGCTGTTTCACCTATCTTGTCTGAATGCTTTCGAATACTCTCTAAAAAGTCTTTAAGATCTGACATGGACGTTTCTTTGATCTCTTGTCTTAGTTTGGGAAGATTTTCAGCCATAATCTGACAGAAACGGTAATGACTGACCCGGGGCAGATAAACATTTTCCAGTTGCTCCATAGTTTTTAGTGCAGAATAATATCTAGAGAAAATGAACAAAACAAGATTAAAACTAGAAAATGAGACAAAGTTATTTACCTGAAGATATGTTTCTTCTAGTGGTATTCATCTACATGTCCAAACATTCTTATTGTCTTTGTTCAACTATTTTAAATATTGTTACACTTTGTTCTCAGTAAGACCTACCCTCTACCCTCCAGGGCAGTCCCTTCCTCAGCCTCCTTACCTCTGCTACAAGGGGAGCCCCCTCCCATGTAACCTTTCTTCTAACAGTATAGTACTTCTACTCATCCCCAACTTCACACTGCTGGTAGTGACAAAGAAGAGAGGATCAACGTTTACTTCAGGAATAAGCTACTAAGCATGGAGATCCCAAAATGAGTACCCTTGTGGACATTTAAACTAATGCAGTAATGGGAAATGAATGAGTGAATGACCACGTAGTAACCTTGCAAGTTTGGGAGTAAAGAACACACTTTTAGCCCCAGCCCTAGAGATGCACGTAATCTCGTGGCGTGAGCTCCAGTGCCATAAGGCCAGTAGGCTGCACAACCATGAGGAATATACAAAACTATCTAATGAGAAGCAGACAAGGATCCTCAACAACTTATACAGACTGTGACAAATACGTTCCATGTTTTCAACCTCTAATATCATCAGGTCTGTTGTTAAAAAACACAAAGGTTCTTTTAACATTCTACATGGTGAAGAGTTGCTTCGCCTTACTGAAATAAGGGCCTAGAAAATGCAGGATTTTTTTAATGAAATTCTGACACCTAATTTTAAAGGTACTGAAAGTGACCTTGAGGACTGACTTGGTTTCATCAATGCTGATGGCCCATAGCTCAGTGACCCCTCTGTCTAATATGGCCAACAAAAAAGTCTTCTGTGACAAAAATCTAAGCTCATATGAATCAATGGGCTCGAAACTACTCCTCAATGTATTAAGAATCAGCTCAGATCCCATAATACAGAAAGCTCTTTAATGGAAGAATAAAAGTGATTATGATCCTTAGCCTACCAAGCCCAAGTGCTAAAGCAAAGAAAGAAGACCTTCCTAGTACTGCTATTCTGAGACTGTAGTTAGGTAAAACTACAGAGAGGAAGAGTTTTCATTTATGCAGCAACCAGGGATACTAAATAATCCACAACCATATGCGGCAGACAGTTAAAGGACACTGGTCAACCACCACTTAAGTCTCAAATTTTCTCTAGTTTGCCACTCGGTCATGATTGCAGTGGAAGGAGGGTACTGCATTTTGAGTGGCTATACCGTACGTGTACAGTAGACGTTCCTAAAGTTCAAAAAGGCTTTCAAACCAAAGTTCTGATATGATTACATCACTAGCCATTTTGTTTTACTTTTGCTCAGGATAAGGGAGCAGACAGAAAACAACCGGTTACACTCCCGCTCGCGATGCTGCTAACCCAGGTTCAGAAGCAGGTCTTGGGCATCAGCGGCTGGACTTGTGCTCCACTACAATACTGCCACCTCGGTGACCACAGGTGGCAGTGCAGTGGAACTGTGAAGGTTGAGCTGAGCGCCTGCTGACTAGGACATCTGGACACTTGCACGCGGACATCCACTAGTCCTAACCTATGAGGCATTCAGGCAGGGGATCTAAAACAGGGAAGAAAAGTCTCCCAGGCTGAAGCAGTATAACGCTGCCTCTCCCTCTCTCTGCAGGCCCCACATCACTAACTGGGCTGCCGACCACAACCCAGTTCTAACTCCTCCCAGGTTTGCCTGTCATAGGGGTCAAACTGTGGAGCATTGATCTGGACAAAGGTAAGTCCCAGGGTCAGCGGATGAGTGGACTGGGAGAGAGGGGTCAAGATTGGCCAGTCTAGGAAGAGAAAGAACTATAAATTAAAAAAAAGAGAGCAACCGGTTACATCAACAAGCTTTACAGCAGGCAGGCAACCATAAAATGATTCAAGACCTAAACTGTTAACAGTGTCCTTTTATGGAGCAGTATCCACTTCAGTATGTACTTCTTACAATATCATTCATTCAGCTATTGCAGTTTACTAGAAAATACATGTCTATCATTTCAGTCGTCCTTTCCAGGATTCACAAAGCATTTTTTCTAACTTGTCTGTGAAATCTGCCTAGAAACCATCGCTTAAGGATTTTCTGACATTATAACCTACTAAATTTCAGCCAGCTTTTGTTATTTAGGTTGCAATAAAAGTACTACGACAACCGTAGTGTACTTATTTGTATTTCATTTACGTTCTGTTTTTGCCTCCTTACCTTGTGTGTCAGGTTCTCTTTCAACCTGTCCACAAGCCCTGGATCCCACAGCTAAAGAATAAGTCACCACTGGTCCCTGGATACCCACTGCCTCCCACTCACATACTGCACTGAATGCACCCCTCTGAGCAGGGCTGGCTGGCCAAGTGTAGAGCTAGCCTGAACCTTCTCAACCAGGAAGGGAGGTTAGGCAGGGGATCTAGGGGTTCAGGAACCCATACTGGACAGTGACAGTGTGTCAGGACTATCAGTCTAATGACTACCATTATATATATACACCCCCCTAATGTCCCACCCCACACCACTGTGGTATGGCCTGAGACGAGAGACAAGTCTTCCCTGTCCAGTCACAAGTAGCTGGGCTCAGCCCCACACACAACACTCTCATGCTCACTAGCACAGGGCAAAACGTAAGACAGGACTTTATCTCTCACCAACGACCCTCCTGCATGTTTGGCAGTTCCGACTAATTTTCTGTTGTGACTAGGCTCAGTTATCCTTGTAAATCTCATATAAAATGTACTTTCTTGTCCTGTAACATTTTTGTTTTACTTTTTGTTTATAAGTTTGCACTAAAATAGTGCATTATAGATACATACAGTGTCATATAATTGTACAAGACTTCATAATTAATATTAAAGATACATAAGACTATTACCTTGTGATACAAGACAAGAAGCGGAAGACCTTAAAGCCTTCAAATATTGTATACATAAACTAGAAATTATAGCCAGCCCAGTAGCATAGAGGGCTGAGGCACTATGTGCCTTACCTCTCACCATGCCAGCAGCCCAAGTTTGGGAATGAGCTCGGGGTGCTGGGAGTTGGCCTGGGGGGAAGAGGATTGAGCATCCAACTGCTTTCCTCTCCTGGGGATGGGGTGGGACATCGCCTCGCTCCTCGGCTGCCATCTGGTGGAGGTTGAGTGGCAGTGCCAGTGTCTAAGCACTGTGTGAGGCAGGGGCCACGGTCCGTAGCGTGCACACACCTCCACGCGCACATGCTTACATGCTGCCATGGCAAGGGGTACAGGGAGAAAACAGGAAAAGGGAAGGTGCCAGCTACGTGAAGCCTTGCATGCCTGCTACGTTCCCGCATCATCAACCAATCACTGCCCCAATTCTGGATAAGAGTCTCTGATTGGGGAGAGGATGGCCCTCCCCTTCCTGGCCCCTCCACAGGGGGTAATCCATGGTGGTATCTCAGAGTGGTTCAGTGGGGGGTGCCACACAGGTGTGGCAGGGACAAGGCTGAATAGCTCACCAGAGCCTACCCAAGGGAAAAAGCAATACGGAAAAAAAACAAAAAACAGAAATTACAGCAGCCAACACCTCTGTCTGTAAAATTACAGTGAATATTACAAAATTAGATGCCGGCTATCTAGGCCTTTATATTTATATTTCTGAGCTCTCTCAGAGCCTGTCTATGACAGAAAAAGTACAGACAGCACTACAGGATTTTAGAGACCAGGGTGGAATAATCAGAATAAAACTGCTGAGGGCTATGAGGAAGGGTACTATTCATGCATCTCCCAGACTAAACTGGCGGACATGATAGGAGGGTAGGGAGGCATATCCCCTCTACTGCTCCTTTGACACACAGAGGTTAACTTACCACCGCACATCACTTCTAAGGGTTTAATTATCTCAAGACCAGCACCACATCTAACTGTAAAACTGCAAACTCAATACCTGAGGGATCACAACAATGAGCCAGACAGGATAACATTACAAAACAGCGCCACAGTGTAGATATGTGAAAAAAGAATATATTAACAATTTAAACATATATAGTCTGTGCACTTACATGCAGTACAGTAAATTAAAGATCTTCACTCTGCTTCAAAAACAGAGTGCACTAACAACCAACAATGCCACAATATTCTGTAATTAAAATGAAAAAATGTAGCACAGGGCACTATTTTAACATGATAATCCACCAAGCTAAGTGGACAGCTAGATAATCCTACCTGCCTGTACGTGTAATTTAAAACACATTCCTAATAGTGATGGACTTTTCCCCTGGAACTCTGCTTCAACCTAGCCACACATCTTAGAACATTTAATAAAATAAACCCACAACCAGTCATTATGAGTTCCAGTTGCAGAGAGCCAATTGCAATTTCCAAAAAGCATATACTGTCCTGGGGAATCAGTCCTTTGTAACTGAAACAATCCCCCTCAAACGGGTGCAGGAAACTGGTGACTGAGACTCAGGAAGACATCCACTGAAGTCCTAGGGAAGTCCCTTCATACCAAGTCTAACATCCTCTCTTTGTAACTCCACCAGTTCTTCCTCATATAAGTTGAAATCCTCTTCCATGAAAAAAAATAACAATATATTACGTATCTCCATTGTCTCTCAGTTGTTACGTCTAATCTTCTTGCTCCCTGTCTGCCTCAGTTTTCGCCACTAGTTGACCAGCTTTCACCAGGTTTGAATAAATATAGAGTTTCCTCCTCACATTAACATGGAGCCTGGCCGTAAAGAATAAACTGTGCAGGACGTGCAACTCCCTTAGCTTCCTCTAAACTCCACTGAACCTTTTTCTTTTGCAGCAAGTCGCACAGGAGAAGTCAGAAAACAGGAGAACAATAAGTCCCTCTCATAGCTTATGTACGTTTTGGCCTTCACCACCCACAAAAGTGTGCCTCAAATGGCCACCATCACTGGCACCAGCAGGAGTGTCCAGGGGCTCTTTCTCTGCCGGCGCTGCACATCTTGAGGTAATGCAGTATTATTTATTTAAAGTTTATGAATACAGGATGAGTTCTATGATATGCATGTCTCATTTACAGAACGTCCCATGTCACAAAACACAATGCAAAGACGTACTGCATAGTGCAATAAATTATCAAAACATCTAATCAAGTAGCAAAACAGTTACAACAAAGTTAAGGTTTTAACATGTTGAGTTCTACAGCATTTTTGTAAGACTACGTACTGGTACAACTTCTGACTGCCGTGCCAGTGATATCGACTCCCAGATCTTCCTGAAGCCATTCTAAGAGAAAGTCTATATGCATGTCTCCCTCTGAGAGAGCCAATATTGGGACATTGGCAGTACTCACTGACTTTTCCAGGTGTTCTACTCTAGCCTTTAACAGGCTTTGTTCTTTAATTGTTGGGGTCACTGTCACCCTGTTCTCCCAGGTCACAAGTCTGACTGAAAATGTATCTAGTTTTTTGTTCATGCTGTGCACAGTACTTGTCAGAGTTTGTACCACATGACGGAGGGAGGCAGGTTGCTTTTCCCGCCTTGACAGATCCGCCGCCACCATTTTCCCAACTTCGGAAGCTCACTACGAAGTGCAAAGAAGTTGGCTTTCTTTTCGCTCATTTTTACATAAAACTTAGAATCAGAGTCCAGAACACAACATCTATCTACCTGTTACAAACTAATGCCAAAAACAGGCAATTAAATGGTTATTTTATCTCAGTTTTAGGCTGTTATACAGTAGCGCTAACAATATTCATCCTTTAAGTTGCACAGCAAGCCATGTCCCCGGTAATGCTTTTTAAAATGTACTGAATCTTGTTTCCTCCCATAATGTTTTACTTATTTAATGAATGTTCCTCTTTTCACTCTGTATTGTTTAAGGTGCACTATACTCCGTTTTCTCCCCAGGATGTGGCCGGCAAACAGGTGACAATACCTAGTCTGATGCCACCATATATGTTAGCATCCTGCGTCATTCCAGCAGCAGGATTTCCCTCCTGTCCTGAGCTGCATATGCCTACCCACATGATTCCCTCACCCTGATTCACAGGGGACAGCTGTGTAATGTGATGAGGAGCTCATCCTCCCTGCGGAATAAGGTACCCGAGGTGGACTTCAGCACTGCTTCTGTCCTCGATGATGTGTGACAACCCAGGCCTTGAATTTAAACTCATGTCATCAGCATGGTAAGCTGCACCACTTCTCAGGAAAACGTATCAACATCACAGTTTCTGCCATGACAACAATCTGTAATACTACATATATATATAAAGCAGCTTTGTGATCAGTTGTTGACAATCGTGGATCCTACACACATTTGTTATTTCTGTTGCTAAGTGACTGCTGAGACCACACCAAGCTATGCTCAATGGGAATCACAAACCCTTCCTGCATGGTCACAGAACTGTTCGCAACTGTGCAGCAAAGGGGCCACCATGTAAATGCCCCATAGGGCCATACACAGATGAGTGGCATCCCCCGCAGAGCTGGTCACATCTCCTGCCTCTAAAACTTCAACAGGCAGGTGGAAAGGGGGTTGCAGTGCAGTGGCTATACATACAGTAAAAGGCCAATCCAGGAAGCAGTTCTGGAAGAATGCCACAGAACAGAAGCCAGCAGCAAGAACTGAAGTTTGGCAGGGGGTAGCTTGGGAGGGGGTAACAATGGATGCCAGGGAGCAATCCAATTTACCAGGGATTCAGACTAGAGTGCCAGGTTATCTGACAACACAACTGCATAGTGGGGAAGGAGACTCCTCCTCACAGAAACACAGAAATTGTCGGCAGATAAGGACTGCTAGGCCCATCCAGTCTGCCCGTAGGCCCGATACATTGTATGTGGCCACTGACCTTATGTGATCAATGGCTTTTCATCACTCCCTCCCCTCTCAGGCTTCCCTTGTGCTTGTCCCAAGCATGCTTAAACCCCTCCACTGTGCTTGCCCCCACTACCTCTTGTGGCAGACTATTCCAAGTGTCGACTACCCTTTCTGTGTAGAAAAACTTCCTCACATTACCTCTTAATCTACCCCCTTCCAATTTCATACTGTGCCCCCTTGTTCTAGTACTTTTCTACATTGAAAAGGTCCCGCCTGCACCTTTGTTTATGCCCTTGATGTACTTAAAAGTTTTAATCATGTCTCCCCCCGCTGTCTCCTCTCTTCCAGTGAGTACATATTGAGGTCTCTTAGTCTCTCTGGTGTAAGCCCTGCACCATCTTTGTTGCCATGCTCTAGACAGTCTCCACCTTATCTATGTTCTTGCGCAGGTGTGGTCTCCAGAACTGCACACAGTACTCCAGGTGAGGACTTACCAATGTTTTATACAATGGCATCACCACCTCCTGCCTCCTGCTAGTGATACCCCTGCCTATGCACCCCAGCATACCACTGGCCCTCCCTGCCACCTTTGTACACTGATTTTATACCTTAAGGTCATCGGAGATCATAACCCTTAGGTCCCGTTCCTCTTTGGTGACAGTCAGCTCCCCCCCCCAACTTGTAGCTCTCCCAAGGGTTTCCTCTACCCAGGTGCACTGTTTTGCACTTCTTTGCATTGAACCTTAGTTGCCACATCTCTGACCATCTTTCAGCTTCTCAAGGTCTCTCTTCATTTTCTGCATCCCTTATGGAGTATCCACCCTGTTGCAGATCTTGGTGTCATCTGCAAACAGGCAGACCTTTCCTTCCAGCCCCTCTGCAATGCCACTAATGAAGACATTGAACAGGACTGGTCCTAGCACTGATCCTTGTGGTATCCCACTGGTCATCCCCCTCTTCCCAGATTGTACCCCATTTACCACCACCCTCTGTCTCCTGTCTGCTAACCAGTTCTTAACCCAGTTCACCACCTTGTCTCCCATACCCAGACTACCCATCTTGTTAATCAGCCTTCTATGTGGGAAGGTGTCAAAGGCTTTGCTGAAATCCAGGTAGGTGACGTCTACCACCCCTCCCTGATTAAGTTCCCTAGTCACCCAATCAAAAAAAACTATTAGATTCGTTTGACATTACCTTCTTGCTGTGAATCCGTGTTGCCTCAGGTCCTGAGCACCATGGATTCCATATGTGCCACTATCCTTTCTTTCAGCAGTGTCTCCATGATCTTTCCTACCACTGACGTGAGGACGACTGGCCTGTAGTTCCCTGCCTTCTCCCTACTGCCGCTTTTGTGCAGTGGGACTACATGTGCCCTCCTCCAGTCCTCTGGAACGAGACCCGTGTTGAATGACTCTGTGAACAGGGCCACCAGAAGTGCTGCTAGTTCCCTTTGCAGCTCCTTTAATATCCTCAGGTGGATACCGTCTGGCCCCATGGCCTTATCCACCTTTCAGCTTTGTGGGTTCTTCCAGAACTCTCTCCACTGTGAATGGACTGGTGTTCACCTCCCCCCACCCCACTGCCTCTGCAACCCAACTGTGGTCCTTGACCCTCCCCCTCCTTAGTGAATACTGAGCAGAAGTATTTGTTCAGTATTTCTGCCTTGTCCAGATCCCCCTCCTTACACTCTCTCTTCTCCCATTTGAGCCTCACAGCCCCACCCACCCCGGTTTTTCTTCTTTCACTGATGTACCTATAAAATGCCTTATCCCCTTTGTCTACAGACTGTGCTAAGCTCTCTTCTGTCTGCACCTTCACCCTCCTAACAGCCTTCCCTACTTCCCTTAGACATTCAAGGTACACCGCCCTGTCCTCCCCCCTTTGGTTCCCCTTATATTTCCTGAAACTCAGCCTTTTAGCCCTGACTTTGTCCCTCACCTCTTTGGAGAACCACAGTGGTTTCCTTCTTCTTCTTTTCCCTTTGGCCACTATCCTAATGCATTGGTTTGTTATATCCACTATGGCTCCTTTCAGTTTCTCCCATTGTTCTTCTGCCCCCTCTACTACCTCTCCCTTCCCCAGGACTGCTTATATACATCTACCCATTTCAGTGAAATCCGCCCTCCTGAAATGTAATACTCTTGCCCTTGTGTGGCTTAACTGAGTCCATGTCTCCATGCTGAACCACACCACGTGGTGGTCACTGGACCCCAGCTGCTCTTCCATCTGTATTTCTTTGACTCTGTTCCCACTGGTCCATACCAGGTCCATAATTGACTTGTCCCTGGTTGGCTCATGCACCAGCTGCCCGAGTCCAAGCCCTGCAGGGATTCAAGGATTGCTGTGCTTCTGGCTGAAAAAGCCATCTGGGTGGCCCAATCCATGTCCAGCATACTGAAATCCCCAAGTAGCAGGATTTCGCCCTTAGCTGCCATGCCGTGTATGTTCTCCACTAGTTCCCTGTCTACTTCCTCCCTCTGTGCTGGAGGTCTGTAGATCACCCCTGTGCGTATTGCTGTTCCATTCTCTGGCTCCAGGATGACCCACATTACCACAGCCTCCCCGTCTTTCCTGAACATCTGTAGCCTTTATACCATCTCTGATGTACAAGGCCACTCCCCCACCCTTTTTACCCTCCCTGTCCCTCCTGAACAGTGTATAGCCTGGTATACTGACTTACCAGCCATGATTAGCAGAGTACCATGTCTCTGTTCTTGCTACTATGTCAAGGTCTGCATCTGCCAACAAGGCCTCCAGGTCTGGAACCTTATTTCCTAGGCTACGGGCATTTGTTAGCACGACCTTCCATGTTTCTGGTCTTCCTCCCTCTGCTCTTGTTCTCCTCCAGCATCTCCCCGGTTTCCTTTCCTATGTGCTCTTGCCCCCCGTATCACTCGGTTATACATTCTTCACCTGCCTGCCCCTCCTACCTGGTTTTGCTGTCCCCGTAGTCAACTTATATTCCTGCATGTTCCCATGGAGGGGAGGTGTTCCTAAGCCTCCTGACCCTCTTGGCTCTCCCCCCTTGGCCACTTTAAATGCTCACAGCTGAAGCATTTAAACTTCTCTCAAAGGACCAAGGTCCCCTTCTCGGACAGACGCAGGCCGACCTCCTTATATAAGCTTACATCTGCCCAGGTCAGGCCCCAGTCCCCTATGAAGCCCAAACCCTCCCTTCAACACCAATCCTTCAACCAGGAGTTGAAAGTACGGATGTGGAGTGCCCTAGCTTCCCCTGTGCCCTGGACAGGAAGCTCCTCCGAGAATGAGACGGAGCATGCTATCTGTTTCAGGTTCCCCCCCCCCGCTTCCTGAAATCATCCTGGACTCTGGCTAACTCCACCCTTCTCCTGGCTGGGTCATTGGTCCCCAGGTGGACAATGATATCCAGCTGCTCCCTCCTAGCTATTGCCGTAGTGATTCTATGGATCCACTTCACATCCCTCCATGCAACGCTTCCTGGGAGGCACTTGATCTCCATCTCTCCCCTGCTAGGTGACTAACTCCATTCCCCGGACAATAGCGTCCCCCAATAAGAGAAGCTTCCCCCTCCTCCGGGCTTACCTGCTTCCCTTCCCTGGGGCTCCATCCTGGAAGACCCTCCCATCCTCCCTGGTCCCAGTCTCTGTTCCTGAGTGGGCTTTCCCGTTCTTCCAAAACAGTGTAGGAGTTATTAAGCGGGACTGGTTGGGGGATGTGCTTTCAACTCCCCTCCCTCACCCTCCCTGAGCCCACTGTAGTCCAATCACTCCACTTCCCTGGCATCCTTTGAGGTAAAAGTTGTGGACCCGGTGGTCTCTGGGTGGGGGTGGATGCCGCCTTCAGCTTGACCAACTCTACTCGGAGACAGGTAACCTCCTCCCTCAGCCCAGAGAGGTGCCTGCATCGCAGCTTCCAGAATGTCTCCCTGAAGACAGCTGCTCCACAAACACTGCACTGCACCGCTCCCATCATGTCTGATTCCTTCCTCAGTCAACTGCCTGCTTAAGATGGCTATTTGATATCCCCCAAATATGTTTTATTTCTGTTGTGTGCTGTTATGCTTCCTCTCTTCCTCCCTGCAACTACAGCTGAACTTTCTGTATTGCACAAAAAATTGTGCAATGAGACAACAGAATGCTCCCACTTTGCACCACCAAACTTTGTACCTAAGAATGGGGCCCTTATGTTTTTGAAACACATACATTAATAAGTATTATTCAAAATCTGAAGCCCAATAAGGCTAGCACAAAAGCTAGAACTCATTTAAGTTGAATGCAGGAATCATAAAAGCATTCATGGTTTTAAACTTTTCATTTTCCTAGCTATGGTACCTGCTATTTAATGAGAGATAGGGATTTGCCTCTTCATCAGAAAGAATACCTTTTCAACTTAAAGGGACTTGCTCTCTTTGTACAATAGTTAGGTGCATTGCATTTTGCAAGTATTATGACTTTCAAATGATCTGCGGCACTTTAACAGATACAGACTTGTTTTTACACTTCTGCCATATGCATCCAATTTTTGCCATTTATGGCACAATTATCCTGTAAATGGCTACTAAATGGCCAAAATCATCATAAATGTTTACTATTTGGGTGCCACAGCACCTAGCATGCATACCCATGATGCTTTTTACTGGGTTTGAAGCTCTAGTGTGTGTGTGTGTGTGTGTGTGTGTTTGTACAGATTTGTAGAAACCAAACTGGTAATTATCTGCCTTCTGGTATGTCATGCTTCCTACATACTGTACTGCTGCTCTTCTTCCAACTGCCATTTTAGTATACTACATCCAAGTGTACTGATCGGTTGCTAGATATGGTCTGTTGGTGACTGAGTGCTTCTCTGAGGGGGTGACTGTATAGTATCGAGCTGCAGTCAGGAGTTCTTATAAGGTGAACCACATGCCTGCAGTTTATTGCTTTCTGCCATAGCCGAAACAAAAGTTAAGCCAATTTAGCAAGTGACTTGTGTTTTGATGAACTTTATTGGTCTACCCCAACACCAGTATTTACAAAACCTATGCATGAAGGCTAGTGCTGGCCTGAGGCTTTACAGAGTATGTGTGTGTTTTGAACAGATTTACAATAACTAAACACATTGAAGAGGATTGCTCTCCAGTTATAGTGTATGATGAAACATTTCTGAACATTAGAATTCAGTGACAGTACAGTGCTATTGTGTATGGTTTACAACTGTCAATCATCTGTTGTGTATGAGATCGGTCTGCTGTTGTACATGAGCATATTGGCCAACCTGAATCATACAACAGACAATTGTCAGAACACTGGCTTCCCACAAATTCTAACTTATTTGCCTCTGTGTTTTACTGTCGCCACATTTACATGTGCACTGTAACCTGGTTCAAGCCCTGAAAAATTGGGGATTGAAGAAAAAATTGTGGTTTACAGATACAAGTGAACCTGATCGGTGCTCTAACCAGGTTGCTTTTGAAACTGGGTTTAAAGTATGCGGTTCACAGGAATCAATGCCTGTAGAACCTGAATGTGTCCTGCATGTAAACAGCATCAGTTGCCAGATTGTTCCTGGAGGCAAATGCTTTCAATCGATCCTTCCTTGCCAATGCACAACAGCAAGTACTGAGCATGCTCACATTAACTGTGTATCCGCTGCCATTATTCCAAAGATGCACATGTAAACTAAATTGTGCCTCTGGAACCGGAATGTGCTGTTCATGTATACTAAACAGCACCACAACCAGGACTACCAGCACTGATCCTCGTTCTTCAATCACATCACACATATAAACAAGGTATGTGAGTTGTTTAAATGTGTTATGATTAGATAATTTGAAAACCTCATTTCTCTTCCTCTCACTGGTCTGCAAAAATATGTTAACTGGATAATGTTTAGCACATATTTTGGTAAACAAATGTTCCATCATACACTTAAAAATGGTGACATGAGAAAAAAGCACAACATGAATGTGACTCCATCTCAGGATTCCAAGCACAGCAAACCACTTGAACGTTGTGATCGCATCAGAATCACTTGATGGAATCATAACCTTGTTTCCTCATCCATTATTCTTTATACTCTTCATCGTTTCTAAATACCGTTCTTCTTTTAAAATGGTCTGTGTGGAAACTTGGTCAGGAGAATGTAGTACTCATTGGCCCATTTCCTATTTAGCCTACCCACCCAAAGGATTTTTACACCCATGATGCTTTGCACTAAACTGTCACTTCAGAGTTTGTGTGCATGGTTTAGAGAGATGCTCACTAACCAAACAATTTGGATATTTCTTCTCGCGCCTGAGTTGAGGGTTACATTCTTAATTTGTTTCATATGTCTGTTTTACATTAGACAGTTTACTGCACTTCACTGTCTGTTTATGATTAGGTGCCAAAGTATTTATTTAGAATTTTGTACACTGCGATATCCACATTCAGGAGAGATGCCTAGTTTTCTAGAGAACGGGTTGGGGGATACTTGTACGCAGCAAAGTTTCTAACAGTTGAAGTCTAACACAATAGTACATGAACACAAATGTTATAATAGTGATAACCTCATATTTACACTTACACAGTATCTATAATACCTATACCAAAGTATTAGGCTTTGTTAGGTGCCAAAGCATCAAGTCAGGTTTTTTTTTGTCAACTATTTTTATCCTCCTAGTGGCAGGTCGACCTCATCGTCCACCGAACCTACCAAGCTCGGGGTCTTCCGGGGGCTTCTAGCACCATGTGCGCCCCGGCAGATCCCCAGAGTTGGTCCGGGGGCATCATCCATGCCAGCCTCCACTGTTTTCCTCCATTTTCTCCCGTGAACTACCCTGGGACCCCCAGAAGCGGTGACACATGCACGTGGAGGCGCACATGCTCACCGCAGCTCCGGACCGGGTCCCCTCAACCCTCCCCACTGACCTATGTCTAAGCTCTTTCATGGCACCATCCCTCCAGCCTCCACCAGAGGGCGGCCAAGCTCTGACAGAGCTGGATACCTCCTCCTGAGGCAGAGTGCTGCCTGCTGGCAGCTTCTCACATCTTCTCCCTCCTGCCCCGCTGGCCACCTACGACCCTGGCTCATTCCCGAACCCAGGTTGTCAGCATGGCGCAAGGTGTGGCATCCAGCGCCTCAACCCTCAGTGCCACCAGGCTGGCCGCATCAAGTCAGTCTGACTGGATAAAAAGACAAAATGGATTTTAAGCAACTTTTACATGCAGTTCATTTCCAGTTATTTCACCTTTGGCACTTATCAATACCAGTGGTACTTTGACTTAAAACTGTGGCAACCAAGAGAGAGAGAACTCAAGGCCACCAATATGATCAGGAGTATAGGGGACAAAAGCTACTAGTAGTGGTTAGAGGCCCTCAGTACTGTATGTTTCATAAAGAAAAGGAGAGTAAGAGACAGGACAAAGGAACACACAAGTGAAAGGATGAGAGAGAGACACAATGTGACCAAATGGAGGATCCTTCAAGGGAAATGCCAGGAAGAACTACTTCATAGAATGTTTGGTGGACATTTGGGATAAACGTCCAGACCAGATGGTATCAACTGATATAATTAAAGTTTACACTCAGGCTTGACAAGTACTTTAATGAAAAAGTTATGATGAGGTATTCCCACTGAGACAAAGAGGGGGAAGAAATTGAGGGGGCCAACTGTCACTGCTCCTCCCTAAAGATGAATGTGCACAGATAATCGGGCAAAAGTTTCCCGGTATCGTGCATCATTGCACTGTAGCAGTATACATGTTATTCAATGGGTACCACGCTTGCACACTACTCGGTATACCGCGCTACTGGGAAACCTTTGCATGATTACCACTGTATATATGACGGGACGGGATCTCAATCTTCCGCATACTCGAGAGCATCGACAACATCAAGCAGAAGTGTTTAATCTGGCATCCTCCAGAATGGTGTGGGGACAAATCCTGCAGTTTAGAGGTGGTAAATATGGGGATAACTTTAAGAGGCTCTTCTCTCAGTGGAAGGTGACCCTACTGAATAGTCTACCCATGTAGGCAGAGGGTACAGGGATACTAAAAGCCTCAAAGTAAGCCGGGACAAATTTTTGATTACCAAGGGATGACTAGGTGGGATGACCCTGTAAACTGGAGCATGTTTGCAGGGCATTATTATTAGGCCATGAGTATGAAGGGTGAGCCTGAAGGGCCTAGATTTCCTTTGGCCTTAAATTAGTATGTTAGCAAGTCTGAATAAAACAGAAAAATGCAACAAATGGCAGCAATACTGCTGCTTCATTTTGACACCTGTAGCTGTTTGGCCAGCTTTGAAATGTTGATCTATAAGCTTCAGACAAGTCTGGTAAGACTTGAAATCTGGCCTTGTGTGCCTCTTCTGTGGAAACAACATTTAAGCACTGGAAGAGAGACCATGAGTAGATCACCAAATATGCAACATGTATATTATTTGTTGTTCCCTTATCCCACATTTCCGAGTGAGACCAAGATGACTGCTTCCTGTAACTTAGCTGGGTGTTAACCTTTGTTTTTATTGCTATGGAACTGGTATTTTCAGTGAGTGTACTGAAGTTGGAGACATCAGCAGAATCAAAGAAATCTAATTTCTTGAACTGGAATTAATTTAAAGCAGCAGTACTAGATATTAATATCAGATCTTTTGCAACAGTTTGTTTCCTGTACTCTGTTGAGCACTTACCCCATAATCTTTCTTGTTTTCGCTGTACTATCACCCCGTAATTTGCTCCAGTTTTCTTTGCTTTTGTTTATGTAACCCCTAGATGGCGCTATCCCAGGGGCTACTACCCCTGCCTGATTTGCCACTAACAGGTTGAGGGGCCTGGATCCAATGGCGGGTGCCTCCACCCAGAGGTCAGGGTTTGCAATAGTTAAATTAACTTGGTCACAGCCCTCTGGGACACTGCAACCCCCCTTTCTTCCCACTAGTGGCCCACACAATATATCAGAATTACCTTCACAGTATACACTTACCCCCAGGACTGGTTCCGCACTGGGACCTCCTGTGAAATGAGATACAGTGCAACAATCACAGTACAGTACTTTAACATAGACAAATACCTCAGGCAGTATAACTTTGCTGAAACAAGCAGCTCTGATTTATTTAGGGGATATAACAAGGACAGGGAAATCAGGTTAATTAGCTTATCACTCTAATAATTATTTATGGCTCTGTGCACAGGCCTATCCCTATCAGTTACTGTCCCTGGGTACCCAAGCCCTAGTGGCTAGTCCAAACCGTGGCAGCTGGTAGGGCCCTTTCACACAGAGAAAAGGAGAATTAAACAGTCAGCAGTACAGTAATTCCATTTGGATTTAATGTGGCAATTCAACAGGGGCGACCCTGAATTAGTACTCACGACCTCCAAATAAGATAGGGTCCTTCAATGTCAGCAGGGCTCACTTGAGGTGCACAAACCTCTTCACACATCCATAAAAGAAAGCACTATACCAGGCAGGCTGCATCTGTATCCCGATCGCAATTACTGCACAATACCCGGGAGAACACACAGCAGATTCAGTTCCTGACAGACCCAGTGTAATTTTCAGCAATTCTTCCAGTCTTCTCAGGGTGAGCCTGGTTTCTACTCTTCAGAGATCCTTTGATTCTTTTCACAGGACGGATTCAGTCCTAACAAGCTGCAGACCGGAACTCTGGGCCTTACACACGTTTTTTGACTAAAACTGCACACTGAAAAAGCACAGGGCTCCTTCCTTCTTCACTGCCAAAGCTCAACTGAACTCCAACCGACAAAACCGGGCACTTCCTTTGAGTTCCTCCCAGTTTTTGACTGGATTGGCTGTCACTCACAATAGACTGCTGCTGTTGGTCCAAAAAGGCACTGAAGTCTAAACTACATCTCCCAGAGTCACTGCCCATACAATCCTCTTGTGGCTGGCTCAGATTATGAGTCCAAGTTCTGATTCGTCCCAAGGCACCATTTTAGAGCTAGCTTACCCCACATTGATTGGTCCAGTTCAGCAGTTCAAAACTAGAATGGGAACTAGCAGACACAGTTCTGACTGCAAAGAAAGCAGGTTAGACAAATTGTAATTTCATTATTACTCTAAATAATTTCTGGCAAACAGTTACATCTTTCAGATAGGTTCCTTTGCACTCCTAGTGACTGCAAAATGAAGTGAATTGGCAGCAGCTTGAGTGGTACTCAATCAAAGAAACACACAGTCCCCCATACAAACTAATTATGTCTGCAAGCAGACAGCTCTTAAAGAGACAGTACCAGAGGTTCTAAAAACACTCACTGATAAATGGCTTAAATGCCAAACACCATTCAGGCTTGGAGCATTCAAGCAAGCTCCTGGAAGTCTTTTGGGAACCCCCATTTGCAGGGGGGTTACATTTACATGTCTCCCAGTCTCCATGTTGAACTGGAACCCTCTGCTGCCAACTACACCTGCACATGACTCACAGCACTACATAGGGACAGCGGGAACGTGCAGCACAGGGTCCCACGGAAGTAAACAAAAGACGTGATGCGATATGAAGGGGGAGTTCGGCTGCAAATTAGGCAGCAGCCATATTTATTGTAGATCCAAATCAATGGAAATACATTTTAAATATCTAAAAAACTAAAGATTGCTAAAAAAAATATTTATAGATATGGAAACCTAAACTATGGCTGCATGCTTCCAGGCAAAAAAACAGAATTCTGATAATCATTTCCTGATTATCTAATACAGTTGCTTTAAAAAAGAAATGTTCAAACACAGACCAGGGAGAGAGGACTAAGGAGATGCTCATGCTCTACACAGAAAAATACCTAATGGTTGTAAGGTTCTGGGCAAAAGGTGCAGGCCAGATGTTCGAGACATTATTTTAAAAGCAATGATGAGTATTGTGCTGTTATATACACACATAACTGCACGTATGGGGCTTTAACTGAATGTCCTGCTGTTACTGAAATAACATTTGAGCAAAATTCATTTTCTGAAAGCCCCAACTGAGAACTTAGTTCAAATGAAACAGGGTTGTTATAGTACTGAAGGTTGAAAGCACATAAACTTTTATTGCTTTAAATAAAAAATCCATAAATTGTTAAAGCATAAATATGACAGACATGACAGTAAAGTATTTAAGATTTTCAAATTAGCGACTGGGAAAAATATTGTGGTTTGTAACATGGCAATTAATGTTCTACTCCAATACAGTAATTACATTGGTGGAAACACAACCCGTGACACAAAACCAAGTGGGTATTTATTTCCTAGTAATGCCCGCTTGGCATCGGGAGCACGCTTACTGAGAAAGACACAGACAGAGCGAGGAAAAGAATCACTCTGTCTTACACATCTCTTTGTGCCCGTTTTTCTCTCTGTCCATGCCTACAGGTGGCAGCAGTCCAAGTTGCAAGAGAGACGGAATGCTCCTCAGTCCCCTACCCACGCACCCGCCCACCCAGGGGGCCTCGGAGAAATAACACGACCAGTGTGAGTGCAGGAGTAAGTCAAATACATAGTACCTAGTGACAGAGCTACAAACTGAGAGAGGGTAAAATCCTGGACTTACCGCTAAGCTGAGTGCACACAGCCACCCCATGCAACTCCACCACTGCTGCGATTACTGTTGCCATCCAGAGGAAGAGACACAGAAATCAGCAGTAATTACTCTGTCTGTCTCTTTCTTACTGTCACTCTGCATTTCTGCAGTACAATGCAGCAAATCGTCAGCTTTTTTACTTCTTTGCACTCAATAATGCATTCTGGGAACAGTACGAATATTAGCATACACAGACATGTGCAAGCAAGTAAGATACCAGATATGCAAATATTCATACTTTCCCCAGAATGCATTACTAAATCAGAAGTAAAAACGAAGGAAACGAGTGAACACAGCACTGTAGTAAGAAACCGAGGTAAATGGTTTTGTTATCTTTCTCTCTCTTATTTTATCGAAAACATCATGCTGAAAACAATACTAAAGCAGCAGTCACAATGTAAATGTACACAGAGTAGTGAACATGCACGTGCACTGTCAGACATTTACATCGCCTATGTATTCAGTCAAAAGTGCAGACTTAAACAGCAGATAATATTGTATTAAGCAATACTGTGACTTGCTGTTTATTTCTTTCCCACATCTAATTCACTTGTAACAAAAGTCACCTTGCGCTTGCCATGTTACAAGCGCATGAATCCACTCCAAAATCGAGCTCTAATAGGGAATTAATGCCTGGTTGGTGGTTGGAGGCACTCGGCCTGCGGCCTCATGCCCCAACCCCGATTGCAAGGCATTTATTCCCCAGTAGAGCCCTCCTTTGTCGTGGATGAACGCTTACTTATATGTTAACAGGACCTCCAAGAGATGAGTCCTATGGTATAAGACACTCCAAGCCTGAAGTCCGGTCGAAAGGACCACGAAACAAACTGAACGGTTCCACCTGCCCAAACCTCAAGAAAGACGTCTCTTATAGCATATGAGACATCCATTAGAGGCCCTATTAACTTATTATAAATCACTCAGATTTAGTTTGAGTGATTTATAGGAAATGTAGTCTTTTTATTTATTAGTCTTAGTGTGCCAACCTCCCCCCTGGCATTGAAGTGCTGCACTCCAACCTAGCACTCCCGCACAGCTCTGTGTGCTGACTGGCTGAAATCATGTTAGTGATTTTATAATACTAAACCTTAGTGAGAGGGATACTGTTGGAAGGATTATACAGAAAAGTCATGACACTGAATGTTGTAATCTTTTCCCTGTCAATGAATGTGGAACAAATGTCCTATCCATCTCAGTCACAACAGAATACAATGAATATAAACTGAGGTTCCAAGTGCAAATTAAGGACCAATCATCCCTGATGGTATTAAATGTAATGCACTTGATGATAGTTTATTTTAAAATGGTTTTTCAGATAACTTCTGCCCTTATATTTTTTAAAACAGCAATACTCAAAGTGCACCCATGATGAGGCATCAAGGGGATGAATCAATAAGAGCAACAAAATCTTATAAATGGCTTCCTTCAAACGATACAGGCCAGCTTATTGGAGCACTGTTACTTCATACGGAGGACTTTGGTTGCTCTCCAAGATCAGCATTATTATAATCCATCTTAAATTCATTCTAGAGCCTTTTACTAAATATATATACTCAAGACCTTGCCCTTTTAATGTCTGTTCTAATAAACCACTGAAGCACTTTTAATTTGAAGGTCAACTACAGGACAGCACTTATGTCACCCAGTATGCACTTCATTTTATGTCACAACAATGTTGACTGTGTACAAACATTTCAGCACACTTCTGAAAAAAAAGTACTGTAGGGCTTAAGTTTATTTTATATCTTTGTCACAGTTAAATGATCATAGAAATTGTCATGACAATTTTGTTATATTAAGGATTTTTTTTCAGTATAGACACCAACAGGCATACATACATTCTATCCTTTCCTTATAATGTATAGATATTCAAGTATCTTTCTTGTACTTGTACCTGTTTACCTATCTGACCCACTAGGATATATTCAGCATTTTGTTTTTAAATGTACTGTTTAATTCCCCACATCCATCCTCCTGTCTCCTTCGTCCTTCTGTCAGTCATTGCCTAATCTCCAACCCTGAGTCCACCTCACCACAAAACCCTGCAGGAAGCCTCATGTGGTGGAACCTGCCTATTCACAGGGATATGTCAAGTTCCCTGGGAGAAGGAGCTTGGGGACAGACCAACAGACCAGACCTTGGTGACATGGGTGCCAATCAGCAACTTCATTTGCACTGGTGAAGGCTTGTTTTCTCCCCTCCTACCTCTTGACAGTTACTACATTCCCATCACAACAGCCTGTAGGGAGGGGTGTTGCAAGAGGTCATGCGGTCACACATGAAGTCCCATGCAGACCCTAGGAAACTACAAGTGGTGCTCATGCAGCTGGAGGTTAACTTCTCCCCTCCCCACACCTGAATCTGGGGTGAGAAATCTGTATCACGCCACAGACCATGGTCTCCTACACGGCAGTACACCTGTGGTGCCACAATGGAGTCCATAGTGGTCATGGAGGGTAAATATAGCTCAGGACAGGGACTGGAGTTGTTACGGCTGTTCTTGCACCTGTCCTCGGGGATGCAGAGGCTATTAACTGGTACAATCTCTATCTGCACGACGTCTCAGCTGCAGTTGCTTCTCTCTCTGCTACCCTCCGAAAACTGCAAGACAAACATTTCCTCCTCACAACCAGGAGGATTAGGGGGCGCAGAAACCATTGGCTATCAAAGGAACTCCTGGCACAAATGAAGGACAGGTATCACAAATGGAAAGCCTTTAAATCATCCCCCTCACCACAACTCTGGAATGCGTACAGAAAACTGCGTGAATTCCTGCAAACAATGACAAATTCCTCGCGCACATTTTACCGTGCCCAGCAACAAAGCGTCCTTAGTAATCTTCATTGCTTTCCATCCTTAGGGTCGCTCCTAAACCCCCAAGGACAACAAGCAAATTTCTCAACTCTCATCCCCCTTGGGCCTTGTCTTTGACTAGGTTATGACTGCAGATACCTTCAATAAAATGTTCACTGACCTTTCCCCATACCTCAATAAGCTTCCCCCTCAGCCTTCCCTGACCTAAAGAAGCAACCAGACCGAGTCCCCAATGCTTTAAAAGACACCCTGCCACCCCCTTTCTATTTCAGGGCCATTGGGCAGAGTCACTACTAAGCTCCTAAAGAGTTTCCCAGCCAGAGGAAGCCCTGGCAGTGATGGACTCTGCCCCATTTTTCTCAAGATTATCTCCTCAGCCATTGTTAAACCACTTACCTTTATATTTAACCTGGCCCTCTCATCATCCACTGTGCCTGATGCAAGGAAAGTTGCACATGTGGTACCTGTCTTCAAGGCAGGTGATCCCCTCTCCCCCGAAAACTATAGATCCATCTCACTCCTCCAGCAAATTATTGGAAAATATCGTCCACCACCAGCTATTAGAACATCTACATAAATATAACCTCCTATATCCCTTCCAGCATGGTTTCTGGAAGCATCACAGTACCTCCTCTGCATTAGCTCTCTTCTCTGATCATATCCTAACTAATATGGATAAGAGCAAGGCCACTGGAGCAGTGTTTGTGGATCTATCTCTTTGACCTTGTTGACCACCATCTTCCACATTCCACAATACTTCAGTTTGGCTGCTCCCCTGATTCTATGGAGTGGTTCCGCAGTTATCTCTCCAGCAGATCTCAGGCAGTCCAAATAGGTAAAGACTTTTCTGCTACCCTACCTATCCATACGGAAGTCCCCCAGGGTTCTATACATGGCCCGCTACTTTTTTTTATGTTCATCAATGCTCTCCCTGCTGACAACCTAAACTTGTTCCTGAACCCGGGTTGTCGGCGTGGCATGAGGTGTGGCGTCCAGCGCCTCAACCTCCAGCGCCACCAGGCCATCAATCAATTTATTTTTTTAATAAACTTCCAGTTTTTCTTGGGTAAAACCCACGCCATGGTCCTTCCCACCCACTCCTTTCACTTGTGTCCCCACAGCTCTCTGCCCAAGTTTTTCTTTTTTCAGTTTTTTTTTAATTTTTTAATAAATTTCCAGCTTTTCTTGAGTAAAACCCAAGTTGTGGTCCTTTCCACCCTTTAGTTTCTTCTTATCTTTAGTTTCACCTCCCTTTAACTTCTCCAGCAGTATTATGCCTTAGGCCCCTTTATTTCACTCACCAGACCTTTTTCAACTCAGTATTTTGTGTTTTCATTTGGCTCTGCTGCTACAGTGACTGCTATGTTGCCGTGTTTTTTTTACTTTTTTTTTTAAACTGTCAACTGTCAGAAGTGTATTTCTGTCACCCAGCCCTACCCTTCATTTCCCGCCACCGAAAATGTGTCACTTAGTTGTCGGTTTCTTTTTTTAAACTGGTTTCAGGATTGTCAGTAATCCTCTCACTGTCGTCCTGCCATCCTTGAAGTAGCTCCTGCCTGGCAATGTTGTGCCCGAGGAGTCACTGCCATCACAAAGTTCTCCTCCTCAGCTGCTCCACTCATAGGCTCTTCCCTTGTCCTGTTCTCCTCAGCATCTCCTGCTCGCTCTATGCATCTCTCCAACCCCTCCACATGAGACACTTGCGAGAGGAATGGAGGGCAAAGAGGCATGCATACTAGATCACCAAGGAATGTACGGCATCAGAAAAGTATCAAGGGACCCTAAAAAAAACAATGGCACTTACTTGTATCGCAGTGGCAAAGTGCCACATGTGACACTTTGCCACTGTGCTATAAGGGAGCACATCTAAGTGGGATTGTCCTGCCTGGAGGGTCCAGAATTTGTGTAGGGGGGCTAAAAATAGCGCAATTTGCACAATCCCCCCCCACTGAATTTTAAGCCCTGGTTCTGCCTAAATACTAAGAAAACTGAGGTCCTGCTCCTAAATGTTCGCCCTTCTCTACCACTGCAACATAACTTCAAATTAAAATTGTGAGGAACAAAATTTAAATATTTAGGGATTCCTATCCCAAAAGACCTTGGTCTCCATTCACAAAGGTCAGTGCAAGCTGTGCCGAAGGCAGCTTGCACCAACCACCAGTGAACCATGGACCCTGCGCCTGATTCACTATCAGGTACAGTCCCAGCGGCAAAGTCCCAAGGCTTGTGTCAACCCTGGCCCTGCGCCAAACAGACGGCGCATCTGGAAGGTGTGCTGCAAGCCACCGGGTGGCTGTGCAGCAATAGCACCATGGTCAGCAGTCCCTGGTGGTTATGCCCCCCAATCCCTATATATATATATATATATATATATATATACACACACATACACATACACACAGATATACATACACACTCACACATCCCTAGTGATCTAGCAGACCCCCCCACACTCCGATCCTAGTTCAAATAAATTTAATTAATGTGCCTTGTACTAGTGGTCCCCCCAGCCCTGATCCCCATTCAAATACATTTAATTAACATCTATGGTGGCTAGTGCTCCCCAGCCCCAGTCCCTGTTCAAATAAATTAATTAATGTCCCTGGTGGCTAATGGTCTCCCCCCAAGCCCCAATCCCCTTGTACTACACAAATCACTTCCTCGGTGGTCTAGTAGATCCCCTTCTCTATCAGTGATGTTCTCATGAATAATTAAAACCTTTCCATGGTGGTCTAACAGATCTCCCTCCCTAGCCCCAATCTCACAAGAATTAAGTAAATAGTGTACCTGGAGGTCTACTGGACCCCTCCTCTCCCTCCACACCCTGCAGGCAGTGACCAACCACCCCGCTCCCCTTGTCCCATTCCAGAGCCTGCGCCTAACACAGCCCTCTGCTCACCACGACAGCTGGGCACCAATTGAGCTGTCAATGAGCATACTGTATACAGTATGCTCATTGATAGCTCAGTTAGCACCCAGCCGAGGTGGTGAGTGGAGGGCTGTGCCAGGCGCTAGCTCTGGAACGGGACGGGGAGAGCGGGGTACAGTGGGTCACTCCCTACTGGGGTGGGTAGTGGTGGGGGTCCACTAAACTACCAGGTATGCTATTTACTTAATTCTGGGGAGATCATGGATAACAAGGGAGATCCACTAGACCACGAGATAAAGTTATTTAATTATTCATGGGAACATCGGGGATAGGGAAGGGGGTCCACTAGACCACCAGGGATGTGATTTATGTAGCACAAGGGTATCAAGGCTGGGGACCACTAACCACCAGGGACATTAATAAAATTTATCTGGAAGGAGATCGGGGCTGGGGGCAATGTTCAAACCCTCCAAGAAGATACACTTTTAAGTACCCTGACCTAGACCATCCCTGACTGGTCTAATGGTACTTAACGAAATTTGCCCTCTGGGAGGGTTTTGTGACTCCCGACTTGGGGGATATGGCTGCCAGCATCTGCTGCAAGCTTTGTGGCACAAGGCTGGTGCAAGCCCCCTTTGACGCAGGCTGCCTTTGTGAATTGCTCCTGGTGCATTTTTTGGTGCAAGCCACACCTTGTGCCATTCTTTGTGGTGCAAGCACCTTGCACCATTCAGGGGAGCTTTCTGAATCAGGCCCCTTGGGAATTTAGAACTCCTGAATTATGAACCTCTCTCTCTCTAATGCTATCACAGCAAATCTTATCAGGTGGGTTTCTCTACCCCTTCCCTTCTTCTCAAAATAGAATTGATTAGAATGAATATTTTACTACGCTTATTATATCTTTTTCAAACCCACCCCATCCTGCCATCTAACTAGTACCTCAACTCCTAGAATAAACAAATATCTAAGTTTAGCTGGGAAGGACGACCACCTCAGATGCAGTTCTCTGCTTACACATATTCAAAGCTAAAGGTGGGGTAAATGGAACAAATTGGAACAAATCCTAGTTGGGGATTTCAACATAAACTGGCTAGCGAGCTCATCAACACATGCCAAAGATACCTTTGCTGCATCAAATATGACCCAAGTGGTATCCCAGCCTACCAGGGTCAACTCCACTAATGGAACCCACACCCTACTAGATATTCTGCTCACTAATCATCCCCACCATATAACTGACCTGGGTGTCCTACCCAATGCCTTAAACAACCACTCCCTAATCATCTTCAGCTGGTCCTGTCAGCTCCCTAAACCACCACCAAATATCACCTTTCATCGTCGACAATGCCAAGGAGGCATAGCCAAACTCAAACAATATTTAATAAACTGGGACTGGTCCTCTATTTCCCAAGCCCAGCACATAGATGATGCATTGCACTACTTCATCATCACCTTTAATACCACCTGTAATGCTTTTGCACTGACCATCAAAGTGACCACTAAGAAACAAAGTGCTCCATGGATCACCCCAGAACACCTACAACAGTTCAAAATGCGTGACAACCTCTGGTATCGTGCCACTGCCTCCGGTTTGCTAAGCGATAGGCAGACCTATAATGCTGCCCGCAATAAGTGTACCTGTGCAATCCGCAAGGCCAAGGCAGAGCACTACAGAACCACCCTAGCCATCTCCTGGGGCAGTACAAGAAAGTTCTGGGATAACATCAAGGAGCTTAATGGTAAATCCTGCTTTCCCCCCCTCACAACTTAGTGTTAAGGTACTACCACCGCAGACGCACTTCACATAGCTAACTGCCTCAACTCCACCTTCTCAGACCTCAGTTCAGTCCTCCCTAGAAGCTTTTTCGATCCAATTCATCCTACCCCACTGGCTGCGCTCCTCCACCCCTCTCTTCAAACTCAAGAGTCATTACCCCTACAGAAGCGAAAGCCTACCTGTCCAAAGCCCTCCAGAGCTCCAATTACTGCAAAGACACCTTTGTTGCAGGGCCCTTGGCCTACCGCACTTGCCCTCCCAGGGCCCCATTCTCTCCTACACTTATGCCCTGGACAAAGCCGCTTTGGCTGCTCCCCCATCCCCACTTATCTATCCCCCTTCCTCCCCCCATTATCTCCTCCCTGCTTCTTCTCTTACCTCCTACCACCCCTCTTCTCGTCTTTCCTCCAAACCTCCCTTCCTATAATTTCTTTACTCCCCTTCCCAGTTTTCAGCATTGATTGTGTTGTGTCTCTAATTCAACCCCAATGTTTTCTTTTGCAACTTTTGTAGTCTTCTGTAACAAGTGATGTGGAACCTTTATAAAAGAGCCTTGGCTCAAAGGTAATTGTAATAACAGACTAAAACAAATAAATAAGATATGCGTATCCTATATCTTGAGCTAGACTCAGTTATCTCCCCACTCACGGACCTTTTAAATCTGTCCCTGCGTCTGGGCCAGTTCCCAACCTCATGGAAAACAGCAGTGATAACACCAATATTGAAATGTGGCGATAGCTCCCTCCCAAACAACTACCATCCCACCTTGAGTCTCCCCCCCACTCTCTAAAGCCCTTGAAAGGATCATGGCCAATCAGCTCACTGACTACCTCCTCACACACAACCTCTTATGTAGGGAGCAGCATGGTTTCAGAGCTGGTCATATCACTACAACCGCCCACACAGAATTCGCTAACTCCTTGCACTCCAAGCTTGACAAGGGGCACCTCACAGGGGCCATGTTTATAGACCTCTCAAAGGCCTTCGACACGGTTTCTCACCCACTCCTTCTTAACACATTACAACAAATTGGGGTCTCTCATTGTCCACTCTTATGGTTCTCCAGCTATCTTTCATCTAGAACCCAATGTGTTAAAATTAATAATACCATATCTACTATGCTGCCTGTGTGCTCAGGAGTTCCCCAGGGATCTATTCTGGGTCCCCTGCTATTCAGCATCTACCTCAATGCCCTGCCTAAATCCTGCCCCAGCAACCTTCTCCTCTACATGGACAACACTGTTCTTTACACCGCACATCCTGATCTTCTCTCTCTCCAGCATACCTTACAATACTCCTTCTCTCAGACTGAATACTGGTTTGCTAAACACAGATTGGCGGTCAGCATTAAAAAAACTAAGACAATGCTCTACGCCCACTCCCGAAACAGATCAAAGTATTTCCCAATGGAAATACTCTGTTTCTCTCATCCCACTGGAACAGGTCCAAAAGTATAAGTACCTAGGTATCACATTTGACTCTTCCCTCTTGTTCCACGAACATATACAAATCCTCACCTCCGCCACCAACACCTGCATTGGTCTCCTTTACAGAAATAAAGACTGCCTGCCACCTGAAGCACTTCACCTAGCCATTACCTCCTCAGTCTTATCGCTGGTGGACTATGGCCTCAAAATCTATGCTGCCGCCGACCCGACGGTGCTCCTTCAAATACAAGTAGTCATCAATAAGGCCTGCCGGCTCCTCTCTGGTGCCGACAGAAATACACATACCTGAACCCTAACACACTCACCAATATCTTCTCCCCTGAGGAAAGACTATTATACCAGACCTGTTTCTTCACCAAAAAAATCCACCTGAGTTTACCCCAATAGGTGTCATAGCTTCTCTTCAGGCAGCCACCATCTCAGCGTCTAGAAGGTCCGTCCCCAAAAACTATCTGGAAGGTGCCTAAGTTCAGGACCACCCTAGCCCAGCGATCCTTCCCCCTTAGAGCTCTATCCTGGTACAATGCCCTTCCACTGGCCATCACATCAATCACCAATCTAGGCCCTTTTAAAGCAGCCTTAAGGGCCCATATCCTCTCCTCATGTCAATGCCAGTGTAACCGGTAACCTGTGGATCCTGCATCACGCCGTTAGGCCACACAGTCGCACTTGGACTGGCAGTGGAGAGCCCTCACTATTTCTAGCCTACAGGCTCCTCACCTCCCTCGGTTACCATACAGTTGCACTGGACTATGAATGCATTGTATCATGCATAAGACAAGGCCTCCTTGAGGCA
Organism: Neoceratodus forsteri; assembly: GCA_016271365.2. NCBI lineage: Eukaryota > Metazoa > Chordata > Ceratodontiformes > Ceratodontidae > Neoceratodus > Neoceratodus forsteri. Next base: position 455,949,377 of record CM028135.1, on the reverse strand, counting down.
GCTTACTACTAATTCATATCATGCATTGCTTTAGCTACCAACTGTATAGGTCTTAACCTCTCATTTAGGTAAATATGTTGATAGCTCTGCCCTGTTTTAGCTACCAAATGTATAGGCATTAACCACTGCTCACTGTACCTATACTCTGTATGACTGCTCACCACATTTATTCTGTGTATGTACCGTATGAATCTCTATGTTTTATTCTGACATGAAGCCTTTGGAAATGAGTCTATGACTCAAAGGGTTGTAATTCCGATTTTCTAAATAAATAAATCTCCCAAACATTGCTAAATTATTCAAGAGCTGCACACCTTCATATTAAATTTTGTGGTCTGGACTGGCACATATTTGTGTCTTAGAAGCAAAGTGAATTTAATTTAAATGACATGCACATCATTAGCCTTTTATATTTTGACTAACTGAACTGACCCAATATCCCTGACCAACTACACTTAACTTCACCTCCACTACCCAGAAACTCATAGAAACAGACATGGACAGCAGATAAGGACCACTTGGACCACCTAGCCTGCCCATTCCCTATGTATTGGATAAGCTGCAGATTCTAGTTAAACAGCTTACTTCCTCCTACCCTTCACTATAATTGCCTTATGTCTGTCCCATGCAATCTTGAATTCCCACACTGTTTTTGACCCTACAACCTCTTCAGGAAGGTGGTTCCATGCATCCACCACCCTTTCCGTGAAAAAATACTTTCTGACGTTGCCTCCATGCCATCCCCCCTGTATCATCAAACTGTGTCCCCTTGTTCTTGCACATCTCTTTTTCTCGAAGATGCTCACATCTTGGACTTTGTTGATTCCCTTGAGGTACCTTAAAGTTTCTATCATGTCCTCCCCCCCCCTTTCCTCAAGGATGTACATATTAAGCTCTTTACGTCCCTCCTCATATGGCTTCTGGTGCAGACCCTGCACCATTTTAGTGGCCCTCCTCTGGACTGCCTCCATCCTGACTATGTCCTTGTAGAGATGGGGTCTCTAGAACTGCATGCAGTACTCCAAATGGGGTCTCACCAACAGTTTGTACAGAGGGATAACAACTTCTTGTCTTCTACTGGTGATGCCTCTCCCTATGCATCCCAGTATCCCTCCAGCCCTCCTTACTGCCTTCTCACATTGCCTGCCTACCTTAAGGTCATCTGATATGACTACCCAAGGTCCCTTTCCATTTTTGTTGTTGTTAGTACCTCCCCCCCCCCATTGTGTACTCTTCCCTGTGTTTTTGTTTCCCAGGTGCATTACTTTGCACTTTTTACCACTGAATCTAAGCTGCCATATTTTTGACCATTCCTCCAACCTTGCCAAATCCCTTTCATCCTTTCTACCCCCGTATCAACCCTGTTGCAGATTTTGTATCATCTGCAAAGAGGCAAACTTTTCCTTCCAGCCCCTCTGCAATGTCTCCTATAAAGACATTAAAGAGGACCGGTCCCAGTACTGAACCCTGCGGTACCCCACTAGTAACCACCCTTTCTTCAGAGTGTACTCTGTTTACTATTACCCTCTGCGTCCTGTTGGTCAGCCAATTTGTTACCCAGGCTATCATCCTGGGATCCACTCCAGGGTGGCTAACTTGTTTATTAATCTTTTGTGTGGGACTGTGTCAAATGCCTTGCTAAAATCTAGGCAGGCCATATCTACAGCCCCTCCTTGGTCTTCTACTTTGGTTACCCAGTCAAAGAACTCTATTAGATTCATCTGACATTACCTTCCCGCTGTGAATCCATGCTGCCTCAGGTCCTGTGACCTGCTGGCCTCCAGGTACTCAACAATTCTTTCCTTCAGTAGTGATTCCATCACTTTCCATACCACTAAGGTTAAACTAACAGATCTGTAGTTTCCTGCCTCTGTCTTGCTCCCACTTTTGTGCAGAGGAATCACATCTGCCCTCCTCCAATCCTCAGGTACCACACTATCCTCCCATGATTTGTTAAAAAGGGTAGTCGTTGATATCACCAAGTCTCTCCTTAGTTCTTTTAGAATTCTGGGGTGAATCCCATTAGGCCCCACTGCTTTGTCCACCCTGAGTTTTAGGAGTTCTCTCTGGACACTTTCTTCTGTGAATGGACTGTTATCGACCCCTCTGTCCAGAGTGCTTCTATTGCTTGGTTTAGGTACCTCCCCCTCTTCTTCTCTTGTGAATACTGAGCAAAAGCATTCATTCAGTATCTCTGTTTTTCCACCGTCATCCTCTGCCCACCTCCCCTCCCCTTTATTAAGCCTCACTATCCCTCCCTCCCTTGGTCTTCCTTCTCTCCCTGATGTACCTATAAAAGGTTTTATCCCCATTCTTAACAGAGTTGGCTATCTTTTCCTTGGTTTGGGCCTTTGCTATTCTGACTGCCTTCCCCGCTTCATTCTGCTTTAACTGACATAGTTCTCTGTCCTGCTCATTCTGTGATTCCTTCACTTCCTGAATGCTATCTTTTTCTCCCTAACCTTTCCTGCCACCTCTTTTGAGAACCATAGTGGTTTTTTTTTACTTAATTTTGTTTTATTTGCTTCATACAAAGACTTTGCCTCTGTGATGGCAGTTTTGATTTTCTCCCATTGCTCTTTAACCCCTCCTGCCTGCCCCTTTGCTAGTGCATTCCTTAGGCACTCACCCATTTTGCCAAAATCAGCCCTCCTAAAGTCCAGTACTTTTGTCTTGGAATGGCTTGACTCTTCAGGTGTGTTTACTGTGAACCACACTGTTTGGTGGTCCCTAGTTCCCAGATGGCTACCCATTTCTAAATCTGAGATCCTCTCACTATCTCCATTTAAGAGTACTAGGTCTAAGACCTAGGGGGGGAAATGCTACAAGTCTCGATTGCTGAGAGGGACCTGGGGGTGGTGGTGGAAGTCAAAATGAACAACTCGGAGACTTGTAGGAGGGCAGCAGCCAAGGCCAACAGGATGCTGGGATGCATCGCTAGGGGGATCACCTCCAGAAGGAGGGAAGTGATGCTCCCTCTGTATAACTGCTTGGTGAGGCCACACCTTGAGTACTGCGTGCAGTTTTGGAGGCCACACTTAAAGAGGGACATTAAACTCCTGGTGAGGGTCCAGAGGAGGGCAACCAAAATGATTTGGGGCTTGGGGGACAGGACCTATGAGGAGAGGCTCAAGAGCTAAATATGTACACATTGGAAGAGAGAAGGGACTGGGGGGATATGATAGAGGTCTTCAAGTACATGAAGAGGGTAAATAGGGGAGGAACAGTCAGGGTGCTTCGAAGGAAGGAGGAGGGGGCCACTAGAGGGCATGGGTGGAAGCTGGAGGGGGGAAGATTCAGGGGAGAAAGGAGGAGGTGCTACTTCACTGAGAGGGTGGTGGAGCCATGGAATGCACTGCCTAGGGGGCTGGTGGAGGCAGAGACGGTGGAGGGGTTCAAGAGGGGCTAGGACAGGTACAGGGGAAGGGTTCTGGAAGCAAAATCCAAAGCAGCAAGAATATCCGGAACTGGGAAGGGAGAAGCCAGAGAAGGCGAGAGGGGCAGCAAGGTCAGCACCCAGGGTGGGGGCTGACCAATCGAGCAGACTCGAAAGACCGTTAGGCCTATTCTGCTGGCATTTTAGTATGTTAGTAAGATTGCTCCCTCCCAAGTGGGTTCCAACACAAGTTGTCTGAGGCATGTCCCCTGAAGGGCATAGAGAATGACCCCGCTCTTGGATGTGGCTGCAGCACATGTACTCCAGTTAACATCTGGCATATTCTTTTTTTTTTTTTTCCATTTTTCTTTTTCACTGTCTTTTTTTTCTCTCCCTTCATCCTTGTTTACTAGTTCACATTTAAGCACTGTATCATTAAGTCTCTGTCTATGAACCAATCCTCAATGTTCATACTGCCATTTATGTATTTGTCCTGATGTAACCAATGACGTGGAACCTTTGTAAAAGAGCCTCGGCTCAAAGGTATTGTAATTCTAGACTGAAATAAATAAAATAAAAATAAATATTCAGGTCCCCCATCAACAATTCTCCCCTTTTTCTGCCATTCTAAGGATGCCTTCTTACATTTCTTTGTCCATTTCTTCCCCCTGAGATGGGGGTCTGTATACAACCCCCGTGCAGACTGTGGTGCCATTACCTGTCTCCAAGGTGACCCACAGTGCCTCCTCTCTTCCCCTTTTACCCTTTAGTTCTGTTGCTTTCGTCTCTTCCCTTACATAGAGAGCTACTCCTCCTCCTCCTGCTCTTTTACCCTCCCTGTCCCGCTTGAAGATTGCATACCCTGGTATGTTTACATCCCAGTCATGGTTCTCGGTGTACCATGTTTCTGTGACTGCCACAATATCCAGGTGTCTGTCTTCCATCAAGGCTGCAAAATCAGGAAGCTTGTTACCCAGACTACGGGCATTGGTACTCATCGCCCTCAATTTCTTTATGGTATTTCCTCTTTTAGCCTCATCCCTGCCATTAATGTCTTTGGCTTTTTCTCCATTTTTATTTTATTTTTTAAATTTGGGTGACCGGGTAGGCCCACTGAGCCCCGAAGGTCCCTTTTTCAGGGGCGACCCGGTATCCTGTCCTGCTCCTTATCGACCTGTCCCGCTCCTTATCGACCTCTCTACCTTGGTGTTTACCTCGCTGATGACCCCATTTTGTGGAGGGAGGTTGGCAGAGGCACCTAGCTTCATCTGAGCTCTTTTCTTCTAGGTTGCTTATAAGGACAGAGCAAGGAACCTTATCAGAGCAAGGAAAAAGATTAAGGCTTCGTTTTGCTAGGCAAATTTATTGCACGTTATTTTCTTTTGTACTCACAGGGGTTGTTGCTGTTTGTTGCTAACATTTTACTGCTTTATTTTTCACTGCTTCAAATTATTGTTGCAGGGTATACTTTCTGCTGCATTATTACAGGGCGTGCCTACAGGTTTGTGCTTACAGATTACTACTGTTATCTTCTCTGATTCAAATTATAGCACAGTGGTTTAAGGCTCTGAGCTGCAAATCTGGAGACTTGGGTTTGAATCCCACAGCCCCCACCTGCATACTGTGTGACCCTGAGCAAGTCACTTAACTTCCCTGTGCTCCCAGGTTGCACCTGTAAACAAGCTTTCAGCTTACTGTGTCTCACCTGGTTAAACAATTGGAAAAACAAAATTGGAAAAAAAAATATTTTTTTGCAAGGTATATCTTCTGTTACTGCTTTATTTTTCTCTGTAGCAAAGGGTTTTTTACAGGGTATATCTTCTGTGAAATTATTACAGGTGGTGCTTTACAGGTTTTATAGTTTTATCTATCATTAGGCTAAGCTTTCAGGGCTACTGCTTTTGTTGTTGGTTGATTGTTTCTGCTCTTACCCCCTTGTTTCTTTCGTCCATGGTTCTTTTTTGGCAGCGGAAGAGCCCAGCCACCAACCCCCATCCCCAACCACCCCACGCTACAATGCTTTTATAGGGTAGCACAGTCGTGACATTTCCTGTAGCAAAGCAGGTATGGGAGGATCAGAGGGGTATTCACACAGTGACCTCATTTACAGGGGGTACAAGTAATTTAACTTGATAGAACAAGTTATACAAAAACAAGCAAAACACAAAATCAAACTTTTGCTTTCATTTTCCTCCTTCTAATTACTTTGACCAGGTTATAAACACAGCATCTCATCTGGAATGGATATTATTAACTGCAGGTACTGCGCGACATTTTTTAAAAGGTGAGTTATAGAGGATTTAGGATACCATCCTACATGCTGGACCATTGGAGATCTAAGGGCTCAGCTCCAGGCAACGTGGTCAGAGACTGTGTGCCTCAAGTCATATATTCAGGAGGACATATATTATAAGAACCACCCGTCATTTCCCCAACATCCAAGAGAAGCATCTCAACCGCAGAGGGTAGTTGGTCCGGGAGGCTGGCAGGCGGTTAGGAGGGGCAAATCGGGTGCCCCATCACTCAGTGCTCTCCAACGTATCACCTCCACAAACCATACAAAAACTACAAACAGGTACTGTATCTGCCTCTATCTCCAAAATCAAACAAAGGGGCAGAGGACACTGCAGAGCTGGACACTGCAGCACAGGGGCTAGCACAACAAAACTCACCCAAAACAGGGACCAAAATAAAAAAAGCAAAAAGGAAATCTAAAACACTTCTGATCATAGGAGACTCCATGATTCAGGAAATTGATACCTACCTCCCGCTGGGGGTAATGGTCAGATGTCTCTCAGGTACATCAGCGTGGAGAGACACTGACTGCATTCATAAAACTGTGCAGGAAGCAGGAGGAAACAACAACATCCTGGTACACATAGAGATTAACGATCTCACCAGCTGGTCAGCTGTGGAGACCAAGGAACACCTGATCAGGCTGGGTGATAAACTGTCATCCATTTCGTCTGGCATCTCCTTCTCTGAGATCCTGCCAGTCAGGGAGAGGGGTCAGATGGACAGAAGGTGAGAGAAGGGGAGATAGGAGAGCTAAACATGTTGCTCAAGGGCTGGGGCCAGGAAAAAGATACGAATTTGTAGGTAACTGGCAACAGTTTTGGAAGCGAAAGTTCTTTAAATTTGGTGGACTGCATCTGACTAAGGAGGGAGTCAGTGCATTAGGGCAGAAGTTTGACATCATTGCAGAATAATTAAACTAGCAAATGGGGAGAAGGGTGTAGCACTCGATACATCGAAAGGGAAGAACACCTCAGCTAGTGATCAAACAAAAGTTCAGCATGTTTGTAGTTCATTAGCATCACCAGGTAAGGAAAAAGGTCCTGCTTCCCATATGATGCACAGGAGAAACGCCAGACCTCACCCAACAACTAACACATCGAAATCTGGCCAATGGAAAATCATGTACACAAATCGTCGCAGTCTGGGAAACAAGATCCCAGACTGCAGGCAACAATGACAAAGGCTAAACTGGAGATAGTAGCCATTAATGAGACATGGTTCACCAGTGACCATACTTGGGAGACTTCAGTACCTGGCTCTGTACTGTACTGTTCAGAAGAGACCAAGGTACAAAAAAAGGAAGGGGGGGGGTGGAGTGGCCCTTTATGTCAATGAAAATATCAAAGCTACAGAAATTCAGAATACACATACGAAGCCAGAAGAAATGTGGGTCACCCTGGAAACAGGAAATGGGACAGCCATACGAACTGGGTTTGTCTATAGGCTTCCAAACCAGAGGGAGGACACAGACACATTACTGTTAGAAGATGCACAAAACATGACAGCTAAAGGGGAGGTTCTGATAATGGAAGACTTCAACATGCCAGATACAGATTGGTCAATACCAGCAGGAACAGCTGCCAGAACTAGACATATAGTGGATTCCCTGCAGGGGGAGGGCCTCAAACAACTGGTACAACAGCCCACAAGAGACAGGGCTATCACAGAACTAGTACTGATGGGGAAAGGATCACAGATCTCCAGGTAGAAGGTCACCAGGGGGCTAGTGACCATCACATGGTATGGTTCAATGTGGCCACTAGAACTAAGCTAGCCCTGGCAAGAAGAAATACAGGTGTGGGAGTACAGGCAAAGTGGGCAAGCATTAAGGATGCAATACTTGACGCAACATCCCACTATGTTAGAAAGAAAAACAAGAGCAAAAGAAGAAGGAAACCACTTTGGTTCTCAAGAACAGTAGCGTAACAGGTCAGAGCCAAAAGGCTGGCCTTCAGGAAATATAAGGGAACGCAGCGGAACGAAGATAGAGAGGCATACCAAACTTCCCTAAGGGAAGCAGGGAAGGCAGTAAGGCAGGCAAAGGTGCAAACCGAGTAAACACTAGCACGAACAATGAAAGAAGGGGACAAGACTTTCTATAGATACATTAGTGAAAGGAGAAAGTCCACAGGGGGTATTGCTAAGATCAAACGGGATAAGGGGAAGTGTGAGCAGGACCAAGGAAAAGCATCTATCCTAAATAGATACTTCTGCTCAGTATTTACTGAGGAGAAGGTAGGGCAGGGCCCACAGCTCAGCCCCATGGACACGCCGGGGGGGGGGGAGCTGTGCACTAGTCCCTTCACAAAAGAAGGGTCCTACAAGAGTCTGCTAAGCTCAACGTGGACAAGACAATGGGACCTGATGGCATACATCCCAGGGTACTAAAAGAGCAAAGGGTGAAACTAGCAGAGCCATTATCAGAAATGTTTAGTGAGTCTCTGAGCACAGGAGAGGTCCAAGAAGACTGGAGAAGTGCTCATGTGATCCCGCTCCACAAGACTGGTAGCAGGGAACTACAGACCAGTCTTACCTCCGTAGTGGCAAGATTTTGGAAGCACTCCTTAAGGAAAGGACAGTGCAGCACCTGGAATCCATAGGAGCACAGGATCCAAGACAGCATGGGTTTATAATAGGAAGGTCCTAGCAAACTAATATCATAGATTTCTTTGACTGGGTAACCAGAGTGGTGGACCAAGGGGAGCAGTTGATGTCGTCTACCCTGACTTCAACAAAGCTTTCGATACTGTTCCACATAGAAGACTGATTAATAAACTGGGTAGACTTGGGGGGGGGGGGGAGTTGGTCAATTGGGTGGCAAACTGGTTGGTGGGCAGAAAACAGAGAGTGGTGGTAAATGGTATACAGTCAGAAGAGATGCAAGTCACAAGTGGGGTACCTCAGGGATCAGTCCTGGGGCCCATCCTCTTCAATATCTTCATCAGTGACACTGTAAATGGACTGGAGGGTAAGGTTTGTCTGTTTGCTGATGACACCAAGATCTGCAACAGAGTAGATTATCCAAATGGGGTGGGCAGAATGAGAAGAGATCTGGATAAACTAGCAAAATGGTTGGAAGAGTGGCAAATGGGGTTTAATGCAAAGAAGTGCAAGATCCAAGGGCAACAGGATGCTGGGATGCATCACTAGGGGGATCACCTCCAGAAGGAGGGAAGTGATACTCCCTCTGTATAGCTGCTTGGTGAGGCCACACCTCAAGTACTGAGTGCAGTTTTGGAGGCCACACTTAAAGAGCGACATTAAACTCCTGGAGAGGGTCCAGAGGAGGGCAACCAAAATGATTTGGGGCTTGGGGGACAGGACCTATGAGGAGAGGCTCGAAGAGCTAAATATGTACACATTTTTAAGAGAGAAGGGACCAGGAGGACATGATAGAGGTCTTCAGGTACATGAAGGGGGTAAATAGGGGAGGAACAGTCAGGGGGCTTCGAAGGAAGGAGGAGGGGGCCACTGGAGGGCATGAGTGGAAGCTGGAGGGGGGAAGATTCAGGGGAGAAAGGAGGAGGAGCAACTTCATTGAGAGGGTGGTGGAGCCATGGAATGCGCTGCCTAGGGGCCTGGTGGAGGCAGAGACAATGGAGGAGTTCAAGAGGGGGTGGGACAGGTACAGGGGAAGGGTTCTGGAAGCAAAATCCAATGCAACGAGAACATCCGGAACTGGGAAGGGAGAAGCCAGAGAAGGCGAGGGGGGCAGCAAGGTCAGCTCCCAGGGTGGGGGTTGACCAAATGAGCAGACTCGAAAGACCGTTAGGCCTATTCTGCTGGCATTTTAGTATGTTAGCATGATGCACATAGGGAAGAGAAACCCTGAAGCCACCCATAGGTTGGGAGAAGAGTTGCTGGCAATCACAAGGGAAGAAAGAGACTTGGGCATCCTCGTCACAGATGACCTGAAATCATCCAAGCAGACCACTAAAGCAGTAGGTAAGGCTAGAGGGATGTTGGCATGTATAAGTAGGGGTATTGCAAGTCGTAAAAAGGAGGTAATAATCCCTCTTTACAAGACACTTGTTAGGCCCCATCTGGAGTACTGCATGCAGTACTGGAGGCCGCACCTGCACAAGGACATTAACAAAATGGAGGCAGACCAGAGAAGTGCAACAAAAATGGTACAGGGACTGCATCAAAAAACATATGAGGACAGATTAACAGAGCTCAATATGTATATCCTAGAGCAAAGGCGGGAGAGAGGTGATATGATCAAAACATTTGGGCATTAACAAGGCGAAAGAGTCTAACATCTTTCAACATAAAAAAATAGCAGGACAAGAGGACACAGCATGAGATTAGAGGGAGGCCAATTAATGGGGAATTTGAGGAAGTTCTTTTTCACAGAAAGGGTGGTGGATGCATGGAACAGCCTACTTCAGGAAGTGGTGGATATGAATACACTGCAGGGCTTCAAATAGGCATGGGATAGGCATAAGGAAGCAATAAAGATGAGTATGAATAGATAGGCCATTGACAGAGTACAGGCCAGTGGCACATTCACAAGGTAGAAAAACTGGGCAGACTGGATGGGTCTTGAGGTCCTTCTCTGCCATCAACTTCTATGTTTATATGAATTCCCTGCTTCTCATAAGTGCCTCCCCCCTTGGCTAGTTTAAAAGCTTGTCAATGAAGCATTTAAACCCATTACCTAGAAGTCTGCTTCCCCTCCTGGACAGATGCAGCCCATGTTGCTAGTATAGGTGTGTATCCCTCCAGGTGGAGCCCCAGTCTCTAATGAAGCCAAAACCCTATGCTCCACACCAGTTTTTCAACCACTGATTGAACTGCATGGTGCGTTGCACCCTAGCCTCACCTATGCCATGGACAGGCAGCACCTCCGAGAAGGTTACCGTGTGTGCTACTTGAATAAGGCCCTCCCCAACTCCACAAACTTCCCCTGCACTGTTGCGATTCCATGCCCAGCTAAGTCATTTGTCCCTAGGTGGACAATGATGTCCAGCTCCCTCTCATGCAGATGCTCTTGCAATCCTGAGGATTCTATTCCAGTCCCTCCAAGCCATGGTGCCTGGCAGGCACCTTATCTCCCTCTCCACTTTTCCCCCCAGTTCTGTCCCCCTAATAACTGAATCCCCCACAAGGAGATGCTTCCTTCCCTTGTGGTGTCCTGTGCCACTTTCCTGTAGGCATTCCTTGTGGTGGTTCCCAGCAACCTCCTTGGTCTCCACAGCGGTTGCCTCCATAGGGGAACTATGCTCCATGAGAACAGCATAAGGATTGTGGCAAGGCACAACTGGAGCGATGCACCTCTGTTCTACCACCTTCACCCACCCTGAGCCCACCATGGTCCAGCTGCTCCTCTTTCTTGACAACCTCTGAGGCAGTGATGGTGGCCCTTGTGTTCCCTGGGTGGGGGAGGTTTCCCTACTCCTGTCCAATTCAGCCTTGAGACGGACAACCTCCTCCCTCAAAGCAGAGAGCTGACTGCAAATAGGACAACATCGCAGTCTCCAGAATGCCTCCCGGAAGACTGCTGCCCCACAGCCATTGCACTGCACCATTCCCCCATAACTGTCTTTCTTCCTGTTTATTTAAATGTTTTTTGTTTGTGTGTGTGTGCGTGTGCACTTACCCTCAATGCAGTGTGCTGGACCAGTAAGGATATGACAGTCATATGCCCTGTGCCTTCTTGGGGAAGTGATGTCAGAACCCCTGATATAAAGGAAATTACACCCAGGAAGGGTGAGGGGCAGGGTGAGTGGGCCCGCGCCTGTGCCCTCCTGAAACAATCAGCTACAAGCTCTGACCTACCACTGCAGTGAGTGTTGACCTTCCTTTCAGCAGGACAACCTGCACAACAATCTACCAGAGAATATACCCAGCAAAAAACAACTACAGTCAGAGAAAAATCAAGCAGTTGGGCCCAGTACCTGTGATGTAAACCTCCCCTGACCCAATACAAGCTTGATGTTCTGTGCTCTGAAGACAATCAGAGGAACCAGCTTCTACACCCTGAGGCCCTGTCTGGGTCGAATACACGGACTGCAAGGTTCACAAGGAAAAAATCCTCTGCCATCTGTAAGTAGTTCATATACAGACAAGCAAAACTAGCTCACATATTTTATTTTTGTCAGCTGTCCCACAGGGATGCAGTTTATCAAGTTACATGAATGGCCACTTTCAGCTCATAGCAGGGCATTCTCAACTGTTTTTTATTTTTAAAGTATCGCTTTGTATAACACCACAATTATCCACATAAAACAGAACATTCAGAAATTCAATACTGTTAAAGTTGTCTGAATGCGTGAATTTAAGATTGAAGTTGTTAACATTTAAACAAGAAACAAATTCATGAACTCCTTGCTCAGATCCCGATCAGAAAAGAATAATGTCATCAATAAAGTGGTACAGTACCATCTAACTTCCTTCTCCAGGTGGTGAATTACATCCTGCACCATAATTATTTTGTATTTGACTGGAATTTTTACCTACAGGTAAGCTGAAAACCCTGTTACGAGTTGAAAGTGGTTATCCATGTAAGTCGATAAATAGCATCCCTGTGGGGCAGTTTCTCAGGATAAGAAGAAACCGCTCCACAGAGGAAAGTTTTGAAAAACAGTCAGGATTTAAAGATTTTTTTTTTAAAAGCAGCGGGTGTTCGGAGACTTCTAGTGACATTATCCTCAAAATGGCAACTTGAGGGTCTAGCTGCGCTCATCCCTTAACAAATCCCTTTATCCAAACAAGCACTTTCCACCCCAAATACATAAATTCACATAGAGGGACTTCTGCATCTGTTGTGGCTGGTGGTGACTGGGCAAGATTTCACTAGCAATGAAGGATGGCAACAGATTTGATGATGATGATGACTCAGACAGCAAGCATTCCCAGGCTTCACTCTCCTCTCCTTTTCCAGACTGGGCCATTGTCGATTTGCTAGTAAAAACAAGGCACAATAAAATGGCAAACAACCTTCCTCAGTGCAGCCGAATAGAAAGCTGGATGTCCTAATTTCAGAGTTCCGGGACTTCCGTCGTGATGCCCGAAGTACAACTGTGGCCCCCCAAGTGGACATCACTAAATCTGAGCAGCGGGCTACAGGCCACAAGGCCCAGCTCAGCCAGCCAAACCAGAGGGTGGATACCACCGAAACAATGATACTGCAGCTTAAAACCACTATCCGTCAGCTGGAGGAGCAGATTGAGATGCCGAGAGCAGAAACAGGCAGAATAATCTTCAGCTATATGGGATCCCTGAGGGTGAGGAGGACTCCACCATGATCCTATTCCTTCAACAGTTGTTGCATTGTGCCCTGGACCTCCCACTGAGCAGCTCTCTAGAAATACAGTGAGCTCATCGGGCACTGGGTCCTCACCCGACAGCACCAGAGGCCAGATCTCATTCTGTTACAGCAAGATTTCTGCACTATAATGAAAAGCAAGAAATTCAATTAATAGCCTGGAGGAAAAAAATACAGGTCACTCACCTGTAACAGGAGTTCTAGGAATGGTATATGTTGTTCATCCACACTGTCTGGCAGGTTCCTTGCCGCTTTAAATCTTACCGGAAGGTCTTCAAGCTGGCTCCTCCCACCCACCCAGGTGGTAAAACTCTGCTCCGCCCCATGACACCAGATCTAGCCCACTGGAAGCCAGGTTGTGCGTCGAAGCCGGGGAGGTCGGGTGGGTCATGTGGATGAACAACAAATACCATTCCTAGAACTCCTGTTACAGGTGAGTAACCTGTATTTCTAGGGACATGGATATGTTGTTCATCCACACTGTCTGGCAGACTCCTAGCAGTTCTCCGGGAGGAGGGAGGCAAGGCACACACCCCCTACTTAGGAATAAAGACTGGAGAACCGAGGCCCCAAAACCAGCATCCCGGCGTGACTCAAGGTCGATGTGGTAGTGGGTAATGAAGGTATGTGCCGACTTCCAGGTAGCAGCCCTGCAGATATCCTGATGAGGACATCCCTGGAAGCAGCTACCGATGCAGCGGTATGGCGGGTAGAATGAGCTCTTATCCCTCTGGGAGGCTCCATGCCCGCCAACCTATAGCAGAGATCTATGCAGGAGATGACCCACCTGCTTATCGTCCACTTGGCTGCAGGTCTGCCAGGTGCGGCTTCAGCGTAGGTGACAAACAGCTGGCGAACCTCTCCCCAAACTTCAGCTGTCCGCTCCTTATAATAAGCGAGCGCTCTTCTAGGGTCCAAAGTATGGAGCCTATATTCGGCCACCAAGGTGTGATTGGGGTAGAACACCGGCACAGTCAACACCTGGTTAAGGTGAAACTCCGACACCACCTTTGGAAGAAACTTCGGGTTCGGGCGCAGGACAACCTTGTCCCTGTGGAAGACCAGATAAGGAGACTCGATGGAAAGCACCTGGAGCTCTCCCATCCTTCTGGCTGATGTGATAGCAACCAAGAAGGCGGTCTTCCACGACAGGTGGGAGATATCGCACCTGTGCATTGGTTCGAATGGCTTGCCCATGAGCTTAGCCAATACCAGCAGTAGATCCCACAGAGGTGGAGGTTCTCGCACCGCAGGGGACATGTGATCAAGGCCTTTGAAAAAGCGCCAGACCACCTTCTCCTGCACCACTGACTGCTTCCCGGCCCGCGCCCGGTAAGCAGAGATGGCTGCCAGGTGCACCTTAAGGGTCATCGACTGAAGCCCTCGCTGAGAAAGGGACCACAAGTAGTCCAGAATGCTTGCCAAGGAACAGGAGGAAGGGTCCAGGCCCTTGCCCTGACACCAAATGGAAATCTCTTCCATTTGAAGGCATAGCATTTTCTGGTCGACTCCTTACAGGACGCCTCAATGACGTTGAGGACCTCGTCGGAAAGACCCAAGGCCTGGAACTCTAGCCGCTCAGGAACCAGGCTGTCAGGTACAGAGACTGAAGGTCCGGATGGAATACCTTCCCCTGATTGACTGAGATCAGGTCTGGGTGGGCTGGAAGCCACCTCGGGAGCCTGGAGCTGAGACTAAGGAGATCTGGATACCAGAACTGGCGGGGCCAGTCTGGGGCTACCAGAATCACCTGCGCCTTGTCCCTCTTAGCCTTGAGAAGCACCTTGTGGATCAAGGGAAATGGGGGAAAGGCCGAGAAGAGGCCCGGGGTCCACAGCCTCGAGAAGGCATCCCCCTGCAGCGAGCCCTGCTGAGGGGGGCGGGCATGGAACAGTCTCAGCTTCGCATTCTCCCGGAGGCAAACAGGTCCGCCTGAGGCATGCCCCAGTGGAAGAAGAGATCTTGTACTACCTCCGGCAGGAGAGACCACTCATGAGACACAGCCCCTATCCAGCTTAGGGCATCGGCCAGGATGTTGGAGGCTCCTGCCACGTGAATGGCTAGGAGATCCGTCTCCAGGCTGCGCACGAGAGACCACATGCAGAGAGCTTCCTTGCATAACAGCATGAAGCGTGTCCCGCCCTGGCGGTTTAGGTAGTACATGGTCGTGGTATTGTCCATCTGGACCTGAACCACTTGACCCCACAGAAACGGAGCGAAGGCGGTGAGAGCTAGGCAGACCGCTCGGAGCTCCAACAGGTTGATATGGCATCGGGACTCCCGAGGAGACCAGAGGCCGCGCGCTCTGTGCTCCCCCAGATGGGCACCCCAACCCATCAGAGATGTGTCGTCGATAGAGAGACCGTCGGCTCGGGACGGACGAATGGGATGCCCTCCTGCAGATGTGCTGGAAAGGTCCACCACTGGAGAGCGTTCCACATTTCCTGGGTCACTGTCACCAACTGATCCAAAGGATCGTAGCACTGTGACCACTGGCTGGCCAGTCCCCATTGAAGGGGACGCATGTACCAATGGGCCCAATGGACCATGCTGGTGCAGGCCGCCATGAGGCGCAAGAAGTCCCGGTCAGGGCGTGATTGCCCAACCAGAAATGATTGGGCAAAGGAGGAAAGAACCTCGGCCCTGTCCACCGGGAGCCGCGCTCTGGCTCGAAGAGAGTCGAGCTCTGCCCCGATGAAGTGTATCACCTGCTTCGGCATGAGTTCCGACTTGGCCTTGTTGATGAGGAGGCCAATCTGACAGCAAACCTGGAGGGCTAGATCTCTGGACCGCTCCACCTCCACTCTGGAGGGGGCTGCAATCAGCCAGTCGTCCAGGTAGGAGTACACCCAGACCCTTCGGTGCCGCAGGAATGCTGTCACCACTGCCATGCATTTGGTGAAGTTCCTGGGAGCTAAGAGAGAGGCCGAAGGGCATGGCCCGGAACTCATAAAGGGATCCCTCCACTCTGAAGCTGAGGAATCTCTGATGAGACGGACGGATCGGGACGTGAAAGAACGTGTCCTGGAGGTCCAGGGAACAGAACCACATGCCTCGTTCCAAGGATGGGATTATCTAAGCCAGAGTGACCATCCTGAAGGTCCGAGACCTTAGGAACCTGTTCAGGTCATGTAGGCCGCGAATGGGGCACCAGCTCCCCGTCCGTTTTGGGACCAGGAACTACCTGGACACAAACCCCGGGTCTGGAGGAGGATCCACCACCTTCCTGATCACCTCTTTCTTGAGGAGCCAGGTAATATTGGCACGGCGGGCCGACAGCGAGGCTTCGGACCCTGTGGCCCCCGGGGGGGTGATGGCTCGAAAGGGAGGGGTCTGGTCGAATTCCAGAGGCAGGCCCTTTCCTACCACCTCCAACATCCAACGGTCCGTGATGATAGCGGACCAGGTGGACAGGAAGTGGCGGAGCCGTCCCCCCACGGGGGGAACCCAGGGAAGGGTGACGAGGTTGGGGGCGACACCCCTCAACCTGTCACTGGGCAGGCTTGGAGGAGGGACTGGCCAAGGGACCTCCTGGGCCTTTACCTCCTTGCTTCCTATTGAAGGAAGCCGCTGGCTTGGGCTTGGGACGCCAAGCGCGAGCCTGCTGGCCCTGGTGCTGGTGCTGTTGGGCCGGTCGTGCTGCAGGGGCCAAAGGACGAAAGGACTTATGCTGTTGCTGACGGCGGCCTTTGTCCCTCTGGGCGGAGGTGACTGAGTCCAGAGTGGCGTTGGACTTTTCGATCCGTTGGAGGTGTCCATCCACTCCAGGGCTGAAGAGGTCAATCCCCAAGAAGGGGACGTCTGCCAACTTGTGCCGGGTATCCGCCGTGAAAGTGGATATCCTCAGCCATGCCCTGCAGCGCATGGCTACTGCGGCCGCTATTGACCAGGCACAGGAATCACCTATGTCCAGAGCAGTCTGAAGCTGCTCCTTCGCCACCGCCCTACCCTGGTCCTGCACCTGACGGACCGTGGTCTGCAGGTCGGCCAGGAGATGAGGGATGACCTCATCCAGGGAGCCCATGAGGGCATGGGAGAAGTGTGCCATCAGCACAGCTGAGCTGGCCTGTTGGAGGCCGAGGGAGAATGCAGTGTACACCTTGCGCCCGGCATAGTCCAGCTTCTTGGACTCTTTGTCGGGGGGCTTATCCACCTCCCGAGCATTTCCAGAATGCCGGAAGATGCTATCGGTGACTAACCCCTCGGCAGAGGGGTGCTCCGAGAAACCAGGAAAAGAGCCGGTAGGGACCGCATACTTCCTGGCCATCCTGGCCGAGGGCGCAGGACAGGAAGCAGGCCGCTGCCAAAGCTCCAAGGCTGGGCCAACAATGGCCTCAGCCACAGAGAAGGCCTCCGTGGGTGAATCCCCTCGGTTCAGTATCTCCATCAGGGGATACTTGGCCCATCTGGACACTGGTTCGAGCTGCATCCCGGTAGACACCAAGATGAGCTGAAGCAGACCCATGAAGGACGATGGGCTATCGTCCAATGACTGGCCCCTGGAGGACTCCTGGTCAACCTGCCTGGAGAACAGGGAGGAGTCATCATCGGACTCTGAACAGTCTGCGAAGAGCTGCCTCGGGCCTGAGCCACCCTCCACCTGCCTAGGACGGTCGGGAGTGAGGGTGACCGACAACCTGTGGGGCAGGCCATGACTAGACCGAGAATCTTTGGTCGGTGCCCCAGACTTCGGTTGTGGAGGCGGAGGTTCCACCACAATCTGTGGGGCAGCTAGTTTCAGCCGAACAACCGGCCCAGAAATGGGCATCTCGACTGCGGTGAGCAGTTCCCTGGCCGTTCAGGCGACAGCCACTTGATGGGCGGGGGATGAATCGGAGTCGATTTACTCCCGGACAACAGTAACTGCTGCCACATAAGCTCCTCGTAACGCCGACGCAATTTGCGTCAAAGCCTCTACTCTTCCGAGGAGGAGGACGAAGCGAACGGTGTCGCCGCTACTCGGGTGCCGAGACCGAGACCGATGTCGGGCAGGAACGGTTGACCGAGATGAAACCGAGACCTCGGTGTAACCAAGGGCGACTCTGGAAGGGGCGGGGACACCCGCTCTTCCCTCGGCTCAGACACTTTAACCGGGGACTGCCGCCTCGAAAGCGCAGGCAGATCCTCGGTCTCCACCGGGGGAACCGGCGAAGAGGGGTTGTCGGCTTCATCAGTCGACAACCTGTGCAACGGGTCGAGGAATATCTCGACTGCGTCGACGGGTGTCTCGGCAGGCTGGCCTGACAGGGACACCATGAAGCCAGTGGCCTGAGCCGCAACCTCGATCGAAGTCGAAGGACGGCTGTCCGGGGAAGGAGACCTCTCCCACTTCCACGAACGCCGATGGTGGGACTTACCCTTCGACTCCCTCTTCTTGGGCCAAGAGGAATGTTCCGATGGCCCCTCTCCCTTCGTGGAAAGGGACTGGCAAAGCTCCTTGAATGAAGCCGAATAAGAGGAACTCAGAGAGAGAGAGCGGGATAAACGCCATGACCGAGGAGGAGGAAGATGCGGCCTGGGCCGCCTCCTCCTCGAGGGCGATCATGTGCTCGAGCTGCTCAGCTCAGCCAGTCACGGACACCGCCTGAGCTCTCTGATTTAACCAGTGGGTAACGCTTCGGGTGCCCAGCTTCAATCGAGCAGCATGATCCTCCAGGACGCTTCATGTAAAAGGAGCGACACAACCTCGCAGGCCTGCAGGTCGTGGTCTAGGCCGAGACAGTAGACGCACGTGGAGTGCGGATCCGTCCGGACATCTTCTGCTCGCAAGGGCACCTCCAAAAGCCGGGAACCGATTTGTCCATCGCAGCCACGAGGCATAAAGAAGACTGAAGTTTAGAAAACTTCAAAATTAGTTTTGGATGAACTGGAGAGTTAGGATCCAGTCTAAAACGCAGAGCGCTAAGGAGGGAACCTGAGCTTCCAAGCGGTAAGGAAGATCTGGCGTCATGGGGCAGAGCCGAGAGTTTTACCACCCGGGTGGGTGGGAGGAGCCAGCTTGAAGACCTTCCGGCAAGATTTAAAGTGGCAAGGAACCTGCCAGACAGTGTGGATGAACAACATATCCATGTCCTTAGAAATGTATATTATCAAAAGCACTGGTTCTTCTTCAATAATGACTGTCCTGCCTCTATCTAGATTTGCCGGAAAGCGTATCCACCACTTCTCAAGATTCTGCGGGCTAACAACCATAAGTTTTTTTATATCATACCCCACTAAACTTACTCTGCTTTTCCCTGAAGGCTCTACAACCTTTAAATCAGCGGTGGAGGCTGGAGAAGCTTTACATGCCAAAGGCTTGCTGTCAGCACAGACTTCTGGAAACCCGCCCAAAAAACTGAATCTCTTGCCTTAAAATTTGCCCAACTAGCCTGGCACACTGTAGAAGTCGAACACCAAGCAACAGAGATGATGCAAAAATCAAACAGCATTTACAAAACTCTCAGCAAGCTGCCAGTTCCAAAAATTTATGCACTTAACGCCGCTGGATCAGCTGACATTTTCTGACGAGCTGTCTCCTTGAGGGGTAAGTCGGACCATGTACTGTGCCGAGTTTTATTTCAGTAATCCCGCACTCTCCTGCCCCTTCACTTTTTCTAAGGGTCCTTTTGGGTATACTACTGGGATTCCTCCTTGCTATCTTTGACTGATTTCTCTGCATACCGATTCTTACGTCCCCCCTTTACTTAAATGCTGATGTACCTTCTTGAGTTATATTGAATGTGTTCTCCTTCCCCTCCCTTATTTCTAAACTGCTAGCTACGATGGTATAGTTTTATACATTTAAAGCTGATGAAAGCCAGCTATATCAGGACTGTGGGTTAGAAGCCAGCCAGAGGGACGGGACGTGCTAGTGGACCCTCGTGATACATGCTATAACCTTTGCAGCTCGATAGCGCCCTGTGGGCATAATGTGGCTCTGCTTCAATAGGATCTGGCTTTAAATATACTTCCCATACTGTTCTTGGTAACTGCCCTTTTCTGTCTCAGAACAGCAGCTCCTATGCCGCTACTCTCAAACGTTCCCCTTAGGCTGTTCTGGTTTATTACTATGGGCCTTGTGAACTGAACAAAGTGCAGCAATCGATGCTTTGGCTTGCTTGTATAAGAGATGGCCTCTTTCTAGGAGGATTGATATCTCTCTGCTGCAGAATGGCAGTAACAGTGTCTTAAGATGCCCCCCTTCCCCTTACTGCTCACTTCTTTTCCGTCATTCTTTTCTTCTTTTTCTCCCCTACATTTCACTCCCTAGCCTGCATTTCCTGGATAGTAGGGAATGGGATCCTGGTCAGTGCATGGCCAGTAATGCCCAAAATGGAGGCTACTTTTTATTGTTTTGTGTTCCTCAACAATCTCCTAGCGCATCACTGAGATAGAGACACTCTCCATCTCATGGACTGCCTCAAATTATTTTACTGCTATTACATACCTTATTTGTTAATCACTGTGGTTGGGAACTGCCGGGCCTTTGTTTGGGGCCGGGGGTTGATTTCATTTAAGTTACAGAACCCACTGCAGGTTACCAGGCACTATCTAGAGACACACTGATAGCTTGATTGCTTACTCATCAGCTCTGCTGTAATACTTAATGTCTGTGGGGGGGGGGGGTTACCTTGCCTGGACATTTCACAGTTTTCCTTTTTGGGGACCCATCCGTCCCTTTGGTTGTCCCTTTCTATGAGGCATCTTATTAGGTGTCCCTTTCCACTTTTCCACCAATGCCTTTGTAGTCCACTGATGCCTACCTTTTACCTAGGCCTCTCCCTGTGACTTTTAGCCAACACCATTAACCCAACCCATTCTATTAGGCTTGAATCGTACAAGGGACGATGCTTGGTACTTCCAGTGACGTCCTTCCCGACCCCCCCCAGACCGTATAGCAGATATGCTATTGAGGCCTTTTTCCTGGTTAGAAAGATTACCTCAGACACAGGGTCTCTCCTGTGCGCATACAGCCCCACGAGAGGCTCCTGCCTTGGAAGCCCAGTACTCCCACCTTAGTTTAGATGCCTTGTTGGCATCATACTCAATTGTGTCGTTATTATGTTCTGCCTGGAAGTTTACCTGCAATTGCTGTTTGTGTTTATACAGCACAATCATGTTTCTCTTTCATGGAGGGTGAAGGGGGG
Source organism: Neoceratodus forsteri (assembly GCA_016271365.2). Classification (NCBI taxonomy): domain Eukaryota; kingdom Metazoa; phylum Chordata; order Ceratodontiformes; family Ceratodontidae; genus Neoceratodus; species Neoceratodus forsteri. Next base: position 455,928,304 of record CM028135.1, on the reverse strand, counting down.
GGGGTTTCAGGAGACTGATCACTTTTTAACCACGGATCACAATGGGGAATGATATGTGTCACTCCCTAAATGTCAATGGGTTAAATAACCTGATGAAGCAATTCTGTATATTAGCAAGCATCAAAAAAGAACACCCTGATCTCATTTTTCTCGGACGCCACCTTAGGAAGGAATTTCCTGTTGGTCTAAAGAACTTCCTTGTCCCTGTGGCAGACAATGTAGTTCAGATTAGTGCAGAGAGCCTACAACTCGCACACCCTCCTGGCAGAAGTTATGGGCACCAAGAAGACTGACTTCCAGGTGACATACTTCAGTTCAGCAGTAGCCATTGACTCACAGGTGGTTCCATGAGCTTGGCTATACACAGGTTGATATCCCAGGGAGGGACTAGCTCCCTAACAGGGGAATACAGATGCAACAGGCCATTAAAGAATTTATTGAAAATGGGGTGTGAAGCTACCGTTTTCTCATTACCCGCTGAAATATATGCAGAAATAGCTGCCAGGTGTACTCTAAAGGTCGAGGACCTGAGGCCCAAAGTCTACAAGTGAACCAGGTAATCCAAAAGTATGGGCAGATCTGCCTAGGGACACGCCACAGTGAAAAAAACATTTCCATTTGGAAGCATGCAGTATGTCTTCATTGTAGCAGGCTTCATGGAAACCCTCAGGAAAATGAAAATCAGAGTACTGTAACCCTTCAAGAACAAGCCTTGAGGCACAGTGACTTGAGGTTCGGAAAGGTTACTCTGCCCTGGTACATGGTCAATAGATTGTCTCTGTGGGAGATAAATGGGCAGTTTGATTGAGAGGGATAGAAGCATGGAGTACCGAGGCTGTCTAGCCCAGTCTGGGACCACTAATATCATAGTTGCAGGCTGGCTCCTTAGTTTCAGGAGAACTCCTATTATCAGAGGAGCTTCCCTGACCAATACAGGGTCAGGGTGTCCATGGGGACTGAGACTACTACTGGAGGCCTGCAGCTAAAAAGAGGGAATTGGTAATTCTCTTTGGAAGCGAACAACTATTTCCGGTGTGCTCCATCTCATGAAGATTGTGGCCGGCACCTGCTTGTTCAGGGACCATTCATGATGTACCTAGCTGATCCTGCTGAGGAAATCTCCCAGGACACTGTCCTTCCCTGAAAGATGAACTGCCGACAGCAGCACCTTCAAGGAGTAAGCCTGGTTCCAGATCTTCTTGGCCTCTGTGCACAGTTTTGAGGATCTTGTGCCTCCATGCTTATTGATACAATACATGGTAGTCGTACTGTCTGTCCTGATTTGGACCGACTGGCCCTTTACCTGGGAAGCACATGACTGGATGGTAAGAAAAAGAGCTTTTAGTTCCAGGAGGCGCACATGCACCCTGGATTCCTGAGGGGACCATACTCCACTTGGTCACCAAGGTGGGCTCCCTGGCCTAGAAAGGAGGCATCTTTTGTCAGGACAACTGAGGGGAACTGCTGCTGGAAAAGCATTCCTTCATTGAAGTTGTCCCTTTCTTTTACCCAGTCCAGAGTTTGCAAAAAGAGTTTTTGTCACAGGCAACAGACTTGACAGAGGATGTTGCCTTTGGGGCCAATGGCCCTTAAGTGGTACTGAACATCTTTCATCTGAAATTCGGCTCCTGGTACTACAGCTGTGGTGGAGGCCATATGACCCAAGAGCTGAAGGAAATGCCTTGTTGGTCTGGGCTGACCCAGAACCATGGCGTTTGCGAGACCCAGAAGGCTATCCATCCTCTCTTGAGGTAGGAATGCTTTGTCTTGGAGGGCACCTAGCTCTGCTACAATGAACTCCAGTACCTGCACACTAATTCTGTTTGTGACTTTTGAGTGTTTATTAGAAACCCCAGTTTCTCCAAGGTGCTCTGAGTTAGCTGCAAAGTGCCCCTGACTTGATGATGCAATTTTCTTCCGACCAACTAGTCGTCCAGGTAGGGAAAAAACAGTACTCCTTGCCGTCTGAGATGTGCTGCCACCACGGCCAAGCACTTTGTGAACACCCAGGGGCAGATGAGAGACTGAAAGGTGGGGGCTGTGACTGATAATGATGAGAAGGCAACCTGAACCTTAGGTAATTTCTGCGACTGGGCCTGATTGAGATGTGAAAATATGCATATTTCAGGTCCAGGGATCCCATCCATTCCCCTGCTGTAGAGATGGTATGGCTGTAGGCAGGGTGATCATCTTAAACGTTTCCTTTTTTCAGGTGTTTGTTCAAAAACCAGATATCAAAAAATGGGTCGTCACTCCCCCTTCTTCTCATGAGTGAGAAAGTACCTTGAGTAAAGGTACCTTTCCCCACTAGGAGGGAGGAACGTCTTCGGCTGCCTTTGCCTGCAACAACTTTTTGACCTCCAACTCTAGCAGAATTCTTTCTGTTGCAGTGGTAGTTTTGAAGTTTCTGTGAACCTGCAGCTTTGAGAATCTTCTGAATTGCAGTGTGAGCCCCTGACCCACTACTTCCAGGACCCGCTTGTCTGTGGTGATGTTTTTCCATCACTGGAAAAAATAAGCCAGCCTTCCTCCCACTGGCAATGGATGTGTGATGTAGATTCGTCAGGGGTTCTGCTTGGGCTGAGCCTTAGGTGCTGGAGCTGAATCAGCCCGTTTGGCACCTCTTCTGCCCCGAAAGAATCCTCTGAGAATAATCATAGGGCATTAAGGTTCAGGGAAAGTAACCCCTACCCCTACCTCCCTTTCCATGAGGCCTGTAGGAAGTGGAGGCCTTTTCCTTCCCATTTTTACTTTTGTAGGTGGTTTTGAACTCTTCCACCTTTTCCACACATACCTCTGTCTTGTCACCAACTAGCAAGTTGATCTCACATGAGAAATCCATGGCCTTTGCCCAAGTGTCCTGGGACAGACAGTGGTCCCTAGCCAAGGAAATCCCTGCAAAGAGATTGTATGGACCATAACCCTAGAGGCAGTGTCAAGTCCTCCGAAGCCTTCTTTCTCATGGCCAGTACAGAATTCCAGAGGGCATTCTGGTACTGGGCAGTGTAAGCCACATATGCAGCCTGTCTCAAAAGTAGTGACTGAGGCAGAGGTATACATTTTCTTCCCCATACTGTCCAGCTTTCTGGAATCTTTGTCAGGGGGCTGGGTAGAGAGAGGAACCTTAGCCTTATTACAGGCATCCACTTGAACTACCCCAAGGTAGAAGTAGGAGTCTGTAGCAACTTACAGGTTGCTTTGTTAAGGGATTTGTGAAAGGTAAAAGCAGCCTCTTGGGGATTAATTCCATCATGTCCAAAAATTCGGCCCCCCCCCATCCGCCACAGTTTTCTCGGTGGAGAGGTCAAGAGTGTTTACCTTTTGCTTCACACAGGTAGAGTGGGAGGAAAAACCCTCCAGTCCCCTGGGAGAGGAACTAAACTATTGTCCAGGGGAACTGTCAGGTTCAATGGGCTCCCCTTCTTCCTTCTTCTCATCATAACAGAAGTCAGCTCCCTGGTCTTCAGGAACCAGAGTGGGGCAGAAACTGAAGGAGGACGTGGCATGCCCATTAGGGAACCCATAGTCTGAAAAAACTGCAGAGCTTCAATCATAACCTCCGTAGAGGGCATTTTTGCTCTGTCCCTACTGATGGCTCCTTTCCTTCTTCAGGAGGAGAGGCAGCAACATGTCTTTTTTTTGTTTGTTTTTCTTTAGCAGGAATCATCTGAACCTGCTAACATGATCTTTTATGTCTGGCCATGTCAGGGCTCCCATTTTCAGGAACCCTAGAATCAGATGTGTGTTTGGAGGACCTTTACTTTTGTTTGATGTGAGAGAAAGGGCCCTCTTGAAAGTGCTTTGGTGATGTAGAGGCAGACTGAGATGCCATAATTATCTTTATTTTTTTTTTATTTTGGCAAAACTTGCTGCAAAACTCTCAGTTAAAAGGAGATCTAGACTTAGGCATCTTAAGCACAACTTGTAGCAATCTGCCTTGCCAAGATTTTGTGGCGCCTTCCACAGTTTTTGAAGCCTGCAGGTCCTGTTTTCTTTTTGGGTCTGTCTGTCATGCTAAATTACCATAGACCCTTTAAAATGGTTCCCAAAATGAAGTAAATAGCAAGTTTGCGGTCCAGTACCTTAAAATTAGAAAACTGCTAATGAAAGGAGTCAAAGCGCATTTCATTATATTTTAAAGAACCCACCCCCACCCCCCAAAAGAATACAGCAAATTTGAAAACAAGCGGCTTGGCTCCTAAGATCAGGAACCAAGAAGATAACTCTTTGAAAACAGCAGGAATCAGCTAAATACAGAAAAAGCTGGGAGAGAAAGATTAAAATAAAGCAGCAAAATAAAAAATCACTAAGTAAACTACCAGTGTTTCTCTGGTTCCTGGGAACTGCCTGTGGAATTGGAGAAACTACAGGAAAATCACGTTGGTTACCCAAAACTGAAGTTACAGCAGAGAAAAATAAATAATAAGCGAATATTTGAAAAGCAGAAAACAAAGTTGAAAATCGGAATCAAGCTGGGGAGAGCTCTTCAGGGCAACTTGCTTCTGCCAGCAGAGAAATAACTGACGTTGGAGAGAAGAACGCAGTGCAACTTCGAGGCAGAGATTTGAAAAGATGTTCTAAGTTCCATTATTTGTACACATTTCACACTCTCCTCGGCAGCTCAACCTTCCAGGCTGATGCATAAGTGAGCACAGTGAGAGATTCCTAGGGTTTGAAACCTTTCTTTCGGCAGTGACTCCATTAACTTTCCCACCACTGATGTCAGGCTGACTGGCCTATAATTGCCAGCTTCTTCCTTGCTACCACTTTTGTGAAGTGACTCCAGTCATTAAACAGGAGTGTCAGAGGTGCAGCCAGTACCTACCTGAGCTGCCTCAATATGCTTGGGTGCACTCCGTCTGACCCAATTGCTTTGTCCACTTTCAGATTAGAGAGTCCCTTCAGGACACTCTCTGAAAACAAACTAGTGTCCATCTCCCTACCTCCAATGCTCCTGTTACTTTTTTGTGGGCCCTTCCCTTCTCCTCCTCTGTGAACACTGAACAAAAGTATTTGTTCAGGATGTCTGCCTTTTCCTGGTTCCCCTGTGCACAGTCTCCCCCTTCCCTTTTTAACATTACGATCACACCCCTGCTCTTCCTCCTTTCAGTTACATAAATACAAACTGCCTCGTCCCCCATCACCAGTTGACCCGGAATCCTTCTGTTTTCCCAGATAGCGATGCTTTTCCTTGTGAGCAGATTTTTCTTACGGCTTCAACACTGTGGTGAAGAATGCCTGGCTGTCGCCAACCACCATGGCACGCAGTGGGATGCCGAAGTCGAAGAATTAGTAGAGCAGGTAAACAAAGCCAGCATCAAAGCCAGCACTGGACACTGTGCACACTCAATGTTCTTGAGAAAGGCTTGTAAAGCTTTTTGATGATGTCTCCTTGTGGCCTGGTTAAAGCCCTGGTAAATGGCACAATTTCTCACGTCGTGCGTGAGGCCAAGGCAACAGACATACTGTGTGTGAGCATCTTCCTTTTAAATCTTTACTTTGCTGCAGCAACAGAGACAAAATAAAGTCTCTTTATCCTTCAACAGCGGCATACAATTAAATGTTAGAAACCAAACAAAAAATATCAGCAAAGTGACAGCAAGTTTCTGCATTGATTCTCTGAGATTCAGCAAGTGGCAAATGGCAGGAGAAAGAACTGAGAAATGATGGGGCCACCCATGTTCTATAAGCAGCGCTGACATATGTCAATATGGGCAGCCTCAGCTGACAAATGTTTCTAAGTGGTCCTGACACGAATGGCTCACAGTTCCATAGCTGTGGCTCAACAGGGGGGAAGATGTTCTCAAAGAAGATCCCTTATCTTCTCCATGGCCTTCCACTTAACCACAGCTCCAAATGCTACATAGATACATAAATATTGACAGCAGATAAGGGTCTTCGGACCACCTAGTCTGCCAATTTGTGTATGTTACTTTGCTTTTTCAAGCTTCTCTAGAACTGGGTTGTCCCCTTCTCCCGACTACCAGGATCCCCTTATGCGTATCCCATATATTCTTAAATCCTGTAATCATTTCAGCCCCTACCACCTCCTATGGCAGGGCGTTCCATTTGTCCACCAACCTCTCTGTGAATAAATACTTCTTCACATTCCCTCTGAATCTTCCTCCCTCCAGTTTCATCCCATGTCCCCTAGTCCTGAACTCTCTTTTCCGATGAAGAATTGTGTTTTCCTGCACCCTATTTCTTCCTGTAAGGTACTTATATGTTTCAATCATATCCCCCCTCTCTCTCCTCAAGGGAATATATATTTAAGTCTTTCAGCCTGTCCTTGTAAGTTTTGTGATGCAATCCTTGCACCATCTTGGTTGCCCTCCTCTGTACTGCTTCCACCCTATGTCCTTATGTAGGTAAGGCCTCCAGAACTGGATACTATACTCTAGGTGTGGCCTCACTGATGTCTTGTATAGTGGAATCATGACCTCCCTTTTCCTGCTGGTGATCCCCCTGTCTATGCACCTGGCATCCTATTTGCTTTTCCTGCTGCCTTGTCGCACTGACTCCCTACCTTGAGGTCATCAGAGATGATAACCCCCCAGGGTCCCTTTCCTGCTTGGAGACTTCTATAACCTCCCTCCTACCTGATATGTTGCTCCAGGGCTTTTGTGCCCCATGTTCATTATTTTGCATTTTCTTGCATTAAATCTCAACTGCTACACCGTTGACCAGTCCTCCAGTTTCTCATTCTCTCCACATCCTCTGGCATGTCCACCCTGTTATAGAGTTTTGTGTCATCAGCGAACAGGCAAATTCTCACTTCCAGGTCTTCTGTAATGTCACTGATAAAGATGTTGAAGAGGACAGGGCCCAGCACTGATCCTCGTGGCACCCCCACTGGTCACCCTTCCCTCTGCAGAGTGACAGCCATTTACCACCACCCGCTGTGTCCTGTCATCCAGCCAGTTCCCCACTCACTGTACCACCGCCTACCAACTCCCATGTTCCCCAACTTGTTTAACAGCCTTCTGTGTGGTACAGTATCAAAGGCCTTGCTGAAATCCAGGTAGATCATGTCCACTGCTCCCCCCCCCCCCCAACAATCCAATCCACTGTCACCTAGACTAAAAATGCAATTATGTTAGCATGGCATGACCTCCCCCCCCCAGTAAAACCATGCTGCCTTGGGTCCTGTAGAATGTTGGCAACCAGATGTTAGACTACTCTTTCATTTAGTAGTGTTTCCATGATCTTCCCCACTACTGAAGTCAGGCTGCTTGGTTGGTAGTTTCCGGCTTCCTCTCTGTTCCAACTTTTGTATAAAGGGACCACATCTGCTGTCCTCCAGTCCATGGGTACCTCTACTGTTCCCAGTGACCGGCAGAACAGGGTTGCCAGAGGTTCTGCCTCAACCTCCCTAAGCTCCCTCAGCATCCTGGGGTGTACCTCATCTGATCCCATAGCTTTATTGATTCTTATTTCTTCCAGCTCCTTTAGGACCCTTTCCCAAGGAAAGGGACTTGTAATTTCTGTGATCTTCCTGCCCTCTCTACTCCCTTCTGGCCCATTTCCCGCCCCCTCCTCTGTAAAAACAGAGCAGAAATATCTGTTCAGTATGTATGCTTTACTGTTGTTATTCTCCACTCTGCTCCCATCCCCCCCTTCAGCCTCACTATCCCTCCCTTTGACTTCCTTTTTTCACTTACGTACCTGTAAGAGGTTGTGCCCCCTCTAACCATAAATTTAGCAATGCGCTCCTCAGTTTGTGCTTTGGTTTCTCTTACTGCCCTCCCTACCTTCCTTTGCTTCTCCTGGTACTTCTCCCTGTCCTCTTCTAACTGTGTCCTTTTGTATTGTCTGAATGTGACTGTTTTGGCTTTCACCTTCTCTGGTACCCTCCATGAAATACAATAATGGTCTCCTTTTCCTCTTCCTCTTACTAACCTGCTTTACACATAGTTGTGTTGCCCTTGCTATCCCTGATTTGAATACTGCCCACTGTTCCTCCACCCCCAATTCCGTCCCTAATCCAGCTACTGCCTCTCTCAGGCATTTTCCCATTCGCCCAAAATCTGCCTCCTAAAGTCTAGGATACATGTTTTTGTGTGACTATGTTCTGCCCCTTCAGTTATGTCAAACCACAGTGACCGGTGGTCACTGTTACCCAGGTGCTTCCCCACTGTGACCCCTGTCACACTGTCCCTGTTTGTGAGCACCAGGTTTAGTAGTGCCTCCTGCCGTGTGGGTTCTGTGACCAGCTGCTTAAGGAAGGCTCCCTGAAGGGAGTCCAGGACGAATCTGCTCCTGGCCGACACCGCTGCTGGGAGGCTCCAGTTCACATCTGGATTGCTGAAGTCTCCAACCAGCACTATGTCCCCCTTGTTCACCATCCTTTGGATAGCTAGCATTATTTCTCAATCTGTCTCTTCCCCCTGGGCTGGTGGTCTGTAGATTATTCCCATGCATATGGCTGACCCTGTTTTCCTTTCAAGCTTAACCCCCAGTACCCCCCCCCCCGTTCTCCTTGAATCTCTGTGGCCTTTATGTTTTCTTTCACATAAAGTGCCACTCCTCCACCCTTCGTGCCCCTCCTGTCCTTCCTAAAAAGGTTGTAGCCTGCATCGGTAGGGAAGGGAGACAGGAGAAACAGGAAGGAAAAGGAGCCTGGCAGAGCTCCATGACAGCACGCGGCGCCGAGGGCCGACCCCAGCTTCTGGATTGGTGGAATCTCCAGAGTCAGCTAGTGCTGTGCACCAGGACCCGAGAGAGTGTCCCTTCTCTGGAGGGCCGACGCCCCTGCCAGGGCTCGGGGAGCATAAATAACTAAATAAAAAAATAAAAAAAGGTTGTAGCCTGGTATGGCCATCTCCCAGCCATGGATATCATTACACCACATCTCTGAGATGGCCACAATGTCCAGGTCCGACTGTGTCATGGCTGCCTCCAGGTCCTTCATCTTGCTATTGAGGTTCCGGGCATTAGTACACAAGGTCCTTCATGATGCGACTTCCCTCCCATGTCCTATATACCTATACCCCCCTTTTTCCTGGGCATTCCTTTTCCCTGGGCCACCCTGCCTCCTGCCCTTATGCTGTATTCTGCCCTCTGTCTATCTATTTCTTGGTCTCTTGTGTAAAGCATGTGCTCATGTGGGAGGGATACTATGCCTCCTGACCTTCCTGGTTCCCCCCCTCCCCTTGGCCAGTTTAAATGCTTGCTACAGAAGCACTGAAACCTCTCACTTAGTACTAAGGTGCCCTTCCCTGATGCATGCAGGCCGTGCTCCTTATACAGGCCTGCATCAATCAAGGTGGAGCCCCAGTCCCCCATGAAGCCAAATCCCCTCCTTTCCATACCATTCCTTCAACCAGAGTTGAATTTCTGAATGCGGAGTGACATAGCCTCACCCATGCCATGGACAAGTAGTACCTCAGAGAAGGAGAGGGAGTGTGCTGTCTGCTTGAGACCCCACCCCCAACGTTTCTGAAATCTTCCTGGATTCTGGCTACCTCCACCTTTTTCCCTACTAGGTAATTTGTTCACAGGTGGACAATGACATCCAGCTCCTCTCTCCTTACTACTGCCCTTGCGATCCTATGGAATTGCTTCCCATCCCTCTGTGTAGTGATTCCTGGAAGGCACTTAAGCTCTCTCTCCCTATTGCTAGGTGCCCCTACTTCACTCCCCAGACAGTTGAGTCCCCCATCAGGAGTAGCTTCCCCTTCCTCTGGGGTCCTCCAACCCCCTTCCCTGGGTTTCCATCATGGGGGACACACTCATCCCCCTTGGTCCCAGCTATGGGTGCCCTTGTGGGGCTTTTCCTCTCCTCCAAGACAGCGTAGGCTTACTTAGCTGGATTGGACGGGGAATGTGCTTCAGACCACCCCCCCACACTCTCCCTGAGCCCGCTGTGGTTCAACCACTCCTCCTCCTCCTCCTGGGTATCCCTTGAGGCTCAGGCTGTGGATATGGTGACCTCTGGGTGGGGGTGAAGGTTCCCTGTAACCTGCCCAACTCGGCTCGGACACAGGTGACCTCCTCCCTCAACTCAGAGGTACCTGCAGATTGGGCAGCACCACATGATCCAGAACGTTCTCCTGAATACTGTGGCCCCACACCCACTACACGCTACACCACCCCTTGCATCCTCACTCTTTACTACTATACCCACTACCATCAGCTTTGCTCTCCTTTACTCTCTGTGATTGTTTCTTATGTTACACTCACACTTAAATGGATAACTGCCAGTGTGTAGATATACTGCTTGCATTTGATTTATTTTGCATTTCTAGTTCCAAGCTTAAACCAGAATAAATGCCTGTTATGATAAAGAAAATTAAATATATTATATACGTGAGTCTATGACCCTTCATAAATATAATGCTTTATTCAGAATGACAGTGTTACATAAAGAGATATGATCAAGTATAACAGAATTACAAAAATAATGACAACACACTGCTACACTATTGTACAGAAATAAAGTACTAATATATAGAATAACATATGGGGTGGTGTGTGTAACAAGGCTTTTACACACAAACGCACACACACGGTGTTGGATGCTACATAAACCCTGAGAGCGAAGGTCGAAGGGTTTGTGCAAGCATCTAATACCAAGGGTGTGTGTAAAATTCAAGTTTACACAACAACCTAAGTTTTATTTTATATAATTGCTGGGTATCGTTTTTTCATCACAGCAATTATATAACATAAGACGTCTCTGTGCAGCCGGTGCCTGACTGGGTTTTAGCAGAGTCTGCGGTCGGTGTTGTTGAGGCACAGCTCAGAAAGCATAGAAAAACCAGGAACAGTTTCAACATTCACAAACAGTGTTTTATTTTTCTCAATAACAGCAAAATAAAAATAAAAATTATTCCGTACAGCTAATTACAAAGGCAGTACAAACAAAGAAAACTAAGTCCTTCTTCTCAAGGTATCTCTTAATTCCAAGTTTCAGTCTTTCACTCTCCTTGTCTCTCTAGCAAAAACACTGCTGCTCTTTTATAAGTCTTTGCCTGGTAACTCATTAAGAAAGCTCACTTCTCACAGAATGTTCTTTTAAGTTTGCAGAATGTTCTTGTCAGTCTCGATACAGGTGCAGCAAAAAGAACACAGTGACCCAGAACTGACCTCTTGTTTACAGCTCTGCAAAAGGCTTAAAAAACTGCATCTCAGGTTAACCCCTTGAGTTCCAAATAGCTTTTCGCAATCATTTCAACAGTATAACTACATACAGTTATAAACAAAGGGATCTCAGTATCACATACAGTTTTACACAGAGATTCACATATATTTTTTTACTTGCAGATATGCAAGGGGGAAGAAAAGACAAATAGCTAGGGAAGGTAGAGAAATAGAGAGGGGCAAAGAACTGCGAAACCGTCAGAATGATCTGTTCCTAGGTCTCACAAGAAAATTTGGTTGCGCAACCAGACAGAGAAGAGACAGAAAAGGAGATGATAGAACAGATCCTTGTATTTAAACTCTTTCTGCATAACACATGGGGCCAGACCTTATTCAACCCTTTCACGTACCCCCCTCTTTAAGAGGGAACTTGTTTTACAAAAACAGGTTTCCAAAACGTTCTATTAAATTTCCGTCTAACATTAGCTTATAATCTAAACAGTTCAGTGCATATGCAGCATAGCAAACAGAGAAGTTTCAACTCACATTTGGTTTTTTTAACTGTTCTCAATTCCTGATCCATATCTTGACAGAAAATCGCACTGATATTCTCTTTTCCCAGATTTGTGCATCACTTTAAATTTAAATGACTGTAGTGCCAGGTACCACTCTGTGATTCTAGAATTCTTATCCTTTATCTGGTTAAGCCAACAGAAAGGACTGTGATCTTTTGCAAGTACAAAGTCAGCTCCTAGTAAGTAAAACTTAAGGGACTCCATTGCCCACTTTGCTGCAAGGCATTCCTTTTCAATGGTGGAGTACCTTTTCTCTCTGTCGTGCAATTTCCTACTTATGTATAGAACAGGATGTTCTTTCCAATCTATAGTTTGACTCAAGACTGCACCTAGGCCTACCTCTGATGCATCAGTCTGTAACAGAAATTGTTTCTCAAAGTCTGGGCTTTTTGAAACAGGGGCCGAACATAATGCAGCCTTAACGGCTTGAAAAAGCCTCATCTCACCCTTGAGTCTATTTCACATTATTTGGGCACCATTTCTTCGTGAGTTCAAAAGCTGGGAAAAAATCTTTGATAATAACCAGCTAGCCCTAAAAATGACCAGACGTGTTTCTTGGTTTGGGGGACAGTGCTGTTAGATACAGCTTCCATCTCAGAAATCTCTGGCTTTACTTCTCCATTTCCTAATACATAGCCCAAATATCTGGTTTCCTGCTTGCCAAATGCACACTTGGTAGGATTGTCAGACCTGCCTTTTTGATCGATTGGATAACTGCTCATAGGTATTCTAGGTGACGTTTTCAGTCTGGACTGTACACCACAACATCATCCAGGTACGCAGCACAATAACCAGTGTGAAGGGATAAAATTACATCCATGTACTGCTGGAATGTAGCAGGTGCGTCACGTAAACCAAATGGCATGGTGGAGAACTGATAGAATTCTATAGGAGTGGCAAATGCAGTTTTGTCTTTGGATTCTTTAACTAGGGGGATTTACCAGTACCCCTTGGTGAGAATGAGGGTACTGATATACTTGGTACTCCCCAGTCTGTCCACTAAATCATCTATCCTGGGCATACGATAACGGTCAAATTCTGATACTTGAATAAGTTTCCTAAAATGAAGGCAGAGTTCTACACCCCCCTTCTAATTTGTTTACAATTACAACTGGAGATGACCAATCACTCCTACACTCTTCTATTATACCCAATATTCATTTTTTGTATTTCTTTAACCACATCAGCTCTTAACCGCTCTGGTAATCTGTATGTCTTTTGTCTAATAGGGAGAGCATTCCTTGTCACTAATACGTGCTCAACCCCTTTTGCTCAGCCTGGTACTGTGCAATAGTACTGTTAAATGTCTTTAGCAAGTTACACATTTCTGTGGTTTGTTCGGAGGTTAAGGAAACATTCACGTTTACAGCATCAGCAGTTACAGTTTGTTCCAGTCCATCACAAGCTACATCAATATCTTCTTTATCAGTTTATGGTAAAACCAGCAAAACAGCCTTTGGTGTTTTTTCAAACCATTTCTTAAGGAGGTCAGCATGGTATATCTTTCATAGGTTTCATAGTTTTTTTTCAAGCTAGAGAACAATAGTCCATAATGCTTGCCTAATATTTTAGTGTATTAGATATATTTGTCTTTATCTGTCATTACCAAATCCAAATTTTTTTTGAATGTGTCCATGTTTGTACTTTCCACTACAATTGTAGGAAGATTATTCTTACTGAAATTGATCTTATACTAAACCAGTTTTTCCTCCTTAATGAATTCCATTTCCCAATCAGTAGCTGTTTGTTATGTCTATGGTTACTTTGTCTAAATTTGGATTCGAATAATCCTGTTCCATTCACAAGTGTGGAATCTTGTAGTAGGCCATATATGAGGCATAAATCTCCCCTAAGCCTTCTATATTTTAAAGTGTACAATTTCAAATCCTTGAGACTATTTTCATAGTTTTTTCCCTTCATTCCTGTTAGTGCCCTGCTAAATCATCTCTGTACTCTTTCGATATTATTTTCTTCCTTTATGTATGGGGACCACACTTGGACACAATACTCAAGATGAGGTCTCACCAGAGCATTATATAATGGTAGCATAACTTCATTAGTCCTGCTTGCCACATGTCTAAATATACAATTTAGATTCTGATTTGCCCTTTTGATTTGTTTGGAACAATGCAGTTCAAATTTCAAGTCAGGGGTGATGGTAAGCCCAAGATCCCTTTCTTCCACAGTCTAATGTAATGGTTGATTCGCCAGTTTATATGTAAATTTAGAGTTATGTTTTCCCAAGTGCATCACCTTACACTTATCATTATTCAATACCAATTTCTTCTCATGGGTCCAGCTGGTAACTTCATAAAGGAAGTTCTGCAGGACAATGTTTTCTTTACTGTTGTTAATAATAGAACCTATATGACAATCGTCTGCAAATTTAAGTAGCCAAATATCATTAATGTTTGATTCTAGGGAAAAAATGTAAATATTAAATAGACATGGTCCCAACACCAATCCCTGGAGAACACAACTAGTCACACTTAGTAGGATTTTTCCTATCAGGGGTTTCAATCTCATGCCAGTACGTCTAAGCACTAAGGCCCTTGCCACTTCATAAACAGTTTATTTTCTGTAGTGGGTAACAGTAGCAAGACCTTTTCACCAGGCTCAAAAATGTTTTCTTTCACCCCATGGTCATAATACACCTTCTGTAGGTTTTGGGCCTCTTCCTGATTACTATGGGCAATTTTAACATATTCTGACAGCTTCTTTCTCAGGGCACACATATACGATGTAATAGATTGTTTCTGATGGGGGTTATCTTCCCACATTTCTTTTATTACATCTAGTGACCCTCTAGGTTGTCTACCATACAGCATTTCAAATGGTGAAAAACCTACTGATGCCTGTGGCACTTCTCTGTAAGCAAAAAGCAGGTAAGGCAAGTATTGGTTCCAGTCTTTCCCTTCCCCTTTTACAAACCTTTTTAAAATGCATTTTAGGGTTTGGTTAAAACGCTCAACAAGACCGTCTGTCTGATGGTGGTAAGGGGAGGTTCTTATGGCAGTGATACCCAGTAGTCGATACAGCTCCTTCAGTAATGCAGCACCAAAATTACTACCCTGATCAGTAATAATCTCTTTAGGTATGCCCACCCTGCTGAAAATTTTGACAAGCTCTTCTGCCACTTTTGGGGCTGTGACAGTACGCATCGAACTGCCTCTGGGTATCGAGCAGCATAGTCACATACTACCAAAATTAATTGATTACCCTTTTTACCTTTGTCTAAGCGGCCAACCACAACCACTGCGATTCTCTCAAAAGGCACATCTATCAAAAGGTAGGGGCACCAGGGGAACCCTGTCTTTTTCAGTCACTGGGGCTACTTTCTGACATTCAGCACAAGAACTGCAATAGATAGCAACATCTTCATGAATTCCACGCCAGTAAAATCTGTACAGCAATCTGGCAAGGGTGCGATCCCTCCCTGAGTGACCACCCATAGGACTATCATGTGCTATCTGTAACAACTCAGTTCTATACTTTTGTGGTATAACCAATTGGTCTATCTGTTCTTGTGTCTGAGGAGTAACCCAGACTCTGTACAGTAACCATTACATTTTTTTAAACATTGGTTCACCCTGTTTTGGTTTCACCCCCAGCTGCTTAAAATAACCCTGGAGAGAAACATTGTTAGATTGTTCTGAAAGAAAATCACAATCAGTGATCAGTTTAGTTTCAGCATTTTCATATTTTAACCTGTTATGTCCATCAGTCTTTTGCTGCCCTGCTGGATCAGTGCCAGATCCTCCAGCTTTGATAACTTGTAAGGCATTCATCCATCGCTGCATCTCTCCTCTTCTTTGCTGCTCCTGTCGCTGCATCTCTTTTCTTCTTTGCTGCTCCTGTCGCTGCATCTCTTTTCTTTTCTCTGCTTCTCAAGCTGTTGCATTTCTTCTTTTCTCTGTTCCTCTAAACGTTGAATCTCTTTTTCTTTCTGCTGCATCTCCTCTCTTCTCTGTTTCTCCATCTCTGTCTGTTGTATAGCCCACCATTTGAAAAAGACAATCAGGCTTTCAGGTTCTGTCACTGCCTGTTCTTTTTTTCCCATCACTGGTGCTGGTTGCACAGTCTCAGCTAGTTTGGCTGTCATTCTTCTGGTGATCACTTCTGGACTTGTTGCTGCAGAATCCATACCTTTCTTCTATGCTTCCCTGGTATCAGGTCTAGTAACCACGCACAAAACTCCTGGCTTAGAGTATGCACAGCATAAATCTCACTTAGGCTGATGCCATCTGTCGTCGAGGCACAGGTCAGGAAGCATAGAAAACCCAGGAGCAGTTTCAACATTTATAAATAGCTTTTTCTTTTTCTCAGTAACAGCAAAATAAAAATAAAAAATATTCAGTGTAGCTATTTATAAAGGCAGTACAAACAGAGAAGACTAAGTCCTTCCTCTGAGGGTATCTCTTAATTCCAAGTTTCAGGCTCTCACTCTCCTTGTCTCTCTAGCAAAAGCATTGCTGCTCTTTTATAAGTCTTTGTCCCGGAACTCGTTAACAGAGCTTGCTTCTCACAGAATGTTCTTGTAAGTTTACAGAACGTTCTTTTCAGTTTCGATGCAGGTGCAGCAAAAAGAACATAGTGACCCAGAACTGACCTCTTGTTTACAGCTCTGCAAAAGGCTTAAAACACTGCATCTCAGGTTAACCTCTTGAGTTCCAAATAGCTTTTTACAATAATTTCAACAGTATAACTACATACAATTATAAACAAAAGGATCCTAGTATCACATTCAATTTTACACAGAGATTCACATATATTTTTGTACCTGCAGATATGTAAGGGGGAAGAAAAGACAAATAGCAAGGGAAGACAAAAATATAGCGACAGGGCAGAGAATTGTGAAACCATCAGAGTGATCAGTTCCTAGGTCTCACAAGAAAATGTGGTTGTGCAACCAGACAGAGAAGAGACAGAAAAGGAGAGGATAGAACAGATCCTTGCATTTAAACTCTTTCTGCATAATAAATGGAGCTGGGCCTTATTCAACCCTTTCACAGTCTGATGCGGCTGCTGAAGGAAACATTTACATTTTTTTTTGTTTGAAAAAGTAGCCCAGTTTTAGCCCAGCTTTGTTTTTTTGTTTTTTTTAATTGACTTAACACCATGTCTGAGTGGCGGTAAGCCACAGCATCTGGTGATGAGAAGGGAAGAGCAGCGGCTGGCGCATGCGCAGGACAAGGGAAACCCGGTGCATGTTTGTCATTATAAACAATCCTTTATAACAGCAAATTATACAACGGGCTTCCTTAGGGAAAAAAACAATAGACAATTATAAATTAATAATTTACCTGTACCATCATTCATGAGTCATGACTAACTTTAAACATAATTTAGAAAGCAAGGTGCAGTGGCATGCAGACAAGCAGAACGAGAGACAGAGAGAGGGCTATATTTCCAAGCCATTAAAAACACTGCACTTGCAAGCTGACTGATCCAGAAAACATCAAAATACTTTTTGGAGAAAAAATACTACCCACAATTCTAGGTATATCAACAGAATGCTCAAGAGTGAAAAATTAGGTTGATGTCCACAGAATGTTTGGGCAAGCAGTTTTCTACCTAATCATGTTTTAATATTTGCTGGAGCAGTCAACTTGCATATGCAAATATTCAGAAAATATGTGCCAGCCAAACAAACAGTTAGCCCACAACCAAGAAATGGAGCTGAGTGTTATGATTTTACAAAGATGAGAGTGTTTTTTTTTGTTTTTTTTTGGGGTGGGGGTGGGATGAAATGAAAGCATTGTTGGGAATATTACATAAACCATTTCCATTTTTATTATATTCCCTCACTGGCCAATTTATTATACCTGTCAAATAAATCAGGAAATTAAACTGCAAATGCTGAACAAATAGACAAAGTCCAGACTCTGTTATTAGAACGCAGTTGTGGCTCACATATTACAAGAAAAGCACATTATACTAATTGCCTCAAATAGGTAAAAGCCTTGCAAAACTTACTCGTGAACTGCAGTACTGTGAAGAAGGTCAGGCACAAGGTCAACTGTCTTGCTGTTTGAACTGTAAATTCATTTATAATGTGTAATGATAGATTAAACAGATATTAATGAACTAGGAAGGGATCATTATTTCCCCATTTCCACTGTGCTCCCAGAGGAGCTCATTTATTTCAGGTCCTTAAATTATTTTAGATTGCAAAAGTAATTTGAAATATAAAACTCTTACTTCTATGATTATATTTTTATTGCATGTCATGCTGTTTTAATAAAAAATTGTTTTTTACAGTAGTCATTAAGCTCTTACAAGCTGCTTTATTTTTTTTTTGTAGCATCTGTTCAGTTTTTACTTCAAACCTAATTGCTATCAACTAGTATGTACTATATTTAGAGAAGCAAGGCTCCATAAAGTGGTTAAAAACAAAGAATAATATGCTTCCATGTAGCATTTTTCTCACTTCATGACAAATTTGTCAGATACTGTGACATGAAATACGTTTCAAACAAGAAAAGATTATGTTTTCACATAAAAGAAAGCACAGAATAAAACAGGAAAAATCTCACCTTTTTACTTCCATTTGTTCTTTTAGCTTGCTGTACATCTCTAGTGCTAAACATGGAAACATAAATATGTTAAATATAACATACGTTTTGCTGATTTGTCACAGATTTTAAATATTAGATAAAACAATGAGAAGCAGTACACTGCACATAAACAACAAAACCTGCTAAGTAACACAATGACAAGCAGTATGTTCCAAATCATTAATTTCAGTCTTAGTTTTTATTTAATCACCAGGTGGGTACACATACAAACATAGAATCTGATGGCTGATAAGGGATAATTGGCCCACCCAGTCTGCCCATTTTTTCCCCCTGCCAATACTGTCACTACAGACCATACTTGATCTCTGACCCCCGCCTCCCACTAAGATTTCCTTGTGCCTATCCCATGCATGCTTGAAGCCCACCACTTATTTTGCCCTCAGTACCTCTGCTGGAGAACATCTTCGCATCTCTCTTGAATTTAATCCCTTCCAGCTTCATTGCATGTCCTCTTCTTCTCGTGCATCTTTTCCTCTGAAAAACACTCCTCTCCTATACCGTATTTACCCTTGTGAGGTATTTACAGGTCTCTATCATATGCTCCTCTCCCTTCTCTCTTCCTGGGTGTATAGTGAGGTCCTTCAGTCTCTCCTGATAGGGCTTCTGATGTAGACCTTGCATCATTATAGTTGCCCTCCTCTGGACTACGTCCACTTTGTCTATGCCCTTCCTGAGACATAGTCTCCAGAACTGAACACAGGACTCCAGGTGGGGTCTCACCAGCAGTCTATACAGTGGCAACACCACATCCCTCCTTCGGCTAGTGACACTCTTCCCTATGAACCCCAACATCCCACTGGCCATATCCACTGCCTTGCCATACTGCCTCACCACCTTGACATCACCAAACATGATTACTCCCAGGTCCCTTTCTTGTTTAGTGACCGGCAATACCTTGTCCCCCATGCTGTACTCTGCATCTGGGCTTCTGTGCCCTGAGTGCATGATTCTGCACTCTTTTTACACTGAAACTTATCTGCTATGCCCTTGACCAATGCACAAGTTTTCTCAGGTCTCTGCACATTTTTTTCCACCCCTCTGGAGTGTTCCTCCTATTGCACATTTTGGTGTCATCTGCACAGAGGCAGACCTTCCCTTCTAGCTCATCTGCAATTCCACTTATAAAGACATTAAAGAGGACTGGTCGCAGTATTGAGCCCTGTGGCACCCCACTGATCACCTTCCCTTCCCCGGAGTAAACTGCACTTACCACCACCCTCTGTCACCTATCCCTTAACCAATTTGTTACCCAGTCTACCACCTTTGGATCCATCCCTAAGGTGCACAGTTTCCTTATGAGCCTCCTATGTGGAACTGTGTCAAAAGCCATACTGAAATCTAAATAGGCCATGTCCACCACCCCACCCTGATCTACTTCCCTGGTCACCCAAGTCCATGAAATCTATCAGACTTGTCTGAGATGACCTCCCCACCACCACCACCCCCTGTGAATCCACGTTGCCTCGGGCCTTGTAACCTGCTGGATTCAAGATGTTCCACAATCCTTTCCTTCAGCAATTACTCCATTAGCTTCCTCACCACCAATGTCAGGCTGGCTGGTCTTTAGTTGCCAGCCTCCTCCCCGTTACTACTTTTGTGAAGTGGGACTAAATCTGCTCTCCTCCAGTTCTCTTGAACTACTGTTGTTCCCAGTGAGTTGTCAAGAAAGGACTGTCAGAGGTGCAGCTAGTACCTCCTGAGCTCCCTGAGTACCCTTGAGTGTACCCCGTCAGGCCCCATAGCTTTGTCCACTTTCAGATTTGTAAGTCCCTTCAGGACTCTCTCCTCTATAAAGGGACTTGTGTCTACCTCCCCTCTCCAGTGCCCCTGTTGCTTTTGCGTGGCCTGTCCCCTTCCTCTTCCTCTGTGAAGACTGAGCAAAAGTATATGTTCTGGATATCTACTTTTTAGCTGATTCTCCTCTGCATAGTCCCCACCTGGCCATCTTCACCTCACAATCCCTCCCCAGTCTTCCTCTTTTTACTTATGTACCTTAAAAATCTTATGTCCCTTTTCATTACCTCTTGGGCTAGTCTTTCCTCATTTTGTGCCTCTGCGCTGCTCACCACTTTCCCTGCTTTCCTCGGCTTCTCCTGATACACTTCCCTGTCCTCGTCCCTCTGCATCTCTTTATACCTCCAGAAAGCTACCCTTTTAGCTTTCACCTTATCACTTTCCTTGAGAATCACAGCGGTCTAATTTTCCTTTCGTTTTTGATTACTTCCTTTTCGCAGAAGTTTGCTGCCTTTGCTATGCCATGTGGCCCATTTACAGGCACAACCCAGAAACACACAATACAATATATATGAACTGCAGACATAAGATCATCAATTAGAAGAATAAGAACAATCAGATAATCTTTAGATGCATTTAGCCTTTGGTAGGTGGCTAATGCTAAGATTTATTTTTAGAATTATTTAACCACATAAATGCAGCATCTTGTTTTAGTGGGGTCCCAAGTCTACCCAATTTATTGCGGTGAGCACTGAAGCCCACAGAGATCAAGTAATTTGCTCCATATGATACTACAACCCAGTAACAGTGGTGGAATTTTAACAATGGTTCCTTTTGATTCAGAGATCTGTATTCTGACCACTAAAACCTCACTGCCTTCTCTGAAATGTACGAACTGTCAAAATTAATTTGTAAAAAGTAAGGACTGCCATCTAAATTATAATAGTTTTATTTTTTGGCCCATGTCTCTCCTTTAGTAGTTGGCTGTGTAAGTTGGTGGAATAAACAGTCAAGTAATGTAGTAAATGCTGGGACTATATCAGGGTCGAAAAAACAATGGGGCATTTTCAAGGGGGTTAGTTATTTCATTTATTTATTCATTCGAGAATTGGTAACTGGGAGAGGCACACTGAGCCAAGACTTGTTTACAGGTGTGACCCGGGGAAGGTAACAATGGCAGAACAGCAGTACAATGCACAACACAACAGTTGAACAACAACTGGAAGAAAAAGTTGTTGCAACAGTAAATAAATACAAAAATAGACTAGGTATAGAGAATAAAGTGCGGTCACAGCTCAATCTGAAATGCCTAAACAATGCAATGGTAAATGCACCAATAGAAGGTGTACAAATAAGATACTGACAACAGGTGAGAGGCCTGTAGGACGAGCTTATGGCTGGTCTTATGGTGTGGGGGGAGAACAGATGTAATGAGGAAGTAAAACCAGAAGGCAGGTAGCAAGGGCCCAGCCAGATGCCTTACCAAGGACGGCTGAGGCTCAGGCCGGGGAGGTGTCAGGTGAAAGGGTAGCAGGAACAGGTGAGGTGGAGAGGGGTTGGACTTTTAATTGGTGTCTGAGGAAGCCAGGGGAGGAGGAGGAGAGGTGGAGGGAGGAGAGGAGCTGGTTCCAGGGTGAGGGAAGTCGATAGGAGAAGGCAGACTGCCCAGTGGTGGAGCAGGTGTGAGAAGTGGCAAAAGTGCTATGGTCTCTGGAACAAAGGGAAAAGAAGGCAGGGAACGTTGGGAGGGGAAAGGTAAGAAGGAAGGGACTCAAACCAGTATTTGGACACAAAGCAGGTACAGTGAGTTTGCTGATGTGATGGCAGAGGGAGGATGGATAGAGAGAGGAACAGAGGGAGCAAGGCTGGGAATGGGAGGGAGTCTGTGGCAAAGAAAAGTTATCAGAGGAGAAGGATGGTTAAGAAGTGGACAAAACTCGGGGGGGGGGGGTTAGATAAGAGTAATATACTGTATGGCTGTTTCTTTCCCTTATTTTGCTTTGTATGTATATGGGCCCCCTTCTGCAAATGCCTGTCTTTATCTCGCCTAACAGCAGCAGCCACAGATGCCTTGAAAGTGAGTTTGCACTTTCAGGAAAAGTTTAAAGAAATATATTTAGACACAGTTCATCTTATTGTACAAATTTTCTGAATTTCTAATCCTGTTTTACCTCATACTGCAATTCATTTAAATGGAAATGGGTCTTAGTTCCCAAAGTTGATCTACGCTTTTTAATCTTTTGCTGCTGTCACAACCCTCTGTTTGTGACATCATAAACATATTCACAATAAATGATGTTGTAATAAATGTACGAGTATGACTAGAGCACAGGATTAAGCTACAGGAGTTAAACTTGAGGGCATAAGGGTCCTGTTACCATAGAAATTAATCTGGCAATAAAAACCAAAAAGAACAGGCATGCAGACAGTGGGCCCGATTCTAGAAGGGTGGCGCAAGTTGCCACCAAAGGCAACTTGCGCCAAACCCTGTTAAGGACCCTGCGCCCAATTTTCTAAGGAGCAGGGTCCCCATGGCTAAATTGTGCAACTTGCGCCCATCGCACAGGTACACCAAACAGATGGTGTACCTGAACAGTTGATTGCAGTGCCTGTGGCATGCACAGGCAGAGCGACATGCCCCCGCCCCAGTCCCCAAGCCCAAAAATCCCCACAGGACTATTGACCCCCCCTCCAATCCCCCAATTGTAAAGAAATGCCCCTTAGGGTTACTGACACCCCATCCCGAGCCCCATAATGTATTAGTAACAGCCCCACAGGGCTGATCTGCCCTTCCCAAGCCCCAATCCTCAAACCCACATTCTGGCAGTTGTGCAACCTGCATTAAAATGGAAATAAAACCCCCGTTATCCCTGATAGTATAGTGGCCCTCCCACCCCACAGTGCCAGACCACCTCATTACCCCCCAAACCTGTCCCCAGCTGGCGACTGACACAGACCACCTCTCACCACCATGGCCAGCCACCGACTGAACTCCGTATGAGTGCATACTACTGTAAATAGTACACGCTCAATGAATGACACTCAAGTTAACGGAAAAGTGTGAAACACCATATTTACGTAGGCATAAGTTATTTGAAGGAGCTACTAGGGAATTAATGCATGGTTTGGGGGGTGAGGTGGGTTGGAGCATACGGCCGAACGCCGAGTGCCCCAACCACCCAACCATGCATTAATTCCCTAGTAGAAGCCTCCTTTCGAGTGGCTTAATGCACTTGTAACATGGTAAGTCTTTCCAGAAATAAGCTGATTTATTATTTGTAATACTTACTTGTAATGCAAAAAAAGGCACACACACAGTTATTATATTTATCTTTAACACTGTATTGATAGTACACATTCTGCTGAATGTAGCCTGTCTTACATATATTGTGGGTGTAGGGAGGCATTACTTTACAACATTTTGATTTAAGTGCATGGTGTTATTACTGCCAAATATACTTTTATAATTTGGTACTTTTCTCCTACCTTACTGTCTGATTCGGTGCTAGATACTTCGATTTTCATAAGTATGTATTACAAAATATGGGTTGCACTGCATGATGGGACCACGCTAGGGTACATCTTCATGTTTTGTTCCTGCAGTTCCCTTGGCAATCCAACAGATGGCTGTGATTGCTGATAACTGTAATATTGTGAGTAGAAACTGAACAATTTTCAACCAGTAATTCTATACATATTACCTTTACATTTACTAATATGGTACTTTTCCTTATAATTTACTGTCAGGATTGGTGCTATGTACTTTGATTTTCGTCTGTGTGTATTGCAAGATATGGGTTGCACCGCATGAAGGGACCACATTGGGGTAGATCTTCATGTTTTATTGTTGCATTTCCCTTGGCGGGCCAACAGATGGCTGTGAAACGATGCTAGCAGCACAGCACTGTTTTACAGCCACCTGTTGGGCTGCCATAGGAACTGTACTTAAACAAAGAATTTACTCTGGTTCACAAAGGTACAACAGGAGCAACCAGGCATTACTAAAGAATTAATGCATGGTTGAGCTTTGGTCATGTGTAGCAGATTAACCAATCTAAATAGCTTATTCTAGTACACTATTTATTGCCATGTTACCAACTTCAATTAACATACTAACATACTAAAATGCCAGTAGAATAGGCCAAATGGTCTTTCGTGTCTGCTCGTTTGGTCAGCCCTCCACCCTGGGAGCTGACCTTGCTGCCCCCCTCGTCCTCTCTGACGTCTCCCTTCCCAGTCCCAGATATTCCCACTGCACGGAACTTTGCGTCCAGAACCCTTCCCCTGTACCTGTCACACCCCCTCTTGAACCCCTCCACCGTCTCTGCCTCCACCAGCCCCCTGGGTAGCGCATTCCATGGCTAAACCACCCTCTCAGTGAAGTAGCACCTCCTCCTTTCTTTCCTGAATTTCCCCCCACTCCAGCTTCCACCCATTTAGCATTACAAACTGTCTTGGATGTAATGCAAGTTTTTTTTCCTTTAAACTGCATTCAATCTATGTGTTCCTAGAGAGTTTTTCAGATTATGTGTCCTTTCAGCGTAGAGATGCAGGGTGTAAACGGGTGCTGTGGCATCATGACCTCATATGCTAATTAAGCTCTCAGGGACAATGAGATTTCAACAACCAGAAAATGAAGACGCCCAGGCTAGTTACAGGAGCTGGTGTGAACACTGAAAACAAACGAAAGCAAACACATATACTCCCAACAGCTGTAACACTTACAAGGTATGAGGATGTACTACTCCTTTAAGACAAACTGTGGGTGGACAATTTAGAAATTCACTGGGCAACAGACGTCTCAGGATACAACCCTGAAGGACTCAAATTGTTACCCGGGAGCTGCGTTAAAATTGTCACTTCAACCGTAACTAGCTGGTAACGACTAAATAATTAAACCAGGAACCACTTCTGTGCTGCACAAGAAATGCCTAATGCCCTGAGTCTTGAAACCAGCAACTGATAGTCCGCAAGATCGAAGGCCTTTGTTAACACAATATAAACAGCTCTGATTAAGTAACTGCTGTCCAAGGCTTCACGCAGATATTCTATAAATTCAGGTAATGCAGTACTAGTAGTACTGTGTTTACTACTAAATCCACTGTCGGGCTGATGTTAATTTGTTATAATTTACTAAGTACAAAGTTACTTGATCATACACTACACATTCCAGAGCCTTGGACAGCGGGCACATGACAGAGATAGGTCCACAGTTATCTATAGATTGCTTACTGTTACCCTTGTGGACCAGAACCACAGTTGTCACCTTCCAGATATCAGGCGACCCCTGTGCTATAAGAGAAGGCTTTCAGATTTTAGAGACAGGCACAACCAGCTCATGCACTGATAAATGTATCACCTTTAGATCTGTACAACCATTCCTCACCCTTACTTTAACCTTCACTTTCTTCAAATATTGTACAGTACAATGAACTAAAATTTATTTAAAATACAACATTAAGTCTTAAAGAGACACATCCATGGCCAGAGGCCATCACAGTTTGAAAGCCCATGTAAAGCTTTTTCAAATTAAGTACTGGCCTCATGTGTAACTGGAAGCACTTCAGAGATCTAGGCGATGGAGTCTGTTCAACATTAATAATACAATGCAGCCATTTGTAGAACACTGTGATGTCATCGAGAAACAAACTGTGCCTAACTACATTGAGTGAAGCACTTTGTTCCTTGATAACATCACAATGTTCTATAAATTGCTGCCATGTAGTATTAATATTGAACAGACCCAGGGCCAGATATTCAAAAACTTTGCACCGGCCAAAAAACGTTTACGCAGGTTTAGCGCGGGTCTGCTATATTCAAAAGGTCAAATAGCGTGGGCAAACTGCATTAGTGCTGGGCAAAATCATAATGTATGCAAGGGGCAAACTGACATGAATACAGGTGCAATGCTATATTCAGCGACTAGTGCCGTGCAAAGTGGTTTTGCGTAACTTAGTGCGACACTTAGCGCGGTGCACATTACCGCCCAGGAAAAGGTAGTCTTAATCCTGGGCAATCAGCTTTGCGCGGTGTTTGCGCAGCTTTGCACGACCCTAACAAATAAATATGACACATAGACAAAGCCAAACATAGAGGAAACATGCTGCTAACTGATGGCATCACAATGATGCCATCATCTGCCACCAATCCCAGCCATGCCAGGCAGTAAGTGGTGACCCTGCCACCAGTGGACAGCATGGCAGTGTGGCCATACAGCACACACTTGTGGACCACTCTTCTGTGGACACCAACAGATGCCAGCACACACATGCAGCACTGTGGGCATGGAGGATGTTGAGGGGAGAGTGTATGGGTGTTTGCCCCAGGCTGTACCACAGACCAGGTGTGGCCACAAGGCTGTGACACATCATGCAGTGCACATGGGCCAACACCAGTGTGCCTTTCTGATAATATATGCTCCCCTCGGGCCACATACCGCACAGCTGTACAACTGCCACAGCACACAACGCTGGACATGTATATGTCACTGTGAGCATCCCATGCCAGAGGTGCAGCACTGTGGATCACACAACAGCATAACAGTAATGTCCACTGTCAGTAAATACCTGCAGGTTGGGCCTCTCAGTGTGTATAGTGCAGTCATCATCACTGCCCTACACACCATAGGCACTGCTGTGTCCACGCACTACTGGCCCCCTTGCTACTGTAGTGTCTGCTGTGCACTGTAGCATGACCTACAGTGTGACAGTTGCATGCAGCACCACCACCATCTGTGTCTATGCTGTGTTGTCCTAGTACAGCTGCAGGCAGCAGTGCATGTGAAAGTACAGTGTTCACAACTGTATAATATTCCCCAAACTGTTTGCGCAGCGCTGAAACGTTTGCGCGGGTTTAGCGCAGAGCTAAACCGTTAGCCTGGTGCACACTGCATGCAAATCAGAGCATAATGAGATGCTAATCTGGATGTCTGCCCAGAGACTACCTAAGTAGGCTCATTTGCATGCTACTTTTGAATATGGCAAAGTTTAGCGTCAGGCAAAGGTGTTTGCCCCAGGCTAACGGTTTAGCCCTGTGCTAAACTCTCGCAAACGTGTTAGCGCTGCGCAAACAGTTCGGGGAATATTTTACAGTTTTGCACACTGTACCTCCACATATGCTGCTGCCTGCAGCTGTACTGGGTCCACGCATTTGCTGGCACACACATTAGCCACATAGTTCACCTCTACCAATCTTCACATGGCTGTGCACTGTGTTGCTGTTGTTTGCACTTCCTGATTGCCATATTCAGAGCTTTCTTATTCCAGGGCTAAGTTTGCCTGGCCTCATTCCCATGCTCTATTCAGCTGTTTGTCCTGAGCTATTCCTTTTGAATATGACTTGCTTTGTGCTCCGGGTTAAGTTTGCCCGCCAGGCAGTGCTAATTTAGCCCCGGGGCAAAGTTTTGAATATCTGGCTCCAAATCGTCTATCTCTCTGGGGTACTTCCAACTGCAGATAGGCCCAATACCTCATTCAAAAAAGCTTTTCATGGGCTTTCCAACTATGACACCCACTGTATATGAATGTTTCCCTTTAAGTGGGAATTAATGTCAAATTTAGAGAAATTAACTGGTGACTAATCTTTTGAGATACATGTTCTAAGTGAAGTAACGTGTTTGAAGTGAAATAACATGTTCCAAGTAAAAATAAATATTTATCCCAAAATAACATGATTTATTTATACAATTTATTCACCACTGGTGTGGCATATATGAGGAGTATTGCACATGCTTGTAATAGTCTGCCTGATATTTTTTACGAGTGGTCTGTGTGACCCCATGACGTTATGAATGGTAAAGCAATATGTGACATCACACAGGTCATGGATCTCAAGTAAAATGTCAGGCATATTTGTACTGTGCCCATGCCATATTTGATTTATGCAATGGCACGGGTTTGTGTGGTAATATGGTTGGCTGAGCTGCTGTCTTAAGAAAGAGTAAGAACAACTTTCAGGGAACAATCAAGCTGCAGAACAAATTTATCTTAGGCTTCTATTCTGAAAGACCTACAATTTGATTTGCCCTCCACTCAGAGTGAGAATATTGTGATATTTATTTATTTATTTAGTTAGTTATTTTATTTATGTCCCGTCTGCCTCCGCAACTCTGTAGGTCTGTTCCATCTTAGCCTATCCAGTGGATCCCCTTCCATAAAATAATATACTGTGAACAGGTTAGACAAGCAAATTAATTTTGGTAAATTAAAGACAGTACTAGTATACATTATGAAATAAGCCTAAAACAGTGAGATCTTTCTGCTGTAACGTCCACTGCCATCTTACTTGCCAAATAACCCATTTTAGACATGAAAAGAGAACATAAATAGTCCCTGGATTCCTTTTCTGCCCTGCATCTTCCAAGTTACCCAAAACGAGAGAGTCATAAGTTATGGCTGAGAAACAAGGTTCCTTCCAGCGAGCTGCTTGGAAGGGCCAAAACTGTGTGATAAATGTAAAATCCAAAAATAGATGGCACATTGTTTTAAAAGACCTGACACACTGTGGCCAGGGACAGAGCCTTTCTGCCACAGCCTTGTGCTTATGGTTATTCCTCACATTAAGTATTTAATGATTGCACAGCTGTATCATGTCCCATATTTTAGGTGGTATGTGTGATTCAGTGGTGGCTTTCAAAATAATAGGACTAGGGACTCTATCACTACAGGTCACTCGGCATAAGCTTGTCTCTAAAATGATCCTCCCATCTCTTGACTATACAGATATCGTCTACAGCACAGCCCCCGCCATATCCCTCTCTAAATTGGATACCATACTGAACTCCTTCTGCAGATTTACTGCAAACTTTCCTCCCCGTTCACACCACTGCTCCCTGTTCTCCTCTCTCTCCATTGTGCCCCACTAACACAGGAGGTATGTACAATCATTAACCTTCATCGTCAAATTCTGGTTTGGGCTCCTTCCTCCTTACCTCTCTTCCTACCATAGCCCCGCATGCCCTGCTCTGTACTCTCTTCGCTCCTGGGACCCCCGATGCTTCTCAATCCCCCATCCCTGCTCTACAGTGGGACAAAGTGCTTTCTTCTACCGTCTACCTCTCTTATGGAATAAACTCGCCCCCTGAGCATCAAAACTCTGCCACCTACCTCTCTCTGAAAAAACGTGTTCGCCTCCTCCCAACCCCACCCTGCACCTATCTCCCCTCCCCCTCGGCACAGTCCCTCCCCTCCACCTCAGCTCATGCTCCCAACCTTTCATCCCTTTAGGACTCCTCTCTCATAGTTCAGTCTTTTTGGTCAGAAAAGTTTACGTATGAGATTCTGTATGCACTAATTTACACCAATAATGCACTTTAAGTGTTTGTTGTCATATGTATCCCGGTTTTTATCTTACTGTTCGAATTTTTGCCTGTGTTAACAATCCAAAGATTTACCCTGTCGGTTGTCTGTATTGAATTTGCCTTCTGTACTATATGAACCCCACTGCATTACAGCTCCATGTATGTGTATTTTTACTGTACTGTATGCCGTTCCCAGTCACCAAAATTTATAAGAAATAAATAATAAGTATACCTGTTTCCTATGGAGGGATTCAATATGGACCACAGTAAGTTTCCATTGCTTCAATTAAAAAAAAACATTCTTTAACAAGGTCTGCACCAGAGACCATATGAGGAGAGACTAAAGGACCTCAATATGTACACCCTGGAGGAAAGAAGGGAAAAGGGGGATATCACAGAGACTTTCAAATATCTCACGGGTATAAATAAGGTACAAGAGGGAAGCATTTTTCAGAAAAAAAGATGCTCAAGAACAAGGGGGCATGCTATGAAGCCGGGGGGTAGACTCAAGGGGAAACCTAAGGAAGTACTTCTTCACAGAGACCATGGTGGATGCCTGGAACAGCCTTCCAGCGAAGGTGGTGGAGGCAAAAGCTGTGGTGGGATTCCAGAATGCATGGGATAGGCATAAGAAAACCTCAGTCGTTAGGGAAGGGAGGGCTAAACCGGAGATAAAGTAGGGTCCATGGTATACAGTAGATAGGGAAAATAGACAGATGGAGTGGGCCAAGCAGTTCTTATCTGCCATCAAAGTCTATGTTTCTATGTTTCCAATTTATGATGGGGAGGGTCATATTTCTCAAAACTGATTTTTGCCCTTTCCCACGGGGGGGGGGGGGGATCAATGACACACACACCACTCTGCAAACAGGGCTGTCCACGGCAACACTTTCTCTTGCAGAATTGGTGTTCGGTTAAATTGAGAGAATACACAAAGGAAAAAAAAAGAGGATTTATCATCCCAAGATCACCCTCTTTCAGAAGCCGATATATACGGCATCTCTTAACAGGATTTAACCTACTTCCCCATAGCAATCTAAAAAAAAAAATACAAACAAACCTGTAATGGTAAGGGGGGACTTAAGAAATGTACAGGAAAAAAAAGGATAATAAATGTTTTGATTTAAAAAATGCTCTTCTTTTTGTGTCATAAGCAAGGATTTCCAACAGGTAACAGTCCATTCTGCTGTATCCTACCTAGTTAAGCAATTGTCTGTGGCCATATCTCCATACCCCAATGTAACACCTAACCTGATTTTTGGTAGTTAAAATGCCATCTAGTTCAGGGCCATCTGAAGTCCCCAGCCACAATGGTTTGCCTTCTTCCTTGTTACTAATGATGCCTGTGGCTTCCGAGAGTGCAGTTATTGCACCCCTTGCTCTACTCCCAGATAGCTTGTCCTTTCCTAACAAGACTATCTCATCTGCATAAGTATACATTTCAGCACTCTCAAGTCCCATCATAGTTCACGCGTGAAACAATCTAAAACTACTGCAGACTGGCAGGAGTTTAGGGCTTCCAGGAATGCCTGCACTAAACTCATCAAGTCTGCCAAGGCCAACTACTATGTAGAAACTCTAGAGGCGGCCAAGGGCAACTCGTCCAAAATTTGGCAGACTTGCAAAGCAGTTAAAGGTCATAAATCACCCCCTTCATTACCGCTAAAAATCACCATGGGTGGTACTGTGGTCACTGAGCAAGGCACCATACTAGAAAAGTTGAATGCCCACTTCGCCACAGCAGGCCTGGCATTTGACGCATCGCCAGCTGCTGGGCTGACTGGCAGCTCTTCCCCCTCGGACGGCCCCCAGCCCTTGAGGCCCCAGGATTCCTCCCAGCTTTCTCCAGCATCTTACAAGCAATTCGAGGACCTCTTGAGCAAATTAGACTCTAAGAAAAGCGCTGGGGCTGATGGGATTGAAGCCTTTTTCTTAAAAATAGGGAGTCACCTGCTAACGGCACCTATTATGCATATCTTTAATTTATCCATCTCCACAGCTACTGTCCCCTCCTGCTGGAAAATAGCAAACATCCTGCCATTATATAAGTCTATTAGACTGGAGTGACCTCAACAACTATAGACCCATCTCCATTCTGCCAATCCTGTCCAAAATGCTGGAAAAATGAATTAACGCTCAGCTCAAGGAGTTCATGGAGAGCAATAATTTATTCAATCCTGTGCAGTCTGGTTTCAGACAGAAGCATAGCACTGTTTCAGCCCTGGCCATAGTGACCAGTGACTGGTTCACTGCTGTTGATGCTAAGCAATCCACATGTGCTGTTTTTCTAGACCTTAGCAAGGCATTCGACACAGTGGACCACAACCTTCTCCTTCTCTGCCTCAGATCTCTGGGCATGAATAGTCCCTCTCTAAACTGATTTTCAGGCTATCTTACAGGTAGGTGGCAAAGGATCAAAGTGGATGAGGTCCTGTCAGATCCAGTGCCAATTACAAGAGGAGTTCTGCAAGGTTCCATACTCAGGCCGCTATTGTTTACCATTTAATTAACTCCATGGGTACAAATATGCACAAGTCCAAACTTCACTTCTTTGCAGAAGACATGGTGCTGTATTCCTCTAAGCTCTTATTGCGTGAAGTGTGTGCTGAGCTGCAGTCTGACTTCAATCAACTGCAGCTCGATCCTGCTCATTCCAAGCTGTTACTGAACGCAAAAGAAACTAAGGTAATGTTCTTTACTTCTGTCAATCTGGCTACATCCTCAAGCATACAGCACACTCCCCCTACCCACCACAACCATCTTTGGGGACACCTTTGAGGTCGTGGACCAATTTAGGGACGTGGGAGTCTGACTGGACAGCAAATTGTCCTTCAGCGTTCATATCGATTGCCTCGTTAAAAAGCTGAAAGCAAGGCTGGGGTTCCTTTATAGGAACAAATCCCTTCACAATGGACATCAGGCGAAGACTGGTACAAGCCATCTTCCTCCCCTTGACAGATTTATGGAGATATCATATATAATTGTAGTTCTGCGACTCACACACACAAACTTGACACTCTTTGTCACCAAGCACTGCACTTTATAACAAACGCACCACATAAGACGCACCACTGTGACCTCTATCAAGCAGTATGCTGGACATCCTTAGCCACAAGACGGATGCTTCACATTGGCTTCTGGACGATGAAAATACTGTGGGACAAATTGCCACAGTATATCTGTTCACTTATGCACAAGTCGTGCAGCAAACACTCACTACAGAATTCTGAGCTCATTCTGTTGGATGTGCCCAGAGTGTGCACTAATCATGGCAGAGGTGCTATTAGCTTCGTTATTCTGTCAGTCTGGAATACAATACAATCTAATCTTAGATTCACCGAGCTTGTCTTTGTTAACTGTTTTAAGGCTCTGACCAGGAAAGCCTTTAACATAGCATGCCACTGCCCCAAGAGCTAACCACCCTCCCACGAAATCCATCAGTTCACCAGCTACCAGCTACCCTGTCCCCTTCCCCTTACCCACCCTTACCCTCCAAGTATACCCATCCTTCCCCAAGCTACCAACTATCCTGACTCCCTTCTCCTCCCCCCACCTATCCCACTCATCCGATCCCTTCACCATCTATCCTGACCCCTCCCATCCCCTCCTCCTTCCTCATCCCACCCAGCCTACTCGACAGCCAATCGTTCCTTCCTCCCCCAAACCCCCTTCCTCTCTCGCCTTAAGTGCCTGATGGCTACATCCCTATCCACGTCAACGAATAATTACCATGTAACAATGCATGCCTTTGCCTATACTCATCTCGTACTGTATGTACGCCAGTGCCTTATGTTATAGATTTAAATACCTTCTGCACTTAGCTTCTTTGCACTAGCAGTACGCTGCTGATGTTAGCAGTGCGGTCGCGAGGGCTGGAGTTTGAAGCCCTCCCCACTGCCTCCTGAAACCCCCCTCGGACGGAGCAATCCCCTGCACACACAGTGCGGTCGCGAGGGCTGGAGTTTGAAGCCCTCCCCACAGCCTCCTGAAACCCCCCGCGGACGGAGCGATCCCCTGCACACACAGTGCGGTCGCGAGGGCTGGAGTTTGAAGCCCTCCCCACAGCCTCCTGAAACCCCCACGACTGAGCGATCCCTGCACACAGTGCGGTCGCGAGGCTGGAGTTTAAGCCTCCCACAGCCTCCTGAAACCCCCAAGGACGGAGCGATCCCCTGCACACACAGTGCGGTAGCGAGGCTGGAGTTTTAGCCTCCCCACAGCCTCCTGAAACCCCCGCTGGACGGGAGCGATCCCTGCACACACAGTGCGGTCGCGAGGGCTGGAGTTTGAAGCCCTCCCACAGCCTCCTGAAACCCCCAGCGGACGGGCGTCCCTGCACACACAGTGCGGTCGCGAGGCTGCAGTTTAAGCACTCCCGCTCCTGAAACCCCCGGGCCAGGCGATCCCCTGCACACACAGTGCGGTGGCGAGGCTGGAGTTAAAGCCCTCCCACAGCCTCCTGAAACCCCCGCGACGGAGCGCCTCCCTGCACACACAGTGCGGTCGCGAGGCTGGTTTGAAGCCCTCCCACAGCCTCCTGAAACCCCCCACGGACGGAGCGATCCCCTGCACACACAGTGCGGTCGCGAGGGCTGGAGTTTGAAGCCCTCCCCACAGCCTCCTGAAACCCCCGCGGACGGAGCGATCCCCTGCACACACAGTGCGGTCGCGAGGGCTGGAGTTTGAAGCCCTCCCCACAGCCTCCTGAAACCCCCCATGGACGGAGCGATCCCCTGCACACACAGTGCGGTCACGAGGGCTGGAGTTTGAAGCCCTCCCCACAGCCTCCTGAAAACCCCCCGGACGGAGCGATCCCCTGCACACACAGGTAGTTTCCCAGTCTAACAGCTACCTCGTCGAATGGAAGTTTGAATTTGGCGTTTTTTCTCCACGGCTCTGAAATTATAGGAGCCAGAACTTTTACTCCGTGCACCTCAGAACTGCAGCAGTTTTACTTTTCCCTGCCATTTCAGGTTTATTTCACCCTGAGAACTGTGCAGCACCCTGTTTATGGATCGCTTTTACTGATTGCAGACTTGTGTAATGAATTCTCAGACTGGACTGTTTTAGTAACCTGTTTAAATGTAGTGCAATTCACAGCCTGAATTTTTATTTTATTTTATTTCATTTCTCCTCCAATTTCTGTAAAGTAATTCTATGCACAATAGAGTTGTAAGCTCCTCCTCCCCTCACCTACCTCGAGTACTAATTGCTGCTTCTTGTCCTCCTCCTGCAGTGCGGTGCGAGGCTGGGTTTGAAGCCCTCCCACAGCCTCCTGAAACCCCCGACGGAGCGATCCCCTGCACACACAGTGCGGTCGCGAGACTGGAGTTTGAAGCCCTCCCACAGCCTCCTGAAACCCCCTGGACGGAGCTGATCCCCTGCACACGCAGTGCGGTCGCGAGGGCTGGAGTTTGAAGCTCTTCCCACAGCCTCCTGGAACCCCATGGACGGAGCGATCCCCTGCACACACAGGTAGTTTCCAGTCTAACAGCTACCTCGGCGAATGGAAGTTTGAATTTGGCGCCTTTTTTTTCCACGGCTCTGAAATTATAGAGCCAGAACTTTACTCCGTGCACCTCTAGAACTGCAGCAGTTTTACTTCTCCCTGCCATTTCAGGTTTATTTCACCCTGAGAACTTTGCAGCACCCTGTTTATGGATCGTTTTACTGATTGCAGACTTGTGTAATGAATTCTCAGACTGGACTGTTTTTAGTAACCTGTTTAATTGTAGTGCAATTCACAGCCTGAATTTTTATTTTATTTTATTTCATTTCTCCTTCCAATTTCTGTAAAGTAATTCATATGCACAATAGAGTTGTAAGCTCCTCCTCCCCCCTCACCTACCTCGAGTACTAATTGCTGCTTCTTGTCCTCCTCCTGCAGTGCGGTCGCGAGGGCTGGAGTTTGAAGCCCTCCCCACAGCCTCCTGAAACCCCCCGCGGACGGAGCGATCCCCTGCACACACAGGTAGTTTCCCAGTCTAACAGCTACCTCGGCGAATGGAAGTTTGAATTTGGTGCCTTTTTTCTCCATGGCTCTGAAATTATAGGAGCCAGAACTTTTACTCCGGTGCACCTCTAGAACTGTAGCAGTTTTTACTTCTCCCTGCTATTTCAGGTTTATTTCACCCTGAGAACTGTGCAGCACCCTGTTTATGGATCGTTTACTGATTGCAGACTTGTGTAATGAATTCTCAGACTGGACTGTTTTAGTAACCTGTTTAATTGTAGTGCAATTCACAGCCTGAATTTTATTTTATTTTATTTCATTTCTCCCTCCAATTTCTGTAAAGTAATTCATATGCGCAATAGAGTTGTAAGCTCCTCCTGCCCCCTCACCTACCTCGAGTACTAATTGCTGCTTCTTGTCCTCCTCCTGCAGTGCGGTCGCGAAGGCTGGAGTTTGAAGCCTTCCCCACAGCCTCCTGAAACCCCCCGCGGACGGAGCGATCCCCTGCATACACAGTGCGGTCGCGAGGACTGGAGTTTGAAGCCCTCCCCACAGCCTCCTGAAACACCCCGCGAACGGAGCGATCCCCTGCACACACAGTGCGGTCACGAGGGCTGGAGTTTGAAGCCCTCCCCACAGCCTCCTGAAACCCCCCGCGGACGGAGCGATCCCCTGCACACACAGGTAGTTTCCCAGTCTAACAGCTACCTCGGCGAATGGAAGTTTGAATTTGGCGCCTTTTTCTCCACAGCTCTGAAATTATAGGAGCCAGAACTTTACTCCGTGCACCTCTAGAACTGCAGCAGTTTTACTTCTCCTGCCATTTCAGGTTTATTTCACCCTGAGAACTGTGCAGCACCCTGTTTATGGATCGCTTTACTGATTGCAGACTTGTGTAATGAATTCTCAGACTGGACTGTTTTAGTAACCTGTTTAATTGTAGTGCAATTCACAGCCTGAATTTTTATTTTATTTTATTTCATTTCTCCTCCAATTTCTGTAAAGTAATTCATATGCACAATAGAGTTGTAAGCTCCTCCTCCCCCCTCACCTACCTCGAGTACTAATTGCTGCTTCTTGTCCTCCTCCTGCAGTGCGGTCGCGAGGGCTGGAGTTTGAAGCCCTCCCCACAGCCTTCTGAAACCCCACGCGGACGGAGCGATCCCCTGCACACACAGTGCGGTCGCGAGGGCTGGAGTTTGAAGCCCTCCCACGGCCTCCTGAAACCCCCCGCGGACGGAGCGATCCCCTGCACACACAGGTAGTTTCCCAGTCTAACAGCTACCTCGGCGAATGGAAGTTTGAATTTGTGCTTTTTTCCACGGCTCTGAAATTATAGGAGCCAGAACTTTTACCCGTGCACCTCTAGAACTGCAGCAGTTTTTACTTCTCCCTGCCATTTCAGGTTTATTTCACCCTGAGAACTGTGCAGTTTAGTTCCCTCTGCCACGCCGAGGCTCCCACCACCACCCTTGGTCGGCTCTTAATTATATAGCGAGACCTCACGTGTTGTAAAACCAATCAGCCCACTTTCCCATTAGCTCCTTATACCTTCCTACCACTAGTGGCCTCCTTGAGCTAACTCCAAATCTCACACTCTGTGGTCATATAAATTCTCATCGCTTGTGTACGCAGTAGAAAATACAAGTTAGGGATAATGCAGTGCTTTACATTTTCAGTCTTTATGCTTTGCCTAACTGTTTCCTCCTCCCACCTTCTTCTTACCCCAAGCCACTTGAGCCATCTCCATTTCTCTCTACAATGACCAAGCCACCCCTCCACTCCTCCTCCTTGGCACAAGAAGTCCAACATCAGCCCCACTGGGCAACTGGCCACTGGGGCCCTATCCTGCCTCCTGCATTCCATGCTGTGAAACCTGCTCTTCTCTGCCCCTCTACCGGGCCCTAGGATGGACTTCCATTCACCCACCCTCTCCACCCGGCATGTGCATCTCCTGAGGTTCATCGCTATCAGGCACATTCTGGCCCTTCTTCTTATTATAGCCGGGATATCGAACTTAACCCAGGTCCACCTGCATCCTTAGCCTCTCAACCCCAGTATCAGCTACGCACCTCCCAAGGGACTCAAAATTGTCCACCAAATATATGCAGTATCCTAAACAAAATAGCAACCCTGCAAACTACTGTCCTTGCACTTCACCCTGATATAGTCATTATCACTGAATCATGGCTAAAGCTCTTACAACAAGGATGCGAATTCTCCATCCCTGGTTTTTCCCTAATATGCCAGGACAGACAGGGCAGAAAGAAGGGTGGCACAGCCATGTACATATCCTCCAATTTCCAGTTCTCTAGAATCCCCTGCCTGCTCCTTTTCCTTCGTGGACTCCTTCTAATCAAAATCCTCTACCTCACTCCATTCCAATTTATATTGCTGGGTCTTACTGTCCACCTGGTACTCCTCTGAGTTGCATTATTGACCATCTTGGCAACCTGAGGTCACACACGGAGGGCGGGAACTTCATATCCTTAGGGATTTCAACCTGAACTGGCTAGGCAGTGCAGCCTCCAAATCGCGTCAACAAATAAATGCCCTAAACCTGTCCCAGCAAATAGCGGAACCCACTCGTCTAAACCTTAAATCAAACAAGCACACACTACTGGATTGGGCTTTAACTACCCACCCCCATCGGATCTGTAAAGCTGGCCTTCTACCCGACTCCCTCAGTGATCACCATATGATTTTTATCGTGAGAAAAATCTTCCGCCCTATGGCCCCCCAACCTGCGTGCTTCAAAACAGAAGCTATAAGTCTCTAACCTGACTGCTCTCCTAAGTGACCTCTCTAGTATTGATTGGTCTTTCATCCCTAGGGCCACCTCTACAGATGATGCCCTGAACTTTTTCTCTGCAAATTCCTCGCCATCTGGGACCGATACACACCCCTAAGAAGATCCCGGTAAGAGGTCCCACTTACCATGGGTAACCTCACCATTATGGAACTCCTTCTGCACTAGAGACCGTGCCTGAAATCTTTAAGGCCACAGGTGATCAAACAGCCCAGCTACACTACCGGTCACTAAGAAACGCCTGTACAAGACACATACGACTGGCTAAATCTAATTACTTTAAACTGCTTTCAACAACAACTTCTCCCACCCCACTCATTTCTGAGTCTATTAAATCCTCCTCTCCCCACCTGCCCAACCCCTACTCCCACTCTAAACATTGCGGGTAATTCCATTACTGATCCTAGCCTGGTTGCCTCTGAGTTTAACTCCTACTTTTCCTCCCTGTTTTTCCATCGCCTCCTCATCCCTATCCTTGTCCACTCCCCCCCCTTCTGTACCTACCCCAGCCACCTTCTGCCTCCGCCCAGTCTCATCTAGCCAGGTACTAAAAATACTGCAGGCGCTTGACCCAACAAAGGGAAAATGCCCATCGGGCCTCGATTCCAAGATGCTTCTGCTCTCTGCACCTGCCATAGCATACCCACTAGCACTGCTCTTTAACTTGTCCTTCAAACTCGGGGCAGTCCCCAACTCATGGAAACAAGCCACTGTCATTCCACTACCTAAAGGAGGGACCCCTTCCATCCAACTATCGTCCCATATCCCTGCTCCTGCCCTAGCAAAGATTCAAGAGCGACTCTGCTTCTCTCAGCTCTATCATTATCTCGATTCTATATCCTTTTATACCCCCTTCCAGGCCGGTTTCAGGAGAAATCACTCCACCACCACCTCCCTTCTTCGTCTTACTAATGCAATCCTCACGGGAATGGATAAAGGAGAATTAACAGCTGCCATTTTCATTGACCTAGCGAAGGCTTTCGACACAGTCTCCCATCCCTTGCTGCTGGCTAAACTTACCCAAGCAGGACTGTCAAAAAACGCAGTCGACTGGTTCTACTCCTACCTGGCTGACAGGTCCCAATCAGTCCGCATTGGCTCGGCCAGATCCACCTCACTTCCTGTCACCAGTGGTGTCCCCCAAGGGTCTGTACTCGGCCCGCTGCTGTTCTCTATCTTTCTTAATGACCTGCCTGCTGCCTGCCTACAAACATCTATCCACATGTATGCTGATGACACGGTGCTGTTCGCCTCTGGCGCATCCTCTAGTGCAGTGACAGCCTGCCTACAGAAGGATTTTGATTCTGTTCAACGTTGGTTCACCTTAAACCAGCTGCACCTAAACCCTAAAAACAGTCTCCTCACCTTCGCTCCCCGTCCAAATTAGCACGACTCCCGCACCTCCCACGCTCTACACTTTGGATAGCTCCCCACCAGAGGCCTGCACCTCCTATCGTTATCTTGGGGTCTGGCTAGACCAGCATCTTGACTTTTCAGTGCATATCGATGCACTACACAAAAATTGCAACCTATGTTGGGAGCCCCTACCGAATAAAAACTGCATCCCCCTCGCACTAGACAAGCAATAGTGCAAAAATGATCCTTCCTGTCTTTGATTACGGCGATGTCGTCTACTGCACCACACCCTAAACTTCCCTAGCTAGGCTGGATCCCTTTTAACTCTTTTGCCGCTCGCAAACCTCCCTCCCAATACCCACCACTGTGTCCTCTACCAATCCCTGGACCTCCTGCTCTTCATAACAGAAGACTGCTCCACTCGCGCTAAAACCTCTGGCAAGTTCTGGTCACATACCCTCCCTCCTACCTGTCTTCCTCCTTAGCCACCTCTCTCCTCCTACTTATGCTCTTCGAAATATCGATGCTAGGCTCCTACATATCCCCCACAGATCCACCCAGTCAGGCCAGGCTGCTTTCAGCTTCAGGTTGCCCAAACTATGGAACTCCCTGACAGCCGACAGCAGACATTCCTCAAGCACTCCTCAACTGAATGCTCTTCTCAGACTGCACTTCGCTACCGACTGCAACTGCAACCTCCCCCCTTAGTCCTCCCCCTCATCTCCATAATCCTCCCAGTTGCGCAGCAACTTATTCTGTTACTAACTTGTATTTCTGCTCCCTACGCATGTCTGGTAGCACATTTTAGTGATTAAGTATCTATAACTGTACCTGTAACTGTACTGAACTGTCTCACCTACCGCTGTACTCTGCCAATGTATGTTCTTGTTCTGCTGTAACCCCCCCCTACCCCCAGGACGCATCTGGAATCGAGCAGTACTCTGCTCAGCATGCCTTCCTGGTGAATCTCTTAAATAAATAAATAAATTACCACGTGGTGTGCTACTACTGCCTGTATCCCTACTGCATATGACTCGATAGGACCCTTGTACGTTTTAGTATATTGTTACCCTGTACCAAGATATTCCCTTGTTTGTATCTACCTCAATGTGATTCTGTTGCCTTGTTACTCCTGCCGATATAAGTTATGTATGTCTCAATTTGCCTGTTTAAATCAGGACCTCCTTGTGAATGAGCTCGCTCAATGGAGTTTCTCCTGCAATAAACTTCAACTTGAACTAGTTGTGAAAGCACCTATATCCTGCATGGAATCTATGTATCTAAGAATGGGATCAATACTAAAAACATAAAGGAGGGGACTCAGAGAGCAGCCATAATGTACCCTCTTTAATGAGCATAAAGAACACATCCACCCATTCACCAAGGGCAGGATTACTGCACTTTTAATTTTTTTTTTTTTTACATTCTATTTATCTCCGGAGGGCCAGGGCATCTCTCAGGTGTACCCTCTCTGACTCCGCCTCTACTCCCCACCTGAAACCCCCTCTCACCAGGAGTACTAGGGCTGAGTATCCCTCTTCCCAAGCCTATGGACCCGGACGGTCCCCTGGGGTGGGACCAACACTCCTCACCTGGCGACCTTTCTGGAATTTAGACGGTTGGTCCGTGGCAGGGTCGAGGGGCTCAGGAGACCTGGTGAGAAGGTGGTTGGGGATGTGGGCTTCGTCCATTGTGATCACCGTCACCTTCCTGAACCTTTCGGGGTTTTTCCTTGCTGTCTCCCCACCCCCAAAACGCAGTGCGCAATGACCCTGCACAGCTTGGCATCTGCTGCTGCCTTGCCCATGTCTGACATCCCTGCTCATGTGCTGCCCCTGAGCTCCACTGGGAGTCGCTACAGAGCAAGAAACCCCTGTAACCCACCCCAGGAGAGGAGAGCAGTCCTCCGGATGCTCAGTCCTCTCCCTCTCCTGCTGACCCCCGGTGTCCCGCGAAGTGTGGCATCCAACGCCTCAACCCTCAGCGCCACTGTGCCAGCCAGCATTACTGCACTCTGGTATAGCATCTTAACCATGTTACTGAAAGTGCCAAGCAAACCGTATACTTCTAAAATCTTTCAAAGCCTGTTGCTGGTCCAAGGAAACAACATATCCTTCAACATCACCTCTAATGCCCCTTTCCACTAACTCCCTTACATGAAACATGTTATTCTGAATACTGCTCCCTGGTATGGAGGAGGTCTTTTACAAAGAATTTTGCTTAAGATCTTAACATCTGAGTTCAAAAGGCTAAAGGGCCTCCAATTATTATTATTAGATTGATCCCTTTTCTGAAAATAAAAAATAAAGCCCCTTGATCTATACTTGGACAGAGGGAACCAGATTCCAAAAGGAAACTGAAGAGGACCATAAGCATGGGGGGAACTGTAGTTACCGATTTTTTGTAGAAATCGCTTGACAAGCCATCCAATCCTATTGCCATTTTGCAGGAGAGGGTCTTAATGACTTCCTGAACTTTCAATATACTAATTTCTGCAAATAGCACCCATTGATCCTCCTCAGACATAGTAACGTGATGTCAAAGAGTCCAGGAAGTCCCACCTATGTTCTGGTATTGGGGTTGCCTTAGCAAACTTATTTCTGATGTGTCTCTCCACTACTTCTTGCATTCCCTTAGTGTCTGACCTAAACGTGCCTGAAGCATCTCTCAAGGAAGTGAGCAACCTGTTTTAACGCCTATCTGCACAACTATCATATGAGTTAATATGGAACTTTGACCAGAGTGCCATATTTTTGTTCCAAAAATAGAGACATTGCTCTACCATACTGAGAGTGGCTCATCTGACTCTAACTTTGTGGATCAGTTTGGAGGGCCGCTTATGGACATAAGAGTGTCACCTCAAACATTCTTTGGACCAGAAGACTGCAAAGTGAAGGTGAGCAGTTCTGTGGTCCTAAGGATGTAAGAGGTGACACTCTTATGTCCATAAGCGGCCCTCCAAATGGACCCATGAACCTATTATAGATTGCTAACCATATTACATTTTAAAAAAATCCTTTTTTATATATTTAATACAGTTAACGGCACAAGCAGTCAGGGAGAAGCCTGTTAACAGTGGCTCAGCGCGTGAGGTGCTCTTACAGTAAGAAGAGTATCTTACATGCAACTGAGCAAAGGCCTGTGATTGGTCGGGGACACTCCTGTGATTTATAATACTGGAAATCTAGTTGGATAAATCCGAGTTTGATTCATGTGCAATGGATATTAATTTATCCAACTGTGCTCTAAAGGACAAACAGGTTATGTATTTGGTTCATTCTACTGATGCAGTCGACTTTTCTAGCAGATGCCTTAAATCAAATGTTGTAACTTCATGCTAACTAATCGGGCCCTTGTATATATTAAAAACAGATTTCCAAGCTGAGAAGACATCAAGAAGTTTTTCTAAAATGGTTGAATTCTCTAGATTTGAGGGGTTCATTCTCCAAATACCTGGCCCGGTGCTCCGGTTCTACTGAGCTCCTACTGTTAGAATGATCATTTTATTGTCAGAGGTTTCTAGCATGAGTGAAGCCACCTGCAGTACATGGAATGTGGAGGAGACAAACCAAAAATCTATCCGGGAAGAGATAGTTCCCTTGAAAAACATGTGTTCAGATTTTTTTTGAAAAAGGTATGTTCATATTTTTCCCAGCCTTGGCATAAGCATCTAACAATCTCACCTTCTGACACATATTTTTTAAGGAAATGTGAATCATGGAACACCTTCTTGGTTTTCCTACACCAGTCTCCGGCAGACACCACAGTTAAGGCCCCCCAAAAAAAAAAACAGCCTCTGGAAGTGTGAAGATAAGGCTAAATTAATTTAAAGAGATCAATTCTACTGGCTTTAGACTGAGTAGCATACACATTAATCATCATGAAGGAATGCCCCTGAATATACAGTATCTATGAACAAACCCCACAAGGGAAGATGTCAACCAGCCTGGTAACTTTAATATCAGGGTTTGTGAGGAAAATGCCAGCCCCAGAGCACAAATTCTCCCCAGTCGACCAAAAGAAGGGTCCCATCCTCCACTCTGTGTGTGCCATCTCTCAAGGTGTGCAACCTTGTACCCTGAAAAAAAATCACCTCTTTGCCAGATTGCTGTAATATAGAGAAAGTAGTCATCCTTTTCCTAGTATTCTTAATACTGTTTATGTTGACTGACAGTAACAATAAACGAGGCATAAGAACAAGTAGAAAAAAACAGAGAAAAATGCACTCCATCATTTCTTCTTGCCTTCTTTCCTGATCCAGCAGGTCTGCCCCTTGCCTTCCACTTCTTAGATGTCTGGGTGTCAGTTGAGGTGCCTTCATTCTCAGAAGATGGATCGGGTTGTGATGAGACGATTGATGAGACATCAGAATCCTCCTCTTATCTGTCCAGTCTCTGTCATCCTTGAATACTTCAAAGCAGCTGGTAAGGACCACACTGTCTTTCCTGGTTTGCTTGGTTGCCCTCTTTGGCACAGTCTAGTAATCCTTCAAAATGGCTCAGTGTTGGGAGTCGAGGGAGGTGGCATAGTAACATATTTGCCAGACTGAGGGAGTGGGTTTTGTTCCCTGACCGTGTCAACAGTTGGTATACTGTCCACTGTATCCTCTGCTGTGGGTTCCAGTGGAATCGTGG
Source organism: Neoceratodus forsteri (assembly GCA_016271365.2). Lineage (NCBI taxonomy): Eukaryota > Metazoa > Chordata > Ceratodontiformes > Ceratodontidae > Neoceratodus > Neoceratodus forsteri. The sequence goes on along the minus strand of CM028135.1, from coordinate 455,884,285 downwards.
CACTTGCACAGGGCTGTTGTTCTTGGAGTGGGTATCTGTTGTTCCTGTTTTCTGTGTAGGGATCTCATTATCATTCTGATTTGTTGATGACTCTGCTCCAGATGGGCCCGGTCCACCAGCTTGTGGAGGGGTAGCATTTGGATGAGTATTGGATCTTAACTGGTTTTCTCTTTGGATCTAACCGGATCTTTTGGGCCAGAGTTACATAGTATTTATGCTCTGCTTGCTCTGTTGCATGTGGGCCATTAAGGGAGGCCCAAGGGCAATTCCGATGAGTGAGTCTCATACCTTCACATAAATTACACCGCACAACATTTTTACATTACAGACTCAAGTCACCAAGTTTGGAGCATACGTTACACAACATAATTGCAGGCATTATTCAGGTGATTAGGGGCCCCACATCTACAAAGTACAGTTACATAAGAACTTACCGTAACAGCAGATCTTCGAGAGAGAGAGGCTCTTGCAGTAGGTAATTACAGATAGGACTGAAGTCGGCAGGCGTTAGAACCCCACAGAAAAATTTATAGCTAGCAGTCTCTGGCGGGGGACCGCCCCCATGTCAGGTGACCAACGTCAGTATAGAGGGGCGGTCCCCCACGCCCGCCTTCCAGTTCTTTCCTGCCAAAGGCCAAAAAGGCAAGGTGAGAGAGAAGCAGATGTTTCCTTCCCTGGAAAAGGAGCTGAAAAAGCTTAGTGGGATGGAGGGCGGGAAGGTATTACCTACTGCAAGAGCCTCTCTAGAAGATCTACTGTTACGGTAAGTTCTTATGTAACTGTACTATCTTACTTCGAGAGGGCTCTTGCAGTAGGTAATTACAGACAGGACTGAGTCCCAAGTAGTCTGGAACAAGAAGAAGCAAACAGGAGGAGGAAACTACCCAAATGTAGACCCTCTGGCTGTGAAGGTCTTAGGAAAGAAGACCTTGCAGAACAGCCAACCTGAAGCCAGCTCTATGGCGAGAGGCAATATCCAAACTGTAATGTTTCGTAAAGGTATGGACAGAAGTCCAAGAGATGTGTGCTGCTGACACATTCTTGAAACAAGCAGCAGAGGCAGCGACCCCTCTGGTGGAGTGGCCTCTGACTTGACACGGCAGGGTCTTGTTGTACTAGAAAGTGATACAATGAGCCAACCTTTTTTTTTTTTCCAATTGTTTATCCAGGAGTGGCACACTAAGCTGAAAGCTTGTTTACAGGTGCAACCTGGGAGCACAGGGAAGTTAAGTAATTTGCTCACGGTCACACAGTATGCAAGTGGGGGCTGTGGGATTCAAACTCAGGTCTCCAGATCTGCAGCTCAGAGCCTTAGACCACTGCGCTATACTGCCTCTCAATAGGCACTGCTTAGAAACAGCATTGCCTTCTCTTTTACGAGCAAAAGAGACAAACAGCTGATCAGTCTTCCTGAGATCCTTCGTCCTGGTGGTGTAGTATCTCAGAATTCGGTGAACATCCAAAGTATGCAAGAGGTACTCCCCAAGATTGGAGTGCTGTGTAAAGAAAGCAGGCAACTCAATGGATTGATTCAGCATAGATTCCGCTACCACCTTAGGGAGAAACTTAGGGTTGATACGCACAGCCACACGTTCCTTGTGGAAAATCAAATACAGGATTTTGCACATGAGGGCCTGGAGCTTGGAAATCCTTCGAGCAGAAGTAATGGCCACTAGGAAGAGAGTCTTCCATGAAAGGAACTTTAGGTCTTCTGAGGCTGCTGGCTCGAAAGGAGGCAGAGTAAGCTTCTCAAGAATATTATTCAAATCCCAAGGAGGGGCAGAAACATGAATAGGGGGTCTCAAGTGGAGAACCCCTCTCAGAAAAGTCTTAGAGACTTCTAACTGTGCAAAGGTTCTGTCCCCAAATGGAACATAGTAAGCGGAAATGGCCGCCATGTGAACCTTCAGAGAGGAATGACTGAGACCCAGATCAAAGAGATGGCGCAAGTAATCCAGAAGCCTCCCAAAAGAGCAAGAGAAAGGCTCAAAATCTTTGGAAGCGGCCCAAATACAGAACCGTTTCCACTTCATGGCATAGGCAGATCTAGTGAAGGGCTTTCTGGACTCCGCCAGAATCTCAGCCACCAGCAGGGAAACCTCGAACCGGGCTTGAGCTACGTCTGCAGGAGCCACGCATGTAAATGAAGGGATTTGAGGCCTGGATGGACAAGGGTCCCCTGATCCTGGGTCAGCAAAAGCTGTGACAGAGGAAGAGGCAGTTCCTCTGAATGCTGTTGCAGAAGAGAGAACCAAACTTGCCTGGGCCTGAAAGGAGCTATTAGGATCATTCGAGCTCCTTCTGAGCTAAGTTTCTATAAGACCCTCGGAATCAATGGAATCGGGGGAAGGCATAGATGAATCTGCCCCTCCACTCTAGAGACAGAGCGTCTCTCCAAAAAATGCCATGCCCTGGAGCGAGCGAGCAGAAGGCGGGAAGTTTTGTGTTGTGAGGAGACGCAAACAGGTCTACCTGTGGTGTTCCCAGTGTAGGAAGATATCGACTGCCACACCCTGATGCAGTTCCCACTTGTGAGCGTGAGCAGACAACCGACTGAGGTGGTCTGCCAATGTGTTCTCAACCCCCGGGGCGTGAACTGCCGTGAGGTGAAGGTTGTGCTGCACTGCCCAATCCCAAACTCGCATCGCCTCCCTGCAGAGAGGGTAGGAACTAGTTCCTCCCTGTTTGTTGATGTACCAGACTACACACATGTTGTCCGTCTGGACAGCCAGATGTCTGGTGAGCAGATACAGATGCAGAGCCTAAAGAGCATACAGAACGGCCCGAAGCTCGAGTACATTGATGTGAAGAGTTTGTTCGAGCCGGGACCAGGAGCCTTGGGTCCTGTGAGACCTCAGATGGGCTCCCCAACCCTCGCTCGAGGCGTCTGTTGTCAGCATCTGGGAGGGGGGAGAAAGGCAGAAGGGAACCCCCCCGGCAAAGGTTCTCCTGAACCATCCACCATTGCAAGTTGCAAACCATGGGGTTGGAGACCAGAACTTGTTGATCTAGGTTGTCCACCAACTGATCCCACTGAGACCGAAGGGTCCACTGAGAGATTCTCATGTGGAGCCGAGCACGAGGGACTGTCGGAATAGCAACTGCCATGAGCCAGAGGAGGTGAAGGACTGACCTGGTGCTGACATGCCTGCGGCTGGACAACAGGCTGACCTGAGCCTGGAGTGTGGCTGCTCTGTCCAGTGGCAGGAATGCCATGCCGGAGGTCGTGTCCAGGATCACCCCGATAAACTGGAGCCTCTGGGATGGGAACAGATGGGACTTGGCCTGGTTGATGGTAATATCCAGGCTGGTGAAAACCTGCAGGGTAAGGGAAAGGAAGTGCAGGAGCTCCTCCCTGGATGGGGCTGCCAGGAGCCAGTCATCCAGGTACGGGAAAACCTGAACCCCATGGGTACGCAGGTAGGCCACTACCACCGAAAAGCATTTGGTGAACACTCAGGGCGCCGAGGAAAGACCAAATGGGAGGGCTTTGAAATGGTAGTGGTCCCCCTGGAACGAAATATGTAGGTATTTGCAGTGGGAAGGGCGAACAGGGATATGCAGGTGAGCATCCTGCATGTCCAGAGCGCACTGCCACTGTCCCAGCCAAAGGAGAGGCAGGAGACCCTGCAGAGAGAGCATTATGAACCTTTTGTACTCCATGAACAAGTTTAGGGAACTGAGGTCAAGAATCGACCTCACGTCTCCTGGCTTCTTTGGGACCAGGAAGAAATGGGAGTAGTAACCCGTCCCCCAAAGATGGGGTGAGACGGGCTCTATCTCCTCCTTCAGAAGAAGAGAGGATATTTCTTCCCGGACCAGAAGAAGGTGTTCTGGGGAGTAAGACGACCTGGGGAAGGGTTTTCGAGGTGGTTTCTGAAGAAACTCTATTGAGTGTCCTTCTGCAATCAGCTGGAGCACCCAAGTGTCTGAAGTGATCCTCTCCCAACCCGGTAGATGGAAGGAAAATCTCCCTCCTACCGGTTCCTCTGGGAGGCCAGAGGCTGTGGAAGAGGAGAGGAGAGGAGTCAGGAGGTGTGAGGCAGTGCCGTAGCTGAAGCTCCCGCCACTTTTTTGGGTGGGGGTGGGGGCTTGACAGCCAGAGGGCCCGATGTTTGTTAGCCCGCTTTCCCTGAGGTGTCACCTTGGGCCGGGAACATCTGCGAAAGGGACGACGCTGAGCCTGAGGGGTCCTGTACAAAGAGTCAACAGACTTAAGTGCAGTACCCTTCTCCTGCAGATTGGTGATGATGTCCTTGACATCGCCACCAAACAGCACTGAACCCCTGAAGGGCACGTCCTGGATAGCAGACTGCACCTCTAAGACCAAACCTGACACCCAGAGACAGACATGATGCTGCAACCCTACAGTGAAAGCCAAGATCCAACCAGCAGCGTCCACTGCATTGTACGTGGCATGAAGCATGTTCTGACTGGCTGAACACACAGACCGGACTAGGTCAGCCACTTCCTGCTTCATCTGAGACTCAGGAAGGGAGTCCAACTTCACCTCGCTAAGGATCACCTTCTGGTAATCCCCCATGTGAGCAATGTAATTCAGGGCCCTGATTCCCAGAGTGGAAGAAGCACAAACCTTCTTCCCGTACTGGTCAAAAAGGGGGATTCCTTGTCGGGTGGTGACGAGCTCAAGTGCTTGGGGTTAGCCATCTGGCCGTGAGCGGCGCTAATCACAACCGAATCAGCTCTGGGGTGTGAATTCAAAGAGTCAACACCCTCCAGAGCCTGGTATAGCCTATCCGACTTTCTAGGAAGGGGGGCTAATGCCGACGGCTGCTTCCAAATGGTGAACACAAGGTAGGCATGAGACTCAATCCAGGGTGGAACCAGAGTAGGAGCAGTCTCAGGCAGATCCAGGTGTGCAGCGAGTTTCTTACGCTGTGGATCTGGCTCTGAGGATTGCCTCTGATGAACAGCCTGGATTTTACACAGCAACTCCATAAAAGAAGGATCCTCCGGAGGGGACTTTGGAAGAGTCCTTGGCCTGGGCTTGTCTGGAGTGCGTGGCTCGTCGTCTGGATCTGAACGACCATTAGAGTCATCCGAGGTCTCCGAGGAGGATGAAGAAGAAGAGGACTCCTCCTCCTGGCGCGGGGGAGGAATGGACCCCTTGAGAAGCCCTCGAGGAAGCGTATCCTGCCCTGCCCTGGAACTGGAGGGTTCGCCTCTGGTATCCGGAGGGGGGAGGGAGTCTCTCGCCTGAAACGTAGGGGGTCCGGAACCGGGACTGGCGTTGAGACAGCTCTCTACCTCCCTGGTCAGCTGAGCCTTGGCCGCAGCCCACCAGGAAGCCAGAGTCTCCTTCAAATCCACTGGCAGCTGAGGGGGTGGTGGAGGAGGAGGAGGGGGTACGGATACTGGGGGCATCCATACGGTGCGTATCCGTATCCCGATGGCGGGAGACCTGGCACTGGGTACTGGGGCACAGTGTACTGCGGCATCGGGTAGGCTGGCGTCAGGTACTGGGGTGCCAGATACTGCAGGCCAGGGTAGGACAGCGTCAGATACAACGGGATCAGATACCCAGGCACCAGGGGCTCTGAAGGAGCAGAGGGTCCTGGAAATGGCCCAGCGGGTGGCTCCAGAAAGGGAGGCACGCGGTGGCAGGCCCGGCATAGAGGAAGTGACTGGCAAGGGAATATTGCCGGGCGTTGGATAGGCCGGCATCAGCGCCGGCATCCAAGGATCAGATGTTGGGTCATCCAGCCCAGCGGGAGGGAGACCCGACGGTAGCGTGCCAATATCCTCCGTGTTGCCCGGGGAAGAAAGGTTACCATCCCTGGGGTCCAGTAAAGGAGATGCTGGGGCCTTGGAATGCAATGAGCGCTGCGGCAAGCTCGGGACGACGGAGAGGCCTGAAGGGTCCGGCGTCGGCTTTAACACCGAGCAGACGTCTGCGGCGCCGACATCTGGCTTACCGGCGGGATCCAGGCAGATGTCGGAGAAGCCGACTTATCGGACCCTGCGCTCGACGAAGGCCATGATGGAGAGGTAGCCTTGACGGGCACTTTGGAGGCCGTGCGCTGCCCCAAAGGGTCAGGCATCTTATCAGGGCAGGTGTTGAAGGAGCAGACATCCAGCTTACCGGGGCCACTCAGACCAGAGGGCCACATGGCGGCAGCCTTACTGAGAACGGCTGCCTCCTTTGACGAGGCTCGAGACTAGCGGCCAATGGGAGATCGGCGCTTGGAAGCCTCCGAGATGACCGTCACGGAACTGTCTCCCGGGGGAGACGTTACCTGCAGCACCACAACCCCAGCCAAGGTTGCGGCAACCGTAGAAGAGGAGTCCCGGTCCCAGTGCTTCTTCTTGCAGTGGCCCTCCAGAGAAGTAGAGGCCTGCCTGAGTTTTTAAACTCCTTTTCCATGGAGGTCATCTTGAGTTTGAGAACGTGGGCCTCCAGGGACTGCTGCCTCCACTTTCGGGTGGCCGCGCTGAACTGTTGGCAGAGCTGGCACTTCTCCATAGGGTGGTCGGGGCCTAGGCAAAAAAGGCACTGGGAGTGTCCTTCCTTATGTGGGAGCTGGGCGCCGCAGGAATCACACTGGTTTTTGTGCTCGGAGGGAGTCGGGGATGGCATACACGGCAGCTGAGGTAAAGGCTGATGAAATTTGAAGAAAAAGATCAAAATAGGTGGTAAAACTACCGATGATTGACTGCAAAGCAGGGAACTTAACTATGAGGCACTACACAAGCTAACGGGGAAAGAACTGGAAAAGCGTGGGGACCGCCTCTTTATATTGACGCTGTCTAATGTCGGGTCACCTGATGTGAAGGGTAATTTCGCCAGAGACTGCTAGGTAGAAATGTTTCCTTTGGGTCCTGATGCCTGCCGGCTTCAATCCTATCTGTAATTACCTATTGCAAGAGCCCTCTCAAAGTAAGATCATGCTTTAGGCTGCCTGGCATAGAAAATGATTCCTTGATCTCTGCCCAAAAGGAAACAGTATGACAGATGCTTCAACATCGCTTTAATGTGCCATCTTCCCATCCACATGTGTTCCAAATCAAGTATGGGGTCAGACTGGCCAGATATGGTGCAACGTTTCACAACCAATAAGAAAGTTTGCCACATTCCCCCGCCCATGCCCAATTTTTTAAAAAGCATTGTGATTTTTCTGAAGCTTGGTTTAGTTAAAAGAATAGCTGCAAATGAAGTCCAAAGGGGAAAGACAAAGTCATGATATTTTTTCCACAATCTATCAAAGCCCGCAGGTGTTTAAAAGCTAATACCAAAAATTGGATCCCCGGCAATGTGCATCAGGACATAAATTTCATATGCATAAAAATGCATGCTATCTTTGAGCAACTTCCGAGCCATATACACCCTATCTGGGAATTTGTTTAACACTGAGCGATTTCTGAGGTATGCCACATTCAATCTTTTGTAGGTTCAGGTACATTCTGAAAAAAAACAAAAAAAAAAATCAGAAAAAAAAGTCTTGTAGCAGGTCTTCTGACCTGGGCCAGACCAGTCATCCCAGCACCCCTAGGATTCTGTTCTAAAGCACCTTAAGCGTCAGGGTTAGGATCCTGTGGTGTAGGAGGGTTTTCTTGATTCTGCTCAGGTACTGTCTGTGCCGGCTCAGCAGTTGCAACTGGCAATTCAGACTTGTTCATACGGTTAAAGCTGTCAGGCACTGTTTCCTCTGTAACAGAAGCCTCTTGAACCTGCACAGGTTCCTTAGCTGGTACAGGATTCCCAGAAGAGGGGGCACCCTGAGGAGTGCTGTCCTGGGAGTCAGAAGGCCCTTTGGCAGTAACATTCCTATTGTTTGTTACTTGCCCTGGCTTGTGTACCTGGTCCATTACCTCCTCAGACAGTGGTCCAAGAGGTGTCACTTTGGGAACAAGGTTCAAATCCCCCCCCTCTAGTTCTTTAATTAAATTAATGCCTGGGTGGCATCACCAACTGTTTGAGAGGACATGGTTCTAGTTCCAGGACTCACCCCCCCCCTTTTTTTTTTTGTTTGAGACATGAAGAGGAGAGCAGTGGCCTGCAGGAAGAGATTTTCCAGAGTAGTTCAAGTCCCAAACTGACCCCTCTACCTTCTGGACTCAGCCTGCACTCAGTAACATATTTGCAACCAACCAGTGCAAGAACAAAGGATCGGACTGAGCCCTTCTCAGTCTTCTTCATCCTTTAGCACTGTCTTTGTATGGGAGTTGCTTCTCTGATGTTGCAGAGAAGCATGGGCTTGTTTCTGCAGCAGTGTTAGCATCAAGGAGATGGGTAAAAGGCGTGTTCCCAGACCCAAAAGTAAAAAGTTCCTACACATTTTTCCTGCTGGCGAAGTCATCATCATACACAATGCTAAGGGCCATGGCTGTTCTTTGCTCATTAGCTGCCAGCTGACAGCTTGTACCTTGTATTGAGTCCTTACTTAGCTGTGTCAGTGTGGCCCTATGATCTCTGCCAAGTGGGGGTGTCCATGTCAATTGCAGAAGGCATCATTCATGCAGCAGTCCCTGGAGCCAAATTAGCCCCATCCCATTCGTAATGAAGTTTTGCTTTGCTTGCAGCATATTCTCATTTCTTCCTCTGCCAGCAGGAAGAATAAGAATGAGCATTTCTCCCATAGGTCAGCATCCGGATGACTTTCAGCAGTCCGCTGCATCTCTGAAGCAGTTGCCATACCCACTTCCTCACCCTCAGGTAAGGCAGTCTCTTCCATTCTGACTCCTTCAAAGGAAGGGCTGTACACTTGATTGCCTCCCTGTAAAACCTCCACGCTCTGAGTCAATACGCCAAGTGGGGAGGGAGACGAACTCCTCCACCCAGGCTCCTGGCATTCTCCCCTCACTAGTTGCCATGACTCCCCCACAGGAAGCAACACAGCCCCCTGCAGGAAGAGTAGGGGAAGTTTTTGTTTTTCTTGGGTAAAAAGAAAATATATACAACTGATAATACCCCAAAAGAAATTTTATTTATTAGTTAGTTGGTTCAAAAGTTTCATCTGGAGAGATATATTGAGTTGACAAGAGCTCATTTTCAGATGTGTCCTGGGGGAGAGGATAAAAGAGGGCAATGACAGTGAATCAGGGCAACAACTGCATAATATAAAACAAGTACCGTATACCGTACAAGCATCATATAAAATGTAAAAGACAAATGTTATCCAAAATAGGCATAACATGTAGTCCAGTGGATATCAAGGTGCATATTACAAAAACAAAGTGCAATTATGCAGGGGGAAGGGCAGGGAAAACTAATTCAGGGAGATTCAAGGAATATAAATTAGAGTGCAGAGGTAAACGGGGGAGTTAACAATGTGAGCCAGGGCAGGGAGCATGGATATGGAGGAGAGGGAGATTCAAGGAATATAAATTAGAGTGCTGAGGTAAACGAGGAAGTTAATGTGAGCTAGGGCAGGGAGCATGGCTATGGAGGAGAGGGAGATAAAAGCAATATAAATTAAAGTGCTGAGGTAAACGGGGGAGTTAACAATGTAAGCCAGGGCAGGGAGCATGGCTATGGAGGAGAGGGAGAGTCAATGAATAGAAATTAGAGTGCAGAGGTGAACAGGGGAGTTAATGTGAGCTATGGTGGGGTGCATGGATATGGTATGGGGAGAGGCGAGTACAATTCAAAATACTGCATTCCTCTCAATATTCTACCCTAAACCCAGTCCTGCTCCAATAAAAGTATACTAACTTCCTGTGAGTAATACATTTCCTCAGTTAGACAGAAAAGAGAGAGAGGGGAAAAAAATCAGAGGTTCAACCTATATGTATATTATTTACATATACACTCTATATTATACCAGCAGGGACAGAATTAAACAGTATTGTTCCTACTGTTTCTGCAATTCAACTTCTATCTGTCAAATAAAAGTATCTGCTGACATAATCATCTGCCGACATATTAATTTACATCTAGCTTGCCAAAGAAAGAATTTGACATATGTAACAATAAATCTCAGGGTACCGTCTTCACACTAACATAATTCATCTGTCCTACTATTATAGAAAATATGGATGTCCATCCTGTATCTTTCCAGTTTCTTGCTACCAGTGTCCAAAACCTCTTCACAATGGGGCATTCTATCATAAAATGTTCCATTGTTTCAATCTGTGATTGACATTCCTCCCACGGGGCTGTGTCTCTCCTATAGACTTTTGTGTTTCGCATTTCCCTTAATAACTAAACATCTGTGTCCACATAGCCAGACTATGTCTCACATTCTGGTGGGGCTCTTTTGTCTACTAAATATTTTTCTATTTTATTTTTATCCTGAGGGTATATCCCTTTAAACTCAGGTTCTATCGCAAAACCTTGTTGTTCTAGTATGTTATAAAAGTTATGTATAGTCACTGTGGAAATCTGCTGTGTTGTTAGTCGCCATTTTCTTATTTTCTCAAAGAACTTGAAAAAATGTATCCTGGAATGTCAGAAGATTTTTTTGAGCTTATCCACTCCAGTATGCCATTTTCCAATCAGGTTGTGCATCCAGGCCCCTATCCACAGAGTCCATAAGCGCACTTGTCTTTTCAGTATTACACTAATGTTCCAGTAAATAAATATACTATAAAAAAGCTGGCCTGGTGGTATAGAGAGCTGAGACGCCATGGGTGCCTTACCTCTTCCTACAACGCCGGCTCAGGTTCAGGAATGGATGCAGATTGGTCAGACATTGGCCAGAAGAGGGAGAACTGACCATCCGTAGGACTGCTCTCCTTCCTCAGGGAGAGGGATCTCCTGCCTCGCTGCCTGACTGCCATCTGGAAAAATCCAGATGGTGGTGTGTGTGAGCCACAATCAGGGACGTGCGCACAATCAGAGCATCAGGGGCATCTCTGTGGAGGCAGAGCTCACACAATGTACTCACTGCATGTCCACAATGCCCAAGGGAGAAAACAGAAGGAAAAACATGGAGGACAGGATTCATGAAGTCCTGCCTGTCATGCTGTTTGCCCACTCAGTCTCTCCGGTCAGGGACCGAATCTGGATTATGTGTTCTGGGTGAAGGAGGACAACCCCACCATTCCCAGCACCTCCACAGGGGGCAATTTGCAGGGGACTGGGTCCACTGAAACTGGAAGAGACTCAGCATGGCCATGGCTGATGGGGACAGGGCTGAACAGCGGCCTATATCTGTCAAGGTGGATAAAAACCTATACATAAAAAACATATACTATAAAAACAGATGGGTTAATCAAATCCAAGCACCCCTGTTTTATGGGTAAATACAAAACCTCACATTTTATGGGGTTATGTCTACTTCCCCATAAAACCTGAAAAAAAAACAACTTAAAAATGTTACTTCTAGATCTTTCAGTGGTGGATATATCACACATAAACAGGTAGAGATAAGCAGCAAAAAAAGTTTTAACTATCGTTACTTTTTTCTGTTTCATTTGTTGCCATCTTTTCTAATTATTTACGTTTTCTTCACAAATTTTAATTTTCTCTTCTCAATTTACTCTAGCCATATCTCCCTCCCCAAAAGTAACACCCAGAATAGTAAAAGGGGCAGTTGACAAAGGTGTATCACTTATTTCAGTTACTTGAACTGTTCTAGAACTTCAAATATAACGCTTACTTTTACCAATCTTATCTTAGATCCAGAAATATCTGAGGACTCAAACTGTTTTTATCGCTTCATCCCCTGATGATGGATCCTGTACATACAAGGATAAAACAGCTTGGGCACTCACCACCACATTCATTTGCTGGCACCGTGTTGATGTTCAAAAAGAAATAAGTACCAACGCCCGTAGTGTGGGCAACAAGCTCCCTGAACTGGTGGCCCTGATGGAAGAGGGATGCCTGGATATTGTAGCAGTCACAGAAACATGGTACACAGAGAACCATGACTGGGATGTTAACATACCAGGGTACACAACCTACAGGAGAGACAGGGAGTAGCTCTCTATGTAAGGGAAGGGATAAAAGCAACTGAACAAAAGAGTAAACAGGGAGGAGAGGAGGCACTGTGGGTCACCTTAGAGACTGGAAATGGCACCACAATCCGCACAGGGGTTGTATATAGACCCCCACGTCAGGGGGAGGGAATGGACAAGGATATGATAGAAGGTATACTTAGGATGGCAGAGAAAGGGGAGATACTGTTGATGGGGGACCTTAACATGCTAGATGTTAACTGGTGCACCTTTGCGGTTGCCACATCCAAAAGCAGGGCCATTCTTGATGCCCTTCAGGTGGCATGCCTCAAACAGCTAGTTTTGGAACCCACTCATGAGGGAGCAATATTAGACCTCGTACTCTCAAATGGGGACAGTGAGAGGATCTCAGATCTAGAAGTGGGTAGCCATTTGGGAACAAGTGACCACCAAACAGTGTGGTTCACGATAAACTCTGCTACAGAGTCAAGCCACAAAAGTGAGGGTTCTGGACTTCAGGAGGGCTGACTTTGGCAAGATGGGAGAGTGCCTTAGAAAGCACTAGCAACAGGCTAGAAGGAGGGGTGAGAAACAATAGGCAATATCAAACTGCCATCACAGAGGCAACAAGCCTTTGTGTGAAGCAAATAAACAAATCAAACGAAAAGAAAACCACTATGGTTCTCAAAAGAGGTGTCGGTGAAGGTTAGGGAGAAAAAGATAGCATTTAGGAAGTATAAGGAAACACAGAAGGAGCAGGACAGAGAACTGTACCAGTTAAGGCAGAAGAAAGCAGCGAGGGTAGTCAGAATAGCAAAGGCACAAACTGAGGAAAAGATAGCTAACTCGGTTAAGAAGGGGGATAAACCCTTTTATAGGTATGTCAGGGAGCGTAGAAAGACAAAGGGAGGGATAGTGAGGCTGAACAGAATGGATGGTGGGTGGGCAGAGAGTGACAGTGATAAAGCAGGGATACTGAATGAATACTTCTGTTCAGTATTCACAAAAGAGGAAGTGGGGGAGGTGCCTAATCCAATTAACAGAAGCACTCTGGAGAGGGGGTTGATCCCAGTCCTTTCACAGAAGAAAGGGTTCTGAAAGAACTCCTAAAACTGAAGGTGGACAAAGCAATGGGGCCAGATGGAATTCACCCCAGAATTCTAAAAGAATTAAGCAGAGAACTAGTGACACCACTGACTATGCTTTTTAACAAATCATGGGAGGATGGTGTGATACCTGAGGACATACCTCTCAACTGTACCACATTATGAGGAACGTTCCTCATTTTACTTCACAAAAGTTCCCTGTTCCACATTGTGAGGACTTGTCCCACATTCAGTGTTACCATTTTAAAGCAAAACTCTGTAGTAAATGATGCAAAAAATAAATTATTCAATTAATAACAGACTTTCTGAACATAAATGCAAACATTATAACACGGTTCTGAGCTTCTTAGGTAAAGATTTGATTAAGTGTTCCACATTTTGAGAGGCAATGTTCCACATTTGGGGGACAAAAGGTTGAGAGGTATGCCTGAGGACTGGAAGAAGGCGGATGTGATTCCCCTTCACAAAAGTGAGACCAAGACGGAGGCAGGAAACTACAGACCTGTCAGTTTGACCTCTGTGGTAGGGAAAGTGATGGAATCACTTCTGAAGGAAAGAATTGTTGAGTACCTAGAGGCCAGTGGGGCACAGGACCCAAGGCAGCATGGGTTCATAGTGGGAAGGTCATGTCAGATGAATCCAATTGATTTCTTTGACTGGGTGACCAAAGTAGTAGACCAGGGAGGGGCTGTGGACATGGCCTACCTAGACTTTAGCAAGGCATTTGACACAGTCCCACACAAAAGATTAGTAGTCAAATTAACCAGCCTGGGAGTGGGTCCCAAGGTGGTAGCCTGGGTAAAACACTGGCTGAACAACAGGACACAGAAGGTAATTGTAAATGAAGTCCACTCTGAAGAAGGAGGGGTTACTAGTGCGGTACTGCAGGGTTCAGTACCGGGTCCAGTTCTTTTTAATGTTTTCATAAGTGACATTGCAGAGGGACTGGAAGGAAAAGTATGCCTCTTTGCAGAAGACACAAAGATCTGCAACAGAGTTGATACACAAGGAGGCGTGGAAAGGATGAGAAGGGACTTGGCAAGATTGGAGGAATGGTCAGAAGTGTGGCAGCTTGGATTCAATGCAAAGAAGTGCAAGTAATGCACCTGGGAAACAAAACCCAGGGGAAGATTACACAATTGGGGGTAGTAACAACAACAAAAATGGAAAAGACCTAGGGGTAATCATATCAGATGACCTTAAGGTTGGCAAGCAATGCGAGAAGGCGGTAGGGAGGGCTGGGGGGATACTGGGATGTATACGGAGAGGTATCACCAGCAGAAAACAGGAAGTTGTTATCCCCTCTACAGACAGTTGGTGAAACCCCATCTGGAGTACTGCGTCCAGTTCTGGAGACCCCATCTCCGCAAGGACACAGACAGGATGGAGGCAGTTCAGAGGAGGGCAACTAAAATGGTGCAGGGTCTGCAAGAGAAGCCATATGAGGAGAGACTAAAGGAGCTTAATATGTATACCCTTGAGGAAAGGAGGGAGGGGAACATGATAGAAACGTTTAAGTACCTCAGTGGAATCAACAAAGTCCAAGAGGGTAGCATCTTTCAGAAAAAGAGATGTGCAAGAACAAGGGGACACAATTTGAAGATAGAGGGAGGACAGCTCAGGGGCAATGTGAGGAAGTATTTTTTCACAGAGAGGGTGGTGGACGCATGGAACAGCCTTCCTGAGGAGGTTGTGGGGTCTAAAACTGTGGGAGAATTCAAGAATGCATGGGACAGACATAAGGCAATTTTTGTGGGGGGTAGGAAGAAACAGGCTGTTGGTTAAATAAGATCTGCAGCTTATCCTCTAGGTAGGGAAATGGGCAGACTAGGCGGGCCAAGCGGTCCTTATCTGCCATCCAAGTCTATGTTTCTATGTTACATGTTAAAACATGTTAAAAAAAAACTCCCCTGATGTGTGTGACCAGGCGAGGCTTTTTTACCATGTTTTAACATGTAATAAATTTATTTATTTTTGAACATCAATACGGTGTCAGCAAATGAATGTGGTGGTGAGTGCCCAAGCTGTTTTGTCCTTGTGTGCTGATTTTTTGCTTGAGAGCACCACAACCTTGTGCGCACTCTATTTTTTGGTTTACTGGATCTTGTACATATAGTCAAATATCATCCATGTAAGCAGAAACAACAACTGATGCTGAGCCAACATGGCTCTGTAAAGTTTTTATCTTTGGGTTCTCTTGTAGTGCACGCAAAAGGGGGTCTATGCTGAGAACATTTAATAGAGAATTAAGTGGGCAACCTTGGCATACCCCTCTATGAATCTTTATACTTTTATCTCTATATCCATCAATATTTGGGACCAAAGATGCAATACTGTACACTTTTTTTCAACCAGTCACAAAATAGTGGGGGTACTCCATACATTTCCAATACAGTGGATGAGTACTTATGAGAAACTTGATGAAAAGCTTTTTCTTGATCTATTGTCAAAATATAACTAGTAATGATGTTTCTAATTCCAGCATCTACCAATCTTCTTGTTAATATCGGATTATCCTGAAATTTACTCCTGCCTACTATAGAACAGGTCTGGTATTGCATTATCAGATGCCAGACTATCTTAGTAAGTCTTGAAGTGACCATTTTCATTAAAATCTTTAGATCTGTATTCAAAAGACTTAACGGACGCCAATTCCTTATAGCTCATATTTGCCATTTTTTTAATAAAAACACATTTATTTATTTATTGCTGACAGGGAAAGGAGGACTAGGCAATTCTGCCTACCGGTATTTTCAGCCTCGCCCCGGAGGAGAGGGGGAAGATACAGATGCAAACTAACATACAGAACCGGATTAAGCTGTTGGTGGTATTTTAGTGAACTTGTATAGTTCTTCCAAATAACGGAAGAGGTTGTCCAGTCGTTAATATCCAATTATACGTAACCTGCAGCATTTCTGAAATTTGATCAACACATTTTTTTATAAAATACGGGGCATCTTCTCTTGGTGCTGTATTATTCTATAGTCAATTTATCGCTTGTTTCACCTCCTGATAATTATTCTGGTAATATTAACTAGCTCAATCTGTGGAACGTCTAAATATTTATAGATTTAAAGAAAGAAAAGAGTTCCTGTAAAGTTTCTGAACCTGTCCCAAACATATGTTGCAAATACTCTGTTGCAATCCTTTCTATATCTGTGAATTTTTTCAACAGCATCGGAATCCAATAAACCTTCCATATTTTTCCTTTTAACTCCTTCTTCACAAATGCCAAAAATATCACCACCTCCTTTCTTCCCTTGTGTTCTGCTTCTATGTTCCATTAATAATGATGTAGCTCTATTATACGGTAATTTTCTCATTTCGTCTTTAATATTTTGTATTTGTTCAGAAAAATGACCTATTCCTGAGCGTACTAAAAATATTAGCTTCATCAGCTGTGACTGAAAGGGTAAATTTCTCTTGTATTCATCTATCTTATTTTTTCTTGATAATTTCAACAAGGTCTTAATATTGATTTTGTGTCTTCCCAACATAAGCTGAAATTATCATATAGACAAGTTACTGATTTCCGTGCTGAAAATTAAGTTCCGCACATTTTGATCTATTTTATCATTATCTAGTAGTGTATTATTGAATTTCCAATAATGTTTTCCAGCCCTCCATTGTACTTACATGTGCTCCTAGACATAAAGAATCAGAATTTTCTATTGGGATCAGTGACACCTGTTGCACCTATAGAAGATTTTATGCAAAAATGAAACCAATATTGGTAGCCAATGTATATCTATCTCCTCAGGAGGTGCACTGGATGTGTTCTTGCTTTACAAACACAGGGTCAGAGGTTCGATTCTAGGTGAGGGAACATATTTGCTATCTATCAAATATATTCATGAATTATCCAAACAACATGGATTTACAGCAGGTAGATCATGTCAGATTAACCAGATCAAATTCTTCGACTGGGTGGCCAAAGCAGTGGACTGGGGGGCAGTGGACGTGGTGTACCTGGACTTCAGCATGGCCTTTCACACTGTCCCACACAGGAGGCTGATCAATAAACTTGAACACACAGGTGTCGGTCATAAGATAGTAAACTGAGCAGCGCACTGACTGCAGGACACAGCTCAGAAAGTCACAGTAAATGGCACAATGTCCAAAGAGGGTTTTGTGACCAGCACAGTCCTTCATGGATCAGTGCTGGGTCCAGTCCTCTTCAACATATTCATCAGTGACATTGCTGATGGTCTTGAGGGTAAAGTCTGCCTGTTCGCAGATAATACAAAACTATGTAATAGGGTGGACAATCAGGAGGGAACCTCCAGTATGAAGGAGAATCTCAAGAAACTTGAACAGTGGTCCAATGACTGGCAACTCAGATTTAATGCTAAAAAAAGCAAAGTGATGCTCCTGGGAAAACAGAACCCAAGAACTCAATATTTCCTAGATTGCCATCAACTTGAAGAGACCAGGACTGAACGGGACTTAGGCGCAATCATATCGGACGACCTTAAAGCAGGGAATCAATGCGAAAAAGCAGCATGAAAAGCAAGCAGCATCCTCGGACGCATAGGCAGGGGAATAACTAGCAGGAAATAAGAAGTGATCATTCCACTCTATAGATCCCTGGTCAGGCCACACCTGGAGTACTGCATCCAGTTATGGAGGCCCCACCCGAAGAAAGACATAGAGCACTTGGAATCAATTCAGAGAAGGGCCACAAAGATGGTGCAGGGCCTCCATCACAAGTCATATGAGCCTTGACTCCAAGACCTTAACTTGTACTCCCTGGAACAGAGAAGGGACAGAGGGGATATGATAGAACCATTCAAATTCATCAAGGGTACATACACTGTTCAGGTAGACAAACTCTTCCACGCAAACGGAGAGACGCATACAAGAGGGCACAATCTACGCCTGAGAGGGGGAAGGCTCAGAGGCAATATCAGGAAGTACTTTTTATGGAGAGGGTAACAGACATCTGCACCCAGAGGTGGTTGTAGCAAAGATGGTGAATGCATTTAAACACACATGTGACCGGCACTATGGTATAAACAAAAACAGCAAAATATAGGGAAGGGGGTTAGGTTCGTGGGCAGACTAGATGGACCACTCAGGCCCCATCTGCCATCAAGTTCTTATATAGAATAAGTATACCCTGCTGAATTTCGTTGTGTCACATATCATTTAATCCAACATCTAATATTATTTTAGTGAAAACATTAGAATCACAGAATTATTTGTTTTTGCTCCCAGGTATTGTGTTGCAAGAACACAATTAAAGTCACCACCATACAGCACATACCTCGATATACATAAATAAGGGTGTAAAAGATCAGAAAGAGACACCTTCCCCCCCCACTTGTTTTTTCTGAGAAGCATACACATTCAAAAGTCTCCATAAACAATTATTATACTTAAAGTCAATTAGTACTGCTCTCAGAGGAAAGACGTCACCCATTCTGGTTACAGTAAATTGTGTTTCTCTAAATAAAACTCCTATTCCATCACATCTACCCTCTCCACAGGATCACAATGATGCCCCCCAGCACCATAATTTTTGACCTTGTATCATTATCTGCATATGATTTCATCCTGGAGTCCTATAAAAGATAAATGTCATACTGTAAATTCTTCACAATAGAAAAGGTGAGTAACAGTCATTTTGGATTATTTATGCTAGTAACATTAAGAGTACCAATTTTTATATCAGAATATGTGGTCAATTAACAGGATAGAATGAGACACCTTGATATTTCTTCTAATGTAGAAGAATATAGCTATGATGACTTGTGTATACATCTACCACTCCTAGTGTGTGTTCCACATTTTACTTTCCTTTTTTTTGAGGGAGATAAGCTATGTGTATCTTCACCAGAGGTGGCCAATCTTTGCAATGATCTAGTAGATGAAGCCTCTGAGTCCATTCCTATATCTGAACCTAAAATTTCAAATTTGTTGTTCAGTGAGAGTTCAGGTGATTGTGGAGTTGTTCTAGATATTTTTGGCTTTGGTTGTTGCTGCAATAGTGTTCTTTTTCTAGTTACCATAGTCATTTCTGGAGGTGGCATTACGGCTTCTTCATGTAAGTTATCTATAACCTATTTCTGAATTTCCGTATCTCCATGAGAAACTTCCTGCTGCACATTATTTGTGACTCCAATTTGTGGTTCTTCAGTTTCTCCTTGCAATACAGGTACCACAGGATTGTCACTCAGGTTCTTCACTGTGGATCTCATCTCTGCTTCTTCTCTATCCTGCTGCTGTGAGTTTGAGACAATTCCAACTGCAGCTCAGTGCGACAGGGGATGCCAAGCTGGGATTCTGAGTAGCTTTTTGCATTGCTGTTTGTTGTCTTTTATTGATACAGGCTTTTTGTACATTCATCAGCAATTCCTCTTGGTTAGGCCTATCACTTCTGTTATGCATAGCCCAGCGTATGTCCTGTATGAGTGACCACTCTCCTCACATACATAACACCCTAAATCGTTTACACAATAAATACTGGTATGCCCATACTCCAAGCAAAAATAATAATAATAATAATAAAAAAAAGTACTTTATCACAAGCATTACTAAGTTGCAATGATGAATAGCATTTAAAGCACGTCTTAGGCTGACCTGGATAAAAACATTGTCCCTGTCTGGTCCCAGAAAAAAAAAACGCTAGGAAGTCCTGCTTCCATATGCTTCAAATAACTTTAAACCACCAAGCACAAGTCCACAACTGCTCCTCATCCATAACAAGATCAGGTGTTTCTATAATGTCACATTTTTGCGACAGCCAGTGCTTCATATCGCAAACATTTACCTCTTCATTCTTGAGTAATATAATAACTGTACATATGACAGGTTTTGTACGAGGAATAGCTTGAAATAGCTTCTCTGTATCAGTATATTTAAATCTGTTGTACTTAGTCAAGAATCTCTCGAAGTGTGCAGCAGTCTTAAACCTCACATCAAAAATAACATCGTCTGGAGTATGAATGACATCATATATTTCTGTCAAAAGAAAGTCCTTTAGTAAGTTTCTACCAACACATCTGTATCTTAAATGGACTGCATTTTTCCTCTGTGCTGGGGCTTAGTTTGTTGAAAAAATGATCTCTAATTCTGAACCATCTCCATTTTTGTTGCGCAGTTTCTTGTTGTGGCCCAGTAGCCTCCCAGTAGCGTCCCCTTCTGTCCGCAATTCATCCTGTTGTGCTAATTCTTGTTCCTTGCTGCCCCCACCCACCAGGATCGTGTCTGCGAGATGTGCTGGGACCGTCTCCTGCTGATGATTCAGCAGAGCTCGCCTGTCTTCCTTCAGTTATTGCAAATTGTAAAAATGCATTACAGACTTGTGAAGTAGATGGCTGTATAGAAGCATTCGAGGCGGGGTGTCAGGGTCCCATGTCTGATTTTTCAGTCTCTATGTGAGAGGAAGCTTCTGAAATGGTAGTGTAATGTTACCGGTTTCAGTTATTGCTGATTGCTGTCCCATTACGCAGCTACTGTATCTGCTGTAGCAAAACTTAAATCCTTAGGGCTAATAAACATTTCAGTTGCTGCTGACCTGTTTTTCTTCTGATTTCTAATGAGCACTGGCTATATACTAATGTTTCTCTCTCCTTAGTTTCTGTTATTTGCATTCCCAAATTTTGTGAGTTATCACTCAGATTTTGTTCCATAAAGGGCACCTGTTCTTCAGAACGTTCCTGCTCTGTATTAATTTTCTCCAATGCATCTGGCACCAGCGTCAGTGGTCATGGAGGTGTTGTCCTCGTGGGGAGACTCTGATCCTGAATCTACAGCAGTATCAGGAAACCAGCCACCTTTCTCATCCTCTTCCAACCTGCACTGCACAGCACCTCATCCACCGATCAGGTAGTTTTCTGTTGCACTGCAGAGGCATCTAGCTATAATCCCGACTGGCAGCCACAATGAGGACCTAGGCTTCTGCCGCCACTCTGCTGTATATCTCTTACGCTAGAGGTATTCTTTTTTTTTTAATAGCCAATTGTTGTTTTTTTTTAACTTTTCATTCCAACACTGTCCTTGTAACACTCGTATCTGATTCTGAAGTTTCATTGAAACACTTCTGATGCTGAATGCTACACGGTCCCCTACCATTGCAATCCTTTGACATTACTGCTTCATTTCCACCAGCTGAATTCGGCTCATCTGTTACAGCTCCAGCTTCTTTTCTGTTATCACCAAGATTTTCCTGGACTTTCTCTGTAACAAGGAGCTCTCCCTTTTGAGCAAAGTGGAGCTCTTCCTCTGCCATTAACACCATGAGGTAGCATTTTCATTCCTTCATTGCAGCCTGTAGCTTTTTTCCTTCTGTATGTACTTCAGGGTCAGAATACTCCGATAACCCACTGAAGTCAACATTGTTATGCCATTCCGATTCACAACTCTTCTGTGTCTATGACCTCCTGTACTGGGAATGCAGGGATGGAGGGAGGTTTGCTCAGCTGCATGCACACCAGCCTCTCCACCTCCTCCACTGTCTCTGCTGTCCGCCATCTTGGCTGAACGGACAGTAACACCCACTCCAGGAAGAGTAGGGGAGTTTCCTCCGTGTCCTGGCCAAATTTTCTCCATTCACTAAAAATGCCACCAACAGCTTAATCTGGTACAGTGTCAGTTACTTCCATCCCCCTGGGACAAAGCTGAAAATACGCAGAACTGTCTAGTCCTCCTTTCCCAGTCAATAAAAAGAAAAAATTACTCACCATAGTAATGTTGTTTCTTCTAATGGAGTCTTGCTGTATTCAGACATAATGCAGTTAGCCCCAGCACTTGAACTGCCCGGGAGAGGAAAGAGTTAATTCTATGCAGAAGCATAGAACGTTGAGCTCCAGCACGGTTTTCAAACCTCTGTCTGTGGTACTTCCCAGTGTAACCCTCAGATTCTTACAAACAAACTAAGTAATATACTATAGTATGGAAATTGTTCAAAATATAGCCAAAGGGCAAAAGATTCCTTTTGGGCCCAAAAGACTCACGTCGAGAACCCAAGAAGGAAAGGTAGTGACAATATTAAAGTAAAAAAACACCAGAAAAATAATAACATCTACCCCACCCAAGAGGAAGGGTACAAGGTACACCCCTGAGGTGCAACACTGTACCTGCCAGCCCACTTCCCAAAACCAGGTTTTGACAGGGAAGGCGGGGGGGGGTCTGAATACAGCAAGACTCCATTAGAAGAAACAACATTACTATGGTGATTTTTTCTTCAAACAACTTGAAGTTTTGCTGTATTCAGACATAATGCAGACTACCAAGCACTTCCCTATAGAGGAGGGAATGCAGAACCTACTTTGGGAAGAGGCTCTGCAGTACTGCTGTACCAAACCTAGCATCACTCCTAGCCTGGATGTCCAGGGAGTAATGCTTGGTGAAAGTATGTACTGTTTTCCAGGTGGCTGCTTTACAGTTCTCTAACAAAGGTATAGCTCTGGCTGCAGCTAGAGAAGCAGCTATACCCCTGGTTGAGTGAGCCCTCAGCTCTGAAGGGGGCGTCCTACCCAACTTGTCCTAACAAAACTGTATACAAGAAACACTCCACCTGGCAATAGTTCTTTTAGTGGCAGGCTTACCTTTCCCCACTTCCCCATAAGTGAGAAACAATTGAAGACAGTCATGTCTATGTGCCTTAGTATGCTCAATGTAGTAGCTAAGGGCCCTCTTAACATCCAGACTGTGTAACATTCTTTCACCTGAAGAAGAATGGTCAGTGAAAAACACAGGGAGAGATATAGACTGGTTCAAATGAAAATCTGATACCACTTTGGGCAAGGACCTCTTATTAGTTCTTAGGACCACTTTATCCCTATGGAAGGAAATGAAGTCAGGTTCAACTGACAGAGCCTGTAACTCACTAATCCACCTGGCAGAAATAATAGCTACCAGGAACACAGTTTTCCAGGTCAAGTACTTCAATTCGGCCAAAGCCAGAGGTTCAAAGGGTGGCTGCATTAGCTGAGCTATGCAGACATTAAGATCCCAAGGCAGAGTGGGCTCCCTAAAGGGAGGGTTAATGTGAACCAGACCTTTGAAAAACTTTCTGAAAACAGGATGAGATGCCAGGGAACAGCCCTTCCCTGTGGAGAGGAATGCAGAGACAGCTGCTAGATGAACCTTCAGAGTGGCAGGCCTAAGGTGTAACCCATTGAGATGAACTAGATAGTCTAAGGTTGTGGAAATGTCTGCAGAATCGGGGGCAGGATGCCTTTCTGAGAGCACCAAATACTGAACCTTTTCCACTTGGAGTTGTAAGTTTTTCTAGTGGAAGGTTTACTGGAGACCTTCAGAATATCCAGAACTCCCTGAGAAAGATGTAGTGCTGCATATTCTAACTCTTCAAGAGCCAGGCCTTGAGATTGAGAGACTGGAGATTGGGGTACCAGATCCGCCCCTGGGAGGAGGACAGGAGATTGTATGTCCTGCGCAGAGACAGGGGACATGACACTGACAAGGATAGCAGTAGGGGATACCAAGGCCATCTGACCCAATCTGGAGCCACCAGTATCACTGTGCAGGGTTGAGTCCTGATCTTGATCAGGAATCTGAACAGCAGAGGGAAGGCATAGATAAACCTGCCCTTCCAGTCTAAAAAGGGAGCATCCTGGGGGAACCGTCCCCAGGACTGGAGGTCTGCAACAAAACAGAGGAAGTTGATGATTGTCCGGTGCTGCAAAGAGATCTATCTCTGGAGTGCCCCACCTGGAGAAGATAACCTTCAGGATGTGAGAATCCAGGGACCATTTGTGGTGTCCCTGTGAAATTCTGCTCAGAGCATCTGCTAGTATGTTGTCCTTCCCTGGAAGGTGAACTGCTACCAGAGAAGTCTGAAGAGAATAGGCCAGAGACCACAGCTTCATAGCTTCTGTGTACAAGGTCGAGGACTGAGTGCCTCCCTGCTTGTTGATCTACCACATTGTGGTGGTGTTGTCCGTTCTGACTTGGACCACCTTGCCCTTGACTGAATCTGAGAAGCTCTGCAGGGCTAGGAAAACTGCCTTGAGCTCCAGGAGATTGATATGAAGGAGAGACTCCTGTGGAGACCAGAGCCCTTGAGCTGTCAGGGCTCCCAGGTGGGCTCCCCACCCTAGGAGAGAAGCGTCCATCGTTAGAACTACTAATGGGACTTGAGGGAGAAATGGAACCCCTTGTCTGAGGTTGTCCTGGTCCAGCCACCACTGGACAGCTTGGACCAGAGTCTGAGTCACTGGAATCAGTTTGGTAAGTGAATCCTTCTTTTGAGCCCAAAAAGACCTCAGATGAAACTGAATGTCCCTCATCTGGAACCTTGCTCCCCGAACCACTGCCATGGAAGCTGCCATGTGGCCCAGGAGCTGGAGGAACTGTCTTGCTGGGCGGGAGACCTGAGGTTGAAAGGAGGAAGCGAGATCCACTAGGGCCTTCACCCTTGCCAGTGGAAGGAAGGCTTTTGCTTGTACCATGTCCAACTCTATGCCTATAAAAGTGAGAAGCTGAACAGGTTTGAGAACAGACTTTGGAAGATTGAGAAGAAACCCCAGGGAGCTCAGTAGGTCCTGGGTAGTTTGAAGAGCTGGCTTGACCTGTAAAGGTGACTGACCCACTATGAATCAGTCATCCAGATACGGGAAGATGGTGATACCCTGTCTTCTGAGGTAAGCCACCACTATTGCAAGGCACTTTGTGAACACCCTTGGAGCTAATGTTAGGCCGAATGGCATGGCTCTGAATTGGTAATGGCCTGAAGGCAACTCGAACCTCAGGTATTTTCTGTGGGAGCACCTGATAGGAATATGGAAGTAGGCATCCTTGAAGTCCAGAGATGCTAGCCAATCCCCTGGCCTTAGAGAGGTAAGGATTATTCCCAGAGTTACCATTTTGAATTTGGGCTTTGAAATGTGTTTGTTCAAATACCTTAGGTCTAGGATGGGTTGCCACTCCCCTGTTTTCTTTGGGGTAAGGAAGTACCTGGAATACAGTCCTTTTCCCTTGTACTGAGTAGGAACTTTCTTTATAGCTCTGACAGCTAGGAGAGAGGAAACCTCTGCCTCTAGGGCAAGGGTTCTGAAACTGATGCAATTGGAAAAGACTTGGCCCTCTTTTTTGGAAATTTTTTGAAGCTGAGGGCTAGTCTCTGACTTACTACTTCCAGGACCCACTTGTCTGAGGTCACAGACTTCCAGGCCTGGAAGTAGTAAGCCAGCCTGCCTCCTACTGGAAATGGGGAGCTGACCCCGGGCTGACACATCAGGGTGTCTGCTTGGCTGAAGCCTTAGACTGAGAGGAGGAGGGAGCAGCCCTGCTCATCCCCCTCCTACCCCTCCCTCTGAAGAACCCCCTCTGTGGAAAGGGAGAGGAGGCCTGGGCTTGGTAAAAAGGCCTTTGAAAGGGCCTGCCCCTGCCCCTAGACTGCTGCTTGTGCGGAGTGGCCAGCTTTTCCTTGGCCTGTGCACTCCTGTACGTGGTCTTGTATTCATCCATTTATGTAAGCCTCTGTCTGCTCCCCAAACAGAGAATTACCTACTACAGGAAAATCCATGGCCTTAGTCTGGGTATCCTGTAAAGGCTAGTACAACTGAGCCAAGCATGTCTCCTGAGAGACACAGATGCAGCCATGACTCTAGATGCCACATCACTGGAGTCCACAGCAGCATGAAACTGCATTTTGGATACCTCAGTTCCATCAGCAGCCACCTCCTCCAGCTCCTTGGCTAGCTGGGGAGAGGCCTGTTTAGCCAGTTCCAGAACCGTATCCCATCAGGATTTCTGGTAGCTGGCTGTGTAGGTCATATAAGTAGCCTGCCTGAGTCCCAAATAGGATGCCAAATACTGTTTTTGGCCATGGCATCCACTTTCCTGGAGTCCTTATATGGGGGTGTGTGAAGCCAAAGGAATGTTAGCCCTGTCACAGGCTGCAGCCTGCACTACCCCAACATGGCTGCAATGACTATAAAGGAACTCCACAGCTAAGCCTGATTACGGATACCTCCTGTCCATTCTCTTATCCACAGGAGGTACTGAATTAGGAGTTTGTATAATTTTCAGTCTCTGTTTCTCCAAGGATTTATGAAAAGGGGAAAGACAGCTTTTTGGGCTCTGGGATGTCTATCATTTCCACAAAATCAGGCTGTTCATCCTCCTCTGTGGCTTCAACCAAGGGAAGCTGCAGGGTTTCTGCCACCTTTTTGTAGAACAAAAAATGTGAAGGGGACTCAGAGAGCCTGGGAGGAGAGACACCTGAGGGCCTGTCTGGGGAGATGTCCGGTTCAATGGGCACATCCAGACCCCCCTCATCGCCATCATCATCGGGATAGTCTTTGTCTCCCTCCCACTCCTCATAATAAGCATCTGAATCATAATCCGGAGGAGACGGATCTGACCGAACCGGCGGTACCGTTTTGGATGGAACCAGTCTAAGCGATTGAACAATATTGATCGCTTTGTCTATTTAGTCTGCGGTTGGGGAGTGAGACACAGGATCCGAACCGGCAGATTTACACTTCTTCTTTGACAGAACAGGCCCCTTGGGGTCAGCTCTCCTTTTGCCTGGGGAAGTATCACCTAGGTCAGTAGGCACCTCCTCAAGTTTGTCTGCAACCAAACTGAGCTGGCCATCCAGATCTACGGATTTCTCGGCTTCCCTTTCCTTCAGCTTACTCAGTCTTTTATCTAGAGTGGATTTAGGAAAGTTTTTACAGATTTGGCAGTCTGACTTGAGGTGGTCAAACCCCAGACAATAAACACAGATGAGGTGGGGGTCAGCCTTAGCAAAGGCCTCCTCACACTCAGTATAGTGTTGAAACCCAGTGGGACAGATTTTCTTCTTGGGTTTCTGAGACATGGCCAACCTAACAATTACCCTATTGCAGCTTTCAAGCCAGGTAATATAATAACCAACTGGTTACAAACAGTGTTACGGGCTTTTTAAAAGAACCAGCAAAAAGGTCCGGTTCTTTTGAAACCGATCGGTACCGGAACACCACACTAATCCCAGAAAAAATAAAATTAAAATTAACAAAGTCTGTTCCAAACCAGACCGACCAGAAAGAAACCGAAGAAAAAAGACAATTTCCACTTTTTCACTAAAATAAAACACAGTCACTACCTATCAACACACTACCCGAACCATAGTCAGAGGCTGGAAATCCGAAAATAACAAAAAAATATACGGTTTAAATCGAACGCTTTACTTTTACCGAACCGAGCAGAGGAAATCTCCGGAGCGACTTCACTGTTAGGCGGAGTAAAGAATCTGACAGTTACACTGAGAAGCACCACAGACAGAGGTTTGAAAACCAAGCTTGAGCTCAACGTTCTATGCTTCTGCACAGAGTTAACTCTTTCCTCTCCGGGGCAGTTCAAGTGCTGGGGCTAACTGCATTATGTCTGAACACAGCTAGACTTCATGTTGTTTGAACTAGATAAATAAATTAAACAAGTTGGTACTCTTTTCACTGCTCAGTATATTAAAAGGGCATATTGTTATTTTGTGTTTATTTAATTTTTAAATCACTGTGTGGTCCATTTTACTTTTTTCGACTGGGGCTCCCCAAAGCATCGCAGCTGCTTGATGGTCACTACAGTAACCAGAATTAGCATGGGAACCTTATCTCTCTTGGTAGGTTATGGAAGCAACGTGATTTGTTGTGCAGTGCAAAGTTATGGCAAAGTGTATTTTATTGGTTTTGATTAGCTGAAGAAAAGCAACTGTTACAGGGCTGTAGTGGAAATAATGGCTGCAGTGGAAATGACATGTTATTTCCACTGTCAATGGACAGCAAGGTAAAGTAACACTTTTTATTTACCAGTGGTATTCATCACTCCCATGGTATATATATGGGATATTCCATGGGTTGAGCACAAATAACCTTTTTATTCTCTCTGGAATGTTGCCAACAATGCTGCCTGGCAACAAGTAATACAGTCACAAGTGACAGGCTGCACTGTTGGCGTCTTTCCAGAGTAAATAAAACACTTATTTGTGCTCAACCCATGGAATGTCCTATGTATACGATGGACAACTGGGTTTTCTTCTTCATGGTGTTAGTTTCACAGACTAGTTGAGTTTATGGCAAGTTAAAGTTTTGTTTTTTTCTTTCTTATTTCAACATGACATTTGTCTTCTTTTTCAGATTGCGGCTCCCAAGTAGGGAAGACAGTGAACGGTCATCAGAAACCATACTTCGTTTGTTAACCTTTCCGTTTTTTATGCGAAATAGGGATTTTCAACGTCATGATTTTTACATATCTTGTTAGGGCTGCAGTGGAAATAACATGTTATTTCCACCGTAGCACTCAAAATAATCATTTCAGTTCACCAGCGTCATACATCACTCCCACTGTATACATTTAAATATTACCAAAACAATAAACAGTTTATGAGTGTTATTAATCTACTAGAGTACAGTAAAAAACTGATTGTAACAGGATTATTGTTAATAGATAAATAGGAGTTCCCAAATCCATTAAATATAGTCAATGTGGTCAATTCTTGTTTTGTTAACATCGACGTGCAAATAATTGAAAACATTATTTTTATATTCTGAGTCATCAGAAAGAAGTGCAGGCACTTCTAATCCATTTCACTTCACCCTAATGATAGCAAAGGAAGTGCTCCCTCCTTGTGCTGGTCGCAGGGCTCAGTTCAGCCTCAGAAGATGGGGTGCCCATCTACGTCTTCTCTCCATTCAAAGCTCATGCTCCCTGCTGGAATCTCACCTCAGCATCAATGTACTGGAAATGCGAGCAGTTCGTCTAGTTCTCCAAAAATTCAAGGATCATGTTCACAACCAAGATGTTCTGACCCTTACAGACAACCGGACCGCGATGATGTACATCAGCCAACAAGGGGACACAAGGAGCACACGCATGCTGAGAGAGGCTCTCCTGTTGCTTCACTGGACTGAGCGTCGTCTGGCCTCTGCTTACATCCCAGGGCAGGAAAACACTGCAGTAGACTGGCTCAGTCACAAGGGCATTCTTCTAGGTGAATGTGAACTGAAGCACAGCACCTTCAGCTCCTCACCCACTGCAGGGGGCTCTCCTCAGGTGGATCTTTTTGCTTCCAGATGAAACGCCAAAATGCAACAATTCTGTTCCCTTGCCAGGGGCAAGCTAGCGGTGGCTCAGGATGTCTTCTCCCTCCACTGAGCTCGCAGTCAGAGAAAGAAAAGTTAAAGGTATTTAAATTTAGATTTAGATTTTCTGACAACCTAACTTCACTGAATAACTTTAAAGCAATGTAGACTAATATGGTTTGACGCCCAGATTACTGCTCCAATTATCTGTTCTCCCAACTGCAGAAATGTTTAATCCGTTTTTTTCCTGGTGAGGTTCCTTCTTTAAAGATAGAAGCAAAAGTAATTCCACTACACAAAGAGGGCGAGACTAGTCTCCTGAATAACTATCACCCTATATCCATCCTGTGAACATTATTCAAAATTGCAGAGGAGACCGGTTTACAAGGAACTGTACAGGTACTTGGATAATAAAGGTATCTTTGCACCTCTCCAAACAAGGGCCCCATACAGTCAGTAGGGACTGTTACTAAGTGACAAGGTCACTAAGGAACAGTCGCAACTTTGCAGTTTTATTTGTACATGTCCTTTCCCATGTAGTCTCCAAACATACTGTGACCATGTGAGGGTCACCATGCAACTGACTCACAGGGTCATGCGCAAAGCATGGCATCCCTCAGTCAGCTGACTGCATACATTTGGGACACCCCCTGCCAACAGAACTACTACAGGCAGGTAACATGGTGTAGCAAAACCTGCAACCTGAATCCCCGGACGAGTGGAGGATAAATATAATGGAGGGATGCGGCTGTCAGGGGGCAATATTATGAGAAAGGAGCTGGTGGGGGGGGGGCAACTAGATTTCATGGGAAAGGCCGTCAGGCCAGAGAATGTGCATGTTAGCTGTCCTTTAGGAGGGCTTAAAGGCATAGCACCCTGTAACTGGCTCTATGTTATGCTGAGAATCCAGGGAAGACCTACATCAGCATCTTAGTGGGCACGTACCCAATCTGTGCCCACTAACATATGGACAACCCACAAGCATTGTGACTTAGTCACAAGGACTACCTCCCCACCTCGTGACCAAACACTGCCTTTGTTTATCACCCAAAATGGTACTGGTGCAATGGGGCTACATCCCTCCACCCCATTCTGTACACCCACTGCAACTATGTACTAGGCTCCAAGTTTTCATCCAAAATACACAACTTCTCTTTTTAAGTTAACTGGTGATACATATGGCCCTTGCTACTGCTTTGGTGCCATAGGTGCCTTGCTATTCTTGCTTAAGCAATAAGGCATGACAAGGTGTGTGTTATCGTGTAATAACGTCACTCCTGAGGTGGGTTGAAGCATGAGGCGAAGCCGAGTGCTTCCACTATGCCAGGAGTGACGTTATTACATGATAACACACACCTTGGAGTGCCTTGTTGCAATTATACAATGGCTTGATGTTATACAAAACAAAAATAAAAATAAAAATGTTTTTAATAGATTTTTAATGAGACGGTTTATCTTTATTTCTGAAAAAAAAAATCCATATCCTCCAAAAAATCAACACAGTGATGTTATTGTGTAATATCATCACTGTCTCAGGCACACACTGACCAATCAGAGTCTGGGAAATTTTCTTGCCATTGTATAATATACATTAATAGTCTACCACTTAGCATTTCCTCTTGTTCTCCCCATGTGTATGCAGAAGATATTGCCCTACTGTATTGCTCAAACTGTACCAATAACATCAATAGACAAATTAATCTGGATTTTACCTCACATCCAAACTGGGTTGTACAAAATACGCCTGTTCAAAATGCAGCAACATGCAGGCCATGTTGCTGAGTTCTGCACAAAAACTATGTGGTTGCTCTATTAGATTACAAATAATGTGTTTTGAAGGCTCTTTGCTTATGCCAGTCAACTTTTTAAAATGTCTGGGTATTCCATGTAATAATTCCCTTGATTTTTCACTACACATAAATGTGCTCTATAAGTCTGTAAACACTAGGTTGGGCCCTGCATACAGAGCTACATAAAATCTAACGCCTAAAGCTCACATGGCGACAGCACAAGGCATCCTACTGCCTAAATTAAACTAAGGTGTCTTATTACCATTTTGCCTTGGCTACTTCCCCATCAAACACATACACTGGCCTGGGTTGGTTTCTCCCTGCTGCTATTCGCACATTTAACCTTGGATGTATCATTGAAACAGTATTTCAGCACTGACCCTGCCCCCCACCCACCCCCAACTTTTCCGTCTTAGCCACACTTCTTGTCTATACCCTGAAGTCTCTAGATCACGCATTATTGTCAATTCCAGAATACCATACAAAAAATTGGGGGAGCCTGCACTACCGGTTTTGGCTCCCAAATTATGGAACTCCCTCCCAATCAGAATTCATTGCACCACTGTTCAACAACTGTTTAAACCTGAGTTAAAGGCCGGGCCGGTGGTGCTGAGGGTTGAGGTGATGGACGCCACACCTCGCACCACGCCGGCGACCCAGGTTTGGGAACGGACTCGGGTTGCCGGGGGTCGGAGGGGAGGAGGAGGAGGATCGAGCATCCCAACGGATGCTCTCCTCCCAGGGGTGGGATCCTGGGTGCCATGAGCACCCGATGCTCGGGGCGGTGGAAGACACGGGCACCGCAGGCTGGCGTTAAGAGCCAGGGAGGGAGGACGTTTGGCACTTGACAACGGCATGTGTCGGCATGTCATGCCTGTCTGGACGTCAGTCCTGCGTGTCGACGTCCTCAGGGGGTACAGGGACAACAAGGGAAGAAAAACAGAAAAACACCCGCTCAACCCTGGATGACGACTGGTCCCCCGGGATCTCGTACCCACGGGCAAGACTCCAATGTGCAGGCACTCCGAAGGTGGAGAGCGAGTAAAGGTAGGAGTTGGCCGGGCACTCTAGGGGCAGAAACCGTGGATGGGGTCCATAAGGGGATAGACCAAGTCTGAAGGAGTAGGGTGAGAGGGCAGTAAGGCGGGATAAAGAAGATAGTAAAAAAAAAAAAAAAAAAACTGAGTTAAAGAAACAGCCATTCCTTGAAAACTACTATCTGACTAATTGACTAAATCACATCTGTAACTTGGCCCCTTCTAACCAAGTCAAACTGTTCAGTAGATTTCTAAATCCTGTATTTTTGGTATCATTTATAATTCTTATTGCTACATAATGTGTGATTATGTACATATCAGTGTGCAATTATTATTCTTATGCATTTTTACTTTTTGTAATTTGTAGTGTTGCCCTGGATCTCTACTTTCAACTCACTTGTTCACAGGGTCATTTGTCTATTAATTCTTTGCCAAACTGTAATCTCTAAGGTTGTGCCTGAAACTAAAAAAAAAAAAAAAAATTGTCTTTACTGGCTAACAAAAACTCAAACAATAATATATGTTTTCAGCCATGGATAAATGCTTTCTCACAGCAGCCATTCTTGCGGAGCGAAGGCCTTCAACATGGTTGACCCCAAGAACATTTTAGGTAAACTGAACTTGTTAGACTTGGGAGTGATCATGGAACTGAAGTAGTTTATCTTATTTGATATATGTCTGCGTATGTGAAACATTTCATATAATCTACTCTCCAAGAAACAAGAGTTTTACAAGGATTAGTCTTCAGGCTAATATTATTTAACATATACACTCATGATACTGTTAGTTCTAGCTCCCTTTAAAAATACTTCATTATATGGATGACAATATCTTTATTGCAGCTCTATGTCCAAATTGAGTATCAACAGTGTATATCGTAACAGTATCATAAGTTGCAGGACTGGACTGACTAAAAGTTATCTGCTCTAAATTTAAATAAAAATACTGTTTGTTTTTTAAACTAGGTCGACTGTGCCATAATTAGACTCTGGTCTCACTGTCCACACAAATCAAGGTACCTTGCTATTGAAAGTAACTAAATTCAAGTACTTTAGTTTATGGCTTGGTGTCAACTTGTGTTGTGATACACATGTGGAGTTCACTATTTCCAAGGTCAGTCAAAAATTAGAGACTATTTACTGTACCAAATCCAGCTTTAGTTACTTGTCTCTAAGATAACAACTGCAGTCCAACTGCTTTTACCCCGTTCTAACGCAGTGACTTAGTTGACATGATAGCTTCTCCCAGCATCTTGCAGAAACTGGATGTTAATGCACAGTAAGATTATGAGGTTCATAATGCTATGTGACTATTCTGTATATCATTTCAATATTTATAAAATTAAAGTCTAGCCTTACCTAAGGGTTTGGTGACAAAGTCATTGAACTTCTTTAAGTGTCCCTCACAGGTCTAGTTCCTCCATATATGCATCAATATTTTAACCCAGTTTCCAATAGTCACCAATTAGGATTACTTTCCGAACAATTATTTTCAGTTACAACAAACAAAACAAAAACTACTGTAGAAAAAAGGTCACTCAAATAAAAAAGAGGTCCACTTTGTTGGAACAATGTTCTGTTTCACATTAGGACTAAAATCACATGTCAGTTTAACGCTGTTCTTTTGTAACATCTAAGTTTCTGAACTGCTGTTCTTTTGTAACATTTCATTTTCTGAACTTGTTATTAATGTTGGTTTATAATGTTAGTATTGTATTGTTCTTTTTGTATTTTGCACCCTATTGTATAATTTTGCCACTGCCACCTCAGGACACCCATGAAAACAAGCTGCCTTTGTATCTCACAAGGATTTTACATACAACAATTTTTTAAAGAAATAAATATTATCCTTGTTGTAAATTAGCTGATATTGTTGCTTTCATCTTCTGGCACCGCATTTGTCTTTTTATCAGCAAATTCATCATACCTTTGAATAGTAATGAACAGATTATGCACATTTTTGAAAACTCTCATTATGCTTCTAGATGATTGCCACGCATGCTGTTATTACCAAACACTCAGATGCATGTGAATACTCAAAATATATAACACAGAGAATACTGGATGTGCAACTATGCACAACCAGTGTGTTGTGCCACAGAGGGGCTCTGAGTCTCTCTGACCTCGAGAGCGAAGCTCGAGAGGTCCATGGGAATCAGAACCCCGAGGTGGCAGAACACACTAGTTGTGCATAAAGTTGATCATCCTGTATTTTTATAGTGTATAGTATTATGTGAAATGTGCACACAGCAGTTCTTTGGCTTTCAGAATGAAAATGACTTGTGCAGTCTCTAGAGATTCCAGAATGCTGTTGTATCATCACATTCCATGACCTTTGACCTGTGGTACAACAGCATTTTGAAAGGGATGGAATTCTATACAGAACAATGCTCTACTAAACACTATAATCTGAGTATGTGTATTCATATCTCAACTATATCAAAATATGTCTCATCTTGATGCCAGCAGCATTTTTAAGGTTTATTGATTGTAAATAAAACAATTTTTTTTTTATTTTACTTTTTTGTTCACAAGTTTAATACTTAAACCTTAAGACATATACTTAAACCACTTAATTTACCCTTTACCCCAAGCATCAGCAATAGCTGCTAGGAATGTTGCCCCCACCCCCACCCCCATCTATCAGTGCCTAATCACATGAAAGCAACTTGTGGCCATCTTAAAGCTAGGATGCATTATTTCCCTGTTCCCTTCTCTCAGTACCTTCCATTCACTAGAGAGAGCAATCCTCTAGACTGTCTAAACAGACACTTGAAAACAACATAAGTTGAAATCCCAGCAGTACCGGGTTTATATCTCGTAACCTCAGAATGCACATGATCAATGCTTTAGTGTTCTAGCACACTAAGTTACTACAGTACGTCACTAGGTCACAGTGCTGGCATGCATGGAAACAAGTTTTCCTTTTCATTACACCATTCTGCCATTTTAGAACACTCCAGATAGTCCAATCATGAATATTTTGGGATAAATCTAACTTACCAGGAAGACACAACTGTAGTTTTTCAACTGTAGTGGCAATATTCCTCTGCTGCATTCTACACCTGATCATTCCCTCTGTTTGCGCAATCACCTTAAATACAAAACCCTGGAATTTACCCTTGAGACTGACAATTTTTGTTACTGTCTTACAAAAATTCGGAATATCAGACTAAGACAAAAAGAGCATTTTTCTCACCTCTTTTCCAGCATCCTGAAGTCGTCGGTTGGTATCAGTAACTTGAACCTTATAAATAATTTTACATTTGTTAGACAAATATGCATATATTGCCCCCGCTGTAACTGTTCACCCTTGTAATCAGATCATACTTCATGAGAAACTTGGAACAAAGAAATGCAAATTCAAATTAACTCTACAGCTTGAACTTGAACTTTTGATTGCAAAAGGCTTTTGTTAACTTTAATTACTAATGACAGTTCTTTCTAACAGATTCTGTGACGAACTTCTCAATTTTACTTGGGATTTTTGAACTTTATTTGTTTCTGCAGGTCTGTCAAACAATTCAAATCACTGACCCAATTGACCACTGGTCCCCTTTTGATAACCTCAATGAGGTCTATGTGGCATTCATTGTCTAAATGAAATGGTGATTGCATTTTCTGGTAATTAAACATTCCTACTTTGCTGAATGCAAACACTGGGTGGTTGATTAACATCAAACGTGGAAACCTCCGAACCACAGCAGCATTTTAATGCCGCAGGTGCAGGCAAAGCTCAACCTCAGATTTTCCCACATATTAAGTGATTCATTAGGTCATCATAATAAGCAACCACATTTTAGTTTATTAAAAATCTCATTAATTTCTGAACAAAGATGCTCAGTGACCTCATTGACGCTGTATTTGGCCCCTTGTTATCTGAATATCCTTTATATAATGCTTTTCTAATCATAACCTCCGACGAACTCTGTTCATTCTTTCTGGTGTATAGCTTTTGCTTTCAAACTTGTAAAGGGAGCTAAAGAGACAGGCTCCAGAGTTCACAGTTCAAATCTGACTGGTTGCAAAAAACATAGTAATTTTAATGACTATTATTTCTATATTCATTTGCAATATTTTTTTAATGTTAAAATCAGTTACACATCAGTTAAATTAGATGATACAGTGACCAATAACACACTTAGTAACAGCCATCTCATCTGGTTTAGTTAAGGGTCTCTTAGAAAGTAACATTTAGGAATCCAGCTGAAGATTAAAAATGAAGAAAAAAAATCTATCTAAAACACAGTTTACAACACAACATATCACAGGCCACAGGACACATTTCTGAAACAACATTACATGTAATTTGGTTGTTCCAGCAAATGATAAAACACTTTTTCAAAAGTGCTCAAGCAATCAAACTGTACTCAAAAATGTTTGAAAATTCTGGCCCCAAGAATTAGTTAACTGGTGAAACGGTCACATGCAGATCACTATGCATCCAGAAGCCAAATGTAGTGCACACTTCCCCCACAGTGCTCCACCAGTGCACTTCGAACTAAGGTAGTTGGAGCCTTGTGGGGCAATATCACTGCAGGTCTATAAATAATCTTATCTGCTGCAATGGAGCAGGGACCACGTTACATCATGGGACTCAATACACAGCTGCAAGGCGTGATACCACAATATCGGAGTGTGCAAGGCATCCCCATTCCTCAGCCACACTTTACAGTTACGCACAAAGTCATCAAGTTGTGGGCAGGTGGTGGAGTACCCCCTACACCATTGTCTGAAGGCGGAATTACTTTTATTTATCGAATTTTGGTGACTGGGTAGGCCCACTGAGACCAAAAGTCCCTTTTTCTAGGGCAACCCGGAATTAATTACATGGAAACATAACAAAACAAAGCAGCACATAAAGTCCAATGAGCCGTACAAGTCATAACAATAACAGGGTTTTATTTAACTCCAAAAATTGATTAGCGTTTTGCTCATAAAAGTGCTAAAACTTTGTGAAAATGCATAGCACTTGCCTCGCTGTGTTTAACAAACATAACATTTCTAGAAAACCTATATAAATACTTTCTGTACAGTTAGCATTGTCCCAAGAAAAAAACTGCTAATCAATTATTTAAAACCCTGAATAACAATGAAATCACAGCTTTACAGAGTTTGCAACATTGGTTTAAACACAATCAACTGTGTGCACACAGACAGGTCTAAGTTTATAGAGTAGCAAATCCACAAAACACTGATAGATTCATCTCAGCATATGAAATATGCAAATGTAGTTTTCCAAACGATAGGTGTCTGCACCACCTAATGCAGAGAAATGCAACAAGCACACAGAACTTTTATGGCATAGCCCCATTGCACTCTGTTTCCACTGCATGGTAACTGTATCTTTATACTGGCACCTTGAGGCAATGCCACATTCCAGCCAACATGGGCACTGGCACCACCACAGAGTGCACAAATAAAAACTATGGGGCCTATTTTCAAAAGGATGGCACATGGCACATAGTGACTTCCATCCAACATGAATGATGCAAGTAGCACTTTGCACCAATAATTGCGCCATGCAGGATTCTTAAAAGCAGCCTGCGACAACACGCAGGTTGCCATCACCAAAGGGGACTTGTGCCATGGTTGCACCGAAAACACATATGCAACATGGCGCAAGGGGGGTTACGACAGCTGCAGCATCCCATTCTCAAACGGCAGCTGCCACATTCCCTAACTTGGAATGCTCAAAAAAACCCAGAGGACATCCGTCAAAGTATATTTTCACCAGCTATGAGCTGGTGTAAGCGCACTTTGTAGTCCACCGGAGATTGTGCCAATGTGCCGCAAGTGAACCATACAGCTCTCCAACCCATGATCACACATAAGCCCCCCCCATTCTCGATCCCAGATATTATCAATAATTAAGCCCTTGTCTGCTATTGCCCTCCAGCCACAAGCTCCAAATTTAATAATAACTAAGCCTCACTGGGCTATCACCCCCCCAAGCCCTGATCCCAGATACCTGTATTAATAATACAGCCCTTGTGGGCTAGCGGACCCCCACCCCGATCCCCAAAGTTCTTTTTTATTTCAGTTTTGCAAAACTGTTTATATTTGTTGTATGTGTGTTATTTACTTTTGCCCTGGTGGTCTAGTGGCCCCTCCACCTGGCAGTGCCAAACCACCTTGCTCCCCTCAACCCATACCCAGCTGGCGACTGGCACAGCCAACCTCTCACCACTGTGGCCAGCCGCCTACTTAGCTCTGTATTGAGATGAAAAAATTGCTCACCATAATAATGTTGTTCTACTCAGGGATCCACCAATGAGCCTTACAAAAATGCATATTCCTGCCAGAGTGTGATGTCCCGGAGATAGAATGTTATGCTAATTTTAGAATTTAGAATACAAGTTCAAACTCTGCAATGTGGTCACATTCCCCCTGCTCTTCTAACATCAGATTTGTTTCTATAGCTAGGGGAACTGTGACCACTAAAACTAGCTAAATGGCTAGTAAGAAAAATTATTTACCATAGTAATATTGTTTCTTCCAAGGGATCTCCTAGTAGGATTAGACATATGCAGTCAGCTCAGAATCTCTGACTGCCCCCGGAGCTCTAATGTAATGTGGAATGTATGCAAATCATAGAACTTAGAATGACACATTCAAACTGCTGTCTCTAGGTGAACTGTGTTCCATCTAACTGCCAGATTCATTTTTGCTATCCGAATTAAATAGTTGAAACTTAATAATCATATCAATAATAGCCTCCCCTGGTAAAGAGGACAGGTTTCAAACAGGACAAGCAGAAGCATTAAAAGGAGAACTAAGTGTCCTAATCATACCTGTGTGCATTAAAACA
Source organism: Neoceratodus forsteri (assembly GCA_016271365.2). NCBI lineage: Eukaryota > Metazoa > Chordata > Ceratodontiformes > Ceratodontidae > Neoceratodus > Neoceratodus forsteri. Next base: position 455,845,649 of record CM028135.1, on the reverse strand, counting down.
TTAAGTTAAGTCAATGATTAATGGCAACATTAAAAAAAAAAACATAAAAGTATTGCTGAATCTATTCAAGTTATGTAAGGGGATGTAGGGATGGGAGGTCTAATCCTAAGAGATCCCTTGGAAGAAACAATATTACTATGGTAAGTAATTTTTTCTTCAAACCTCAGGAATCTCCTAGTAGTATTAGACATATGCAGACTACCAAGCAGTGCCTTGAGAGGTGGGTACAGAACCTATTTAGGGTAAAGGTTCTGCAATACTGCAGTGCCAAACCTAGCAACACTCCTGGACTGGATGTCCAGGCAATAGTGCTTTGTGAAGGTGTGGACTGTACTCCAGGTAGCCGCTTTACAGATCTCCAGTAAGGGAATGTCCCTTGCAGCTGCCACAGAGGCAGCAGTTCCATGAGTGGAATGTGCTCTGAGGCCCTGTGGTGGCTGTTTGTCAGCCTTACTGTAGCAGAACTGGATGCAGCATACGATCCAACGTGCAACTGACCTCTTTGAGGCAGGCTTGCCTCTTCCCACTTCACCACAGGTAATGAACAGCTGCGAATAGCAATCTCTGAGGTCCTTAGTATGAGTAATGTAATAGCCGAGAGACCTTTTTACATCCAAGCTATGAACCTTCAATTCACCTGAACTGGATTTGGCTGTGAAATATACAGGAAGGATGATGAACTGGTTCAAGCAAAACTCAGATACCACCTTTAGAATGAACTTTCTTTTAGTCCTAAGAGTTACGCAAGAACTTACCATAACAGTAAGTCTTCGAGAGGAGCTCTTGCAGCAGGTTACTCTATAAGGACTGAAGTCGGCAGCAAGGAAAACTTCTAGCTAGCAGTATATAGTGAGGGGCCACCCCCTGACATTGGCCCGTCCCTGACATCGGCCAATAGTATAAAAGGGGCAGTCCCACAGCCCTACCCCAGTTCTCCTGCAGGAGACCCCAGCATAGGTAAAATCGGAGAACTGAGGAGGCTTCCTCAAACTTGGGACAGAAGGAAGCTGAGCATGGTGACGCAGATACCAGGGGGAAGGAGGGATGGAAAGCAGCACCTGCTGCAAGAGCTCCTCTCGAAGATCTACTGTTATGGTAAGTTCTTACGTAACTGTACTATCTCACTTCAAGTGGAAGCTCTTGCAGCAGGTTACACCAAAACGATTGAGTCCCAAGCAGTCTAAGGACAAATCCAGACAAACAGGTGGAGGAAAACAGATAACTGGAGTCCCTACAAAAGTAGGCCCTGGCGGACAACTACACCGAAGCCTGTCTCATGTCAGGAAGCAATGTCTAAATTATAGTGTTCAATAAAAGTGTGGACCGAACTCCAGGCAGCAGCTGCAGAGATATCTGCCGCTGACACCCTGTCCTTGTGGAAAACCAAATAAGGCTCTTTGCACATCAGAGCCTGAGGATCAGAAATCCAATGAGCAGAAGTAATGGCAACTAAAACCAATACTTTCCATGACAGAAAGTGCAGCTCGCAGTCTGCAGCTGGTTCGAAGGGAGGCAAAGTAAGTTTCTCCAAAATAAAAGATCCCATGGAGGGATAGGGTCCCGATTGGGAGGTTTCAGGTGTAGAATACCTCCCAAGAAGGTGTGGGGTAGATCCAATTGGGCAAGAGATTTGCCTTAACTGGTGCATGATATGCAGAAACAGCAGAAAGATGCACCTTAATGGAAGAATAACTCAGGTCCGAGTCCGATAGAGAAAGGAGGTACTTGAGAACAGAGTTTACTGGACAGGTAAAGGGATCAAGATGGCGAGCAGAGGCCCAGATGAAAAACTGCTTCCATTTAATGGTGTAGGTGGCCCTGGTAGCAGACTTCCTGGCAGCGACTAGGACATCCGCTACCCTAGAGGAAACCCCAAACTGGGTAACTGCTAAGTCTGCAGGAGCCATGCATGCAGGTGCAATGACTTAAGGTCCGGGTGGACCAGAGTCCCTTTCTCCTGGGACAGCAAGTGCGAGCTTAGGGGCAGAGGAAATGGAGATTCCACCGCCAGCTGTTGGAGCAGAGGGAACCAAATCTGTTGAGGCCAATAGGGGGCTATCAAGATTATGTCCGCTCTCTCTGACTGCAATTTGAGAAGAACTCTCTGGATCAGCAGAAAGAGAGGGAACGCGTATAGGAATCTCCCTGTCCAGCAAAGGGGCAACACGTCTCGCCAGGAAACACCAGGCCTTGGATCTAGCAAGCAGAAACTGGGCAGTTTGGCACTGAATGGGGATGCAAAGAGATCCAACTCAGGACAATCCCATCTTTCAAAACAAATCTTCCGCTACTGATTGCAGAAGCTCCCATTTGTGAGCCTTGGACTGGGGATCAGCTTAGGCTGTTGGTCAAGGTGTTCTGGACACCTGGAACATGCATGGTAGAGAGTTCCAGATGGTGCTTGATGGCCCAGTACCATACCCTCATGGCTTCCCTGCAGAGGGGATACGAATGAGTTTCCCCCGTTTGTCGATGTAAAAAAATACCAACATATTGTCCATCTGAATAAGAAAGTGGCCTGGGGTTAGATCTGTCCAAAATGCCTGCACGGCACAGAAGATCACCCTCCTCTCTAACACACTGATGTGGAGGGTTTTCTCCAGCGCTGACCACATTCCCTGGGGTCCGGTGGCCTGCAGGGTGGGCTCCCCAGCCCTGGCCAAAAGCATCTGTAGTCAGAGACTAGAGAAGAGACATCCTGTGGAATGGCATTCCCCTGGAAAGGTGGGGGGAATCGAGCCACTACTGAAGGGTCTGCCAAACTGGCATTGAGACTCTCAGGCTGGTCTAAGTCATATGTGCATTGATCCCATTGGACTTGTAAGGCCACTGGGTCACTCTCATGTGCAGCCTTGCCAAAGGAACCGCTGTGATAGCAGCTGCCATGTGTCCTAAAAGCCCGAGGACGATACTGGCTGGAACAAAGCTACATGATGATACTGTCCAAGCGAGAGCTGGGACGCTTTCTGCCCTGTCTGGAGGCAGAAAGGCTTTGCCTTGGATGGTGTTCAGGAATGCCCCGATGAACTGCAGCCATTGGCTCAAACAAGGGGAGGACTTTGGAAGGTTTAGGGTGATCCCCAGGTCTTGGAACAAAGTAAAGGTGTTTTCCATGATGTATAACAGTTGTTCTCTGGTTGGGGCTGTGAGAAGCCAATCGTCCAGGTAGGGGAATACATAGTGACCTTTCCTCCACAAAGCCACTGCCACCACTGCAAGGCACTTAAGACCCAAGGAGCCGAGGATAGGCAACATGGCATAACTCGGAACTGGTAATGGTTTCCTTGAAAAAGGAACCGCAAAAACCTTCTTTGGGACTGGGAGATCAGGATGTGAAGGTAGAAGGATAAGAGTAGCTCTCCATCCCCCCTAGCTGCTGGAGGTCTGACTCTGAGCAAGTAAGGAGACTACTGAGAAATATAGGAACTTCTTGTCTCAGAACAGGAAGATCAGGAGCTTAAAGGGGACAGAGGCAGTAAGTAAGTAGGGAAAAAAAAAATAAACAAACAGAGGAAAGAGTAAGTATCCCAAACAACAGTTAGGAGGCCAGAAATAAGACATGATGGGAGTGGTGCAGTGCAGTGGCCGTGGAGCAGCAGTCTTCCGGGAGACGTTCTGGAGGATGCGGTGTTGTCCCATCTGTAGTCACCTATCTGGGCTGAGGGAGGAGGTTGCTCATCTCCAGGCTGAGTTGGCCAGGATTTGTGGGACCTCCTCTCTCACCCAGGGACCACCAGGGTCACTGCCGTTGCCTCAGAGGTTACCAAGAAAGAGGAATGGTTGGACCACAATGGGCTCAAGGAGGGTGAGGGTGGTAGAACAGAGGCGCATCCCTCCAGCTGTACCTCTCCACAATTCATATGCCATTCAGGCAAAGTGTGGTTCCTCTATGGAGGCACCCACAGTGGAAACCAAGGAGGATGCTGGGAACCCAGGGTTTTAAATAACTGATTAACGGTTTTTTCCTTGGGACAATACTAGCTGTACAGAAAGCATCTATATAGGTTTTCTAGAAGTGTTATGTTTGTTAAGCACAGTGAGGCAAGTGGTATGCATTTTCACAATGTTTTAGAACTTTTATGAGCAAAACGCTAATCAATTTTTAGAGTTAAATAAAACCCTGGAACCTCCACAAAGGAGACCCACAGGAGGGTGGCATGGAACCCCACAGGGGAAGAAAACAACTCCTGGTGGGGGACTCCATTGTTAGGAAGGTAGAACTGGGGGAGGAAGGGGAGAGGGAGGTAAGGTGCCTGCCTGGTGCCATGGCTTGGAGGGACAGGGAACAAATCCTCAGGATCACAAGAGCAGCAGCACGGGGAGAGAGCTGGATGTCACTGTCCACCTACGAACAAATGACCTGGCTAAAAAAGGGATCAGAGCAGTGCAGGAAGTGTTTGTGGAGTTGGGGAGGGGTCTTAGACAAGTAGCATGCACGGTAAACTTCTTGGAGGTGCTGCCTGTCTATGGCACGGGTGAGGCTAGGGTGCTCCACACCATGGGATTCAATCAGTGGTTGAAAAACTGGTGCAGAGCTCAGGTATTTGGCTTCATTGGGGACTGGGGGTCCTCCTGAAGGGATGCAGGCCTACACTGGCGTGATGGTCTGCATCTGTCCAGGAGGGGAATCAAAATCCTAGCCCCCCCAAACAAAATCAGAGTATTAAGTGAGGTAAACACCAACACAGAGATGTCAATAGGGAGAAGGCAAGGGGTAAATGGAGAAAATGACAAACGCAATAAGGACAGGGATGGGGCAAAAAGGGGTAAGGCCATCAAGAAATGGAGGGTAATAAGCATCAACGCCCGTAGTCTGGGCAACAAGCTCCCTGAACTGGTGGGCTTGATGGAAGAGGGATGCCTGGATATCGTAGCAGTCATAGAAACATGGTATACAGAGAACCATGACTGGCAGTTAACATACCAGGCTATACAACTTACAGGAGAGATAGGGAGGGGAGAAGAGGGGGCGGAGTAGCTCTCTATGTAAGGGAAGGGATAAAGGCAACGGAACAAAAGAGTAAACGGAGGAGAGGAGGCACTGTGGGTCACCTTAGAGACTGGAAATGGCACCACAATCCGCACAGGGGTTGTATACAGACCCCCATGTCAAGGAGAGGGAATGGACAAGGATATGATAGAAGGCATCCTTAGCATGGCAGAGAAAGGGGAGATACTATTGATGGGGGACCTTAATATGCCAGATGTTAACTGGAGCACCTTTGCTGCAGCCACATCCAAAAGCAAGGACATTCTCGATGCCCTTCAGGTGGCATGCCTCAGACAGCTAGTTTTGGAACCCTCTCGAGAGGAAGCAATCTTAGACCTCGTACTCTCAAATGGGGACAGTGAGAGGATCTTAGATCTAGAAGTGGGTAGCCATCTGGGAACTAGTGACCACCAAACAGTGTGGTTCATGATAAACTCAGCTACAGAGTCAAGCCATACAAAAGTGAGAGTTATGGACTTCAGGAGGACTGACTTTGGCAAGATGGGAGAGTGCCTTAGAAAAGCACTAGTAAACAGGCCAGAAGGAGGGGTGGAGCAACAATGGGGAAACGTCAAAACTGCCATCGCAGAGGCAACAACCATTTGTGTAAAGCAAATAAATAAAAATGAAAGAAAAAGCCACTATGGTTCTCAAAAGAGGTGGCAGTGAACGTTAGGGAGAAAAAGATGGCATTTAGGAAGTATAAGGAAACACAGAAGGAGCAGGACAGAGAATTGTACCAGTTAAGGCAAAAGGAAGCAGGGAGGGTAGTCAGAATAGCAAAGGCACAAACTGAGGAAAAGATAGCCAACTCGGTTAAGAAGGAGGATAAAACCTTTTATAGGTATATCAGGAAGCGTAGAAAGACAAAGGGAGGGATAGTGAGGCTGAATAAAGAGGAGGGTGGTTGGGCAGACGACGACAGTGAAAAAGCAGGGATACTGAACAAATACTTCTGCTCAGTATTCACAAAAGAGGAGGAGGGGGAGGTGCCTAATCCAATTAACAGAAGCACTCTGGATAGGGGGGTCGATCCCAGTCCTTTCTCAGAAGAAAGGGTTCTGAAAGAACTCCTAAAACTGAAGGTGGACAAAGCAATGGGGCCTGATGGAATTCACCCCAGAATTCTAAAATAATTAAGAAGAGAACTAGTGACCCCAATGACTACCCTTTTCAACAAATCATGAGAGGATGGTGTGGTACCTGAGGACTGGAGGAAGGCGGATGTGATTCCCCTTCACAAAAATGGGAGCAAGACAGAGGCAGGAAACTACAGGCCTATCAGTTTGACCACTGTGGTAGGGAAAGTGATGGAATCATTTCTGAAGGAAAGAATTGTTGAGTACCTAGAGGCCAGTGGGGCACAGGATCCAAGGCAACATGGGTTTGCAGCAGGAAGGTCATGTCAGATGAATCTAATTGATTTCTTTGACTGGGTGACCAAAGTAGTAGACCAGGGAGGGGCTGTGGACATGGCCTACCTAGACTTTAGCAAGGCATTTGACACAGTCCCACACAAAAGATTAATAGTCAAATTAACCAGCCTGGGAGTGGGTCCCAAGGTGGTAGCCTGGGTAAAACATTGGCTGGACAACAAGACACAGAAGCTAAGTGTAAATGGAGTCCACTCTGAAGAAAGAGGGGTTACTAGTGGGGCACCGCAGGGTTCAGTACTGGGTCCAGTCCCTTTTAATGTCTTTGTAAGTGACATTGCAGAGGGACTGGAAGGAAAAGTATGCCTCTTTGCAGATGACACAAAGATCTGCAACAGGGTTGATACACAAGGAGGTGTGGAAAGGATGAGAAGGGACTTGGCAAGGTTGGAGGAATGGTCAGAAGTATGGCAGCTTGGATTCAATGCAAAGAAGTGCAAAATAATGCACCTGGGAAACAAAAACCCAGGGGAAGATTACACAATGGGGGGGAGGTAGTAACAACAACAAAATGAAAAGGCACCTGGGGTAATCATATCAGATGACCTAAAGGTTGGCAAACAACATGAGAAGGCAGTAGGGAGGGCTGGGGGGATACTGAGATGTATAGGGAGAGGCATTACCAGCAGAAAACAGGAAGTTGTTATCCCCCTGTAAAGACAGTTGGTGAGACCCCATCTGGAGTACTGCATCCAGTTCTGGAGACCCCATCTCCGCAAGGACACAGACAGGATGGAGGCAGTCCAGAGGAGGGCAACTAAAATGGTGCAGGGTTTGCCAGAGAAGCCATACGAGGAGAAACTAAAGGAGTTAATATGTATACCCTTGAGGAAAGGGGGGGGGACATGATAGAAACTTTTAAGTACCTCAGTGGAATCAACAAAGTCCAAGAGGGTAGCATCTTTCAGAAAAAGAGATGTGCAAGAACAAGGGGACATAATTTGAAGATAGAGGGGGGACGACTCAGGGGCAATGTAAGGAAGAATTTTTTCACAGAGAGGGTGGTGGACACATGGAACATCCTTCCTGAGGAGGTTGTGGGGTCTAAAACAGTGGAAGAATTCAAAAATGCACTGGACAGACGTAAGGCAATTTTTGTTGGGGGGGTAGGAAGAAACAGGCTGTTGGTTAAATAGGATCTGCAACTTATCCTGTAGGTAGAGAAATGGGCAGACTAGGTGGGCCAAGTGGTCCTTATCTGCTGTCAAAGTCTATGTTTCTATGCATCCTGTATGTCTAGAGAGCAAAGCCAGTCCCATTGATGGAGAAAGGGAATCAGACCAGGAAGGGTAACCATCCCGAATTTTGTATTCCACATATTTGTTCAAACTGCTGAGATCCAGGATGGGGCACAGATTCCCCTGTCTTCTTGGGAACCAAGAAAAAGTGTGAATACTAGCCCTTCCCTCTTTGGGCCACTGGAACTGGTTCTATGAGCCGTTTGTGTCGAAGCGCCTGGATTTCCTCCTGGAAGAGGGCATCATGCAATGGGGAATAGCGGAAAGGTAGGGGAGGGTTGTCCAGTGGCAGCTCTAAGAATTCCAGAGTGTGTCCCTTCTCGATCAGTTGCAGGACCCGATGATTGGAAGTTATTCTGGTCCATCCCTCTAGAGAGAGAGAGAGAGAGTAATGACCCCCAACCGCCTCCCCCAGGGATTCAGCTGAGGAAGGTGGGGTCGGGCAAGGAGTCAGGCAGAGGCACTGGGGGTAGGCAGAGAAGTCTGGGAGGACTTGACAGCTCTAGGAACAGCTCCCCATGTGGTTCTGAGACATGGCATTTCATTTAAAGATGCCTCACTGCTGCTGCTGTCCTCTGGGTTGCTGTCCAGAGGAACAGCAAAAGGACTGACGCCTGAACTGCCTGGTTGAACAGGTACATGGTGTACACCAACCAGATTGCCTTTCCCGAGTCCTGGAGATGAGTAATGAGTTTCTCCGTCTCCACGCCAAAAAGGACCGGGTCTTTGAAGGGGTCATCCATAATGTCTGTCTGGACGTCCGGGGAAAATCGCGAGACCCAGAGCCAGGAATGATGTCTAATGCAGATGCCTGTAGCCATAGGCCTAGCGGCAGTGTCAGCAGAGCCATAGGAAGAACGCAGAACGTGGGTGCTGATGTCCAAACCCGATTTCAAAAGGCTGAGCAGCTCTGCCTTCTGGGGAACATCCAGTAAGGCCTGAGCAAGTTCCAAGGCCTGCTCCCACAGGGCGTTCTGGTACTGCACCATATGCATTAAGAAATTAAGGGAGCGAATAGTACAAATGGCAGAGGCGTACACCTCCTTGCCCAATTGGTCTAATTGCTTTGATTCCCGGTTGGGAGGTTGGGTGCTCAGGTGCCTGGGCCATTTGGACCCATCGTGGGCAGCTGTGATCACCATGGAATCCGCTAGGGGCTGTTCTCCCAAAAAGGGTTCATCCCTGGGGGCCCGGTAAAGATGATTTCTTGAGCACCGCCAAGGAAGTGGAAGGGTGCTTCCAGGAAATCCTGGTGACATTGTGAAAGGTGTCAACCAAGGGAGGCACCACAATGGGCTTAGGATCCTTTTGACAGAGGTATTTGGACAGACGACACCTTTCTGGATCCAGATCTTCCATGTCCCATCCCATATTGGCCTGGATATGCCACATAATGTCCATAAAAGATGGATCATCAGGCAGGGACCTGGGGGGAGTCCTTAGTGTCCAGAGGCGAAGGAGCACCCCTAAAAGAGAAGACCTAGAAGAGGAGGAGGAATAGCTAAAGCTGGAATCCTCCAATGAAGAGGATTCGGAGGAGAAATACCAGTGTCCTCCAGAGCAGCGTCTGTGTCTATCTGAGGACCTGGAGGAAGAATGGAGCCTCCTACCTTTTCGGCCAGACCAACCTCTGCCCGAGCCATCCGACTGTGGAGTCGGTTCCCTAGGCTGGGGAGTAGGCTCCCTAGGTTCGGGAGAGGGCCTTTAAGGGGGAACCTCCGAAGTTGTAGGCTCCTTAGAAGGGGGCCAAGAAGGCTTCTGTGGGAGAAGAGCTCCCTTAATCGTGTTCCACCAGGAGGAGAAAAACTCCTTTACATCTGATAGTGGGATCCTAGGCTCAGGGGGAACATCCAGCGTCGAAGGGGGTGATGGACCAAGCATCACGCCTTGAGTTGGCAGTAAGCCCTGTGGAGTAGGGGTAACCATGTCGGCTCTCTCGGAGTACTGTTGTCCTTTGCAGTTGGCTGATCAGATGACGGGCCCTCTGGTTTTGGCTTAGGAGAAATATCATTTGCCAGGGATGTATGAGGGTTTGGTGATGATGGCTGAGAGGTCGCCAGAACAGACACCGGGGTAAGCCAGCACCGAAGGGATGGGCGTGTGCTGGCGCCAGTCCAGAGTAGCGGCCTGTGTCGGCTTAGGAGAGGCCCGTCGAGGGAAGCTAAGTTCTGAGGAGGGCAGGGGCCTCACTCTCCTGGGGGAGGCAAGTGCATGCCCCCAGCATCGGTCCTGGGACTCAGCTCTGGAGTCTGCAGCTGACTTGGTGGACGCCATGGCCAGTCAGATGATGGGTAAAGACCCGCTGCCTGAGGAAGAGCTGGCCGAGCCACCTGGCTGAGTGCCCTAAATCTGGGAAGATGGCCTAAGCTTCAGGGGCTGAAGCGCCGAGGACGAAGCCCCGGACCCAGAAGAGCCTCCGCCCGACGTCAGGACAAGGGCGGGAGGCCTAGCCACCAGTAGCCCAGAAAGAGTGAGGACTGCTTGGGAAGCATAATCCAACCTTCCGCGGGAGGAGGACCCAGAACTGGTGCCCGACTTGTGTGGAGGAACGGGAGTCCGAGAAGGACTCGTCCTTATGGTAGTGCTTCCCCAAAGACTTCTTATCCTTACAGTGAGAGCTGAAGAAGTTGAAGCCCCTGACACAGGGGAAGTTGAAGAACTTTTTCCCTGGATCTTCTTCTGCATGGCAACCAATTGTTTTTCTAGCCAGAAGGATTTGAGGGCTTTCTGGTGGTGAACCCTGGTCCTGCTGTTGAACTTCAAGCAATGCTGGCAGGCCTCGATGTTGTGGTCTGGGCCCAGACAAAATAGGCAGGCTAAATGGCGGTCTTTTGATGGAATCTGCTTGTCACAGGCACTTTGGACTGGCGCCACTCAACAGAGGAAGACAGGGAAGAAGACATTCAGAGGAAAAAAAGACTAATTTAAGCATTTGTTGAAAATAAGAAAACGCTGATAAATGTGGTAGAAATGGTGGTCGACTAGAGCAGAAGGCATCCATGGAGCCGATGTGCGTGGGTCGATGGTGGGAAATGAACTGGGGTAGGGCCAGGGGAACATCCCTTTTATACCACTGGCCGACGTCAGGAGTGGGCCAACATCAGGGGGTGGTTCCCCGCTGTAGACTGTTAGCTAGAAGTTTTCCATTGGGCCTGGTGTCTGCCGGCTTCGGTTCTTATGGTGTAACCTGCTACAAGAACTCCCTCGCGAAGTGAGATTACATGTGCCAATCCTTTGAAAAATTTTCTAAAAATAATGTGTGAAGCTATTGTTCTCTGAGTACCTCCACACAAATAAGCAGATACTGCTGCTAAGTGAACCCTAAGGGTAGAAAGATTAAGGCATGGAGCCTGTAAGTGCACCAGATAATCAAGAAATGTAGACAAGCTTGCCTTAAGGAGATTCATTTTCTTAGGCAAACACCAGATGGAAAATCTTTTCCATTCTGAAACATAAGTATTTCTTGTGGAAGTTTTCCTAGAAACTTTCAGTACTTTAAGTACCTCTTCTGACAAGCTGAACTCAGAAACTTCTAACTCCTCAAGAATCAAGCCTTCAGGTGAAGGCTCTTGAGGTTCGGAAAAACTACCTGCCCCTGAACAGCTGTTAGAAGATTGTATCTCTGGGGCAGACAAATGGGTTGGTTGGTGGACAGGGTGAGCAAAAGAGGGTTTAATTGCTGCCTGGACCAGTCTGGGGCAACCAGTATCACAGCTGCAGACTGACCCCTCATCTTGAGAAGGACTCTCAACACCAGTGGAATTGGAGGGAAGACATAAAGAAATGTTCCCTTCCAATTCAGGGCTAATGCCTCCATGGGCACTGTGACCGAGGAGGGTGGCCGACAGCAATAAAGTGGAAGCTGGTGATTTTCTTTTGAGGCAAACAGATCTATTTCAGGGGTGCCCCAACATCTGAAAATTGTGTCCAACACTTGCCTTTTCAAAGCCCATTTGTGATGATCCTGGTTGATTCTGCTGAGTTATTCTGTCAATGTATTGTCCTTCCCTAGAAGATGAATAGCAGACGGATGCACCTCCAGGGAATATGCTAGGAGCCAAACTTTCATGACCTCTGTGCATAGCCTTCAGAATCTTGTACCTCCTTGCTTGTTGATATACCACATGGTGGTTGTGTTGTCTGTCCTCACCTGAACTGACTGATCCCTCAAACTGAGGGGTAAAGGTCTCTAGTGCAAGGAGGACTGCTCTCAGTTCTAAAAGGTTGATGTGCAGCTTGAATTCCTGAGGTGACCAAATTCCACTGATTCTGAGGATGCCTGTGTGTGCCCCCCACCCTAGAAGGGAGGTGTCTGTTGTTAGAACCACAGTGTGGTGCTGTTGCTGAAAAGGGATGCCCTGTCGGAGGTTGTCCTTTTCTTTCTACTACTGCAGAGCCAGTAACAGAGTTCTTGCTACTGGCACAAGCTTTGACATGGGATCCCTTCTTTAGGACCAATGAGATCTGAGGTGATACTGAATATCCCTCATCTGAAACCTGGAGCCCGACATTATTGCAGTAGTTGAGGCCATGTGTCCTAGCAATGCTAGGAACTGTCTTGCAGTTCTGGGCTGACCCAAGGTAAAGGAATTTGCTAAAGTCAGTAGATTTGACACTCTCTCCGGTGGAAGAAAAGATTTTCCCTGAATAGTATCCAGTTCTGCTCCAATGAACTCCAGCGACTGAACTGGCTCCATCTGAGACTTTTGAGCACTGATAAGGAAACCTAGGGACACAAGGGTACTCTAGGTCACCCTGATGGAATCCTTTACCTGCTGAAATCAATCAATCAATCAATCAATCACTTTATTTAACCAGGCATAAACACCATTGAGCAAGCTCATTTTCAAGGTGGTCCGGGGCATAAATACAATACAGTACACTTCATAAGATTACAATTACGGTGGACAACGGTGCAAAAAAAAAAAAGAAAAAACATTGTGAAGGTGCCGGTCAATATGGGCCTATACATACCGGTCAACATAATTAACATGCAAAGGTACATAAGAAAAAATTACTCACCTTAGTAATGTTGTTTCTTCTAATGGAGTCTAGCTATATTATGACATATGCAGTTTGACCCAGCCTTCGAACTGCTCCGGAGGTGAAAGAGTTAACTTTCCATGCCAGGCATGGAATCTTGAGCGAATTCGTTGAGAACTCTGTCTGTTGTTCTTCAAACTGAAACTGTCAGATCTTTACGAGCAAAACTCACTAAGATTCTGTGTGGAAGCTGTAAACCTACACTAGCCAACTGGCTACTAAAATATTAACCATTTTTTGGTCCCAAAACAAAGACTCAAGTCAGGGGATCCAAAAAATAAAAACACAACACCCAAACACCCCAAAAAAAGGGGGTGAAAAAAAAAACAAGGTGGGCATCTACTAAGTGCCAACACTGCACTGCCCACCCACATCCCAAAAGCAGAGGTTTTGAGAGGGGCAGGCAGGGGGGGAGGTCATAATATAGTAAGACTCCATTAGAAGAAACAACATTACTAAGGTGAGTAATTTTTTCTTCAAACAACATGAAGTCTTGCTATATTATGACATATGCAGACTACACAGCAGTACCTCCATGGAGGAGGGACAGAACCTACTTAGGAAATAGGCTCTGCACAGCTGTGTTAAACCGAGCATCACTCCTAGCCTGGATGTCCAGAGAGTAATGCTTGGTGAAAGTGTGAACTGTTTTTCAGGTAGCTGCTTGACGTATCTCTATGATAGGGATGTCCCTGGCAGCAGCCAGGGACGCAGCTGTACCTCTGGTAGAGTGAGCCCTCAGGCCTGAAGGGGGAACCTTACCCAGTTTTTGATAACAAAACTGGATACAAGAGAAAATCCACCTGGCAATGGATCTTTTAGTGGCAGGTGTCCCTTTACCAACCTCACCATAAGTGAGGAATAGTTGGAGGGAGTCAAACCTGTGACCCTTGGTACGCTATGTAGTAACTAAGGGCTCTTCACATCTGTTGTGCAGCCTCCTCTCGCCAGAGGAGGAATGGTCAGTGAAGTAAACTGAAGAGATATAGATTGATTAAGGTGGAAATCTGAAACCACCTTAGGCAAGAACTTCCTGATAGTCCTGAGGACCACCTTATCTCTGTGAAAGGAGATAAAATCAGACTCCACTGACAAAGCTTGTAACTCACTTATGCGTCTGGCAGAAGTGATGGCTACCAGAAACACAGTTTTCCAAGTCAAGTACTTAAGCTCTGCTGAAGACAAAGGCTCAAAGGGGGTTGCATAAGCTGAGCAATGCAAACATTAAGATCCCAGGCGGGAGCAGGGTCCCTGAATGGAGGGTTGGTGAAGCAATCCTTGAAAACTTGGAGAATACACGTGAGCAGAAAGAGAAGAGGGCTTTCCTGCTGATATAAAAGCAGAGACAGCTGCCAAGTGCACTTTCAGGGTAGCTGGCCTCAGCCCCAAAGTATTTAAGTGGACCATATAATCCAGGACTGTGGGCAAATCAGCAGATTCTGGGGAAATATGCCTTCCAGAGCACCATATGGAAAACCTTTTCCATTTAGAATTATAAGTAGCCCTGGTGGAAGGCTTCCTAGAAGCTTTCAAGATATCGAGTACACCTTGAGAAAGGTGTAGGTCAGCAAACTCTAACTCTTCAAGAGTCGGGCCTTGAGGTTGAGAGATTTGAGATTCGGATACCAAACTCTCCCCTGGGCACAGGTTAACAGATTGTGATTCCTGGGAAGACACAGGGGAAGGCGGACTGCTAAAGACAGAAGGAGTGGGTACCAGAGCTGTCTGGCCCAATCTGAAGCAATCAGAATCATCTTGCAAGGTTGAGATCTGATTTTGACTAACACCTTGAACAAGACAGGGAAGGGGGGGAAGGCACAGAGAAACTTCCCTTCCCAGTTGAGAAGGAAGGCATCCAGAGGGACTGAGCCCAACACTGGGGCCTGCAGCAAAATAGCGGAAGTTGGTGATTGTCTGGGGCTGCAAAAGATCTATCTGAGGGTGCCCCACCTGGCAAATACTACCTCCAGTATTAGGGATCCAGAGCCCATTCGTGATGGCCCTAGGAAATCCTGCTGAGAGCATCTGCCAGGACATTGTCCTTGCCTGGGAGGTGAACTGCAGGGAGGTGTTCAGGGAATAAGCCAGAGACCACGACTTCATTGCCTCGGTGCACAAGGCCGAAGACCGAGTGACCCCTTGCTTGTTGATGTACCACATTGTAGTGGTGTTGTCTGTTCTGACCTGTACCACTTTGTTCTGAACAGATGCAGAAAAAACTTGAAGTGCTAGAAAAACTGCTCTGAGTTCCAACAGATTGATGTGGAGCAGAGACTCCTGAGGGGACTACAATCCCTGGGTGGTGAGGTTGCCCATGTGAGCTCCCCACCCAAAGAGGGACGCATCTGTAGTAAGGGTCAAGGAGTGAGATTGAGGGATGAAAGGAACCCCATGTCTCAGATTGCTCTGATCCTGCCACCACTGTAGGGCTTGGATCAGGGTTCGAGTTACTGGGATCAATTTGGTTAGAGGATCTCTCCTTTGAGACCAGAAGGCTCTCAAATGGAACTGAATGTCCCTCATCTGAAATCCTGCTCCCTGCACTACTGCTGTGGAGGCAGCCATGTGCCCTAGGAGTTGCAGAAAATGCCTTGCTGGTCGAGAGACCTGCAGAGTGAAGGAGGAGGCCAGAGCCACCAAGGTCTTTGTTCTTTCTAGAGGGAGGAAAGCTCTGGCCTGCTTTGTATCCAGTTCTGTGCCTATGAAGGTGAGTAGCTGAACAGGCTCTAGAACTGACTTTGGGAGACTGAGAAGGAAACCTAGAGATGTAAGCAGCTGCTGGGTAACCTGAAGGTGTAATTTGACTTGGTCTGGAGACTGGCCCACTATGAGCCAGTCGTCCAGGTAAGGAAAGATGGCAATCTTTTGCCTTCTTATATGAGCAACTGCTACTGCCAGGCATTTTGTGAATACCCTTAGGGCAGAAGTGAGGCCGAAGAGCATTGCTCTGAACTGGTAATGGCCTGAGGGCAGTTCGAATCTGAGGTACTTTGTGGAGCTTCTGATGAGAACATGGAAGTAGGCATCCTTGAGGTCCAGGGACGCTAGCCAGTCCCCTGGCCTTAGAGAGGGTAAAATAATTCCCAGAGTCACCATTTTGAATTTTGGTTTTAAAGGTGCTTGTTTAGGTATCTGAGATCTAGGATGGGCCGCCATTCTCCTGTCTTTTTGGGGTAAGGAAGTACCTGGAGTACAGTCCTTGCCCTGGTGTAGGGAGGTACTTTCTACAGCTCTGAGAGCCAGGAGGGTAGAGACTTCTGTTTCCAGAGCGAGAGCCTCTGATGGATTTGCAGGTGGAAAGGATCTGGTTCTCATCTTTGGAAATTTTTGAAGCTGAGAATCAGTCCCTGTTTCTACTTCCAGGACCCACTTGTCTGATGTTAAGACTCCCAGTCCTGGACGAAGTAAGCCAGCCTGCCCCTACAGGTAATGGAGAATCGGCCCTGGCCTCCCATCAGGGTGCCTGTTTGGCAGGGGCTTTAGGCTGAGGGGTGGGAGCAGGCCTGCTCGTACCCCGTCTGCCTCTCCCTCTGAAGAACCCCCTCTGGGCATAGGCTGAAGAGGAGGCCTGGGCTTGGTAGAAAGGTCTGTGAAAAGGCCTGCCCCTGCCCCTGGAAAGCTGCCTCTGAGGAGTGGCCTGCCTTTCCTTGGCCTGTGCACTCCTATAAGTGGTCCTATACTCATCCATTTTCTTCATGTAATTCTCTGTCTGCTCCCCAAACAGAGAGTTACCCACAACAGGAAAATCCATGGCCTTAGCCTGGGTATCCTGTGACAGGCTAGTACACCTGAGCCAAGCCAGTCTGCGAAAAGCCACAGATGTAGCCATGACTCTTGAAGATACATCATTAGAGTCCACTGCAGCATGGAATTGCACCTTGGATGCCTCAATACCATCAGCAGCCACCTGCTCCAGCTCCTTGGCAGCTGGCCAGGGACCTGTTTCGCCAGGGCCATAACAGTATCCCATCTGGATTTCTGTATCTTGCCACATAGGCCATATAATTTGCCTGTCTGAGTCCCAAGGATGCTGCCATGTACTGTTTCTTTGCCATGGCATCAATCCTCCTGGAGTCCTTGTCAGCGGGTGGAAGCCAAGGAATATTTGCCTTTATCAGGCTGCAGCCTGCACTACCTCAACATGGCTGCATTGTTGTGAAAGGAATTCGATTGGGCCTGACAATGTGTACCTCTTGTCCATTTTTTATCCACAGGAGGTATAGTGTGGGAACTTTTAAAATTTTTATTGTCGGTTTCCTAAAAGATTTATGTAAAGGAATAGACAATCTCCTAGACTCTGGGATATCCATCATTTCTACATAGTCAGGCTCCTCCTGTTCATCCACAGCTTCTTCCAAAGGGAGATGGAGGGTTTCAGCCACTTTTTTATAAAACATAAAATGAGAAGGGGACTCAGAAAGCCTAGGGGGAGACACTCCTGAAGGTCTGTCTGGGAGATGTCCGTTCAATGGGCACATCCAGACTTTCAAAATCACATTCACTCTCTTCATAATCTTCCTCCCTCCTCCGGTTCATAAAATTCTCTGTATCATATTCTTTGAACCGGTGGCACCGAATTTAACCGACCGCTACCTGATGGTGCCGTTTGGTCGAACCGGGAAAGCGACTGACAATTTTGATCGCTTGGCTATCTCTGCAGCAGTTGGAGAAGGAAATTTTGGCTCCACACCTGCTGATTTTCTAGTCCTTTTGCTGGGACTGACTCCTCCGAGTCAGCCCTCCGCTTGCCCGAGGAAGTCTCGCCTGGTCAGAGGGAACTCCTCCGTTCGTTGGCACCAAACCGGGCTGGCCATCCGGGTCAGCTGGACTTTTTGGCCCTCTCGCCCCTGAGCCTACCAACTCTCTTATCCAGGTAGCTGCAGGGAAATTCTTCAAATCTGGCAGTCTGCATTGAGGTGGTCAAACTCAGACAATAAACACATGTGGTGTGTGGGTCAGCCTTGGCAAAGGCTTCCCACAGACACTACAGTACTGAAACCAGTGGGCCGGTTTTCTTTTGGGTTTCTCAGACATAGTGCCAGCCTAACCAAAAACTTGCCCGTTTACGGCAATCTGCCAAGCAAGACACCCTTATCGGTTCCCAACCGTGTCACGGGTCGTGGAAAAAACCGTAATGAAATCCGTTTTTTTTAGAACCGATAAGAACTGGGAACCGTACTCTAAATGCAATTTAATAAAGTTTAACAACAACCTGATTGGTTTAAACCGAACCGATAATATCGTTTACAAGTTCCACACAGAAATAATCTAAAACCTATCTATTACTTACGATACCACAGACAGAGCTTGAACCGACCGGTTGCGGTTAAATATAGACAAAATGCGGTTTAAAAAACCGAGAAATTACACTTTTTAACTGAGAAAATGAACCGAGCAGCAGGAGAAATCTCTGAAGCGACTGTTCAGTGAGGCGGAGTAAAGAATCTGACAGTTTCAGTTTGAAGAACAACAGACAGAGTTCTCAACCGAGCTCGTGCTCAAGATTCCATGCCTGGCATGGAAAGTTAATTCTTTCACCTCCGGAGCAGTTCGAAGGCTGGGTCAAACTGCATATGTCATAATATAGCAAGACTTCATGTTGTTTGAATGATGAGCTTTACTGAAATGAGAAGAGACAACAATCCCATATAGTCTCTGCTGAGTAAGAGCTCATACCTCAATGATAAAAAATAAGGAGGTATTAAGGAATAGGGTAGAAATTGGGGTGAAAGAGTAGGCAGCCAAAAGGGAGGTCAGAATAGGTAAAAGGTAGAGAATAGGCAGGGTCATCTTGGATTAAGGGAACTAGGCTTGTAGGTCCTAGGTTTCTGTTGTTAGGAATGTGGGGGTGGATGAGATACTTAGGCGTAGGATTTGAGAGTGGCACCTGAGGCTTAGGGGTCATCGGCATCTGAAACAGTTGCATGATTCCTTCAGATAATCCGCTAATAGAGCTTTGAATGTGAAAATGCTTGGAAGTGAGGATAATTTTAATGGGTCTTGCATAGTGTTCCAAAGTGATGGAAGTGAGAAGTTGATTGCTGCTGAGCCAAGGGTAGTTTTCACTCTAGGAATCTGGAAGCAGATTAAGGAGAAGCATCTCAGGCCATAGGAACCTTTAGCCCATTTGAAGATGTTCGAGATGTATGCAGGGAGGTTAATCAGATAATACTCTAAAAATCCAGAGGAGAGCATTCCTTTTTTCTTCTAGTTGAGAGTGAGGTCCATCCCAAAACCTGGTATAGACGACAGTGATGTGTACTACAGGGTAGATTTAAGATAAATCTTAAAGCCCGGTGGTAAAGGGTGTCCAGTTTGTTTAGCATCGTTGATGGGCAATGACTGTAAAGGAAGTCAAGCGTAGTCCAGTATAGGTAGGAATGTAGTTTGTACTAGTCTCATTCTGGCTTCTAACGTGAGTAGGTGTTTAATGCGATAGAATAAACCTAATCACTGTCTTAGTTTCTTCAAGGTTTCATTTAAGTGGCACAGAAAGTTGAGCTTGTTATCCAGCCAGAACCCTATGTATTTAAAGGTATCAACTACTTCAAGGGGTTCATCTAAGAGTGTTCGGATTTGTGTGATATGTGGACATCCGGAAGTAGACTTTGGTGAGAGAATCATTGCCTTAGTCTTTTTGGCGTTGAGGAGGAGCTTATGAGTGAAAAGGTTGTATTGGAGGGTGACTAATTCTTTCTGTAAGTACTCATGGGCCAGATCCAAGGATGAATTAGTGGTATAGAGTACAGTATCACCTGCGAATAAGTGCACATTTGCTGTGCCCAGCTGCGAGTCCAGATTATTGATGTATATTGCAAAGAGGATAGGGCTGAATTCCCTATGACTAGTTAGTCATCCAGGTAAGGAAATACAATCATTTCCTGCCTTCTGAGATAAGCTGCCACCACTGACAGACACTTTGTCAATACCTGTGGGTCAGAAGTGAGCCCACATGGGAGTGCTGAGAACTGGTAGTGACCTGATGGCAGAGAAAACCTTAGGGTTTTTTCTGTGGTAAGGTCTGATTGGAATATGAAAGTAAGCGTATTTCAGATCCAGAGATGTCAGCCAGTTTCCTTTCTTTAGTGAAGGAATAATTATGGCCAGTGTAACCATTTTAAACCTGGGCTTTGCCAGGTGTTTGTTTAGGTATCTGAGATCCAGATTTGGCCTCCAATCCCCATTTTTCTTTTTGGTTAAAAAATATCTTGAGTACATGCCCTTTCCCAGTTGGGCAAGAGGGACTGGCTCTATTGCCCTGGTTTGCAGGAGCTTTTTTACCTCTAACTCCAGCAGAGTAGTCTCTGCAGGCATTAAAGGCTGGAAAACCCTGTGGCACTGGAGTTTTGGAAACTGTTTGAACTGTAGGCAGAGATTCTGACTCATTACCTCCAGAACTCAACTGTCTGTTGTAATGCTTTCCCAGTATTGGAAGTAGTATTCAGCCTGTCAGGGGTTCTGGCCGGACTGTGGTCTGGGAGCTGGAGCTGGACTGGCTCATCTAGAAGACCTCCTGCCCCTGCCATACCCTCTGACTCATGTATACTCTACAGACATAGAGTACAAAGCATAAGATCTGGGGTAGTAACCCCTACCCCTACCCTTCCTGGGGATCTAAAAGTGGAGACACCCTCTCTCTCTATTGCAGTTACTTCTGTAGGTGGTCGTATATTCTTCCCCCCTTTTCATATATGCCTGTTTTGTCACCAAAAAGGGAATTGTTTTCACATAGAAAATCCATAGCCTTTAGCTGAGTGTAAGGGGTAAGACTGGCTGCTCTGAGCCAGGCAAATCTTAATGCCACTGACAGGGCCAGTAATCTGGATGCAGTGTCATCGGCATCCACAGCCATGTGAAATTGGTACTTTGTGGAATCCAAAGCCATCCTGGCAATATCTGCCATATCATGTGCCACGTCACCTGGAATTCTACCAGTTAAAGCTGGCACAGAATTCCACAGAGCCTTCTGGCATTGGGCTGCATGTGCCATGTAGGCTGCCTGTCTGAGGAGTAGTGAAGAGGCTAAGTTTTCTTCCCCATAATGTCAATTTTTCTGGAATCTTTATCCGGAGGGGAGATGCCAGGGGAACCCTGGCCTTATCACAGGCCGCAGCCTGTATCATACCTTCATGATCTGGATGGGTATACAAATAATCCACAGAAGCCCTATCCAGCTGTCACTTTTTCTCCAACTTCTTGTCCACTCCAAGGACAGAGAAAGGTGTTTGTAGGATTTTTAAGGTGGCTTTTTTAAGTGAACTGTGGCCAGGAAGGACCACCTTTTTTGTGGGGGCTAACCCCAACATGTCCAAAAACTCTGCCTCCTCCTGATCATTCACAGATTTCTGTGAGAAGAGGCCCAAGGTGTCAGCCATCTGGAAGTGGGATGACAAACCATCAAGCCCATGGAGAGGAGCACCAAACTCCTGAGCTGGGAATATCTCTGGCTCAATAGGTTCCCCTAGATCTGGTTCCTCCTCAATGTAAACTTCAAGGCTCTGGCCCATGGGAACCAGTGGTGGGACTTGAACTGGTAAACCCAGTATGGAACCTGCATTCTGTAAAGCCTGAATGACTTGAAGGGCTTTGGAAATTTTCTCCGCAGAGGGTATTTTATCTTTGTCTGCTGGGAGCGCTTTTACTTTTTCAGCAGAAGGCACAGTGATGTGTTTTTCTTTATATTTCTTTTTGGCAGGCACAGATTCAGAAGCCTGCTTGGTGACTGTTTTGTGTTTAATATGTTCAGACCCCTTTTCAGAAGTTTTGGGGTCTTAAGTGTCTTTAAAGGGTCTCTCCTTTAATTTGGAATGGAAGGAGGAAGAACTTTCTTCAAGTAGCTTTGGTGACACTGAGGTGGGAGCAGAAGCCATTTCTTCTAATCTTTTGGCTCTTTTCTTAAGAGTTTTAGAATAAAAAGTACTGCACACTTCACAATTAGAGGACTGGGACCCAAGCACTCCAAACACAAATCATTGTGACCAGCCTTAGCAAATATTTGGAAACACTTAATACAATTTTTAAAACCTGTGGGTCCCTCCCTCTTTTTAGGTCTTTCTGACATGCCAAATGTCAGTAGACTAATAAAAAAAGTCCTCAAAATTAGTTTAAAACACACATCGCGGTCAGTCCCTTGGTTAAAAAAGAGAACCGTGAGTTAACTAAGATGTCTATCAGCTTAAACAAAACGTGGTTGGTTCCTGACTAAAAACAGGAACTCATTGCAAATAATTATAAAAGCTTTAAAAATACGCTAAAAACTAGCAAAATAAAACAGTTAAACTAGCAGTAGAAACCACAGCAACCAGTAGTTTAAAACTGAAATCTCCATTCCCGGGAACTGCGGGGAAACCACTAAGAAACAGAATAAATAACCCAAATAAACTAAACTAAGCTAAACTTTTTTTGGGGGGGGGTCTCACTCCCAACGCTCAGCCCTGCTCCATCCACTGTTCCCCCCCCCCATGCCCTAGCTTACCCCCCTTGGTAGGGACTCTGGGCGGGCACCCCTCCCACGGCCACTGGGTAGGCTGGACCCTGCTTGTCCCCTGGTCGGGGCCACAAGAGCGGACACCCCCAGCGGACACGGTAGGCATGGTCAGGTGGCAGAGCCGCGCCATGGAGGCTGGATTTTTTTGCTGCAGAAACCCCCAGAGGTGGGAGCTGCAATGACGCACCAGCATCCACCCTGCCCCCTGACATGTGGTGCCGGGCTGCCAGCCTCCACTACAGGGCCACACTGCACTGGTCGCTCAACCCCATTACCCCTGGAGAAGGAGAGAGTCCCTGGGATGGTCAATCCTTCTCCCCCGGCCGGCCCTCCAACTCCCGAGTCTGCCCTCGAACCCAGGATGTTGGTGCCACAAGCAAACGCCTTGCTGCTGCATTGGCAGGCTGGCCCTCTAAGCTAAACTTTTATAAAACAGTACTAGAGGCAGTGAATGACCAAAAAAGTATAAAATACCACTTTTTTGAAAGAAATAAATGATCTTGCAGCGAAGTTGCTGAGCAGCTCTTAGGGGCAAGTCTAGCTGTGTGAACGGAGAAAATGAATCTGGCAGTTAGATGGAACACAGTCCACCCAGAGGCAGCATATGAATATACGAACATATGAATGCGCCAGCAGAAACAGCATCACCCGGGTCTATCTAAGTCTGCTCAAGTGTGTAGCCAACATCCCTAGCTTGCAGCTGCCCCAACCCCCTCCCTTCTGTCATCCCACTGACACACCCCACCCTCACTCTCCCCTGTTCCCTGTCCCATGCCCTTTTGAAGCTGTTCACAGATTTACATACCACCCATTCTGGTAGGGCGTTCCATTTTGCTACCACCCTTTCTGTGAAATAGTGTCTCCTCATTTCCTTCCTAAATCTTCCCCCCTCCATTCTTAGCCCATGAATGTATCATTCTAAGTTCCATGATTTGCATACATTCTACATTACATCAGAGCTCCGGGAGCATTCAGAGATTCTGGACTGACTGCACTTGTCTAATACTACTAAGAGATTCCTGGGGATTGAAAACATTTTTCTTTAAAATTTTGAAAAATCCATACGAAACTGAAGCAGATACCAAGTAAGATTAAAATAACCACATTTTAACAACTGCTGAGGAACTGCAATAAGTAATGTTCCAGCAACCTTAAGATAAGAACTGATTCTTGTGAGAACCTGTTTTCAGGTTCTGGAAGGGGAGGCAGGATCTGGGTTTGCAAGGCTCACTGATGGATCACTGAGAAGAAACAACATTACTGTACTAAGGTGAGTATTTTTTTTTCTTCAAACAGCAGGAATCCATCAAAGATGCCTTACAAAAATGGAGATTCACTAGCAGTACCTTGGGATGATGAAGAAGAAGAAGAAGAATCAGTATTTATATAGCGCTTTTCATACACAAATGTATCCCAAAGCGCTTTACAAGCAATGCTAGACTGACAGTGAAGTGACTGAATGTGTGGTGGCAGCCATATCGCACATCAGCACCTACACACAGCCTGGATAATTGCATGAACCGGTTTATGGGAAGGGGAATGTTGGCCAGGACACCGGGAATATCCCCTACTCTTTGCGAAGAGTGTCCTGGGTTCTTTTACCTTCACCTGGACACCCACCAGGATGGGTAGAAGGGACCTCGGTTTAATGTCTCATCCGATGGACGGCACACCCCAGCAGTACAGCACCACCCAATACTGCACTCGGATGCCAGCATTTTAGATGCAAGTTCAATCCGGGTGTGGCACGAGAACCCACGACCTTCTGGTCCAGAGGCGGATGTGCTACCAACATGAGTCTAAAATCAATTTAGGAAAAAGGTTCTAAGACAGCAGTTTCAAAACTGGCATCCCTCTTGGATTGCATGTCCAAAAGTAGTGCTTTGTACGGGAGTACATTGTTTTCCAAGCAACTATGTTACAAATTTCTAGAAGGTGATGCTCCTTGTAGCTGCAGCACAGGTAGATGTGCAATGTGGAATGTTCTCAGAGGCCTCTGGAGGTATTTTACTAGCTTTTTCATAGCAAAATTGTATGCAAGACACTATCCAACCAGAGACAGCTGTCTTAGCTGCTAGTTTAACTTTGCCAACCTCTCCATAGGTAACAAAAAGCTTTGTACTCTGGGACCTGACATCCCTTGTCTAGTCCATGTAGTGACGTATTGTCCTTGTTACATCCAGACGTGCATTTTTTTGCTCATGTGTACTGGAATGTTCAAGAAGGGTAACTGACTGGTTCAAGTGGTATTCAGACACCACCTTAGGTAGGAACTTTCTATTAGTCAGAAGAGCTACCCTATCCATGTGGAAGATTATGTAGTTTGGATCTGTACAGAGGGCTTTCAGTTAACTTACCCTACTGGCAAATGTCATGGCTAGTAGGAAAACTGTTGTATCCAGAAGACCATCCGCATGATCACCGGTGTCTTTCCTCCCAGACTGAGATATCAACTTCCACGTCTCCAACACCTCAGTCTCACAGACATCCTCTTTGTGAGACCTCCTCCTGCCTTGGAAGCCGTAACTACCCCATCCTGTACAGTTTGCTCCTGTTAAGCACCCTTGTCCAGTATCTGGGATGCTGATTTGTTATCTCACATTGCTGTATTGTTGCCCCATTGTTCTTGTTTATTTTTGCTAGACAGTATATGATTCGTTACTATATGTATAGGCTTAAGCTATATACTAGCGTGTTGTTTACAGATTTATATTTTGGTGTCCTGATGAAGCCTGCCATACCTCCATACTCACAAACACCTTGGTGTGCATTTCATAGAGTCACAGACCCATGGTTTTTGTACTATTCCTGTAATGACACAATCCGCTAAGCAGACCCCCACAATGGTGTGCTCCCATAATGTTAATGGTCTAAACCACCCCATTAAAAGTTCTAAGGCTCTAAGTCTAACACCCCACATTTATATTTCTGCAGTAAACCCATTTGGTACTTGCAGAACATGAAGAACAAGCTAAATTTAGATTTACTCATGTGGTGGTGGTGTCTTCCTTTCAAAATGGAAAACGCAAGGGTACACCTGTCCTTATCCCTTGGCAGTCACCATTCCTGGTTAAGGCTACCTCCATAGATACACACGGCTGTTTGGCCATGGCAAAGGGTAGTTACCAAAATCAAGAATTTACTTTAGTCAGACTATACCTCCCCCATGGTTCTACTTCCACATTTGCAAAACTGCTGTATAGGAAAATAGAAGACTTTCAGGAGGGCATGAATTGGTGGGGACTTTAACTTTGTATTATTCAACAAGCAAATGACTAATAATATAAAAGAACTATCAGTCTCTTTTTCAGGGAAGTGTCAAGGGTAGACACCTGGCATACCCTCTATCCTATACCTTGCTGTTACAGACACTACTCATCCCCACGTGAGGTTTCATACTAGAATAGACTGATTATTAATTTTTGACTAAGCATGCCCAAAAGATTGAGAAGTGTACGATTTTACCTACACTGCTGTCAGACCATGCTCCACAGCGTGTGGAATTTGCTTTGGGCAATGAGAAAGGCACCTCTATTTGGACACCGAATAACAAGTTATTAAATATGCCTGAATTTAAGGAAATGATGCAAGAAAGAATCAACCAAATCCTTCTGGATACTGACAGAGAAGGGGTGAGCTCCTCAATATTGTGGGATACTCTGAAGGTGGTACTTGGAGGGGACATAATTGCATATGCTTCTAGCCTTAAATAACAGAGATAGGAATAGTTACAATCTGTACAAGAATAATTACAGACCCTACAGCAGTTCCAAATGCAGGAAGACCACTCTATACTCATGCGGTTAAACCAGGTTCAGCAGAAAAAATAAGGAATTTTGTATCTGAAAATAGAAATGGTCCACAGGTTTCAACCACAAAATGTTAATTGCTCTGTGTTTTGTATTAGTAAAAGTTATGCCAGGGTGAATATACGTGTAAAACAGACTCCAAACATCGTGCTAAAATTCATGTCAGCTGTTTACAGGTACTGTATCAGTATTCAGCTTCTAATTTCAAAGTCTACTGCCCCATCAATCTGCAACATATTGATGTTGTTGTACCTTATGTTGCACTGTTACTTGTCAAACATTCTGAAAACCATCAATAAATGATATTAAAAACAAAAGTCTAGCTCATCAAGAACCATGCTCTCATACGTAGTGTTCTGAGGTCTTAGAAGGTTATTTTGCCCTGAGCAGGGTCAGTAGGTTGCATCTCAGTTGCAGGTTGACTGGGATCCTGCTGGACAGGGTCAGAAGCAGTGAGTACCAAACCTGTCCGGTCCAGTCTGAGACTATCAGTATCACTGTTGCTGGCTCTCCCCTGAGTTTTATGAGCACTCTGTGTAGAGAATGGTGGGAAGACATACAGGAATCTTGATGTCAAATTCAGAGCTAGGGTGTCCACTGGGACTGTGCCCCTTGCTGGTGGCCTGCAAGAAAATGATGGGAGCTGTCTTTTCTCCCACAAGACAAACTTCCACTCATGGTTTCCCTGGCTGATCCTGCTTAGGGAGTTTGCCAGCAAACTGTCCTTGTCTGGCAGATATACCACACAACTCTGTGTCCAGGGAATAAGCCAGATCCCAGATCCTCAATGTTTCTGTGCAGAGTTTTGAGGATCTTGTCCCTCCCTGCTTGTTTATGTAGTACATTATTGTCATGATGTCTGTGCAAATTTGAACAGACTGACCCTGTAGCTGGGAAGAAATGGACTGCATTGCCAGTAGTACTGCCCTGATCTCAAGCAGACTTAACACTTGCTGGGCTGCAGACTGATATATCTGTCTAGAACTCTAGTACATTCTAACTCTGTTGGCAGTCCAAGGGTTAAATGCTACTGAGTCTCCTGTGAGCTCCAGATGCCACTTACTGTAAGATCCCCCAGGTGGGTATCCCACCTAGGAGTGATGCATCGGTTGGGAGAACACTTGTTGGGGACTGCTGGAGGAAGGGGATGCCCTCTCTGAGGTTGCTTTCCTTCTTCCACCACACTAGTGCTTGTACAAAAGCCTTCTGTTACTGGTGCTAGTTTGGACAGTGAATCCAACCTTTGGGACCAGTGTCAGCCTCTTATGTGGTACTGAATGTCCCTCATCTGAAATCTGATCCATGGCACCATGGCTGTGGATAACGCCATATGGCCCAGTAACCACAGAAAATCCCTTGCAGGCCTGGTGACCCCCAGTGTGAAGGATTCTGCACTAATAATCAGATATGATACACTTTACTTGAAGGCCTTCCCTGCAGGATATCCAGTTCTGCACCTAAAAAAGTCCAGCAAGGCCGGCCCGGGTTGAGGCACTGGACGCCGCACCGCGTGCAACACCGGTGACCCGGGTTCGGGAACAAGCCTGGATTGTCAGGGGTCTGCAGAGGAGAGAGGGTGAGGAGTAGGACTGAGCTGCCACAAGGCAGCTCTCCTCTCCTGGGGAGGGATGAGTGCTTGCCCCCCTCCCCGCAGTTCCAATCCCACTGGGTGGAGGCCCAAAGGGATGCAGAGGGGCCGACAGGTGATTGCCAGGGGTGGGGCAGAAGGGGCTGAGTCAGCATCCGGCATGCGTCTGGGCCTCCACACGCATGCGCTGTCTGCTGGGGTCCCAGGTGGGGAGAAAACAGGGAAAAAAAGCACAAACTACATATGGAAAAAGAAAAGTCCAGCACTTCAACTGGTTCTACCTGAGACTTCTTCAGATTTATTTGGAATCCCCGCCAGGCTCTTTAGTGTACTCCTTACCTGCAGCATATATACAGCATCTTCTCTCTTGTTCTGTTTTTACTGAGACTAACCAATCCTCTTGGTAGAAAAAACCACCACACCTTGTCTTCTCAGGTGAGATGCCACGATGGCTAAGCACTTTGTGAATATCACTGGTACTGAGGTGAGGCCGAATGGAAGGGCTACAAACTGATATTGGCAGTTCCCAGCCTGAACCTGAGATATTTCTGTAGATTGGTCTAACTGGAATGTGTTATTCATTTGGTCTTTGATAACCAGGTAGGCGCACTAGACAATAAATATGCCTATCTTCAGGCACAACCCGGGAGAGTGCAAATCACAAAACATCATGACACATGGTACAAAGAAACAGTAACATTCAAGGTAAAGTGTAAACTAGTTATAGACGCAAAAGCAGTTGAATGAATAAATACAATGTAGCAAGGTAAAGTCAGCACAAGTAATAATGAAACAGTACAAAAACAGTAAAACTATACAATGTAAAGGGTGAACTAGTTGCGGATACAAAAGCAGTTGAATACTGTAAATACATTGTAACAAGGAGAAATCAATACAGAAGCAGCAAAATAAGAAATGCAGCAAATCAGTGTGGCTGAACAATTTAAAAACAGACAGAAGCATCATACATAAATGCAGCAGATTAAGCAGCAAAGAAACGTGCAGGTAGCATAGATTGGGTGATCAAAGAGGTAGGAAGCAAGTGCAGGGGTTATAGACTAAGAGATAGTGGTGTAGCTCTCTTTTGAAGCAGGCATGAGAGGGGGAGAGTCGGATGGACACAAGCAGATAAGTAGGCTTCTTTCGAACCCAGTGACTCCAACAAATTTCCTGACTGTAAGAATCATATCACTGTTCCTAGTATGACCATCTTGAACGTTTCTTTTTTTGATATGTTTGTTCTGATAGGTCTAAAATGGGTCTCCACTCCACATTTTCCTTGTCAGTGTAGAAGTATTTTGAAAACAAGCCCTTCCCACAGGACCGTAAGGACCTTTTCTGCTATCTTTGTTTTAGCAGTTTCTTTACTTCCAGTTCCAGTGGAATTCCGTCTGTTGATGAATAAGCTAGAATGTTTTCTGGTCTGCAGTTTTGGGAACTTTCTGAATTGCAGGAACAATTCCTGATACACTATTTCCAGGAACCACTCGACTGTAGTCATTTTTACCCATTTCTGAAAGTAGTGGATCAGCATTAACCGAAAATGTCAGTTGTTGACTGGCAACCGGAGCAGAACAGTCAGGGGTTTTATTTTTGCTGTGACTAAGGGAATGGTGCTGCAGCAAGCCTGGCACCCCTCCTGCCTCTGCCTCTACAGTAACCTCTTGGAGGTTGGTACTTGTAGGGTCATAGGGTCTTGTACAGTAACCCCTGCCACTGCCTCCCTTCCATAAGGCCTGTAGCAAGTGGAAGCCTTTTCTTTCTCAGTGCTATTTTTAAAGGCGGACTTGTAGTTGTCCACTTTTTTCATGTATGCTTCTGTTTTGTCACCAAATAGGGAACTTCCCTCAAAGGGGAATTCAATGGCTTTAGTCTGAGTAGCCTGGGTAAGGATGGTAGCCCTTAGCCAGTTAAACCTAAGACTCATGAGGCAGAATTATTAGAATCTACTATAGCCATACGGAAATGGTATTTAATGTGTACCACTTCATCACCTACCTTATCACTCAGAGACAACACTGCATTCCACAATGCTTTGTGGTACTAAGCCATGTATGCCAAATAAGCTGCCAGCCTCAGGAGCAGGGAGGCTGTTATGTACACTTTTTTGACCATAGCATCCAGTTTTCTGGAATCCTTCTCAGAGGGCTGTGTGGAAAGAAGCATCTTGATCGTCTCACAAGCAGCTGCCTGCACCACTCCTTTGTGATCAAGGTTGGCATACAGGCATTCTCCCCATCTGTCCAACTGATATTTCTTTTTAACCTTTTTTTTTATCAATACCAGCAGCCAAATTGGGTATTGACATGATTTCTTAGATAGCCTTTCGGAGTGACTTGTGGATGGGGACTAGTAGCCTTCTAGTGGGGGCTAGCTCTATCATATCCATGAACTCCATTTCCTCCTCATCTTCCCCAGTCTCATGAAAGGTGATGTTGAGGGAGTTCACCATCTGTTTGATGAGCACAGCATAAGAGGTATAGTCCTCTGTGGACCTAGAAGGGGAGCCAAACTCTTGGTCAGGTGAGCCGTCAGGTTCAATAGATGCACCGTCTTCCTCCACAGGTAAATGGTCTGGAACCAAAGTGGGGGGGATATTAAGGAAGCTTCCCAGAGCCTGGAAGACTTGGAAAAACTGCCATACCTCAGCCACATCCTCTGTTGGAGGGCATTTGGTTTTGATCCATTGCCTGCTCCTTTTTCTTTGCAGAAGGAGTGGCATGGACATGTTTTTCTTTTTGTTTTTTCTTAGCAGGCACTGGTCCCAGTATCTGCTCTCAGGCTGTTTTATTTGTATTTCTGCAATCACTGGACTCATGGTTTCCCCTTTCAGACACCTTGGTATCTTTACCATGCTTGGATGCATATAGCCCACAGGAAATAGTGCTACCCAAAAAGGATAGCACCAAGACCACTGTGGGCTACATTCAGCCACAACACACAAATAAGCCCACTGGGCATGCAAGAAGCTATGGGGCCATTTGCAAGGGGTGCAGCAGCCCCTTAGTGCACATCCTTCGGTAAGCATGAAAGATTCCCTGGTGTCTAGTGGCACCCCTCCAGTCCGCAATCCCCTGTTTCATTCTATTATGTCTATCCCTAGTGTCAAGTGGAACCACCACCCCTCAGTCACTCATTTCGTTGCATCAGATGAATTCCCTGGTGTCTTGTGGTCCCCCCCCCCCCGGCTCACCAGTTCCAATTTTTATCAGACAAATTCCCTGGTGTCTATTAGCACCCCCCACCCCACTTCCGATCACCCATTTTGTGTTATTGTATCTATCCATGGTGTCCAGTGGTTGGCCCCAGGTCACCTGTTTACATATATTAAGTAAACCCTGGTGTCCAGTGGTCCCCCACCCCCGATCATCTGTTGACAAATGTAAAAGGAATCAGTGGTGGTTCAGTATCTCCCGGCTCACAAACCACCACCCAGCATACACACCCATAACCATGTGTCCCACAATCAAGTAAGCCTGATATGGCAACCGGCTCAGCCCTTTCACCTTCTTGGCCAGCCACCATGAGTTGTCAGTGGCGGGCGTACATTGTAAGAACTGACGTGCTCACCTGGCAGCTCTTGTATGCCAGCCGAGAAGTGGAGAGGAGGGCTGTGACAGTTGCCAAATTGGGCTTAGCTGATCACTGAACACACAGGTAAAGGAGGGTGCAGGGTGGTGGTATGTGAGTGGGTGGGACGAGTAGTGGGACACTGGACAACCACAGATTCCTTTTCCATTTTTCAAAGGGCAATCGGAGGGGTGGGAGGGAAACACTGAACAGTAGGGCTTACTTAACATATTGAAATGATTAATCAGGAGGGTTGGGGAAACCATTGGACACCAGGGATAGATATGAAACTGGGTGATCGGAGGGTGGGGGGGTGCCACTACACATCAGGGAATTTGTCTGATAAAATGGAATAGGTGATGGGGGGGCACTGGACACCAGGGATAGATATGATAACACTAAACGGGGTATTGGGCAAGCTCCTGCAGTAAAGCTGCCCTGCCTTCGGGGGGGGCACACCCCATTAAGAGGTGGTTTTCTGTGGTGATAACTAGCACTGCTTTGGGGTATTTACCAGAAGACACGCTGCACCAATATGCAGGGTGACTTCCTCTTGCATAGGTGCAGCAGTACTATAGTGGCAGCACCTGTGCACTTGCTCTGGCACTCAGAGCTTCAGAATATGAACCACAGGAGCGCTAGCAGGTGTGCTAATCTTTGAATATCACACCTCTTTTCTTTTGGGTTTTAGGGAAAAACTTTTTACAGAGTTCACAACTGATAAAACTGTAATCTGGACCCAGGTACGATAAACAAAGCTCGTGGCAGTCTGCCTCTGTCAGAAGTTGAAAGAAATGTGTGCAGTTTTTAAAACTTGTAGATCCTGTTCTCTTGTTATGTCTATCAGTCATGTCAAACACTGGTAAGACCTGAGAAATACAATATTCGGTTCCAAGTCATAAATGTGTTAAAATTAAACATTCATAATTATTTTTTTCTTTCAGAAAGTGAAGAACTGCTTAAACACAATTAAAAAGCAGTTTAGCCAGCCCAGTGGTGTAGAGGGCTGAGGCACCTTACCTGTTACCATGCCAACAACCCAGGTTCAAGAATGAGCTTGGGTCACTGGGGGTCAGCTGGTGAGGAAGAGGATTAAGCGTCTGATGGACAGCTCTCATCTCCTGGGGTGGAAGGTTTGTCTGCTCGACCCTTGGCTGCCCCTAGGTGAAACCAGAATTTAGAAGAGAATTTAGTGCAGTAAAGGTGGCACCAATTTTCTAGGGAGGAGAAAGCCATGGAGTGGTAGAGAAAGAACTGTGGTGGGTAAGAGGGGAGGCGTCAAGAGCGAAGCGACAGAAGGAGTTAAAAAGTGTATCCAATCTGGTTAGGAAGAACTTGGGAGTGGCACTGTAGACTACATCACAGTAGTCAAAGATAGGTAGTATCATCTTCTGGACTAGTTCACGCCTGGCCGGTAGCGTGAGGCAGCTATGGTTCCTGTATAAAGCACTGAGTTTGGGACGCAACTTCTTCAGGAGTCATAATAGCAGTCCTGCCCAAAAAGGCAACTATCCCACTTTTTGCCCTACCTTCAGGCCCATATCCCTAATCAACATGGACTGCAAGATCCTAGCTGAAGCACTTGTATCCCAACTTGAGGGTCTCTTCACTGAGCTGGTGCATCTCTCCCAAGCAAGATTCATAAAGGGACTATTAAGATCAGTTCATCTCTGCTCCATGATTAAAGGAGTACTATACTCAGAATTTGCAAAATCATATGCTGTGCAGTGTTTTGATTAGTGTGTTTTGTCCTACTGTATCTATCCTTTTGTCTGCTGTTTCTAAATTAGGCTGCTAATTTTGTGGTAGTTTTATAGCCCCTGGGGATCTCCGTCTTAGTATGGTTTATTGCTCTTCTTGTTCCTATAATGCCGCCAGTCCCACGTGGCAGTGATGTATTCGGGACCATGGATTTGGCAAGTACTGATTTAGAGTCAGTTTCACAACAGCAGAGCTGTGATATTAAGTGAATTTCCTTATCCAGTGAGCACTAATGGCTACATTTACAGTTTAGCAAATACTTGAGGACTAACTTGAGTGGGTTATTCTGGAAGAAAACAGCTATGGTCTTTACTAATTATAGCACTGATGACCTGGGGTGATTTGTGTGCTTTCTATGGCTGTGTGTGATTTGATTAGATGAAAAGTTTTAAAAGCAAAACATTTACTCCTCCTGCCTAGACCTGACACACACATAGAAAACAAAAATAATGAATTAGAGCTATTTAATGAAGGCCAGAATATCAGGCTCCTTGTACTTGCTGAATCAGTGATGCCGGACACATCACTGTCACATGAGACAGGAGGCACTGTAGGAAAAAGAAGTGCAATAAACTATGCTAACACAAAGGAGATCCCCAGTCACCATAAAACTACCATATAAACAGCAGACTGATTTAGAAAAATACAAAAACTCAATAGCAAACAAAGGGAAGGACACACCAGAACTACACACACAAATCAAAACACTCTGCACAACATGTGATTTTGCAAATTTTGACTGTAGTACTCCTTTAACTTGATCTGGGCAGCCAACTACACTCCCTCCCCAGCAGCTACTGTGGCAATCAACTATGAAAATGTCTTCTGATTCAGCGGAGTGGAGTTTTTTGTTCTCCACTCTTCATCAGATGAGAGTAGGCCCTGGCTTCCAGAATGGGATAAAGCTCCTATATCACTCTTCCACAGCCAAAGTTCTCACCAATGGGCTTCTGTCGACCCCTTCCATCTCCAAAAATGCACTTGGCAGGGATGCTGCCATCCACGGTACTGTTTGCTCTAACCACAGAACCATTGGAGATCACTATTAGCTCCTGCCCTAGGGTTAGAGGAATAGTTAGTCAGGAGTATAAAACCAAGTTATATGCTGATGACCTGCTGGGCACTTGTGCACCCAATCTCCGGTGACCCAGCCCTCTTATGCTATCTCAGAACCGGATTAAAAGTTAACTGGGACAAAATGGAGCCGCTGCCACATAACTATGTCTGTCAGTCTTCCCTCATTACTAAAGCAGGCCTCAAGTGAAAACCCAAAAGGTATTAGGATTACTAAACACCCTTATAATATTTGCTCCCTAAACCTCTCCCCTCTGTTGATCAAGCTACAGTCCGAATGCAAGAGATCGAAACTCCTAAATCTCTCCTTGGCAGGCAAACATGAAGCCCTGCGTGTTGTCACTGCACCCAAACTGTTGTACTGCATTAGTCACTTCCCATATGGATCCCCTCTAAGTGGTTTTAGACAACTGACTGAATCATTGGGAATTTTCCACAGGAGGGTATATAACCCTGAGATACAGTAGGTAGAACTTATTAGCCCACTGGAGGCAAGGTCAATGGAGGCTTCCTGTTGCCTTAAGAGTATCACTTGCCTTTACTGGTGATCCAAACTCTTAGGGGGTTAACTCCACTAAACCACTCCTCCCCACTTTGGGTGCACTGCAGGTAGGTTCCTCGGATGGGTACTCGCTGAATGAATGGTTATACAATTATATTATTTGTGAGGTTCTCACACACCACACCATGAGGGCCTAATATAGAGGATGGGTATCACTCCAAAACTATACTAAGCAGATCTCTCTCTCTCTCCACTGGCCAATGCCCTTTTACGGGGAGTGGGGAATTCAAGGTGGATGGAACCTTCTTGAGCTGGACGTATTGGACAAATGGAGACATTTCCACTGCTAACAATCTGTTGCCCCAGGTACCAACGTCTTGGATTCCTTCGAGTCACACAATGATAGTAAAAAATAAATAAATAAATAAATAGTGGAGGAAACAAGGATGGGCAAATGGGAAATAAGGGGGTGGCAGGACAATCTGGAGAGCCATATGTGAAAATGCTCGAAGTCTGTGCAATAAGATTGCAGACCTAGAGGCCACCATGGCATATGTGGACTTGGACATAGTAGCGATTACAGAGTCCTGGTGCACTGAAAACCTGGACTGGAATGTAGCCATGCCAGGGTATACCTTTTTCAGAAAAGACAGGGTAGGTGAAAAAGGGGAAAGAGTGGCTCTTTATGTCAGGGACAACATAAAAGCTACAGAAATACAAGGAGAGCAGGGAGGAGCTAAGGTACTGTGTGTCACCCTGGAGACACGGAGGGGGGCTACTATTCACACAGGAGTGATCTATAGACCTCCAGCACAGGGGAGAGTGGTGGATAAAGATATGATGGAAGCAATCCAAAGGATGGCACACAAAGAAGAGGTGTTGCTGATAGGGGACTTAAATATACTGGAAGTGACTTGGAGTCTATCAGCTGTGGCAACAGTCAGAAGTAGGGAAATCTTGGACTCCCCGCAAGGGGTGTTCCTTAAGCAACTAGTCAAGCAACCCACTCATGGGGAGGTATTACTGGGTATGGTACTGACAAATAGGGACAGTGTTGCTGACGTCACAGTGGGTGGCCACCTGGGGACCGGTGATCACCATACGGTGTGGCTCAATATACAAAACTGGGTCAGAATTGAGCCGTGCTAAGATGAGGGTCCTGGACTTCAGGAGGGCCAATTTTTGAAAAATAGAAGAATGCCTCAGGGACACCCTGTCAGGGATAGGGAAACTGGGGGAGTCGAGGAACAATGGGCAAAAATAAAGGGCGATATTGAAATGGCAACAAATCTCAGTGTCAGGCAGGTTAACAAGGGCAAGAGAAAAAGGAAAACCACTATAGTTTTCTAGAGAAGTAGTGGAGAAAGCAAGGGCAAAAAAAAAACCAGCATTTAGAAGGTACAAGAGGACAGAGAAGGAGGAGGATATGGAGAGTTACAAGGAGAAACAAAGAGTGGCAGGGAGAGCAGTTAGGAGTGCAAAGGCGCAAACAGAGGAGAATACTGCTCAATCAGTGAAAAAAGGGGTTAAAACATTCTTTGTATATATAAGTGAAAAGAGAAAGACCAAAGAATAGATAGTAAGACTAAAAGGGGAAAAGGGGGTGGTTGGGAGGAAGAGGACCAAAAAAAGCGGACATATTAAACAATTTTTGTTCAGTATTTACAGAGGAAGGTGTAGGTGACTGGCCTAAGATAAGGGACAAGGGCATTAAAGGAAATCAAAGTCCTCAAGGAACTAGCAGAATTAAAAGTAGTCAAAGCAATGGGACCGGACGGGGTGCACCACAGGATACCGAGGGAGCTACAGAAGGTGCTGGCTGCACCTCTGATAGCTCTGTTCAACCTATCACTAGAAACAGGGGAGATTCTGGGGGACTGGAGGAAGGCAGACGTGGTCCCACTGTACAAATGTGGAAATACAGAGAAGGCAGAAAATAACACACCTGTCAGCCTAACTTCGGTAGTAGGTAAAGTAATGGAAAGGACTGGGGAATACCTTGCAATCAGTGGATTACAGGATCCGAGGCAACATGGGTTCACAGTGGGGAGGTCTTGCCAAACAAACCTGATCAAGTTCCTTGACTGGGTGATCAGGGAAGTGGATCAGGGCGGAGCGGTAGATGTGGCCTACCTGGATTTCAGTAAGGTCTTCGACACTGTTACACATTGAAGACTGGTGAGCAAGCTGGGCAGCCAAGGAGTGGGTCCAGACATAGTAAAATGGGTAAGAAGCTGGCTAAGCAAAAGGAGTCAGAGAGTGGTGGTAAATGAGGTCCACGCTGGAGAAGGCAAGATGACAAGCAGAGTGCCACAGGAGTCAGTACTAGGCCCAGTGCTCTTCAATGTCTTTATTAGCAATACTGCGGAAGGGCTGGAGGGGAAGTATGCCTGTTTGCGGATGACACAAAAATCTGCAACATAGTGGATACACTTGGGGAGGTAGGAAGAATGAGGGATGATCTGAAAAAGCTGGAAGATTGGTCAAGAAAAAGGCAGCTGGGTTTCAATACAAAAAAGTGCAAAATCATGCACCTGCGGCACAGAAATACAGGGGCAACGTACTAATTGAGTAGCGAGGTATTAACCACAAAACAGGAACAGTACCTGGGGTAATCATTTCTGATTACCTGAAAGTAGCCAAGCAGTGTGCTAAGGTAGAGGGGAAGGTTAGCAGTTTGCTCAGGTGCATGGGGGGGGGGGGCAACACCAGCAGAAGGAATCACTGGTAAGACCTCACCTCAAGTACTGTGTCCAGTTCTGGAGGCCCCACCTCCGGAAGGACACAGATAGGGTACAGGCGATACAAAGGAGGGTTACCAAAATGGTGCAGGGCTTGCCTCAAAAGTCCTAGGAGAAACGACTCAAGGAACTAAATATGTACTCTCCAGAGGAAAGGAGGGAAAGTGGGGACATGACAGAAACGTCCAAATATCTCACAGGTATTAATAAGGTGCAGGAAGGTAGCATTTTCCATAGAAAAAGACGCTCCAGGACAAGAGGTCACACTATGAAGCTGGGGGAGGGCTCAGGGGAGATGTGACAAAATACTTCTTCATGGAGAGGGTGGTGGACACTTGGAACAGCCTCCCAGCAGAGGTGGTGAGTGCTAAAATGGTAACTGGATTCAAGCATGCACGGGACAGACACAAAGGGACCTTAGAAGTAAGGCAAGGGGAGAAGACCAGAGATTAATAAGGGTCTGTAGCGGCACAGTAAGTAAGGAATAGAGGGCAGACTAGGTGGGCCAAGAGGTCCTTAGTTGCCGACAACGTCTGTTTCTATCACTAGGGTTGCAGTATGGCCTTCCTCCACAGGATCTTTTTAAATTACTTCCAAGTTCACAGTCAGTTCCATCCATGGAGTGGAATATCGACTTCCATGGCTGATCAAAGGCAAAGAAATGGTGGTAATATTTGTCTATCAGAGATTCACTTCCTCCTCCAATTTCCTTGGCTCAGCAGGCTTAGGAAAAGGAACTGAGCATTTCCCTCACTGAGTGGCAATACCTGAAATGTTGGTTTTGGGCCCATGTAGCTTCTAGGGGACTACAGAAATAGGTTAATACAAAACACGACATGTCAGAGATGGTATACAGCTCCAGCAGTCTTGTACTTTTTGGGGTCTTAGATGGTGACAAATGTTGGAGATGTGTATAGCAAAGGGCTCTTTTCCCCACACTCTGTGGGACTGCCATCTGCTCAGTTCTTCTGTGAAGGAGTTGGGGAAGTAAGTCAGGAAGCAGTAAGAATCTTTCTCCCACTGCAGGGCTTGATACTCATTCTGGGACATATCATGCAACTAGCAGAGTTGCTAGACATGATACAAAACTGTGTGGCAGTGGTGGAAATAGAAGCAAAGCAGCTTTTGCTGTGCGCAAGGAGAACCTCTTGTGTCCCAACTCTCAGTGAATGAAAAGCTGCAGTAAGGCAAGCGCAACATATGAAAGAATGAGCAACTTTGTGGATCAGAAAATGGACACTTCCTGTGCAATTTGGGGTAAATATGTGTTATCCTCACACTGCAAATCACCATGAGGGGTTGGTCACAATTCTGTGTAATATTCTACATTAGCGCTCTTGAAACGTGACACTGATTTATGAACTGCAATTTCATCATGGCACATTACAGTTTGAGTAAAACTGTGCAGTGTTATATTATTATTCAAAAGCATTCCTGATTTGTGAGGATATGTTATTTTTTTAAACATTCAATAAAGTGTTTACAAAAAAACAGTGCAAAAAAGTCAAGTTACCTTAGAAAGCTAACCTGCCCCACAGCTCCACTTTCATACACTTGGTGCTTTCTCATGGGATGACCGCCCCCAAGTGGCTGCACTTATTTATACAAGAAAGTTAGACAGCACACAGTAACTAATTAAAGTCAGTCTACAGCAATTCCACCTAATAGACTACTGCAATGTACTAAGACAAACATGCAGAAACGGTAACTATATCACTTATAAAACATCCCTTAGTTAATTATTGCACTCATGCAAACAAAGCATGTAAAACGATACACAGACTATACTGGGGATTGCTTTCTGAGGTAACGTGGCTTTTTTTTTTTCTTGCCCTGATTTAATGAACAAAGTAATTTATAACTTAACTTGATTGCCCAGTGCTTTTCTCTGACTTAGGCAGGAGCCGGAGCTGATCTTTTTGTTTTTTTATTATTGGACATCTGAGAACAAACATCGCTCACACCTTGGTGGCAACCCTGTCTGTTTTCTTGTTCATTTACTATGTTCTTATATACCTATGGATGAGTACTCTGATTTTGCAAACCTTTGCCTTTCAGGTGCCCGAAACAACAGAGACAAGCTCAGAGGATCTGGATGTAGAACCGAACCTAGGGAAAATACTTCTGGGGTTAATTTCTGTCTTATTAGCCCTGTACTGTTCCCTGCATTAGTTCTAAGTACCACAAGCTACTGGGCCAAAATAATATTATCATTATAGCCTGGCCTCAAAGTTAAGTCAATTTATGAAAAACCCAGGAATTAGTGGAATTTATGGAAAACATATCACAGATTAAAGTTGCTATGTTGAGACAAAATACTCAACGTCACAACTTGTGGAGCTCAGAACTTGCTGTAGTACCCGTGGACTTCATGGTTGTGATATAATCCTGCAGAATCTATTTCAGCTGTCCTGAGCCTGTGAGAGAGTCAATGTAACACAACCTGGTTCAGAGACTAGTGACTGAGGTACAGCTTTGTCATCTCAATTAATCCACTTTGAAATCTAGATATCCTGCTAGGTGCACTGCTCAAGTGAAAACAAAATGCTTCTCTCCCTAACCCATCAGCTGCTTCACTTCCATGACAATTCCTGTGCTGCACATGCTTTACCTTAACAGTTTATGTAGGCCACCGTAAAAAGCACTGTCTAACTTGACTTTAGTGGACTGTTATTTGGAGCCTGACAGAAGAAAGCAAAGTTAAGAATATTGCTTTCAGCTCCAGACAACCAACTGACAATTTGTGATCCCCACAGTCTGTACTTTCGGTATCACTGTAAAAACACAAGACGGCACCAAACCTGACAAGCTGGCATTCATTTGCAAAGCATGACCTGGACTACAGCTCATGAATGGCCACACATAATGTATAACTGCAGTACTCACTATTAGGTGCAGCTCTTTAGGATGCCTTTGAATGTTGTGCAAGTTAAACCAGCATTTTGAACCTGCGATGCTTCAGTGTTTTAGCACTGAAAAGTCCATGCTCCTGACATCGGTTCCCCAATGCAATTCCATATTTTGAAGCAAAGCATGTAAATTATTTTTAATTTGGGGGGGTAGCATGGTAGTCTTACAGTATATGACCCCCAAGGGCCTTAAAGCAATATAGCTCCTTTTCCAACATCATTTTTTATTTGCTAGCTGCAGTACGCTTATAAGCTTACAGTTATTTATTTCACCATTTATTTTTGGCCTCCTGTCTACCAACTCATTCCTAGTCCCCGCAGCTCCATCACCCACCACCTCTGGGACTTAGCTGGCTCTGATGTCCTCCCTACAGATTTCCTACGTGGCACTTGATGAAGCAATCACACTGCGTTACCACCTGGCCTCCATCAGGTGGCAGAGTAACAGCCGAACACCTGAACCCCCACCCCAAAGAGAGGAGAGCCATCCTTAGAAAGCTCCATCCTTTCTCCCCTGGCTGACCCATCAAATGACCAGAGTCACTCCTGAACCTGGGTCAACGGTGTAGGAGGAGTAAACTGTACCACCCGGTCAGCTGAGTACCCGAAATCAGTGCTTGTTTCTGTCTAACCTGGTCCATATTTAACTTGAATGCCATCTTCCTGTGCACCAGCAGAACTGGACAAGGCAAGGGTTAACTGGCTGGATCTAGTGGCTGTTACAGAAACTTGGGCCAATGAAGAAGTAGTAGTAACCTCCTTGTGGGGGCTAGTCCAGTCATATCCATGAATTCAACGTCCTCGTCATCTTCCTCAATTTCACTGAAGGCATGCTGAAGATGTTTAACATGCGCCTTACAAAGGTGTAGTGAGAGGTGTAATCTTCTGAAAGCCTAGGAGGAGAGGCAAATTCTTGCTCATCAGGAGAACCATCTGGTTCCATGGGTTCTTCTTCCTCATCTTCATAATATATTTCAACCTCCTCCTCCACAGGTAATGGGAATGGACCCAGAGCCTGGGGAGGGGGGCAGGCATATTAATGAAATTTACCATAACTTGAAAACCTGAAGAAATTGCCATGCCTTTGTCATGTCCTCTGCTGAGGGCATTTCTTTTAAGTCAACCGGTGGCTCCTTTCCTTTTTCAGGAGGAGGGACAGAGACATGGGTTTTTTTTTTTTTTTTAGCAGGCATAGTTTCCAGTGTCTGTTCAGAGGCTCTTTTATTTTTACTGAATTCTGGGCTGCCCCTTTTAGAAACCTTGGTTTCTGCACCATATCTGGCAGTTTTATCTTTCTTTTCCATCCCCACTGAGAGGGACTGCTGCATACTTTGAGACACTGGACCCTCATCTGAACCTTTCAGTGAGGCAGAGGCAGACTGAGAAGCCACAGTCTTCTCATTTTTTAGCCTTCTTCTTGTGTGTTTTAGGGTAAAACATTTTACAGAGTTCACAATTCAAAAAAGTGTTGGTCTGGACCTAGGCACCTCAAACACAGCTTGTGGCAGTCTGCCTTTTCCAGGAACTGAAAGCAAACAGTTAAGTTTTTAAAGCCTGTAGGTCCTGTTTTATTTTTAGGTCTGTTAGTCATGCCAAATACTGGAGGCCTATGAGAAACACTTTATGTTCCTAATTAAAGAAAAACAATTTGAAAGAGAAGCCAAATAGTATTAAAAGGGGGCTTCTGTTTTAAAAGTGTGAT
This sequence comes from Neoceratodus forsteri, assembly GCA_016271365.2. Taxonomy (NCBI): domain Eukaryota; kingdom Metazoa; phylum Chordata; order Ceratodontiformes; family Ceratodontidae; genus Neoceratodus; species Neoceratodus forsteri. The sequence goes on along the minus strand of CM028135.1, from coordinate 455,803,802 downwards.
TCAGTTCCTTAATCGAGAACCCCAAATGTAATATTACCTCCAAAAAGTTCTGATATACAAGTTTTTCAGCAATAAAAGTCTCGGTTCCAAGAAAAAAGAAACCAAGTGTTGAATAATACCAAAACCACAAAAGCAGTTGCTCAAAACAAGCCTTTCATAAAATTTAAAAGATAATAATCATGCACTGGTTCCCCAAAAGTGGGATCCACATAGATGAAAGGCCTTCTCCGGTTCCTGGGAACCACAGAATTAATGAAAAAACGCAAAACTGATAATAAATAACACCTAACCCATGGAATCAGATGGTTCTCCTGAGCAGAGTTGAGAAATAAACGAAACACTTAAGCTCTTGTTTTAAAAGTAAAATAAGAAACCGCAAACCTGGCCAGAAGTACATCAATGACTTCGGAGTGACTGCTCTCTTCAGACGAGAAATAAATCTGACATTAGAAAGCAGAGGTGAGCGTACCCACATAGTAGAGTTTGAACTCCATCCTAAAGTTTCATAATTAGCATAAAGTTCTAAATCTCCGGAGTTGCTCATTCCTGGGGAATGACTGCAGTTGTTAAACATGTGAGGGATTCCTGGAGTTAGAAAAAGCAGATATTCTGAACAAGTATTTTTGCTCTGTTTTCACACTTGAAGGGTAGAGGGGATGGCCACCAGGTAGCAATAAATTTAGAGAAGGGAGAGATGGATGGACCCAAGTCCCTTTTCTAAGTAGAGGGTAGTGAAAGGACTTGCTGTCTTGAAAGTAGATAAGGCTATGCGACCCCAGATTGAGTAAACACCAGGGTATTGAGGAAGCTCAGGGAAGGGGGGGAATCATGCCCAACAAATCTGATAGATTTCTTTGACTGGGTGACTAAGGAGATAGTCCAGGTTGACAGGGTGACCAATGAAATAGACCAGGTAAGGGTGGGGGCGCACTCCATAGGCACTGATGGGGCGATTTTTTTAACTTTGTTTTTCGTATTTTAAATGGCCATCCCAAACAAGTCAAGGCCACTGCTCAACTAACAAGGCCCTTGTTAGTTAAGCGGTGGCCTTGATTTGCTCAGAATGGCCATCTAAAATATGAAAAATAACGCTAACAAAACTGCACCATTAATGTCTATAGAGCGCACCCCTGCGCTCTACATATACTGACACCACAAAATGTGATAGCGCAGGGACGGCTCTCAGGATCAGGAAGTGGAAGGGATCAGTGGTTCAGCTCCACAGAGCCAAAATACGATCCTTTGACTTCTAAAATAGGGTGACACATAAAAATTCAGAGTCAGGCACCATTCAAATTGGGCCAGGTAAGTGTCCTTCATGGTTTCTGAGGTGTGCACCAGAACAGGTGCTCTTTAAAGTTCCTTATAATCAATATCTCCCCTTTGCTTGCCTTTCCACCAGTGGTCTCCCTTAAAACCCTGTTTAACTTCTCCCTCTGTGTTGGCAGTCTGTACACCACCCCCAACACAGATAAAGGCTCAGACCCCATCTTTAAGCCAACCCAAAGAACCTCCGGCCCTTCCTTTTCCCTGTTGTGTCCCTGTATCCTCATGGCCTTTAAAATACTGCCCTTCCCCCCATTCCTCCCGGTCCTATCCAGAACATGGTGTAACCTGGAATGGCAACATCCCAGCTGTGGTTGTCGGTGCACCATAATTCTGTTATGGCCACCAGATCCAAGTCTGCCTCTGCAATGGTTGCATCCAGGCAAAGAATTTTATTTCCTAGGTTCCTTGCACTGGCACACATGGTTTTCATAGAAACATAGAATTTGATGGCAGATAAGGACCACTTGGCCCACCCAGTCTGCCCATCTCCCCACCTATTGGATAAGCTGCAGATCCTAGTTAACGAACAGCCTATTTCCTTCTACCTCACTCCTCACAAGAACTGATTTATGTCTGTCCCATGCATTTCTGAATTCCCACACTGTTTTTGACCCCACAACCTCCTCAGGAAGGCATTCCATGTATCCACCACCCTCCCTGTGAAAAAAAAATTCTTCCTTACATTGCCCCTGAGCCATCCCCCCCATCTTCAAATTGTGCCCCCTTTTTCTTGCACATCTCTTTTTCTGAAAGATGCTACCCTCTTTGACTTTATTGATTTCCTTAAGGTAAAAATGTTTCTATCATGCCTCCCCCTTTTCCTCGAGGGTATACATATTAAGCTCCTTTAGTCTCTCTTCATATGGCTTCTGGGTGCAGACCCTGCACCATTTTAGTTGCCCTCCTCTGGACTGCCTCTATTCTGTCAATGTCCTTGCAGAGATGGGTCTCCAGAACTGCACACAGTATTTCAGATGGGGTCTCACCAACTGTCTTTACAGAGGGATAACAACTTCCTGTTTGCTACTGGTGATGCCTCTCCCTATGCATCCCAGTATCCCCCGATCCCTCCTTACTGCCTTCTCACATTGCTTGCCTTTCTTTAGGTCATCTGACATGATTACCCCCAGGTCCCTTTCCATTTCTGTTGTTGTTAGTACCTCCCCCCACACTGTGTACTCTTCCCCTTTCAACTCCTTCTGTCCCTCCCTGCACCTACCTTTCCCTCCCTTCCCATATTCTATCCTTCATCCTTCCCTTGTCCCTGGTACTGTCCTCCCCCTTTTTCATTCTCCCTCTGCACAGCCTCATTAACTCTTCTCCCAGCCTCAGAACCACCTCCCGACCTTCCCGTCCCACCCTCTAATTTATTTCCCCCGGGCTTCTCCTCTCTGCTGCTTCATTTTCTGGGTGGGAGGAGCATTCCCTGCCCCCTCTTTCTTTTTTTTTTTTCACCTCCCCTTAGCTGTTTAAATGCTTGTCAAAGTAGCATTAAACCTTCCACCAAGGACTGCCATTCCCCTCCTGGATGGATGGAGGCTATCTCCTTTGAACAGGCCTCCATTCCCACAGGTAGAACCCCAGTCCACGGTGTAGCCAAAACCCTCCTCCCTGCACCATGCCTTCAACCAGTCATAGAAGACTTTGGTGCAGTGTTCCCTAGTCTCCCTCAGCCTTAAACAAGTAGCACCTCAGTGAAGGCCATCGTGCTAGCTATGTGCTTCAGGACCTTCCCTGGCTCCCTAAACTTACCCTGCTCCACCCCTGCTGTGTCCCTTGTCAGTTAATTAGTCCCCAGATGGACAATGATATCCACCTTCCCCTGCTGCCCTGCCACCTTAGCGATCCTAAGAATCCGCTCTCATCCCGTCATGCAAGGTGCCAGGTAGGCACTTCACCTCCCTTTTTCCCTCCCCTCCCATTCCCAAAACTACCCCTCTAATAATCAACTCCACTTGACATGATTGAGACCTTTAAGCACCTCACAGAGGTAAACAGAGTGCAGGGGAGAGCCTCTTCCAGGCAAGGACATGTATGTACCAAGGCTACAGGACCTTGAAGGAAGTTGGAAGAAGGCAGGTTCAAGAAGGTGGGAGGACATACTTCTTTGCTGAAAGGGTGGTGGAGCATGGAATCAATTGCCAGTCGAAGTGGTGGAGGCTACAAAATGGAGGCGGGCTTCAAGTATGCATGGGATAGATATATGGGCATAATACAGAAACAGGGAGGGGGACGTACCCCAGGAACCAGTTAGGATCCACAGAGGTGCAACGGGTAGGAAATCTCTGGAAAGACTGGGTGGGCCAAAGGGTCCTTTTCTGCCAACAGTTTCTATGTCTTTAATATGGCTTGAATGTGATACTCTGATCTTCCCACAGTTATACAGTAAGTATTTATGTTAAACCACTGACAACGCTTTCTGTTACACTATTTGTAAAATATAGAATAATATATGGGGGAGTGCATAACAAGAATTTTATGCACATTCAAGGTGTGAGATGCTAAATAAACCCTAAAGGGGAAGCCCGAGGTGTTTATCAAGCATCCCACACCAAGGGTGTGCATTACATTTGAGTTTTGCACTCCCCACAGGTATTGTTTTATGTAACTGCTGCGTGCCATTTTTTCTCCCACTAAGTTGAAAAAAGTGACTGTGATACAGGGTGTTGTTATTTTTGCTGTATGTAACTGAAATGTATGTAACATGAAACAGTTTTAAGCACATACACATTTAGTGCAGAATATATATTTTTTTTTTTATAAGCAACATCAACATCAGTTTTTTGAAAGATGTGAATTTGTTACTTTTAGATCTACCCAGAAGATCTATATTGTGGGTACTAAATCAGCAATTAAAAAAAGACATATCAGTTTAGAAGTGCAGAAATAAACAGAAATTTGCTTAGAAATTAAGATGATGCAAGATTTAGTCTGGTTCTTTTCTTTCCATTTGACTTTTTTTCAGTTGCCTCAGCAATATTTTAATGAGGTGCTGATATAGTAGGTAATTCTCATTTCTGTGCAGAGCGTGTAAATGTGTGAGCTACTGTATGGACAGGGTCAACAGTCCGAAACGTGAAGTGGGGGTAAAATTTACTGTTTTTAGGTTGTCTGGACAGATTGGGAATGGTTTTCTGTATGGTAGAGTAGTTCCGGGAAGATACTGTTTCAGCGACTGAGGAATGTGTTTTCTGCACTACAAACTGGGCAGAGGAGAAAATGGCATGTGTTCGCCGTTATAATGGTGAATTATAACCAGTTTCTCCTATGACAAAAAAATGGCACCCAGTTATTACAGATATTTTATGCCTGTCATTTTCCTATTTTCTATTACGGGAATCTGTAATTAAATCACTCACTATTCCATATAAATTTTGCAAAAAGGTTTGTATTGTTCTCCTTTCCTTTTCTGTAACCACTTCCTGGGATCACATCTGCAAATGTGCCTTGGCTAAGTGTACCCTTCACCTTCACCATGTTCTAATAAGTAAATAAAATAATCTTTGAATGTTATTGTGTCACTCTCGAAACAGGGGCTCAGATATTGCTCTCCATTTCTTCCATTTTTAGATTGAGTTGTGTATTTTATTTGAATTTATACAATGCAGGTGATAATGAAGCCTTACAGATAAATTATTTATTTCTATGGCATGAAAGACCTAAAATTATGAGAAATCATTTATCTTCATTCTAGGCGAGTCATCACCATTTATCATCACTTTCGGTTGGTCACAAAGGAGCGCTTAACCAATGGGAAAGCAGCTTAAATAATGCCTGATGACATCACAGTGACCTCTGCTGCACTCAAAACAGAGCAGCGAAATCAAACAGAAACAGTTTATTCTTCATTAAAATAACTAATCTGAAAGATCTACAATTTAAAATACATTGTATTAAGTGGACACACAATGGCCTCACTCAGAATACTGTATATAGAATAAAGTATGGGATGATGTGTGTAATGAGAAGTTTACACACACCCGAGGTGTCAGATGCTACATAAACCCCAAGAGCAAAGCTCAAGAGGTTTGTGAAAGCATCTAACATAACACCGAGGGTGTGTGTAAACTTCGAGTTTAAACATCACCCCTTATTTTATTTTATATAATTGCTGGGTTTTCCTTTTTTGCCACAGTAATTATATAAAATAAAAAAAGACATTCCTGTGTGGCCGCAGTCCGTGGTCACATTTATTTATTCAGAAGTTCTTGTATTTTTTTCTTTCGGTCGGCACCTGGAATGTAAGTTTTTTTATTTGATGGTACTTGAGTTTTTTCTTATACACTTACCGCTGAGTCGGAGTGGCAGTTCAGTCTCCAGGGGACTAGAAAGCAGCCAGCGGCTGAAATGGAAGAGATGCAACTGGCACATGCGAGGACCAAGTGAAGCCGTGCGCATGTTTGTCATAATAAACACTCCTTTATTATGGCAAATTACGCCATGGTTTCCCTATGGGAAAAAGGAAGACCCAGTTATTATATGCCATTTATCATCACTTGTGAGGGGGCAAGACTGTTATAAGCTCACTCATGGCTCTGCCACTTGTAAATTAGGTCCTTTCCCATGACGACAAATGGCATATTCTGAGTCTGGCCATTGTATATTTTATATAGTCCTTCAATCTCAATTTCATATGGCAGGTAAGTCCTTCTATCTCAGTTTCCTCTACATATTCCTTCTATCTCAGTTTTCTCCACCTTTTATTACTACCCGAGAGAGTAAATTTTCATTTTTTAGACTTCTGGGTCCACATTCTCATTTGTACACTGGTTCTGGATTACCAACATTTTTATTAAGCAGTTTAGTTTTTTAATGTTCTTGGTTTATGTATTCCTGACTGTATTAAGGGATCTCATTGCACAACCTTTTTAATGCAACGCTGTTTATATCATCTCTGGCCAAGTCTCACTGGACAAGAGCACCAGCTGCTACAATGCAGATTTTTCCCCCAACTCCTTTCTACTCACATGTCTGTTGTTGCTATTCCACGGATACTTTTTGATTTTCAGTCTGTTATTTCATTATTTCTGTAAATGACTCATCCCAAATCACCCAGACAATCAAATGTTTTGGTTCTAACCATGCTAATTAATTCATAGAATATTAATGGCATTCGTAATCCCATTAACAAGTAGATTCGCCCCTCAATGGGATGCTGGGAAGCAGATGTAGCATGTCTGTTGGAAATACTCCTTCCAAGGCTGAGAAAATCCACTAAGAAAGACTGAGCTGGTCAAATGAATTACAACATTCATAATTCATTGAGCAGGATGATATATATATATATCCTTTCTTGTTAGGAAATGTCTCAATTTTGTATGTGAAACAATGGAAAGTTACTATTTAGTTTTTATGGCAATTTTTATTTATTTTACAATTTTTGGAGGGCTGGAAATGTCACACTTAGACAAAATTTATTTCAAGGTGCATCCTAGTAGCACTGGGGAGGTTAAGTGACTTGCTCAGGGTCATAAAGTATGCAAGAGGAGGTGGTGGGAGTCAAACCCAGGTCTAATGGCTGTACCATGCTCATTCAAAGACCACTGCTCTTGGCCGGCCCACTGGCATAGCAGTAGTGCTACCGCTTGCAACGCCGGCAGTCGGGGTTCGGGAATGGGCCCAGGTCATCACAGGGCTGTCCAGAGGGAAGAGGATTGTGCATCCCAGGGACACTCTCCTCCTCCAGGGGAGGAAGGGTAGCTGCTTCTGCTGCGATACCCCCACCTAGATGTACACGAGCAGAGGTGCAGCTGGAAGCGCAGACAAGGAGGGGATGACATCAGCCAGGATCTGGAGCAGTGGCATGTCTCAGCGTGCGCATGCTCTTTGGATCCCCTCGCTGGTCGCCATCCTAAGGGGAACACGGGACAGAAAAATGCAAAAATGAACTCTGCATCCGCTTCTGGTGATGGGCCCCAGTGCTAAGCCAATGGACTGACCCTGGAGAGACGAAATGGACAGCCTAACATGATTTGTGAAGGTAGGGAGTAAGCCGGGACTCCCTCCTTGCCCGCTCAGGGGGTAAACCATGACTGGATGGCAGCTGGTCCTTCCGGGTGCTCCAGAGGTGCGGTTGAGTCACAGAGACATCTTGGGAGTCCTCAAGAGATAGGCGCAGAGCGGAGGGGGCTCATACAGTGAATAAAAAAATACAAAAGAAGACCATTGCTCTATCCTCTAGGCTATACTGCCAGAAATAACATATGGTGTGCCAAAATTATTTGTGTTTTGAGCGTCTGTCCAAGTCATACATTATATTACTTGGTTGACCCCTACTGCCCACTAATTTTCAGCTGCTGAGAAACACCGTTAGCAACTGCAGTAGGTAACAGATGACTGTCATGTCAAGTAACCCACTGTTATTCGCCAAACTGATGTCACTTCAGCAAGTAACAGTGTTGTTAATTAACATATCAACCATCCATTACCCACTGCAGTGATGTCACATATAATGCTTCCTCTTTCCCAAGCAAATTTAAGTCAAAATACTGAAACCAAAACTAACTGAAGCCTTTTACCCCCCCAAACTAATGTTGCACAGTTTTTCACTAATTGCAAAACCAAGGTGCCAGGAGCCTGCTCACAACACAAACATTGACCCCACAAAAAAACATTTGCATGGAAACTCCTACAGCACAAACCACTACAGTGATGTCATACATACACTACTGTTACCTTCCTGCAAAGGCAAAGCAAGACGGCTACATAAACCAAAGTAACCTAGCCACCCTCCCCAGAAATGTCACAGTCTTTCACTGCCAGCAAATCCAAACTAACAGAAATCTGCAAACAACATAAAGTAAAACATGCCTGATTTTAGCATGCAACACCTTACAAAGTTACTATAATGAAAAATGGTTCAGATTCAGTTCACAGTAGCAGACAGTGTAGCTAACCCCGATTATAAAATGACATAAAAAAATCCTGGACCCTGATTGGTCCATCTGGGACTGGAGCCGTGATGTTATTCCAGCACAACATCATGGCTCTAGTCCCAGCAACAAATGTAAAATTAAAAAATTAAATGAATCCACGGCTGTGATCGTTTGATTCTGTCATTCCCGCTTAGCACACGACCTTACTGTCCCAGATTCATAAAAAGACACCTACAAGCCAACAATTCAGCAGACATCCCCCCCAAGTCCCACAAGATTCTATCCCATTAAAAAAAACATAAAACTAAAACCCATCGTTAGTGCATGAGAACAGCACGTAGCTGTCCGTTTCCGTTAATGCTCGCAGCTTCGCGCACCCGCTCCTCAGACTCTCCACCCCTAAAATTCAGGCCAGTATCAGATTATTTTATCAACTTCTCCCAGTACATAGCCAACAGTGGAAGAAGTCCTTGTGTAGTAAAACTGTTGAAAGTGGAGCCTGCCCCTCGCTGTACGCTGTCATTCCCCGCTCCATGGTCAGCTCCCTCGCATTCTTGAAATCCCTCAATAGAGTTGTATCTGCAGCACAGACAGGGAGCGCAGACACACTCTACCACATTTAAAATGAATTTCTTGCTACTTCACGGTCGGCTCCCTCACATTCTCAAAATCCCTCAATAAAGTTTTATCTGCAGCACAGATGCGGAGTGGGGACACACTCTACTACATTTAAAATGAATTCTCGGTACCAGCCACTTACGATCATATTCTAAATGCCGAAAGTCCCGCTCCTCTCCTCACTCATTCCTAAGGTTCTGTGCACAGAAATCACCTGATCCCATGGCAGGCAGTGGGACAGTTGAATTAACTTTGTGGACTCTGAAGATAGACACACACACACACACACACAAAGTGAACACACAGACCCACTCATTTACCAGCAGCACCACCTACTGGCCAAAAAAGAACTATTTTTTTCCTATGTACACATCCACAATGATAAATGAACTAAAAAGTGAAAAAAAAAAAATTCTTCTTTAATCTTTTTTTTTCTTTTATGTAAATGAGCCATTGTTTAATAGCAATAATGCACTCCAGGGTGTGGACTGTGCTGGGATAACCTCACGCCTGGTGTGTTGGCCGCACTCGGCCTGCGGCTTCATGCCCAACCACCCCAGGCGTGAGATTACCCCAGCACAACCTGCACCCTGTCGTGCATTATTGCTTAATCAATCAACCAATAAATCAATCAAGGCTAGCACAGCACAGAGGAAACTTGGGCCAGAGCTACTAAACTGAATTAACTAAATAAAATGCTCTGCGCAAAACCTGGACTGGATTCTGTTACCTCGCTACACCCGCTCGGTACCCTATTTCACTAGTGGAGATGAACACAAAATATAAGGACATCCTCCATTCACAGATGGCACACACTAATGAAAAAAGTTTTTCTTTTTCAATTAGTAGTGCTCGCATGTCGCATGAACAGCACTTCTCGTACACAACACTTCTGTAAACTGCCTCCCTCACTTGCCCAGGCTCCACTCCTGATCCAGTAAAACACTTAGAGATCTTTTTTTTTTTTTAAACAAATCAAGTTCTGCTCACTTGAACTATTGCATTACTTCTAACTCCTGTTGTAACATGGCATAAATCTGCACACTGAAATATTGAATATCTATTGGCCTAAATAGAACAGGTGGTACTTCATCGACCATGGTCTAATTCCCAAGTAGACCATGGGTTTTGATGTAGTACCTTGATGATCCACCATAGGCAAAAGCAGTATACAAGTGAAAACAGTATGCAAATATTTTGCTGTTTCTGCTTGCTCCAGCAATTCTTTACCCAAATGCAGTTCCCTTGGTAGCCCAACAGATGGCTGTAAAACAGTGCTGTTCTGCTAGCATCGTTTCACAGCCATCGTAAAACAGCAGAGTTCCCTGATTTTGCCACCCACCCACCCAGTGGATCACTATTCACAAGTGAAGCCCAGAAGGGAAACAATGCATAATTTTAATGTCAACTTTTGTGTGTGTGGAGTTGTGGGCATCACTATCTTGGTAAATACACACTATGGAAAAGATGAACCTGCACCTTCTATAACAGAAAGCAAAAATAACAAAGACATGAGATAAACAAAGCAAGATCAAAGAAAGAGACTACTACTATGAGTGACAAAAAATAAAGTGAGGAAAAACAAAAGGAAATCAAAGAAGGAGACTAACAATACTAGTCAAAACAAGTATTCGAAAGGTGAGAGCAGTAAACGTTATGTTGTTCTATCTCCTGCTGAGCTAGATCATTTAGAGAGGAAAAAAAGTGAAGTTGATACTCAGAAAAACAGTACTTGGTCTGTTTTTTTTTCAGATTGGCTCAGTTCAGTACATTTAGAAAAAGAGTGTTGTGCTGGCAGCATTGCTTCACAGCCATCTATTGGTTTTCCAAGGAACTGTATGAACAAAACATGAAGATCTACCCTAGCACACTCCCATCATGCAGTGCATCCCATATCTTGTAATACACACAGATGAAATCGAATAACCTAGCATAGAAAGTTAACTGCAAGTTTTTGAAAAGTTTTAAAATGTTTCAATGTTAGAAAGCTTAAAGCTTGTGATGAAAGCTATTTTTGCCAAACTTAAATAGCAGCCACGATATTTCTAATAGGAGTTTTCCAACTGTTTTGTACTGTGTGTACACCATGTTTAACAGCTCAACATAAAGCGTTCCAAAACTAAATCAGTCTGTCTGTTCACATGTATTCAGAGACTATTAGTCATACAATCATTGCCATGTTACAAGAACCACTCAAAAGGATGGGTCTACTGTGGAATTAATCCATGGTTGGGTCGTTGACCCCCTCCCCCCAACCGTGGATAAAATCCACAGTAGACCCATCCTTTCTCATGGCTTAATCCTTACTATTCTATTCCCATGATCGCCCAATCACACTGCTACTTTTAGCCACCAGTAGTGTTCCAAAACTTAACATGAAATATAAGTGTGCGTAAAGAGGGGGTTAGACTGCGGTCTCACATAGGATCCACAAAATAACACCCACAAAAAAAAAAAAGAATGCAAGGGAGCTAGTGGGGTGGGGGTGGGTCGTAGTTCAAGAACCAAGGAGGGGCATCCTCTACACAGCACTAAGAAAACTATAAAAACAATTGAGAAATGCTGCACTGCCCTCTACTGATAAGCACTGGTAAGTATACCAGTAGAGGGACTACTTTACTAGCAAAGCAACTTTAAGTTAATTTTTATTAATTTTTGCAGAATTTAGATATTTCTTAAAAAGTACACAAGAAACTTTACATATAGCCAATTTTCTAAGCACAATAATACCGGACAGGGTGAGTGGTGGGGCAATACTGGACCTTCCAGGGGCTATAAGGCCCTCCGCTGCCATTATGCTCCTGGGCAGTCTGGTATTGCCCAATACCGCCCACCCTGTTGGATATTACTACTTGCTTAGGTGGGGTGAGGGGGATAAAGAACTTGGTGACAATTTCACCTTGTGAAGTTGAGAACAGGATAAGCCACTTGGCCTTTGTCCTTGTGACTTATCTTCCCCAGCTTCACGACATGAAATCACCACCTTGTACTTCACACAGACCCATGCATAAAATAGAGAACACTGGTTGGGCAACCATGCACAACCAGCCTGTGCTGCCATAGAGGGGTTCTGACTACATCAGACCTCAACAGCCAAGCTCGAGAGCGCCAATGTAATTAGAAGCCCGAGGTGGTGGCCCAGGCTAGGTAGGTATGTGGGGTACCCAAACCAGCATTTTTTTAATAATGTATAGTGTTTTTAGTTTATTGTTTATTTTTTACAGCAAATGTATTTTCACAGTGCTCCACGGCAACAGAGAACGTGCCAGCAATTTCAGGTCAGAACTTTAACCGATTACTGTGTGCGTGGCAGTGCTGTGAAAAACACCGGCTGCCTCCAGTAATTCCAACCAGCTGGAACCTTGTTGTACCACAGAAGGGTACAACCACATTCCATGACCTTTGAACTATGGTACAGCAAGGTTTGAGCTGGCATGGAAATCCATGCAGAACAAACCCTCCTTATACACTATTCCTCTAGTATCTGTATTTTGTTTGTCTGTTTGTTTCACAGGTCTTGGGCAGTGCAAATAAATAGATGCAAGGTTGCTCTTGGATCTCATGCCCTGCTGTGTCTAATGTATTTCTTAAGAAGGAGGGTTAAAATCACAGTGTCTATACTAACCATTATTAAATCTAAACCTTTGCTAGAAAGTTTCAAGTGCACAGCTACAAGTTTTCTATCAACTGATTTTGGTTTTGCCTTCAGCAGTCCTTATTTGGGAAGTCAAAATATCACCGGTTGGTGGTTTATCTCTCATGCTTCAGTTAAAAGAGAAAAACTGGGAGTAGAAAAAGGAGCCTAAATACAAATTTAGCTTCTCTGAGCGCATGCTAGACTTAACCCACAATCCTTACTCTGCATGCTAATCAACAAATTCATGTTTAAAATTATTTTTCATTTTTATACATGAAAGGACGTGTTTTTGCTGAAAATCAGATGTTTCTTGGTTGGGCTATTATGGGTAAAGGAACTGCAAACAAAACTTGCAAGTATTATGAGGGGTAAAAGGAAAGAGCTAGAACAATGGCCTTCACTACTTCAAAGATCATTTATTCTAGCAACAGCAAAGCTAATCAGATTACATATACAGACATTGTCGGCAGATAAGAGCCTATGGTCCACCTAGCCTGCCCATGTGAGCTTGTAAGTTCCCTTTACGTTTTTCCAGAAGTTTGTTGCCCCTTTACCCCTGACCTCCAGAATTCCCTTATGTCTATCCCATGCATTCTTAAATCCAGTGATTGTTTCAGCCCCCACCACTTCCTCTGGCAGGGTGTTCCACTTGACCACCACCCTTTCTGTGAAGAAATTATTTCTCACGTTTCGTCTGAATCACCCTCCCTCCAACTTCATCCCATGCCCTCTAGTCCTGGAACATCTTTTTCATTGGAAAATAGTGTATTGCTGCACCCTGTTCCTCCCTGTAAGGTACTTGTATGTCTCTATTATATCCCCTCTCTCTCTCCCTCCTCTCCTCCAGGGAGTACATATTCAAGTCCTTCAGCCTATCCTCATAAGACTTGTGATGCAATCCCTGTATCACCTTTGTTGCCCTCCTCTGAACCTTCTCCACCCTGTCTATGTCCCTACGTAGGTATGGTCTCCAGAACTGTACACTGTACTCCAGGTGGGGCCTCACTAGTGTCTTGTATAGAGGAATTATAACCTCCCTTTTCCCGCTGGTGATGCTCCTGCCTATGCATCCCAGCATCCTATTTGCTTTACCTGCTGCCTTGTCGCACTGTTTCCCTACCTTGAGGTAATCAGAGATGATAATCCCAAGGTCCCTTTCCTGCTTGGTGCATGCTGTATCCTCACCCCCCAACTGATATATTGTGCCAGGGTTTTTGTGCCCCATATGCATTATCTTGCACTTCTTTGCGTTGAATTTCAACTGCCAAACCCTTGACCATTCTTCAAGTTTCTGCAGGTCCCTTCTCATTCTGTCTACACCCTCTGGTGTGTCCACTCTGACTGTTTGTTACAGAATCAAGGTAGGCAAGGTACCTCAACATAGGGAAGCAATGCTCAAGGGCGGTGGAGAGGGCATATGGAATGCTGGCTAGCATCGGCAGGGGGAACACCAGCAGGTGTAGGGAGGTCCTGGTGCCATTGTATCAAGCCCTGGTGAAGCCACACCTTGAGTACGGTGTTCAGTTTTGGAGGCCTTACCTGCGCAAGGATATAGACTCGATCGAAAGGGTTCAGCGAAGGGTGACCAAGATGGTTCATGGGATGAATGGCAAACCATACGAACAGTGATGTGGGGAGTTGAGACTGTATACACTGGAGACCAGGAGGGAGATGGGTGACATGATCAAGACCTTTAAATACATCAAAGGGATGAACAAGGGAGGCACGGGGAAGTTATTCCAGAGGAGGGAAGGAAACACAACAAGGGGGCATGGACTGAGACTCCAGGGGGCACTTCAGGGGCAATGTGAGAGGTAAATTTTTCACATTGGAGAGCTGGAACAGGCTTCCAGAGGAGGTGGTGAACTCAGAGACCATAGAGGGATTCAAGACCGCTTGGGGCAGACACATGGGGCTAAGGGGAAGGGGGGATGCCTTAAGTTGCAGTAGGTTGGAATAGTGGGGTAAGCGGCAGACTAGATAGGCCATGAGGTCCTTTTCTGCCATCACCTTCTATGATTCTATGAATCAATACCAGTTCCAATGTTATTATCAGAAACTATAAATTGCACTGCAGCCTTTCCAGCTGACTAGGATCGCGGGGATTTTTTTTTTTTTTTATTCTCAGAATTATCCTCGCCTAGATCAATATGATTAGGGAACATTTATGTCACTTACCATCTGTGAGACACTGAGGGTAACTTCTTAACTGACCAGTGGGAAAGCCCCAGAATTGACAGCTTGCGGCAAACTTCTATGGCCCCAGCAGGGTTATCAGCCCTGACTCCCACCAGACCCAACAACTGTCTCCCCCCTCGGACCTACCTTGTATCACTGTAAATTTTACCCCAGCGGTGGGGCCAGGGGAGGACGGTCTGTAATCCTAGCCCCCAAAGCACAATCCAGTGTTGGTGGTCCCTGGAAGCAGCAGGGGTCAAGCATCTGGCCTGCTTCATTTGCTGCAGCCAGGCGTTTTCCTTTTTCTGCCCCCCCCATCCAGTGGCATGCAATTACACAGGTGGGAGTGTGTGTAGAGGCATGCACACAAAAGACGCAGGACTTCCCCCTCCGAGATCTGGCAACTACCTTGCCACCACGTGATGGCAGTCTAGGATTGGTGCATTGTGTCCTCCCTCCCAGGGAAAGGAAAGCAGTCCTCCAGATGCTCCATCCTCTCCCATCCCAGCTGAGCCGTGGTGGTCCGAGGTTGCTCTCAAGCTCGGGTCAGCGCATAATGGGATGAAAGGCATCCGGCGCCTTAACCCTCCACGCCACCAGGCCGACCTTGCACGTGACTTTTTATACTGCCAGTCACTTAAGTAGATACTAGCTTACAGAGGTTTTGAATGGGTTCTGTAGACTTTAGACACAGAAGAGGTGACAGCAACAATATAACTTCCTGTATCTTGTACTCACTCCAGTTTCAAGTTCAACTCTGACATAAACAATGCTTCCACAGCACAATTGTTTTCCGCTGCTCCTTCACACAAAATGCAAGATTTCTGCTACACCTACAACTGATGTATAGAGACAAAAGAATCTTTAGGTCTGATTTTTATGTTGGCTTGCACGCATTCGCAAGCAACATCTTGTGGTAGCAGTACTTTTCAAAGGTGTGTCAGTGTTGTGGCGAATACAGGGGATGCTTTAGTGGGTGTGTCCCTCAGCCGCCAACCAGTGAACATGCTGCCGATGACAGCAGTTTCAGAGAGAGCCATGGATTTGAAATGAACCTGCCTCTGCAATCAGAGACAGGCTCGTCACTGCAGCGGCAGATGACATGCCTCCATTACGTGCCTGTCCTGGTGAAACATTTCAATAAATATGGCTGCTCCTGCCATCCACCACACAATCCCCAGAAAGCTGACATCAGGGTGCCCAGTCCCGTGTCAGCATGTTCCATTATGCTTCCGTAACATGCAGGCTCGCTGCCTGCCACACTCCCGAAAAGCCAACATCAGGGTGTCTAATCCCCATGTCAGCATCCCTCCTCTTAGTGTGTCTTTCCTGGTTAAATAGTTTCCCCTTCTGACACGGATGGCCACTCCCAGTGTCGGATGAGCCCCATTTATACATCTTGCTGACACTGGGTGTCCAATCTCTGTGTCAGAATCCCCCCGAACTGTGGCACTGGGAGCCCACCCCAGTGTGCCTATTTTTTTTTTTTTTTATGCGGGATTGTAAATGAAAAACCTTCCTCACGGTCTTTTTTTTTTTCTTCCCTGCAAACAAGAAAACTGTCCACCGTTGTCTCCCTTGTCCCCCTCCACCATCCCCACCCTTCCTCTGTGCACCCACCTCCCCACACCTTCCCTCACCCATACTTGCCCTACGGAGGCTGGGAGCCGCGATCTTCTCTGAACCAGGACACGTCCGCACTCTTCAAAGCCGAACTGTGAACTGAAGAAATGACAGTAAGCTTTATAATGGGAGGCAATGGGGGGTTTCAACTTAGGTTGATATGTCAGCCATTTTTTGGAATTGTGGCCCCAAATTTTCAACATGGGGTTCTTGGGACCCCACCTCATGAACATGTCACTGTCATTTAGTTTCTCATTCCCGAAAGGTGATTTCGTGGTCGCTGCGTGAGAATTACTTTGAGGGACTGATTAACTGAAACAGTGCCATTCTTCATGAGGGAGGGTCCTAAAAACCATGTTGCAGAATGATGTAAATTCAAAAATAATCATGTTATTTAGTGTGCATTATGAAGTTTCTACACACACTCGTAACTTCACTAATTTTTACTATTTTCTCTCCAGATTTTCAACATTGCCATTTTTTCACACCTCCTTACGAACAGTATAGCTGTCATTTTTCACATCCTTCCTGAAATGTGTTTCCACACCTGTGGTGCAGAATGGCATGGTCGCTGTCGGAAATCAACTTTCAGGACAGATTAACAAAATCATAGTGCCACTGTTCATGAGGAAAGGATCAAAAATGCCCATGACTAAAATCTGGTGACAAAATTCCCAAAATTGATTGTGTTACAGGCATGCATTCCCCCACCAGGTCAGCAGCAGCCTTTTAAGAAAGTTTTAGCTAAAAAAAGAAACAGATCAGGCAAAGCCCTTCCTGCTAAAACACACCCCCCATAAAGGTGGGGAAAAGTCCCAAAAATTGGAAGGCAGGGAACAAGTTTGCACCCTTAACAGAAGGGGAAGTATCTGGAGGTGAGGAGTTGGACTCCTCATCTTTTGCCTCCACCACCACTGACATTACTTCGGATGTGGAGGAGGGTGGGAGAGATGATTTGACTCCACACTGCTCGCAACATAGAAGAATTTCTAAAGCCCCCTGAAAATCAGTATATAGTTTACCTTCCTCCTAAAATTTCATGAGTTCCCTCACTATGACAACCGTTAACGTAAACAGTATTAAGAGCCACAAGAAAATGTTAACCACCCTGAGGTTGTTACAGGAGGGTACTGGTGATATTGTGTGTATTCAGGATACCAGACTTAAAACCCACACTGAATTGCAATTAGCAGCTAAAATTTGGATCAAGGGGGCCTCCTTTTGGTCCATAAGGGAAGCCCTATGTGATGGTATTGGAATCCTGTTCACCAACCCAGCTCTACAAGTATCGAGACTAGTTGATATACAGCCTGGTAGGGCATTACTTTTGGACATCAATTTTCACAAGGAGCATTTCAGACTTATCATGGTTTATGCTCCCCAGACTAAAGCACAGTCAGTCTCTCTCTTTAAAGAGGTTCAACCTTATTTACATACTGCAAGGTTAGTTGTATGGACCAGGTTTTTTAATTGTGGACAGTTGCAGATAGAGGGTTAAAAACTGGAAAATTGTTTTGCAACACACAGGCCCTTCATAATATAATTACCACAGCAAATCCGATTGAGGCATATAGATCTAAGTACCCCAGTGGTGGCAACACATATTTAAGGGGATCCCTATCCACCCGGATTGATTTTATATTTTTGTCTTCTCCACTACAAATTTTTGGTTCTAAGTTGCAAATGTGGGAATTTTCTGACCATAGGACTTTAGCAATGCAAGTCGGATGGGAACATTCCCCTAGATGTAAGAAGAATTTATGGAGGCTAAATAATGACATCTTGAAGGATGAGGGCATTAAACATACTGGAGACCAGAGTATCCGCTTGTATCCACCCAGCTCCTTCGAGCACGTGGGAGGGAGACCAATCACTGAAGCCTGGATCTGCCACAGGAATACTGGACACTTGGTTACAGGGACCAGCATTTTTAACCGATTTTACCGATCCTGAAGAGGGTGTCCCTTGCTCAGGTAATACAGTGTTTGCTGCAGCAGTACGATTTGAGTTTAAATGAGAGTTTCGGCTGTTTTTAGTAGCTCCCGATGGATGCTGCAGGCCGAGCCTCTTTTTGCCCTTATTCGCTGGACCAGACTTTTCATTTTCCCTCATATCCTTCAGCTTTCGGCACACAACATTCAGTTGTTTGGAACTGTCAGCTGGTGCACTCTGTTACCAGGATACAGATTCCTTCACAGCCTTTGATGCTGCTGCATCAGTCAACAGCTGATTCTCTAATGATTCATTCTGACATGCTGACAAGGCAGCGGTCCTCAGAGCAGCTACTTTGGCCTGCAGGACTTCTCTTTGCATTTTACAATGACTTTCTTCTTCCAAAAACTGCTTGATTAAACGTTCTTTTTCAGTAATATCTACTTTTTGCACAACAGATTCAGGGACAGACAATACCTTTACAGATTTCTCCATAGCTGCATCAGTTTGAGAGTAGTCCATATCTGTGTCAAAAAATTCCACTGGGAGTTCTGTTATATCCATATCATTTTCCAAACCATTTTTAGCCTCTAGCATGACAGGGACAGAGGAGGAGGCTTGCTACTCTGTCTCTCCAGCATCCACCTCGCCTGCAGAAACCACCAAAGTGGCCATCTTGGACAGACGGCCAAGCATTCCCCCTACAGTCAGAGTAGGGGAATTTCCCCAGTGCCCTGGCCAAATTTCTCCCCATTCACTAAAAATACCACCAACAGCTTAATCTGGTTCAAGGTCAGTTGGCATTCATTTGTATCCCCCTCTCCCAGGTCGTGCCTGAAAATAGGCAGAATTTGTCTAGTGCACTTACCCGGTCAACAAAAACTAAATAAATAAATATTATGCATCTCTCTAACTCCTGCACTACCAAGGCCAATGCCAGGCAGACAACATTTGGCATTGACAAATGCTTGTTCCAGATGCATCGACAAAAATTCACATCCTATCATTTCACATCTAAAATTACCTCCCTCTGTTCATGTAACTAAAAAATTAATCATTACTGCAAACAAACACAAATGTTAACACAAATTATCTGTTAAGGATTAGTCTTCTCAATGACCTCGCTGCTTAAGACGTGATAAAAAATAAATGCAGATGTGCCCACTCCAATGTTTGCCATCACCTTAGCTTTATCACATAATTGCAGGGTTTTAAATAATTGATTAGCAGTTTTTTTCTTCGGACAATGCTAACTGTACAGAAAGTATTTATATAGGTTTTCTAGAAGTGTTATGTTTGTTAAACACAGTGAATTAAGTGCTATGCATTTTCACAATGTTTTAGCACTTTTATGAGCAAAACGCTAATCAATTTTTGGAGTTAAATAAATCCCTGTAATTGCACAGTAGTTTAAACAATAATGTACATTGAGTGTAATATAGTTACCATTATATCTCCATAGTAACAGGAAACACCAGAGGGAGAACAATATACTGTACACATACACTTTTTTTCTCATATTACTGTATTCAATAAACTAATTTTTTCCATGTAAAGCTTGGTAATTAAGTAGCCTGATATGTACTGACTATAACAAGTACAGGATGTAAACTGTTACACAAGATCTAAAGAGAGAAACAAGTTATCTACTAAAAGTGTAAGGTTAGGGCTTACTGTGTATGGAAATCAGTGGCTACTCAAAGGTTGTTATGCACATTCTAAAAGCAGTTGTGCACATTCTAAAAGTTGTTATTATGCATGTTCTATCATCAAGTGCACCAGTGTCCCTGCTCACGCTGTCTCCCACCTGCCAGCCTGCTTTCATTTTCACTGAGTGCTCCCTGCTCGCACTGACTCCACCTAGCAGCCCACATTCATTTCCACTGAGTGCTCTCCCTGTACTAACGCTCACAGCGCTCACAACTCCCACTCGCTACTTCCCTCTACATTACCATATACAGTGTATACATCACTTAGATCGCCCACCCTTAACCCGGGCAGTTGGATATAATGGGCAAAACGCGCTTGCCAAAATCCGTTTACTATATTTCCTTTATATAAAACATTGCTTAAAACAAACATTGGAAGCCTGCTATAACGTCCGTTCTCGAGTCAATACATATCGCTTTTGTTGTCACAAATTTAAACTAAAAGTGCAATTTGTGTGACCTGTTACCTGTATCGACTCTGTTACCTAAGTAATCGATGAGCGACGAGCAATGAGCGATGTCCCTCCCTGTATGCCGCTACTTAAGCATTACTGTACCTGGTCTGTACCGGGTCTATCACTAAAGTTCTGTTCAGTTTTCAGTGGAGTGTGTTCAGTATGGCTAGTGCTTCAGGTTCAGGTTCTGTTGGCAAACGGAGGGCTCTGTCATTGAAGAAGGTAGAGCTGCTCGAATGAATTGATAGCCTCCCTAAAATGAGTCAGCGTGACTTGGCACAGAACTTACAGATGCCAAAGTCTACAACTGCAGACTTGCTTGGACAGTGTGTTGACATTTACAAACAATGGCATTCGAACATGAACCCTGACCAAAGACGTAAGACAGAAGGGAAGGATGGAGAGGTCGAGAAAGCACTCTTACGCTGGTTTGAGAATGCCAGGGGTAGGGATGCCCTAATTAGTGGTCCTTTGCTTGTTCAAAAAGCAGAACAGCTTGCCATTGCGTTGGGAAAGCCAGACTTTACTGCCTCTGAGGGATGGCTTGGGCGATGTAAAGCCATACATAACACTGGCTTTCGTCGCACACATGGAGAAAAGCTCAGCTCTGACGCTGCTAGCACAGAGCAATGGATGAGCGATGTGCTCCCTGGGCTTCTTGAGGGATTCGAAGCAAAGGACGTCTATAATGCAGACGAAACAGGTGTCTTTTTTAGGTGTGTAGGATATGGCACATTAGCCTTTAAGTCTGAATCCATTCTTGGACAAAAAAAGGCCAAGGAGAGAATTTCTCTGCTCGCATGCTGCAATATGGACAGCAGCGACAAGAGAGAACTTTTAGTGATTGGAAAATCACTGATGCCACGATGGTTTCGTGGAGTCAATCATCTCCCTGTCATTTATAGGGCTAATAAAAACTACCTGGGTGACATCTTCAGCGAGTGGGTGCGGGGCTGTGATCGTAGCCTCAGATGGCGCAAGACTGCGCTTATCCTAGACACGTTTTCTGGTCACCCAGCCATACCAGGGCTGAGAAACATTAAGCTGGTGTTGCTACCACCGAATACCACATGCATCATCCAACCCCTTGACCAAGAGATGATCTACTCAATAAAGCAGCACTACGTAAGATGCATGAGGGAGAAAGTGCTTGAGGCATTGGATACAAGTGCAGACTTTACTGCCAGCGACTGTGTTAAAAAAATAACTCTACTCGATGCTGTGCATTTGTTAAAAAAATCTTGGTATCTTGTCACCCCCACCACCATACAGAGATGTTTCAAAAAAAATGGCTTTTGGAAGCCGAAGCTGACTGACCTTACTCCTGAGCCAGATTCCCAGGAGCTTGAAACAATTCCACCACCGGGGCTCTCCGAGCTGGAGTTTTCTGAGCTGTGTCACCTGGGTAACAGAGAGCAGGAGCAGCCTATAAACGATGTTGATGCCGTTATCTCAACAATGCGGCAACAACAGCGCCAGAAGAGGAACCAGAGGTAGTAGGGGAAGACAACGACACGGAGGAAAGAAAGGTGTCGCACACTAACGTCTGTGAAGCACTGTTAATGCTAAGGCGTGTAATGGAGCAAAATGGCAATCTAATGCCTGACTGGGAGATGCTGGCATACACTGAGAATGCATGGAAACCATACTGCCAGAACAAAGGAAAACAAAGCGAAATTACAGATTATTTTTTGCCACTGGCGACTGAGATCGAGGATAAGGGGAAGCAGATGGCAGCAGATACTGATTCACAGTGACTATAACATTTCATTTTGGGGCTTTGATTTAAGTGGTGATATTATCCGAATAAATTTACTGCACTGCATTATACATTGGCTGTTGTTCGTTTATTGATCTGATCACCAAAACTTATTTTTTCTTAATTTTGGGTATTCCGACCACTCTGTATAGCGGGCAGAATGGTAGATAACGAACGCACCCGCTATAAGCGGCTTATACAGTACAATAAAATATGGGTGACCATACACAACTCACCCTGTGTTTCCATCTCAGAGTTGAAATAACAGCATGGACCTCTCGGCCTTCGCTCTCGAAGTCGATATCCTGTTATATCTAACCCTCAATGGAAACACAGGCTTGTTAAATATATGATCACACATATATTATTTCTTATGTATCCATAGTTCTACTACTACAGTAGTATTCTGTTCACAGCAACACTTAGGCAGTCTTACACTGAGCATGCTCAGTCACCAGAACAGTCTAGAAGCTTGAATCACACTACCGCCTATCCATGTGGTCCTCAGACTCCACCCCCTTTGAGCTCTGATCCATATGCTGAAACACAAATCTGAATCAAACCTAACCAGGCGAGGTTGTGTGGGCTGTGTGGACGTGAACTGAATATTAGCAGTAGAAAGAACAGTTATTCCCTGTAACAGTAGATCTTAGAGAAGCTCCTCCATAAAGCAACACCTTTGGAACTGCATATCATCAGCGTTAGGACCACTCTGAAAAGTTAGCTAACTGGAGGCCACCCACAATTGGTAACACTGGGGCCTATATAATCATGGGTGGCTCCATTGCTCCTCAGTTTCCCAATGGAGATAAGCTTGGCGGGCCTCTTACTATGAGCAAGCAGGAGACCAGACCAGTACTAGGCACACAAGAAGAGGCAAAGGACTGAAAACACAATATACCTAAGGCACTTATAGACACCTTCCAACAAGCAGTGGACAAACCTGCCAGCTGATACCTCAGAAAGGGGGATGGAGGGTGGGTGCACTGTGGCCCAGTGGAAGAGATTCTCTCGAAGATCTACTGTTACAACGAGTAACATATCTGTTCTATCTTCATCCAGGATATCTCCTCCATTGGGCCACATCTTTGGAATAATTCCAAAACAGTACACAAGGTAACATCTATGTTCTATCTTCATTGATCCTACGAGCAAAAGTCATAGCAACAAAAAACATTTTCCATGAAAGGAAACGTATCTCACAGGTCATAGCAGGTTCAAACAGAGCCAGAGTCAATTTCTCAAGTATGAAATCGAGATCCCAAGGTGGAACCAGTTTACAAATCAAGGGACACGTGCAGAATACCCTTTAAAAATGTACAAGACATCTCTAGTTGTGTCACCGTGCGCACATTAATAAGGGCATTGAAAGCCAAAATGGCAGATAATTGCACCTTTATGGATGAGTACTGGAGACCAGAGTCAGATAGGGACAGAAGGTAGTCCAGTACAGTATTGACAGGACACGTAAATGGGTCTAGAGAATGGGAAGCACACCACATGAGGAAGTGCTTCCATTTCAAAGAATATGTGTGTCTAGTGGAAGACTTTCTAGCTGTAAGCAAGACACCAGCCACCTGGAGGGAAACCCAAAACGGGCAATGGCTACATCTTCAGGAGCCAGGGATGCAGATGCCGGGACCACAGGTCCAGATGGACCACGGACCCCAAGCTTGTGACAGCAGGACCTGACAAAGGGGGAGCTAAACTGTAGGCTCCACTGCCAGATGCTGCAGAAGTAGAAACCATATCTGGCAAGGCCAGACGGCAGCCACCAGTACTAGGGTGGCATGCTCCACCTGTAGTTTGACCAGAACCCTCTCAATGAGAGGGATTGGAGGAAAGGCATGAAGGAACCTGGCTTTCCAGGACAGGGATAGTGCAGCTTGCCAAAAACCTCCATGCTCTGAAGTGAGCGAGCACAAACACTGAAGTTCTGCATTGTGTGTGAACACAAAAAGGTTCAACTCTGGATCACCCCATCTTGCAAAAAAGTCACTTACCACAGAGGTCTGCATTTCCTAATCATGTACCAGGGACTGAGACAGGCTTAGCCTGTCTGTCAAGAAGTTTTGAACAGGCGGGAGCCACATGGACAATAGCTGAAGGCCATGAGACATCACCAGTACTACACTCTATTCCCTGTATAGTGGATAAGAGTGACTGCCCCCTTGCTTGTTTATATAGTGCATGACACTGACATTGTGTGTTCGAATCAGCAAGGGACAGGGGCTGAGGTGCTCCTGGAAGGCCTGGAGACCAAGTAGAACAGCCCACATCTTTAGGATATTGATATGAAGATCCAAATTCAGATCAGTCCAGGACCCTTGGGTCTGAAGGGAACTGAGAAGGGCACCCTACCCCAATCCTGAGGCATCCATTGTGAGAAGCTGCATAGGAGTCAGGGGGAAAAACTGAACACCTTGCAACAGATGCTGGTGGTCAGTGCACCATAACAGACCACAGTGGAGACGGGATGTTATGATAATCATTTGTTTCACCTTGTCTGTCAGCTGATCCCACTGCACCCGAAGAGTCCAATGCAGTATGTGCATATGGAGATGGGCAAAGGGAACTGTTACTGTGGTAGCAGCCATGAGTCCCAGGAGAGATAACATCTTCTGAGCAGACATGAAATGACTCCTGTGTATCAGCTGGGCCTGGGCAACAATATTCTCTGCCGTGTCTGCTGGCAGGAAGACAGTGCCCACCGCCATGTCCAGCACTGCACCAAAATGCTGGAGCTGCTGACAAGGAATCAGCACTGATTTTGGTATGTCTACCATAACACCCAGTTCCTCAAACAACTGTCTCATTCTGGACAGTGTGTACAGAATCACTTCCTTGGATAGGGCCTTCAGGAGCCAGTCGTACAGATACGGGAATACATAAAGCCTTTCCCCCTGAAGGGCCTCTGCCAAAACCGCTAAGCATTTGCTAAATACCCATGGTGTTGAGCATAAGTCAAAGGGTAAGACTTGGAACTGATAATGGCTGCCCTCCAGCATGAAGCACAGGTACTGCCTGTGGCAGTTCTAGATTTTGACATGAAGGTGTGCATCCTTCATGTCCAGGGCACAGAGCTAATCCCCCTTCTGTGGCAGTGGGATGAAAGCCTGAAGCATCACCACTTGAAACATTTGGTATTCAATGAACAGGTTTAGGTCCCTCAGGTCCAGTATAGGACTAAGATCTTCTGTCCATTTGGAAACCAAGAAGTATCTGGAATAGAACCCTTGTTTTTTTTTTTTTTTTCCTTAGGGAGGAATAGGTTTAATAACTCGCTTGTGAATGAGCATCTGAAAATCTTCTAGCATAAGGGATACCCGGAGGATAATGAGGAGGCGGCAGAAGATGAACTGGAGGGGTAGACAAACTCTAGAGCATGCCCCATTTCCATTATTTCCAGGACCCACTCGTCCATATGATCTCTCTCTCCAGTTTGACAGATGAAGGGAGATCTGTCCCTCCACTTGCTCCCCAGGAGGCAACAGTGGATGGAGGGTAATGGAAAATCAGAAGGTACAGGGGTGGCAGGAGCATCGCCTTGACCAATACTTGTTGGTGCTTTTGCATGGGCACCAGGTAGGGGCGACCTGGAAGGGGACCACCTTTATGGTCCTGAGTATGAGGCTGGTGATGGGAGACACGGCCACCATGGGACTCAGGCCTATGAAATTAGCCCGTCCTACTCCCAAACAGCCAGGAGCCTCTAAAAGCAGTATTCAGCATAGCCTGTTGTACATTAGTAGCAAATCCAACCACCCCAAACCAGGAATATCTGATAAGGCATATACCGGAGGCAGCGGCCCTGGCAGAAGCATCAGAAGCAGAGCGAAATAGATGCCACCTAGTATCAACACCAGATGAGACAGCTTTAATACCATCAGACGGAGTCTGAATGGTAGACATAGCAGATTTCAACAGGCTACTGTGATCTTTAATCATGTATGCCTGGTAGTTAGCACTTCTTAAGCATAGGGATGCAAAGGCACACGTTATTTTGCCTACTAAATTCCTTGTCAGTAAGCAAAGTGCTCATGCGCCTCGGGGCCCTAGAGTGATCATGAGCAGCCATGAAAACCACAGATTCAGTTTCAGGCTGGAAAGCACAATAAGGCTTAACAGATGGAGTAAGGTACTGTTTATCAGCCTTTCTAGGCTCTGCAGGCAGGGAGTTAGGCCTACGCCAGGCAGCAAACCCAGCATTCTCTAATGCAGGATTTACAGGAGGCACTAAAATAGAGGGTACAGTGGGAACCTCTAAAAACTCAATTAAATGTTTCTTACTAGAGTCTTCCTCCTCAGCCTCAAATCCCATAACAGTCTGGCTTTGTCTGAGCAAAGCCTGAAAAGAGGCATCTTCAGGAGGAAACGTGTGAGTATATACCACAGAGTCCTCACTGCATAAGGTGGGTACAGCTGGAAGGCAACCCCCCTCATAGGAATCATTACCCCTTTCTTCATCTTCCAAATCCTCCTCCATGTTAAGGAAATCAGGATTTTATTGCACCTCGTCATCTGGAATGACGATGGGGCAATCGATGGAGCTGGCAATGGAGAGGCAGCAGCTGCAATGGAGGAATGAAAGGTGTGCTTTTTGATTCCACTGACGACAAAGTTGCCGACAGTGGAGACTTACTTGATGGAACAGTCGTTATCATCAGTGGGAGAAATAGTAACAGGCATTGGAATACTTCAGAGAATGATGCCAGCATAACCTGGGAGCCGACGGTACCCAGTATAGGGTCTGGGACTACTGATGTCAAAGGGCTAGAACCCGACGACAGAGCTGCTTACTGACCGAAGTAGGTATGAGCCAGACCCCCAGGTATCTCAACGACAGTCAGCAGGGGCTGTAGTTGACTTAGACAGTGACGAGGACTTAACCTCCTTTAATGGTGATCTTGACCTCACCAGCAAAGCAGGAGCTTCAGCTTTATGCTTGCGATGAAGGCCAGACGAGAAAAACTTTGACAACAACACAAAGTCCTCAACGACTGCGGCATCAACATCATCACTGAATGCAAGGATGTTTCCTTTCCAGCGGTGGTCGAACATGAAGGAGAAGCTGGCTTGGAGCCCAAGGCCTTAACAGTGACTTCCATGGCCTATATAGTGACAAAGGTTTCTAAAGCCTTCTTTCAGCATCTCCTTGTGGCCTGGTTGAATACCTGGCAGATTTTGCAGGCCCTGACATTGTGGGATGGGCCCAAACACAAACCGTGTTAAGCGTCATTCTTGCAGATCATGTAACTACAGGTAGAAAACCTAAATAAAGGGGCCGGTCCAGTGGCGTGGAGGCTTGAGGTGCTGGACACCACACCTGCTGCCACACCAGTGACCTTAGTTCAGGAGCAGCCCAGGGTTACTATGGTTGGCGGGAGGGAGAGGATTACACTTTCAGGGACAGCTCTCCTTTCCGGGGAGACATGGCACCTGGTGTAAGCCTGGCCTCTAGCGATGGCTGGGGGCAAAGTGGCCAGAAACCATTATACAGTGGGCAAGGTGAGTGACAGCCGCTGATGTCCTGTGCATGGAAGCATGCTCAGCGTCGTCTTGGGCAGAACTGCATGCCCATTCCCCTAAGGGGAGAAAAACAGCAGAAAGAAGGCAGTTCCCTGTTCAGTTGTTCATCTCTGCACCTGGACAATACAGGGATACTGTGACTGCACATCCCGACAGAAAGCTGTAGCAAAGGGGCTTGTGTGGCTTGGGGGCAATCGGTCATAATTGGGACTGGTGGTGGAGGAGAAAAGACAACCAACTGTACGAAAAAAAAAAAAAGGCACCTAAAGGTTTTTTCGACAGTTGCATAAAATGATAACATTGATATGTTAAGTTAAAGTAGGAAAAAATAAAACTGTCAAAGAAACAATGGTGTTGTTTCTCTGCAGGTCAGTCATGTGGTAAATGGTAGGAGAAAGAACTGAGAAGCAATGGGGCTGACTATGATTATATAGGCACCAACGTTGCACATCCTTGTGGGCAGCCCCCCACCTTGCAAAAGTTTCGAGTGGTCCAGACGCCAACGGCTAACATTTCCAAAGGTGTGGTCCAATGGAGGAGACATACTCAATGAAGATCTATGGTTACAAGTAAGTAACTTTTGTTTCTAGCTATTTAGAATCAGTTCACTATACACACTAGGGCAGACTTTCACACACACACCCCCTAAATTAGGCAAGTAGAGGCTGGAGAAATGGGGACCCAAAAGCAGCATCATGGTGCCTGAGCAAGTCGATGCCGCAGTGGAAGTTGAATATATGGGCATTCAACCAGGTTGCACCCTACATAATTCAGAAACTAGACTGCACCTGGCTGCAGAAATACAGGCAGTGGTTCTTTTGGTGCAGTGAACCTTCAAACCCAGAGATGACTCCTCCCCTGTCAACCCATAAAACAACGATGCAGGAGGTTATCCATTCGGCAATCATCTGCTTGGCTGCTGGGTCTGCCTAGGGCAGCTTCAGTGCATGTGGCAAACAGCTAGCGAGCATTAGCCATGAAATTCCACCATACACTCTCAGCAGAAGAGAAGAACCCTGCGAACATCTAGTATGTGTGGAGTGTTCGCCCAGCCTACGAAGCAGGAAGAAGGCTGGTAGATAGAGTGCCTGATTGAGGTGAAACTCGGAGACTACCTTTGGCAGAAATTTTGCATGGTGGCATAAGACAATCCTGTCCTTATGGAAAGCCACTGATGAAGACTCCACAGAGAGCACCTGCTGCTCACTCACCAGTCTGGCCAAGGCGATGGCAACCAAAGAAGTGTTTTCAAAGACAGATGTAACAGATCGCACATGTCTGTAAGCTCAAACTGTTTACTCATTACCCTTGAAAGCACAAATTCTAATTAAATATTTTTATTAAACATGCAATGAATCATGATAGGAGATGCATCTGCCAATTCATAACATAGTCCCAAATTCAACAACTATGTGCAGCTGGCAGCAGTGTACTTATGTCACACAGTTGATTTCTCCTGAATAGGCTCACCCACTCGTATTTTTATGTTTGCTTGTGCGCGCAGTGCACAAGAAACATTTTGAGGAGAGTAGACTATTGCAGAGGTGTGGCGGTGTTCAGCCAATCCGGCGAACGCTTTCAGGGGCGCATCCCTCGGCCAACAATCAACAGGGAAGCTGCCGATGACAGCAGTTTCAGAGCGAGCGCCGGACCTGAAAGAAATCTGCTGCTCCAATCATGGACAGTTTCGGCACTGCAGCAGCAGATCGCTCCCCACCCCCTTCCTGGCAACCAGGAACATTCCAGCCATGCACATTACAGTGCACAGTAATGCACATGGTTGGACTTATGAGCAACTCATTTGCTCAGTGTGCCTTTCCCAGTGAAATAAAAATAAGCTGCATGGTTTTGCATAATTGGCAGCTCCTGCCGCCCACGACACACTCCCCCCAAAGCTGACACTGGGGTGCCCAATCCCTGTGTCGGCCCCAGTGTGCCAAAGTAAACATTATGTTTCTCCAACACCGGGATGCCCACTCCTGGTGTTGGATGCACCCTCCTACACCCCCCTTTTGTCAGCCGACCTTGGGGTGCCCAATCCCCGGGTTGGCATTGCCCCCCCCCAATCTGGCACACTGGGCACCCACCTCAGTGTGCCGAAATCTATGTTTCATAAAATTACACCTGTAAAAGAAGAAAACCGTCCCCCGATGTGTTTTTTTTTTTTTTTTTACCTGTAAAAGAGAAAATGGTCTGTCATCATCCCGGCAGCCCCCTCCCCTCATCCTGACCCTCCCTCTGCGCACCCCACCTCCCTGCACCCCCCTCACCCCATACATACCTCTGAAAGTCCGGCGCTGCAATCTTCTGTGGACTGGGAACATGTCTGTACTCTTCAAAGGCCGACCGCAATCTGAAGAAAATCACGGTAAGCCCTATAATAGCAATCAATTAAGGGTTTCAACTTAGGTTGGTATCTCAAACATTTTTGGGAGTTGGTGCCCCAAATCTTCAACATGAGGTTCTTGGGACCCCACCTCATGATCACTGACACTGTCATTTCCTTTCTCATTCCCGAAAGTTGATTTTGCAGTTGCTGTGCAGAAACACCTTTCGGGACCGAGTAACGAAACGACAGTGCCACTGTTCTGAGTGGGGTCCCAAAAGCCTATGTTGCATGTTTGGTGAAAAAACTCCAAAAAATGACTGCGTTACGAGCGTGCATTGTGCAGTTTGTGTGCACGCTCGTAATTTGGCCAATTTTGGCTCGAGTAGCAGCAACAGCAGCAGCAGTCTAAGGATGTAAAAATGGCAGAACTTCTTGAAGAGGAGATCCCAGCCGGTCGTAGGGCCTTGTTGGACAGTTATACTAATCTAGAGAGGGTGGCTGACCACTGTGAGAACAACTACATCCAGGAGCTGTAATTGCTGGCATCGGAAGGCGGGAGAAGTAGGGGCTGCAACTGGCAGCTGAAGAGGGCATCCGGGGGCGACGGAGCGGACTCCCGGTGGCTGCATTCGGCAGCGGGCCAGGGCTACAGGGAGCTGTAATTGCTGGCAGCATCAGAAAGCGGGAGGAGCAGGGGCTGCAATCAGCAGCTGAGAAAAGCACTAGGGGCGACAGAGCAGACTTCCTGGCGGCTGCATTCGGCAGTGGGCCAGGGCTAGAGGGCACCGAGCTGTGAGGAGAGGGCACTGGAGAAGACTTCCCGGGGGCTGAAATCGTCAGCGGGCCAGGGCTTGAGAGGGAGCAGCTGAACTTGAAGGACCAATTGGGAGTGAGGGCGTCAATTTCAATTTGCGGCTAGGCTAGATAAGGGCCCAGCCACCTCACCACCCATTAAGGAGCTGTAACTGCTGGCATCGGAAGGTGGGAGGAGTAGGGGCTGCAATCGGCAGCTGAAGAAGGCATCAGGGGGCGACGGAGCGGACTCCCAGTGGCTGCATTCAGCAGCGGGCCAGGGCTACAGGGAGCTCTAATTGCTGGCAGCATCGGAAGGTGAGAGGAGCAGGGGCTGCAATCGGCAGCTGAGAAAAGCACTGGGGGTGATGAAGTGGACTTCCCGGCACCTGCATTCGGCAGTGGGCCAGGGCTAGAGGGCACCGAGCTGTGAAGAGAGGGCACCGAAGAAGACTTCCCGGCGGCTGAAATCATCAGTGGGCCAGGGCTTGAGAGGGAGCAGCTGAACTTGAAGGACCAATCGGGAGTGAGGGCGCCAATTTCGATTTGCGGCTGGGCTAGATAAGGGCCCAGTCACCACACCACCCATTAAGGAGCTGTAATTGTGTCCCACACCGGCCCCAACCTCTATTAAATGGTTTGAGGAGGGCGGATCATTGGTGGAAGGCATAGTGTGACTGGCTGGGACTGAGATTTAGGAAGCTCGGATTTGTTGCTGGCTGGAGGGGGGTGGGCATATGCTTCATATCATATACTGTGCTGGCTTGGGCATAGTGGTTACTGTGGGGATTGCAGATTAAGTCTTGGGGTCTTGCTGGGCTTTAATGGTGTAAAATAGAGGGCACATTGAAGGGTATTGTGTTGGGCTTGCTGATTAATAAGGGGGCACATTGATGAGAATTGTCTATTGCTGGGTATCTCGTGTGTGTGTGTGTGTGGTAATCGCTGGTGGGGGGCTGTGTAAGTTTGACAGTATATTATTGCTGGTAGGGGGACATATTGCTCATAACTAAAATGAGGGTGGGCCTGAGGGCAGTCAGAGTGGGCATCTTTGGCAGGGCGATAGGGTGTACGGGGTGTGGGGCAGCCATAATATTAAACTGGGCATGGAGGTTTGGAGGGTGCCCAGTGTGTTTTCAACTGGAGGGTCTTAGGGAGGAGATCAGGGGATCAGAAGGCAGCTGGAATGGGGGAGGGGGAAGGCATGGGGAGGTAAGGTGGGGTATGGATCATATGTGACTAGACATGGTCAAAATGGCATGTCTCAAAGGGCAAGTGGAATAGGCAAAAAGGGCACATCTCAGGGGATAGGTGGACCATATGGTCACTCTGGAGGTGAGGGGGGCGGAACAAGCAACGTACGGGAAGTACTCCGTAGGGAGGGGGCTGCTCGGAGGGAGCAAAAGAGGGAAGGAGGGGTAGAAGAGAGCAAAATGGGGGCAAGCATCACACTTACAAACCGTTTCACCCTATTATATCCGGGAGATGATCTGGAGGAGGCTGATGGTGGGGGACAGCAAGAGGACAGGGATGGTTTGGTCAATAAGTTGAGGAGGGGACAGAGGAGGGTGCCAGAACCATAGGAAAGGATGGAGGAGGACAGGAGCCTAGGTTGGGGGAAATATGGTAGATGGGGGTCATTAAGTGAGGACAGGGTGGAAGGTGGCAGGAATGTGGTCAGGCGGTGTACAGGTTGGGAAGTCAATCGGGGGGCAGTAGAGAGGTCAGCTTGAGACAAGAATCATCAGAAGAGGTGAAGAGTAGGGTAGGAGAATTTCAGCTGATGGGGTGGGCAGTGCAGGTCCAGAGGGGGTGAAGAAAAATTAGTGGAAGGTTGCTCGGGTAGGGAATTGGAGGATTATAGCTCAAAAGGGTGAAGGGGGTGGAAATGGGGGGGCATTCTCTGGACTCCCGGAAATTGGGGGGGTGAGTTGCAAACTGGCAGTCGCAGGTAGGAGTATGGTAGGGCTAGCTTATGAGGGTGGCCTCCAGGCTGATGGAGTTGGGAGGAGTAAGCAGGGGGTTGTCGACAAAAGGAGGAGCCTGGAAGGATCTAAATGGGCTAATAAAGATTCCTAGGCTGACAGGAGAGGCAGGAGTAAGCAGGGTTTGATGATAGAAGGAGGAGTCGGAAGGATCAAAATGGGCTAACAAAGTGGGGGGCGGGGTGAAGGTGATATTGCTGGGGGATTCCATGACCGGGTATCCAGTGGGAGGGGGTGGGGGGACAATAAAAGCAGCCCAGTCAAGGCTAAATGTATGCCAGGATTATCTGTACACAAGGCCAAATTCCACCTATACTCGATAGCACTGGAATGTGGGGGATCCATGGACTTCCTAGTACATCTGGGGACAAATGACTTGGAAGGGAACAGTGAGCTAGAAATACAGGCTAGGTTCCAGGAACTGGCAAAGGTTTGTCACTGTATAGGAAGCAAAATTTCCTTCTCTGAGATTCTGCCGGTACCAAGGGCAACCGGGGAGAGCAAACTAAAACTTAGAGGGGTGAACCAGTGGCTTAGGGATTGGTGTAAGGCAGAGGGGTACGGGCTGGTGGGAGATTGGGGAGATACTTGGGAGGATAAGGGGCTATATGCCAGGGATAGATTACATCTCAATCTGGAGGGCAAGGAGATCTTCAAACTAAAACTTGCTGGTTTTATAGGAGAGAGGTGGGGTATAAACTTGTAAGGGGGGAGGGTCAAATAAAAGTTTGGCCCCAGGGAAGCTGTTTGTGGGTCCAGGTCTAGGGCAACTGAAGAGTGAGGGGGATTGTGATGCAAATCTAAGGAAAACTGGGCAGAATAAGGACTGCGTAGGGCTGGGGAGATTGGATAGGGAGGAGAGGTGGGGGTGGAGGACAGTACTGATTAATGCCAGGAGCATGAGCAATAAAATGCCTGAGTTACAGGCTATGCTGGCTGAGGGATCAGCGGACGTGGTGGCAATTACAGAGCCTTGGGCCACCCAGAGAAATGATTGGGACCTAAATTTGGAGGGCTATAAGATATTCAGGAAAGATAGGGGAGTGGGAAGAAGGGGAGGGGTTGCACTTATAGTCAGAAATGACATTGTGGTTAGTGGAGTGGAGGGGGCTGAACGAGGAGTGGAGGCGACTTGGGTAACCTTGCAAATGAGGGGAGGAAAAAAATTGAAAATAGGGGTGGTATACAGACCCCCCGCAATTGAGGAGGCTCTGGAGGATAAACTGGTTGAGAACATCAAGAGTCATTGTGCCTTGGTAAGGGTAGGATGGTGGTCATGGGTGACCTTAATATGCCGGGGGTGGACTGGGACACCATGACATCCTCTGTAGCCAGGGAAAAGCAACTGATGGACATTTTTTAGGTTGCTTTCCTGGTCCCAACAGGTGGGGGAACCTACTAGAGAGGGGCAGATATTGGATGTTGTTCTAGCGGACAGTGATCAGATAAGGGGACTGGAGGTGTGCAGTCCACTGGCGGGTGGAGACCACGCCACAGTCTGGTTTCTGCTGTATACGGGGGTGAGGAAAACCGTACTAACACAGTAGTGGTAGACTCAGGGGAGTGGATTTTGTGGGCATGGGTAGGATTCTAAGAGCGAGGTTGGACAAGATTAGGCTGGACATGGATGCTGGGAGATTGTGGGAGACCATTAAAAAAGGGGTATAGGAGGCTACTAAGTACTGTACAAAATTAAGGCGAAAGCATGGTAGAACCAGTAAGCCATGTTGGAGGACTAGGGAGGTGCAGGAGGCAGTGAGGGATAAAAAGGCCGCTTATACACATTTTAAATGAAGGGGGGACAAGGAGTGAGGAGAGTATGAAATATTGGCCAGGAGAGTCACCAGAGTGGTGAGGGGAGCCAAGGCAGGGATGGAGCAAAACTTGGTAGGGATATCGGGAAGGGGGGGGATTCTATAGATATATAAGAGAGAAGCGAAAAGAGAGGAAGCAGATCAATAGGATTAAAATTATGGGGGGATGGGCTCAGGAAGCAGGGGAACAGGCAGAGGTGCTAAATGAGTACTTTGCCTCAATCTTTGCAGATGGGAACTGGGGATCCCTATAGGCTGATGGAAGGGAAGAGCATTCAGCTAAGGTGAGAAATCAGTCTGAGACCAGAGGATGGAATGAGGCTAGGGTACATATAGGACCAGACCCAGAAGGGGTGGGGAGGTTGAGTGAGGGGGAGGAATGGGGGGAAAAAAATCACAGTGGATAAGGTGAGGGAGGTCCTTCGGAAGCTAAAGACTGATAAGGTGTCGGGGCCGAATGGGCTACACCCGAGGGTTGTGAGGGAATTGGCGGAAGACCTGGCAGCTCCACTGGCTGCACTCTTTAATACCTCTTTGCAGACAGGATGGGTGCCCCAAGACTGAAGGGTGGCTTATGTAGTGCCTATTCATAAAGAGGGGTCTAGAGAAGAGATGGGGAATTATAGGCCTGTCAGCCTAACGTCTGTGGTAGGCAAAGTAATGGAGGGCTTTATCAAGGAGAGGATTGGGAGGCAGCTGGAATGGTTAGGGCACCAGGATGATAAACAGTATGGCTTCGTTCCTGGGAGATCGTGTCAGTCCAACCTCGTAGAGTTTTATGACTGGGTGACGGGGGCCTTGGACAGACATAGACTGGTGGAAGTCCTATACCTAGATTTCAGCAAGGCGTTTGATTCAGTACCACATTATGGGCTGATAAAAAAGCTGGGTGAGATGGGGGTGGGGGGACAGGAGCTCAATTGGGTTGAAAATTGGCTCTCGGGGCATTTACGGAGGGTAATGGTGGGCGGGATACTCTCCTCTCCCAGGAAGACAATCAGTGGGGTCTCTCAGGGGTCGGTATTGGCGCCATTCTTGTTCAATGCCTATGTCTCGGATATAGGAAGGGGGGTTAGGAATAGGTTGAGTCTCTTGCGGACGATTCAAAACTGGAAGCACTGGTGGATTGTGAAGAAGCGAGGGAGGTGGTCAAAGGGGATCTGGATACCCTGGAGGGGGTGGTCAAGGAGGTGAGGACTGAAATTTAATGCCGGAAAATGTAAGGTACTACATTTGGGGGTCAAAAACCCAGACCATGAATACACCCGGGGGGAGTCACACTGCAAGCCACATTGGGAGAAGGGGATTTAGGGGTGGTGATAGACGTCAAAATGAATAACTCTGAAAACTGTAGAACAACTGCAGCCAAAGCAAACAGTATACTGGGCTGCATAGCCAGGGGAATTACGTCCAGAAGGAGGGAGGTGATCCTCCCTCTGTATAATGCCTTGGTCAGGCCGCAGCTCCAGTACTGTGTACAGTTCTGGAGACCTCATCTGAAGAAGGATACAGCGTTGCTGGAGAGGGTCCAGAGGAGAGCGACCAGGATGATTCAGGGCATGGAGGGAAAGCCTTATGAGGAGAGACTGGAAGAGAGGAGGGACAGGGGAGATATGATAGAGGTTTTCAAGTATGTAAAAGGAATAAGCAGGAGTGGAACCGAGGAGCTTTTTAGGCTAAAGAAGGGGGGAACAACCAGGGGCCATTAGTGGAAGCTGGAGGAGGGAAACTACAGGGGGGCGCGTAGGAAGCATTTTTTCACTGAGAGGGTGGTGGAGCCATGGAATGCGCTGCCTAGGAGGCTGGTGGAGGAGGGCACAGTGGAAGGATTCAAGAAGGGGTGGGACAGGTACAAGGGGAAACAAACTAAAGAAGACCCTCTTGGGGGCTGGGGGGGGTGGTAAGGCGAGCAGCCACTAGGTTGCTGGCTTTCGAGCAGACAAGACAGACCATTTGGCCTATTCTACTGGCTTTTTAGTATGTTAGTATGTTAATTTTTAATATTTTCACCCCAAATTTACAACATTGCCATTTGTTCACACCTCCTTATGAACAGTGCAGCTGTCATTTTTTACATCCTGCCCGAAACATGTTTTCGCATCTGTGGCGCAGAATGGCGCAGTCACTGTGCAAAATCAACTTCTGGGACAGATTAATGAAATCACAGTGCCTCCGTTCATGAGGGGAGGTCTTAAAAAGGCCATGTTGAAAATCTGGTGAACAAATTCCAAAAAATGACTACATTACAAGCATGAGTTACGCAATTTCTACGCATGCTCTTAACTTCGCCACTTTTTCATATTTTCACTCCAGATTTTCAACATTGCCATTTTTTCACACCTCCTCATGAACAGTATAGATGTCATTTTTCACATCCTGCCCAAAATGTCTTTTCACAGCTGTTGCGCCAAATGGCACATTCGCTGTGCGAAATCACCTTTCGGGATTGAGTAACGAAATGATAGTGCCACTGTTCATGAGGGGGGGGGGTCCCAATAAGTACCATGTTCAAAATCTGGAGTGAAAATACCAACAAACGCCCAGGGCGTTAGGGTTTCCAACCGTAATGCACCATGCTGTGCAGACTGACAGGCGTCAGGGTGTTTGACTTGGGATCGTCGGTTGTAATGCTCATGCCATTTCACCCCCAACTCACCCTGCAGCCACTGACAGGCACTGAAGAGTGCCTTGGAGTCTTCGGTCCTAATGTTCACCCCATTCTCCTATACTGCACCCATCTTAGCTTATTTCTTTATGGAATGAGGTGAGCGCAAGGGTCGAAGACCCCAAGGCACACCCTAACATCTGTCAGTGGCTGCAGGGTGGGGTGAGGTGGAATGGCGTGAGCATTATGGCCGATGACCCAAAGGCACACCCCAACATCTGTCAGTCTCTGCAGCGTGGGGGTGGGGGTTGGCGTTAGTTCAATACTTCAGTGCCATTCCTATTATGCATCCCTCTAACTCATGCAATACCAATGCCAATACCAGCAAGCAAACATTTGGCATTGACAAGTGCTAGTTAATACATGTGCTTTTAAGCATAACAGGAATGTTTCTAAGCCACTTAAAGGGGCACTGTCAGCTTTGCCCCTCGTTTTGTGCTAAATTTCCATCTGACATTCTACAACCACATAATTGTAAAGAGGTGACTGTAGAATGCCTCCGAATAAAAGAAAAAGTGATCAGCTTACCAATTTTCATAATTTACAAACTATTTACATTACTGGTGTCGCGCCTTAAAATCTCCATGCCCCGGAAGCCTTTCCATGCTAAGAAAGCACATTTACCAAGAGCGCTGTCCCGACCCGCACATTTTTAATACTGGCATGCTAAAAAAACTGTTAATCCATAATAGAGATGGTATTCCAAATCTTTGGTGGTGTTTACAAGTAAAAACCAAGGGCTCGTTCTGGGGCAAAATACATTTAAAAGCTGGTGCCCAACTCCCGCGCATGCGCAGTGGCAGCATGGAACAAGATCCCGCGTCTGCGCGAGAAAGTGCTGCTACTGCACATGGGCGGGATTTGGACGCAACTTTCCGTGTGTTTACCTAACGCCGAAATGAGCCCTCGGTTTGTTGTAAACACCTGCTGAATCTCTATTACGGATTAACGGTTTTAACATGACAATGTTAAAAATGTGCAGGTCGAGACAGCGCTCCCGGTAAATGCGCATTCTTAGCAAGGAAAGGCTTCTGGGGAATGGAGATTTTAGGCCGGGACACCAGTAATGTAAATAGTTTGTAAATTATGAAAATTGGTATGCTGATCACTTTTTCTTTTATTCGGAGGCATTCTACAGTCACCTCTTTACAATTACGTGGTTGTAGAATGTCAGATGAAAATTTAGCACAAAACGAGGGGCAAAGCTGACAGTGCCCCTTTGAGGCCTACATTCCTTCCCCCTCTCATTACTCTTCTTGTGAGCGATTTCCCCCAGTCAATAAAATAGGTCCATTCAATTCCCCCAACCCCTAGGATGTACCCAAAAATGAGCTGTCACAGCTCAGTGTGACGTTCCCTGTCAAAAATGACTAATAAAATAAACCATGTGCTTTGCCTATATGACACTCTACCTACTCACATCAGCTGTATTGCTATAACATTTACAAATATGTTGAGTGGGAACTTGCATTCTGTGAAAGACAGAAGAAAATGAAGACTAAGCTAGGCACGTGAAGACCATTCACTGTGCCACAGCTCTGCCTACTACTAGCCATATTGCTACTTCCCTACCCTTTCCCAATTCACAGTTGTACAACAGGAAGTTTCAACTAACACCTTTGTGGATGAGTCTTAGCATGACACAGCATTTCTCTTGTCATTAGACAAACACTAACAACCTTTTTTTAGAAGACACCCAGCATCCAGCTATTAATGTGCTGTTTTAAGCGTAACTTCCCTACACTAAGAAAACACAATTACTAAGTTTTGATAATTTCTTTTTCAGTTACATGACTTTTTGCTGCAGAGAATCTCTCATGAGTGCTGCCCCCTTCCCCAGCTGATGACCGAATGACATGGCGCTGAGCTGCTGACTGGAAATGTAAGCAAAACATATGTTTCCAGCCTCACATCCAGTCATAAGGGACTGCTGCAAAGTGGTCACAACAACCACTTAACGCTCATACCCTTCCCGAGGCTATCACTAAGATCCCTGGGACTGGTTGGTTCAAAATCGCCCTCCGCCAACATATTATTGACAGTCAATGTTGTAAATGTCGATAGTTGACCAAAACCCTGCCCCATTTAGCCCTATGCCCTTTGGAGCCCATAGATGACTGGATACTGGTACAATAAAACAGACCGTAACAATGATGTTATATAATGATGTGTAAAAAATGCTATTTAATGATGCGTGTATCTCAACATATGCATGTACCTGTACAATTGCTGCCTGTAACTCCACGTGTGTATGTATGTATCTCACCTGTATGTAATCCCTGTCCTAAACCTCACTTATTGTTGTCTTCTCCCCCCAATGACGAGGTACCTTTGTAAACGAGTCGCTGACTCAAAGGTTGTAAAACTGATTACTTCAATAAATAAAAAATAAATAAATAAATACCTCATGTGTGACCAATGCTCCAGATAAGGTGAGTACCAGCCTGTTTTATTCGCCATTTTTGCATTTATTTTTATGCTCCCCAGCAGATGCTCTGTCCTCTGCCAGCCCAGCCCTTGGTTACTGCACCACCGTGGGACTTCTAACCTTACGAGTTTATCCCCTCGTGGCAGAGCCATCCTGTGGGACGGTACTGCGCAGGGTACCCCTGCAGCAGTGATGGACGGGGTCGGTAGCCGAGCCAGGAGGTCCTGAGACTTGGAGGGATTTTTGCTTGGTGTAGTGGTTCCCAAGTGAAGGATGATGCCAGCGCAGTAACCAGGGGTGGGGCTGACTGAGGGCAGAGCATCTGCTGAGGAGCATAAAAAAAAAAACAGGGAATAAAACAGGCTGGTACTCACAAAATGTTGTAAACTGGTTTAATAGCTACCTGACTAATAGGTCTCAATACTTGAAATATAACTCTACCCTCTCTGATAAGGTCACTATTAATATTGGTATACCTCAAGGGTCTATCTTAGGTCCTCTGCTTTTCTCAATCTTTATAAATAGCATCACCTCCAATCTCCTCAAAACTTCCTCACTATTATATGCGGATGACACTGTACTGTATACCAGTTCCAACAGTATAGAGGATATAAACTCTCGACTCTCCCATGATTTTCAGCTTATACACCAGTGGCTTGCTAATCACAAACTTATTCTAAATAAAGCTAAGACCCAAGCTATGTTATTTGGCTCCAGATTCAAACTTAAAATCCCCAGACACACTTTAACGTCTCCTCCCCTGATGGCACATTGGTAGGGTTGGTAAATTCCTTAAAATATCTAGGGGTCACTCTTGATCCAACACTGAGTTTTGACT
This sequence comes from Neoceratodus forsteri, assembly GCA_016271365.2. Taxonomy (NCBI): domain Eukaryota; kingdom Metazoa; phylum Chordata; order Ceratodontiformes; family Ceratodontidae; genus Neoceratodus; species Neoceratodus forsteri. The sequence continues at coordinate 455,763,307 of CM028135.1, read as the reverse complement.
TCCACATTCAATCCACCTGTAAGCAAGTTAACTCCAAACCTGGTATCGCCTACCGCACTAGTTATGCTCTCACCCAGTCTGCCAGGCTTGCTGTTGCCCGTGGGATATCACTTCCCTCTCTCACCTATGGGGTTGCCATGTATGTCTCTGCCTGCAACTCGAATCTGCGAAAGTGGGATGTTACGTATAATAATATTTGTCACTTCTCTTCCTGCTCCCCCAGACTGAAACGTCACTGTCTTCTCTACACAGATCTGGGATGGCTTCCTCCCCAAGGACTAAGGTCTTATGCACTTGGTTCTATTACTGATAACATCATCAGATCCCGGTCACCTAAACCCCTGACCAAAGTCCTTCCCTACCAGAAAACCAGCTATGCTTTGCGCTCAGCGGACAATGTCCCAGTTCTTATTCCAAGGCATCGCACTTCAAAAGGTAGTCGTGCCTTTGCCTGTTACGCACCTCATTTCTGGAACACAATCCCCCTAACCCTACATCAAGCTGCATCCCATATCTCTCGTAAGAGAGAGCTACGCCACTATCTCTTCTCCTCCTATGCATGCTCCTGTTTCAAACCACCCTAGCCCCTACTCTCTAATCCCCCTCCCCCACCACACTCTCTGTAGTCTCACAGGTAGCCTAGGGTCCACTCCAACAGTGAGCACTTCCTATCAATCACTCCTCCTAACTTCTAGTATTCTATTCTTCCTTTCCCTTTCTGGTTAATTTTGAGTGCTTTCTCTTCTCAAACTTCGCAGCCTTCCTCTTTCATCATCGGCTGAACCTTACCTGGTAACCTGTACTTTACTATACTATACCTATTCCCCAATGTATTGACTTCCTCCTCTTTCAAACGCTCCTATCTCCCCTCTCACTACACTCTGCCTGTCTATTACTTGCTCTCACAGCACTTTATTCCTTATTGTTTGTGTACTGCTCAGTGCACTTTAAAATTGACTTGACTGTATGTCACTTGTAAACTCAAATGCTGTATTGTTTTTGTCACATCTACTGCTGTTAATTGTTTCAACACATACATGTGATCTTGTATTATTTACAAAAATGTTTTTTCTTGATGTTTGTCTGTACCCTCCCAGGTCGTGCCTGAAAATAGTCTTTTGGCCAGTGCACCTACCTGGTAAACAAAAACGAAATAAAAGATATCAACCTGTGCACCCGCAGGAAGACATCGGCATCTGCCTCCCCTCCACCCGTAACTTGGCAGGCCTTGGTAGCCTTCCCCTAGCACTCTGCTAGAGGCCAGGCGTGCACTGAGCACTGCAATCCCACCCCCACCCCCCTCTGAGTAGGAGAGCAGTTCCTTGGACACCCAATCCTCCTTCTCCCCCCCCACCGGCCCTCCAGCTCCCCAAGCCCCCTTCCAAACTCTGGTCGTCTGCATCGCAAGTGGTTCCTCAACCGCTGCGCTAGCAGTCCAGCTTACTCACCATTTTTAAAGTACAAATACTCATCCCCACACCTGAAAATGCTTCGCCCACAGCAAAAGAATGCTTCATAACACTATTATTACTTCAAAAGGAGCAATTTTCTTCAAGATTTAAAGCACTTTCACTCTCCAAAATTTCATTTTATTCACCTAATAAATGGGGTGTAAATTACTCCTGCCTGCCAACATTATCTGGATTACTGTGAGCAATCCTACTGTGCTATATACAACATGATCACAAGCCTTTCCCTGCATGGTAACTAGTACCATAGCGACCATGCAAGGGCTGACATGCAGATGGGCCACAGGGTTATTATACACATCGCATGGTGACCCTCACACAAACCATTAGAGAGATCTGCAACAGCACCTGCCTATAAACCCACTACAGACAGGTGGCAGGGGAAGTCACAAAGCTGCAACTGCTGTAAATGGAGTCGCTAAGGGTCTGAAATTGTTGTCGAGCCTTCATGGCAGCAGCCAACAGGGGAAACGGGCTAGAGAAAGGGGTTGCACTGGATGCCAAGGAATTCTAAGCCTGAATGTCACTCGACCACCCATGCTGGACCAGGAACCCTGAAAAAAAAGTGATATTATAAAATGGCAAGTAAAAATGTTGGGCACAAACTGATAAGCTGGGACCTTCACCCGTGATGTTATACTTTCACAATCAAGTCCCAGCACACACGTGACCACATAACAAAAGAAAAACCATACCACATCTCCCAGCTCAATCTTGCCCTCATTTCCTATGGCTCCTTTAACCTATGCCAGTACAAGGCATTTATTTTAAAACATTAATCCCTCCCTCCCACCCACTGCGGCAGAACCGAAGACAAAATTAAATAAAAAGACCTGTTACTTTCCCAATTTATTTGGTCACCTAAGCTTTAAATGTTTCTGTTTTCTGACCTTGCCCAATTCAAGTTTATACTGAAATCACTCCAACAAGCGCCTTCACAGTATCCATTACTACTTTCCTGCTACCTGGCAGTGCACAATGCCAGTGACCTGGAGTGCGATTTCAAACCAGTACACATGTGGCTTCAAAGCCCACCTGCTCTACTCACGATCATAACTACTTCACTTGGACCCTCTTCCTCTTTACCTGCTTGCAGATTTAGTTTTACGCATTTCCTGGGGGGAGAATTAAACAACTTTCTCTTATGACGTCCTGCTGGTGCAAGCACTGCCGCTTGCGACACCGACAACCCTGGGAAGGAGGATTGAGCATCCCATGAACAGCTCTCCTCCTTCACGGCAAATGCACTGCAGCGCTCAGTGAAAGTTCGACCCCTAGCGGTGGCCAGAGCCCGCAAAAACACAAAGGGACTGGAGAAGCAAACATTGGTGCGTTACATGTGTGAGCAGGCCTGATGTCACCAGGACATCACTGCACATCCTCTCCTCCAGGGAATTGCAAAGCTGATAACCCTGCTAGCTGGGCAGATGAAGCCGCTCCATGCCACCACACCAACAACTGGATCTTGCCCTCCTGGACCCCACCATCCCTCCAGCCTTTACCACCGCCTGCTAGGAATTAGACTACTGCATAGCAGCGCCAAGGAGCTGAAGACAGCCCTGTTCTGGGGGGGGGGGGTTCCGGTTGAAAGGTTACCCAAGCAGGTGAGTCATGAGTGAACCAGGCTCAAAGACAAGGGAGGATTTGGGGGAGGGAGGGGCAGGCATCAGGAGATGGCCAAAGAAGGTCCTGGCCAGCATTGCAGGAGGGGAAAACAGAGTTGAGAGAAAGAAAAACAGCCAACAACTTTCTCCTTACCCACATGCTGATATTTATTAAAAGGGCGGGGCGGATTCTTTCTAACTATCAAACAGTGCCATCTAATGGCAATGAGAAATATTTTTTTTTCATGTACTAGTCAGTCCATATCATTACAAAACTCTTAAAACATTTTATTCACCTTTTTTATTTTCAATAACTCAAGCCCTTTTATAATCACAATAAGGCACTCCAGGGTGTGTGTCATGCTGGGATAACATCAGTTCTCCCATGGCGAAGGCACTGGGTGCAAACATCTCATGCCTCATGATGCACTAAAAGTTTGACTTTATCCCAGCATCACACACGCACACATACCCTGTGTGCTTTACTGCTTGAAATTCAGCAGCCCAGAAGCAGCCTAAAGGTGACGGTTAGGCAGATTTGGGAAAACTACAGTGGTGACAAAATTTTACCCGAGTTCTGCCCACAGCATAGCACCATGCAACTGGCACTACGACACAGTCAGAACTATATGGGTTTAGCAAGACAGTAGGGTGCACACTCAGTTTGTGCCTACTAACATCTGGCCAAGCAACTCCTCGCTCCGTTGTCTAAGTCTGCCCTTTATATAACTAAATTCTTTGCACAAATATTTACCAAACAGCTTTAATATTTTAATTTCTAAATTTCCTTTTAATATATGGAAAATACAGCAATAAGGAAAAACAACATGTATAGCTTCTGAAGAGTCAGGGTCCCCCTTACAGATTTTCAAGTGTCCTATACCAATTTTTAAGAGTTAAATTGTGGCAGAAAGCCTTTTTGCTACGGAAAAAATGATAAGTAAGAACTTGGAAAGAAAATTTCATAACTAGGATAAAAATAATGGTGATTCTTTGGGCCCTCTGCTCCCTTGATAAAGAAACGCAAGTAAAACTCATGATTCCTGGGACATGTACTACAGTACGTAGTTAAGAGAAGCGCTGGCAGGTTTTAATAAGTTACTCTGTCACACCTGACACATGGCAGGACCCTGTAATTCTGTGGTGTCAGAAATTACCTAACACAATTAATTAACAGTATACTAACATGCACTTGGAATCTTTTACTTCCTTACCTTCAGCTTTCCAGCATTAGCTCTAACTTTAAGAAGCTCTGTTATGGCATCTACAAAACCCTGATGGTGAAAGTTGCACATCTTTTCAATTTCTCTGTCATGGTTGCGAATACGAGCTTCAAGTTTTTCCATAAACTTCTTGTGCGCATTTGGCTGGTCATCATAAACAGACCTATTAAAATGAAGAAATTACTTTACTGAAAATGTGCATTTTAGCAGAAAAGTGCAGTGTCATGGTAAACATGGCCTCCTCGAACCCCACCTTTCATTTCAGCATCACAATAACACAAAACAATTCATGAGAGGAATGTACCCAATGTTCATTTTTCACAAGTTGTGAAGTTACCAGTTTTGTGCATTGATTTCATTCTAACTCCATTCACAGTTGCTTCTTTCTGCACAAAGTTTGGTCTTCCAGTACTTGTTTGCAATTCTCTCAAAAGAGTAAGATTCTGTAGCCAACCAGTGACCCAATGGTACTGCACCACATTGCCCTGTGGGCAAACTGGGTTTGGGAGTGGACTCAGGAGGCTTACGAGCAGATGGCCAAGGCTCAGGAAGCACATCTTAGCCCAGGAGTCTTCTCCCTCACTGGAGGACATGCTGCATCAGTTCAAGGTCACCACATCACTACACGCAAGGCCATCGGCAGGTAGAATGGTTCAAAGGGTCAAAGGCATGTACAGTGCCACCCACCAGGATCAAGAGCTCGGTGTGAGATTTCTCAGTTTAGTGCGTGACAGAACTGAAGAAATTACTACTGGATTCCACCAAGTGGCTACAGCATCCTGCAAGATATCCCAGCAAACAACTGTGATACTGCACTTGATACTGGTGGGCGGCAATGTAACTCTGACATGGAAAGACTGTGCAGGAAAACAATCCCTCCCAGGACCACCACGATGATGACCCAGCACTGTTGGGTCCTGCACCATTTGTGTGTTCCATGGGGGGGGGGACACTTCCCTCTCAAAGACCCCCACAGCATGGGGCAAGCTACAGAGAATGGATGGAGAAAAGGAGTGTAGCCAGAAATTTCAGTTTGTAAACACTCTCTCCTACTGCTGCCACCCCTTACCTGTTACAAAAAAAATCAGGTTGTTACCTGTACAGATGTCTCATCTACTCTCTAAACTGGTTAAACTCTTATATCTATATCCTAAATAACAGCCGTTTAGACAGATGTAGACAATACTCAGTTACCTACCCAGTCAAATACTCCAGATTAGAATGCTAATGGTTGCAAAAAGGCATGTGGTTTGGGAAAGATACTTTAAAAATCTGTACACAAATATGTACCGTGCGTTTGCTTGCCTAAACCCTTGAGAAGGCCGAGTGCTGCTGGGGCTGAGAGGATGCCCACCTGATGGCTGATAGGTGATGGAACAATACATACAATAAGAAAAAAGGACAATTCATTGACTGAATACAAGAGTTGCAGCTTACCATGTTGACTCAAGATCTTGTCATGAGCACAAGCCATCATGCATTATGAGGAAGATGCAGTGAAAAGTGAATCACTGTGTATCTCAGATACCTACCATCTCCCCTACTGTCTTACTTCATGCTCTTACCCAATTGTACCCTTCTGGCCCAGGTAAAAGAAGTAATGTGGGCAGGAAACTTGGCATACACAAGGTGGTGAAATCTTGCCGCTGACATGGTACAGATTCTGACACAAGACACAGCAGCGTCATGTCTTCAGTCCTGTGTTAGCATATCTCAATCAGTGTGCATGGTAGCTAGATCTAGTCCTTGCATCTGACTAGCCAGAAAAGACTCCCATCCCAGATCATGCCCCAGTAGGGCAGAGCTGGGACATGGCGGAAGGGATGAAAAACAGGTGGAAACAATTGTAAAGAGGGATTCTTATACTGCTTCCCCGCCCATCCCCTTGCAGCTAGTATGCATACACATGGCAACCTGGCAAGGGGTGCTCAACATTGTGCGCTAGTCAACAACATTAAGGGCACCACGACTTTGCCACCACCAGGTCATGCTGAACAGCAGAGCACAACTGACCTCAATGCTCTTACCAGGAGGAGATTGTCCACTGGACATTCTGAGCCCTTCCTGCCGGTCTCCGCTCCCTAACATCCTCAACATGAGTCACCAGGGTGTCAAAAATGTTCCCCACCACTCAGCGCCACAGAGAAGCCTATAAATAATATTTTAAAATTTAAATAGACAATGATTACACCATCAGGCCACTTTCACCTTTTTGTATTTTTAAATAAAAGTTGGAACCAATGCCCTACTTCCATGCCTACCATAAATCTTTAAGTTCAGCAAGAGGGTTTACGACAACTCTTTAAATATAGTATTTAAAATATGAAAAATAGCATTTACTGGCTCAAATCTAACAATGGACTGTTCCGCATGGGTCCCAGCATGCTAATGGCCCAATTATTGCAGATAATCAATCACTCCCTCCCGCGGACTTCACAAGATTTAATAAACTTCTTTACTCCAGCATAGGCTGTAGAAAGACCAAGAAGTTGGAGGGGTAGCACTTGGAGAAGAGCAAGACCAGTCAAGTGAAATTCCTACTACACAGGTTAAGGAGGCACTGAGTATGCAAATGGTGTGACAGTGTTGAATAAAACCCTGTCCCATTTGTTATATAGAAAGAGCTAAACGCAAGGATCTGTTTTATCCTCTGGTTGGAACCATTTACTAAGGAGTTCTCTGAGTGATGTGAAGGCATCTTGAGGATTGTCGAATGAGGTGTACTTCAGGGACCAGAATCTTTGCCTGTAGGTCTCTCCTGAGATGTCGTATCTTTTCAGGATTTCTCTTTTGACAAGGTCATAGTTTTCTGACTGTGCAGTGACCATACTGCTGTAGGCAAGCTGGGCTTTACCTGTCAGGTAAGGTACCAGTATGACTGTCCATTGCTTCTTTGGCTACTGGCAGGCTCTGGCAACCATTTCAAAAGTGGTCAGGTATGCTTTGATATCATCCGAGGGACAAAGCTTTGTAAGTTTAAGGTCTTTAAGTTGTTGGTGTTTTGTTGCTCTGCTGGACTTATGCCAGATCCTCCAGCTTTGATAGCTTGCAAGGTATCCACCCGTCGCTGCTCCAGTCACTGCATCTCTTCTTTTCTCTGCTACTCCTGTTGCTGCATCTCTTCTTTCCTCCGCTGCTTCTCTTCCTTTCTCTGCTGCTCCTGTCACTGCATCTTCTTTTCTCTGCTGCTCCTGTTGCTGCATCTCTTCTTTCCTCCGCTGCTTCTCTTCCTTTCTCTGCTGCTCCTGCCACTGAATCTCTTCTTTTCTCTCCTGCTCCTGTCACTGTATCTTTTCTTTTCTCCGCTGCTGCTCTTCTTTTCTCTGCTGCTCCTGTCACTGCATCTCTCTTCTTTTCTCTGCTTCTCTGTCTCTCTTTGTTATACAGCCCACCATTTGAAGAAGTCAGACAGGCTTTCAGGTTCTGTCACTGCCTGTTCTTTTTTTTTTTCTATCACTGGTGCCGGCTGTACAGTCTCAGCTTGGATTTCTGTCTCTACTAGTTTGGCTGCTATCTTTCTAGTAATGACTGCTGGGCTTGCTGCTGCAGAATCCATACATTTCATCTATGCTTTTCCGGTACCAGGTCCAGTATACATGCAAAAAATTCCTGGCTTAGAATATGCACAGCGTAAATCCAGGGTTCGAAACTGGCACCCACCCGCCTGCCAAATGCGGGTAGATTTCAACTTGGGCAGATAAACCTAGTGTTGTAGAGCACCTGCTGGGCACCTTGTGGTAATCGCGTAAAAGTTGCTGTTTGCGCAATATAATTGCTAGGCGTATTAGCATGATAGCTATTGAATAACATGTATTGTGCTACTACGCATACCACGCTAATGTACCGTATAGTACATCGCACAAATGGTCAACTTTTGCGAAGCTACTATTATATACAGACAATGAAGTTACAGGCTTGGCTGCTAGGTGCAGTTGACAGAAATTGCCAAAGGGAGCTCCAGAATGCTCCGAGGACAAGGGTGACAATGACTGCAAGCTGGAATGGAGTCCAAGTGTACTCAGTTGCCTTATCCTGGCTAAGTATGTTGTGCTGTTGCATACTAACGGGGTCTGAGCTGTGCACGTCTAGCCGTGTCACAACTGCCCTTTCCTGGCTGATGCTGTCCCTTCTGGATAACACTGCACTGCCCCATACTCTCTCCTTAAACACTTATTTTATTTTCATGTTCATGCCCTGTCTAAATTAGACACACTTTATCATCAGGCGATCAAATTTATCACGGATGCGCCATACTGTACCCATTACTGCACTCTTTACACCTCAGTTGGTTGATCCTCACTTAGTACTAGACATCACAGGAATGCAGTCTTTTGGACCTATAGGGCTATAAGCAACAAACTTCCACAGTACATTTCCGACTGTCTGCCCATCTCTCCCGCTGGCTGCTACCCACTGAGAAGCCTTTCCCTGATTTCCCTGGTTGTCCCTAAGATCAGGACACACTTTGCAGCAGCAGCTATAAGCCATGCCATTCCAGTGATATGGAACAACATGCAAAAGGTTCTAAAGCTTGCAATACCAGTAAACTGGGCCTTCTTTTAGACTCTGCTCCTTTCTAAGTTCTGTGAATCCTGTGACTGCATTAACTAGCCGAACCTTTTATCATGAGCCCTGTATACTACATGTACATTGTCCACCCCTTGCACATCTTCAACCCACTGCATCCTGCTAGTCTTCCTTTATCCACCCCACTGCCAAACCAGTACCCTCCTCTTCTTAAAACACCCTACTGTCCTCCCCTTACTACCTCCCCCCCTTGGCTCCTACTCATCTCTGACTTCTTTAGCCCTCACCTTGTCCTACCCTTCACACCTCCTCCCCCCTCGACTTTTCCCTACCTGACATCCAGCCCGCACTGTCTATCCCATAAGTCTTGTTGCGACTGGGCATATATTGTTTATATTGTAATTACTGATTTGTATTATTCTGTAAATAGTTTTTGCTCTTGCCCTATCTATGTTGTATTTGAGCTTTTGAGATTTACTGTACTGTTTGCCACACTGTATGCTTTGTTATTTGCGCCTAGCTCGTATTTGCTCTACACGGATTATTGTCACATTGTATTATAGCAATATTTAGCTTATGTGTTTTTGTTATGACCTACCCAGGTCCACCCTGTAAATAAATCTGTCTCAATGGTGTTTCGCCTGGTAAAATAAAGATGATTAATAGATTGATGTCCATGTTGCAGTCCTTGCCAGTAAACAAAGACAATCAAAATCTTCTTTTACATTAGAAGTTTAATATTTATTGTTAAAAGCCACAATAAAACTTACTTTGGGGAAAAAACAACATTTCTGGTAATTACTGTGTTGGGTTAGTGAAAATTCTGTTGGGCCGGTGGAGTTTGTCAGTCACTAGCCCTGCCAGCTAGTGGCTGAAAAAGTTAGTTTCAACCCCTGTAAATCCCACCCCACCACCATCTGTCATCGAGGCACAGGTCAGGAAGGAAGATGAGGAGCAGGTATAAAAGTCGCAAGTAGCGTTTTATTTTTTTCCATTAACAGTAAAATAAAAATAAACATTTTCAGTGCAACTATTTACAAAGGTAATACAAACAGAGAAAACAAAGTCCTTCATCTGAGGGTATGTCTAATTTCAAGCTCCAGTCTCTCAGTCTCCCTCTCTCTAGCAAAATCACTGCTGCTATTTTTATAAGTCTCTGTCTGGGAACTCGTTAAGAAGACTTCCTGTTTTTCAGAAAATGTTCTTGTCAGTTTCCTTCCTTGCAGGTGCAACAAAACAGTACATGGTGTCCCAGAATTGACCTCCTGTTTAGAGCTCTGCAAAGAGTTTGCAATCCAGCATCTCAGGTTAACCTCTTGAGCCCCAAATAGCTTTCTGCAGTCATTTCAACAATATAACCATACACATTTTCAAACCAAGGGATCCCACTTCCACATAAAGATTCACACATATTTTATAACTTCAGATAGGCAAAGGGGAAGAAAAGATAGAAACAGCAAGTGACGCTAGAGAGACGGGGGGGGATAGTGAGACTGTCGGAGTGGCCAGTTCCTAGGTCTCACAAGAAAATTTGACTGCGCAGTCAGACAGAAAAGAGGCAGAACAGAAGAGGATAGAACAGATCCTTGCATTTAACTCTTTCTACATAACAAATCTTTCTACATAACAAATGGGACAGGGTCTTATTCAACCCTGTCACAAAGGGGAATTGTGGAGACTAGCAACTCTGTCCTCAACCCACCTTAGCCTGTGGGGAATGCCAACTCTGTTCTCAAATCACCTTGGTGTGCCTTTTTACATTTTTATTACTGTTCAATAAATCAATCCTACCACTAGCCATAGCAGAGCTTGCTTATTTTACCAGAAAACTGTTGGTCAGAATTTACCAATCAGGATTCTCCACCAGCAGGCTTCTACCACACAGAAGAACTCAATGGAATGTTCATTGAGTCACTCAAGTTGCTAATAAATCTATTTTAAATAGAAGTTATTTGTAATTTTATTTCCTACTTTTAGTAATAGCAATATTTACCAGAAACAGGCTTAGTTTAACTTTGCATCCAAAGGATGGTACCTCAACAGTGCAGCAAACCCCTAGTATACCACTGTAGAGACAGCGATGGATTCACTCAAGTACCTAGTATAGGACTTGAAAATATGACATATAATCTTCCTAACCTAGAAGCCAGAGTCTACCAACTGAGCCACTGTCACAAAGCTACTTAGTGTACATGGTTCAGAAGGCAGAAGTTGCTTGTGACATATGTAACATCTCCTAGTGAGCTTTGTCAATCAGATTGCAAGTTGTTGGATTTCAATATTTGCAGTGCCAATTTACCCCATTTGGAAGCCCCATTAGGTCATATTGATGTGTCTCAATAAACGAGCATCATGGATGGCGTACAGATATATTTAACACTATAGATAGGGTTGAGTAGGCAGTTTAACATTAAACCCCAAGTTTTGCAATTTAATAACTTCGCAACTATTCAATGGATTTACATGAAACTTTGCATGTGCAATCTCGAGTGGTAGGTGTGTGGATGCGCCAAGTTTCGTTCCAGTCACTTGTGCAGATTCTGAGTTCTGGATAGTGTAAAAAGTGCATTTTCGGGTGTGTTTTTCCCATTGGTTTTGCTTGGTTTTCTTTGACTTTGGCTAGCGCCCAGACAGTTTGCAATTTTGATCTGAAATTTCAGGGTACAAAAGGGCTGGCCCACAGATGTGCCTTTTGCTTATTTGGTGAAAAAATATTAATCGTTCCAAAGTTATTTAATTACGAAATCTTGAAACATTGGTTCTGAGCATGCTCATTAGGCACTTCAAGATCACTGTATGAAAAAAAATAATCCGTTTTCATTTGGGGTCAATCATTTCTTGTGACGGGAAAAATCCTTCTTCATTTTCCGATATCTTGTTTTCACGTTTTTGTGTAAAGACAAAAATTCAAAATCCACAAAAATGACATCCTGCAGAGACACCAGCACATGCATCTTGCTCATCAGGTGCCCATCAGCTGAATTCTGCATTTAACTGTTGGAGACATACCTCTGAATTTTTTTTTTTTTTTTATTTTAAATCTTTTTTCGTGACTCGCTTCCGCTTTTTTCGTTTTGTTTTTTTGTTTTTTTTGTAGTTCATACAAAAAATTTCATATTCCTGGTGTCTAGTGGTGCCCCCTAACCTCCTATCGCCATCCCTGTTAATTGTCAGTCTTTCCCTGGTGTCTAGTGGCACCCCCCACCCTCTGATTGCCATTCCCCTATGTTTCAATGTTTTCGTGGTGTCTAGTGGCACCACCCCTCCGACTGCTGTCCTCATATTCTTTTAGGTGTCCCTGGTGTCTAGTGGCACCCCCCCACCCTCCGATTGCTGTACCCTTATGTTTTATTGTTTCCTGGTGTCCAGTGGCACCCCCCACCCCTCTGATAAACGCCCCCATATTTTTCATTGTTTCCCTGGTATCTAGTGGCACCAGCCACCCCTCCAATCGCCGCCTCCATTTTTTCATCGTTTCTCTGGTGTCTAGTGGAACCCCACCCTCCGATCGCCTTCCTATCTGTAATAAAGAAAACAGTTTCTCGATGTCTAATTTTTTTAAACCTGTAAAAAAGAAAATGGTCCCTCGCTGATCTGACCCATCTCCCACTCAGCACCCATCACCCTACACCTCCTCACTCACCTGAACAGGTCCTAGGGTGAAGATCAACTCTCTGATCGAAGACACGTCACCGCCGACAGCGATATGAGAAACTAGGGTAAGTGCGGTTCTATGTATTTCAATGCAGTTTTCGACTTCGCTGTATAACTTTGCTATTTTTGCATATTGTGACACCAAATTTTCAGCCTGGCCTGTCTGAGACCCCACCTCATGAACAATGTTGATGGAATTATGCAAATCCAGCCTGAAAGGCGATTTAGTGATCACTTAGCAAAATCACCTGTTGGGTGGGATGTGAACATTTTCACTGCCCTTGTTCATGAGGTAGGGTCATAAGAAGGCTATGTTGAAAATTTATGGAAAACAATATGTAAAAATGGCAAAGTCATGCGCAAACATTAAAATTTTGCTACATTCACTTGTAGCTTTGCAAATTTTTTAATATTTTGACTCAACAGAGCCATCTTTTTACACCACCTCATGAATGTGACAGCTGTCATTTTTCAAACCCTGGCTAAACTGTGTTTCTGCACCTGTGGCACGCAATGGCATTGGGGTGGCACAGAATCATGTTTTGGGAGGGATTTCACAATTTTCTTTACCAGGTTCAAGAGGTGGGATAGTAAGGAGGCTATGGTGATAGTTTCATTCCTGTTTTTCTACAAATGCAAGCGCAGGTCCCTGCAGGCCATGTGCTCCCACAGACAAATGAGGATACAATTAAACTATCTCATAAAATAAAGAAATCATTTACAAAAAACTTTGTTAATGCACTAGTCAGGGTTAAAGTGACAAAAGTAGGGAAATGTGATGTTAGGGTTTCTAACCCTAACACCCCACCCCCGCTCACCAGTCAGTAACAGGAAAAACCATTACAGTTTCACCTCTCCTGTGTCTTCGCTAATCAGGCATGGGGAGAGTCTTGGGGTTGTCAGCCCTAACGCTCACCCCATTGTCATGTACTCTACACATCTCAGCTTCTTTCATGAACAAATGGGGTGAGCATTAGGGCTAACAACCCCAAGGTGCTCCCCACACCTGATTAGCGAAGGTGCAAGAGAAGTGAAATTGTAGTGTTTTTTTTCTGTTGCTGGCTGGTGGGTGGGGGTGGGGTGTTAGGGTTGGAAACCCTAATGCCACATTTCCCTACTTTTGTCACTTTAACCTTAACTAGTGCATTAACAATTTTTTTTGCAAAATACCATGGGAGTGCAAATACATTTGGGAAATAAAAGCTGTTATTTTCACTGGAGACACTGCTACTGTGCAAATAACATGTTATTTGCACAGCAGCTATGTTATTTGCATAGTAGCCACAACCCATGCTTTTCACAATAACTGGCTCCCTGCGAGTAGCATATCAAACAGTGGTGCTGTCACATTAACCACAACAGTAAAAGGCTCGACTTTAATATCATTAATGAAGTGGAAAAGAAAGAATATCTGTAAATAGATAAACCATTTACATAATACAGCATAGTTTTTTCACCTGCAAGAAACACACATAAAAAAGTAGGAACTCCCATGGTATACATCGATTATCCCATAAGGTAGCTTCAGATATGCATGTTATTTGATTTGAAATGTTGTTATTGCCGCTGTGCCACTCATGCAAGTGTGCAATAACAACAACATTCCAAATCAGATAACATGCATATCTGGAGCTACCTCATGAGATAATCTTGACAGACAGACAGATTTATAAAATGGATTTCAGAATTCTCCAGAATCCCAGCAACTCCAGTGGTCCAAACACATCACCAGACCATTTATTAATTCCCAGTAACCACAGTTTGTCACCACCTCATGTAATCCATCTAGTAAGAACCAAATTATACAAAATAAAACCTTTTTCCATTAAAAAATTTTTTTTTCATTTTAGAAGCACAATAACCCACTTCAGGATTTGCATTTCTCGACAATCAGTGCGCTTCCCTGGTGCGCTGGAAGTCACAATGCCACATATTAACTGACCATTCATTATCAGTAAATGCAGTTTGTCACCTAACTAACATAATCTACCTAGCAATAGCCTAACTACACAAAAATAAAACAAAATTTAAATACCTGTAAATTTTCTTTCTCCGAGAGCTGGTCTCCGGGCTTCCATACCGATGAGCTGTACCTCCTGATGCTATCATGAAGGCAGGAACCAAAACTCTGCAGCCTGGATATCCTCCCCTCCACTTCCTGTGCACTCCAGTTTATTTCCTGCCTTCCAAAAAGCAAGTACTCTGTAGCAGAGCTCTGTGTCGAGGTACAGCCCATCAGTATGGAAGCCTGGAGACCAGCTTAGGAGAGAGAAAAACTTTTTTCATTAAAAAAAAAACTTCTTCCATTTTATAAGAACAACAACCCACTACAGGATATGCATGTCTTGAGAAGTATTGCAATTCCCGGATGTGCTGAAAGGCACTCAGCCGTTGACCGGTGCCTTTTAATTCACCCAGGGTGTGCATTAGTTTTCCAGAAATGAACGCCATGCTGTGGGTTATTGCTTGCACAGATATATATAATTGATGGCTGGGAACTTGTTCCCATAGAAAAAGCCATCATATATATTTCCCCATATATGATAATAGCCAATTAGCATATCATGATGCAAATTAGCTAATTACACTGTTTTAATGTGTTATATGTGTTATTAACACCTTGAAACACACTAATACCTAGCAAGTACTATATAATATATATACTTACCCACATGATATCCAATTAGCATATTATGATGCAAATTAGCTAATTACATTGTTTTAATGTGTTATTAACACCTTAAAACACATTAATACCTAACAAGTGCTATATAATATATATTTCCCCATATATGATGATAGCCAATTAGCATATCATGATGCAAATTAGCTAATTACACTGTTTTAATGTGTTATTAATACCTTGAAACACACTAATACGGAACAAGCACTATATAATAAATATGGGATACATGATGGGCAGGAATGGAATATGGCAAATATCTTCATGAGTGAACAGTGACCTTACCTCCAGATACTCACAAGTAGCACAGCGGAGCCGCGATTGATAGTATCCAGAGGTCACTGTTCACAAATGGAGATATTTGCCATATCCCACGACTGCACATCATGTAGGCGATTTATACAATAGGGCCGCAGTACTTACTGAGCTGTTGGTATTACTTTTACTGATGTTTACTTGTCAAAGGAAAATAGTCCAAAACGGTGGGGGCAATCACCAGGGCTGCAAAAACGCCTAATTAAAACAACCTATATGGTTGAAAATAAATGCAGCTAACCTTTCATGAGTTATCTAGCATGTTAATGTTGCTCCTGGATGCGACATGTCAAAAATGCCGCCGCACCAGAAGACAGAGTGTGCCCCGGTATCCTGTCCTGTGCCAGAAGGCTCGTAAAAATGACGAGCGAGGCGTATCTACATGGGAGAAAAAGAAACATTGTGGCATGTAGAGGTATGTTACCTGAACCTCTACAACCAATTCCCGGTGAAAACGGAGCAGTGTAATGTACTTAAAATCATTATGAAAGTTGCAGCTCCGAGTTCGGTCATGCGCAGTAGCGCTAGGTGCATTTATTTTAAACCATATAGGTTGTTTTAATCGGGCGTTTTTGCAGCCCTGGGGATTGCCCTCACTCTTTTAGACTGTTTTCCGTGAAGTTGTTTTTTTGCAGTGTTTTTTTTATTGGGGGTGGGGCGGGTGGTTGTCCTCTACTTGAGTTATTCATCTGCATTAATATATTCAGTTTTTTTTATTGAGTAGCTGATGTGGATTTCTACTGGTTTATTGTCTGAATGGGTTGACTGTCCTGTGATTGGTTGTTTGCTCTCGTTGTTGTGCTCGGATTGGTTGTTTTTTGGGAGTTGGCGGGATTTCATTATGTTGGTGGCTTCAGATGGCTTTTCGGTAAATGGGAGTTATTTTATGTTTCCATTTATTGCGATTAATTTATTTGCAGTTTATTACATTTCTTGGTTAGGGTATGTTATGATTATGATGGCGTTTTCCTGTTCCTGTTTATACCACGCTCCGATTTACTTGCCATAGCTGTATGTGAGTTACTTTCGCTTGTGACATTCATTTTCACTTTGAGGTGAATGTCAGTTTTCTTCATGGGACATAAAGGTATATTTTTGGGTGTTACATTTATTTGTTACAGCTTCTTTAAAATAAGGGTTGGTGGACAGTACTGATGCTTTTGGTGCTTTCTGACACACTGCTGTACTGATAAGAGTTGCTCTTCAATTGTACAACTGGGTTACCCTTCCTTGTTTGCTTTTCGAAGTTAAGACCTATGCGAAAAAAACTTGAGAAGCTGTTAGAATGCCATACTTTGAGTAACGTTACTGTTTGTTAAGCAACAATCAGCACCAGTACTTTGTTGGTTGTTCTGAGTATCTGCTCGGCTCCAGGTGAATTTTATTATCTATGGTAATGCTTTCAAAAGAAGTCCGGTCAGGCAGGTAGTCTCCACTGACAATATTGCTTTGTAAGCACTGTGATAATATCACCTGCTGACATAGGCACTATGTGTATGAATGTCTGATATTATCACAGTGCCTATGTCAGCAGGATTTATTCCACTGGGGTGAGAATACATGTTTTTGTCAGAGGAGATATCAGCTCACCGCTATTGTGAGTGTATGTGTGTGTGTGTGTGTGTATATATACATACATATATATATATATATATTTATATACTACCACTATATTAAAGTGTTATAATTACTGGACAATGCTTTTTCCCATAGGGAAACCCAGTTATAATTTGCCGTTATAACCAGCTAGTTGTAACGGCAAACACACGCCGGATTTCCCTGCCTCCGCCCACGGGCCAGCCACTCTCTCTCTCTCTCCACTTTTCACGCTACATGGACACCAAAACAGCCACTCGGCGGAAACTAAAACCCCAGAAAACAAATAAGAAGAAAACAAGAAGTATCACAAAAACTTAAGGTCCACTATGCAATACTAAAACATTACAATAATTTAAAATCTTGGCAGACTGTGCTGAATTCCGACCTGTCCACGGATGCCTCAACACCGAGCTCTGTTTTTTTTCTTTTTATTTTATATAACTGTTGTGGCGAAAAAGCGCAGGCCAGGAATTATATAAAATGATAGGACTGTGCAAAAACTCAGTTTACACACCCTTAGTGTGGGGTGCTTTTATAAACCCCTCGGGCATCGCCCAAGGGGTTTATGTAGCATCCCGCACCTCGGGTGTGTGAAAATCTTATTACACACACACCACCCCATTCATTATTCTCTATATTAACATCTTCATAGCACATTACTACACAACACACTACAAACCACCCTAATAACACATGGAACAAGCCCCTAAATAACACAAGTAGCAAGCCCCTTAGTAACACATTAACAAGCCTCTTAATAACACACGTAACAAGCCCCCTTAATAACACATGTTAACAGCCACCCTACCCACCCTTCCAACAGTATGGTAAAACACAGAAGTCCAACCTAATGTATTATATAACACAAAAGATGACAAAGTCAGGCTTACTTGTGAAATAATACCATCTCTGGGTCGAACAAACTCATAAAGGCCACTAGCCCTTCAGGCACATGGCTTTATGGCTTGTTCAACCTTTTGATGGTATTATTTCCTTATATACTACACTTTGCCATCATTTATTCTCTCTCTCCATATATATATATATATATATATATAGAGAGAGAGGGACAGACAGACAGAGTTGATAGTGTAGGGAACTTTGTTCTATACAGATTTTCATAGTCCCGGCACACCTCCAGTTGTGGCACAGGGACCGAGAGCACCAGCAGCCATCATGCTGATGGCCATCGCTGGAGTTGTTTTTCCCCTTGTTGACCCACTCCTCTCTCATCAAAGAGATGCCGCAGCGTGCCCATAAGCACAATGCCCTGGTGAAGAAGGCACAAACACCACTGGTCCACCACAGGGGCTGCTGCAGGATGCCTCCCTCCTCAAGCCGGGAAACTCTACCTCCAGCAACAAGCGCAGCCATGGGCCACCAGAAGCCAGCAAGTCAAAGCTCACCCCCAATTCTTGGTCACCTGCACTGCAGCGCAACACATTACAGATGGATTGTCACGGTGACCCTGAAATCGTTTTCATCACCATAAATTGCATTTTGAAGTACATCTTGGACATTTCTTCATAGCGACTTTCATTTTTGTATGCATCCTACCATTCCCGAGACATCAGGTTGTCTATCTCCATGACAGGAGAGCTACGAGGGGTTAAAACTGACAGCTCATGGCAGGGAGAGAAGACAGGCTGGATAAACACTGTAATATTAATGCTACTGTATCACAATCTCTCCCCATTCCCTCCACCTCACCCGAAACTACCATACAGTGAAATTATGAATTTCAAAATATCCCAAGTTATTGCTGTTTAACTTGTTAAAACGTCTGTCGACCTTCAATACGTCCTTTTGTTTATTTAATATGTAACCTGTGTCCAAGAAAGGAAAACTATACTGTGACAGCTTGTTTCCAGTTCAATCCAGGAGATGGGTTACATGAAAGTGTTTTATAAGCAGGACAGCAGGTAAAAATCCTCTATCCTTTTAAAAGTGCCATGGGATCTTTAATTTCCACCTAAACAGCCACAACAGATGAGCGGAATAAATCTCGCTTGATGTCTCATCCAAAGGAAAGCACCTTAGCAGTGATAGATTGTGAGCTTAATCACAGATTCATTTTGAATCTCTGTAACTGCAGACAACTGAAGTGATCTGTGGCTTGCTCTAGGGTGACTGTCATTCAATATTCTTTCCAAGTTGCTGTCAGTAAGTATAGAGCAACATCTAGTGGGTATAACAAGGAACTACTTCACCAGTGTTGAAGCTGCCACTAGCCAAACAGCATTTTGTTCTGCACTTTTGTATCGAACTACAAGCTCTTTAAGTAGCCAAATTACTCCTGCAGTTCCCCAAGCTGCAGATCAAAACTCCAGGTCTGGCTAAGAGTCTTGCCATTTGGCTAAAAAGTTCAGGTGACAATAATCAAAAATTCTACAGGGTTTTAGACTTTCAGCTTTACCTATAGTAATAATCATGAAATATAAGGCAATGGAAATAAACACTGAAAGGAAAATGTATACTTATGACAAAATGTGTACTGCATATGTTAAATGTACAAAACAAGGGGAAAGGGAGCCAACACATGTAACATTTGCTCAATGGTTGGTGCATTACTTTGGCTCTTACCAAAGCAATTTCAACCAGTAAACGAATCAGTGAAAATGTGTTTTTTTTTTCTCAATTAAATTTTATTAAGAAGCATCTTACAACATATCAGGTACATTCAAACATGAACACATTAAGTCAAACATAAACTATCTCTAGGCTACATGATTTACAAGAGTAGCATACACTAGTGTAACATAAGGAACTCAGTAAATAAGTATAAACCATGTACTAATGAGCTTTTTTATATTTAAAGGGTACCTAAACAAGCAGTTTTTTAAAATTGCAAACTCCAAAATCGGGCTTCATAGCAAGGTAAAGTAAAGGCTGCTGTTTACATTTATGCTAAAACTGCGTTTATGTAAATAACATAAATGCAGTTTCATAGCTAGTGAAAAATGTAAACATCAGTCTTTCACTTTCAAAACACAGCCTTGGCTTCTCCCTAAGATGTCTGCCAAGTGTGTTAAGCGATGAGTCATGAGACATCATCACAGCCAAAGCCAGAGACCCACAAATATTTCTATAGTGCTAACTAGTTCTTCTTTCCTGCTTTGTTTTGAATTGTTGTACCAGAATGATCAACACCATGAAGTAACTTGTGGATTATTTTGATCTGTACACATGTTAGGCTATGATTTTGTTCATTTTGTTTACTTTAACTTGTGGAAAATGTTTTGCAATCCAGCTGACTTTTTCTTTCGCAAACTGCATTACAGTACAACACTTGAAATACCTGATGATCTAGTGGTTATATGATGCACTGAATTTTGTTTTTTGTTAACCAGGAGAGACACACTAAGCTGAAATCTTGTTTATAGGTGTGGCCTGGGAGCACAAGGAAGTTTAGTGACTTGCTCTGGGTCACACAGCAAAGTACTGGTCTGGTTCAGTTCCAAAGCTCATGCTGTCTTGCTCATCCACAAATGAGGCTTTCTTTTTCCATGTGAACCCCCTGCACCTAGCCTGCCTTCTGTTGAACAACCCACCATCCATACCCTGCCCTTAGTACTTCCTGGGGCCGCATATGTGCTTACGGTCTTATGAAGAGAATTATCACACCTCAGATTGTAATCTTGTACCTCAGAGAGTTGTGCACACCTATACTGATATGCCTCATCAGCTGGAACTGTTGAAAAATGCCTCCCAAATCACTCTCCAGTCCACATTCTCAATGTTTGACTTCTGCTCCCATAGTAAACATTGAGTGAATCACCACACTTCTGCACAGTGAAGGTAGTATGTACAGTTCCCCTGTTGTGTATTTTTTCCCACCTCATTAACAACTAGGTCTTCCTGGAGGGCCAAGCAATAAGCATCATGGCCCACCAGAAAAACTGCTGTTCATGCCCTCGTAAGGGCTGCACTTACAATGGATAACAATATTATTAGCAGGAGAGGCATACTAATACCTTGAGTGAATCCACCCAACTTCCAGTGTCAGTCTACGTCTTTACCTGTGATCTGCAGAACCCCGCAGGACAGTTCCCAGCAATTCTTTTCCAGTACTTTTCTGTGCTCTACTCCACAATGCGAGTTATCTAGCTACCACCCTTCCAAATTTTGAATGAGCTATACACAACTCCCTCAATACTGTCCTAACAAACGTCAACATCTCCCCACCCCACCCGAGGGTAATCTCCCTAAACTGAATTCAGGTAACAGTTTAGGTGCAGCCCTGCCACTCTGAGTATTTGTCATAATTGGCTACTCTCATCCACAGTCGGGTATAGTGATCACGATGCTGGCAGCCCTACATTTCAGATCTCACAGTGATCTGGTCAACGTCCTTCTTCATGTTTTCAACTAACCTGAATATATCTGTACCCTGCTGGAATTGCCGCTTCAGCACCTCTCTGGCATTTATTCTTCTCACCTGCTCCCCACGCCAAAAACTGGTGAGTTCACTACCCTTCCACATCATGAATGTGGTTAGTACAGTCTCCCGTGTTATTTTTACATAAAAATAATAAACATGATCTTCTGGTAAGCCAGGCTGATAGCTGCATGGCACAAGAGGAAAAATAGGCTTTCCTACCCATATAAGATCTAAGCCACCTATGATTAGGCACAATTAAATGACGTGCATAATGATGTGCACACCCATCATTTAGTAGTGCCTAATCAAAGGTAGCCTAGATCTTTTAAGGATATGAAAGCTCATTATTCCCCTTGTTCCCTGCTGGTATCAGCCTGACTTACTGGAAATATATGTTTATATTTGATATGTCAAAATAAAACGGGGACTGTACTACTTGCATTCATGATGCACAAGGGTGATGAGCTCACCAGTTTTCAGTGTGAGGAGGAATAATGAAGAATGAATACCAGAGGGGGACTGAGAAGGCACTCTTGCAAGGTACTGCTGTATTAAGGGAAGAGGGAAGACATAAGGAGAGAAATATGAGCAGATTACTGTGAGAAATAAGATGTGGGCTGCCAGCACCTTGATCACTACCTGACCCCGTTGTCCTGTCCAACATCCCCTTCCCATAAAACCAGTTCATGCAATTGTCCAAGGCTGTATGTGGAAATTAATGTATGAAATGGCTGCCACTGCACAATCATTCACTTCACTACCAGTCTAGTATTGCTTGTAAAGCACTTTGGGATACAATGTGTATGAAAAGCACTATATAAATGATGATTCTTATTATTATTTCCCATGGGAAAAAAAAGACAAAACAAGCATTTATTTGAGCTTCAAGAAAAGTATGAACTGTAACATTGGACTGCACAAGAACTTTGCTACAAAAAAAAAGTGGTGGCTCTAGGGGGTGGTGAAGAGTATGGCTGCAACCCCCCCCCCCCACACACACACACATTGTAATGTACTTGCTTGCTGCTGCTGCTGCATTTCACTTTGTTGAAGAAGTCTGATTTATTGACTGTACAAATGTTTACATTCAAACTATGGGTTACATTTGTAGGTTCTGTTAAAAACGTACTAGAAAAGAATAATAGCAGAAAATATAAAGGTTTAATAAAAATGTTAAAAAGTGCATATTAAGCATGCATACCACCCCAGCACCCCCAATGCAGCATCCTGGATCCACCATAACCACTAGACCACCAGGTTATTCAAGATTTGTACTGCACTATGATTTGCCACAGAGAAAGTCGGTTGGATTAAAACACAATTTTAGCATGTTAAAGTAAACAAAATGAATAGAACCATAGCCTAACATGTATACTATACAAAATAATGCACATGGTTTTGACCAATTGGGTGAAACAATTCTATACAAAGGAAAAAAAGAACTGGTTAGCACTATAGAGAGCCATACATCTCTCTCTCGCTCTCTGACTTTCGCTCCAATGATGTCATCACATAACACATTTGGCGGCCATTTTAGGAAGTAGGTAAGACAGTTTTTTTTTAAATTAGAAGGCTGATTTTACAATTTTCAAATGCTCTGGAACCACATTTAGGTAAATTATGTAAATGTAGTTTTATCATTAATGAATACAGCAGCCTTTCCTTTAGTCGCCTCTGGAGTCAGATTTTTGAATAGTTTGTTGTCAAAATGTTGTTTAGGTAACCTTTAAGGACTTGAGGCATCTTAGCTGAGATTCAAAGCCATACCGCCAATCCTGCACTGCAGCACAAAACTCTGATAAAGGAGCCCTGCCCAGCCCTGGGAAGCCAGTTACTACCACTGATGAGATAAATACTACACTCTCAGTCTCCAAATATTCTGTTGAGGCTGTCGATTGGACTGTGAAAGGAAAACAGCCTCAGGATGAGAAGTATTCACAGCAGAGTGGAAATACCCCTGGCAGTAGAACTGACAGCTTGAGGATATCAGAGTACCAGGTTCTAGAGGGCCAGCAAGATTGGGTGAATTTGTCCGCATGAGGAATACAAATCTTGCAACCCCTAATGAGTTGGTCCAACTGCTAGACTATGAACAGGAAGACCTGCTACAAAAGTTGCCAAGGTGGAGAAAAGGCCTCCCTATTAAGCTCACCTGCCCAGCGGTCACTGTTCCCTGGCAGATACAGAGAATTAAGAGCTATAAGATTTCTTACTGCTCACTGGAGGAAGGGACAAGTCATCACAACTATTCCAGACCTGCTTCTGGTAACCCCCTAATGTAAAATGCTACCACTGGGTGTCACACCCGGACAGCTGGTTCTGATCTCTGTATCATTTTTTGTTGTAAATATAAGAAATTAATGTAAGATGGACTGTGGCAGAGGGAGGTGCTGGCTGATTAAGCTGACACTTCAAGACCCCCAGGGATAAGTTCAAAGGACAGGACACTGTTAAACTCTAGATATGTGGGGTGCAATTATCTTGTCAATTTGCTTTGATCCCAGGAAATAAAATTAGCCATTCATGACGTCCTCAGGGAAATCCTTTCATCTGCACTAGATGTCCTGAGAAAAGGAACACTGGCCAGTGTTATGAATAACCTCCTAGGAAACCAGCTCATTTCATCAAAGAGACTGTTGATGTGTAGATACCAAGGCCAGAAGGAATTAAGGAGTCAAATACACTTTTGATTTGAATACAGTGACTTATATCAAAGAGACTTTTGATGTTTAGGGGAAAGCAGACCACAGACTGGTTTCGACTAGTTACATAGCGAAGGGATTTATTATGTCATCTCTTATTTTTTTTAAATACCTTAGTAGGCCATCTTGGTGTTATAAAAAAATATAGATTTTGTTACACCAAGGTGGAGTTTGGTGACCTCAGTGAGAGGGCTGGCTCAGGACTGTTTTTAACATACTGAGAAGACCATGACAGATGCAATTTCATTTTTCTGACTGAGGAAGAAACATCACAGCACTGAAAGAAAGTAAGCACATATTAGATTAGACCAGTTTGAATGTATGTATTGTAGGAACTTGCACTTTAAACCTGTTTGTTTTAAGGCTGCATGTGTTGGGATATTTTGTTCTGTAATATTTTCTGTTTTCCTTTTTTAAAGTAAAGTTATATATTTTAAAACGGAAACTGCCTGGAGTGCCTTGACATTTCTTTTTATTTAAGTGAAGCTTCTGAAGGTTACAGTTGACACGGTGTAAGAGCTTATTGTAATACCAAACTAGGAAACGGACAGAGTTCTCTAAGGTCTTGCATAGAGTTCTAAGGGTTCATTTTGTAGACCTGGTTAGGTGCCCGTAGGCAAAGATATCTGCCCCCTCCTACGATGACAGAATTATCTCAGCCTGATAATTGGGTACACTAAGAGGTTATCAGTTTGAATCCCTCCAGAACATGAGACTAAGGTGACTCGAACCCACAAAACAGACAAGAGGGTTACCTTGTACTGTTCACAAATCCTACACTCAGAGGTTGGTACTTTGGGAGCAGAGGGCTGACCGGATGAGCGGATTTGCGACAGACTGGTTGGCAGCGGTGGCATAAAAAGTTTGGTGGTATAAGCTTCATTATTCAGTGTGTCAGCTTGAGACCGTTCAGCTCACTTGGAAAAAAGAAAGGCAGTGTTTTATTTCAAAAGGAAACAGAACTATATCCCTTGGTTTACAGTCAAAGTTCCTACCCATTTTATTTTTTTTTCTAAAGTGCCAGTCAGATTAGCAGTAGTCAGGAAAGATGGCATCCAACTACAGCAAGCACACTGTAGAATACTTAAAACAGTTGTGCGAGGACAGAGGAGTCCTGTTCAAGCTTACAGCCAAAAAGCAGAACCTCATAGAGGCCCTGATGGTAGCAGATACCCAGAGCAGGGAGTCACAGACCGTGACTGAAAGGGACCAGACCTCGAGTGTGGCAGGACTAGCCGCCAGTGAGGGGTCCCGAGCCGATGAGGAAGACAGTAGGGCCACTGTCAGTGAAGGGCCACAGCAGCAGGGTAAGGTCACCAGTGTCCTGAATCCAGAGGTATTCAAGCTGAAAATTGAGTTGCGCAGGATGGAACTGGAGGCAGAGCAAGAACAGAGGAAAGTGGACTGTGAGGCAGAGCGACAACAGAGAGTGGCAGACTGTGAGGAGTGCGAGTGCTAGCGAGCTGCAGAGGAGAAGAGAGAGCGAGAATGCAGACAGCAGAGGAGAGGAGAGCGAAGCGCCAGTGGCAACACGAACTGGAAAACCTACGACTCCTACCAGCGGCACCAGGGCAGGAAAGTGGCTTGGGTTTAACTGGGACTGCAGGACTGGGTTACAAATTGAACTCCAAATTACTAGCTGAGTTTAAGGAAGGGGAGGACATAGATGCCTTTTTAAATTCTTTTGAAAAAGTTTGTATTCAGGCTAAAATTCCTAGAGAGCCCTGGAGCTTCCAGCTATCCCCGCTACTTACCGGGAAAGCTCAGGATGCATTGGGTCAAATGAACAATGAGGACAGTGACAATTACAGCACGTTGAAAGCTGCACTGTTAAAAAAGTTTGAATTAACTGCTGAATCATACAGAGCTAAATTCTGTAAGCTCAGGAGAAGCCCTGATATGAGCTATGAGAAGCTAGCCACGAAACGACGTCAGTTTTTAAAACGTTGGTGGGAAGGAACTGAGGCAAACTCTGTTGATAACATTGAAAATGTGATTTTATCAGGCATGCCCAGCAGAGCTAAAAACCTGGCTAGAGGACCGAGATCCAAAAACAGTGCAAGAGGCTGCTGAACTCTCGGACCGTTATGCCAAGAGCAGACCTGCTCTGAGAATGAATGGGGCGAGTGTGGCAGCGCAGAAAGGGAAAAACACCTTCAGGGCAGCTAAAACTCTCATTGCCTCCACCGAAACTAGTTAGCCCCAGGTTTCAATGAAAAGATTTATCTGAAGTAAGAAATGCATGCTGACTGTGTAAGAAAACTGGGCATATTGCCAGACAGTGCCCCAAAAAGGCAAGCCAAAATACATAACAGGGTGCTAGAAAAGAAGTGGGTTGTTTGTGTGTCTCTGGGAGCATGCCAGTGAACATGAGGGAACACATGCACCCAGTCATAGTAAATGGGTGTACAGACACAGGGCTTAAGGGACACAGAGGCATCCCTGACATTGGTAAAGAGGGATCTGGTACAGCCTGGTCAGCTTATACCCAATAAATACAAAACTGTACAAGGGTTTACTGGTGAAGAGAAAACATTGCCACTCGCTAGTGTTCTCCTGGACTGGGGTGAAACAGGGGGAACTGTGCAACAGGTGGCTGTAGCTCACACATTAGCAGTGAATGTGATCCTGGGTAACAATCTCCAGCAGGGGGTGGTATGTGCAGTTACCCGTAGCCAAGCAGCAAGGGAAAACAGTAGTTCCCTGAACCCTACAGAAATCAGTGTGGAAACCATCGAGAGGCTGGTTCCCCAGCCTGTGTCTCCAGATGGAAAGACTGATAAAAAGGGGGTAGAAATTTCCCCAGTAGCAAGTAACCATACAGCTACAGAGGGTTACTCCAAAGAGGAAGGAGTGACCCCTTGTCAGAGGGTTGGGATTTACAGTGACCCTGAAGGCCCTGACGTTAGTGCTAGGGATCCTAGTTTAGTGACTGAAGGGGACCTGTCCCATACCTTGGGACTGTGTGAGGGGTTTGCAGCTGCTCAGAGGAATTACCCTAGTTCAGAGAAGCTGAGGGCTTGGGCAGACTCGGTGGGCAAACAGGGAGGTGACGGCAGACATAAGGTTTAATGGGAAAATGGACTTATGTATACACAGGCAGTACAGACAGTGGGAGGGATGCTAGGCAGGCAGCTTGTTGTTTCCCAGGGATATCGTGAGCAGTTGCTCAAGACTGCACATGATATTCCCTTGTCTGGTCATCTGGGAATCGCACAGACAACGCAGCGGTTGGCCCAGAATTTCTACTGGCCTAACTTCACCCAGCAGATGAAAGAGTATTGCAGGTCTTGTCACTGGTGCCAAGAAATAGGGAAGGCGGGCAAGAAAACCCAAGCTGCCCTGATACCCTTGCCCATAGTGGAGGAGCCATTCCAGAGGGTGGGAATGGATATTGTAGGGCCTTTAAATACCCCCAGCTCCTCAGGGAAGAGATTCATCCTGACTGTGGTGGATTATGCCACCCGGTACCCAGAGGCAGTCGCCCTATCCTCTCTGAGGACAGACAAAGTGGCAGATGCCTTACTTGGGATTTTCTCCAGTGTTGGGTTTCCGCAGGAGGTAATTACCGATTGAGGGGGTTCCTTCATGTCGGACCTGATGAAATGTTTATGGGAGAAGTGTGGGGTGGTGCAGAGATGCACAACACCGTATCACCCACAAGCCAATGGACTTATGGAACAATTCAATGATACCCTAAAGTCAATGCTCCGGGCGTTTGCTGAACAGCATGGTAGGGACTGGGAGAAATACCTTCCCCACCTGTTTTTGCACACAGGGAGGTGCCCCAAGAGTCAACAGGATTTTCCCATTTGAACTCTTATATGGGCCCGAATCGTGAGCCCTAGACTTGATCTGGGAGGACTGGGAAGGCAAGCATGCCACCCAGGGAACTCCCCTTGTGGATTACGTCCTTAGGTTTAGGGAAAGGCTGAAGGAGCTTATGGGCACGGCCCAGAGCAACCTGGCAGCTGCCCAACAGAAACAAAAGGTATGGTACAACCGCAGAGCAAGAGCTCGCTCGTACATGGTGGGTCAGGAAGTCATGGTCCTTATTCTGGTCCGGAAAGACAAGCTGCAAGTTGAGTGGGCAGGACTGTACAAAGTGGTTAGGAGGGTAAATGAAGTGAACTACATTGTGGAGTTACCTGACCATAGACAGACAGAAAGGATGTACCATGTCAATATGATGAAGCCATATGCTAATAGGGGTGACATGGTGTTCGCAGTGTCTAGTCATGGGGAGGGGATGGACAAAGGAGACCCCCTTCTGGACTTGCTGGAAGAGAATAAGCGGGAGTCCTCTGTGGAGGCAGTAAAACTGTCCCCTCAGCTGACCCCGGGCCAGATCCAGAAAGTAAGTGAGGCTTTAGCAGACTTTGCCCCCTTGTTTAGTGCCAAGCCTGGACTAACCCCCTTAGCGACACACGATGTGGAGACAGGGACACAGATGCCCATATGGCGGACAGCATATCGGGTGTCAGAGGCTGTCCAAAAGGACATTAGGAGGAAGTGGAGGAGATGCTGGATTTAGGGGTACTCCAGAGATCCCACAGTCCCTGGGCCTCACCCGTAGTCCTTGTACCCAAGCCAGATGGCTTTACTTGTTTTTGTGCAGACTATCATGGACTGAATGCAGTCACGAAGTCAGACCACGGACGGACAAACTCCTAGACAAGTTGGGAGGGGCGACCTACCTTACGACTACTGACCTGTCAAAGGGGTACTGGCAGGTAGAGTTGATGGACAGAGCTAGGGAGAGGTTGGCCTTCATCACTCCAATAGGCTTATTTGAGTTCAAAGTATTTATTTGAGTTCAGAGTAAAGGTGACTCGAACCCACAAAACAGACAAGAGGGTTACCTTGTACTGTTCACTGTCCACAAATCCTACGCTCAGAGGTTGGCACTTTGGGAGTAGAGGGCTGACCGGATGAACAAATTTGTGACACTGGGCAGAAGCCGAAAGAATCCTGACCAATGCACCTGGGAGAGAGTACTAGAATGCTACAGTGCTATCCAGAAAAACTATTATTTCAAGAACATTGACCCCTTTGGGCTCAATCGTATGAGTGCTCCTGCTCTGGGGTGCCCTGACCTCCAAGGAGAACATCCTGCAAACCAGGCCGAACAAGAACAGGAGCGGGGGTCCCAGGGTGGCACTTCTAGAAGACAGACCCGTGTTGAGCTACCATGGAAAACTGGAAGGTGGAAGATCTGCATACAATACCCCACTGCCCTGAGACCCAGGGCGTGGAAACAGATCAGAGGGTGGCGAGAGCCAAAAGCTCCAACCTCCCCACCCCAGGCAGCTCTGGATAGAGAGGCCAAGTTTATAGGTTAATGCCACAGAGTCATTTGTTCCTTGACCAAGGACATGGCAGAAGATCCCAGAAAGCACAGCGGTCCCAATAATGGGATGGGCATGGGCTTCCCCTGCGCCAAAGGGCAGCAAGGCGAAGGCCCAGGTGGACTGGCTAGACCCAAACTGTGAGGCAAATCATACTAAGAACCTTGCAGTTCTGTCACTAATCTTCTTAGGGACATTCAGGTTATGCACCACTTAATCAGGATCACGGATGTGTGGGTGGCCTGTTGACTGCGTGTGGACCTGTGGGGGAGGAGGGAGTGAAATCCCAGTAGAACTGGGTTTTAATCTCCAGTTTTCTCCCTGAGGATGCCAGCATGACGTGACTCTCACGGAGGCATGTGATGGCACCAGACAGCACCTCCCTTCCCCTTCGATGTGTGTGCCTGCTGTGCTGCCATCCAGCCTCCACCAGGTGGCAGTCAAGTAGTAGAACACAGTATTCCCCCTCCACAATGGACAAGAGCTGTCCTTGGGACATTCAATTCACCCCCCCCCCAACCAGTCCACTAGCTACCTAAATCCAGTCCTAAACCTGTGTTGCTGATTTAGCGAGCAACAGCACTTCTGCTGAGCTACCAGGCCAGCATAAAAAAATGTTTATGGAGGGGTTTCTAGAGAACAAAACCAGGAGGGGGAGGGTCAATCTTAGAGGGATTAGACTGCCCTAGACTGGGATGAGAATCCCACTGCACCTCCTCTGGCTGCAGGCGAATATGAGCCTCTATCACCCTGGGGCTTGGTCAGCACTGACAAGACTAATGTATCCCTCTTAGTGGGATATCAATGTAGCCACCTAAAACCACCTACTGCCCTGGCTGGAAAAGAGGACAGGTCAGAGAGACCAGGGCAATCAAGAGCACCACTGCTGACCTGGAGGATCCCTAGAGGCTAGCTGATCTGCCAGAGCAGGCTGGTTACCTCCAACTGGTACTTCAGACAGCAGCCAGGTGGCCTAACAAAATACTGAGTGAAACTGTTTGCCCTTAGCAAACTGAACCTTAACTAAGTGTCAGTGGCTCAGTAGGTAGCACACTCACCTCTGAGGCCGGGAGATCAGAGGACTGTGGGTTCAGTTCCCACATCTGGCACTTGGGTTAATATCCCAGTACTGACACTGTAGTGCAGCATGAGAGGGGTGCTGCACTTCTGAGGTGCCGTCTTTCGGATGAGACGTTAAACCGAGGTCCCATCTGCCTAGATTGGTGGTAGTTCAGGTGGATGTTAAAGATCCCATGGCACTTATCGAAAAGAGTAAGGGAATTTCCCCGGTGTCCTGGCCAAATTTCCCTCATTCACTAAAAATATCACCAATAGCTTAATCTGGTTCAAGGTCAGTTGGCATTCATCTGTATCCCCCTCCCCCGGGTTGTGCCTGAAAATAGGCAGGATTTGTCTAGTGCACTTACCCGGTCAACAAAAACTAAATAAAAAAAATAAATAGGGGGAGAGAATGTTACACTAACCATAGAAAGTTAACCCTTTGTTCTCCAGGGCAGTTTAAAGGCTGGAGCTAACTGCAGATAGTCAAAATACAGCAAGACTTCATGTTGTTTGAAAGGGGAGATATTGCTGATGGGGGATCTGAATATGTCAGGTGTTAACTGGAGTGCATTTGCAGCAGCCACTTCTAAGAGTGGGGTCATTCTAGATGCCCTACAGGGGGCATGCCTTAGACAACTAGTACTGGAACCCACTCGAGAGGGAGCAATCTTAGACCTGGTACTCTCAAATGGAGATGGCGAGAGGATCACAAATTTAGAAGTTGGTAGCCATCTGGGAACTAGTGACCATCAAACAGTGTGGTTCACAATAAACACAGCAGTAGAGTCAAGCCATACAAAGGCAAAGGTACCGGACTTCAGGAGGGCTGACTCTGCCAAAATGGGTGAGTGCCTAAGGAATGTACTAGCAAATGGGCAGGAAGGATGGGGTGGAAGAACAATGGGGAATAATAAAAACTGCCATCACAGAGGCAACAAGCCTTTGTGTAAAGCAAATAAACAAAAAACGATGTAAGAAACCACTATGGTTCTCAAAGAAAAAGAAAACATTCAGGAAGTTCAAGGAATAATAGAAGGAGCAGGACAAAGAATTGCGTCAGTTAAAGCATAAGGAAGCAGGGAAGGCAGTCAGAACAGCAAAGGCCCAAACCGAGGAAAAGATAACCAACTCAGTTAAGAAAGGGGATAAAACCTTTTATAGGTACATCAGGGAGCAAAGGAAGACCAAGGGAGGGATAGTGAGGCTTAGTAAAGGGAAGGGGGGAATGAGCAGAGGGTGACTGTGAAAAGGAAGAGATACTAAACAAATAGTTTTGCTCAGTATTTAGAAATGAAGAGGGGGAGGTACCTAAACCAAGCAGCAGAAACACTCTAGAAATGGGGGTTGATACCAGCCCATTCACAGAAGAAAGGGTTCTGAAAGAACTCTTAAAACTGAAGGTGGACAAAGCAATGGGGCCTGATGGGATTCATCCCAGAATTCTAAAAGAACTAAGGGTAGAACTAGTGACACCACTGACTACCCTCTTTAACAAATCATGGGAGGATGGGGTGGTACCTGAGGACTGGAGGAGGGCAGATGTTATTCCATGTCACAAAAGTGGGAGCACGGCAGAAGCAGGAAACTACAGACCTGTTAGTTTAACCTCAGTGATTGGGAAAATGATAGAATCACTTCTGAAAGAAGAATTGTTGAGTATCTAGAGGCCAGAGAGGCAAAGGACCAAAGGCAGCATGGATTCACAGCGGGAAGGTCATGTCAGACAAATCTAATTGATTTCTTTGATTGGGTGACCAAAGTACATCAGGGAGGGGTTGTGGACATGGGCTACCTAGACTTTATCACGGCATTTGACACAGTCCCACAGAAAAGATTAATATACAAGTTGGCCAGCCTGAGAGTGGGTCCCAAGATGGTAGCCTGGGTAAAGAATTGGTTGAAGAACAGGACACAGAGGGTAATAGTAAACAGAGTCCCTTCTGAAGAAAAGGGGGTTACTAGTGGGGTATAGCAGGGTTCAGTACTGTAATGTCTTTATAAGCAACACTGCAGAGGGACTGGAAGGAAAAGTATGTGTCTTTGCAGGTGACACAAAGATCTGCAACAAAGTTGATATACAAGGTGGGGTAGACAGGATGAGAAGGGATTTAGCAAGGTTGGAGGAGTGGATAAATGTATGGCAGCTTACATTCAGTGCTAAGAAGTGCAAAGTAATGCACCTGGGAAACAAAAACCCAGGGGAAGAGTACACAATGGAGGGGTGAGATACTAAGAACAACGAAAATGTAAAGGGACCTGGGGGTAGTCATATCAGATGACCTAAAAGTGGGCATGCAATGTGAGAGGGTAGTAAGGAGGGCTGGAGGGATACTGGGATGCATAGGTAGAGGCATCACCAGTAGAAAACAGGAAATTATTATCCTTCTGTACAGACAGATGGTAAGACTCCATCTGGAGTACTGCATGCAGTTCTGGAGACCCAATCTCCACAAAGACATAGACAGGATGGAGGCAGTCCAGAGGAGGGTAACTAAAATGGTGCAGGGTCTGCACCAGAAGACATATGAAGAAAGACTTAAGGAGCTTAATATGTATAGCCCCGAAGAAAGGAGGGAGAGGGGGAAATGATAGAAACTTTCAAGTACCTCAAGGGAATCAACAAAGTCCAAGAGGGTAGCATCTTTCAGAAAAAGAGGTGTGCAAGAACAAGGGGGCACAATTTGAAGATAGAAGGAGGACGGCTCAGAGGTAATGTGAGGAAGTATATTTTCACAGAGAGGGTTGTGGATGCATGGAACAGCCTTCCTGAGGAGGTTGTGGAGTCAAAACCAGTGGTGGAATTCAAGAATGCATGGGACAGTCATAAGGCAATTCTAGGGGGTGGGCGTAGGAAGAAGTAGGCTGTTGGTTAACTAGAATCTGCAGCTTATCCATTAGGTAGGGGAAATGGGCAGACTGGGTGGGCCAAGCGGTCCTTATCTGCCATCAAATTCTATGTTCTATGTTTCTATGACTAATGCCTGACTGAACTAGGCCTAACTGCAAAGCACAGCTGTTCCTGTGGAGGAAGAACAACTGGTGGTCTTGGCAGGAACAGCAGGATATACAACAAAGAGTTCTACCTTCCTGTCTTATCTTTTTTGCATAGGGAATGCCTCCTGTTCCATGAAGTGATGCTGTTCCCCAATGTCACAGCTCTTCAGGATGGAAGAATAGAAAAAAATGAGTTACCACAGTAATGTTGTTTCTTCTAATGGAGCCTTGCTGTATTCTGACAATATGCAGTTAGACCGACTGGTTCAGCTGCCCGGGAGAACAAAAAAATCAATCAATCAATCACTCACTTTATTTAACCAGGCATAATCATCATTGAGCAAGCTCATTTTCAAGATGGTCCTGGGCAATAGTACATTGCAGTTCAGTACAAGCAAAATACAGATAGGTTAATGTAGTAACAAAAATTTAGGAAACATTGTAAAATAGTGCATTGCAGTTCAGAACAAACATAACACAAGTAGGGTAGTAACAAAAATGTAAAAACATATACAGGTGAACCACAGAAGGCCAGTATCTGAAGCCTGTCATAATGGTGAACACATACAATTCAGAGCAAAAATTATGTAAAAGAAGAGGGGCAAAAATCCAATACACTCTACAGATAGTAGAATAGGTAACAATAGAGGGAGGCAGGTGTGAAGAAAATAGGAATGTTAGAGGTAGACAAAAGGAAGAAGAAGACCAGAGTGAAGGAGAGTGAATTAAGAGAGCTAGATAACCCTAACAGGGAGGTATGTTAATCAAAATTTAGCCGTAGGTTGTGTGTGAAGAGCATGATGTAGGTTGTTCAGAGTCTACGAAAACAGTTACAGGCTTCCTTCAACAGTACAGTTAGTGAATCTTTAAACGTGAATATGCCTGGGAGTGAGGCAAGTTTTAAGGAGTTTTGCATGGTATTCCATATCGATGAAGCGTGAGAAATTGATGGCAGCCGTGCCATATGTCGTGTTCACTCTAGGAATCTGGAAGCAGAGTAAGGAGAAACGTCTCAGGCCATACGATCCCTTGGCCCGTATGAAAAGGCTCGATATGTAAGTAGGCAGCTTACTGGATAGTGCTCTATTAAGCCAAAGTAGAGCATTTGTTTACCTCCTAGCTGGAAGTGAGGGCCACCCTGGTTCCTGGTACAGTAAGCAGTGGTGAGTGCGAAGAGGTAGGTTGAAGATAAATCTTAGGGCCCTGTGGTAGAGTGTGTCAAGTTTGTTGAGCACTGCTGCAGAACAATGCATGTAAAGAAAGTCGGGGTAGTCCAACGGGCAGGAATGTGGATTGTACTAGTCTCCTTCTGGCTTCTGGGGTGAGCAGATGTTTAATACGATAGAATAAGCCTAGCCGCTGTCTTAATTTCTTTGAGACTTCGTTCAGACGGTATAGAAAGTTAAGCTTATTGTCCAGCCAGAACCCAAGATATTTAAAGGATTCAACTATTTTGAGAGGTTCATCTAGCAGTGTTAGGATCTGGGGTATATGTGATGGTCCGGGGACTGGCTTTGGAGAAAGAATCATAGCTTTAGTCTTTTTAACATTGAGGAGGAGTTTGTGTCTGATAAGATTATGTTGGAGGGTGATAAAATCTTGCTGTAAGCTCTCATGAGCCATGTCCAAGGAGGAATTTATGGTATATAGTACGGTATCATCTGCAGATAGATGGACATTAGCTGAGCAGAGATGAGAATCCAAGTTATTGATGTAGATTGCAAAGAGGATAGGGCCAAGTATGGAACCTTGGGGAACACCTCTTAGAAGGGTTTTATGTGGAGACAGATCACCTGCAGCTTTGAGCTGTTATAATCTGTTGATCAGGTAATTGGAGAACCATTTGATTGCTGAACTATTGAGCCAAGGGCAAGAGCAAGATGTTATGGTCCACAGTGTCGAAGGCCTTACTAAGATCGAAAAAAAGGGCAAACACATATTTCTTAGAATCCAGTGCAATTTGCCAATCAGTAGTTACCTTCGCAAGTGCAGTTACAGTGCTGTGGTTGGCTCTGAATCCAGACTGTGCCGTATTTAATAGATCGTGTGAATCCAAATGCTCTCTGATTTGGACATTGACGATTTTTTCAAGGAGTTTTGACAGGACGGATAATACAGATATAAGTCGATAGTTATTCAGATAGCACGGATCTCCGGATTTGAATAATGGTAAAATGTAGGCAGTCTTCCATAGCTGAGGAAGATCTCCTTTCAGCGACATGTTGAATAAATGGGTGATGGGGGCGGTCAAGTAATGATGGCCGAGTCTTAGGAAGTAAGGTTCGATATTGTCTGTGCTGCACTCTTTTTTAGTATCCAGGGATAGTAGTAGGTCCTCTACTTGTTTAAATGTAATTGTGTGGAAGCTGAATGTAGTAGGATAACTTGGGGTATGGGTCGGGTTAACATTAGGATCGGTAGGAGGGTTGTCCGGTGGAATGATTTTGTTGATAGATGAGGCATCGAACGCTAGTCTGGCAGTGGCAAAATGCTCATTTAGCTGCTCTAGTACATTGTCTCTGTCTGTGTAGGTGGCTCCAGCGGACAAAATTTTGGCTGGGATTGATGCGCCGGCAGAGCAACCTTCAACCTCTCTAAGGATGTTCCAGAATTTGGCAGAGTTGTTTTTGTTGTCCTGTAGATCTGTTTGAAAGTATCTAGCTTTTGTGGGTCTAATTAGCTTAGTACAGGCATTTCTAAAGGTACGGAATGCTACCCAGTCTGCCTCAACGTGAGATTTCCTTGCTCTTCTCCACTAATAGTCCCTGTCCCTGATCGCTTTCTTCAAGATGGAAGAGAACCAACAGGGGGTCTTTTTTTAGACCTGATCAACCTTAATGGGGCATGTTTGTCTAGTAGACCCAGTAGGAGATTGTGAAAGATATTAAATGCCTCGCTAAGGGAGGGAGCTTGATAGAAATTCTGCCATCTGATGTTACTTAGATCTTTCAGAAATTCATTTTGGGAGAACTTTTTCATGTTTCTTACCAAATTAAATCTGAGGGCTGATTTTGTTTGGGAGGGGTGCCTGATGCAGGGAATAGCACAATGATCGCTTACATCATTGCAGAATACTCCGGCATGAGAAAAGTTATGTGGCTTGTTTACTAGCATAAGGTCCAAAAGAGAGCTACGTTCCGGATATTTTCTATTCGGTCTGGTGTTTGCAGGTGTTATTTGTACCAGACCAACTGCATCAGCAAGATCCTTCAGTTTCTTGGAGCTGTCATTGTTCCAGTTCAAATTAAAATCCCCCAAAATTAACTCTATGCAAATGCATAGAATGTTGAGCTCGAGCTCGGTTTTCAAACCACTGTCCTCGGTACGTTCTAGTAACTGATCAGATTCTATGAAGCAAACTAGATCTACATACATATATGTGTGTATATATATATATATATACATACACACACACACACACACACATATATGCCACAACTAAGCCTAAAGAGGTCCCCTACAGGGGCGAAATAAGCAAAACATAAAAAGGCATGTGTAAGACTCAAGTCACGGATGCCCAAAGAAAACCAATACTTACTAATGGTTTAAGTCATTAAGTTGCTGCAGGAGAGCCACCCTTCCCCAGGTTCTGAAGGGGAGGTAGGGTGGGAGGTCAGAATACAGCAAGACTCCATTAGAAGAAACAACATTACTATGGTAAGTAATGTTTTCTTCAAACAACATGAAGTATTGCTGTATTCTGACAATATGCAGACTACCAAGCAGTGCCCCCTGGAGGTGGGCACAGAACCTATTTGGGGAATAAGCTCTGCAGTACTGTTGTGCCAAACCTGGCATCACTCCTAGCCTGAATATCCAGGCTATAGTGTTTAGTGAATGTATGGACAGACTTCCAGATGGCAGCATTACATATCTCCAGTGGACTTCCCTGGCAGCCGCCAGGGAGACAGCAGTGCCTTTGGTAGAGTGGGCCCTAAGACCTGCTGGTGGGTCCTTACCCAACTTACTGTAGCAGAACTAGGTACAGGCCACAATCCATCTGGCTATAGTCCTCTTTGCAGCTGGCCTGCCCTGACCAACTTCACCATAGGTAAGAAAAAGTTGGTAACAATCCTTTCTTAGTTCCTTTGTCCTGTCCATGTAATAGCTAATAGCTGTCTTTAAGTCAGGCTATGCAGCTGCATTCACCTGAACTAGAGTGATCTAAGAAGAATACAGACAAGATAATGGATTGGTTAAGATGAAAATCAGAAACCACCTTATTTATTTATTTATTTATTAGCTTGTGGTAACCGGGTAAGTGCGCTAGGCAACAAACCTGCCTATTTTCAGGCACGACCTGGGAGAGCACAGGACATTGATATACATATTACAGTAGTACATGATGACAATCAGGGTAAACATAAGACAACAGGAGCAGTTAACAACATACACAGGTGATTAGAGCAGCAAAATCAGATACATTGCATAATAAATGACATACAGAACAAAAATAGGCTTGGTCGGTGCTGCAGGCCGGCAATAGGGTGAAACAGATTACGAGCAATTGCCTTAGGGAGGAACTTCCTATTAGTTCGGAGCACAATCTTATCCCTGTGGGGTGTGATATAGTCAGGCTCCACAGACAAGGCCTGAAGCTCACTGATTCTTCTAGCAGAGGTGATAGCCACCAGAAAAACAGTTTTCCAAGTGAGAAACTTTAGTTCTGAAGGAAAACAGAGGTTCAAAAGGAGGCTGCATAAGTTGACCTATGCATATGTTCAGGTCCCATGCAGGGGTAGGTTCCCTGTGTGGGGGATGAAGATGTAACAACCCTTTGAAAAACTTTTTGAAAATTGGGTGTGCAGCCAAAGAAGAAGCCTTCCTTGCTGAAAGATAAGCAGAGATAGCAGGAAGGGGCACCTTCAGGGTAGATGACTGTAAATGCAAAGACTGAAGGTGGACCAGATAGTCCAGGAGTTCTGGTAATCCAGCTTGCTGTGGATCCAGATCCTTCTGGGCACATCAAATAGAAAATCTTTTCCACTTAGCGGAATAGGTTTTTCTGGTAGCAGGTTTTCTGGAACCCCTTTGAATATTCAAGACAGTTGCAAATCTGCATATTCTAAGTCTTCAAGAGCCAAGCCCTGAGGTGAAGAGACTGAAGATTGGAGTACATTATTCTGCCCTGAGAGGATGTCAGCAGGTTGTACCTCCTGGGTGGAGAAACTGGCCTGGTCACTGACAGTGACAGCAGCACTGAGTACCACGGCTGTCTGGCCCAGTCTGGGGCTATGAGAATCACTGTGGCAGACTGAGACCTCAACTTGACCAAGACTCTGGCTATCAGAGGAAAAGGGGGAAGGCATAAAGGAACTTGTTTGACCAGTCCAAGAGGAGAGCATCCAGTGGCACTGGGCCCTGGAGTGGGGGCCTGCAACAATACAGTGGTAACTGGTGATTGTCCAGGGCTGCGAAAAGATCT
Organism: Neoceratodus forsteri; assembly: GCA_016271365.2. Taxonomy (NCBI): domain Eukaryota; kingdom Metazoa; phylum Chordata; order Ceratodontiformes; family Ceratodontidae; genus Neoceratodus; species Neoceratodus forsteri. The sequence continues at coordinate 455,724,321 of CM028135.1, read as the reverse complement.
ATTTCTGGAACCCCCCCCATTTCCTGAATACTGAGAGAAGGACCTGCCTGTTCAGGGTCCATTTGTGATGGCCTTGGCTGATCCTGCTGAGAGCATCTGCCAATACATTGTCCTTGCCGTGCAAGTGAATTGCTAACAGTGACATGTTGAGAGAATATGCCAATTTCCAGATCTTCATGGACTCTGTGCACAGCACAGATGATCCTGTTCCCCCCTGCTTGTTGATGTAGTACATGGTGGTGGTATTGTCTGTCCTGACCTGCACCACCTTGCCCTGTAAGAGACTGGCAAACTCCTGAATAGCCAGGAACACTGCCCTGAGCTCCAGAAGACTGATGTGCAAGAGAGATTCCTGAGGGAGCCACGCACCATCTGCTGTGTGATCCCCTAGGTGGGCACCCCTGCCCAAAAGAGAAGCATCCCTTGTCAGCACCAGAGGGAGTACCTGAGGGAAAAAGGGAACCCCCACTCTGAGGTTGTCCATCTCCTGCCACCACTGAAGAGCTAACAGAAGGGTGGGAGATACTGGAATCAGTTTGGACAGAGGATCCTTTTTCTGAGACCAAAAGGATCTCAAGTGGAACTGAATGTCCCTCATCTGGAACCTGGCCCCCAGGACCACAGATGTGGTGGAGGCCATGTGTACTAGGAGCTGTAGAAGTACCTTGCTGGACAAGGAACTTAAACATGGAAGGACTCTGCCAAATCTATGAGGGTCTGTACCCTTGCAGAAGGCAAGAAGGCCCTTGCTTGAATGGTATTCAGCTCTGCCCCATGAAGTCTAGTATTTGAACCGGGGTCAAGACAGACTTTTGATGATTTACCAAAAACCCCAGAGAGCAAAGAGTATCATGAGTTTTAGGGCTTCTGTGACCTGTTGGGGGGATTGACCCACCAACAGCCAGTCATCCAGACAAGGGTAAACTGAAACCCCTTGCCTTCTGAGGAATGCCACCACTATTGCAAGGCATTTTGTAAACACTCTCGGTGCAGATGTCAGGCCGAAGGGCACAGCCCTGAATTGGTAGTGACATGAAGGCAGTCGAAATCTGAGATATTTTCTGTGAGACTGTCTGATAAGGATGTGGAAGTAAGCATCCTTTAGGTCTAGGGATGCCAACCAGTCCCCTTGCTTGATAGTAGGTAGAATGCTAGCCAGGGTTGTCATTTTGAATTTTGGCTTTGTAAGATGCCTGTTTAGGAATCTGAGATCCAGAATGGGCCGCCACTCCCCATTTTTCTTTGGTGCCAGGAAGTATCTTGAGTACATTTCTTTGCCTCTCTGCTGATAGGGCACAGGCTCTACTGCCCTTGAATGAAGAAGAGTGGAAACCTCTACCTCCAGCAGGGCTTTTTCTGTAGTGCTGGAAGACCTGAAAACTCTTGCTGACAGTTTTGGGGGCACCTTGAAAATGAGAGCAAGACCCTGACCTACTATCTCCAGAACCCATTTGTCTGAAGTGATGGAATGCCAAGCCTGGAGATAGTAGGTCAGCCTGCCCCCAACAGGGTAAGGGGAGGCAGCCCAAACAGAGCTCTCGGGGTGTCTGTTTTGCTGGGGTAGTAGACTTGGGGGTGGAGGTGGCCCTGCCCGCACCCCTCCTGCCCCTCTTTCTAAAGAACCCCCTGGGTTGCTGGTAAGAGGGAAAAGCTTGGGCCTGGTGGAAAGATCTGGGGTAAGGTCTGCCCCTGCTCCTGGCCTGCTGTTTCTGAGGAGTGGCAGCTTTCTCTTTTGCTGAAGCACTCATGTATGCCACTCTGTACTCATTCATTTTCTTCATGTATGCCTCAGTCTGTTCCCCAAACAGAGAGTTCTGGATGAAGGGAAAATCCATGGCATTATTCTGCATGTCCTGGGACAGAATAGTACACCTGAGCCAGGAAAAATGCCTGAGGGATACAGCAGAAGCCATAGCCCTGGAAGCTGCATCATTGGAGTCCACATCCATGTGGAACTGGGACTTTGATGCTTGTACCTCCTTGTTGACCAACTCCTGGAGATCAGCACAAAGCTCAGAAGGGGCCTTTTTAGCCAACTGTTCCACAGCTTCCCAAAGGGACTTTTGATACCAGGAGGCATAAACCATATAGAAGGCTTTCCTGATACCCAAGGAAGATGCCAGGTACCCTTTCTTGGCAAGAGAATCCACCTTCCTGGAATCCTTGTCAGGGGGGTGAGAGGACAGGGGGGTGCCAGCCTTCTCAAAGGCTGCAATTTGAGCCACCCCTACGTGGCTACAATGGCTGGATAAAAAGTCAGTACCATTGCCAGCCAGAAAGTACTTCCTTTCCATCTTCTTATCTAAAAGAGGGACAGAACTAGCGGTTTGCAGGATCTTTAAAGTCTGCTTCCTAAGGGACTTATGAATGGGAATTGAAAGTCCCTGGGATACAGGAAGATCCATCATCTCCCTGTAATCCTCTTCCTCATCATCCTCCTGCCTGGCCTCTTGTACAGAGAGCTGCAGGGTTTCAGCCACCTGCCTCATAAAAGCAAAATGGGAGGTAGACTCAAGAGATAGGCCTGGAAGGGGATTCATACTGAGGACGATCAGGGGAGACCTAAGGGTCAATGAGTTCCCCTTCATCCTTCAGAAAAATAATACTCCTCAGGATCATTGTGTCCTGAAGGAGTTGAACTGGTATCCGGAACCGCTGGCTGCCCAGATGGTACCTGTGACGGTTAGTCAAACGCAGATTGCAAAGACTGCACTATTCGGATGCCTTTTGCAATTTCATCCACGGTTGGAACCGAGACTGATTGTTTACGCGGTTCTGAACTGGAGCATTTGGCATTCTTTGACGGTGCTGGTTCAGAAGCCAACTCCGAACGTCGTTTACCCATCAATGGTTCACCCTGGTTTGAGAGTATGGTTGTCGGATCCGAGGGTTCGGCTGAACCGGAACCAGTCTCAGCAGTCTTATCCATTTTTTCCTTCAGTTTACTGAGGTGCCTGTCTAAAGCAGACTGAGGAAAATTCTTAGAAATATCACAGTCTGTTTGTAAGTGGTTAAAACCCAAACAGTACAGACAAACCAAATGTGGATCAGCTTTTGCAAATTGCTCCCCACACTCGGTACAATGCTGAAACCCAGTGGGACCAGTTTATCTCTTGTGTTTCTGTGACTGTGACATAACCCTAAAATCTGGAGCTTAACCCACTGGCTTAGTTAGGCTGGTTAAGCAAGAAACAAATATCTACTTTATCCGTAGTAGCTCAGTTAGGCCAGGATAAAGAAATGAAGAAATTAAGAAAATTACCCCTGAAGGCTTAGTTAGGCCAGGTAATAGAGAAACAAAGTCCAAACCAGCCAACGGTTTAGCACCAGCCAAAAATAAACCGAGAGCCCTGGTTCTGGTCAGGACTTTGCACCAGATCCCAATGCAATTAAATTTACAGAAAAAAAGGGGGACAAATAGAAATTCAGTCCCCTCACGGTAGAGAAACTGATCAGAAACCGAACACTTACCCAACCTAGGAGCGTACACTATATCAAAGACAGCGGTTTGAGAACGTTTTTAAAATAACAAAACGGTTGAAATTGAACCAACGAAACTCAGCTAGACCGAAGGTAGAAGGAGAAATTTCCGAGGCATCTTCACTGGTGAGCGGAGTAAAGAATCTGATCAGTTACTAGAACGTCCCGAGGACAGTGGTTTGAAAACCAAGCTCGAGCTCAATGTTCTATACAGCTGCACAGAGTTAACTCTTTGTTCTCCAGAGCAGCTGAACTGGTCAGTCGAACTGCATATTGTCAGAATACAGCAAGACTTCATGTTGTTTGAATGGGGACAATGAGGAAAGGCACTATATAAAATCAAATTACTTTCCAATCCTACACTGCCCAAGCCTCAGTTCTATCATGGAGGGACCACCATGTAGGTGAGAGGGTAGCTGAGGCATTGACTATGCCTATTCAGTTTTTTACTTCTCGTGAGATGTTAAACACTGGTCCTTTCTGTCCATCTCTGCTCACTGTCCAGCTGGAAGTTAAAGATCCCATGGCGCAAGCCGGCCCGGTGGCGCAGAGGGTTGAGGTATCTTGCCTTACCCTGCGTCATGCCGTCGACCCGGGTTCAGAAACAACCTCCCGTCATCAGGAAGCTGGCCGGGGGGGGAGGATAGGACCAGGAGTAGGGCGGGGTGCTCCACAATGCCTGACATGTGTGTGCCTCCACACACATATGTCAGCACCCCAGACATGCGCGGGAAGGGTCAGGTGAAAAACGGTGAAAAAGGCCTGTAAAAATGTAAAACAAAACCAAAAAAATGGATCCCATGGCACTTATCGGAGAAGAGTAGGGGAGTTCACCTTGTGCCATGGTCAGCACTCCCCTGTCAGTGAGGAAGGCCCAAGTAACCCACCCTGAGGAAGAAACAGAGTGGTCTGAAGTGTTGTTCTTTTTTTCTGTCTGTTATGTCTTGATAGAATGCTGCTTCAAATCAATACCTGCATAGCATGAATTAATCTTTATGTGACTGTCCTTTGAGCATATTGCTGGTGTGCCACTAACTGCCGATTGTCTCTCTGTACCCCCCACCCACCCAGAACACATCTGGAAACAAGTCATCACAGCTTAGTGTGCCTTTCCTGGCCACAAATTACAAAAAAAAATAAATAAAATGGCAAGCTGCCTGAAAGGGTGTCAATTAGTGCATACTGTGCAGGCAGTTTTGTGATGCAGACAGCTGTGCACCAAGAATCAAACCAAGACCACCACAACTTACTTCACATAGGTCACTGAACAGTCATGCAACAAAACCTTCTGGTCACTTCTGACCAAAATAATTTTGATCGCTACAGAAAAATACACAAGGTTTTTTTATTTTTTTTTATTTTGTCTTTTCTATGGCAGGACCCCGTCGTTAATCAGCTCTGGTCACGGCCCCTGGAAGCCTCCACCACCATCTATGGCTGCCGAGGCCCCCCCAGTCACCCCCGGCTTGCCCCCCGGAGGGTGGGGTCGTGGCAACCTTTTTCCGTGATCAGGGAGCCTGTATCTAGTCGGGGGACCCGCAGCAACGGTGGTGAACCGATGTCTTCTTGGAGGGCTTCATGGAGACACAGTCCTTGCCCGCCTTGATTTTCTGCCGTTTTCCTTTCGAAGGCGGGGACATGCAATGATGACAGCGTCACACTGCCCGCCTCCAGAACTATGCTGGCGTTGGTACGTAGATCCCCAGCCTCCGCCAGGAAGTCCTCAATCGGCTGATCACTGCCCCTACCCTCCCCGGAGAAGGAGGCAGTCCATGGGACACTCAATCCTTCTCCCCGGCTGACCCTCAATGACCGGGTCCATTCCGAACCTGGGTCGCCTGTGTATAAGCAGAAATCCCACCGCTGCGCCGACGGGCCAGCAAAATACACAAGGTTCACAGAAATCAGTCCTATTTTCAGGATGCAGTGCAGTACCGGGTCAGCAAAATACACAAGGTTTACAGAAATGAGTCCTATTTACAGGATGCAGTGCAGTACCTTGGAGTACTACAGCAAACTGCTTCAGTATGCTGCAGGGAACAGTTATTCAATGGTAATTAAATCCTTTTGTCATGTCATGCAGTATTTTGTTATATATCATTCACTGCAATTTACTGCGATGCATCCTGGCTGGCTCCACTGTACTATGCCACAAGACGATATCTGCAGTAGTTTTTATGAAAATACTCTGTAAGACGACCATTAAAATTTATTATACAACTTTGTGTTTACAGAGCAATAATTAAGGCAAACTAATATTTGTCTTTCTTTCTTCCTGCTTTTTGACTTACCGATGTTTCATGCACCCTATAAAAGACAGCAGCTTAAGGAGGGCACTGGGTCTGCACAGACCTTCCTTGTGTGAATTCATCCCTTCTTAAGTGAAGTGAAGATGATGGGCTTCCTGAAAGTCTGAAGAGCTGCAGACTTTCAAATAAGTTAAATAAACAAATAAATGTACATAAATCCAGTTGCTAGCACTATAAAACGTATTAGCTACTTGGGCTCCATCTGTTTCCACTTTCCTCCATTATCTTCCCCGTCAGTCTCTTGACATGACACTGCACCTACTGCAATCTGAGCCTCAGCCCCCAAGCTCGAGTTTCATTCTGCCTCAGTATTTAACTCGCTGCCTACCTTTCTTTGCAGAATCTCTCCCGATTGCAGAGGTGCAGGTCAGGGGCTCTCCCCAACCCCCTGAAAGGAGCTCCGCACTCCTGGAGGTCGAGAGGGTCTGAAATACTCAGGGGCTCTCTCCACCGTCACCTTCAAGGACCTCCAGTTTGATTCGACAAGAAGGGCAGCTCCGGTGGCTCTTACCACCCCCCAGACACAGGATCGTGGCAGCGTTTTGCCAGAGCATAGGACCTAGCTCCCTCGCACTGCTCTTCCCATGGCAGCTCTTTGAGCTGTCTCCCCCCGCCCCCAATACCCTCCACCCTTGGCTGGTATTACTTAAATAGTCTCTCACCTCGCGATACTTTGCTGCTGTCGGCGTTATTAACACCCAACTTCTCCATTAGCTCCTTATATTGTTTTGCCACTAGAGGGAGTCTGTTTAGTTTGAGCAATTTGCTCTCAGTGCCTCACTTGTCACAACTGACTGCACTCTAGTAGCTGATTTTACTAAGTATTTTATATTACAGGAGCCCTCAACTGTCTCTTTCCTCTCAACCTCTCTCCTTTCTCTAGTCTAAAATGTCCCCCCCCCAAGCTCTCCTCATGGGGATACTCTGCCTTCCTATCCTCCTCGAGCTCTCCTGCTTGAACACATTGACAGCTTCTTCCCACACTTATGCTCACTTTGACTTCTACTACTCCAACCTGCTTGCTACTGCCACTCCACTACCTCCACCCCCCTCTGCTCTCATCAGCAAGCGTATTAGTCCAATAGCCAGATACCTTCACCTTCATCTGAAGCCGCCAGCCTGCATCTCTATCAGGGCCTGCCTCATCACTCCGCTATGGATACTAACCCTATCTCTTATACTAGCCGGTGACATTGAGATCAACCCTGGCCCATCTCAGCCTCCCGTCATAACCTTGCACCCCGGCCACCACCCTCCCAAAAACAGATGGAATAACATTGGCTCACCTTAATGCTAGGAGCCTTCTGGACAACCTCCCTGACCTCCAGGCTTGGGTGTATACTAACGTCCCGGACGTCCTCGCCATCACAGAAACCTGGCTTAAGCCCACAGTGCCTGACTCCCAGTGCCACTTTCCTGGATACAACATGCTTCGTATTGACCGTCCTGGTACTAAAAGGGGAGGTGGCCTTGCCCTCTACTTCAAAACTCACCTAAACATCACCCTTCTGCAGGACCCCCTCCTACCGAACTGTGAAATCCAACACTCCCTACTGCTTCTGGGGGGTGTAAAGAAACTCCATATTTTTTGTACTTATATCTCTCCGAAAAATGCTAAACAAGGCATCACTGAACTCCTGGGGTTTCTGCCTACAGTTACAGGAAAGAATGACATTATCTGCCTTGGTGATTTTAACCTTGACTGGTCCGAGAAAAACTCAGCTAACCTATCCTCCTTAGCTAGCAAGGCAAATCTAGCCCACCTTATACATGAACCCACTAGGGTCTCACGCGGGGGGAACTGTGCCACCCTTCTCGACTGGATACTTACTAACAGGACGGAAAATGCTGCCTCAGCCGGTGTGCTTCCTGACACAATTAGTGACCACTATCCCGTATACTGTGTCTGGAACACTGTCATTCCTCCCCTCCCTGCTAAAACTGTAACCTTTCCTAATCTCTCCCGCCTAAATCATGATGACTTCATAACTGACCTTAACCAGGTTGACTAGTCCCCTCTCTACCAAGCTGAGGACATTAACATAGCTACAGAATATTTCAACTCTGTCCTCCTCTCTCTTCAAAACCTACACATCCCAGTCACCACATGTAGGATGGCAGGGAAAGTAACCAAGTGGCTAAAGCGCCCCCTGCTTCAACTTCTCAAATCTAGGGACAAACTCTGGTCCAGGTGGAAGATCTCCCACCTCCGTGCAGATTTCGAAGACTATCGTTCATTACGTAACAACTGCAAAAGACAAATTCGTATTGCCAAAAGCACCTACTATAGGAACCTACTAATAACATCCCCTACAAATCCGCGCAGGTACTGGTCCCATATTAAGGACATTCTCAGCAATGACAAGCAACAGAATCCAACTGACATGAACATTCAAGGTGTTCATTGCACCAACCCGGTTACCACTGCCAACGCCTTCAATGCCCTTTTCTCTTCGCCACCTGTCGCTACTCTAACTAGACCACAACCTGACTGTCCCTCTTCTCCTCCCTCATCCCTCCCACCCCCTCTTTGTTCTGGCTCCAACCACATACTTTGAAGTTCACAAGCTACTTTACTCCCTTCCGGCATGCGGGGGTCAAGGGCCTGAAGACATCCATCCTTGCATACTTAAGCAGTTTGCACCTTGGCTGACCAGACCTATCACCTGGCTTTTCAATCTCTCGATTCGTATGTCTACTGTCCCATCCACCTGGAAAACTGCCAGAACCATCCCTATACACAAAAAGGGTGATGTCAAACTCATGTCCAACTACCGCCCTATATCTCTTCTGCCCACTCTCAGCAAGCTTCTTGAAAAAATAGTCTACCGCCAGCTTGCTGCTCACCTTGACATGTTTAATCTTCAAACCCCCTGCCAACATGGTTTCAGGCCCGGTCACAGTACCAACTCGGCACTGACACAACTTACAAATGACATCAAAAATAACATGGACCGTGGCCTTCTCACTGGGGCCATCTTTATCGACCTGTCCAAAGCCTTCGACATGGTACATCATCCTCTCATGCTAAAGAAGCTCCAATCCATTGGAGCATCTGACCAAGCCCTGTCCTGGTTCCATAGCTATCTTGACAATTGGACTCAGGCGGTAGCATTTCACAAGGCCCTTTCCTCCCTCCTAAACATCTCCCGTGGAGTTCTGCAGGGATCCAATCTCGGACCTCTACTCTTCTCCCTCTTCCTAAATGATATTCCCTCTACATCCCGGAATAGCTGCACTCTTATGTACGCAGATGACCTTGTTCTCTACTCTGGGTCAAAATCGGTTGCTGACATCAATTCCACTCTCACTAATGACTTCCAAGTCCTGCAGACCTGGCTCTCTAGCAACCACCAAGTCCTGAACCAAGAAAAAACTTGCACTATGCTATTCAGATCCTCTAAAAAACTGTCTGCTCCTGCGAACAGGCTCCGGGTTCACTGCCTAGATGGCTCCCTCATCTCAAACACTGAGTCCTTCAAGTACCTTGGGGTCACTTTGGATCCCACACTAGACCTGTCTCAACATGTCAATATGGTGTGCTGTGCTGTCAATGCTAAAATTGGCGAGCTTATTGCGTGCACCACTCCCTCACTCCTTCTGCTAGACTTTCTGTTACGAGAGGTATTCTTCTACCCCAGCTCCAATATGTTATGCCCCTCCTCTTTGCTGCAAACTCTTCTACACTCCACAAATGGGACACTGTTTACAACAACATCTGTAGATTCACCTTAACAGCCCCACATCTTACCCCTCATTGCCTCCTTTAAGCTGGTTTAAATTGGCTGTCACCAAAGGATATTCGGGCTTACTCCCTGGGCTGCTTTATCGACTCCCTGTCCAGACCTCCCTGCCCTGTCTATCTTGCCAACCTCCTGACTCCTGCCTCACACACCCGTACCCTCAGGTTTTCCTCTGTCCCCACACTCTCCACTAGATCTTGCATGACAAAAATGGGTGAACAGGCATTTGCCCATTTTGCTCTCAAATTCTGGAACTCACTCCCCCTTACGGTGAAAACTTCAGCCTCTCATCGAGAATTCAAAAATTTGCTATTCTCCCACCACCTAGCCTCTGGCCAATGCAAATGCTCTTAATATGCTTTGTCCCACTGCAGGCCGTTGGGTCTGACCCCTGAGTAGTACACTAAATGTTCTCCCAATGCAATATGCTTGTCTAGGTGGCTATGAACCTTGATGTTATTAATGTCCTCTGTTGTCTTATGGTTACCCTAATTGTTTTATTTTACATCCTTATTATGATCTATGCCTAATATGTACCCTTATATAACTAATTACTTTGCTACCCAATGTATACCAGGTTTGTTCCATGTACATCTGTATTATGTCCGTGCATTTCTGTATATTGTAACCAATGTCCTGTGCTCTCCCGGGTCATGCCTGAAAATAGGCAGGTCTGTTGCCTAGCGCACTTACACGGTTACCAAAAGCTAATAAATAAATAAGCTGCAAGTGGCATTGCAGTGTGACTAACAACCTCCAATACTGCATCTGCTCTAGGCAACTCTTGTTCAATGCCAAAAAAGGTTTCCATCGCCACTGACAGTGAGCAACAATTTGTCAGACTTCAAAATGTCCATCTTTATGGCACTGGATAGCTTTCCGTTTGAAGAAGTCTCCACTTCAAGTGCCTTGGTGTGTGGCTGGATCGAGATCATTCACCTCCCACTCAATGCCATCCATAAAAAGATTCTGCCCAAGTTGAGCACTCTGTAGTGCAACAACTCCTGCCACTCACGACCAGTCTATTGTGAAACCATCCTCAGTATGCTCCTCCCAGTGTTTGACTACCCAGATGTGGTATGCAGTGCTGCCCACTAAACTACCCTGACTATACTGGACCCCCTCTTTTACTCCTTCTGCTGTTTTGCCATAAAGTGCTCCTCCTCCCACAGTGCTCATCACTGTTACCTTTTCCTCCAACCTCTCCCTCTCCCACCCATCTCTGAAGGACAGGTGCCATTCCCACTATGCCTCTTTTCTTTCCCTATTTTAGTTTCACTCTCCTGTTACCTTTACTCCCACCCCTCCCTCTATCCCATCCTTCTAATCCCTCCGTTCTGTTAACTCCCATTCGTTTTCTATCCCCTGTTCCTAAACCTCTGCTGGGCAACTAGCCTTCTCCTCTTGTCGCCCCTCCTCTTAAAAAACACCCCTTCTGCCCTCTGCTCCTTCTCTTTCTCTTGTTCTACTCCATGGTCCATCTTCATGAAAGCATTCCTCCATGAACTCTCCTCGCACACTTGCTACTACAAATTAGCCCCTCCTCCTTTTCCTGTCCCCATAGGCTCAAGTCAATCTTCTCATCCAGTTGTATTTTGTTAACACTGCTCCTCCAGGGCCTTATTTGTTTTGCTGCTGTTGCAACTAACCTCGGCCTTTACCTTTACATTAACTTTTTTTTTTTATTATTCTTTTCCTCTCCTGCCTGAGCAGCCCCCTTCTACCAGTTACCCCAGCCCTGTCACACCGTCATCCTCTAGGGCTTACCATGTCTGCGTCTTCTCCCTGGGCCTGCCCCCTTGTGGGGTCAGCAAGGTTCCTCAACCCCCGCTGGCAAACAGGATCTGGTTAATCTGAACAGGCCCTGGATAGCTAGGTATGGGTCCAACGGGTGACCAGTGTCATCTGCTGGTCAGACATTTTTCCTTGTTCTCCCCAAGAGGAGGTGTGGATGTGCAATGTCGTCATGATGTACTCTGCACATTCCAGCACAATGTGCATCAACTGCTGCCACATCTCTTGGCATGTCTGGCGGCCCCGGGGCTGGCTTCCCCCAGCCTCCGCTAGAGGTCAGGCGCATGCTGGGCTTTACATTCCCCCCCAGAAGTCCCACGGGCACTTAATCCTCTCCCCCCCCCCCATGTCCCAAGTTCACTTCTGAGCCTGGGTCATCGGCGCCACAAGCGCCCAGTGGGTCGGCTCATTTTCATTAACATTTTGTATTTTATATTGACCTCTACCTTATGACTTTTTGCATTTACATGGTTGTGTATTTATCAAAAGTTTTTTTTTATGTCTATTTGTACTTTGTTCTACTGTACTGCACTCTTACTGTACCCCGCCACCTTTTTAGGTCTTACCTGGAAAGAAATTTCAGCTCAGAGTACCTACTGCAGAAAAAATGTTAAATACTTATTTTACTTAAAGAAAATCAGTTAAGCAAGGACAGCTGCTTTAATTAAAAAAGCTTGACTGACTGCCATTTTATGGGAGCACTGGTCCTTTTTCTTCTGAGGCCAAAATTAGGCCTTTGAATAATTATGACGCAGACTGTAACCATGTGTGCTATTTCTGTTCTAAGGCAAAGTATTCAAACACCACTGTAATATATTTCAGACCAAGTATATTGTACTCTCCTAGTTCTGCACCACAACAATACACTTTCCAATATAGGGACTATATATACCTAATAATATCTTGTGTCAGAGAGAGAAGCATGGGAAAAGAAGACAGTATCTATTAATGCCCTATGTTTCATACGTTAGAGGATTTTATAACTAGATTTATTTTGCACTGATCTGCTTCCCATAGTAGTAATTGCACTGTTACAGCTGTTTACAGTTAATGCGATCCTGTAATACCAAACAATGGTCAGCAGAGGTTACCCTAAACACATGGGAAAATAAAATGTGGCAGAAACAAAAGATGGCTATTCCAATAATGTGTTCTTTTTTTTACAGTTGCACATTAAGCAGAGGGTTGTTAGGTGATTTAATGAGGGTAACACAGTCAGTGGCGGTACTAGCATTCAAACCTAGGTCTGCAAGTTTGACGACCCCCCAAGTAATTTGTTTGGGCCACAAAGTGAATAAGAGGCAGTTAACAGTAAACCTTGGGTCTCCAGGATCAAAGCTCAACTACTCCCCCACTCCCTCCAACTGATAAACTCAGGGTCACAAAGTGAGTATGTAAGCGTGCTGGGATCAAACCTGGGTTTCCCGATGCACAGCTCAGTGCTCTAACCTTCCCTCTAAATGGCTTGCTCAGGGTCACAAAGTAAGTGGTGGTGATGGCAGTGGGAAGCACACCTGGGTCTGCACTTAGGATCACAGCTCCATGCTGTAACCCTCAACCCCCCCCCAGTTATTTATTTTATTTGCAGTTTGTAACCAGGAAAGGCACACTGAGCTGTGACACTTCAAAATGGACTAGCTCTACTGATGGGAATACTGGCCAGGACATGGAGGAAAATAAATTAATTATACGATGTGCCCTAAGATGTTCAACTTCCACCTGGACAGCCAGCAGAGATACATAGACGGGAGGTCTATTTTTTTTTTTGCGTCTCCCACACTCCCTGACCAGCCACTCCTTCGGGTCCATTAGGTGCACCCTAGATGACACTCTGTCCCCACCACCAACCACCACCCACATTACAGTGCCCCCCAATGGGTAACTAACACTTCTGCCGTCAGCCCCAGAGAGGGAAGGCGCGGAGGGGCGGCCAGGGCAATCTCACTTGGCCTGGTGTTGCTGGGGTTGGTCTGGCTGTCTAGCTTGTGGTGGCTGGGGACCGCCAACCACATACAGCCGTCAGGAAGCCTTTTTCCTGTTTCTCTTTCTGGGGCACCTCGTGCCAGGATGTTAAGGCATGAGCCGATGTCCATTGCGCTCCCTATGCAACAGGACCCAATGTGCTGCCATGCCTCTGGCCTCCACCAGAAGTCGACAATCACCAGGCCATCTACCCCCTTCCCCCCAGGAGATGGTGAGCCGTCATGGAACACTTGAACCATCTCCTACCGGGCCGGCCCGCTGACACCTGGGTCCGTTCCCGAACCCAGGTCTTCTGTGTCGCAAGCAGAAAGCCAACCACTGCGCCGGCAGGCAGGCTGGGAAGTCTATTTAACAGCTGTCCTTCAGATGAGATATTACACTGTCCTTGTGCAGCATGGCTAGTGTTACACAGCAGCCCTGTTTTGCTTTTAACAATGGGAGCCCTTCCCTGCACAGTCCCAAAACACAAATACATTCACACAGTACGGCAACCATCACAAACCCTGCTATAGAGTTCAGTTCTACAGAATCCCCTGCCTTTAGAACTACAGAAACAGTTCAGCTTGCTGGCACACAGGGCTGAGCCACTATATTGCCTTACCTCTCACCACGCCAGTGACCCAAGTACAGGAACAAGCTTGGGCCACCAGGGGTCAGAAGTGGGAGGGAGGGAGGACCGGGAGAGGATCAAGCCATCCTCACCCAGACTTGGGAGGTGTGTTATCCCTGCTCTTGGCTGCCACCAGGTGGAGGCCTGGTGGTAATGCCAAGCTTAGGGAGGCACACTTAGGTCACCAAGGGGTGGATGGAACTGCAGTTCCTGAATGCATGTGCAACTCAACGAGCATGCGTCCTCTGTGCCACCTTGGGGCCAGGAACCAAGGGGAAAATGGTCTGCCCATTATCCATGACGTCCCGTCTGCCTACTCTCTGCTCCACACTGCCACCAGGCCGGGCCAAGCAACTGTAAGTGGATCCCCACGAGGAGGAAGGATGGCCCTCCCACGCCTGGCCCCGCCACAGGGGAGAGGCAATCCATGGGGGTCAAAAGGCTCAAGCTTGGTTGAGGCAGGAATCAAAACAGGAGATGGCAAGGGCAGGCGCAGGACCAATAATCCTGTCTGGACAGATTGTGGAGAAAAAGCTTGATTAAAAAAATTTAAAAATTAATAGAAGACCGGCAGTCAGTGAGGGTGTCACAATTCTGCAGCAGGTCAGTGAGTTGCCTACAGGGAACAAAGACAGTTGTTGTACCAGATGAATAATGCATAGGCTTGGGGGAACAGAGCTAGGGAGAGGCATTCTCCGGATGCCAGGGAGTGTTTAGGGTTCAGGGTGTGGGTTGTAGGCCACTTGACCATCAAGTTAATTCAGGGTCAGGAAATTATAGCGTCCCCTGCTAGAAGCAGGCATTTAGATATGAGGCAGGGTAGTAGAGGGAGGGATACTTCCGGAGGCACCAGCTGGTCACACAAAGTCGCAGCATGGTATAGTGTCAGTCAACTGGTGCTCTGCTATGCTGAGGCCATGTTGTCGCTAACCCATATGTCAATGGGTGTAATTCCTATCTGCACACATCTTGCAGCCACATTTGCACTACGATTTATTCACTAGGAGGTGGGGGCTTCTTCCCCACCCATCCTTGTCACTAAGTAGGGTTGTTGCATAAATTAATTTTTGAAAGTATTTATTAATTATTGTTTTTCATTTTTTTCCTGATTTATTATATTTTATTGTTGTACAGCGCACTGAGCCACTGGGAAAGGGCACTTTAAAAATAAAACTGCCTTGCCTTTCTGTATAGACCCAAAGTGTGGTGGCACAACATGTTGACTGTTTACCCCCTTTTGCGACTGTGAATAAGGCACCAGTAACTTTCAGTCCCAGTCTCTTGAACATTATCTATATAGCTGTCCCTTGTTTCAATCCTAGAACTTGAAACGGATCTGCAAAAAAATTATGAAGAAATGCAGATAAGAGACAAAGCAGTGAGGATTGTTGGCACTTCACTTGTATATTCGGTGAAGGTAAAGAAACAGATACAGCAGTCACAGGATCATTGCAGCATCACATCACTGCCGACTGGGAGAATATATGCATGAGTGATCCCTGGCTAGGGGCCAAACACAACACAGAAGTGGACAGTTAGTTCCCAAAAGAGAGCACAGGCCATGCAACATTACCGAACAGCTGATCACAGAGTGGCAATGGTGTGGGCTATAAGGCAGCTGCTTACCATCCCTCCCAGACAGAGGAAGGGTGTAGCTGTGACAGCCCAAATTATCAGGGTGGGGACAGGGGACTATACGTGCAATAAAGGAGAAAAAGAATAAATAAGAAACAAATGCTTGGCTAGCTAGCACAAACTTTTTATTATGCTAGCATTTCCTGTACCATAAATTAGGTTGAAAGTTACTGTTTTAGTGTTAAACTGCATTCTCCTCACCACCATAATGATCTGTACCTACCAGTATCCAGAACCCAGTGTATATCTATTTTATTTTATTTATTTAGCAATTTTTTTTTTTTTGCCAGGAGAAGCACTGTGAGATGAAAGCTTGCTTACAGGTGTCTCCTGGGAGCACAGCAGAGGTTAAGTGACTCACTCAGGGATAGAGTATGCAAGTTGAGGTTGTGGGATTTAAACCCAGGTGAGATGGATGTACCAGGTTTTTTCACAGCTCACTGTTCTAACCTCTAGGCTACACTGCAAGCTGAAGGTAGCAATAGGCGAGTGTAAAGATGCTATATGGATCACTGAATTCACAAAGATAAACTGGATTCACAAAGATAAACACAAATTCTTTGTCCAAGGTTAAAGAAAATTCTTCAGGAGAAACAATTACCCCAGATTCCATAGGTATGTTATACGTTTCCCTTTTGAGTCCCCTACATCCTTCACTACAGTCCTCTTCAAGAAAGAACAGTTACGTTAGAACTTACCGTAACAGTAGATCTTCGAGGGGATCTCAGTCATCAGGTCACACCATAGGAACTTCACCGTCGGTGAAGCAGGATCCACATGGAAGACTTTTACAGCAGTACAACTGGGGCCACCAATGCCATTATCTGCCGACATCACCAACCCTATAAAGGCATGAGCAGACCCACTCCCTTCTCAGTTCTTTCCAGGGGACAAACGGAGCAAACTCCTGCCACCAGGGCCAAGGAGCGAGAGAGGTACCCAGGCCAAAAGAAAAGGCTGGGGACACCAGATAACCAATCCGAACAGAGGACCCCCAAAAAAACAAAGGGGGATGGTGGGAGAGATCCCCTCGAAGATCTACTGTTGTGGTAAGTTTGTATATAACTGTTCTGTCTTCTTTGGGGGTATCTCAGTTATCAGGTCACACCACAGGAATGAGTCCCAAGTGGTTACAAGCACATTAGGATAGTCTGGGAGGCAGGCAGACCGAGGCCTAAGACAGCAGAAGACCCTGAAGTACAGCACGGCCAATGCCTTCATGAGCTCTAGAGGCAATGTCCACGCTGTACTACCCTGGTAAACGTATGGATGGTACTCCAGGCAGCAGCGCAGATGTCAGCTGTGGAGACCCCCCTTGAAGCAGACCACTGAGGAGGCCATGCCCCTCATGGCATCGGCTTTCACCATCCCTGGCAACTCGTTGCCATGCTTACTGTAACAGAACACAATACAGTTGGCCAATCATTTGGACAAACATTGTTTGGAAACCTGAAAACCCTCTCTTCCTTGGGCAAAATAAACAAAACGCTGCTTTGACTTTCTGCAGTCCTTAGTTCACAGCAGGTAATACTTCCAAATCCTGCGCACATCTAAAGTGTGAAGCAGTGCTTCCCCTGGATTGGCACACTCTGAGAAACACACAGGTAGGAGGACAGACTGTTTGAGGGTAAACTCAGACACCACCTTAGGGAGAAACATAGAAACATAGACTTTGACGGCAGATAAGGACCGCTAGGCCCATCTAGTCTGCCCATTTCCCTAACTACAGGATAGGCCGCAGATCCTAGTTAACCAACAGCCTATATCTTCCTGCACCCCACAAGAATTGCCTTATGTCTGTCCCATGCATTCTTGAATTCTCCCACAGTTTTAGACCCCACAACTTCCTCAGGAAGGCTGTTCCATGCATCCACTACCCTCTCTGTGAAATAATACTTCCTCACATTGCCCCTGAACCGCCCTCCTTCTATCTTTAAATTGTGTCCCCTTGTTCTTGCAAGTCTCTTTTTCTGAAAGATGCTACCCTCTTGGACTTTGTTGATTCCCTTGAGGTACTTGAAAGTTTCTATCATGTCCCCCCTCTCCCTTCTTTCCTCAGGCGTATACATATTAAGCTCCTTTAGTCTCTCCTCATACGGCTTCTCTTGCAGACCCTGCACATTTTGAGTTGCCCTCCTCTGGACGGCCTCTATCCTGTCTATGTCCTTGGAGATGGGGTCTCCAGAACTGAACACAGTATTCCAGATGGGGTCTCACCAACTGTCTGTACAGAGGGATAACAACTTCCTGTTTTCTGCTGCTGATGCCTCTTCCTATACATCCCAGTATACCCCCAGCCCTCCCTACTGCCTTCTCACATTGAGATACATTGAGAAACATAGGATTTATGTGTAAAGACACTGTCTTTGCGAAAAATCAAATAAGGCTCCTCATACCAGAGAGCCTGAAACCTGGAAATTCTTCCAGCAGAAGCAATAGCAACCAAAAACAATGTTTTCCATGAAAGGATGCATAGCTTGCAAGTCACAGCTGGCTCAAATGGAGATGGGATCAATTTCTCCAAAACAAAATTCAAATCCCAAGCCAGGACAGGACTGCGGATTGGAGGTTTCAGATGCAGGATGCCTCTGAGGAAAGTACAGGTCACATCTACCTGAGCAACAGTCTGGCCCTCCACCAGCTCATGGAAGGCAAATATAGCCAAAAGGTGCACCATGAGGGATGAATACTGGAGTCCTGAGTCCAACAATGAAGATCAGGTAGTCCAGGACTTCACCCACCGGACAGGTGAAAGGGTCCAAATGATGGTTGGCAACCCAGATTGTGAACCTTTTCCACTTCATAGTGTAGGCGGCCCTAGTGGAGGGCTTTCTAGCTGCCATCAGGATGTTCACCACTTTCTGGGAAACCTCTAACTGGGCAATGGCTACATCATCAGAAGCCATGCATGCAGACGAAGGGACCTGAGGTGCGGATGGACCAGGGTTCCCTGAGCCTGCATCAACAGATCTCTACAGAGAGGTAGGGTAAGTGGAGATTCCGCTGCTAACTGCTGCAGTAATGGAAACCAGATCTGCCATGGCCAGTAGGGTGATACCAGGATCATGCTGACCCCTTCCATCTGCAGTTTGATTAAAACCCTCTGGATCAGAGGAAATGGAGGAAAGGCATACAGGAACATCCCGCTCCATGAAAGGGATCATGCATCTTGACTGAAAACTCCATGCCCTGGATCTAGCGAGAAAAAATTGTGCAGTTTTACATTGAGTGGGGACACAAAAAACTTTCAACTCTGGAAGACCCCACCTGTCGAACAGATCTTCTGTGATGGAAGACAGGAGCTCCCACTCGTGCATCCTGGACTGAGTCCAGCTGAGGCTGTCTGCCAGGGTGCTCAGCACACCTGGGACATGGGCTGCCGATAGTTCCAGGCCATGGTCCAGGGTCCAATGCCCAGTACCATACCCTCATTGCTTCCCTGCAAAGGGGATACGAATGTGTTCCCTCCTGTCTGCTGATATAGTAGACCACACTGAGATTGTCTGACTGAATCAACAACTGGCCTGGAGAGAGGTGGTTCTGGAAGGCCTGCATGGCATACAGAACCACCCTCATCTCAAGGACATTTATATGGAGGGATGTCTCGACTAGGGACCATGTGCCCTGTGTCTGGAAGGGACCCAGGAGTGACCCCCAGCCCAATTTAGAGGCATCTGTAGTGAGAATCTGCTGACGAGACAAGATCAAGAAAGAGATACCTCTTAAGAGGTTTTGGGGTGCCATCCACTACTGAAGGACTTTGTGGACCAGAGAAGGAGACCAGCACCAGTTGCTCCAGGTGGGGCTTTAGCACTGGTGACGAAAAGCTGATGATGAACCTCTCCCCAAACTCCAGCCTTCTCTCCATATAGTAAGCGAGCACTCACCTTAGGTCTAGTGTGTGAAGCTTGTGCTCTGTCTCTGAGGTTGGTCTTGTGAAATACTCCAGAAGATTGTTTATTTGGTTAAGTTGAAACTCCGAAACAATCTTCAGAAAGAACTTCAGGCTGGGGCGGAGGACAACTTCGTCCCTGTGGAACACCAAGTAAGGAGACTCCGAGAGCACCTGGAGCTCACTGATCCTTCTGGTGGAGGGGACAGCCATCAAGAAGGCGGTCTTCCACGACGGGGTGAGAAATGTCACACCTGTGCATCAGTTTGAATGGCTTGCCTATGAGCACTGTCAGTACCAGCAACAAATCCCAAGGTGGTGGTGGTTCATGCATCGGTAAGGACAGGTGGTCAAGGCCCTTAAAGAAGCACCCAACCACCTTTTCCTGCACCACTGTTGGCATATCAGCCCATGCCTGGTATGCTGAGATGGCGCAGGTACACCTTCAGGATTGACAACTTCAGGCCCGACTGAGAGAGGGACCATTGGTAGTCCAGGATGCTAGCCACAGGGCAAGACAGGGGGTTTAGCTCCCTGCCCTGGCACTAAATGAGAAAGCGCTTCCATTAGAAGCCATACCACTGGTGGGTTGACTCCTTCCAAGAGGCTTCTGCAACATGAAGAACCTCGTCGGAGAGACCCACAGCTTGGAAATCTAGCAGCTCAGGAACCAGGCTGTCAGGTGCAAGGACTGAAGGTCCAAATGCAAGACCTTCCCCTGTCGGCAAGAGAACAGATCCCGGTGTACAGGCAAGTGCCACAGAGGCCTGCTGCCGACGCGGAGGAGATCAGGGTTCCAAAACTGGCGTTGCCAGTCTAGGGATACCAGGATCATCCACAACTTGTCCTTCCAAACTTTGTGAATAGGAGGGAAGGTGAAAAGGAGGCCTGGGGTCCAGGGCCTCGTGAAGGCATCCCCCATCTTTGTCCCACACTGAGGTGGCGGGAACAGAACAGCCTCATTTTTGCGTTCTCCCAGGAAGCGAACAGGCTGACCAGTGGAGTACCACACTGGGACAACAGGTGATCCACCACCTCCTGATGAAGAGAACACTTATGAGACACCTCATAAACTACAGATGGATTGACTAATGTGTGTATGATAAGTGCAGAGAAGCCTTTTAATTTTAGGTATATAGTGAAATTTATAGTTGTCAGATTACAAAGTATTGTGTCTTTAATCCTGTCTTTGACCTGAGTGAGAATGAATAGGTGCATATGATAAACTAATTCAAACTATGGTTAATTTATTGCTGCTTTGATGTATGTAGTATATGTTAAAAATCTTTGTGCAACATGTGTGTAATTTTTAAAGGGCAAATGCAACAGGTCCATCTTGAAAAAGTGTCCTTGGCCCAATGATGTTTAAACACTACTACCTGTATAAAAATAAACTTTTTACTACTACTACTACTTACACTTGACTGAGGGTGTCTGCAAGCTGGATGGAGGCTCCAGCTACATGAATTGCCAGGAGATCGGCACCCAAGCTGCACACAAGGGTCCAGGTGCGGAGGGCTTCCCAACACAACCCGAGGGAATGCGTTCCGCCACGTTTGTTGAGGTAGTACATGATCATGGTGTTTGTCTGGACCTGAACGACCTGACCCCAGACTAAGGAAGCAAATGCCATCAGAGCAAGATGCACTGTATGGAGCTCCAGCAAACTGATGTGATATCGGGACTCCTTGGGGGTCCAGAGCCCATGGGCCCTGTATTCCCTCAAGTGGGCACCCCATCTCACCAGAGACACATCAGTTGAGACAGTGACCGTGGGCTCTGGGAAGAGAAATGGGACTTCATCCTCTAGGTGTTCCGGGATGAGCCACCACTGAATGGCATGCAACACTGGCTGAATCACCATGATCTGCTGGTCCAGATCACCGAGGCACTAAGACCATCGGTGGGCCAGCTCCCACTGCAAAGGGCACATCTGTCAACATTCCCAACGAACCACGCTGGTGCAAGATGCCATGTACCCCAGCAGCTGCAGGAATTCCCGGACAGGGCACAAGTCTGCAACCTGAAATGATCAGGCAAAGGAGATAATATCAGAAGACCGGTCCACAGGGAGTTGGGCCATGGCCCAAAGGTTGCTGATCTCTGTCCTGACGAAGTGGACGACCTGGGATGGGTGGAGTTTCAATTTCACCAGGTTGATGAGAAGACCCAAGGGTGAGCAGGTCTGGAGGGTCAGGTCCCTGGACCGCTCCACTGCCTCCCAGGACAAGCTGGCAATCAGCCAGTCGTCCAGGAATGGGTACACCCAGACACCTCAGTGCCTCAGGACTGCTGCCACCACTGCAATGCACTTGAAGAAGACCCTGGGGTCTGAGGAGAGAGCAAAATGCACGACACAGAACTTGTAAAGCACCCCCTCGTCGTGGAACCGAAAGATCCACCAATGGGATGAACAGACTGGAATGTGAAAGAAAGTGTCTAGGAGGTCCAGGGAGCAGAACCACATGCCCTGCTCCAGAGATGGAATTATCTGATTCTGCATGACTATCTAAGACTTGCGCCTCCTCAAAACAGTGATTCAGGTCATGAATATCCAGTATGGGGTGTCAACTGCCATCTGTTTGGGGACCAGGATCCTGAGACCCAGATGAGCCTGTAGCCCTGGAGGGAGAAGGGACAGGTCTCGACGGGACAGTCATTAACGACAAGCCTGTCATTGACGATGGAGGGTCTGATGACCCAGAGGTCAATGGACGGCCACCCTGAGAATCGGGTGGAGGTCCTCTCGGTATGGGTCTGGTGGGCACAGAGACCTGGACAGCAGTTCTCTTCATCGGTGCGGCTGCAGCCGACGAAGATCCCCTCAAAGGAGAAGCCGACGGGAAACGAGATCGAAAACAGGGAAAGTGGTCACGATCTCGTCCTATTTTGTGACTTTTCCCCGAAGACTTGGCTCGGGCCTTGGAGGTCTGGGAGCTCAAGGAAATGGTGGGCGACTGAGAGGCTGGGTCCCCGGAGGACCCCTGCCCAGAACTGGCTACCTGTTGATTCATCAGGAATTGTTTGAGAGCCTTTTTGCGTTCCCTGAGGGTAGTCTGGTTAAACTTCTGGCAGAGCTCACAGTCAGAAACTTTGTGGTCGTGCCCAAGATAGCAGACAAAGATAGAGTGTTCATCTGTGGAGGCAATCTTCTTTCTACAGAGGCAGCAATAGAAGAGAGAAGCTGAAGAATTAACTCTCAACATAAGCAAAAAGAAGGAATCTCTTTTAAAAAATAGATTTTTAAAGGCAAAGTTAGAAAAGCTATAGGTGAAAAAAGGTACGAATACTACAACAGAGCTTCCGTGGAGACCCGAGCAAGTCGGATGGCAGGAAAGAACTGAGGAGGGAGAGGGGCCGCTCGCTCCTATATAGGGTTAGTGACGTCAACAGATGTCGACGGTGTGGGCGGCCCCAGTTGTACTGCTGAAAATCTTACATGTGGATTCCCCTTCACCAACAGTGAAGGTTCCTACGGTGTTATCTGATGACTGAGATACCCCAAAGAAGATCTGCAGTTTCTCAAGGTATGTCTGTACATCTTCCACATGAGTAGATTCCCGTTCTTCACAGTATAACTGTCAATAACAAGAGGCAACTACCTCAGCTATTTTCCAGGGGTGAGAAGTTGTAGTGCCCTAAAGTTCCCTACACGTGATATGAAGGACTGCTCTATTAGCAGCTTGTTAACAAATCTGCCAGGCCAAAATTTTCCCAGCTCTACCCCCCCACCCCCCATGTATGCCAATATTTTTTGTTAATGGGACTATAAACCAGCTTTTTGGGAAAACATTTTTTGCTGCACTACTGCATTAACACCAGTATCCCATTCCCAGCTGTTCAAACAGCAAGAATAGTTTTTTTTCTTCAAACCACATTGTATTACTGTATTTTCTGGGAACCACTATGTTGCTGAAGAGAAAGGTATCCCAGTGAGAGACAAGAAAGTTTAGTAGCAACATTTGTTTTTTAAATGAAAATATTTTTTTCTTGCAAATGTATAATCCAAACAGATCTTTGCTTGCTACAGAGTATAAACATAGTAGTAAATGTGGGTGAAAGTTGCACTGCAAGGCTTTAGTGACAAAAAAAAAAAACACCACTCAAACTTCACTCTCATTATGGACTCTGGTATCACTAGAACCCTTGATGGAATGATGGTCTTGTAATTCACAGTTACCTATCCTTTATATTACTTGTTTTATTCATCCTCCCTCAATATTCAAGTGCTAGGATTTCAAATCCTGAATGAAACAATGATAGCAGGTTTCAAATTCACAACCTCAAATACAACAGGCTCAATATACAGAAGGTGTCGTGGGGGGTGACTGCATTGGGCAGTTTAAAACATGAGTCACATCAGAACCATTACGGTAAAAAATGTGGGTCAAAAACTAATCAAAGGCACTACAGTAAAGCAGCTAAAATGTGTCAGAAAAAGTAGCTGGTACAATTAACATATAGACAAAAAATATTTGCCATACTCCATTAGCCATGGTGGTGGCACTATTAATGTAGACTAGTATCTTGCTGATGTTTTTAAAAATACATTTAACGACCTATCAGCACATATACTGGTACCACGCACCCACCCTGCCCCAGCCGGTGATCCTCATCGTGAGCACAGCACACCTAGGTTCTTCTTTAAAAGACAAACCTGGTCTGATGTACATGGCTGCCTAACCATGATATAAATTACAACTAGAACTGGTCCTGACAGTACTGACATAAAGCTGCTCACAAAGGTATGGGATAAGGGAAGTCACCTATCCCTTGCAGCAAATTTTCAATTTGTCCTTAGCCACTGGGTGAGTGCCTGATATCTGGAAAAAGGCCTATGCGGTCCCTCTGTTCAAGGGTGGGGATACCAACCTACCCTCCAATTACTGGCCAATCCCTGCTATTTCCCTCCCTCCATCCGAAACACTTGAGAGGGTTGTGAATGACCAGCTTGAAGACTACCTCTGCTAGTATTAACTCCAGGCAAAAGAGTACCTTGTGTTCAGGGAGAACTTCAGCACCATAACTGCACCGCTGGGGTTTACAGATGCAATACATTGTGTGCTTGACCATCGGGAACTGGTTGGATCTATATTAACAGATCTCACTAAGGCATTTGACCTTGTCGATCATGTCCTCCTCTGCCAGAAGCTACTCCACCAGGGTCTCTCTGATGATGACACAGTCTGCTGGTTTAAGGACTATCTATCCTGTAGATCACAAGCTGTACAATGCCAGAATGCACCATTCAGTGACGGGTCAATCAATGTAGGGGTCCCCCTAGGGTACATTCTTGGGCCTCTACTACTCAGTCTATTCATAAACAACCTACCTATGACCTACAAATCAACCAATATAATTCTACATGCACATGACGCTGTAGGAGGCTGCAAGATGACTTCAACTCCATCCAGGAATGGTTCACTTCAAACCCCCTTGTAATTAATGAGAGGAAGACTAAATGCATGCTGTTTTGTAATTTCAACAAGCCTGGTGTCTCTGCTGAATTAAGCATTTCCTCTTCATCTGGGGTCACATCTGAGCAAGTGAAATCTTTTAAGTACTGTACCTAGGCATTATCCTGGACAGTGTCTTGACATTTGTAGATCACGTAGACTACCTTATTAAGGCAGTAAACTCAAGACATGAATTCCTTTAAAGGCACAGAGGGCAACTTCATACCGGAGATTAAGAAGCTACTTGTGCAGAGCTTTATCACAAGCATTATTAGGCACTTTTACACAGCGCTCTTCTCACATCGCAATCGCAGCTGTTCCCAACTGCTCGCTCTGCTCTGTCCGCACCTCTACCTTCTACCTCTATACCACAGGGAACTGCACCAATCTCGTGGCTCTTCCAGCGTTTTCTTCCATCCTTCTGGCATGCCGAGAACCCAAGACTTCCATATTGAGGTGTGCTGGGGGGGGGGGTTAGTGGTTCACTTTACATATTCGACCACAGTTCACCTAAATATATTTTCAGATACTGTAAAGAAAGCTGAACTGGGGAAACAAGTTACTTTTTGGAAACAGGGATATGAATATGTATAAGTATATCATGGCTCCATTTTCAGAGCACTTTTAAAGTACTTTTTTAGTCCCTGTTTCTGAAAACTAACTATTTAGCTGAACTTGGGTAGAATACTCCACGCACGAACCTCGGGACCGAGTATGGGGTAGTGCAGCATGGGTAAGCAACAGGGGAATCCCAGGAGGGTCTTGCAAGACCCTCTCCAAGATGGATGTGAACATTGCACTCGGATTACACTGTGGTGTAAAATGGGAAAATGCAGCGGCAAACCCAGAAAAACAGGGAACACCAGGACAGTGAATGTTCCCTTTGGATGGAGTGTGGCTTGCCTATACACGACAACAAAGGTAACATTTCAGTTGTTCTGTACCGCAGCGAGCAGTGCAGAGCCCGCTGTGTAAAAGGGTGTATTAACTATGGTGTTGTTGTCTATGGCTCAGCGAAAGACAGTGCACTGTCCCAGGGTAAGGCCTGCTTAATAGGGCCTGCCACTCTGCGCTAGACCTTAAAAATGATACCCACACCAGTGTCCTGTATAGCAGACTGAACTGGTTAAACCTCAGCTTGAAGGTGCTTTATCACACTTTGGTCATAGGCCATAAAGTACTACCAGGCCTGCTGTCCCAGGGTCTACAGTCTATGTTTTGTTATTTGGAAAATAAATATGGCACCAGGGGCATGACACATCACTCTCTGCTGCTACCTCACAGGAGAACTGCGTTGGGACAAACTAGCTTCTCGTATTATTTTGCAAAACATTGGAATGAACTGACAGACACACTAAGAGACTGACACTCTCCTGAATCATTTAAAGCCCTGCTGTTGTCCATGCTCACTCCCCCAGGGACATGCAACTGCTACCGTTTAACATCTGTTGTAATCTGACAATGTCTCATTTGTGTATTGCTCTCTATACATGCCACATGTACATTATTGTGACCTGTGTGTGCTACTGTATATCTGCATATTACTGTGTGTACCTGACTCTAAACTCTTTGAAAAAAGGCACACGCTTAATGGATTTTAATTGAAACTAAAACTAAAAAATAAACTTCATTCAGATATTTTTTATAGACCATGGGTATCATTTTGGACCCACTGGAAAGGGGAAGGGGAAGAAGGTAATTTCTGGGTTGCAACTTTTGCATGTTGGCACTGTCCTTTGTTTTATTCGATTACTGTCTAGTTTTCAGGTACATTTCATGGATCGGTTATTAATTTTTACTCTGCAGAAATGCCACCAAATAAAAACTCAATACGTAAGTACTATCAGCAATAAGAAACTACGAGTGCTTACACCCATAATCATGCTGATTAAGAGAGATAATAAGCAAATTTACAACACATACCGTCTATTCACGTCTGTCAGCTCCCAGCTTTGAAATCTAAAGTCCAAAAGCCACAGCCTTGTACAAGCTAAAGTATTGCCTGACTGATTGGTGTAATAAAGAGCCACTCAAAAGCAATTCTCTCATTAAGCACACATTGTAAAAGGAATACAACCACCTAGTCCTAAACTCTTACAAAATAGGCTTATAAAGCTACTGTTGATAACATTCATCTAATCAACCTTATTGTAAACTGGAGGATTACATGCGTAAACATATCTAAAAGCAATTAACATGTAAACCACCACACAACTGCAGTTTACAACTACTTTTATAGCGGTGTCAGAAAGAGGCAAATACAACTGATGTAAGGCATTAAAATTACCTTTGAATTATTAACCATTCACATGAACAAGCAGAAGCATTAAGCTATGAAAAGACTTCCTGTAAGGCTCTCATTCTTGGCACAAAGAAAACATCCCAACTGAAGTGTATTATCCTTGGCATCTTTTTATTCATTATCTAAGCTGATAAAAGTCACAAAGGGTTCACTGTAATACGAACATTTCAGTTTATAGTTTCAATACTTTGATGCACTTTATGGCTATGTTGCCTGTATAACAATATTATACAACAGAATACTCCAAGACTGGAGGGTGGCTTATGAAGTGCCTATCCACAAGGGGGTCTAGGGAGGAGATGGGGAATTATAGGCCTGTCAGCCTAACGTCTGTGGTAGGCAAAGTAATGGAGGGCTTTATCAAGGAGAGGCTTGGTAGGCAGCTGGAAAGGTTAGGGCACCAGGATGATAAACAGTATGGCTTCGCTCCGGCGAGATCATGTCAGTCCAACCTCACAGAGTTTTATGACTGGGTGAAGGGGGACTTCGATAGACATAGGCCGGTGGACGTCCTATACCTGGATTTCAGCACGGCGTTTGATTCACTACCCCATAATGGACTGATAGTAAAGCTGGGGGAGATGGGGCGGGAGGACAGGAGCTCAAGTGGGTCAAAATTGGCTTTCGGGGCGAATACAGAGGGCAATGGTCGGTGGGACAGTCTCCTCCCCCAGGAAGGTAATCAGTGGAGTCTCCCAAGGTTCAGTATTGGGGCCACTCCTGTTCAGTGCCTATGTCTCGGATATAGGGAGGGGAGTTAGGAGTAGGCCGAGTCTCTTCGTAGATGATTCCAAACTTGGAGCACTGATGGATTGGGAAGAAGCAAGAGAGACAGTCCAGGGGGACCTCGATACCCTGGAGGGGTGGTCAAGGAGTTGGGGATTGAAATTTAATGCTGGGGAAATGGAAGGTACCTCATTTTGGGGTCAAAAACCCAGGCCATGTTTAGACCCTGGGGGGGTCACACTGCAAGCCACATTGGGTGAGCGGGATCTAGGGGTGGTGGTAGACGTCAAAATGAATAATTCTGAAAACTGTAGAAGAACCACTGCCAAAGCAAACAGGATACTGGGCTGCATAGCCAGGGGAATTACGTCCAGGAGGAGGGAGGTGATCCTTGCTCTATATAATGCTTTGGTCAGGCCGCAACTCGAGTACTGTGTACAGTTCTGGAGACCTCATCTGAAGAAGGACATAGCGCTGCTGGAGAGAGTCCAGAGGAAAGCGATCAGGATGATTCAGGGCATGGAGGAGAGGCCCTATGAGGAGAGACTGGAAGAGCTAGGGCTGTACACACTGGAGGAGAGAAGGGACAAGGAAGACATGATAGGGGTCTTCAAGTATGTAAAAGGAATAACCGAGAGCGGAACCAAGGAGCTGTTTAGGCTAAAGAAGGGGGGAACAACCAGGGGAGTAGAAGCTGGAGGAAGGAAATTACAGGGGGGAGCATAGGAAGCATTATTTCACTGAGAGGGTGGTGGAGCCTTGGAATGCACTGCCCGGCAGGCTGGTGGAGGAGGGCACAGTGGAGGGCTTCAAGAAGGGGTGGGACAGGTATAAGGGGAAACTGAAGCCAAGGAAGACTCTCTCGGGGGCTGGGGGCGGCAAGGCGAGCACTCACTAGGTGGATGGCTACTGAGCAGACACGACAGACCATTAGGCCTATTCTGCTGGCTTTTAGTATGTTAGAATAACAACACTGCCTTATCTTAAAATGTATTTTATAACAAACTCCAAGTACTGTTTTAACTGAAAAATTTGTTCAAACAACATGAAGTCCTGCTATATTATGACAATTAGCAGTTTGGTCCTCCTCTAGAACTGCCCCGGAGATGAAAGAGTTAACTCCATACAGGATGGAGTTCTGAGCGCGAGCTCGGTTTTCAAAGCTCTGTCTGGGCAGTTTCAAACTGAAACTGTCAGATCTTTACGGAGCAAGAACTCACTAAGGGTCTGTGTGGAAGCTGTAACCTACACTAGCCTACTGGCTACCTAATAACAACAACAACAACAATAGCAACAATAACAACAACACTGCTGGACCCTACCCAAAGACTCAAGTCAGGGGGCCAGCAAAAAATACCATTTAACAAGAGAAACAACACTCCCCCGAAAACCCCAAAAGGGGAAGAAAATCCTGCAATGGCATAAACAGTGCCTGCACTAGGTTGCCCACCCCCTACCCAAGTAGAAGTTCTGAGAGGGGCAGGCTGGGGGTGGTCATAATATAACAAGACTCCATTAGAAGAAACAACATTACTAAGGTGAGTAATTTTTTCTTCAAACAACATGAAGTCTTGCTATATTATGACAATTAGCAGACTACACAGCAGTACCTCCATGGAGGAGGGACAGAACCTACTTAGGGAATAGGCTCTGAAGCACAGCTGTGCCAAATCGAGCATCTCTCCTGGCCTGGATATCCAGGGAGACTCAGGCCAAAAGTTCTACACTGCAGTATCAGAATAAGAATACCCCCAATAAATCTCATACCAAAATTTAGGTTTCTACATTACTTCATTTTAAAGTTATGAGCTATTTTGTAACCCTGATTTCACTACCTATTCAAAAGACGAAATTTAAATACAGTACATGCCGCTTGTAATGGACTAGTTTGACATTCAGCAATTAGTCCGTTACAAGCGGAGTCCATCACATCAGTTTTGCATTTTACCAGCATCTTAGGGGAACGAATAAAGGAGCTTCCTCATCTGGTTTGGCTGCCGGAATTGTTGCTGAGTAGGGAGTCGGGATTGAGAGTTGGCTCCAGGGAATGGGTATCCAACTCGCCAACCGCTTCCATTGAGAGATCGCCTAAACCACTTTTCAGCTGATCAGCTAGAGCATTCACCCAAATATGGCGTGAGCACACTAACCACTGGTGGTTGCTTTTGCTGGTGGGTGCTTTCAAGCTGTACCGGAGAGACATGATTTCGGAGTTCGAGCACTGTGAGCAGCAGCAGATCAGAAGCAGCAAATGGATCGGCTAGTGAAACAAATTTGTGAAAAGTGTTGATGACCTGTCGTCTTTTCTTTGGAGTGGTGAGAGCAAACTATGGACTTGTTGGCTTACCCTAACGAGAGGAATAAGAGATTAATGGCTTTGCTGTTAAGAACTAACAGCACCTGTTGCAAATAATGCTTGTCAGCTCGTGAACAAGACCGAAGTGAGTGATAAATATGTGTAAACTTTTTGTCTCTGGCGGCCACTAAATCCAAATTTGCAGGTCTGCCTTCTCAGGGTGCTTTAACATTGCAACAGATACAGTTTGGCATCTGGCAACTAGGATTTGTCCGGTTCTTCCGTACGTCCACTACATCTGGGTCCATTATATTTAGCACATACTGTACATGTAAATGTTCTATCTCTGGGCTTCAACATATGGGCTGTACCTCTTGATGCACACGCAGGCAGGAAATCAAACTCTGACAGCCTGTATAATCATCCCTCCACTACCTGTCATCTCCAGTTCTTCCTAAGCAGTCCAAATGTGGAAATACTATATGAACTTGGAAACAAAAAATAGACAACATTATCCAAACACACGGCCAAAAAGTCAACTTTATACATTCTGTGAGGGAAGCAGCCCAGAGACCAGCCATCAGAGAAAGAAAATTTACAGGTATTTAAATTTTGTTTTCTCTTTCCTAAGCTGGATCCGGGCTTCAACATATGGGATATACAAAAGCAGTATATCCCCTAACATCCCAGGTGGGAAGAATAAGTGTCTTTAAGGGTCCACCACTGTCTGGAGAACCCTACAGCCAAAAGAAGCCTCCGCCTAGGCCATCACATCCAGTTTGTATCATGAATGTGTGAATCGATGACCAGGTGACCACCCTGCATAGGGCTGCTGGAGAAACTTCTCTGAAGTTCGCCCACGAAGTGGCCATAGCCGTGGTCGAGTGGGCTTTAACTGGGCCAGGAAAGGGTATTCCAGCTTGACTGTAGGCAGTGGTTATGGTGGAACAGATCCATCTGGCAATAGTGTCTTTTGACGCCTTTTTGCCCAAATTTTGTCCTGTAGTTAGTATGAACAAACTGGAAGTCTTTCTTATAGATTCAGTTCTTTTAATGTACAATTTCACTGCTCTTCTGGGGTCCAGTGTGTGAAATCCCTTCTCCTTGTCATTTTTTTGGGTGTGGACAGAAGGAAGGTGGACTCAGTTCCTGACTGCAATGGAAAGGAAACATTACTTTATGCAAAAAACCTGCATCTGTGCAGAGGACTACAGAGTCTAGATGGAAGGCTCCTTAGTGGACAAAGCTCCTAGCTAGCCGATTCTTCTTGCCAAGGTAACAGCTACAAGAAAAGGTACCTTCATTGTGAGATGCAGAAGGGATGCCTCCTTGAGAGGTTCAAAGGGGGCTTTGGACAAGGCTTTGAGAACCAAATTAAGTCTCCAGGGAGGAACCATTGGTTTGATTGGTGGGCATTTTAAGGTTGCTGCCCTCAGAAATCTTCTAACATGGGGATTGGAACCCAGAGACTCCCCTGAATCCACTAATAAGTGCACCCCCCAAGTCGGAAACCTGAACTCATAAGGCGGCTGGTTGTAGGTCTGTTTTCAAATCTGTCCTGAAGAAATTGGAGCAAAATAGGTAAAGCTATTGACTGGTTATGTATTTGCTTGGACTGAAGCCAGAATAAGAATTTTCTCCAAATCCTGTAATACACTTTTGAGGAAGATGAGCGACAAGAATGGACCATCATCTCAACCACTGAAGCTGTATATCCAAGCTCTTTCAAGGTTTCCCGCTCAATCTCCAAGCCGAGAGGGATAGGTTGTGTAGACTGGGATGCAGAACAGGACCCTGATGTAGAAGGTCCAGGCTGATCTGAAAGGTTAGAAGTGGTCGCCTTGACAGACGAACCAGAAGCAGGTACCATGGTGCCGTGGCCATTGTGGACAGACTAGAATCATCTCTGTTCGATCCATTCCAACTTTTTGGAGCCCTCTGGATAGAAGCAGAATGGGGGGGAAGGCATACAAGAGATTGGAATGACCCCAGTTTATGGAAAAAGCATCCTTAGCCACCGCTAAGTCATCCTTGACCAGGGAGCAGTACTGCTTGACCTTTGCATTGTTCCAGCAGGTGAAAAGGTCTATCTACGGATTGCCCCAAAGCTCAGTTAGTGTCTCGAAGGTGCTGTCCTTCATTTCCCATTCCCCCGGCAGGAGATATGTGCGACTGAGCCAGTCTGCCACAGCATTTTCTTGACCTGGAATGTACACCGTCCTTATGCTTGCTGGGTGGAGCTCGGTCCATTGAAACAGCAGGTAAGCATCTGTGAGCTTCTTGTGCTGCCCTGATGATTGATGTATGCCATTGTTGTTTGTCTGTTAGAACCAGCGCATCCTGATTGAGGACTTGCTGTTCGAAGTGCAGAAGGGCTAGACGCACTGCTCTCATTTTGAGTATGATGATGCTGCACCTTGTTTCCAGCAAAGACCATTTGCCCTGAGCTGACCTCTGGCCCAGGTGTGCCCCCTAGCCCGAGGCTGGCATCGGTCGTGATTCATATCTGGTGCAGATGGCCCAAGGCGCAACCCCTCATAATAGTGGTTCCCTGAGTCCACCAATGGAGTGTAGACCTTATCTGATGAGAAACTGGGATTTGTTTGTTCTGGCTGAGTCTGGACTGGGACCACTGTCTGAGTAGGTGAGCTTGGATGGGACACATGTGAATTAATGCCCAGGGGACTGAGTCTGCCAGAGATACCATAGTCCCAATGAGCTGCACGAAGTTGTGAGACAGCAGGTAGCGAGCGCTGTGAAACTTCTTGATGAGCTTCTGCAGATCCCTGAATTTTGATTCTGTAGGAAATACCTTGTTCACCTGCGTCCTGTAGTCTTCCCCAGATGATGTACAGTCTGTGTCGGAGTCAAGGAGCTCTTCTTCCAGTTGGTGACAAACCCGTGCTCAGAGAGGCCCTGAACAACCTCTGTCACAGCTTGTACTGCTTGATGGAGCTAAGGGGCTTTGATTAGGATATCGTCCAGCTAAGGGAACAGTTGTATTCCTTGGTTCTGGAGATGAGCAATGACTGTTACCAATATCTTTGAAAATGTCCTTGGGGCTGAAGAAAGTCTGAATGGAAGCATTTTGAATTGTAAATGGTGCTCCCCCACTTTGAACCGGAGATACTGGCAGTGCGACTCTTGAATTGGAATATACAAATAAGCATCTTGCAAGTCGACTGAGGGCAGAAAATCCACTTGTTGTAATTCCCTGATGATTGAAGATAGGGTTTAAATCTTGAAGGGTCTGCTGCATACAAAACGATTTAGGAATTTGAGGTCTAGGACCGGCCTGAATCCACCTGTGCATTTGGGAACCATGAAGAAGAGGGAATAAACATCCCAGTTGATCTGCGCGGGGGGGAACTTGTTCGATAGCCCCTGTCTGAATAAGATCTGTAATGGCCAGAAACACCACCCGTCTTTTGGTGGGGTTCCCCAAAACAGGAGAAGGTACCACATGAGGCAGAGGAAGTTTTGACTCTAATTCTGTTAGGTAACCTTTGCTGACGATGTCCAAGACTGATCTGTCTGTCATGGTTTGGGCTCATTCCTCAAGAAAGATTGAGAGTCTGCCCCCTACCAGAGGATGGGCCCAGATGGTTTCATTGTGACTTTTTACTGGAGTTCCCAGAGTCTCTGGCACTACCTCCTCCACCGGAGACTCAGCCTCTGAAGTTACGCTGGTTACGAGAGAAGAAACATTTTCTTTTGGCAGAGAAACCTTTCTGTTGACCCCTGTTGTAACCTTGGTCACGAAAATTACATCTGGGGCCTGAGGACCATGATTTGCCCCTGTTTCTTGACTGAGGCATGTGTACCTTAGCCGTCTCCCCTGGTTTCTTTACAGCCTCCTTAAGGGCGGTGCCAAAAAAGAGATTGCCCTCGTATGAAGCGTTGACCAAATGGCTTTTTGAGGAGGCATCAGCTTGCCAGGCCCGAAGCCAGAGGTTGCACCGAGCAGAGGTTTGACAATACATAGTCCTAGCGGCGCACCTAACTGCCTCCTCAGAGACATCTGCAGCATAGGCAGATGCCAAACCCATGAGCTGTAGCTGATGAAGGGTACCCTTGTTCTTTTCTGGATCCTCAGCGAACTGGAAGGCTAAATCCGAGGCCCAGGACAGTGCAGCCCTGGTGGAGAAAAGACTGGTGACTGCTGCCCTGAGAGAGGTTGCTGAAGCTTAGAAGGCCTTTCTCAGTGAAGCGTCCCCTTTTCTGTCCATCGAGTCTCTAAGAGATGCCCCCCACTTCTGCCGGAATGACCACCTTTTTGGTGAGATCTGAAATCAATGGGTCAATTCTGGGGCAGTCAATCCTCTTTTCTGATTGCTTTTTGTCGAATTTGAGCAGCTTAGTGATTCACTGAGGGGCTGGGTAGGTGCGCTCGGGGCCTTGCCACTTTTCTTTTAGTAAATCTTCGATGGCCGGAGGAATAGGGAAGGTGGTTGCCGGTTTGGTGGTATAAGTCAAGCGAAAAGCTTGCTTCAATTGTGTTGGGGCCACTGAGGAAGAATCAAGGTAGAATTGGAGAACAACCTCTTTGATAAAAAAAGTCCAGGTCCTTCAGATCAAAGTTCCTGGAAGGTGAGTTGTCCAAATCCAAGGAGGTGTCCACCAGCTTCCCTTCTTCAAGTGAAGAATAACTGGAGTCTGAAGGAACCGGTGAGCATTGTCTGCAATACTTCTTCTTGTGAATGCTCCAGGATCTACTTCGAGAGTGAGATCTTCTCTTGGTCTTGTGTCTCAAGGAATGCTGATCCTCCTCGTCCTCTTTTTGCCATAGTGATGAGAGGAGGACTGCCCCTCTTCAGACGAAGATGAGCACTGAGTTCTCGTTCGCTTTGCCTTTTTATGTGGTCTCGCCTCTGGGGACCCTGGGGGTTGCCAGGTGAAGCATGAGGGATCCAGGGCAAAGGCCCTATTTAATTTGCTGATGAGTTCTGGAGCCAGCAAGGGGGGTTGCGGACTTCTGGGACTCCCTGGTGGCTGTTTGTTGGTTAACTGACTGAGCCGGGTAATTAAGAGGCCTCCCTCAGGTCCTCCTCATTCGCAGCCAATGCTTTTTCACAATTCAAGCAAAGTGAGCCCGTAAAGGTAACCAGCATGGGGGATTTGCATTGCTGGCCTTTTCTGCCCCTGGAGTGCTTGTCCGAAGCCAATGCTGGAAAAAACTACTGTCCCTTTAAGAGCACTGATTAAAGAAATGTAGCTGCGACTTAATGTTGCTGCTGTCCCTTTAAGCAGATGGAGTTGCTTCAGACCCCTTTAAATGTACTGATCCTTTAAATGCTGGTAAGGAAAAACAGGCTGCCCCCACTGATGGTAGCTAACCAGGCACTCCATCGATGAGCCGTTATGTACTGGTTGCTCATCGACAGCTGTGGGAAGAGCAGGCGCTAGACTGCTTGCTCCGCTGATGAGCTGCACTGCTTCCAATGCTCGTTGACAGTCAAAGAGCTTTCCTGGTAGCGTGGGGTAAACTCTGTCGATGAGCTGATAAGTCCTAGCACTCATTGACAAGCTGTGGTCCCTGGCGGTTCTCCATCAAGGAACTGGTCCTGTTTGAGGGGCTATCAATGGCTGTCGACTAGCTGAAGCACTCCCACTGCTTCTCCATCGATAAGCTGGAGATTAGCGTGCTCTTCAATTGTCCAGTTTTAATCAAGCAACAATCCGTCAATCAGTGCCAGAGAAGAGTGCTCATCAACTTTTGAGAGCCTGTAGTGCTCTCCGATGAAGGAGTGCTGAAGATAACCTTGCTAATCGACGAATCCCATCATCCAAATCCCCAAAAGCGTGGGAAAAGGGAGCAAAGCCATGGAGTCAGTCTGTCCAGCGAGCAAGGCTGAGACTGGGTCCTGCCCATAGAAGAGAGCTGTTCTGATGCCTGCTCTCTTAGGATATCCCCACAATCAAAAATAAAGGCTGACTTACAGTTTGAAGTCTTCTGCTCTGTCACTGCAGTGTACCTGCCACTAGGGAGGCAGGAAGTAAACTGGAGATGACAGGAAGTGGAGGGATGGTTATACAGGCTGTCAGAGTGTGATTTCCTGCCAGCGTGTGCATCAGGAGGTACAGCCCATATGTTGAAGCCCAGAGACCAGCTTAGGAGAGAGAAAAGCCAGTTTCAGTGAAGCGCCACTGATGATGTTATAACCTGAACTCACAGTCTAGTCCTCCCTATCAGCAACCTTATAGGACATGTTTCTCCAAAGTTTAAGAAACTGTAGCTGTAGTAATCATTTAAGAAAAAATAACTGGCGTACGATTGGCCGCAGTGCTTATGTTTCCAGAATCTTCAGATGCCCAGTACTATACATTAAAACACATCAGGAGACGGTTCTGGAATGCAATGCTGAACCAAGGCATAGAATGTCAAGGTGGTGCTGCAAAATTTTAAAATATTGGGGGGCGCAATCTCGGAATGTGACATTGACACACATCAAGGAATTTTGGTGGGGACTGGCAATTTCAAAATATAGTGGGGATGCACTCTGTTGGAATGTGATGGGACACACCATATTATTCCGAAATTGCTTGTCCCTGCGACATTCCAGAATTGTACGCACCCACCGTATTTCAAAACTGTGCATCACATCCCCACCACATTCCAACATTATGTGTCCCAGCCACATTCTAAAATTGTGCATTCCTGCCATAGTCTGAAATGGTGCAACCCTGTCAATTTCCAAAACTGCACATCCCCACCACATTCTGAAGTTGCTGTTTTTTTTTTTTAACTTTGCTTTACCAGGAGAGACACACTAAGCTTGTTTACAGGTGTAACCTGGGAGCACAAGGAGGTTAAGTGACTTGCTCAGGGTCACACAGTATGCAAGTGGGGGCTGTGGGATTCAAACAAAGGTCTCCAGATTTGCAGCTCAGAGCCTTAAACCACTGCGCTATACTGCCTCCTTGTTTCAATGACACATTCCAAACTGTGTCTGCCACATTCTGAAATTGTGTATCACCGCCACATTCTGAATTGTGCATTACTGCCAAATTCTGAAACTGAGCATCCCCGCCATATTCTGAAACTGTGCATCACCACCACATTCCGACACTGTGCATCACCGTCACATTCCAAAATTTGGGCATCACTGCCACATTCCAAAACTGTGTGCCACTAGCAAATTCCAAAATTGTGCACCCCTGCCACACACCAAAACTGTGTATCCCTACCACATTCATAACCTAATAAGGTTCATATTAAGGTAGGTAAAGGAGCCAGGAGGCAGACTGTCCATAATTTCTTCTGTTCTTTCTCAACCTGTGCGTCACAGCCACCTTTTGAACCTGTGCGTCACCACCACATTCCAAACCTGTGCATCACCGCCACATTCCAAACCTGTGCGTCACCTCCACAATCCAAACCTGTGCATCACTGCTGCATTCCAAAATTGTGCATCACCACCATATTCTGAAATTGTGCATTACTTCCACATTCCAAAATTGTGTGTCACTGCCACATTCCAAAATTATGCATCAGTGCCATTTTCTGAAATTGTGCGTCACTGCCATATTCCGAAGTTGTACCTTCCTGCCACATTCTGAAACTAAGTATAAACTTCCATATTCCAAAACTGCCTGTCACTGTCACATTCTGAAAATGTAAATCCCCATCATACTAAAAATGTGTATGTCACCACCACAATCTGAAAATGAGTTTCGCTGCCACATTCTGATATTGCATGTCCAAGTCACATTTCAATATTATGCATCCCTGCTTCACTTTGAAATTGCATGTCACTACCAAATTCTGAAACTGTGTCACCACTACATTCTTTTTTTTTTTTTTTTTTCAATTCAACTTTTATTAAAATTTTGACAACATTAAGGAATACATCCAGTAGGGGAACAAAATAACAGCGAAAATGTCTGCCATAAAAGAACAGATTATCAGGATGTAGACCTTACCCCCCATCCCCTAGACCCTCCATCCCCCCCAACCACCCACCTTTTGCACAGCACTTAGGTACAAACTGGCTGGAAATCTAACTACCTATTACAGTGGAGCGGAAAAGAAGGTGTATAAAGAACCCCAGGTGCGATTAAAGTTAGAAGTTTATACTGCAAACTTGCAATGGTTCTATCCGTTCTGAGATTAGCTAAAAATTCCTGCAACCATTACCATAAGAAATCTCTATGTTATCTTTCCAATGCTTCAGAACTAATTTTTTGACTGAAGCCGAAATCAACCCCATATGATATTTCCTGCACCGGACACCAACCTGAGTCATGTCCCCTAAAATACAAACTTCAGGGGTAAATAAGTCTTCAAGTCCCAAAAGGGGGTCGAGGTTTTTCTTAATGGTCTCCCATAACCCTGTTATTTTTGGGCAATGCCAAAAGATATGGAGTAAATCCCCAACCCCTTGCTGACATCTAAAACAAGAAACTGAGAAGGCCATGCCCCTTTCGACTAGTTTTACAGGGGAAAAATAAGAATTGTGCAGTAATTTAAATTGCATTAACCTAAGCCTATCTTGCACTAGAAATTTGTGACATGCCCCCCAAATTGCTCTCCAGTCAAAAATATGTTCTGGGAACAATTGCAACCAGTATTGTTTGGGGGCATGAACATTAGGATGCAGCCAGCCAATCAAAGTATTATATACTACCGAGACAGCGTGAGCTCTTCTGACCATAGGGTCAGAGTTGCCTCGAAATCACAGGAGCCACAATCCCCAGATAGGAACTCAGCTTTCCCACTAGGAGATGGCGGAGCTGAAAATTTTAAATATCAGGCTGAGAATTTGAAACTTGCTCAAGATATCCGTCGAAGTAAGCAATTTACCCCCCTCTTCAGGTAAATCTTTAACCGCCACTTTTTCCAATAAAGGTAACCAGGTATTTTGGATAGGTTTACCATCTATTAAAAAATTAGGATTACCAGTTATAGGTTGAGCCGGATCCCCAGTATGACAGTAGTTTAGAAAGGAACATAGTTGAATATGTATTCTAACTGAAGTCTTGATAGGTGTCTTCCGCAAAGCAGGGGGGAGAGCTTTTAGTGGACAGTATAGCAAGGCCTCAGGCCTGAGGCCGGAGTCCATGATCCGGGATACTCTAAATTTAACCATAGTGGCACATAAGTGTCAACCTGCATATCATCTGTTTTTTAAACCAGCGGAGTATTGATCATTGGCTAGCCAATATAGCATAATATGGGAGTTTCAGGCCCCCCGACAGCTTAGGGGCGGACAGTTTAAAATAGGACAATCTGGGCCTCTTATAATTCCAAATAAAACCGGAAATGACTCTGTGCACTCCCTTGAGCCATTTAAGTGGCAGCCAAACATTCAACATACTGATAGGGTAAAATAGCCGAGGAAAAACGTTCATTTTAACCAAATTGATTCTGCCCCAAATGGACAAGGGGATAATCGCCCATCTTCGTAGGTCTACTTCAATATCACGCAACACCGGATCCAAATTACTCTGAATTAAGCGGGATGTGTCCCTAGTTAACGTAAGACCTAAGTATCTGATAAGCTTAGCATTCCAAGCCAGCCCGTAAGGAGCAATCTCCTGTGCTCTAGTCCTAAAATATAATTATAATTGGCAATAGAACCGAACTCATTAATAATATCTAACAAAATAGGAATGGAGGAAGCTGGGTGTGAAATTTGCAGAAGAAGGTCATCTGCGTATGCCAAAACTTTCAGTGTGTGCCCCCAAATCTGGATACCCTGAATTCTCTGCTCCTGTTTAATCCGCATAATAAGGGGTTCAATGTACAAGTTAAAAAGGAGCGGAGAAAGAGGGCAGCCTTGTCTGGTACCAAGGAAAAGTCTAAATAAGGATGAGGTAACCCCACTGCATGTAATTCTTGCTGATGGGAATTTGTAAATAGCTTGGATCCATCCAGAAAATTGTTGGGGGAAACCGAAACATTTCATAACTTTTATGAGGAAATTACCATATACCCTATCGAAGGCCTTCTCGGCATCCAGTGAGACCAGAACCATAGACTGATCGGAGTCTCTGGAAGCCGAGAAGACATGAAACCAAAGGCCCTCAAGTGATCTGCAGAAGATCTACCTTTCATAAATCCACTTGCTCAGGTCCAATTAGACGGGAAGGACCCTGCTAATTCTATCGGCCAGCAACTTAGTGAGAATTTTAATATCCTGATTGAGAAGGGATATGGGTCTATAGTTAGCAACAAGATCAGGGGCTTGCCGGTTTAGAGTAAAAGCACAATTAGAGCTTCAAAAGGGAACTATCGGAAGCCTCACAGTCCAAATACATTGAAACAGTCGTAACAAAGAAGGATTAATTCCTTTGAAAGTTTTATAAAAATTGGGGAGAGGACATCTGGGCCAGGTGTTCTATCTAGAGGAAGGGACTTGATAGTCCTTTCTACCTCTTCTGCAGAGATAGGGGCCAAAAGCAGAAGTCGATCCATTTCACCCAATGAGGGAAAATTTAAATCCCTCAGGAAACGATCGATCTTACCTTCAGATGGAGGGTCTTTCATGGGTCCGTAGATCCCTTTAAAATAATTTACAAACTCACATAAAATATCTTCGGGGGAAGTTTTGATTGGGCCCCCCTCCGAGGAACGAATGGCTGGCACCCACCTGGAAGACTCTAGTTGCTTAATTCTTCTAGCTAATAGTCGGCCAGCCTTCTCCCCTTGATCCGTGAGAATGGCTTTAGTTCTTATGAATGCCCACTCGGCTTGTTCATTTAGAATTCTGAGATATGAGTCCCTTAACAAAGATAGTTCTTGTCTATAGGCCTCTGAGGAAGAATCAGAAAGGCCCCTTTCTTTGTCACGGATTTGGGATAGTAGATCAGAGGTGCGATTCATCCTTTCTCTTTTCCTGCGAGAGGCCAGGCCTATCAAGGTACCCCGGATAAAAGCTTTAAAAGCCCCCCACTCCATATCTGGTTTATCGGTGGAATTTAGATTGAAGGAAATAAACTCTGTTATTTGCGCTGAAAGATATTTAACTAATTTGGGGTCCTTTAATATCTGGTTATTAATTTTCCATCTGCTCCCTGGTTTGGGTAGAGCTGCAAAAGTAAGAAGGCAATTTACTATGGAGTGATCCGATAATGGCCCGGAAACAATATTCGTGTCTAACACCCCAGCCAGAAGAGTATTTGAGATTAGCACATAATCTATCCTGGATAGGGTGTTATGCACTTGCGAGGTAAAGGTAAAATCCCGAACCGTTGGATGGAACACTCTCCACACATCACACAAGCCTAATCCGTCCATCATCTCCCTGACGGCCCTCTAACTCGGAGTTAATCCTTTCCTGACAAGGCAGGATCTATCCATTGACGGGTCCATAACCAAGTTGAAGTCACCACCTATCACTATAGGCAGGTTGCTCCAAGAGGAAAGTGACTCCATAATTTGGACGAAGAAGCTTGGGGTATCAATGTTAGGGCCATAAATTGAACCCAAAATAATTTCTAGAGTTAGCAATGTACCCCTTACAAAAACATACCTCCCACACCTATCCTCAATTACTTGAATCGGAAGAGATGGGATTGATTTACGTATCATAACCATTACCCCTCTACTTTGAGAGCTCCCTTCTGAAGTGAAAATCTGACCAATTTGAAGTCTGCATAGCTGGCTACTTTCAGCTTTCGACAAATGGGTCTCTTGCAAAAACATAATATCTGCTTTTACATAATCTAAATGTTTTAGAACCTTATATTGTTTGGACTTATGGCGAAGTCCATGCACTTCAGGTCACCACATTAATATGTCTAGCCATGTGGTGAAGTAAAATCAGAATCTGGTAAACAAGAAACCAGCCCTGCGCTAATAGACCTAGAAGAATAGAAAGTGCTGTGCAAAGGTCCCCCACAATGCCCAAGAACCCATAACAGTAACAAGACCAAAACACCAATAACCCCTCCGCCCTAACCCACCGAACTATCACAGAACATGATACTAGAACAATGAGAAACTCCACCTCCCCCCAATATTTGTACATCCGTAATCAGGTCCATTCCCAATAAACAAAAGTAATGTTATCTTGACATAACCCTACCCCTCCCAAAGTAAGCTTGATCCATCCCCAAAAGCCCAAGTGAGCCAACGGATTGGGCTAGCAAAGGTAAAAAAAAAAAAAAAAAAAAAAATGCTTTATAATCAGTATAAAAGACAAAGAGCCCTCGGCTTTTTTTTTTTTTTTTTTTCTTCCTTCTCTTTTCCTTTCCTTTTTCCTTTTTTTTTTTCCACTAATTGCCATTTCTACATATACAAATATTCTACTAAGACAATTAAATATATCCGGTTCTGACCACCATATATAGCCCAAAGAAAAACCAAATCATGTCTGGTAAGGGCCCTTCCTCCCCATCATCACACGCACCCACAGGTGCCACAAAATCGAGCAAGTAGAAGTCTATATCATATCAAAGTGTCACCTATGAAGTTTGAAGAGCATCTGTAAGTCCAGGACATACGTTCAAAATAATCTAAATCAAGCATAAGCCCCCCTTCCGGGAGGAAACTAAAGCTGCACCCAGCAG
This sequence comes from Neoceratodus forsteri, assembly GCA_016271365.2. NCBI lineage: Eukaryota > Metazoa > Chordata > Ceratodontiformes > Ceratodontidae > Neoceratodus > Neoceratodus forsteri. The sequence goes on along the minus strand of CM028135.1, from coordinate 455,681,582 downwards.
CCAAAGAGTCAACAGCCAGAAAATAGGTGGCAATCAGGGATATCAGAGGCCCAGCTCGGCACAGCTCATCCTTGGGCAGAGGTTTCACGGGGACCAACATTGAAACAAACATCCCCATGTCCATATCAGTCAAAGGATCGCCCCATCAAACAGGGTTTTAAGTAACTACCATAAACATCTTCAAGGATCCCGAAATAGGTCCGGAAACAGCTGCTTGAGCCCGATAACGCCACCTCCGCATTATCAAAAGTATGCCAATTATCACTTGCCAGTACTTGGAATCGGGCTGGGTATCTCATCCGAATCTGATTTTGCCGCAATCAGCTTGGAGATAAGGGTGTGAAGCGATGCTCTCCTCTGCAGATAGATAGCGGCGGGTCCTGTACCACCCTTAGCCCTCTGCCTTCCCAGGATATTTCTTTAAGCTCTCTGACTTTGTTTAGGAAGTGCTGCCGTTCTAGGTAATTCAGAAATTTAAAAATAAATGTACGGGGTGATGCACCAGTCGGGGGCATGGCTCTCAGCGCCCTGTGCGCCCTCTCGATGATATATGTCTGCCCATAAGGCGAGGGGCCAGCTATCTTTTGTGTAAAGGTCACCACTACATTCTGAGATTCCGTGTCCATGCAACACTGTGAAATATCATGTTGCCACCGCAATCTGAAAATCAAAGCACGCAACCACATTTTGAAATTGTGTCACCACCACATGCCAAATTTATGCATCCATGACACATTACGAAATTACATGTCCCTGATACCTTCCGCAACTATGTGTCCCTAGCATTTCAAAATTGTGCATGTCTGCCACATTTTAAAAATAGAGGACACAACCACATTATGAATTTTAGCATCCCTGCCACATTCCAAAAGTATGCGTCCCAGCTGCTTTCTGAGATTGTGTCATTGCTGAATTCCACAGCTGCAACCTAGTGACATTTCCAAATCGCATACCTGCATTATTCTAAAAACGGCTCACAATTCTGACATTCTAAAGCCATGTTACCTGCTGCATTCCAACCCCGTCGCATTCTGAAGTACTGTACCTTGCATTTACATATTATGGAAGTGCATGCGTTGATCCACCCAGTGTCAGTTTTTCTTATTCAGATGTTTAATACACCTGCAGTTTTAATTAACATAAGAAAAATAAGTCATATAAGGTAGCTTGCAGGGAGGACTAGGCTACAAGTTCAGGTTATGACATCATCAGTAGCTCTTCTCTGAAACTGGCTTTTTGAACTGGCAATGAATTAAGGGTTACAAAATGACTTGTAACTTTTAAACAAAGCAACTTAGAGATCTGATTTTTGGCATGAGGTTGACTAAGGATACGTTGATCCAAATTCAGAATTTATTGATGCCAGAAAGTTTGGTCAGAGTCCCTCTTTAAAGTGACTGTGGAATGGTCTCTTGAGGTACCCCACCCTGCATAAACAGTGGGAAATCTCCTATTTTAACATACTAACATACTAAAAGCCAGCAGAATAGGCCTAATGGTCTGTCATGTCTGCTCGGTAGCCAGCCACTTAGTGGGTGCTCTGCCTCCGCCTCCAGCCCCGAGAGGTTTTCTTGGCTTCAGTTTCCCCTCTACCTGTCCCACCCTTCTGAAGCCCTCCACTGTGCCCTCCTCCACCAGCCCCTCAGGCAGTGCATTCCATGGCTCCATCACCTCTCAGTGAAGTAATGTCTCCTACGTTCCTCCTGTAATTCCCCCTCCAACTTCCACTCATGCCCCCTGGTTGTTCCCCCCTTCTTTAGCCTGAACAGCTCCTTGGTTCCACCCTTGGTTATTTATTTTAAGTACCTGAAGACCCCTATTATGTATCCCGTCTCTCCTTTCCTCCAACGTGTACACTCCGAGCTCCTCCAGTCTCTCCTCATAGGGCCTGCCCCCCATGCCCTGAGTCATCCTGGTCGCCCTCCTCTGGACCCCCTCCAGCAGTGCTATGTCCTTCTTCAGATGACGTCTCCAGAACTGTACACAGTACTCAAGTTGCGGCCTGACCAAGGCATTACACAGAGGGAGGATCACCTCCCTCCTCCTGGACGTAATCCCCCGGGCTATGCAGCCCAGTATCCTGTTTGCTTTGGCTGCAGTTCTTCTACAATTTTCAAAGTTATTCACTTTGATGTCTACCACAACCCCTATATCCCTCTTGCCCATTGTGGCTAGCAGTGACCCCCCCAGGGTATATACATGACCTGGGTTTCTGACCCACAAAAGCAGTACCTTACATTTCCCAGCAGTAAACTTCAATCCCCACCTCCTTGACCACCCGTCCAGGGTATCCAGGTCCCCCGGACTGTCTTTCTCGCTTCTTCCCCATCCGCCAGTTCTCTCAGTTTGGGAGTCATCCACAAAGAGACTTAGCCTACTCCTAACCTCCTCCCTATATCAGAGACATAGGCATTGAACAGGAGTGGCCTCAATACTGAACCTTGAGGGACCCCACTGATTACCTTCCTGGGGAGGCGACTATCCCACTGACCATTACCCTCTGTATTCTCCCTGTAAGCCAATTTTCTACCCACTTGAGCAATTGCCCTCCCCCCCAGCTTTATCATCAGACCATTATGGGGTACCGAATCAAACGCCTTGCTGAAATCCAGGTAAAGGACATCCACTGGCCTATGTCTGTCCAGGGTCCCCTTCACCTAGTCATAAAACTCCACGAGGTTGGTCTGACACGATCTCCCCAGGACGAAACCATACTGCATCATCCTGGTGCCCTAACTTTTCCAGCTGCCTCCCAAGCCTCTCTTTGATAATGCCCTCCATTACTTTGCCTACCACAGACATTAGGCTGACAGGCCTATAATTTCCCATCTCCTCTCTAGACACCCCTTTGTACGTAGGCACTACATGAGCCACCCTCCAGTCTTGGGGCACCCATCCTGTCTGCAGAGAGGGTGTTAAAGAGTGCAGCCAGTGGAGCTGCCAGCTCATCTGCCAGTTCCTTCATAACCCTCGGATGCAGCCCATCTGGCCCCGGCGCTTTATCAGTTTTTAGCTTCCGAAGGGCCTCCCTCACCCTACCCACTGTGATTTCTCCCTCCCAGCCCTCCTCCTCATGCAACCGCCCATCCCCTTCTAGGTCTGGCCCAGCCGATACCCTAGCCTCTTTCAGTCCTCTGGACTCCGACTGACCTCTCGATTTTGTTGGCTCCCCTACCCTCCCATCGGACTGTATTTTGAATGTGACTGGGTCAGGTGATGGCTGTCCTAAAGTTATGCATCTCTTTGGAATATGGGAAAATCTCAGAGGGAGAAAAAACTTTAAAACTGTGACAATGTACCTCTTCTAGGATGGGGGTGGGGTTGCATAGGAGAAAGGTAACTGTCATCTATGCTAATAATTCTTGTCACGTACTGTACGTGCTCTCACTGTTTGCAATTTTGTGCTTGCACTGTTCAATGCTCTGTGCCATCTTGATAGGTGGGTCTTGACTGAAAACAGTCCTTAAGACAATGATTTTCCATTTTTAACCGAAAACACCAGCAAAAATGGAAACTGCCGATTTTTTGCACCTCTTCATCATGCACAAACCCCCCACTTTTGGGGCAAATCCCTCCATTTTGAGACACATTTTTGGCAAACCCCTCCATTTTGAGACAAATTTATGTTTAAAACATGCTAATTTCCCCTGAATATGGGGGGGGGAAGAAAAATGGATTTTAAAGATTTTGCCATCAGAACTGGACATTTTTTTAAATGGAAAACTCTTTGTCTCTACAGTCCCTAGGACTAGTGCACCCTCCACGTTAATAAGCAAATAAAAAAATAATCAATCTCTGGGACTTCTGGAAAACTCCAGTTATAGAATAAAGTGGTACACAGAACTTAAAACACCTTCTTGATCTCTCAGTGTATCAGCAGAGAAATGTTTAAGCTCTAGCAGGTGACGCAACCAAAAAAAGGCACCTTAAACTGCTTAGAAATCTTTTGGAGAGAAAGGAGGTCTATTTCTAGTGGTTAGTGTTCACTGAGAAGGTTTGTCTATGTGAAAAGTTATCTTTTCAGAAGACCGTGTGTAAGATGATCTAAGATTCGGTTAAGTTTAGGTTTCTCTGTCAATGTATTTCTACATGTTTGCAACATTTCAATTTTGCTTTCTCTAAAGTATAAAAATATCTCAATACATGACTTGTAATTATCTTACAAATTCTGTAGGTATAATTAAATGTTATTTTTTAATTCATCTCTGTGCATGAAACAGACTCAAGAAGTAAGTAATTTGAGCCAGCTCTGTGGTGAAGTGGGCTGAGGCAGCTGGTGCACCTTACCTTTTCCAACGCCGGTGACCCGAGTTCAGGAGCAAGCTTGGGTCACTGGGGTCGGCCAGAGGGGAGAGAACTGAGCATCCAATGGACTGCTCTCCTCTCCTGGTATGGGGAGGTCCGCCATCTCGCTCTTTGGCTGCCAACTGGTGGAGGCCGGGTGGCAGTGCCAGTGTATGAGTGACATGGAAGGGAGAGGCTGCAGTTCCTTAACCTGTGCACGCTTCCATGAGTATGCACTTACATGTTGCCGTGGCTGATGAGTCATCAGCCTACTGATGACAAAGAAGAAAACGGAAAAGTGATGGTGCCAGTTTAACGAAGCCCTGCCTGTGTGTCCCTGTTCCCGCATAACCCCTGACCACCGACCCCTGGTTCTGGATGAGAGTCATCAGGTGGGAGGAGGATGGCCCCCCTTCCAGACCCCACCATGTGGGGGGGAGAATATGAAGCGGGGTGAGTCGGGGATGGTGAATGCCAGGTGGGGAAAGAAGAGGCAGGGCTAAATGGTCTGCCAGACACCAGCCCAAGGGAGAAAAAGCACTATGGGAAAAAAAGGAAGCAGTTTATTATACAGGATAATCTATGTCCAGTCTAATAGACCACAGTACCACAGCAAAACGAGATCCCTTTCAGTACAGAAACAGAGTCAGGAATGTTTGAAACAAGTGAATCAGGATTCCTATACTGTATATGTTGCTTATACTGTGTGGGCAAGTTACTAAGTGAGAAGAGAAAGGAACAAGCCCATGGTGAGTTTGCAGCAAATTGGTGACAGTGAAGATGTACTGCCACAGACCATTTGGTAGTAGCGGGGAAGTGCCAGGCCAGATGGACTTGAACCCAGAATTCTCAGACTTGCTGCCCCTTTTCTTGCCACTCCTGTAATTATACCCCCTGTCTCAGCACCTTGGCCCCTCCCCCCTTAATGCTCCCAACCCTTACTGCCCTTATACCTTTTTTCGCCCTCCCCCTACCACCTTCCTTTTTGCCCTCAAGGTACTTTGCCCCCGCTTCACCTGCTGTGCTCTCCTAGTTATATTAATTATTTTTTGATTGCTGGAGATATGTTGCAGACATCTGCTGTAATATGCCTGTAATTATGCTTATGTTTCTTGTGCTGGTTCTTGTGTATATACTGTCTTCATTTACCAAATGCATTGTACTCGCTAATACTACCGCTTTCTAGTTGACACTCTTTCCGAATACTGTAACCATTGTGAACTTTGATGTCTTAATTGTATTGTACACTGATCTCAAAGCTATCCAGGTCCATCTTGAAAATGAGTTTTGCTCAATGATGATCGCCTGGTTAAATAAATATTTAATTGATTGACTGATTGATTGAACTAGGCTCTTTAACCTATCCATCAGTACCTCTACTGTGCCCTCTGCCTGGAAAGCCACCAGGACCATCCCGGTGTTCAAGAAAGGTGATCCCAGAATCCAATCCCACTATTGCCCCATCGCATTGCTTCCTACTCTCAGCAAGTTACTGGAGAAATTGATCCACGGCCAGATCTCTGCCCATTTGCTTAAATTCAACCTTCAGTCACCTGTGCAACACGGGTTCAGGGCTGGACATAGCACCACCACTGCTCTCATCCGATTCACCAGTGAGGTTAAGTCAAATATGGACAAAGGTCTACTCACTGGTTCTGTGTTCACTGACCTAACCAAGGCTTTCGACATAGTTAGTCATACTCTACTCCTAGATAAGCTGCATACTCTCGGTGTATCTGAACCCACTCTAGCCTGGTTCACTAGTTACCTCAATAACCATCCCAATTTGTCTCCTTTTGCAAAACCCCTTCGTCCCTGCCCCATTTCTGTGGGTGTCCCTCAAGGATCAATCCTTGGGCCTCTGCTATTCTTAATCTTCGTTAATGATATTCCTACTTCCATACCCCACTGTAGCTCCATCATGTACATGGACAACCTAGTATTTTTCTCTGCCTCTCATTTCATTCCTGACCTCAATGGTCATCTCACTACAGGGTTTCAACAGCTTCAGTCCTGGTTCTACCTTAACTCCCTTATCCTTAACCTTCCCAAAACCCAAGCTATGCTCTTCGGGTCTCCAAGAAAAGTTCAGGCCCTGTCCCCTATGTTTCGCGCGCTATGCCAAGATGGGGCAGCCATCCTGTCCACGTGCTCTTTCAAGTACCTTGGGGTGATGCTGGATCCTGCGCTCGATTTCTCCGTTCACATTAATGAAGTATGTCGATCCGTAAACATGAAGATCGGGGCATCCTACTGCGTGCGCTACTCATTAACCCCTGCAACCAGGGTCTCGATGGCTAGAGGTGTCCTGCTTCCAGGCTTCTTTATGCTCTTCCTATCCTTTTCCATGCCGCTGCTATTAATCTCCAGAAGTGGGACACCACCTACAATAATATTTGCAGATTTGCTCTATCTACCCCATGCTTCAATCACCATTGTCTTCTCTACTCAGCCCTGCACTGGCTGTCACCTGACTCCCATCACCTTTACTCACTGGGCTGCTTCATAGATTCCATGATTAGAACTCCCTGCCCTTCTGCATTATCAGCCTAGTTTAGCCCTGTGCTCCACTCCCGCCCACTTAAGTCCTCCCATCTTCCATTGCTCGCTGTCCCACGCTGCACTAAAAAAAATTGGGTGAACAAGCTTTTGCTCACTTTGCCCCCAAAACCTGGAACACTCTCCACCACAGCTTAAAGGGCACCTTGTCCCATTCCTCCTTTAAAACTGCACTCTTCTCTCACCGCTTAGCACTTGATTCTTGTGACTGTCCCCTACCTGCCTTGCCTACCTAAGCTGTCTTGATCCCTGTTTTTGCCTTACACCTGTATGTCTATCAATTGTGCCTGACCTCCTAAAATCATCCCGGTGTGGATGGTCCTGCTTGCTGTAAAAAATTTATGTCTATCCCTGCAAGGATATCTAATGCAATGGTTGGACTACTTGTATGTATCTGTGTTTGTTTCCTTTACTGTGTCTCGTACTCTCCCAGGTCGTGTCTGAAAATAGGCAGGTATATTGCCTAATACGCTTACCCGGTCATCAAAAGCTAATAAATAAAAATAAATAAATAAAATATGCTACGATCACTAAAAATAAAACATTTGGGCCCTGTTCAGACTAGGGTGTTTTAAACCGTTTTAAAGCACTCTAGTATGGTTCGCGTCCGCACCGAACAAGAATACGGCTTGCAGTCTGTTTTAAAAAAATATGTTTAAACTCTGATATAACCTAGGCTTAAACACGTTTTATAAAATGTTTCAAGAGTTACATTGGATTAACCGGCAGTGCGGACAGTCAGGCATGGTTCCCCTTTGTTCAGCAGGATGTCAGCATGTGGGAACCGGCTGTTGGTTAACTCGGTCCAAAGGATGTACTGCAGATGCTGTAAACCGTTTTTAATAATGGTTTACAACACACTGGTAGTAGTGTGAACACTACAGCATGGATGCTACAGCACGATAATTAATCCATTTTAAAGTTTTAAGTTACCATGCGGTAGTCTGGACAGGGCCTTGCAGTAGTCTGAACTGCATGCAGGAGAACTGTGGCCTTCTCCTTAATGGTGAGCTCCCCAGTGAACCTCTAATTGGACAGGGTACAGGATACAAGCAATGAAGCCAGAGCGTGGATTCTCCATAACATACAGAGAAAGCAGAAGAACCACAGCCAGAATGGCAAGGTAAAATGTGATGCCTTTTTCCTGACCGATGAGGCGGTCACTTTGTCGCAGTGGTCAGACTTATCATAATTCAGCTGAAACATGAGACCAAGAACCCCTCTAAAAATCCAAAACAAGTAAAAATATTGGTGTTATTTGAAAATATTACAGGCTTTTAAAGCAGCAGAGTTGGGGGGGGGCTGGTACCTTAATTGTATGCTTTTGTTTGGTCATTATAAATGTAATGGGTTGAGCTTGCCAAACCCTTTTTATTGAACCTTTGAGAAAAGACTAAACAAAACAAGAATCGTCAGCCAGCCCGGTGGTGCAGAGGGTTGAAGTGCTGGACGCCACACCTCGCGCTACGCTGATGACCCGGGTCTGGTAACGGACTTGGGCTGCCAGGGGTCAGCAGGGGAGGGAAGGGATTGAGCATCCAGAGGACTGCTCTCCCTTCCTGGGGTGGGCTACAGGACCTGCACCACTCCTTATCAGCCCCTGATGGAGACTGGGGGCCTCGCACGGAAGCAGTGCCATAACTAGGGTGTGGAGCAGAGCCGGACATCGGCATGCCAGTGCCCGGACATCACTGCATGTCTGCGCTCAAGGGGGAACCATACTTGAAAAACCCCGGAGGACCAGGGAGGCGACAAAAGCTCCAGGAACCTAGCCCACATCCTCAACAGCAGACAATACCTCCACCAGCTCTCCCGAGCCCCCTGACCAGGACCAACCCTCTAATTGCAGACAGGCCCCAGGTAGATGGATGGGCCTTCCCCTGGGGGTGATCCGGAGGGCTGGAAGATCCTTGGAAGGGGGTGTTCAGTAATCTTGTTCCCGGAGGAAGGTGGTCTCAGGCAGGCAGTAGAGGTAATGATTGAGTGGGCACTTCTGAGAGATGCCCTGGTCCACCAGATCAAGTAAAATGAATCTACAAAAAAAAAACAAGAATCGACTCCTGATAATTAGGTCTTGCACAGTCTTTTCTGAGCAATGCATCTATTTGAAATTATTATTTTGTGAAACGTAGTTCCATAATAAGCCAAATTATTTGTTCTTTCTTTAAATATGCTCACAGGCAGTCAAGGGTTAAGAGAGGGCAACATAAATCTAACGTGCAAAGTTTATTTGATGTTATTACACATAACAATTCAGATACTACATATAACCGCTAAATCTTCAAAAGGTACAGTTCTGGTACATTAGTAGCCATCATAACATAAGATATAGATAATATTTTGTTTCTCATTTCAGTTCTCACACAACTCATGTCCAGATTTTAGAGATTGGTTCAACTCGTATGGGATGAGCAAGCATTGTTCCCTCCATCAATAATGCATCATAAGGCGCAGAGCTAGACGCCAGAGCGAGACATGTTTCTGAAGAACTCCTGCTACAGGGCTTCTTTACTTGACTAAACTTTTTTTTTTTTTTATTTCTATAGTAAATCACTTTAACCTGCATCCCTCATTAGTGTTATTACATATGAATGTGTGGGAACCACAAGGAGCTGCTGCACAACAACTCCCAGTGGACTTTTTTGAGCAAAAACAGCCACCGTCGAAGGTGAAAGCACCCGAGGGCCTGCAGACGGTTGAAAAGAAAATCGACGATTTTACCCATCACTTTGTCACAGTGGACCAGTCTGTATCAGGGACCCAAGATACTCTGAATGTAATGGCTAAACAGGCACAGACAGTAATGGTCTCCTTGGCTACCCTCGCTAAAGAAAATGTGCACCTTAGACTAGACTGGAGAACTCTGAAAATACTCTTCAAGAAGAACATATTCAACTTGTTGGCCTCCCTGAAACCTTTGAAATAGAGGATCCGGTTACATTTCTGGAGGACTGGCTACTTAATCTTCCCAACTGGAACCCTGTATCACAACCGTGCTTCATCGACTGAATTTATAGGGTCAACATGTGCCAAGCAGACACATTGATAACTCCCAGGACAATGCTGATTTCACTCACCAAGGTCAGCATGCAGGAGAGAATTTGGCATTCAGCAAGGTAATTTCGGGAACTGTTGGCGGGGGATGCAGTTATACACCTTTTCCCCAATCTGTCTTATTCTACTCGACACAAGAGAAATGAATTTGAACCCATCAAAAAGAGAATGAAATCCCTTAACATCCCCTTTGTCCTACTGCAACCAGCCAGATTACACAAAGAGGTAGAAGACAAGCCCCATCTGTTTTCTAAACCATCAATGTCCATATATTTTTCTAGAACCTAGAAAGAGGGAGATACTCCAGAGCACCAATCGGAGATACCCCGGAGCACCACTCGGATACAGACTTCTCGGACAGTGACTCGAGACAGCAAGTGTGATCTCTGGGTTGAGTAATCCATGTCTGCTGGGACTTAGGAAAAATTACTCACCTTAGTAATTATGTTTCTTCTAGTGGAGTCTTGCTGTATTCTGACAATTGCAGTTAGCCCCAGCCTTTAAACTGCCCCGGAGAACAAAGGGTTAACTTTTCTATGCATGGCATAGAATGTTCATCTCGAGTTCGGTTGAAGCCTCTGACGGTTATTCGAACTGCAACCGTCAGATCTTTACGAGCAAAAAACTCACTAAGTGTTCTGTGTGGAAACTGTAAAATTTTTAACTAGCCAACTGGCAGACAAATAATATTTTGGGACCTCAAAGGAAGACTCAAGTCAGGAAACCCCAAAACAAAAAACAATCAAATGAAATAACCTTCCACCCAAAGAAAAAAAGAGGGTGTAAAAGGGGGCACCGCTAGGGTGCCAACACTGTACCTGCCCAACCATATCCCAAAAATCTAGGTTCTGAGAGGGGAGGTACGGGGGAGGTCAGAATACAGCAAGACTCCACTAGAAGAAACATAATTACTAAGGTGAGTAATTTTTTCTTCAAACAACATCAAGTCTTGATGTATTCTGACAATTGCAGACTACCAAGCAGTACCTCCATGGAGAAGGGACAGAACCTACTTTGGGAATAGGCTCTGAAGTACTGCTGTGCCAAACCAAGCATCACTCCTAGCCTGGATATCCAGAGAGCAATGATTGGTAAAAGTATGGACTGTTTTCCAGGTGGCTGCTTGACAAATTTCTAAAAGAGGGATATCCCTGGCAGCAGCCAGGGAAGCAGCTGTACCTCTTGTGGAATGAGCCCTCAGGCCTGAGGGTGGAGTTTTACCCAGTTTTTCATAGCAGAATTGTATACAAGAAACAATCCACCTGGCAACAGATCTCTTGGTGGCAGGTTTGCCCTTCCCAACTTCTCTATAGTCAAGTCAAGTCAAGTCATTTTTTATTTAAAAAGACGCCCAATCCCAAAGGCTCTGGGCGCCGTACATTAAAAGGAGATAAAGAAATTTTTACAGCATTTCATGCCATGTAAATACAAAACAAAAAGAAACATATATGCATAATCATAATCAGACCCCAAAAGCATGTAAAAATAGGTGAGCCTTTAGGCAAACCTTGAAAGTAGTAAGGTTCGGGCCTCTAACTGCAGCTGGCAATGAATTCCAGAAAGTGGCGCTAAGACACTGAAAGCTCGGTCGCCCACAGTTTTTAACCTCGCTCTTGGAACAGTTAGGAGGCCAGCACCAGAAGAACGGAGATTACGGGAAGAGGAGGATGGTATCAGGAGATCTGACAGGTAACTGGGGCCCTGTCCGTGTAGGGCCTTATGGGTGAGAAACCCCACCTTGAAGAGCACTCTCCACCTGACAGGCAGCCAGTGCAGTTCGCGTAGCAAAGGTGTAATGTGACAGAATTTACTCTGCCCAGTTAAAAGCCGGGCAGCGGCGTTCTGCACAAGCTGCAGTCTGCAGAGAGGGCCCCCAAGAAATCTCGAGATAGAGGGCATTATAGTAGTCAAGCCTCGAAGTGACTAAGGCATGTATCAAGGTAGGGAGGTCCAGAGGCGGAACAAGGGGCTTAATCCTGGCGATGTTACGAAGATGGAAAAAACAGGAACGAACCACGGAAGAAATCTGAACCTCCATGGTCAAATTCCTGTCAAACATCATGCCAAGATTTCGCACCCAAGGGGAGGCCATCAATGATGCAGCCCCTAGCACAAGGCCAGTTGCTGAATCAGAGGCCATCCCATCAAGAACTCTGTTCGACTCCACTACCAATACCTCAGTCTTATCAGGGTTCAATCTAAGCCAGCTGGAGGCCATCCAGTCGCTAATCTCAGCCAGGCAGATGTTCAGCGCATCTACTGCATTGGATGTTCCTGGAGCAAAAGATAAGTATAGCTGAGTATCATCAGCATAGCAATGAAAACTCAGCCCATACTTTCTAATGATCCCCCCCAGGGGCAGCATATATACTGCAAATAACATTGGGGCCAACACCGAACCCTGGGGCACTCCACACAAAAGGAGACTGGGTGTTGATGAGAAATTTCCCATCACAACCCGCTGTCTCCTATTTGTGAGAAAGGACTCAAACCACTTGATGACGACACTGGTGAGTCCACATAACTCCCTCAGGCGGAGAAGCAGCACACAATGGTCCACAGTATCAAATGCTGAAGAGAGATCGAGAAGAACAAGAATTGTCTTGTCTCCTCGGTCTCTAGCCCTGAGGAGGTCATTTGCACCAACTAACGCAGTTTCAGTGCTAGACTGGCCTTAAAAGCTGACTGGAAGGGACCGTACAACTCGTGAGTCATGAGATGTTCCTCCAACTGAAGCGATACCACCTTCTCAACGATCTTCCCCAAAAATGGGAGATTCGAGATAAGACGGTAGTTTGCTCTGACCTCCAGGTCCAAAGAAGATTTCTTTAAAAGGGGTCTAACCAGAGCCTCCTTCAAGGCATCCGGGAAGACACCCTGACTTAAGGAGCACCGGACAATCAGGGCAAACACCAGGCCAACAGAGTACTATAAGTGAGGAACAACTGGAGGGAGTCAAACTTATGACCCTTGGTACACTCTATGTAGTAGCTAAGGGCTCTTTGAACATCCAAACTGTGTAGCCTCCTGTCTCCTGAGGAAGAATGATCAGTGAAGAAATCAGGGAGAGATATAGACTGATTCAGGTGGAAATCTGAGACCACTTTAGGCAAGAACTTTCTGTTAGTTCTAAGGACCACTTTATCTCCGTGAAAAGAGAATGAAATCAGATTCCACTGACAGGGCTTGCAATTCACTGATACGTCTAGCAGAAGTAATTGCTCCCAAAACACAGTTTTCCAAGTCAAGTACTTAAGCTCTGCTGAGGACAAAGGCTCGAAAGGGGGTTGCATAAGCTGAGCAATGCAAACATTAAGATCCCAAGCAGGAGCAGGGTCCCTAAAGGGGGGACTAGTGTGAAGCAATCCCTTAAAAAACTTACAGAATACAGGATGGGATGACAGTGAGGAAGACTTGCCTACTGACAGGAAAGCAGAAACAGCTGCCAAGTGTACCTTGAGAGTAGCTGGTCTGAGACCTAGGCCATTGAGATGGACCATATAATCCAGAACCGTAGGCAATTCAGCAGTTTCTGGAGAAATATTCTTCTTAGAACACCAAATGCTGAATCTTTTCCATTTGGAGTTGTAAGTCTTTCTGGTGGAAGGCTTTTGAGGAGCCTTAAGGATATCTAGAACCCCTTGGGAATGATGCAGATCTGCGAACTCTAACTCTTCAAGAGCCAAACCTTGAGATTAAGAGACTGAAGATTGGGGTACCAAATCCTCCCCTGAGAGGATGTTAACAGGTTGTAATTCCTGGGAAGAGACAGGGGAAGATGGACTGCTATGGACAGCAACAAGGGATACCATGGCTGCCTGGCCCATGCTGGAGCGATCAGAATCACTTTGCACAGTTGTGACCTTATCTTGACTAACACTTTGAACAGGCGAGGGAAGGGGGGAAAAGCATACAGAAATTTCCCTTCCCAGATCAGAATCAGAGCATCCATGGGGACTGAGCCCAAGACTGGGGGTCTGCAACATAAAAGAGGAAGTTGGTGATTGTCTGGGGCTGCAAAAAGATCCATCTCTGGAGTGCCCCATCTAGAGAAAATCACCTTCAACACCAGAGAATCTAGGGACTCATTCGTGATGGCCCTGGGATATTCTGTTCAGTGCATCTACTAGAACATTGTCCTTTCCTGGAAGGTGAACTGCTATCAGAGAGGTTTGCAGGGAATAAGCCAGGGACCACAACTTCATTGCTTCTGTGCACAAGGCCATAGACTGAGTACCTCCTTGCTTGTTGATGTACCACATGGTGGTGGTGTTGTCTGTTCTGACCTGAACCACCCTGTTCTGTACTGATTTTGAAAAAAGCTTGTAGTGCCAGAAACACTGCTCTGAGTTCCAAGAGATTGATGTGTAGAAGAGATTCCTGAGGCGACCACAGTCCCTGGGTGGTAAGTTCCCACAAATGAGTACCCCAGCCCAGCAGGGAAGCATCTGTGGTGAGGACCACTGAATGACACTGAGTGGCAAATGGAACCCCTTGCCTCAAATTGTCCTGATCCTGCCACCATTGCAGGGCTTGGATCAGGGTTTGAGTCACTGGAATTAGTTTGGTAAGGGGAATCCTTTCTTTGGGACCAAAAAGCTCTTGAGTGGAACTGAATGTCCTTCATTTGGAATCTTGAGCCTTGGACCAATGCTGTAGAAGCTGCCATGTGGCCCAACAGCTGAAGGAAGTGCCTTGCTGGTCGAGACACCTGAAGGCTGAATGAAGAGGCCAGTTCCATGAGAGCCCTTGCCCTGTCCAGGGGAAGGAAGGCTCTTGCTTTTACCATATCCAGCTCTGCCCCCATGAAGGTGAGGAGCTGCACTGGTTTGAGAACTGACTTTGGTAGGTTGAGAAGAAATCCTAAAGAAGTGAGCACTTGCTGGATCACTTGCAGGTGTGACTTGACTTGGTCTGGGGACTGGCCCACTATGAGCCAGTTATCCAAATATGGAAAAATGGAAATCTTTTGTCTTCTTAGGAAGGCAACAACTACTGCCAGGCACTCTGTGAAGACCCTTGGGGTTAATGTTAGGCCAAAGAGCATTACTCTGAACTGATAGTGACCTGAGGGCAACTTGAACCTGAGGTACTTTCTGTGGGAGCACCTGATGGGAATGTGAAAGTAGGCATCTTTGAGGTCGAGAGAGGCTAGCCAGTCCCCTGGCCTTAGAGAGGGAAGGATAATTCCCAGAGTTATCATCTTGAACTTTGGCTTTAAAACATGTTTGTTCAGGTATCTTAGGTCCAGGATGGGTCGCCACTCTCCTGTCTTTTTGGGGGTTAGGAAGTACCTGGGTACAATCCTTTGCCCCAGTGTAGGGTAGGCACTCTCTATAGCTCTTAGATCTAGAAGAGAAGAAACATCTGCCTCTAGGGCAAGGGTTTCTGAGAGATTTGCAGGTGGAAAAGATCTGGCTCTCATCTTGGGAAATTTTTTGAAGCTGAGAACCAGTTCCTGGCTTACTACTTCCAGGACCCACTTGCCTGATGTAACAGACATCCAGTCCTGGACAACGTAAGCCAGCCTGCCCCCTACTGGAATAGGAGAATCGACCCGGGCAGACCCATCAGGGTGTCTGCTTGGCAGGGGCTTTAGGCAGAGGGGTGGATGCAGGCCTGCTCATCCCCCTTCTGCCTCTCCCTCTGAGAAAAGGAAGAAGAGGCCTGTGCTTGGTAAAAAGGCCTTTGGAAAGGTCTGCCCCTGCCCCTGGACTGCTGCCTTTGAGAAGTTGCTTGCCTTTCCTTGGCCTGAGCACTCCTGTTAGTGGTCCTGTATTCATCCATTTTCTTCATGTAATTCTCTGTCTGCTCCCCAAACAGAGAATTACCCACTACAGGAAAATCCATGGCCTTAGCCTGGGTATCTTGTGAGAGGCTAGTACATCTGAGCCAAGCCAATCTCCGAAGAGCCACAGATGTAGCCATGACTCTTGATGATACATCACTGGAGTCTACAGCAGCATGAAACTGAACTTTCGATGCCTTGATCCCATCTGCAGCCACCTCTTCCAGCTCCTTGGCCAGCCGGGGAGAAGCCTGTTTAGCCAGTGCCAGTACAGTGTCCCACCTGGACTTCTGGTACCTGGCTGCATAGGCCATATAATTAGCCTGCCTGAGTCCCAAGGATGATGCCATGTACTGCTTCTTTGCCATGGCATCAATCTTCCTGGAGTCTTTGTCTTGGGGGGGGGGATATCCATCAACTCTACATAGTCAGGCTCTTCCTGATCCTCCACTGCCTCCTCCACAGGAAGCTGGAGGGTATCAGCCACCTTCCT
The DNA here is from genome assembly GCA_016271365.2 of Neoceratodus forsteri. Lineage (NCBI taxonomy): Eukaryota > Metazoa > Chordata > Ceratodontiformes > Ceratodontidae > Neoceratodus > Neoceratodus forsteri. The sequence goes on along the minus strand of CM028135.1, from coordinate 455,665,404 downwards.
GTAAAACATGAAGTGTGAAGGGAACTCAGAAAGCCAAGGAGGAGAAACACCTGAAGTTTTGTCTGGGGAGATGTCCGGGTCAATAGGCACATCCAGACTTTCACCATCACCATAATCCTCTTCCAACTCTCCCTCCTCCTCAAACTCCATACTCCATTACTTCATAAAATTCTTCCATGGTATAATCCGGAACCGGGGGAACTGACAGAACCAAGCCCCTGCCAAAAGGTGCCGGATCAGTCGGAACCGACTGAAGCGATTCCACAATACGAATCGCTTTGGCTATTTCATCGGCGGTCGGAGTATGAAATTCTGGATCCGAACCGGTTGACTTGTCTTTTCTTTTCCTTTTTGTCGGAACTGATTCCTCAGAATCAGCTCTCCTTTGCCCGAAGAAGTATCGCGCCCTGGTCAGAGGCACTCCTTCTGGTTCGGTCGGGAACCGAACCAGGCTGGCCATCTGGGTCAGTGGACTTTTCGGCCTCCCTTTCCCTCAGTCTACCTAATCTCTTTCCAGGGTAGATTTGGGAAAATTTTTTGCAAATTTGGCAGTCTGAATCGAGGTGGTCAAACCCCAGACAATAAATACAGGTGTGTAGGGATCGGCCTTAGCAAAGGCCTCCCCACACACACATTGCAGTTTTGAAACCCAGTGGGCCCAGTTTTTTCTTGGGTTTCTCAGACATGGCCAACCTAACCAAACTTACCCTTTTTCCGGCAACTGCCAGGCAAGACTCCCCTATCGGTTCCTGACCGTGTCACGGGTCTTGGAAAAAAAGTACAAAAAAACAGTTTTTTCAGAACCGATACGGACCGGTAACCACACACTAAAGTAAAGTACATATTTTACCTGAAAATGATCGGTTCAGCCGAACCAATCCACACTTTTACAAGTTCCACACAGAAAACAGAACAAAACCTATCTAGTACTCACGGTACCACAGACAGAGACTTGAACCGACTACGCAGAAACAACAATTTCGGTAGAAAGACCAACCGAAAAACTGACACTTCAACTGACTTGAACCGAGCAGCAGGAGAAATCTCTGGAGCAACTGTTCAGTGAGGCGGAGTAAAGAATCTGATGGTTGCAGTTCGAATAACAACAGGCAGAGGCTTCAACCGAGCTCGAGATGAACATTCTATGCCATGCATATAAAAGTTAACCCTTTGTTCTCCAGGGCAGTTTAAAGGCTGGCGCTAACTGCAATTGTCAGAACATAGCAAGACTTCATGTTGTTTGAAAAAACTGTTCCTATGTTATATCGTTTTCTTGAGATCACAACAGCAGTGCACGCTTTGGGAACATAATGTATTCTATACTATGGGTTTCTTATTTGAATTAGAAAATGGGCTTGAAAAATAGAACATACTGATTGGCTAAAAGCCATAGTCAGGCATGCATTTATTTTTCAATACCGCCTGGGAAAAAACAAGTGCAATTTGTGGTGCCACATTACTTCTAGTATCCTTGTGCCCCCTAATTTTCATACTTGCCAACCGCCATGTTTTTCCCACTCGCTAAGAGGGAGGTAAATGAGCAATTAAAACCCCATCTCTTCCCCCGGCAAGATTCACTTAAAATTCTAAAATAATCACTGCCCTAAGACAAAGGAAGCCAGTTTTGACAGCAGTATCTATAAAATGAGAGACAGACAGACGGCTACCTCCATTCCTGAGCTACTTCGGTCTCTCTGTCTTGGCTCCCAGTTACGTAGCAGATGCTCTCCCTCTGTGCCCCAGTAACTACAATGAGAGAGACTGCTAGCTTCGTTCCTCTCATACACTGTAAAGGATCCAATCCAGGAGCTACGTCAGTCTCTCTATCTCAGCTCTCAAATAAGTAGCTGCTACTCTCCCTCTGCTTCCCAGTAACTGCACGAGAGAGACCGCCAGCTCCGTTCTCATCATACACAGTAGTGGTTCCTTGCAGAGCTGCCTCGGTCTCTCTTCTTCAATCAAGTAACAGCCACTCTCCCTCTGTTTCCCCTGCAACGTCACCTGCCATTCCTCCGCCCCCTGTTAAAGCACATATTTTTCCCAGCAGGTTTACTATGGCCCTAACAGCTGTACCATTTTCTTCCCGCCTGCATGATCAGCAATCCAAGCAATTCTTGATCGCTGTCTCCACAGCCAGCGCTTTACACCAAGCACTGCAAACATGCGGCCAAACCAGTAGTAGACACTCAGGGAGCAGTAAGCTAGCCGCGTGGTTGATCGCAGAAAATATATAAATTCATTTAAAAAAATGACACTGATACTGAGCACAGCTGTCATAACAGCATTTCAACAACGAAAAAAGCCACTCTACAGTTAGTGGTGCTTCTGGCAAATATTCAACGAAACAAAAAAAGCCAGGTGCACTCACACGCCACTCCCATAATGAAGGAAAATGCAACCAAATAAGTATTTCAAACGGTGCTCCTTTTTATTCTTTTCAGTATCAAACAACATACATGGACATGGCACCTCAGGTGTTGTACCTGGAAAGGACCTGCCATGTCCATGTATGCTGTTTGATACTGAAAAGAATAAAAAGGAGCAGCGTTTGAAATACTTATTTGATTGCATTTTCCTTCATTATGGGACTGGCGTGTGAGTGCACCTGGCTTTTTTATGTTTTGTCATACCACCATGTTCACTCCAGCTCCGTCTCCACAATCACCCTCTTCTCCCAGTTGCCACTCTCACAAAGAAAAGAAACACTGAGGGGCTGAGCCACAGAAAATTACAACAGGTATTTTCAGGCTTAGATTTTCCTATGTGTAATTTCAGGGACCTCAATGTTAAACTGTGTGTATGTGTGTGTGTGTGGTGGGAAGGGGGTGCTACTAACCAGGACAACCAGCTTCAAAAGCTATAACTACAAAGGCTGGACTACGACATAAATCCTTAGCTAAAAAACATTGTTATGTAGGCGGAGGAACTATTTTATTACAAAATAAACAAAATACTTATGAAATTTAAGTTTAATATGTACTTTTTTTTTCCAAATATATTTAATACAGTGGGCCATTTTCTATGCGCAATAGTACCCTCCAGGGTGGGCTTTATTGGGAAATATCGGACCTTCCAGGGGCTATAATGCCCTCCGCCTGTGGAGTTGGGCCTCATTACGCCCCTGGGCGGTCCGGTATTTCTCAATAAAGCCCACCCTGTTGGGTATTATTGCTTACTTATTACACAGAAACATGCCCTATAATTGCACCTAATTTTTGTCTGATGTTTCCCTGCATTGTGTTATCTGTCTGGAATTTGTGTTATTTGCAATGTGCATATAATCAGCGACCTGCCTATTCTGTGTTATATCTATTGTACTTTACCACACTGTATTGTACTGTATTTCTAAACTCACTGCAACTGATCGCTTGTGAAAATGGGCTTTTTAACTCATCTTGCTTCTCCGGTATAATAATGAAAAATGAAATTTAGGGGAGAACACTCAGTGCTTACTGTGTCAATTATAACTCAGTCATGTTTTGACACTGAAGTTGGTGAAATGATGTTACATTTCTTTCTGTTTTTGTTGCTGATATACTATCATGTTTGCATTATTCTGCACAGTATTGAACAGCTTGAACTTCTGTAACTGAGGGATGATCTGCTCCGTAACATGGTTGTTGAGGAACTCTTCTACTCTATTTCCAAAATGTTTAACATCTCTCTGCATATGTTGGCCCAGTGGTGCTGAGGGATGAGGCGCTGGACGCCTTACCTCGTGTCATGCCAGCGACCCAGGTTCAGGAACAACCACAGGTCATCGGGAAGCCGGGGGGGGCAGCATTGAGCAGCCCGAAAGGCAGCTCTCCTCTCACAGGGGAGGCTGCTTGCCCCTCTGATTCCGCTTCCATCGGCAGTCCAATGGGAAAGCGTAGGTGGAGAAGGCGACAGGAAACTGCCTGGGGTGGGGTGGAAGGGGCTGGGCCGGTACCCGGCATGCGTGTGCCTGCTAGGGTATTGGGCAGGGAAGAAAACCGAGGAGAAAAGCGCAAAAATTGTAAATAAAAAAATAAAAAAAACACTCTGCATTACTTTCTGTTCCCCAAAACGTGGAAATCCATGCTGGTTACACCAGCTTTTAAAAGCAGTGACCATTCTAACCTTGCCTTGCCAACTACAAGCCAACTTTCATTCTCTCCCCCTGACCACAGCTCTCGAGAGAACTGTGTACGATCAACTAGTCTCATATCTTACAAAATAATGAAATCCAGTGTACCCAACAGCATAGTTTTCGGAAAAAAACATAGCACCAATACAGATGATTGAGTATTCCAACTTTGTTTAAGAGTCGTTTGACAATGGAGACAAGGTTGGCAGGCACTATCTATATTGACTTGACAAAAGTCTTTGACTTGATCAATCATACACCGCTTCTCAGCAAATTCCTTGACCTTGGTCCATCACTAGGCACAGTCACCAGGTTCCAAAGTTATCTCACTAATCACACAAAATGTGCGAAGATAGAGGGCTCCTTGTCAGATGTTATGAATGAGCCACTGGTACTCTACAGGTCTCCATTTTGGATGCCCTCCTGTGTGGCTTATTCATAAACCACCTGCCTGACACCTGTCAGTCAGTCAATGTACTTCTTTATGCTGCTGATGCTGTTATCTATTCCAAGAACTCTGACCTTGGCAACCTCATCTCTATCCTTCAGAGTAACCTTGGGGTCCTTGAAATGTGGTTCTCTCATAACAAACAGGTCCTAAATTACAGGCAGACTAAGACTATGCTCTACACAAGTCTGCAAATAAAGAAAAAGGTACACCCCCTCTCATCTGCAATGAGCTGGAACAAAAACTTAAGCAGGCAGAAACCTTCAATTACCTCAGGATGATCCAGGACAATACATTATCTTTTGCCCCCTACATTGATCACAGGGTTTTAAATAATTGATTAGCAGTTTTTTCCTTGGGACAATGCTAACTGTACAGAAAGTATTTATATAGGTTTTCTAGAAGTGTTATGTTTGTTAAACACATTGAGGCAAGTGCTATGCATTTTCACAATGTTTTAACACTTTCATGAGCAAAACGCTAATCAATCTTTAGAGTTAAATAAAACCCTGGATCACCTAGTGTCCATTGTCAACAGAAGGTTGGGAGTCTTGTACCATAACCGGATCAACCTCACTACTAATGCTAGACACCTCATAGTGGCAAGCTCAGTACTGTCACTAGTCAACTATGGCCTCCCTGCTATGCAGCTGCCTGTGACTCGGTATTCAGCAGAATAAAACTGGTCTGCAATATGGCGTGTCACTTGGTGCATGGGGTTGACAAACGCACCCATAGCTGCACCTTCTATACCCTGACAAATTGGTTACCTCTACTCAGCAGAATAAAGTTCCAGGCATGTCTCCTAGCCAAAAAGGCACTTCTGTACCTAACCATGCCCCCCCAGCCTAACTCACTGCTTCCACCCTATCACCAGTCTTTACAACACCAGGAACATGGCTCGGAATGCCGTGGAACTGCCTTTTCATCATACTCAGCTGGGAAATTACTCATTCATTGTTAGGGCTGCTGGCTGGTTAAATGAGCTGCCAGAAACCCTGCTTAACCTAAGTTTGACCAGTTCAGGAGGTCACTACAGCCAACCCTAACAGTTCAATGCAAATGTAACCGCTAATCATCCTAAATCATAGAAACACGCCTCGTACATTATGAACTGTGTCAGACTCAGGCGCTGTGGCCATGTACAGTTTTTACCCTTGTTTTACACTAATTCTGTTTATTTGGTAGGCAGTTGATCTAGCCTGTGTGTTATGTACTGTACTTGTTTGATTACATTCCCCTAAAACATATTTATTGAATGTGTTACATTGCCTTGTCATCTTTGAGACTGACATACGATCATTGTAAATGAACATTTTGTGCTCAAAGGTATTCTCTAAAATTTTCAATAAATAAATACAAACTTGAAGTAGATGGGAATGGGGTATAGCCCCAGTGTGCTATATGCACATTCCCATGCTTTGTAAGTAATGTGTTACCAGTTTACAAAAACGTTACTTTTTCATGTTTCAAGCAATTAGCCTGTAGTTAGGGCTACTTACTCGCCTGTACAATTACTCCTGATTTTGATGTTAGAATATTGCAAAAAGGCTATGATCGTAGCCATGGTGGTCTTTACACCAGTAATATTTGGAACTTAATAATTACATTGGGTTATGTACCTTGGGCAACCGTGTTTTATTTTGGATTACCATAAACAATTTACACCGTTTATAAGTTAAGGATTTTTCCCACCCTAGTGTGCATCACAGGCAGTCGTTTCTCACCCTGAGTAATGGTAACTTACTGTCTATGGTGCATGTCTTAACGAATGACCTCCTGTATGTAATATCTCTGTATGTTTTGCAGAAATTTTATAAATAACAACTTATAAAAAACACAAAGCCTTAAAACCTTCTGTGTCTGCTGTTTATGTGCTTGCCCTCATTAACACAATCACTACTAGTTGCTGACAATACATATTTTTCATGTTATTCCACAAGAATAAGCTCTAAAATAAGTTGACTATTTATAAATAGTGGCTAATTTAGAAATCCATAAAACAACTACTCAAAGCCGGCCCAGTGGCACAGAGGGCTTCAGCATTTCTGCTTTACCTTGTGCCATGCTGGCGACCCGGGTTTGGGAATGACCTCAGGTCGCTGGGGAGCCAGCATGGGGGGGTGAGGGGGAGAGCAGGACTGAGCTGCCTAATGGCGGCTCTCCTCTCCTGGGGTGGCTCCCATAGTCCCGCCAAGCCCGGGTGGAGGGGTCCGGTAATGGTGCAGGCGGATAATGAGTGACCAGTGGGAGGGATGCCTCAGAAGCGTGAATACGTGCGCCTCCACATGTGCACTCATGCCAAGGACGTGGGGGTGGGTGAAAATGGGGAATAAAATGGCTAAATAAATAACATAAAAAAAAAAAAAATACTCAAGGCACCTTACATAAACGCAGCAGAAATACAGCATCCAATACTGCATAACAATAAACTAAATAAACAATCAAAAGTGCCCATCACCAATAAAGTCGTACCTAGTTGACTACTGAAAGCTATTCTAACAAACAAATATCAACTCTCTTCTAAAATTTCCATAGTCAATCACACATTTTTGTGGGGCTGGCAATTCCAGATGAAGAGAAGGGATGCACTGAAAAAGCTTGATCCCCTATTTTCTTAACTTCGTAACAGGCTCAAACAGTAGTTTTAAAGAATATAGAAAGTAGGCAAAGGCATAAGGAACTAAAAAGTCAGGTAGCAAAACCAGCTCAGTTAAAGGCTCTGTGTAGCACAGAAAGGATTTTGATCTTCCACTGAAGTGGGAGTTAATGCAGATTATACAACGCGGGAATTAATGTATGTACTCGTAACAGCATATACTGGACAACATTCAGGATGCAATATTCTGCAAAAGCTGCAGGTGACTCACTGATCATTTTTTTTTTTGGGGGGGGGGGACTGAGCCATCAGAGGGGCATCTTACTATTGTCAAGCCTACAAAGGAAAAAAGGCATGCACAATAGTGTGCAAGTCCAAGAAAGAAAAAAAGACATAAACAGGAAACATGTCTCATACAGTAAAATCATTCTTTAACTGGAGCTGGCACCTCATTCTCTAAAGGGTGTGATGACTCCAATATTGCTCACAATATCTTACCCACACCCAAAGTTAACTTCATCCAGCATACGGTGGTTAAGAAGTTGAGCACCATTCTACCATCTACATTTAGGCCCTACCACTTGAATCTTAGAATTCATGGAGCTGTCAGTGTCAGTGGCTTGGCAGGTAGCACACTCACCTCTGAGGCTGGGGGATCAGAAGGCTGTGGGTTCTACCCCCACACCAGGCACTTGGGCTAAATCCCAATACTGACAATGTAGTGCAGCATGAGGGGGTGCTGTACTCCTGAGGTGCTGTCTTTTGGATGAGATGTTAAACCAAGGTCCCATCTGCCTGTTCTGGTGGTAGTTCAGGTGGATTTTAAAGATCCCATGACACTTCTCAAAAAGAGTAAGGGAATGTTTATTGCAAAATAAATACAATCCAATACAGAAATAGAATGAGACAAATAATAATACAAAATCATATATACACAGCATATCATGCACAAATCCGAACATACAAGAAAATATCAGGAAGGGTTAAGGCAATGTAAAACTACCTCGTCTAAGAAAATTTAAAAACAATTATAGTCACACCCAGGACTGTTCATTCTCAAAAACCCACCACCTCAATTAAAATACACCTTCTAGTGGCAGCTTATTACCCAGTTATATATGTATCACAACCATCAACTCATCTGTAATCAGCTCATCTTGTGCAATGGAACCCCCTTTCCATCTCTTTTTCCATTGTTCCCACGACAACTGCTTCTGGTCATACTGAGCCTGTTGACTGATTTCTTTTTCAACTATACCAACCAAGACTCTAGGGGTCACCTCTTTTTGTTGCAAGACATACTTACAATGGACTTGCCACATGACAAATTTAATACATGTAAATATTAACCGTTCAGTTCCTTCCTCCATCCCATGTGGCTGCATCATTTTGTCCGTAATTACATTTTCATAAGTTACCTGTGTCCAGCAGTAATTCCCCCATTTCTGACCCAGTATGTTCCAAACATCTTACGCATAGGCACACTGAATAAAGAAATGAGACACAGTTTCTATCATTTGACCACAGCCATCCCGTGGACAATAACATTCTGCAATACTTTTATGTTTTGCATTCCTCTTCACTCGCAGCCTACCATGTGCTCTTAACCACAGCACATCCCACATACATGGTGGAGTCCTCTGGTCTAGACAGTATCTTTCCAGGTTCCTATGTGTCCCATGGTCTCATCTTTGTATTCAATGGGGACCGTAAATGCCAAGTCCTGTATGGCTGCATACAATGCTTTCCTATGTATCACTGATAGGTTAGCCATAGGAAGCTTCCATTTCCTGATTTTATCAAATGCTGGGCGCAGGTATGCAGGACACGCCTCCTGCATTCACACCTGCTGTGGCCCTTGCCTCCATTTCTGCAATAGTGGTGTAATCCAACTGCTGGCAACCAGCTTCCATGCAGCCCTTCCAGGCTTCAAGAATGTCAAAATAGTGTTAAATAAAAAAATACCACGAAAATATCTTATTGGGTTCATTACATTTAACCCGCCAAATTTATATGATCTATACAGTACTTCCCTTTTGATGAGGTTGAGCCTGCTCCCCCACACTAACTGAAATGTCTAACTCAAAAGGGACACATCTAAAGAACCAGGAGGTGGAAAAACAGTACTCGGGTATGTAAACATTGGCAAAAAAAAAATTGTAATCACTGCCACTCGTTTCTTTTTCATTTGTTGCCACTGTTTCCAGCACTGAACCTGTGTACTGCCATGTTCCAATTTGGCCTGCCAATTCACCATGGCCATGTTAATATTACCAAAGACCACCCCCAACACCTTTATGGAGGAGTCCGACATCTGAATGCCTTGTATATCTGTTACCTGTTCAGTTTGTGCACTAAGGATATAGCCACCACATTTCTATATGTTTAAAGCAGATCCTGTTATTTTAGAATAACGGTGGATCACTTCCAATGCTTCTGTGCCGCTTCTTTATCCGCAATTAGCAGACACAAATCATCTGTATAAGCAACCGTTTTTGGTATACTTACCCCAGTCTGAGTTCTAAGTCTCTTAATTTAAGGCATCCTGTTGCAACAGTTTCAAAGTGGGGTCCAGACAAAATACATATAATATAGGGCTCATCGGGCACCCCTGTCTTAACCCTCTTGAAATATGGATTTCTTTGCCAAGGAGTCCATTTATTAATGGTCTGGAGGCTGCTATTCGATACAGTTTCATGAGCCACACGATAAACATCTCTGGAATGCCATATTTAATCAAGACCTCTTTTAGGTAGCAATGGGACACCTTATCAAAAGCCTACTCTTGGTCAATGCTAAGAACATATAAATGTATATTGTCCCGTTTTCCCTGTTCTACCCCCTCTCTCAACAAGAGCAAGTTTTCCTGAATGGTTCTCCCCTTAACTGAACATGTCTGGCTGGGATCAATTACATATGGGGCCATGTCCCAAATGTGCTGCCATAATTTTCATAAGTATTTTTAAGTCCATGTTCATTAAGCTCAACGGTCTCCAATTCTTAATGTCCTGCCTATCTCCTTTCTTATGCAATTTGTCTGTATATCCTGTGACATAGTATTTCGCTGTTTTCCCCTACCCCCTACCCCCAGGACGCATCTGGAATCGAGCGTTGCACTGCTCAGTATGCCTTCCTGGTAAAACTTTTAAATAAATAAAGAGTTGTACTGCCTGGCCTAATTGTGGGGCCATGTCATCTAAGAGCAAGAAAGTATTGAACACGGAACATAATATATCCACCATTTCTGGTTCCAAAGTTTTATAAAATTTCAAGGTTACTCCATCCAGCCCTGGCGTAGTATCATTATTCAGGGACCAGATGGCAGCTCTAATTTCAATATCTGTCACTGGTACAACCATCATGTCTGTCAGAGCCTGTGGAATATTAGGCATGTTAAAATGCTGCAACAATTCTAATATTGCAACTGTCGTTATGCCTGGGTCAGTGAACAGGTCCATCATGTATCGGTGAACCACATGCATTACATCCTGTGTAGAAGTGACTACCATCCCTTCTTGTGTCCATAATGCTTCCATTGTACGTTGCTGGACTCTAGTTTTACAACCTTCAAAGATATCTCCCGTGGCAGTCTTCCCAGAGGTACCTATCCTATGCTCATACAGTAGGGAAGCCACCCTTTCATATTGATATCCCTCCATTTGCTGTCTAATGTGTTTCAGTTACGTGATATATTCCTCATACCCTTCATTAATGAATGAAATCGGTTTTGTATACTGGGCCCTCAGTGTTAAACATTTAAAGTATTGGTCAGTGTGTGCTCTGTAGGAAAATGTGTCTGCACTGCTTGCCGGATATCCCCCTTTGTCTGGACCCACAACCTACTAAGGTTATCTTCCAAGCAGGCAACCGATTTCCTGGCATTCAGGATGTTTCTTATTCTCTCCAGAGCCTCCTGGGTACTTAAGATATTATTATTCAGTTTCCATGAGCCTCTCCCTCTGGCAATACCTCGGCCCCCAGTCACACACACCTTGACCATTAAATGGTCCGTGTTTTCCACCAGGGTGGTGAAAGCTTGAATACAGTTCAGTGTAGGGGAAGTAAAAACAAAGTCTACACGTGTGGCAAGTGCTGCTTTATAAAATGTGTATCCACCAGTCTGATGTTTAGCCCTATATGTATCTATCAAACCCAGTTGGTCCACTATCCCATTTAAAGCACTGGAATCACAGAATTGTTTATTCGTTTTGCTCGCCATCCCCTCTTGTCCTAACACAATTAAAATCCCCTGCCCAGATCACCTGCCATGTTGTAAATAGGTAGGGTTTAACCAGTTTGAAGAGATCAACTCTTTCCTTTTTAGTTTGGGGTGCATATTAATTTACAACCCTCCAAAACGAATCCTTATGTTTAAAATCAATCAACATTACCCGCCCTGGGCTTAAATCAAATAATCATACCCTGTAAACAAAACCCCCATCTCCTGCATCGCTCCAGCATCAAGGAGTAGAAGGATGGACCCCAACACCACAATTTCCTAGCATTCTCCATGTCATTAATAGTATGCAATCTAAGATCTTGTATACACACTATATCAATTTTTTGAGCTTTTAAAATGGAGTAAGTTACTAGGCGTCTCTGCAATTCCTGATGCTATTAACATTTAAAGATGCTATTGTAAAAGCATGCATTGCGTTGCATTCATGATTGAGAGTTATTGTGGGCAAATCCATGTCTGCCTAGGGCCATATGTCTCATGTGCCAGCCTGTTTACCAAGCATGCTGCTTCTCCTGGGTGCAGGACCCAAATGTTTATGTTTGTCCCGTGCTTTTTTCACCTTTTCCACCAAGTGTTCCTCATCCGAGTCTGATGAGATACCCCTTTGGGAGGAGAAGGTGGAGGATGTTTCTGAATCATCTTCCTGTTCGGAACCTTGTAGGAGAAAAGCCTCATAATAGTTTGAAAGGGGTATTGGGTCTAATACTCTTCCCAGTTTTGCACTTATGCCTTTGGGTTGACTTTCTTCTAAGGTCTCTTTTTGGAGGTTACCACCGTCACATCGTGTGGGGGCATCTCTTGTATTTCCTTAATCAGTTCTGGTTGCTCTGCCCCTCCTGCTGTGCTTTCCTGTATCTCATCCTAAACAATCTCTGTCACATCCATGGAGACCTCCTGTTCACCATTCTGCACCTTATCTGACATTTCCACATTAGTGATTATGGGGGGAGGCTGGGTTCTGTGTCACAGTCTGCTCTAGGACTATGGGGGGAGGGTTCTGAATCTGGTTCTCCCGTTGTATTCGGTACATCTCTCTGTTACTGTCCCTAACTCTCCTTTGTATTTCAATACTTTTCTTCTGGGCCAATTCTACCACCGTTTCTTGGTCAGGGCGGTCCATCTTATTGTGGGTCGCCCACTCACAGCCCCGGGACACATGCCCTTCCTGTACATGGAGATTACATTTTTGTTCATTTGGACAAGTTTCACTAGTGTGCTCACATTCCATGCAGTTTGTGCATCTTGTTCTGTTGAACGCACTGCTCAAGTGAAGGTGTGAGCCACACCAAAATCACATTTTTGGCTGTCCCGGGTAGAAGCAGTTGCCCCTTTCAGTGCCTAAAAAAAAAAAAAAAGAGCTGGGCAGGTGCAGGGGGCCTTGTGGTCCTGACCTAAGCCATACCAGAAAAGTCCAACCGTCCATCCAGATATGTTCTTCACCGAAGATTGGGGCTGGATCTCCTAACAAATCACACTTTTGTTGGAGCCAATATTTTACATTGTACAACGCCACCCCCTCATTTCTAAAGAGTATAGTCACCTGCTTGACTGCAGCTTTTGTAAGGGCTATAGCTCGAAATGGGATCCATAAGGCCATATATCTTTTTTTTCATAAGCGGCCCAAAATCTATCTAAGCCACCTGGAGGGATGCAGACCTATACTGGCGCGATGGTCTGCATCTGTCCGGGGGGGGGGGGGACCAGGATCCTAGGTGAGAGGTTTAAATGCTTCATTGGCAAGCATTTAAACTAGCCAAGGGGGGAGGCACTGAAAAGGAGCAGGGAAATCTCAGCCTCCCCCCACAAACAACAGTAATTAGTGAGGTAAACACCAAGGTAGAGAAGTCATTAGGGAGCAGGCCAGAAGTAAATGTAAAAAAAGGCAAAGGCAGTAAGGACAAAAATGGGGCTAAAAGGGGAAAGGTCATCAAAAAGTGGAGATTGATGAGTACCAATGCCCGTAGTCTGTGTAACAAGTTCCCTGAACTAGTGGACTTGATGGAAGAGGGTTGCCTGGATATTGTGGCAGTCACAGAAACATGGTACACAGAGAACCATGACTTGAATGTCAACATACCAGGATACACAATCTACAGGAGGAACAGGGAGGGTAAAAGAGGAGGAGGAGTAGCTATTTATGTAAAGGAAGGGATCAAAGCAACAGAACTAAAGAGTAAACAGGGAGCAGATGAGACACTCTGGGTCACCCTGGAGACAGGAAATGGCACCACAATCCGTATGGGGGTTGTATACAGACCCCCATCTCAGGGAGAAGGAATGGACAAGGAAATGATAGAAAGCTTCCTTAGAATGGCAGAAAAAGGGGAGATATTGTTGATGGGGGACCTGAATATGCCAGATGTTAACTGCAGTACCTTTGCTGCAGGCACATCCAAGAGCAGGGTCATTCTTGATGCCCTACAGGGGGCATGCCTCAAACAGCTAGTACTGGAACCCACTCGGGAGGGAGCAATCTTAGACCTGATACTCTCAAATGGGGACGGAGAAAGAATCTCAGATTCAGAAGTGGGTAGCCATCTGGGAACAAGTGACCACCAGACAGTGTGGTTCACGAATAAACACACAGCCATACAATCGGCTTCACAAAAGCAAGAGTACTGACTTTAGAGGGCTGACTTTGGGAAAATGAGAGAGTGCCTCGAAAAGCACTAGCACACAGGCAAGAAGGAGGGGTGGAGGAACAATGGAGAGTAATCAAAACAGCCATCACAGAGGCAACAAGCCTTTGTGTAAAGCAAATCAACAAAACACAATGAAGGAAAAAAGCTATGGTTCTCAAAAGAGGTGGCAGGGAAGGTTAAGGAGAAAAGGATAGCATTCAGGAAATATAAGGAAACACAGAAGGAGAAGGACAGAGAACTTTATCAGTTAAAGCAGAAAGAAGCTGGGAAGGCAGTCAGAATAGCAAAGGCCCAAACCGAGGAAAGGATAGCCAACTCTGTTAAGAAGGGGGATACAACCTTTTATAGGTACATTAGGGAGCGAAGAAAGACCAAAGGTGGGATACTGAGGCTTAAAAAAGGGGAGGGAATGTGGGTAGAGGGTGACAATGAAAAAGTAGGGATACTGAACGAATATTTCTGCTCAGTATTCACAAAGGAAGAGGAGGGGGAGGTACCTAAACCAAACAAGAAAAACACTCTGAAGATGAGGGTCGATACCAGTCCATTTACAGAAGAAAGGGTTCTGAAAGAACTAATAATAAAATTGAAGGTGGACAAAGCAATGGAGCCTGATGGGATTCACCCAAGAATTCTAAAAGAACTAAAGGTAGAACTAATGACACCGCTGACTACTCTCTTTAACAAATCATGGAAGGATGGGGTGGTACCTGAGGACTGGAGGAGGGCGGATGCGATTCCTCTTCACAAAGTGGGAGCAGGACAGAGGCAGGAAACTACAGACCAGTTAGTTTGACCTCAGTGGTAGGTAAAATGATGGAATCACTCTGAAGGAAAGAACTGTTGTGTACCTAGAGGCCAGTGGGGCACAGGACCCAAGGCAGCATGGATTCACAATGGGAAGGTCATGTCAGATGAATCTAATAGATTTCTTTGACTGGGTGACCAAAGTAGTAGACCAGGGAGGGGCTGTGGACATGGCTTACCTAGATTTTAGCAAGGCATTTGATACAGTCCCACACAAAAGATTAATACACAAGTTAGCCAGCCTTGGAGTGGGTTCCAAGGTGGTAGCCTGGATAACAAATTGGCTAGACAACAGGACAAGGGTAGTAGTAAATGGAGTCCACAATGAAGAAAGGAGGGTTACTAGTGGGGTACCGCAGGGTTCAGTACTGGGACCGGTCCTTTTTAATGTCTTTATAAGTGACATTGCAGAGGAACTGGAAGGAAAAGTATGTCTCTTTGCAGATGACACAAGAGATCTGCAACAGGGTTGATACACCAGATGGAGTGGAAAGGATGAGAGGACTTGGCAAGGTTGGAGAAATGGTCAAATGTATGGCAGCTCAGATTCAATGCAAAGAAGTGCAAGGTAATGCACCTGGCAAACAAAACCCAGGGCAAGAGTACACAATGGGGGGTGAGATACTGACAACAGTAAAATGGAAAGGGACCTGGGGGTAATTATATCAGATGCCCTAAAGGTGGGCAAGCAATGTGAGAAGGCAGTAAGGAAGGCTGGGGATATTGGGATGCATAGGAGAGGCATCAATAGTAGAAAACAGGAAGTTGTTATCCCTCTGTACAGACAGTTGGTGAGACCCCATCTGGAGCACTGTGTGCAGTTCTGGAGACCCCATCTCCGCAAGAAAGACATAGACAGAGTGGAGGCTGTCCAGAGGAGGGCATTCAAATGGTGCAGGGTCTGCACCAGAAGACATATGAAGAAAGACTAAAGGAGCTTAATATGTATACCCTTGAGGAAAGGAGGAAGAGAGGAGACATGATAGAAACTTTCAAGTACTTCAAGGGAATCAACAAAGTCCAAGAGGGTGGCATCTTTCAGAAAAAGAGATGTGCAAGAACAAGGGGGCACAACTTGAAGATAGAGGGGGGACGGCTCAGAGGTACTGTGAGGAAGTACTTTTTCACAGAGAGGGTTGTGGATGCATGGAACAGCCTCCCTGAGGAGGTTGTGGAGTCAAGAACAGTGGGGGAATTCAAAAGTGCATGGGGACAGACATAAGGCAGTCCTAGTGGGGGGTAGGAGGAAGTACACTGTTGGTTAATTAGGATCTGCAGCTTATCTGTTAGGTAGGAAAATGGGCAGACTAGGTGGGCCAAGCAGTCCTTATCTGCCGTCAAATTCTATGTTTCTATGTTTCTAAGCCCGCTGGTATCTTAAAGGTGATGTCATACTGCATGTCTCCTGAGGCATGTATAAGCGCATAAATCTCATTTGAAAAAAAAAAAAGGTAAAGATTCCTTGATCAGAGTTTTACCCACATAGATTCTGTCTGGTGGGTGGAACAGGCCTCCTAAATACTGAATGCGCACGGAATTTTTTAGTTGTGCATGGGGTATTATTTGAAAAAGTGGTGTCCTGTTTTCTAAACTGGGACCATAATCATGAAGGGTTTAGGTTTACAGGACCTTGTGGGCCACCTGCCTCCTCATGCTCCACTCTGTCTCCCCAGTCTGTATGCTCCCTAGGGGCTTCACTGTATTGTGCATCAACAGATTGCTGACCAGTATAGGAGCGGCTCCTGTATTCGTTTCCTCTTGCACAAGTACTTGTATATCAGGTTTTGTTTGTTGAACACTGATCGCATTGTTCTTGGAATTTAATACATCACTAATATCCCGAGGGGTCAAATCCTTGTCTGGGACCGGGATCCACCCCCCCTTTCTCTGTTTTGGTCTATCCCGCTCTTGTTAGGACTGTCCCCACTGTCCATCGATCTGTTTTTAACATGTTCTGGAGAGCCTCTCTCTCTGCCTGCCTGCCACGTCATAGTCATAAAACTGTATCGCTTCTTTTTTCTGACCCCTGGACTGAACCCGCTAACATTTTTGAACATTCTCCCATCTCAGTGCTATTCTGTGGTTTAATACAATCCATAACAACACTGTGTGTATTACTCACTGCGGGTACCATCCTTGAAACTTATGCTGCAGAATCATCCAGTCTCGGGCTGTTGTCCACCACCCCCTGCCTCTGGGGCGTCGCCTGTTTGTTTACTGTCTCCTCAGCTACTGCTGCATCACAGGGCTTAATGCTGTCCATGATTATAGCAGTGACAGATGCTCTACAGTCTTGCTCTCGATCTGGCATCTGTGCTCTCAGAGGGACTCCTCGTCCAGGCATTGACAAAACCTGCAGTAGGCGCTGTTGTTGCTCATAACTCAAAGCTTGAATAAAATCAACTTCTTGTTGCAATCCAGCTAAATTCAAGTCCTATACTGGTATTTCTATATTTTCCTCCGGTATATAATCCATAGCTTCTGTTTCCTACGATGAGTGTTGTTTTTGAATAACATTTTCTAAGATCAGGCCGGGGGGGGGGGGCTCCTCTCTCCTGCAGGATCTCCAGTCCTCTGAGACAATTCCATTCCTTCCATCTCTCACCAGCACCCCTACCTCAGAGTAGGGGAATTTCCCTAATGTCCTGGCCAAATTCCCCCATTCACTAAAAATACCACCAACAGCTTAATCTGGTTCAAGGTCACTTGGCATTCATTTGTATCCCCCTCCCCTGGGTCGTGCCTGAGAATAGGCAGAATCTGTCTAGTGCACTTACCCGGTCAACAAAAATTAAATAAATAAATAGAGCTCAACCATAACCACTTCTGAACCTTAAAGTCACCTCCAGGCACTGTATTAAAAAAAGATCAACAGTGACACATCAAATAAAAAGGGCAATCAGCTGGATATCAAGAACACATCAGTGAAAATGCATCCCATGTCTCCTAATGATCTCCCATGATGGCAGAATATAAACACTAAAATCAATGGAGTCAGCTTCTGTCCCTAGAGAACACTGTGGTGAAAGGACAAGTGAGCCACCTAAACTGCTTGCAGTCAGTTACACAAGTAGGGTCATAAACTTTTTTATTGGCATGTCTTATCATACGTTATAACTTTCACAAATATCCACCTCAAATGACACACCTTAGATAACATCCACCATACTCTCCTTCTCATTGAGCACATTGTCTCCCATCAAATTCCTATGGCTTTACTTAGTTTACATGCTGAAGAATGCATTCGACAGGGTCTCCTGGGATTTTGTTTGGGGTGCCCTGTCTGCTTTTGTCTTTCCTGACTCTTTCTTGCTATGGCTCTGGCAGTCTACTCCTGCCCTTCTGACTATATTCATATTAACGGAGACTATTCCTCCTCCTCCACTGCATTACAAACAGGCACTTGACAGGGATGTCCGATGTCTCCATTGTCATTTGCTTTTATTTCTGGAACCACTAGTCAAAGCCATACGTATTAGTGAACAGGTTGAAGGTGTCCCGCTGGGCAGCACAGTTTATAAAATTGTGTTATATGCAGATGATATTCTCACATTATTGGACCCAAATCGTTCTATTCCAGGTACATGATCTCTTACACAAACCTTTGGGGGCCCTCTTGGGGCTTAAGTTCAACCTGCACAAGATGAAAACCTTACTTTATAATTACTCCTCTCTCCCCGGCCCATGCATCCTTTCCTTAGAATTGGCGGAACACAAAACGACATATCTCGAGATTACTATCCCCTTAGACTTGCGTAATCTCAGCCTTTTAAATCATGAACCCCTCACAGAAGAGACAAAAGACCTAGATACTGGAGGTAGATCAGTTCTTCCTTTTTCCTCTAAAACAGAAATGATCCATATGAACATTCTTCCCCACCTACTATACTTATTTCAAAGTCTCCTGATTTACCCCAAACCTTATCATTTTTTTTTTTTGGAAAATAAACGGATTTCTTTGGACGGGTTCACGTCCCTGGCTTCATTACTCTATCCTTCAACTCCCTCTGTCGAAAGGAGGTATGAATCTTCTGAATCTCCTTTTCTATGCATGGGCCGCTCATTTAAATCTTATATTCACATGGCTTCTTCCCCAGGCTACCCGTCTGGAAAAATATACAACAGACCATAAAGGACTTATTTGATTTGGACCCTCTTCTTTTCTCCGCCCAGACCCTCACTCCCACCCTTACTCCATTAACCTTTTCTTAATGCTCAAACTCTGAAGGTCTGATTTAGCATTAAGCATCATCCTTCTTTTGCCCTGATTTTTTATTTGTGTAGAATCCTGGCTACAAATGAGGACTTTCTTCCCTCAGCCATAGATCTCACATTTCGCAGATGGAAACACAGTGGTCTCTCATACATATATCAATTTTTAGACAACCATGGGGTGATTCCGACTGAAAAACTTCAACAGACTTATGGTCTTACCAGTAGAGAACATTACCGATACTGGCAAGTACGCACATACCTGTTACATAAATGTAAAGAATATATGAAACTTCCCACCATAATCCCATGATAATGGACTTCCAGAATGACCACCCCTGGGAGCATGTGATTGGGAACGTATATAAGAGATTGCAAGAATTCAATACTGAATTGACCCAGTCGATCTTGGACAAATGCAATCAGGAACTTCAAGTTTCCATTGATTATGCCCAATGGGAGAGTTCTGCTATTGCAGCATACAAGATTATCTCATCTCCCTTATGGTGCGAATTTGCGTGGAAGTGTCATTCACAGTATTTCTGCACCCCTGCTACTCTTCAACATTTTCTTCTGTATCATTTTGGGGACTGTTGGCAGAATCATGGGTACAATCCAGCTGACCAAGCTCACCTTTTTTATTTTTGTCCTAGCCTACACCCTTTCTGGTCATCAGTGCTGACTCAGATCTGCTGACTGCACGATCCTTTGAGGTGACTCCTGAATTTATTTTGATGTCGGTACCACCTTCTAACCAATGTTTACCCCACAAGTCCTTGCTTTGGATATACATATTGACATCTAAAAAAGTAATTACTCGTTTATGGATGAAACCTGCTTTGCCAACGCCGGAGATGTGGCATTCTATTACGTTAGAGATATACCTCATGGAAAAATTTATAGCAGCTCAGCAGAAACTCCTGGAGAGATATGCTGGAGATTTTTTTTTTATTATTATTATGCCTCTGTAGATGAACACTGGATTCCTTAAGACACCACAGAAGTTCTAGCCCCATGGTTTGCTTTCATTCTGAAGGGAGGATACTATAATGAGATCTTTCCTGCACAGAGTTTTTTTTTATTTTTTCTTGAACTGGTTGATGCCCACCCCACCACCCCACCCCCATTCGACAGTGATAGAATGTTTGAAAGTGGATACTACATAGTTTCACAGTAACTGTGGCGAAAATGCCAAAGACATTGAACTAGGTGTGGTTGGTACCAGTGGGGGCTAATTTAGAACCACTGAATTCTAGAGGCAGCTCCGGAGAGACTTGGCATAACTAATTCTCAAATTATTACTTTATCTGGCAACGCTCTTCAGGGGTGAAGGAGCAGTACTCCACTCCAACAGGAGGCAGCTAACAGAGTGTCTGGGTAGCCGGAGTGCCTCGATTAGGGATCCTTGCAGATATCCAGGGCCAGAGTTGCCGATGTGGGGCGGCCGTTGAGCAGCTCCACCTGGAGATCAAGAGAACATTGAGAGAGAGAGTAAGTGTTAGAATATGAGAGCAGGAAGATACTCTCAGCATTCCTAGATAATGGAACTGAAATGAGGACACACGCTCTCTCTGTGGCCTGGTGACAGGCTATGGCTCCCACCACACTCCCCAGGAGTTTTCCTGGACAAATTAAACCTGGTGAGCCCACAGCAGCCTAGTTAGAGTGGGGTACTGGTGGATGATAGTATTCGAGGGGCTGACCCTGGCTCCAGGTCGCAGCAGCCAACGGATGGACCTCTTCGTCAGGCCTCCTAGCAGCTTGTCCTCCTAAGCTCTAACTGCGTTAAGAGTTTACAATGCTATATGCCAATTCTCTTTTGTACATTTGCAGAAGGGCAGAACTTATGATAGATTGGACAGTTCTGTTGATTGGCCTCTTGGGAAAGGGATCTAAGCTTGGAATACGGACTTGGAGGATTGTATTATAATAACAGAAAGACAACAAGCACCCTTATCTGAAGAGACTCACAGAGGACAATATCTGATTGCACCATTTTAATTTTATGTTTTTTCCTCTGATGTCCAACCCCTGCTAATGTTCTTTTGCGTTTATATTTAAACTCTTTACATTTAGGGGTAACCTGTACCCCGGGACGCATCTTATTGAAGGGAGTGCATTCCCCTCAGTGGGACCTTTTTTAGTTGCCGTCCCATGGAGTTGGTCTCTGGGGGATGGAAGTCATAGCGCTATAACTGTACATAGTTCACTTTATATTGTTTAGAGTTTGGCACCAGTTTAGTAGATGCCACCTTAGCCAGATAGAACTGTTCTTACTAAGATGTATAAAAATTATAGATTGGAGTACAAAGTTTGATGGCACTATCCCAACCCCAAGTAGCAGGCGGGATAGTAGGTCGGCTGACCGTAGGTGGATCGGATGGGAGGGGGAACAGATCAGAAGGGCGGAGATTTATTTTCGATACCAGCATGGCCCAACACCAGAAAATTAAACTAGTTTCTCAGAATGTGAATGGCTTGGGGGGGACCTATTAAAAGGGGAAAGGTGATGGCTTACCTTAAAAAGTTGCACCCACATATGATATTATTGCAAGAAACACGTATGACCCCAATGGAGCATCAAAATATGATTAAATTTGGTATGAATACGGTGGTGGCAAGCTATCATCGCTCCGGCAGATGGAGGGGAGTAGCAATATTAATTCCTAACCACTCGGCTTTCTAACTGGAGAACTCATATACTAATAGAGAGGGTACTTTGGCAATGATCCGGGGATCTTGGAGGGGCACTCCCTATAAGGTGGCTAGTATTTATCTCCCTCAAGGCTCAAGCCCTCAAACCCATCAGACCTTGATAGATAAAATCATCCATTTTAAACAAGGAGTTTTAGTGGTAGGTGGAGACTTAAACCTTTTAATGGATCCAGGGAAAGACAGCTCAAACCCTAATCCCCCACGTATGACAGCAGGTCAGAGGCATGGTCGGAGACTGATCAAAGAAATGGGCTTAGTTGATATCTGGATATCCAGTAATCAGGGTAGCAGACATTACACATGCTATTAAATGGCCCACCATACTTATTCCCGCATAGACCATTTTTTAATTATAGTGGAACATACGGACTTGGTGCACTGGGTGACCATACTCCATATTTTGTTGACAGATCATGCTCCTTTGATACTAGAAATGGATATCCATCAAGAAAAGCAGCCCACACAATAATTCTTTATTAAGAAGCCAGAAATATGTAGAGTTTATTACCCAACATATACCAGAGATTATAGCCCAAAATAAGTCCCCCAGAGTCTCATCAGGAATACTGTGTGATACATTGAAGGCTGTACTTAGGGGATACACCATTCAGTTTACAGCAAGGGAAAGGAAAGCCAGAGAGAATCAGCAGAGACAACTAGAAGGAGAACTTTTGATCTGGCAACAAGTGCATATGCAAGGAGATAAATTAGCCCAACAGAAAATAAATCAGATTCAAAGTAAATTACAAGACAAAGACATACTCAATTACAAAACTGAGCAGGCCTTATTATATGTACGGCAAAAATATTATGAAGGTGGGGTCAGGGCATCTAGGATATTGGCTTCTAGGCTAAGATCCTTAAAATTTAGAAGAATGATTGCCCAATTTAGGCATCCCCAAACCAAACATCTTTTAACAAGCACCAAACAAATATTAGTGGGATTTAAACAATTCTATAGCCCCCTTTATTCCCAGGACCCAGAACCAGTAGAAAGATAAATATACTGCTTTTTTCCGGACATTAAATCTCCCTCAATTATCTTCCCTCCAAAACGAACATATACTTCGTCCAACTACAAAACAGGAGATACAGGGGCCTATTAAAATGGCTAAAACAGGCAAGAGCCCAGGTCAGGATGGGATAACCTCTGAATTCTATAAAAGCTTTGGCAAAATTTTACTCTCCACCCTACAGACAATGTTCAATAACTTACAGTCTAACGATACAACTCCCCCCCCATGGCAATATGCGAATATATCAACAATCTTAAAACCAAGAAAGGATCCCCTAAACTGTGAATCATACAGACCCATTTCAGTCCTTAATCAGGATTATAAATTGTATGCAAGTGTTCTTGCCCATAGGTTAGAACCTCTTTTACCCAATATGATTAACAAAGACCAAACAGGTTTTGTCCCCACAAGATGAACTACAGATAACATTAGAAGAACTCTCTGCCCTGAGGGGGGAGGTTGCCCGTCTTCAGGCCACACTGGACAGTAGTAAGGGAACCACCCCCACCCAGGGAGCACCAGGACTACCACCACTACCTCAGAGATTGTCCAGAAAGCTCAGCAGTTGGACCACAGTGGGCTCAGGGAGGGTGAGGGTGGTGGAACAGAGGCATACCCAGTCAACTGTATCACTCCATAATCCACACACCATTCTGATGGAGCAAAGTTCCCCTATGGATGCACCTGCAGAGGAGACTAAGGAGGCTGCGGACAACTGTCTCAAGGGAGCCCCACAGGAAGGAGGCAGAGGACACCATAGGGAAAGAAAGCAGCTCCTGGTGGGTGACTCAATTATTAGGGAGATAGAACTGGGGGAAGCAGGGAAAACTGAAGTAAGGTGCCTGCCTGGCACCATGGCTTGGAGGGACAGGAAGCGCATCCTCAGGATCATGAGAACAGCTGCCCGGGAGACTGAGCTGGACGTCATTGTCCACCTAGGGACGAATGACTTGGCTCAACATGAAATTAGAGCAGTGCAGGAGGAGTTTGTGGAGTTGGAGAAGGGTCTAAGGTAAGTAGCACACATGGTATCCTTCTTAGAGGTGCTGCCTGTCTATGGCAAGGGTGAAGCGAGGGTACTTCGCACCATGCGATTCAATGAATGGTGGAAAAAATGGGGCAGAGCACAGGGGTTTCACCTCATTGGGGGCTGGGGTTCCACCTGGAGGGATACCAGCCTATACTGGCAGGATGGTCTGCATCTGTCCAGAAAGGGAACAAGTCTTCTGGGCAATCGGTATACATGCTTCATTGGCAAGCTTTTAAACTAGTCAAGGGGGGAGGCACTTATAAGCAGCAGGGAATTCCCAGCCTCCCCCTACAAAACAGGGTACTAAATGAGGTAAAGACCAAGGTAGAAAGGTCAGTAGGGAGCAGGACAGGGATAAATGGAAAAAGCAAAGTCAGTGAGGACAGGGTTGGTGCTACAAGACGTAAAGCCATCAAAAAAATGGAGAGTAATGAGTACCAATGCCCATAGTCTGGGTAACAAGCTTCCTGAATTAGTGGCCTTGATGGAAGAGGAACATCTGGATATTGTGGCAGTCACAAAAACATGGTACACACAGAACCATGACTGGGACGTAAACATACCTGGATACATTATCTACAGGAGGGACAGGGAGGGTAGAAGAGGAGAAGGAGTAGCTCTCTACATAAGGAAAGGAATCAATGCAACAGAACAAAAGGGTAAACAGTGAGGAGAGGAAGCACTGTGGGTCAGTTTGGAGACAGGCAATGGCACCACAATCCGCTCAGGGGTTGTATACAGATCCCCATCTCAGGGGAAGAAAATGGACAAGGAAATGATAGACAGTATCCTTAGAATGGCAGAAAAAGGGGAGATATTGCTAATGGGGGATCTGAATATGCCAGATGTTAACTGAAGTGCATTTGCAGCAGCCACTTCTAAGAGTGGGGTCATTCTAGATGCCCTACAGGGGGCATGTCTTAGACAACTAGTATCGGAACCCACTCGAGAGGGAGCAATCTTAGACCTGGTACTCTCAAATGGAGATGGCAATAGGATCACAGATTTAGAAGTGGGTAGCCATCTGGGAACTAGTAATCATCGAACAGTATGGTTCACGATAAACACAGTAGTAGAGTCAAGCCATACAAAGGCAAAGGTACTGGACTTAAGGAGGGCTGACTTTGCCAAAATGGGTGAGTGCCTAAGGAATGCACTAGCAAATGGGCAGGAAGAAGAGATGGAAGAACAATGGGGAATAATCAAAACTGCCATCACCACCGGTCCGTCGGCACAGTGGTAAGGTTACCGCTCGTGTCGCCAGCGACCCGGGTACGGGAACGGACTCGGGCAACTGGAGGCCGCCAGGGGAGGGGACTCTCTCCTCCGGTGGGGTGGATGCAAGTCTCACTGCTATACTGCCACCTGGGTGACCACAGGGTGGAGATGCAGCGAAGGCAGCTTGCAAAATAAGGGTGGGGAGGTGCCTGCCGGAAGTCGGAGCAATAAGTGCGTCACGACATGCTTAGCCCCTAGGCTTTCCTAGCGTGCAGGTGCCTCGAGGGCTGAGACCAGAAAAATGGAAATACCCTGTCCCAGGTTCCTGTAGATGGGACCCGGTCATACCGAGAAAACCCATAACTGGGCTCTTAAGATGAGGCCAGCTGACCTCCCGACATATATTTGAGGTGTGAGAGAAGGTAAGGGGAGACCCTCTCCTCCCCGCCCGGGGGGGTAAACCGTGGCAGGATGGGGGCAGGCAGGTACCTGGGGCTGGACTACGGGAGCGCGCATGACCTTGGGATCCCTGAAGAGAGGTTCCTGGAGCAGTGAAAAGGGGGCATAGAAAACAGTAAGTATAAAAAAAAAAAAAAAAAAAAAAAAAACTGTCATCACAAAGGCAACAAGCCTTTGTGTGAAGCAAATCAACAATATAAAACGATGTAAGAAACCACTATGGTTCTCAAAGGAGGTGGCAGGGAAGGTTAGGGAGAAAAAGAGAGCATTCAGGAAGTACAAGGAATCACAGAAGGAGCAGAACAGAGAATTGTATCAGTTAAAGCAAAAGGAAGCAGGAAAGGCAGTCAGAACAACAAAGGCCAGCCCAAACTGAGGAAAAGATAGCCAACTCAGTTAAGAAGAGGGATAAAACCTTTTATAGGTACTTCAGGGAGCAAAGGAAGACCAAGGGAGGGATAGTGAGGCTTAATAAAGGGCAGGGGCGGGTGGGCAGAGCGTGACTGTGAAAAGGCAGAGATACTAAACAAATATTTTTGCTCAGTATTCACAAATGAAGAGGGGGAGGTACCTAAACCAAACAATTGAAACATGCTGGATACGGGGGTTGATACCAGCCTTTTCACAGAAGAAAGGGTTCTGAAGGAACTCTTAAAACTGAAGGTGGACAATGCAATGGGGCCTGCTGGGATTCATCCCAGAATTCTAAAAGAACTAAGGGCAGAACTAGTGACACCACTGACTACCCTCTTAATAAATCATGGGAGGATGGGGTAGTACCTGAAGACTGGAGGAGGGCAGATGTTATTCCACTTCACAAAAGTGGGAGCAGGGCAGAAGAAGGAAACTACAGACCTGTTAGGTTAACCTCAGTGATTGGGAAAATGATAGAATCACTTCTGAAGGAAAGAACTGTTGAGTACCTAGAGACCAGAGGAGCACAGGACCAAAAGCAGCATAGATTCACAGCAGGAAGGTCATGTCAGACGAATCTAATACATTACGTTGACTGGGTGACCAAAGCAGTAGATCAGGGAGGGGCTGTGGACATGGCCTACCTAGACTTTAGCAAGGCATCTAACACGGTCCCACACAAAAAGACTAATATACAAGTTGTCCAGCCTGGGTGTGGGTCCCAAGATGGTAGCCTGGGTAAAGAATTGGCTGGAGAACAGGACACAGAGGGTAATAGTAAACGGAGTCCACTCTGAAGAAAGAGGGGGTTACTAGTGGGGTACCGCAGCATTCAGTACCAGGACCAGTCCTTTTTAATGTCTTTACAAGTGACATTGCAGAGAGACTGGAAGGAAAAGTATGTCTCTTTGCAGACAACACAAAGATCTGCAACAGAGTTGATATACAAGGTGGGGTGAAAAGGATGAGAAGGGACTTGGTAAGGTTAAAGGAATGGTCAAATGTATGGCAGCTTAGATTCAATGCTAAGAAGTGCAAAGTAACGCACCTGGGAAACAAAAACCTAGGGAAAGAGTACACAATGGGGGTGAGACACTAACAACAACAAAAATAGAAAGGGACCTGGGGGTAATCATATCAGATGACCGAAGGTGAGCAAGCAATGTGAGAGGGCAGTAAGGAGGGCTGGGGGGATACTGGGATGCATAGGGAGAGGCAACACCAGTAGAAAACAGGAAGTTGTTATCCCTCTGTACAGACAGCTGGTCAGACCCCATCTGGAGTACTCGTGCAGTTCAGGAGACCCAATCTCCGCAAAGACACAGACAGGATGGAGGCAGTCCAGAGGAGGGCAACTAAAATGGTGCAGGGTCTGCACCAGAAGATATATCAAGAGAGACTTAAGGAGCTTAATATGTATAGCCTCGAGGAGAGGAGGGAGAGGGTGGACATGATAGAAACATTCAAGTACCTCAAGGGAATCAACAAAGTCCAAGAGGGTAGCATCTTTCAGAAAAAGAGGTGTGCAAGAACAAGGGGGCACAATTTGAAGCTGGGGGGGACAGCTCAGAGGTAATGTGAGGAAATATTTTTTCACGGAGAGGGTTGTGGATGCGTGGAACTGCCTTCCTGAGGAGGTTGTGGAGTCCAAAACAGTGGTGGAATTCAAGAATGCATGGGACAGGCATAAGGTAATTCTAGGTGGTGGGGGTAGGAAGAAGTAAGCTGTTGGTTAGCTAGAATCTGCAGCTTATCCATTAGATAGGGAAATGGGCAGACTGGGTGGGCCAAGCGGTCCTTATCTGCCATCAAATTCTAGGTTTCCATGTTTCTATATTTGTTAGAGAGGGTGGAGGAGAGGTCTATTCCATTTGTATCATTAAGTATGGATGCCCAAAAGGCCTTTGACCGACTGCCATGGAAATTTTTATATCACACCTAGGATAGATTTGGTTTCCCCCCAGATTTATACAATGGGTGCAGGATCTTTATTCCTCCTCCCAAGCAGTAGTCAAAGCCAATGGTACCTACTCGGAGGGCTTCACTTTAAACAGAGGAACTAGATAAGGTTGTCCCTCGTTTCCCCTTTCATTCGCTTTATATGTGGAACCTATAGCCAAAGCAAAAGGGAAGGCAGATGGGATATCAGGCTTATTGGAGAGTGGGGTAGAACATAAGACAACAGCATTTTACGCTGATGATCTATTGATCTATTTAACATCCCCAGAGTTCTCTCTCCCCCGATTGTTTACACTCTTACAGAATATAGAATCTTTAATGGGATACAAACTTACTACCACTAAAACGGTGGTTCTTAGCTGTGGGTATGATCCGGAAAGTCATACCAGGGCACTTTGCCCTCTGAAATGGGACACCCGAAGTTTCCGATACCTGGGGATTGTAATCCCCCGAGATCTATCAAAGGTGTAAGAAGTGAATTTCCCCCCATTAATCAAGACTTTAAAAACTGATTTACAACAATGGTATAATCTTACAATCACCCTCATACAACGAGTTGACTCTTATTAAAATGACAGTATTGCCCAGATTTCTCTACCTGTTCCAGAACCTTCCCATCTTACTCCCATCAGAGTGTTTTAAGATTTGGGACAGAATGCTCTCCCACTATATAGAACAGGGAAAGAGACCCAGGAAGGATTATGCCTTACTTCAGCTGCCTAAACTCAAGGGCGGTCTGGCCCTCCCAAATTTGAAAACCTATTATTCCTCGGTCCATATGGCGCATGCCCTACACTGGTAGGACTCTAACATATGGAAGATGGTAGAGCTAGATGATCAGTGGAGGGCATACAGAGAGGCATGGATACTCCTTGTACTTTATGGAATTACAGACTAGATGGTATTAGATCTACCTTTACAAAAGCTGTACTTACTATATGCCGTAGATTGTTGGGGGC
The DNA here is from genome assembly GCA_016271365.2 of Neoceratodus forsteri. Classification (NCBI taxonomy): domain Eukaryota; kingdom Metazoa; phylum Chordata; order Ceratodontiformes; family Ceratodontidae; genus Neoceratodus; species Neoceratodus forsteri. Next base: position 455,636,578 of record CM028135.1, on the reverse strand, counting down.
ATCAGATATTGGCCCATTAGCTGCCATATTATTGATTCCTATGCATGACCCATCATTTATTCCAGCCATTACTGATTGTACATATGACGCCTGGAAAAGGCGAGGTTTGAAATTTATATATCAATGGTATGAGCAGGGATCTTTTACAACCTTTGTCCAAATACAGCAGGCTTACCACCTAGATGAGAGGGGCTTTTTCCGCTGTCTTCAAATACGTCATTATATAGTGCAGAAATATGGAACCCACTGGGCATTGGCTCAGGCACATCCTCTAGTACAAATTATCATCCATACCCAGACCAGACAGAGCCCTGGTCATATCACCTCAATGCTGTACTGTGCTCTCCAGTGGAAAGGGCATAAATCTTTGGTGAAAGTGCAGAAATCCTGAGAGGTGGATCTGTGACAAGAGATTCTTGAGTCAGATTGGGACCAGATATGCAGTCTACAGCATAAGATATCTAGCTCCCATGTTTGGAAAGAACAAAGTTGGAAGTATATGGTAAAATATTTTAATACTCCCATAATAGCTGGGAAATATGGGTTATGAGGAGGAACTGGTTGCTGGAGATTATGTGGAGAGCCCCTGGGCAGATCATATACATGTATTCTGGAATTGCCCAGTGCTTGATCAGTACTGGGCACAAACAGAGCATGGTCTGAGGAAGATCTTCCCTGAGCTCAAGCAGCTCACCCCTGGTTTGGCACTATTACACTGGCTCCCTGAGGGTGTCAGGAATATACAGTCCAAGAAATTGCTGGCAATATTACTTTTGGCAGCTAAGAAGGGGATTTCAAAGAGGTGGTTGCAGACAACCCCCCCCCCGGTGTAACAGACTGGGAGAATACGGTACAAGAGATTTACACAATGGAAAAAAATAACAGCAGTCTTGCACCGGAGGGAGGATGCGACTAGACTCTTCTGGAATAAGTGGATAATCTGGATCATGCAACATAGACAGGACATTATACCATGAATAAGATTTTATTGTGGGGAGGACTGCATTTTAACTGTACCTTATTTTGGATATAGAGTAATTTGTGAATCTGTACTCTCCTGGAAACATTTTCTTACCCTGCACACTGATTTAGAAATCTCCCATGAGGTCAGCATGCTTCTTACTGATGATGTGATCCTGTATTTTACTCCTGCATACTGTGCTATGTATACTGATGTAATCTAATCTTTTAAAAAAAAACAAAGTACCAAAAAAAGAGAAATAATATTGAGGACCTGAAGAGGGTAAGGATCCAGACAAAAATAGAAATGCATGTACACAGCATGGGTAGCATCCAGAAAACCTAAATCAACAGTTGCATACTAACATACTAAAATGCCAGCAAAATAGGCCTAATGGTCTTTTGTGTCTGCTCATTTGGTCAGCCCCCACACTGGGAGCTGACCTTGCTGTCCCCTCTCCCTCTCCCTCTCTGGCTTCTCCCTTCTGAGTTCCGGATAATCTTGCTGCACTGGATTTCTCTTCCAGAACCCTTCACCTGTACCTGTCCTACCCCCTCTTGAACCTTTCCACCGTCTCTGCCTCCACCAGCCCCCTGGGCAGCGCATTCCATGGCTCCACCACCCTCTCAGTGAAGTAGCACCTCCTCCTTTCTCCCTTGAATCTCCCCCCCCTCCAGTTTCCATCCATGCCCTCTAGTTGCCCCCCCCTCCTTCCTTCGGAACACCCTGACTGCTCCTCCCCTATTTACCCCCTTCATGTACCTGAAGACCTCTATCATGTCCCCCTGGTCCCTTCTCTCTTCCAATATGTACACATTTAGCTCTTCGAGCCTCTCCCCATAGGTCCTATCCCCCAAGCCCCAAATCATTTTGGTTGCCCTCCTCTGGACCCTCTCCAGGAGTTCAATGTCCCTCTTTAAATGTGGCCTCCAAAACTGCAAGCAGTACTCGCGGTGTGGCCTCACCAAGCCGTTATACAGTGGGAGTATCACTTCCCTCCTTCTGGAGGTGATCCCCCTGGCGATGCATCCAAGCATCATGTTGGTCTTTGCCACTGCCCTCCTACAAGTCTCCGAGTTGTTCATCTTAACATCCACCACCACCCCCCCCAGGTCCCTCTCAGCCATCGAGACTTTTAGCATCCCCCCGCCCCCCCAGGGTGTTCATTTGGCCTGGGTTTCTGGCTCCCAGGTGCAGTACCTTGCATTCCCTTGCATTGAACCTCAGCTTCCACTTTCTAGACCACCTTTCCAGAGCCTCCAGGTCCCCCCCTGTAGGGACACCCTTCCCTCCTCCCCATCCACCACCACCCCCAGTTTTGAGTCACCCACAAAGAGACTCATCTCACTCCTGATACCCTTCCCTATGTCAGAGATGTAGGCGTTGAACAGGAGGGGCCAAGGACCGATCCCTGAGGGACCCCACTAATGACCCTCCTTGAGGATGAGACTATCCTGCCAACCACAACCCTCTGGGTCCGGTCCTGGAGCCAACTGCCTATCCATCTGATCATCTGGGTCCCCACCCCCATTTCTCCCAGCTTATCCAACAGGCCCCCATGAGGAACAGAGTCAAATGCCTTGCTGAAGTCAAGAAAGAGGACGTCCACTGGTCTACCCAGGTCCAAGGCACTCGTCACCCAGTCACAGAACTTCACAAGGTTTTTCTGACATGATTTCCTCAGGACGAATCCATGCTGTCTATCATCTAGGCACTGCCAATAGTTCTGCCAATATTTTTCATAATCATAGCATAAAATTAGCTTTTTGGAATACTTTTTTTTGTTGCACTGCTGCTTTAAGAGCTGAACACAGCAGTACAGAATGCTGGTGTCATAACTGTTCAAACGTCTCATTTCAGGCAGCCTATATAAATTGCTACTCAGTACAGTGCAGACATCAAAAATACCTCCAACTACCAACATAAGAAATTTGTATTAGAATGACATACTACATGAGAAAAAAAATGTTCACAGTAACTTTCTTGAAGAAGTCATCAATTGATTTCAAACTCCCCGTAATGCGAAGATGCTGGTTCAAATAAGTTGTCCTTGTCAGCAATCAGAGTGAATCTGAGGGTGGGAATGTCATCAGGGAGACAGCAGTGTGAGTCATCCAGCTGTAAAAATAACAACTTTTCCAATTAGAAAGGGAACTGAGTGATTCTACCGAGCAACAAGAAATGATTACTCTCAAGTCCTGCATTGAGCCAATGAATAAATCAGAACGCTGAAGCATTAGTGGGCCAATTCACTGAAATATATGGATATATATGGATGGATGTAAAATAGATCAGGGAGGGGCTGTGGACATGGCCTACCTAGACTTTAGCAAGGCATTTGACACAGTCCCACACAAAAGATTAATATACAAGTTAGCCAGCCTGGGAGTGGATCCCAAGATGACAGCCTGGGTAAAGAATTGGCTGGAGAATAGGACACAGAGAGTAATAGTAAATGGAGTCCACTCTGAAGAAAGGGGGGTTACAAGTGGGGTACCGCGGGGTTCACTACTTGGATTGGTCCTCTTCAATGTCTTTATAAGCGACATTGCAGAGGGACTGGAAGGAAAAGTATGTCTCTTTGCAGATGACACAAAGATCTGCAACAGAGTTGATCACAAGGTGGGGTGGAAAGGATGAGAAGAGACTTGGCAAGGTTAGAGGAATGGTCAAATGTATGGCAGCTTAGATTCAATGCTAGAAGTGCAAGGTAATGCACCTGGGAAACAAAAACCAGGGAAGAGTACACAATGGAGGTGAGATAACAACAACAAAAAATGGAAGGGACTTGGGGTAGTCATATCAGATGACCTAAAGGTGGGCAAGCAATGTGAGAGGGCAGCAAGGAGGGTTGGGGGATACTGGGATGCATAGGGAGAGGCATCACCAGTAGAAAACAGGAAGTTATTATCCCCTGTACAGACAGCTGGTCAGACCCCATCTGGTATGCAGTGCAGTTCTGGAGACCCAATCTCTGCAAAGACATAGACAGGATGGAAGCTGTCCAGAGGAGGGCAACTAAAATGGTGCAGGGTCTGCACCGGAAGACATATAAAGAGAGACTTAAGGAGCTTAATATGTATAGCCTCGAGGAAAAGAGGGTGAGGGGGGACATGATAGAAACTTTCAAGTACCTCAAGGGAATTAACAAAGTCCAAGAGGGTAGCATCTTTCAAAACAAGAGGTGTGCAAGAACAAGGGGGCACAATTTGAAGATGGAGGGGGGTCGGCTCAGAGGTAATTTAAGGAAGTATTTTTTCACAGAGAGGATTGTGGATGCATGGAACGGCCTTCCGGAGGAGGTTGTGGAGTCAAAAACAGTGGTGGAATTCAAGCATGCATGGGACAGTCATAAGGCAATTCTAGGGAGTAGGGGCAGAAAGAAGTAGGCTGCTGGTTAACTAGGATCTGCAGCTTATCCATTAGGTAGGGAAATGGGCAGACTGGGTGGGCCAAGCGGTCCTTATCTGCCGTCAAATTCTATGTTTCTATGTAGATGGTTGGATAGATAGATGCAGACAGACAGAGATAGATATGACAATAGTCACAATAAGAGTAACAAAACAGCTCTTGTGACCCTATTGATAATCTTGGAGCTAGCAGTGAAAGAAATGACAGTAAATCTGTTTGAAGTTTCTTCTTTTTGTGTCACACCACATTGTCCGTGGGAATTACTTACAACGTGAGTTCTAAGAAGCACTACCTATTCAGAATCGAGCAGGGAGAATTTTGACCCATCTACGTCCCTGAAGGGAAAATCTTGTTGATTACCTTTGATAGCTGTCTGCAGTACCTTTAATCCAAAAGCAGCAACTGCTGAAATGTGTATGTCAGGCCTAAAATGCTTAGAGAAGGTGTAGATATTGGATCCTGTAGTCGCTGTGTACTGTTCTGATGCAGATACAGTACTTCTGTCCTCTTGGCCCAGGAGGCTGCCACAGCCCTGGTGGAATGTGCTTTGATCAATGCAGACAGCTACATATTGTCAATACATAAATCCTTGCCTTAAAGGATTGATCCTACCTTGTTAAGACAGCCTTGGAAGCTTTTTAAACCCTTTCCACTGTCCTAAAAGGCATGAAAGGATTGTCTAACAGGCCCAAATCTGTACACCTCTTCAGGTAGATTTTGACTGTTGCACGAAATTCAAGTTAAAGCAACTCTCTTTGTTTTGCAGTAGACCACTGTGAACTAAATGAAGGAAGGGACACCTCCTGGTTTGTATGAAAAAAAAGGCAGTGTGGACTCTTTTAAGAGGAAACAGGAAACTGAAACACTGTATTACCTTATCCTTAAACAGACTATGAATTGGTTTCTCTTTTTATGAGCAAGAAAGGGAGAAGTTCAGCAATCCGACTGGTCAAATAGATAGCTTACTAAAGAGTCCAACTGTTCAAGCGTCACTATTCTCATGGAACAGAAGGCAAGGTACAAAAGGAGATCTGTCAGGCAACAACAGCACCACAGACAGACCCCACTGGGAAGTGGAGATCAAAATGAAACTTTTGAATAGCTAATGGCTAGAAAGAAAAATAAAAAGACAACAGGAGCAACCTTTGAAAAAAAAGGCTCCTCCAAGGACTCGGGACAGCTCCAGAATGACAGGCACCACGATCCTTTAAGGAGCAGAAAGCAAAACCTCCATTCTGAACTGCCAGAAATGGCAAAACCTAACAGCATGTAGTCTAGCAGGCTTAAACTACTGTTCTCTAGCCCAGGAGAAAGAAATACTTCAAACCACGTATAAAAATGACAGCAGGAGAAAACCTGCTGGAAAAACAGAGAGAGCCCATGACCATAGCTGAAAAGCAACTTCACATTAGAAAAAACATTTCCTGAGCCGGCCCAGTGGCATAGAGGGCTGAAGCCCTAGGCGCCTTATCTTCCGCCACACCGGAGACTCGGGTTTGGGAATGAGCCTGGATCATTGGGTGTTGGCCGGGGAGAGAAGGATGAAGTGTCCCACAGGGCAGTCTTCTCTTCTGGGGAGTGGGTCTGTTCTGCCATGCAACTGCCACCTAGAAGATCGTGGTGGTAGTGTAGCCGTCTAGGCTGGAATAAGTTAATGGTAGGTGAGAGTCAGCAACTGCCTGGGGTGGACGATGATGCTTTGCATTCTGACGCTCAGTAAGTGTCTCTTGGGGGGCAGAGCAAAAATGAGGAAAATCCCAAGTGTTTGTCAAGTACGACAGTTGCCGCTCAGATTGCAGACCCTGAGGGCCAGGCAGCCTCCCGATGCCGAAGCGGGACTGAAGCTTACGTCGTGGACCTGGACCCCCTTGGCTGTACTCCATCATGGGAAGGGGATGCCATGAGTGACTGCCAGAAAGGTAAGACGCCCCCCCCCCCCCGGTGACAGGGTTGGGGCAGAAGTGACGGATCTAAATGTAGGGCCTGGACCAGCTGGTGACCAGGAGGGGAGAAAATGTGAAAAAAGGAAAAAACATTTCTTCTTAGGATATGGGCTGCCCATTGAAGGGACCCCATGAGATCAAATGCTGGACTTGTTCCTGACCAAGCAACTCTTTAAGACAGGGGAGCCAAAACAAATCCTGAAATGTGAGCTTTTCCAGATTGCAAGTTATGGCCATCATGACCACTTTGAGGATATCCAGAGAACAGCATAGTCTGTTAGAAATATCTTTTGAAACACCCATAATATCAGAAAAATAATGAAAATACAAAGGCCACTGAGGACTCACTGAAGAAATTACAATGTCCACTGCCTCTGATGGGAGACAAAGAAACACGAGTGAAAAAAATGAGGACCTAAGAGTTCTCTCTCACAGGAGAAAGATGTTTCTAGATGGTTCTCAACTGACCATACAGAGAGCAGAGTGCCTCTGTAGGAAGAGGCCCCTGACCTAGAAGAAGCAAATGGCAGGCTCAAAAGTCCACAATGCCTTTAGCTCGCTTATGAGAGAAAAAGGAGACAGGGCCAGAACACTGAAAATGGTCCCTCGAGGAACTGTTTTGGTTTCCAAAAAGAACCTTCACATCAAACCTTCTACGACTGTTTGGGAGTATGAGTGCCACTGCATTCACCAAGTGGGCTGTAACTGGGGAGCACTATTCAAGTTCAAGTTTACTGCAGGAAAACTCCATTGAGCAAGCTCATTCACAAGGAGGTCCTGGAGCATGTATACAGACAAAGAAAACTATACATAATACAAAAAAAAAGTAAAGCATCACAGTAAATACAATAGAATAAAGTTTAGGTTCATATGGTACATCGTGCTCAACTTAGGCATAATAAGGTAGCTATAAACTACAATTACCTTGTGCAGCATTAGTAGTCAATGGTTAAATTCACGTGGAGAGAGTAATTACATAGGAGCAAGGGTTTGAGGAAAGAGCAGCCAACGGAACAGAAAAAGGGAGAAAGGGAGTGGGGGTGTAAGGTATAGGTGAAGAACATAAGGGTAAAGAGGAGTTTTAGGCGAAGAATAAAGAAGGAAGGGCAGGTGAGATGAGGGTAAAGGCAGAGGAGAGTCTTAGATCAGCTGAAGAGATAGCTATAATTTGCCAGTTCTGGAAGGATACCAACAGGACTAAGGCAGGTTATCAGTACACTGGGAGGGCATAGAGAAACTTATAGGTAGGGAAGAGACTTAATAACAGTTACAACTATTTCTAAATTTAGATGTAGTTAGCTTTTTATAAAAGTTAACAGAGACAGTACTAGACAGTTTCAGTGTGGCTTGAAGCTGATGAGCAGCTAGTATGGAAAGATGCATTCTAAATGAGCTCCACTCACCCTGCTTAACATAAACTACTGAAGTACCTTTCAGCTGAATCTATGTCAGTCATTAGGTGAAAGAGTGGCCAAATGAAGTGTGAAACAGTTTTTGTTAACTTTATCCTCTAGGCAGCAATGGGAAATAAAGGTGCCAAGAAGGTGACACTGAGAGGGCAACTGGAGGCCTGCATCAACCATGGGATCTCAGAGGGGTTAATGTTGACTCCTGGTCTACCGATCTCCACTGAAGTGCTGGCCAACCTGAGCCCAAGCTAGATGAGGCAGCTGCAAAACTGGCCACTGTCCTGGAACAAACAGCCACACACACAGCCAGAATGGGGGCTGAGGAGCAGTGCGTCTAGGAGCTCAAGGACTGCACAAAAGAGCACCCAGAGCAAGTCAGAAGACTGAAAAGGCAAACTGAAGATCTCCGAGAGGTCATGGATAGCCAGTAGACTGTCAATCATCCAAATAATCCGTGGATATGAGGCCTACCTGAAGGGAAATACATACAGCTCTGGCATCGAAACTCCCATGGGAGAGCTGCATGTCCTCAGGGCATATCAGCAAGTGCCAAAGCTCATGTACAAGGGAGCTCAACTGTTTATATACCAGACTACTCGCTGCAGGTCCAGAAGAAGTAGCCATCTGGCCTTATAATGGATGAGCTGTGGGAGTGCAACATCTATTTCATCTTGGCTTTCCTGGATGTGTTTCAGATCCAGAAGGAGGGTTCCTCCTACAGCTTTGTTGCCCAGCTCTGGTGAAGTGTCTTGTCCAGCAACAGCTGCCAAAGGAAAGAGGTGGGAGCTGACTGTGCTTTTTTTGTCACTTCTTTCTCCCTAACTGTATTTGTTGTGGTCCCTCCTCACCCTATGCCTGATATCCCCCTTGTGAGAATACAGCTCAGTGGGCCTGTGTGAAGGACTGTGAGCTCTCAAGAGTTTCTGGTTCTCATGTGCATGTGGCCCTTGCCTTATACATGGGATCTAGTGTTGACAGCATCAAGGAAGGTCCTCAACCTCTTGCTTACAGATGATGCCCATACCTCCCTCTTTTATATGAACTAGAGATTCTCCGAGTTGGGTAATAAACCCAGTCCTCTGTTTGCTAAGCTTAGTAAGCCTTACAGGGTCATGGACTGATATAGCAGTCCACAACTCCAATACATTCTAATTCTGTCAGCAGTCTAAGGATTAAAGGAGCCAGACTTCTGTTCCTAGTTATCCATGACACAAAAGGGGTTGGGGTAATATGATGAGGAAAATTAATGAAGTGTTTGCAGCCTTTTACAAAGAACTGTAGATGCCGGAATGTCAAGGCACCCTGCCCCATGCTAGCAGGAGGCCCCCATAACAACAAGGGAGATGCAGCTGATAATCCAAGCGCTCAAAAGAGGTATGGCCAGAGGTCTAGTCAGTCCCCCAGTGTAATTTTTAAAAATATTATGCTCATAGTTGAATGAATGCTTGCAGAATGTCTTTGCAGAGGCGAGGAGAGAGGGGGCATTACCAGAGTCTTGTTACTTAGCCACCATATGTGTGATGAATTGGAAATCCAATAAAAATATTTCACAAACAAAAATGTAACACACTGTGAAAAACAGTGCTGGATGAATGGTCAATTACATTCCGACATCAGATGAATGGACAGTTCTATGCCTCACACTGTATTTTTTTTTTTAATGTCTGCACTAGCGCTTCCTTTTTTCTTGGGAAAAAATGAATTACAAATTAACAGCCACCAGTGACTATACACAAATTTTCTCTCTTATGCATGATCAGAAAGAATGCACCAACTTCATTTTCCTAAGTTTCATTTTTTGGACACAAGACTTACACAGGCTCCACAAAAAGTCTAGAACTGTACTGACTGGCAGTATTACTATTTTCCTTTTTTCAAAACTGCAACTTGAATGCCATCAGTCACACAGGCTGGCTGCTGTGTAAGTGTACCAGATGGAACAGCAGTTGAAGCAGAGTTTGCTGAAATGAAGAAGTAGTGCGGAGGAAGAGGAGGAGGAGAAGACTGCATCTTTAGAAAAAGAGAAGTGGAAACCAGATTAACAGTTAACAAAAAAAAAAATGTCAGTATGACTTCGTGTGTCAAGAGGCGATCACTAATGACTGCAAACAGATTTTAATGAAGCAGGGTTTCCTACCAGGTGTGTGTTTGTTTTTATTTTGTTAGTTGGGTAAGAACACTGGGACATACCCATTTTCAGTTCCAACCCGAACACATTACAACACGACACAAAAACATAAATACACAAGCAAAAAAAGAAAAACAAATAGTTAAAAACATTTACATTCATGTGAGTCAAGCAACCATATTTTCAACTTTCTTTTCAAACTTTCAAACGTACAAACAGTTCTAAGATCCTCAGGCAAACTGTTCCAAAGATATGGAGCAGCCACAGAAAAGGCTCTTGAGCCAACTTTGGTGGAATACGATTTGTTAAGAAGTGTTCCCTTAAAAGATCTGAGGTTCAGTGTTGAGCATCGAACCCTCAGCAACTCAGTTAAGGGAAACTTATCAGTCTCAAACAAGGATTTAAAAATTAAACAACAGACAAAATACATAAAGCAGGCATTAGGTGGTAACCAGTCGAGAGAAGAATATAAACATGCAGTGATGTGTATGTTATTATAAACAACTGATAAGGCCTGAGTTTCCCTAGCCGACAATTTATTATACAGACTCCCTGCGTGATCTAAATGAGGTAAAAGCATCCCAATGGCAATGGCCTTTCTGGTCTCAAAAGTGAAATATTGCTTCAATTTGTAGATTACTCCCAGTTTTTGATTAACCTTATGACAGACCATTCTAATTTGGGCTTGGAAAGATAAACCAGGGTCTAACAAGGACCCTAGATACTTAAACTCATACACCTGCTCAAGAGGATTCCCATAAATATCACGGACAACTAAGCTAGGATTATTCTGTAGACAGGGCTAGAAATATTTTTTGGGGAATGGCTGTCCGAGGGACAGGTGGAATATAAAGTTTGCCTGTCCCACGGAATTTATAGCTGTCCATTTAGGTTTGGGGTAAGTAGTGTAAAAATGTTGATTTTAGAATCCGAGCTGGTGACTCCCCCCAACACACACACACACACACACACACACACACACACACACACACACCTGGGACTGGATCTTTAATTGCTTCCCCTTAGGTTAACACAACTTAGGTTTGTATTTTAAGTACATCTGTCTTGTTTCTGGCTAAGCTGAAGGAGACTATTATTATTTTTTTTTTTTAAGTACACACCCCATTTGTCTGCAGAACTCTGAAAGGGGCATATTGCTTGCCTGTTTTTCCTCCCCATCTTCTTTCTTTCAAAGAACAGCCCTCACAATTGGTTTTAATCACTTACCCTGCCTGGCCACTGCCTTCTATTTTAATAATCTTTTTTTCTTTTTTATGTCCCCCTTTTTCAAGTCTGTGGTCTGCCTCTCCTCCTTGCTTATCTTGCAGCAGGGCTTTTTTTCCCCGTAAAGCGGGGCTTTTACTGTTACCCATTTTTCTACATTTATGATGCTGGGAACGGGAAGAGCTTTTTTAGGTAAAAAAAAAAAAAGCCCTACTCGCATAGTCTCCTTTCTCGATGCTGCCACTTGATCGTGGAGTCAGTCGAGAACTGCTCATTTGCAGTTGTGAACCCAGCCAGTAAAATTATGAAATATAGTCAGCAACGCGGTTCTCCTGCTTGTCAGCCGCCCACCTGCATTGAGTTAAACGGATACGCGCTGCACATCTAGAGACATCGGAACGTCAGCGTGTTCATTACGGGTGGCGGCTGACTGAAGCAATCTTCCACTGGGTCCTAGTGCTGATTTCAGATCACAGGCAAACGCCTGTCTCAGGGACAGCTAAGAATCGCAGAATGGCTTTCCGAAGGAAAAAACGGCTGTCTGGGACGGGTGGACAGCCGGTTATTTCGAGCCCTGTCTGTAGATGAAATGGAGACCCGAACAACATGGCTTTGGTCTTAGAAGAATTCAGAACCAAAGCATTCTCACCAAACCAGTGACAAACTGATATAAAATCTTGCTCCGAGTGATGAGTTACAGACACCAACGACTAAGATTGTGTGAAAAGTATCAAGTCATCGTCGTAAAATAGGCTGTCACAAGTTGAGCAGATAGAAGGCAGAGGATTGATAAACAAAGAAAACAGAAGAGGACCCAAAAATAGACCCTGGAGGAACACCACAGTGAATAGGAAAAGTAGAAGAAATAGAAGTATCAATAAAACCAAAAAAAGAATGTTTAGATAGATAGTCCCTAAATCAAGCAACCACATTTTCTGAAAATCCCAATTCACCCAATCTAACACATATCAGTGAGTGGTTTATCAGATCGAATGCCTTGATCAGGTCCACGAACACCACCCCAAGCATAAGTCCATTATCAAAACCACAGAGGGCAGCACCAATGAACCTGACCAAGGCAGTCTTAGTCCTGTGATTAGGTACACTGGAATTCCTTAGAAACACAGCAAGAGGATCTACACCAATTAAATAAAATTTCCAACCCTTTGCCTTACTGACGTAATGCAAAATCCTTACACCAGCGACACAATTCGTCATTGGCAGACATTACTAAAACATTTTGCCCATAAAAAACTTTGCTACCTCTTGTACTCTCTTCCATACAGGGCGCATTTTCTTCAGCATCTTTGGACCATGGATTTAGAAACTGGAAAAGGGGGCGGGGGTCTTCACCTGGTGGCACCCTTTCTTAAAAAGGGAAAGATATTGTCCTTTGCTGAATCGCAACATCGGCACTCTTTACACCCCCAGGATTGGCTTTGTTACTGACAAGCGGCACATTTCATGAAAACAATGACTCCCACACCACCACCCAATGCCGCCCCCAATGATATTTGTGTTATTATCGCATGGATGGTGTAACCCTCTTTCACATCTGATTTCTTGTATGTATGACTCAGTACAGGATACATTCCTGCTGAGGGAGATGGGGAACCCTGGCAACTTACTGAGCCACATACTCTTATGGACTGATACTGAGAACTGCCCCGTATTTAGCATTTAATTAAAAGCTGACTCTATCTTTAAAAAGAACTGTAGTGGGAAAACATCAATTACACATGAGTGTCAAGTACCACGTCAAATCCATGGGAAATAGGTATTTACTGTAGTAAACTCAGAGGTAACATACTGACGTAAATGGTACCAGGCTGGAACAGTCTACACTACATTGGGAAGTCCCAACAAGATGAAGTGTGTGTGTGTCAGCCTATATTGTATCAGATGTACAAGCCTGCTTAACAGGTGATATTTGTTCCCGCAAAGCCTTGTCTGTCTGCCGTGCACAATTACTTGCATAACCATGATGACTTGCACTGAAACTGGGGATTTAGAGTCCATGAGTGTGGTATTAAGAGATGCACAACAGCCGGACAATTAGGATAGTTCGTCTCTACTAGCATCCTTTTGCAGATCCTGTGCACTGCTCTTCCTGCAAACTGCCTCTTCACTATGCTACCTCTGAGTGTATAAAACACTCACGACATTATAAAATGGGTAAGAGATTTCCTCAACTCTGACTAGCTAACAGCCATTCTACACTGTGGTAATACCTCATGGTAACACCACCACATTCTGAAAAAAGTTCCTGAGAGCAGGGGCATTCTCAAGTTGCCCTTAAAAAAGGAAAAAGATCGTAAATTGCACCCGAGGGGTTTGCTGCTCGACCTCTTCCACTTCTGATTGCTTGCCACACCCCTGTGCTCCAACATTTTGTGACATCTTAACAGGGAAAGCCCGGAGGTACACTCCATTCAAATCTACAGAGCTGTTTTTCTGATTCATTTCTGGTCACACTCCCGTGCTCCGACATTTTGTGATATCTGAATAGAGAGAGTCCAGGGGTGCATTTCATACAAATCTGTGGAGTGGCTTTTCTGATCATTTTTATGTTCTTTAACCTGAGCTTTGGAAAAAAAATGAAAGCCAGCGCTAGCTAACAAGACCGTGTTAGCTAATTGTTAACATCTATGTGCTGACTTTCATTTTCCAAAGTTCAGGTTAAGGAAGCTATAAAAAATCCAAAACATGATAGCATTACACTCCTGGACTCCCTATTTACATATCACAAAATGTCGGAGTGCTGGGGTATAATCAGATACTGGGAAGTGGAAGGATCAAGCAGAGACCCTTGGGGAAAATTATGATCCCTTCCCTTCCCTAGGAAACTTTAAAAACTTAATCTTGATTGCAAAGGAACTCCCATGAAAGTAAGGGAGCTTCCTGTTTGTTTCTGACAGTTGGGGGGTTACCAGTAAAAGGTTCTCTTTAAGGGCCACCCTACAAAATATTATGTGGGGCCCTGCCTCCCCCACCAACAAGTATAAAATAATCACTACAGCATAGAAGATATTTATAGCACAGGTTCTTTGTTTTTGCATTACCATATACTGTATACTTACCTAATTCAGTGCAAAAGTTCACAGATAGATAAGATGAATATAGGAGAAACACTGAAACCAATGCAAACTAGACAAACCATCACCGGCACACAATATTAATTAAAACAGGTTATCTGCACACCAGTGGTACAGCACTTTTCCCCAACCAGTCCGGTCTTTCTCAGACCTAATACTAAGTGGCAACTTCAAAAACACGCAGGAAAAAAGGACATGGGAATTAAAATATATCACTTTAACTCTTAATATAACAGGGCTCAATCGGGACACTGGATTTTCACTATGGAAAACTCTAACACCTGTAATACTGAATGGTATTTAAGACAGTTACCCCTGCACTTGTGTATCTTATGTAACTATTATGTCCTGTGTTCCTGTCAGGAAACCTTTTATATTAACACTTTAATGCATCTTGTAACACGGCTCACTGTCGCCCGCTCGAAAGGAGCACCAGGATTTGCCGAACGGCCACAGCTGACTGAAACCGAGTGGGTATTAAGCCACACATAACGCCCGCTTGGTCTGTACTAGCTGTGGCCATGGAGACACCAGAGGGCACCCGCCCACCAAGTCACCAGCGGCGGCGCTGCAGACCCCACCCCCGACCCGCGAGCATCAAGCAGTGCGCCTCCCACATGCAGAGACACAGAACTTCCGCCTCCCAGAGCCGGCAGAGGGCGAAATCATTGAGCCCTAATATACCCGGACTACAACCACCGAGGCAAGGGCACCGGCAGCCATGACCGCCAGCGGAGCAGCGCAATCATTCATCACTGCTCCAGCACTGTAGAGTCTGAACCTGTCTCCTGTGCCTGTAAGTGCAATAAACGAAGTTACCTGCAACATCTGTGTCCCGCCTCTTCTGTGGATAGGGGTGCCGCCGGAGCATAGAGGTCGCTGGAGGTGAGCACTGAAACATAGGCTCCTGGCTGCCGCCCCGAGCCTATGTTACAAAGCGCAACACTTTTCATCATGCCGGCTTGCCGTGGATTAACGCCCCGCCATGCTGGACCTCGGGCACCAAATCCCCCAGCGGGCATTAATCCACCGGCAGAGCCCTCCTCTGGCTGTGATTAATGCTTACTAGTCAACCTCTCTTATGAATACCTTAACACTTCCTGCAAAGCATTCCCTCACAGCTATAAACCTGTCCCTAGACATTATCTGCCTACCCTTCCTTTTACCTCTTCTCACTATCCTGTCATAAATTATTTTGAAACAATACAACTCACTCTGATATAACACTCAGCTATTTCCGTTCAGATTGCTACTGCACCTAATGAAGGGATCTGTTGGGCCTCAAAAACCTAAGTACTGTGCCAACGTTGTATAAGGCTTATGTTGTCCCAATAAAAGGTATCAAACTATCCAGTGTCTCTTATAATCTAAAATGAAAACACAGCAAAATAGAGAGCACTATTCACTTTGACCACTTTTCAAGTCCAAAAATAATGTCTTCCTTTTCAGACAAAACACTTATAAATTACAACTGAAATGTTTCTGTGAGTTGCCAAATAATTTTCAGCTGACAATAATGCAAGTTAGCAATAACCCACTCGAGGGTATGAAGGCAATTAATCCACGACTGAGGTGCGTTATGAGGCACAAGGCCACAGGCCAAGTGTTCTCACAGTGCCCCAGGTGTGGATTAAATGCCTATAACCCCAGACCCTGGAGTGGGTTATTGCACTTATAACGTGGGTGCCCTCAAACATGCGAAGATTGCAAGGAAATCATGTTTTCCCATCTGGAAACAGACGGAAAGGGAATGTATCCTGCCACCAGCGAAAGTAGTCTTTCAGGAAAACACTATACTGCATGGCTGGTGTCTATACAGAAATGTGACACATACTGTTGTGATGTTATATGTCACATTTCTGTGTTGTGCACCATGTATTTAGTGTCTGAAACACGGGTGTGTAACATCCCCCCCCCCCCACACACACAAGGCACACACCGCAATGGTTGCTGCACGGCATGCTCCACATCTGTGTATCCTGGTATCGGAATCTACAGATCAATACAGGAGCAGATGGCTGAACTATCAACCTGCCCATTACACTGTTTGAACATCTTCTGTGATCTAGCCCCCCACCCCACCCAGGCACACACGGAGATGGCTGGGTTTCAGAGATGCAGCTCCTCACACACAGAATACAGCTGACGATGTGACACAAAGACGCAGTACGTCCTGCTCACTGTCACTTGAAGGAGAAGCACTGACATAAAACACGCTTGTCACCTACTTCAGTACTGTGTTCCACGCCCTGTTGCTGACTGTACCCTGTCTTGCTGCCTCTCGCCAATTGTACACAATTCAACATAATGTTTACTGCTGCCTCTCGGTGTGTGGCCTAACCGTTCTCTCTCTGACTCTCTTCTCCTCTCTCTCTCTCTCCCCATCTCACACTGCTCCCTGCAAAACACTACTTACAGGCGTCGAATGCAGCAGGAGATAACACAGCAGGTGAGCACTGCCTACAACTCGCTCTCTGTGACTGCCACCACTTAGACTACTGCAAATCGGGTGACAATCTAATAGGTGCCTCTCAGCACAGTAGTTTCCCCACCTCATGTACTGCTGTCTACGAGACACAGAGAGAGACACAGAAAGACAGAGACACACACAACTGCAGCACTTCTGTACAATCGGCGAGAGGGAGCGGGACACAAGAAAAAATCACTCACCTTAGTAATCTTGTTTCTTGTAAGGGAATCTTACTGTATTCTGACTTGTGCAGTATGGTCTCACCATGGGACTGCCCCAGAGCCAAAATGGTTAATAGAACCTATGCAAATGATGGAATGCTAGGCTCGAGCTCAGTTTTTAAACCACTATCCCTAGTAAACAACTCCTAACCATCAGATTCTTACAAAGCATGCACTAAGCAGTTTCCAACTAATGGAAGGATAATAATAATAGTAACAATAATAATAATAGTACTAACAACCATATAACCCTCCCTAAACCAGAAATGGCAGGAGAAAAAATATTACGGAATTATCCTTCTTTCAAATACTCCAAAACCTGGCATCCTTGAAGACTCAAGTCACAGATGCTAAAAAAATTAAAAACAGTATATACTCCCCAGGTTTGCAACAACTCCAGCACAGCTGTAATGCAGTGACCATAGGTTCTAGCAGAGGAGGAAGGGAGGGAGCTCAGAATACAGTAAGATTTCCCTTAGAAGAAACAAGATTACTAAGGTGAGTAATTTTTTCTTCAAACCCCATGAAATCTTACTATATTCTGACTTATGCAGATTACCAAGCAGTGCCTTTGGAGGTGGGCCTATAACCTATTTAGGAAACAGGATCTTCCGGACTGCTGTGCCAAACCTGGCATCACCTTTGGCCTGGACGTCCAAACAATAATGCTTTGTAAATGTATGGACTGTCTTCCAAGTTGCAGCTTTGCAGAGATCTACTAGGGGAATATCTCTAGCGGCTGCAGTACCCCTAGTTGAATGGGCCCTGAGGCCTGCAGGTGGTTCCTTACCTACTTTGCTATAACAGAACTGGATACAAGCTCCAATCCATCTGGCAATGGATCACTTTGTGGCAGGTTTTCCTTTCCCCACCTTTCCAAAGGTAAGGAAGAGCTGGGTTTGATCCTGTCTGTGACCCTTTGTGTGGTCAAGATAGTAGCTGACTGCCCTTTTTACATCCAGGCTGTGCAACCTACATTCACCTGAAGTAGAATGGTCTGTAAAGAAGACTGGCAAGGTAATAGACTGGTTACGGTAGAAATCTGATACCACCTTAGGCAAACACTTTCTGTTAGTTCTCAGGACTACCTTGTCCCTATGAACTGCGATATACCCTGGCTCTGTGGATAATGCCTGGAGTTCACTGATCCTCCTGGCAAAAGTAATGGCAACCAGAAATACAGTTTCCAAGTCACAAATTTGAGATCCACTGATGACATGGGTTCAAATGGAGGTTTCATGAGCTGAGCAATGCAAATATTCAGATCCCACATGAGAGTGGGCTCCCTGTGTGGGTGTAACTGTAGCAGCCCTTTAAAGAATTTATTGAACACTGGCTTTGAAGCCAAGGAGGAAGAAGCTGTACCTGCTGATAAATAAACTGAAACAGCTGCCAAATGCACCCTCAGAGTGGAAATAGTTAAACCTGTGGAGTGCAAATGAGCCATATAGTCCAGGACTACAGAAATGTTAGCTTGGGAATGATCCAGGCCTCTGCCGTGGCACCAAAAAGAAAACCTTTTCCATTCAGAGGCATATGTTTTCTTAGCGGAGTTTTTTTTTTGGAAACTCTCAGTATGTCCATAACCCCCTCTGAAAGATGCATGTCCACATACTCTAGGTCCTCAAGAGCCATGCTTTGAGTCTGAAGGATAGTAAGTTGGGGTACATGATTCTGCCCTGTGAGGAGGTCAATAGGTTGTACCTCCTGGCAAGACTGACTGGCCTGACTACTGACACTGATAGGAGTATGAAGTACCAAGGCTGCCTGCCCCAATCTGGGGCAGTGAGAATCATTGAGGTCGGCTGAAGCCTAAGCTTGTTCAATACTTTCAGCAGTAGAGGGAATGGAGGGAAAGCATACAGGAACGTCTCTGTCCAATCTAACAGAAGTGCATCCAAAGGAATTGTTCCCCTGCTGGGGAGGGGGGGTCTGCAACAATATTCTGGGAGCTGGTAATTGTCTGGGGCTATGAACACATCCACTTCTGGGGTGCCCCACCTCCTGAAAATGGTCTGCAAGATCTGTCTGTTCAGTGACCATTCATGGTGATTCTGGTTTGTCCTACTGAGGGCATCCGCTAGGACATTGTCATTGCCCAGGAGATGAACAGCTGAAAGGGACACCTTTAGAGAGTATGCCAAAGCCCAAATTTTCATAGCTTCTGTGCAAAGAGAGGTTGACCTTGTGCCCCCTTGCTTGTTTATGTAGTACATGGTGGTTGTATTGTCGGTTCTGACCTGCACCACCTTCCGTACCACCTGAGTGGCAAATGACTGAAGGGCCAGAAGACTGCTCTGAGCTCTAATAGACTGATGTGCAGGAGAGATTCCTGCTTTTCCCATGTGCCGTGAGCAGTGTGATCCCCCAAATGTGCTCCCCACCCTAGGAGGGAAGCATCTATGGTAATTATCAGAGAAAAAGGCTGCTGTAGGAAAGGTACCCCTTGTTTGAGATGTTCCTTACCTGCCACCACTGCAGACCTTGAATAAAGGTGGCTGTGATTGGGACCAGCTTTGATAGAGAGTCTATCTTTTGGGACCAGTACTCCATGAGACGAAACTGGAAGTCTCTCATCTGAAACCTGACTCCTGGGATGGTTATAATGGAGGCTGCCGTGTGACCTAACAATTGCAGGAAATGCCTTGTTAGTCTGGGAACAAGCAGTGAAAAAGACCTGGCTATTTGAGTAAGGCTGTCCACCCTGTACTGAGGAATATAGGCCATTCTTGTCTTTGTATCCAATTCTGCCCCCGTGAACTTGAGTAGCTGCACCGGTTCTAGGACAGACCTCTTTTGATTCACTAAGAATCCCAGGGAGGACAAGGTGTTCTGAGTGACAGATAGTGCCTTTCTTACTTGCTCCTGTGACTGGCCTATAATAAGCCAGTCGTCCAGATAGGGGAACACTGATACTCCTAGCCTTCTTAGGTGTACCACCATGACAGCTAGGCATTTTGTGAATACCCTTGGAGCAGATGTTAGTCCGAAGGGCATTGCCCTGAATTGATAATGGTCTGATGGCAGTCTGAATCTGAGGTACTTTCTGTGTGACCTTCTGATTGGGATGTGGAAGTAAGCATCTTTTCAGTCCAGGGATTCTACCCAGTCTCCCTGCCTTAGGGTAGGTAATATGATAGAGTGACCATCTTGAATTTTGGTTTTGCTAGGTGCTTGTTCAGGATCTGAGATCCAGAATGGGATGCCACTCCCCTGACTTCTTTAATGCAAGGAAGTATCTTGAGTACAGACCTTTGCCTCTTTGAATGGCAGAGACTGGTTCTACCGCCCGAAGTAGCAGAATAGATGACACCTCCTCTACCAGTAGGGTTGTTTCTGATGGGGAAGATGGTTTGAAGGCCCTTGACTTCAGCCTTGGCCTGGTTTTGAAGCTGAGGATCAGACCCTGGCCCACTACTTCCAGAACCCACTTGTCTGTGGTGATGTTTTTCCATTACTGGAAGTAGTGGGCCAGTCTGCCCCCTACTGTTAATGGGGAGGCGACCCAGACATTCTGCACAGGGAGTCTGCTTTGACTGAGCTACCTGCTGGACAGTGGGGCTAGTGCGGCTAGTGCCCCTCCTGCTCCTGCCCCTAAAGTATCCCCTAGGCTGATGCTGGGGAAAGACTTGGGGCTGAAAATAAGGCCTGTAAGGAGTCCAGCCCCTGCCACCCCTAGAGTGGTGTCTTTGGGGGTTGACAGTTCTCTCCTTTACTGCTGCACTTTTGTAAGCAGCTTTGTAGTCATCCATTTTTTTCCATGTATGCCTCTGTTTGTTCTCCAAACAGAGACACAGGTCACAGGGAAAATCCAAGGCCTTGTTTTGTGTGTCCTGAGAGAGGTTAGTGGCTCTAAGCCATGCAAACCTTCTCAGAGACACTGCTGAAGCCATCTGCCTGGAAGTAGTGTCATTTGCATCCACTGCCATCCTAAATTGGGTCTTAGAAGCTTCAATGCCCCTCTTAACTGCTTACTCCAGGTCAGCAGCCACTGGAGCGGAACTGACTTGGCAATTTCCAGTACAGTGGACCTCACAGATTTTTGATATCTGGTTAGATATGCCATGTAGGATGCCTGCCTAATGGCTAGGGAGGATCCCAAGTAAACCTTATTTGCTATTGAATCCATTCTCCTGGAATCTTTCTCAGGAGGGTGGGAGGCCAGAGGGATGCCAGCTTTGTCACAAGCTGCGGCCTGTACTACACCTTCATGACTGGGGTGATCAAACAAAAATTCAGCCCCAGTCTTACCCACCCAGTACTTCCTGTCCACTTTCTTATCAGTAGGAGGGACTAAAGTGGGGTTCTCTAATATTTTCATGGTCTGCCTCCTCATGGACTTGTGTGAAGGGAGAAGCAGCCTTTTTGATGGAGGGACGTCCATCATTTCTTTATAGTCTTTTTCCTCCTCATCTTCCAGAGACTCCTGGGATGGGAGGTCAAGAGACTGGGTCACTTGCTTCATAAAAGCAAAGTATGAAGAAAAATCTTCATTTCCCTTATTAGGGGAATCAGGCCTTTGGGGATCAGGAGAGATGTCTGGCCCTATAGGCTCATCATAATCATCATCTCCATAATCCTCTTCTGGTTCTTCACCAAGACCAGGATCCTCAAACTGTTCTCCACCTTGGTCTGTTAAACTGGGGACTTGTGAACCGGTAGTTCGTGGAACCAGCTGTTTTTCAACCGGAACTGGAGACTGCAGTGATTGAATAATCCTGATCGTGTTTGCGATCTCTTCAGCAGAAGGAACCACTGTTGGTACCGGTTGCGGTTCCTGGTGCTTTTCTTTTCGTTTTTTCTTAACCACAATGGCCGGTTCAGCAGTCTTATCTGCGGTTTTCTTTGCGGAACTATTGCCCCTGTCACAGGGCAGTCTCTGTGGTTCACTGGACTGTTCAGTGGTCGGGTTAGCAACCGTATCAGTCATTTTTTCCCTTAGCCTCGTCAACCGCCTTTCAAGCGTGGCCTGAGAGAAATTAGCACAGATTTCACAGTCTGTCTGAAGGTGGTCAAACCCCAGACAGAACAAGCAAATCAAATGAGGATCAGCCTTTGCAAATAGTTCCCCGCACTCTGTGCAGTGCTGGAAACCTGTGGGTCCTGTTTTCTTTTTTGGTTTCTGTGACATAAGCGAAATAGAATGAAAAACCAAATATAAGTTTTTGTTGTTTTTTTTTGTGTCAGTTGTTACATCGTAAAAAATGAAACAAGGTTTAGAGATATAAATCCAGTAGTTACCCCGGTTGAAAAAAGAGACCCACTAACCGGGAATTACTCCGGTATAAGTTTTAAAACTAGCTAACCGACCATACCAAGTCGGAACAATTTCAAACTAACTTAAAACAATATTAAAACAAAATAAGGAAACTGTTGGTTTCTCCTCGGTTTAGAAACCAGGGAAAAAAATTACTACTTACCCATTACAAACTAAAATCTAAACAATTACTACCTGAAAACCAAGGACAGTGATAAGAATACCAAATAAAACAAATTTACTGAGGTAAAAACCGAGAAAATAAAGTTTCTTCAAGAGATGACGGAGAGCTCTCCGGAGACGTCTTACAGAGGCAAGCGGAGTAAAGAATCTGACGGTTAGGAGTTGTTTAATAGGGACAGTGGTTTGAAAACCGAGCTTGAGCCTAGCATTCCATCATTTGCATAGGTTCTAGTAACCATTTCGGCTCCGGGGCAGTCCTATGGTGAGACCATAATGCATAAGTCAGAATACAGTAAGATTTCCTGGGGTTTGAATACTGAAGTACGTGCCAAGCATGTTGTATCTCGAGGCTGCTCCTACACCTGTCAGTAACCAGGACATATTGTGTCTCTGTGTCATACTGGTAACTGTATTGTGTGTGTGTCATGGGGACATCAGGAGCTGCATATGTGAAACATCCGTCTACATCTGTGCCTGGTGTGGGGGGGGCGCCTGTAACATGAAACGGGTTCAAACTGTGTAATCGCCAGGTCACTGCTTCAGGTATCTATGTCTGTATTGCTCTGTAGACGCGGTATGTGCCTGATGTTGGGGGTGCACGTCACACAGCCCTGTTTCAGATTCTAAACACCCGTTTCACATTAAAGAGATGGCTAACAGCTGTTCAGTGTGCGACTGAGCACTACCAGATGCTCCTCAGTGACACAACCCTGCCCCGACCTGACAGGGCAGCCTTTGCCAATCCCGTGGTTCTCCCGTCGGCTAACAGTGTTACAGCTCTCGCTCGCTTAAAGAGCATTTTAAATCGCTGCCACATAATGTTCAGTAGCTGCCCAGATAACAAGGTCCACCAGGCTGAGGGATTCTACTTTGGGATGCAGCACCCCAACTGTGCCTATACAGACATTTAATCATCAGTCAGGTGGTGCTTTCCTGGTGAATGAAACTTCTTCCTCAGCAAACCCATGTTATAAGGGCCAACAGTCACTTCTGGCCCACTACTGACTGCAAGCAAGTTTTATTTAAGCAATAATGGTTGAGAGGTCAGTCATTTCCTGGGTGTTAACAACTGGATGGGTGGCCCAAGGCTCAGCACCAGCCCATTGCTAATCTCAGAAAATGACCAACTCCAAGGTTGTTATTGAGATTATAAGTCTAATCACAATAACAACCTTTTTGAGGGAGTTTTTTTTTTTATGTACTTAGTTTGGTTTTTTTTTGAGACGAGTGTTGTAGCATGGGCAGTGCAGCATCAAGACATTTTACATTCCGTGCTGTGGAATGTGTTGTTGGCAACTGCATCACTCATTTCTTAGAGACAAACGACAGATCCGCTATTCAAAGTGAAACACAGAAACACAGAAGTTGACGGCAGGAGGAGACCACCAGGTCCATCTAGTCTGCCCATTGTCTTTTAGCCTAGCCTTCTAACTGCCCTTGGGTTTGAGGGCTCCCTTATATCTGCCCCAAGCATTC
Organism: Neoceratodus forsteri; assembly: GCA_016271365.2. NCBI lineage: Eukaryota > Metazoa > Chordata > Ceratodontiformes > Ceratodontidae > Neoceratodus > Neoceratodus forsteri. The sequence continues at coordinate 455,612,800 of CM028135.1, read as the reverse complement.
TTGAAACCTATCACTGTGCTTGCCCCCACCACCTCTACAGGCAGGCTGTTCCAGGCATCCACCACTCTTTCTGTGAAGAAAAACTTCCTGGTGTTGGTGGAGAACGGACCTCCTTGCAGACTTAAGATCATGTCCCCTGGTTCTGCTGCCCTTCTTAAATTGGAAGAGATCGTCTACCTGCACCTGCTTTACGCCTTTTATGTACTTGAATGTTTCGATCATGTCACCTCCTCTCTTCTCTATTCCAGGGAATAAAAGTTCAGTTCTTTCAGTCTATCCCCGTAGGACATCTCGTGCAGTCCCTGAATCATGTTTGTTGCCCTTCTCTGCACTGTCTCCACTCGGTCAATGTCCTTTTTGAGGTGGGGCATCCAGAACGGGACGCTGAAGCTACAGTGAAGCTAAAAAGGTGCATGAATAATTAATTAGACATATAATTAGTTTTATTTTATTGAAACCTCTCGCCACAGCTGTAACAGAAACAGACCAACTGAATCCAAGCATCCAAACACACAGAGAGAAGGTGACTGAGAACATTTAATTTTTTTTTTTTTGTAACACAACATATCCCTTGCTGGGTCTTTCAGGCATAGTGGTGAAGGCAGTATTAAAGTGGAAGGGGGGGCTGAGACTAGCATTCGGGCAAGAAAGTCACACTGCTGTGAGCTCCTGCCTGACAATTCTTTTTATAACACTCTTTTCGGAGCTTTTCACCTCTCACTTAACTCAAACCTTTTTTGGTGCCTCTACCTAGAAGCATCCTGGGGAAACACAAAAAACAACCACCACCAACCCCACTTTTTCAAGCCAAAGCAGCTGGGGGATCATGCAGTAACTCATGGATTTCATCACTAGAATGCCAGTGGTGGAACACTCAGTAGTTGGTTGTGCAGACAAAACAAATGTGGCAGTGTCACGTGCTGAGAAGGCCCTGGTTGTGACCGCACGCCTAGTCAGGGACCACTCGGTGTTGAGAAGGCACCTAGAATGAGCTGAAATTGCACTGTGGGATAGGAATATCTCTGCCTGGTGGGGCTGTCAGAATCAACTGAAAGAGCTAACCAGGTAACATACTTAGATTACCATATGAGTAACATCTTTTTACCATCTGAGGAACATCGCTCAGATTAAACACCTAGTTCCACCCGCAGACCTTTCAACTTTGGTCCATGCTTTTATGACCTCCCGCCTTGACTACTGTAACGCCCTGTACCTAGGGTTTTTGGGGGTTGATATCTGCCACTTGCAGCTGGTGCAGAATGTGGTGGCCAGGCTGCTGACTGGCTTATCAAGAACTTGTCAAGTCACACCTGTGCTCTGTAACCTGCACTGGCTGTCTGTGGCAGATCACCTTCAAGGTCGGTTTACTGACCTACAATACCCTACATGGACAGGGACCCCCGATATCTGTAAGATCTTCTTTGTCCTTATCTCCCCCTCCGCTCTTCTGATGAGGGATTGCTAGAGGTTTCCAGGGCTCAACTAAAGTCCTCGGGTACCTGTTCTTCTGCTTTTATGGCCCCCAACCCCGTGAAACTCTCTGCCTCGTCAGGTACGACAGTGCCTGACCGTTGAGAACTTTAAATCTGCTCTTAAAACTCATCTGTTTGTACGGCTTTCCCTGATTTAAATTAATTGGTTTTCTTTTTAATAATGCTAGGATATTACTGTAATCATCTGTATTTATATTATAGTTTTTATGATTATTTAATTGTACAAGTGCTGTGATCTTTTTGGAATTGTACTTTCTATAAATAAATGCTTGACTGATTGATTGATTAGAAAGTTGGCTGCCTACTGTCTTGAAATGGGGCTCTTCTCCTGCTCCAGGGTTCGTTGACCATGCTAACCAAGTCAACCATCATAAAGCTCCTGGTAAACCAGTACAAATAATCACAATCCTTATTGTTCTAACTTGGTCCAGCCAGCATGATGAGATTCTGGCAGTGGACCATCAGGGAAAGTTGCGGACCACTGGAGATGCAAGCGTGCACCTTTGTCCAGACATTCCTTTTGCCACCTGGGCTAAACTCAAAGACTTCAATGGTGTGAGAAACAGGCTACCTGGTTTGCAGATCCTGCTTGCCCTTCTACTCCTAGGCTTGGCTTCAGATAGAAGTCAGGGGCAAGACATTCTTCTCTACTTGACAAACAGGAAAGGAAGAGTCATTTCTCCAAGATGGCAGCTGAGGGAAAGACCAATGCAGAACCCTGAGGTCGGGAAAGCTGTAAGAACCTTTGAAGCTATGCCGATTTAGGACACCTGCCTCCTCCTTTGACGTTTGCCAGGCCGATCTTTTTCAGGTGTTTCAGGTCTGCTCAGATGTATTATGCTGTTGTTTTTCCAACTGTTTTATGGCTGAAACATTCTTTTATCTGCCTGCTTGCCCTGATACAGTTGGACCCAGATGGAGAGCAGGGCTACAAGAGGCAGCTTGTGGTGACTTTAAGCTTTGATATATTTAAGCCTGGACATATTTCTCTATTAAACCTGGTTGTGTGGTGTTATTAAGAGGGTTGTGTTTTCTCTCTGAATGTTCAAACTGTTAAATATGTTGTTCTAATCTACTAATTTACACATTTGTTAGCCTTGCACCATTCGCTCCAGTGTCTGCTAGTACTGATCTCTTTGAATTTTATGTATACTCACCTCTTTTTGCAGGTTTGATACTAGGGGTAGATGGGGCCTTTTTAGGCAGTCTTTGGTGGCAGTGTAATAAATGTGACGAATACATTTGGTCTACCTAATTTTGGGTCACCTTATGCATAGCCTCATTAGCATTTAATGCTGACCAAGGAATGGTTTGGGAATTTAGACTAGAAACTTTATAATGGTCATGCTTCTATGATGACAATGTAGACCTTTAAGCAAACTTTTGTTTGTGGATTTGTTTTGGTTATGCCCTCCTACTCCTGTATTTGTCTGTACCTCTTCAATATGTAAACATCTGATTAATGCATTTGTGTGCTATATATGTCCTTTCTGACGAAGTGCGTACTTGTGCACTGTTTGTTTTCCTTTACTGAAAGCTAATAAAAGCATGAACTGCAGAAGTAACAGAAAATACGCATTTGTCAATGCCGAATGTTTGCTTGTTGGCACTGGCATAGGTAGTGTAGGAGTTAGAGAGATGCATAATAGGAATGGCAGTGAAGTATTGAAATGAAGCCAACCCCACCACCACCCTGCAGAGACTGACAGGCACTGGGGTGTGCCTTTGGGTCATTAGGAATAACGGCCACGCCATTTCACCACACCCTATCCTGCAGACACCAACAAGTGTCACAGTGTGCCTTGGAGTCTTTGGGCCTTATGCTCACCCTATTACATAAGAAATACGGTGAGATGGGTGCAGTATAGGAGAATGGAGTGAACTTTGGGGCCAAAGAGTCCAAGGCACACCTCGATGTCTGTCACTGGCTGCAGGGTGTGGGTGGGAAAGGGGGTAGAATGGCAGGAGTATTACAGGTGACAATCCCAAGTCACACCCCTGATGCCTGTTAGCCTCTACAGGGTGGGGCGTTATAGTCGGAAACCCTAACGTCCCAGGCGTTCATTGGTATTTTCATTCCAAATTTTAAACACGGGTTTTTGGTGACCCCCACCTCATGAACAGTGGCAATATCAGTTTGTTAGCAGAAAGCTGATTTTGCACAGCGACTACGCCATTTTGCACCACTGGTGCGAAAACACATTTCAAACAGCATGTGATAAATGACAGCTGTACTGTACATGGGGAGGTGTAAAAAATGGCAATGTTGAAAATCTGTAGTGAAAATATAAAAAAACTGATGAAGTCACGAGCGTGCGTAGAAACTGCACAACGCACACCCGTAATGTAATTTGTTTGGGGATTTTTTTACAGCAAATTGTCAACACAGGCATTTTGGGACCTACGCTCATGAACAGTGTCACTGTGATTTTCTTAATCTGTCCCGAACACTGATTTCCCACAGCGACCACGCATTTCTGTGCCGGAAGTGTGAAAACACATTTCAGCAAGCGTGTGAATAATGACAGCTGTTCTGTTCATAAGGAGATGTGGAAAAAAGCCAGTGTTGAAAATCTGGACTGAAAATATTACAAATTCGTGAACTTACAGGGGTGCGTGGAAACTGCTCAATGCACGCTCGTAACACAGTCATTTTATGGACTTTTGTCACCAATTTTCAACATAGCCATTTTAAGACCTCTGCTCATGAACAGTGACACTGTGATTTTCTTAATCAGTCCTGAACATTGATTTCACTTTTACCGACTGCACCATTGTGCACTACATGTGGCTCACGTTTTGGGCAATATGAAAATGACATCCTGCTGCTCATAAGGAGGTGTGTTAAAATGGCAATGTTAATCTAGAATAAAATATTAAAATTTCTTGATTCTGAGGCATGCATAGGAACTTCTTGTAGCAGCACACTTTAATTAAACAATGTCACTTTTAAGTTTTTCACCAAATTGTCAACATAGGGTTTTGGGGGCCTACCTCATGAACTGTGGCACTGTCATTTGGTTACTGGGTCCTGAAAGGTGGTTCCACGCGGTGACAGCGAAATCACCTTTCGAGACCCGAATAACAAAATGACAGTGATGGAGTTCATGAGGTGGGGCCCCAAGAACCCCATGTTGAAAATGTGTTGAAAAAATTCTGCAAAATGGCACGAATATGCACCAAAGTTGAAAAAACAACATTTATGCCATTATACAGTTTACCAGCATTTCTTCAGTTTTGCGATGACGGCTTTGAAGAGTACAAAGTGTTCGGTCCACCAAAGATCTTGCGCTGTGTGCTCCAGAGAGTAAGTATGGGTGAGGGTGTGTGGGGAGGTGGATGTGCAGAGGGTGGACATGGGTTGGGGAAGGGAGCAAGACAATCAACGAGGGATCGTTTTTTGTTTTTAGGTGTTTTTTTCGTTTTAGGAAGACGATGCAGGACTTTTGCCACGCTGGGGTGGGCTCCCAGAGTGGCGGCTGGAAGATTTTTGGGGGACCAGTGCAGCCAATGAGAGTTAGGCAGCCCCGTCCCGGCCCATACAGAGCTTTGCCACACTGGGGTGGGCTCCCAGCATGGCAACTGGAAGTCTGTTTTTGCTAGCAGCGGGGAGGAAGTTCAGTGGAGCCGACGGGAGATTGGGCAGCCCCGTCACCATTCTAACTTTTGCCACGCTGGGGTGGGCTCCCAGTGTGGCACCTGGAAATGTGTTTGGGGAGCAGCAGATGGACGTTTGCCACGCTGGGGTGGCCTCTCAGTGTGGCACCTGGAAGTGTGTTTGGGGGAGGGCAGCAGGGCTGACAGAGTTGGCACCCGTGGAAGCCATACAGTGTATGGGGTGGCGCTTGAGCACTGGGTGGGCTCCCAGCATGCCGCATGTATGTGTTAAATATGGGGGGGGGAACTGTCTATGACAGTTCAGATGCAGTGCCGGCATGAGGAATTTGCATACTGCCAGCGGCAGTATGCAAACTGTCTGCGTGATGGTGTTTTCCTAGAACTGTATTCCACTGCATCTGAACGCTGCTACAGACAGCTCAGACATTCATTGGCGCAGTGCAGCCGCACCTGCAAAAGGGAGCAGGGCATTGTAAGTGCGGGAGGCACACCTACGAAAACTCGTATGGTGGCACTATGTTTCTTGCACATGCGTCCAAGCAAACATAAAAAGGAGGGAACAGAGGTGAAAAATCACTAGGGTTCTCACATTCCACATTACATAGGTAGGACTGGAAGGACATGATGGGCTAAACATAGAAACATAGATTTTGACGGCAGATAAGGACCGCTTGGCCCACCCAGTCTGCCCATTTCCCTACCTAATGGATAAGCTGCAGATCCTAGTTAACCAGCAGCCTACTTCTTCTTACCCCCACCCCCTAGAATTGCCTTATGACTGTCCCATGCATGCTTGAATTCCACCACTGTTTTTGACTCCACAACCTCCTCAAAAGGCCGTTCCATGCATCCACAACCCTCTGTGAAAAACTTCCTTAAATTACCTCTGAGCCGCCCCCATCTTCAAATTGTGCCCCTTGTTCTTGCACACCTTTTTTGAAAGATGCTACCCTCTTGGACTTTGTTGATTCCTTGAGGTACTTGAAAGTTTCTATCATGTCCCCCTCCTCCTTTCCTCGAGGCTATACATATTAAGCTCCTTAAGTCTCTCTTCATATGTCTTCGGTGCAGACCCTGCACCATTTTAGTTGCCCTCCTCTGGACAGCTTCCATCCTGTCTATGGCTTCTGGAGATTGGGTCTCCAGAACTGCATGCAGTACTCCAGGCGGCTCTCACCAACTGTCTGTACAGAGGGATAATAACTTCCTTTTTTCTACTGGTGATGCCTCTCCCTATGCATCCCAGTATTCCCCCAACCCTCCTTGCGGACCTCCATTGCTTGCCCACCTTTAGGTCACCTGATATGACTACCCCAGGTCCCTTTTTTTTGTTGTTGTTAATATCTCACCCCCATTGAGTACTCTTCCCTGGTTTTGTTTCCCAGGTGCATTACCTTGCACTTCTTAGCACTGAATCTAAGCTGCCATACATTTGACCATTCCTCTAACCTTGCCAAGTCTCTTCTCATCCTTTCCACCCCACCTTGTGCATCAACTCTGTTGCAGACCTTTGTGTCATTTGCAAAGAGAAATACTTTTCCTTCCAGTCCCTCTGCAATGTCGCTTATAAAGACACTGAAGAGGACCAGTCCTAATAATGAACCCTGCGCTACCCCACTAGTAAACCCCCTTTCTTCAGAGTGGACTCCATTTACTATTACCTCTGTGTCCTATTCTCCAGCCAATTCTTTACCCAAGCTGTCATCTTGGGACCCACTCCCAGGCTGGCTAACTTGTATATTAATCTTTTGTGGGGACTGTGTCAAATGCCTTGCTAAAGTCTAGGTAGGCCATGTCCACAGCCCTCCTGATCTACTACTTTGGTCACCCAGTCAAAGAAATCTATCAGATTTGTCTGGCATGACCTTCCGCCCAGTGAATCCATGCTGCCTTGGGTCCTGTGCCTCTGGCCTCTAGATACTCAACAATTCTTTCCTTCAGGAGTGATTCCATCATTTTCCCTACCACTGAGGTTAAACTAACAGGTCTGTAGTTTCCTGCTTCTGCCTTGCTCCCACTTTGTGAGGGGAATCACAACTGCCCTCCTCCAGTCCTCGGGTACCACCATCCTCCCATGATTTGTTAAAGAGGGTAGTCAGTGGTGTCACTAGTTCTACCTTAGTTCTTTTAGAATTCTGGGATGAATCCCATCAGGCCCCATTGCTTTGTCCACCTTCAGTTTAAAGAGTTCTTTCAGAACCCTTTCTTCTGTAAATGGGCTGGTATCAACTTCTGTATCCAGAGTGTTTCTACTGTTTGTTTAGGTACTTCCTTCTTCCTTTGTAAATACTGAGCAAAATATTTGTTTAGCTCTCTGCCTTTTCACAGTCACCCTCTGCCCACCCTTCCTCCCTTTATTAAGCCTCACTAACCCTCCTTGGTCTTCCTTCACTCCTGATGTACCTATAAAGGTTTTATCCCCTTTTTAACTGAGTTGGCTATCTTTTCCTCAGTTTGGGCCTTTGCTGTTCTGATTGCCTTCCCAGCTTCCTTTTGCTTTAACTGATACAGTTCTCTGTCCTGCTCCTTCTGTGATTCCTTGTACTTCCTGAATGCTTTCTTTTTCTCTTGAACCTTCACTGCCACTTCCTTTGAGAACCATAGTGGTTTCTTACATCGTTTCGTTTTATTTGCTTCACACAAAGGCTTGTTACCTCTGTGATGGCAGTTTTTATTATTCCCCATTGTTCTTCCACCCCTCCTTCCTGCCCATTTGCTAGTGCATTCCTTAGGCACTCACCCATTTGCAAAGTCAGCCCTCCTAAAGTCCAGTACTTTTGCCTTTGTTGGCTTGACTTTATTGCTGTGTTTATTGTGAACCATACTGTTCAATGGTCGCTAGTTCCCAGATGGCTACCCACTTCTACATCTGTGATCCTCTCTTCATCTCCACTTGAGGGAACCAGGTCTAAGATTGCTCCCTCTTGAGTGGGCTCCAATACTAGTTGTCTAATGCATGCCCACTGTAGGGCATCTAGAATAACCCCACTCTTCTAAGTGGCTGCTGCAACTACACTCCAGTTAACATCTGGCATATTCAGATCACCCATCAGCAAAATCTCCCCTTTTTCTGCCATTCTAAGTAATCTTTCTATCATTTCCTTGTACATATCCTTCCCCTGAGAAGGGGGTCTGTATACAACCCCTGTGCGGATTGTGGTGCCATTGCCGGTCTCCAAATTTACCCTCAATGCTTCTTCTCCTCCGTTTTCCCTTTTGTTCTGTTGCTTTGATTCCTTCCCTTATGTAAAGAGCTACTCCTCTTACTCTTTTACCCTCCCTGTCCTTCCTGTAGATAGTGTATCCTGGTATGTTTACGTCCCAGTCATGGTTTTGTGTGTACCATGTTTCTTTGACTGCCACGATATCCAGATGTTCCTCCTCCATCAAGGCCACTAATTCAGGAAGCTTGTTACTCAGACTACGGGCATTGGTACTCACTGCTTTCCATTTTTTGATGGCTTTACCTTCTTTTGCAGCATCCCCCACTGACCTTTCTATCTCGGTCTTTTTCTCATTTAGTACCCTGTTTTGTAGGGAGAGGCTGGGATTTTCCTGCTGCTTATCAGTGCCTCCCCCCTTGACTAGTTTAAAAGCTTGCCAATGAAGCATTTAAACCGATTGCTCAAAAGACTTGTTCCCTTCCTGGACAGATGCAGACCATCCTGCCAGTATAGGCTAGGACCTTTTCTACAGCAACTTCTGTGTTTCAGTGTTTTTATAATACCACATCAGTATACCCTAGAGGTTAGAGAACCAAGTTGTGAATCAGGAGACTCAGAAGACATAGGTTTGAATACGACTGCAGCCACTTGCATACTGTGTGACCCTGAGAAAGACTCATAACCTCCCTGGCTTTCGCTCAGTGTGCCATTCGCAGCCAAAAAATTCTAAAAAGTAAATGCTACCACACCAAACACTACAAATGTCTAAGTGACTCCACAATGGGAATAAAATGTAAAAGACCCACAACACCCTACCAAGCAAACCCACTAGAAACACAGTGACTGAAAAAAAAATTTATGTTATTAGGGCCCAATATTCAAAAGGTTAGCACAGCACTAAGATAGAACATCGCCAGGCAAACCGGACACAGCTTATCCAAATGGGCAGGGGTCATATTTAAACTGCCCTGTAGTATGGCACAAAGTGGACTGCCTGACTGCTAAATACACCATTGTGCCCATACAGAGGAGGGAACCATTTTGCATACAGAGCACAGTGGTAAGTGAAAGGGTTACAGAAGTGCTAAAAGGCTGCTGAGGCCTGCCCGTCAATGCGGCTGTAAGGCTACCACTTGTGATGCTGGTGACCCCTAGCCTCAGTGCAGCTGTAAGGCTACCACTTGTGATGCTGGCGATCCCACGTGCACAAAAGGAGAAAGATCACTGGCCAGCTAACAGGCGGGGGGGGGATGGAGCGTCCCGGAGATGCCCTCCTCCTCCTCTAGGGAGGGAGGTTCTATGCCTTTGCTGCAATGTTGCCACCTGGGTGACTACAGGTGGTAGCACAGCTGAAGGCAAATTGGAAGAAAAAGTTGTCGGCTGTGTGTACTTCTGAACTATGCCCCCAGCAAGTACATATCCGAAAGGGCTGGGAAGAAAATGGCTCCAGTGTCCACAATGACAGACCCCAGTACACTGGGCCGCATACCACTGCCTCAGTGCCACCTGACAAAATGTTGAGACTAGATGGCAGATCCCTCCTACCCCTGACCCCAGCTGGGGGGGACAAGGCTCTGTGGAAGCAGATGACCAAAGGTACAAGGAACAGGGGATTCTTGAGGGAGAGAGATGCTAGACTGGTAGGGGGCATAAACAGCAAGTGAACAATAAAATAAAAAAGACTGCCAAGGCAGCACTATCTAACACTTCCGAAACCCTACTCTTAACACACACGGTGGTACGCAACCCCCCGCAACACTGGTGCACGGAACTGACAAAGAAAACATCCACCCACTCATCCACTCAGATCCCCAATGCAAAATTAAATACCCTGACGGTCTTGAGGTACCTCACTTCTACCCCCAATAGGGACTGAAAAACCATGGCAGTCTAGCAGTACTCAACTCCCGCCCTGATCCCCAACATAGACTGAAATACCCTGGTAATCTAGCAGTATAAAAATACCCTGGCAGTCTAGCGGTGCCCCCCCACCCAGATCCCTGTTGCAACAACTAAACTTACCCTAGTACTCTGGTGGTACCCCCCAAGCCTAATTCATGTAGTATTTGGTAAAATTACCCTGGTAGTCTAGTGGTACCCCTTCCCACCCAATCACTGGTTTACAACACTGACCCCCCCCCAGGCCAACCAATTCAGTGCCCATCCCTGTCCATTGCGCCATCTGGCACCTGACACCCTAGGACAGCCCATCCATGACTACAAGCAGGCCATTTGGTCTATCTAGTCTGCTCGTATTGCAGGGTCCACAGCTTGAGCTTCTGACCCTACCCCCCCACTCCTCCCATCCTTTCCATCCTCCCTACCTTCCCTCATCCCTATCGCAGCCTCTCTTGAAGCTGCCCAACATCTTCAACAAGAAAACTTCTTCTGGCAGCATATCCCAAGTGTCCACCACCCTCCCCGTGAAGAACTGCTTCTTGACCTCCCTCCTAAACCTTCCCCCCAGCTTAAGACTGTGCCCCCTCGTGTTATGGTTGCAACTTAGCTTAAAGAGACCCTCCTTAGCCACCTTATTTATCCCTTTCAAGTGCTTGAAGGTCTCAGTGATGTCCCTCGTTTCTCCTGTCCTCCAGGGAGTACATGTTCAGTGCTCTCAACCTCTCCTCATATGCCTTACCTTACTGACCCACTATCATCTCTTTAGCCCTCTTCTGGACCTTCTCCAGCAGATTAATGTCCTTTCGGAGGTGTGGGCACCAGTACTGAACTCCATACTTTAGATGTGGCCTTACCAGTGACCTGTACAAGCGCAGTATAACCTCCTCTCTCCTACTACCAACTCCCCTAGCTATGCATCCCAGCATCTTGATTGCCCATGCTGCTGCTTTCCTGCATGCGTGGAGTGCTTCAGGTCACTAGTGACCATTATTCCAAGGTCCTTCTCATCCTCTAATGCAGATACCTAGACTCCACCCAGGTAGTACTCCGTCCTGGTATTCTTGACTCCAGTGTGCATAACTTTGCATTTCTTGGCAGTGAAGCCAAGCTGCCAGATCCTGGACCACCTCCCCAGCTTTTCCAGATCATCCTGTAAGTCCTTTATTCCTTCAGCTGTATTCTCTCCACCACAGGACTTGGTGTCGTCCGTGAATAGGCACATTTTGCCCTTAATGCCATCCCCAATGTCACTGATAAAGACACTGAGTAACACTGGCCCATCACCAAGCTCTGCGGGACCCCACTGGTGACCCCTCTAGTGCCAGATAACTCTCTCTCCCACAACCACCCTCTAGGTTCTGTCCCTCAGTCAGTTTTCCTCCCATCTGGTCATTTTCTCCTCAACACTGAGACTTGTTTACTTCCTGATCAACCTTTTGTAGGGCACAGAGTCAAAGGTCTTGCTGAAATCCAGATAGAGGATGTCTACCACTTGGTCCCAGTCTACTGTCTTAGTGACCCAGTCAAAGAAATCAATCAGATTCGTCCGACACGATCTCCCCACCATGAACCTGTGCTGCCTCACATCCTGGAGACCATGCTCCTCTAGATATTCTACCAACCTTTCCTTAAGTATGGTCTCCATGAGCTTGTACAAAACTGAGGTCAGACTGACTGGTCTATAATTCCCTGGGTCATCCTTGGGACCGCTTTAATGGAGGGGCACTACATGTGCTGTTCTAGTCCTCCGGTACCACACCTGACTCCAGTGAACTATTAAATAGGTCTGCCAGTGGTCCTGCCAGCCTCTCAGGCAGTTCCCTTAGTAGCCTTGGATGTACTCTATCCGGGCCTGGTGATTTGTCCACCTTCAATGCTAGCAGCCCCTCCCTCACTCTATCCTGCTCTATCCCATCACTCCCTGTATTTTACTTTTTTCATAATAACAGTTTTTTCAGGAGTTTCTATGAGACAGACAGAAGCACTGCTTCACTTCACTTCACTATCCACCCCTTCCCTATTTGAAACAAACATCCAGTTTTGTATTTTATCTCAAAAGCCCAAAATTAGATGCGAATTACCCAAAAAGGTTAAAATCATTATCTTCTTTAAAAACACATTTCTGGTTGATCCTGCCATTTACTTACATTACAGATGAAAACAGACCGCACTATCTAATCGGTTTACTTTAGCCGGGTGCGGAAGTAAAGGAGTGAGCAGCTACTACTGTGCTTGCACGTACAGTTCTATAATTAAATAGCAGGATCACCCAGAAAAATGTTTTTAATGAAAAGAGCATGAGGACTTTCATTATTTTACATAATTCACACCTTATTATGGGGTTTTTGAGATAAACTCCGAAATCAGAAATTTTGTTTGTAAACGAGGAGGGGTGGACAGTAAGAATGTTGATACATTTGCACGCACTCTGTTATACGTACACAATTAAGTAATGGTTTTCAGTCAGAACTGACAGTAACCTGTTATATTAAAATAATATATTACTACTGATGTTGCATATGTCATATTGGGATATCACCTAAGATTTAAACACTGTACTAAACCAATGGGTGAACAGCTTTAACAATTTATTTAAGTATGTGACAAGGAGAAATCCTGAGTTGTAAACAGTTAATTTTTGAGTGCATTATGGGAGAAAGGGCAGTGACAGCGCTAACATGCACCAAAAGGGCATTACTTGCAGCCTGCTCAGAAGTGACCCATCTTCCTTCTGCCAGTGGGTCCAGACTGATGCACGTACTCTATAACAATATGTAAAGCAAGGAAAAGTGAATTGTACAAAATCTGCTATTGATCGCTTTTTGACTCAGTAACTTCCTCTTTTGACACATATTTTTTTTTTATGCCTGTAGGTCCAATTTATTTTATTTATTTAAAATTTTGGTAACTCAGAAAGGCACACTGAACCAGGGCTCGTTTCCAGGTGCAACCTGGGGGAAAGGGAGTGGGCGATACAAAGGCAGTACAAAGCAATGAAGTATCACATCTACCAAGCCAAAATGAGGCAAGTCCATAATCAAGAAAATCCAGAACAAACATACAATACTAAAAGGAAGTCGAGTATACAAAGGCAGTACAGGGCAATATAACAGCACATCAACTAAGTCAAATGGGGTGAATCCAAACAAGAAGATCCAAAACATACAATATGATTTACATAAAGTGCAATTAAACAAGTCTAAAATGTCAATAGTACAATAAGAAAACAGAGCGCAGAGGAGGCATCGGGGCTGTATGAACAGGGAAGGGGGGACACTTCAGTTTGTGTTTTAGTGTGGACTGAGTTGGGACAAGATAGGTGGAGAGGACGAGTTGGTTCCATAGAGCTGGTAGTCTGTAGGATAAGGCATCTTTTGCCCACTTAGGAATGTGGGAGCAGGATATAGAATGACTGACAATCAAGCGATCTGAGGCTGTAGCCGGACAAGAGAGAAAAGGAGAGGAGGGATGTTAGGCAACTAGGGAGGGAGGGAGGCCGACCAGTACTTGCCAATGAATGCAGCACAATCAGCAAGGCAGCAAGTAGCAAGGTAAGGTAGTCAGATGGCTGAACAGAGGGAGCAGTGATTGGTGCGGAAGGGGAGGTTTGAGGCAAAGCGACAGGAAGCACTGAAAAGAGGGTCTAGCTTGAAGAGGGATGATTGTGGGGCCGCACTGTATACAACATCTGCGTAGTCAAAGGTGGGGAGAATAAGCTCTTTTCGGATAGCAGGAGAGAGGCAGTCCTTGATTCTATAGAGGGCACCCAGTTTAGGTCAGAGTTTGGCGTGAACAGTGTCAAGGTGTACGAGAAATCTAGCTTAGGGTCCAGCAACACCCCAAGATACTTAATGGACTGTACCGTATCAATTGGTGTGCCATCCAGGGAGAAGAGGAGGGTGGAGAAGACAGTTTGGCCAAGCAACGGGGGGCAAAGGCCACAGCGATGTTTTTTTTTTTTTTGGTATTGCACCTCAGGTCATTTGCCTCAAATCACTTTATGGCTTTCATAAAAGCCTCTTGGAGGGATGACTGAGTGGCAGAGAGCGAGAGACCGGAGGCAAAGAGGACTGTGTCATCTGCGTACACGTGAGTGAGCATAGGTGAGCAGATGAAGAGGAGGTCATTGACAAAGATGGAGAAGAGAGTGGGGCCAAAAACAGAGCCTTGGGGAACGCCCAAATGGACGGGGAGCGGGGAGGACTTGGCCTGCCCCAGTTGCACATACTGGCTTCTACCCATAAGATAGGATTTGAACCAGGCTATGGAGGAGGGGGAGAGCCCTAAGGATGACAGTGTGCCTAGAGGATGGTTGTGGGAGACTGAGTAGAATGCTTTGGTGAGATCAATGAAAATCGCTAGAGTAATATGTCCATTGTCTATGGCAGTGTGAATATAATTAGTGAGACGAAACAGGGAAGAAGCGGTGGAGTGGGCACATCAAAAGCCGGACTGGAAGGGGCTAAGGGAGTTGGAGGAGTCAAAGAAGTTTAGTCTGGCCGAAATGAGTTTCTCCTGGATTATTGAGAAGGTGGTTAGCAGTAATATGGGTCTACACTTGCCCGGTTGGGAGGGGTCTCCTCCTTTGTGGAGGGGATGACCCTGGCTAATTTCAAAGCACTCAGAACAGTGCCCTGAATGATAGAAAGGCTGAGTGGGAAGGCTATGGCAGAGGCAGAGATCCTTAGAAGGTTGGGATCAAGGCTGTCAGGGCTGGATTGGAGGGGTTTTGAGCTTTTAAGGCATGCAGAACTTCAGCAGTAATGACAGGGGGGAGGGCGAACCCACTGCAGTGAAGGGGATCGGGTTGTGGGGGTGAAGGCTTAGTGGTGGGAGTTGAGCCAGGGAGAGTGCGCTGATGGTGAAGAAGAGGTTTTTCTTTTCCCTATACATTTTTCACCTCCTTCGGAGCTGGCAGGTGGTTCTGGCCCCTCCCTTGGAGGGGACCTGTTTCTCCAGCAAGGCTTTCTCCACACCCACCACAATCAGCCATCCACCACAGGATAGGGCCGGTGGTGAGGGGTGCCAGCCTCTCCCCAGCCCCGGAAGCCAACATCTAGATTTTCGGGGGGGGGGAGGTGCAGGCACAGTCTGCCATCATTGAGCCTGCCAACTCCGATACTTTTTCCATTTTCACCCCGGACCCACACACGTGCAATGGCAGGGCGACTGTCTCCACCTCCACGGAAGCAGTCTTACCTCACATGGTCCCCTTTCTAGCATCACGCCTGCTGACCCCCCAGCCCACTGGAGTGTCAGTCTACAGCATGATGCTGAGTCCCCCCACCCCCAAGGAAGGAGAGCTGTTGGTGGACACTCCATCTTTCCTCTCCCCGGCTGACCCCAAAGCGACCCGAGTCCATTCCCAAACCCAGGTGGCTGGCGTAGCGCAAGATAAGGCATCCAGCGCCTCAGCCCTCTGTGCCACCGGGCTGGCTAAGAAGAGATTTATAGAGGAGGCAGCTGAGGAGGGGTCAATGTTGGAGGAGTTGAGGAAGGCAGATGTAGCAGCGGGGTTGGGGTAGAAACATAGACTCTGATGGCAGACAAGGACTGCTTGGCCCACCTAGTCTGCCCATTTCCCTACCTACTGGATAAGCTGCAGATCCTAGTTCACCAACAACCTACTTCTTCCTACCCCCCACTAGAGTTGTCTTATGTCTGTCCCATGCATTCTTGAATTACCTCACTGTTTTTGACCCCATGACCTCCTCAGGAGCCTAGGAGGTAGAGCTTAGGAGAGGGTGAAGGGTTTTCCAGAAATCAGCTGGAGATGACAGATTGTCATTCAGTTTGTCCCTGAAATAGTTGGCTTTCACTAAGCGCACAGCCTTGGTGCAGGCATTGTGCAGCATCCTATAATGTTGCAGGTCTGAGGGCCTGGAGAAAGATTTGAAAGTGAGCCAATCCTGGTCTCTCAATTTAAAAAGGGAGATGAGCTTGTCAGAGATACATGGGAGATGTTTCCAGCAAAGTTGCAGCCTTTTTTGAGAAGCGTGTAGGTCCCAGATTCTGAGGAAGGTAGAGGTGAAGGATGTAAGGGTGGAATCTATGTCGGGGGCAAGGAAGACGCCTGACCAGTCAGCCAGTTGCAGGTCAGCTAGGAGGGCTCTCATGTTTAGGGATTTGAGGGCACGGAAACACAGATACTTCAGGGGGAAGTGGGGGTGTAGAGAAACTCTGTGGCAGTTTTTTTTTTTGTTTTTTTATTTAGTTGTTTAACCAGGTATAGCACACTAAGCTGAAAGCTTTTTTACAGGAGCGACCTGGGAGCACAAGGAGGTTAAGTGACTTGCTCAGGGTCACACAGTATGCAAGTGGAAGCTGTGGGATTCAAACCCAGGTCTGGTCTGCTGGATGTCACCAGATTTGCAGCTCAGAGCCTTAGACCACTGCGCTATACTGCCTCGTCATGCAGTGGTCACTAAAGGCGTCAGGAAGGGTGCAGGCGGATGAGAATTTTAGAGGGTGGGTTGTTAGAATACAACCAATTAAAGAGTGTCTAGAGGACTGGGTTTAGCATAGTCGGTTATAATTGGAGTTGGACTAGGTTTAATGCCTCTCTACTCTACATGATGGACCTGGCAGATCCATGTTTTTATTTTGTTTCATATTTTACTGTTTTTGGTTTTTTTTTAAACTGACACAAACAGTACAACAATCTACACAGATGAGTATACATTACAGTGCATAGGTATGATGTCTCCTATCCCTTCATAGCTAAATTAAATTAATATGCTGCTACCATACTCTTTGCATGTAACAGCATGATTAACAATAAATACATTGTTCTAGACACTAGACATTAAAGGAAAATAAACTGAAATGAACAGAGTTGTTATCTTTGAACTTCCTACAGAGGTTCCATATAATCCGCGTCTGATGTTCCCCCTTGGGGCAGGTGCAAACTACCACAGTCCCCTTTCCACCAGGCATGTTCTTGCCTCTGTGGTACTACCTCTAGCATTTCATGAGCTTTCCACAGGTGGACCCCTACGCAGGTCAGATCCTAAATGATGCCTTGCTCCAGTAATGCTACTTCTGCTATTGGAAGAGCATCTAAGAATTTTCCCCCACTTCTTATGACTTGCTCTTCCCCATCATGGAGGACATATGTAAGTCTTTCTAAAGCTAGGGCCTGGCTGGTCAGGAATTTCCATTGTCCTACTGTTGGTGTTATATGGGACACCCATGTATTCTGGATGCACTGTCTCACCAGGACCAGAAGCACCCCGATTTCTAGGGGTACTGCTCCCACCACTCTTTCCTCGTGTCCTTCATAATGTACAAGAGGGATACCAGAGTGTCCACTATGGGTCCAGCACTGCCACCGAGAAAAGGAATTGGGCACGCCATTAACAAGGCAAAACAGATAAATGCATAATAAAAAAAGTAAATCAAACTGCATAGGAGCAAAAAAAAAATTTAATACAAAAAATGTAAATACACTTGGGTGCAAAGCATGGTGTGAAACAACTATTTGACATTTCCCTTGCAGGACAGGCATGATGGCATCACAATAGCTCAGTACTGTAAAACAGTGAAATCGGTATAAACAATTACATTTTTATTAGAAAAAAATGAAAATCTTCACATTTTAAAATATATGATATAAACTACACATACTATGGCCTGCCTTAGAATACATTATTCATCACTTATGAGTAGGCAGGGCTTTTACAGCTCATTCATTCAGCAACTCAAGTGATATGGTCCTGCTCCCTCACTCAATAAACAAATTCTACATTTAAAGTCAGGCCATCGACTGACTCACTGACATACAGACAGACAACTGTTCTTTCTATGCTTTAAGTGAGATACTTACTGCAGCTAACTGATTCCGTTACTGGATCACTGGTGCCTTTTAACATATTAAAGGAACAGTACACAAAGATTCATCAGCATGGAAATATGAGTAAAAGCTGTGTAAAATGTTGCTAGATAAGGTCCTTAAAATTTAGCTGCCAATGGGCAGAATTTACTTGCTAACATATTTCAGTCCCCATTTAATATACTCATACATGGAAGTGCATTACTGTGTCAGTGAAGAGCTTGGCAAGTCAACAAGATTCAAATTCTCCGAGTCAGGCAAACAAGTAGCAAGAAGCAGCTGATGTGTCCCTAGACATGTCCTGAGAATAGGCTGCCTTCACCACCCATTATTTTCTAATATTAATAAAACATTTGTGACCCTGGGCAATTTGTGAGACGGAGATATACAGGTTGTTGTAGAAGACATGTTCACATTTGGTGACTAGGAACAGAGGGCTGAGATTCTAGTTCAAAGTTTTGCCAGTAGAGGGCACTGTTGCACAAAAACAGGAGTTTCAAGAGTCTACAGGTTAATTTGCGTGTTGCTACTTTTAAATACTAAGTTCTGCCCAGATTGCTTCCCCACCCATCAAAATAAAACAAACAGTACTGACTGTGTAGTGACACCGGGCCTCTGCTGTCAGTGGGGCTGCTACCTTTTACTTAGTTCTAATAAAGTCACAGAAAAAAGGCATTTTGCTTTTTCTACAGTTTATTAGCATACATCTTAACTAACGTGTACACATACTTGAACAGGTAAATGACACCTGATAAAAAAATGGCACTTTACCAGGACAATTTGCAATTTTCTCCAATCGCACATGTATTTCTCATTAGAAAAGAAGTCAAAACCAAGGCTTATTACTTTAGTTGTTTTTTTTTCATTTGATTTTCAATAACTAACTCAGTCATATTTCATCAAAGCTTTTTTTTAGGTTCCCTACCTCTTTTTATTGAACTGAAGAAATAATTTGTTACTGGTTTCAGATCAGGAAGGACATGTATTCCATTTTCCCTGTCTGCTTGCTTGTTTGTTTGTTCGTTTGTGTGTCATCATGACACAGAAACCCAAACTAGGGCTGTCACAGATCTGGACAGGGCAACCTTAGTTGCCAGAGTGCAGAAAGTAGTCCCCTCTGACATCTGCAGGTCCCACTCATTATTACTCAGCCACAGGATGTGCTAGAGGGTGATGCAGCTGAACACCTCCTGCCTAAAGAGCAGGCCCATCACCGCCAAGACATAATGATTCCTTTCCTGTCTACTAACTGACCCACCTGAGGTCATTCCGAAATCCTTGTCTAACATGCAACAGAATAATGTGGTGGCACTGGGATGAGCAGTCTTTTTCCTCTGTCCCTTCCCCTGGACTGACTCCTGGATTCACCGTGCTCCAACCTCATCCCAGTAACTAAGAAGCTTTGTGGCCGATTCGTAATGGTGGGAGAAACCACATTTTCTTCTAACAGGGAGGCAAAGTTGGAGAGGCATTCCAGAGACCAGGCAGAATCCAGGGCATGGAGAGGTGACTCTGGAGCAGGAAGCCTGGTCCAGGAGTCATTTTGCTTGGTTTCTCCCCTCCCTTCAGCTCCTTATAAACAGAGGCACACATATAGTCACTGATGTGAAACTGCCTCTTGCATCCCCTTCCTCCTCCCAAGTACAGCTTGGCTGTGATCTGACCCCCTGTGGAATGAGCATGCACAAATGATGTGCTGAAATGCCTGTGGCCCATTCACAGGGGCCACGACAGATGCTGCTAACATTACTCCTCCCCGTCCCCCGAAGAGAAGCGCTGCTGCTACCACTGTACCTTCTAATCATTTCTATAAGTGAAAGCAGACGTCTCCTCAACTGGGACTGTATTGTGTTTATCCAGGTTAGTCACAGAGGTATTAGTGATCAGTGGGACTTTTTTTTTTTTTTGGCATAGCATCCTTAGCCCAGGATTTTACAAACTGATTTTTCATATCGACATCCAACTAACACTGGCTGATCACTTGGTCACAATGTTGGAAACTGAGAAAGCACTTAAGAGTGCTTCTGGAACTGGAAATTATTGGGTTAATCAGGAGCAGGACAATCACTGAACCAATGAAAGTTTTAACGTTCGGCAGGGTTCAACCACTAAAAAGGAAGTAAACTGAGAATGAAACAAAAGTGGAATCGAGGACATCTGGGCATCCTCAGACCATTCGCCTTCCTTGGAGTACTTGCCTTCGTCTAGCGGCTTTGCTGAAGTCACTGGGTCAGGATTATCATTTATCAGTATCACTATTTTTGCCTCTGTGAGTATCAGAACTGAGCCCAGAAAAAAAACAGGGGATAGCTGCAAACTGGGTATCTTTGCCATGCTCTGGTACTGTACATCTGCACATGCCTGTTGCAGACCCCCTTGGCCTGAGGGGCTGCTGGCATTTCAGGTGTCTTCTCTGGGGTCGCCTGCCATTCTTAAGCATGCAAAATACCATTCTAAAGTCATAGGATGTACAGGTGCAATTCAATGTTGCCACTGCCACTACAGCTGCCAGATATATCTTTCTGCAGGGCACCAGAGACCTCAGTGTTGAGGATGAAAATGCTATGGTCTCTTGACTAGCACAAAAAGGACAAAATGAGCCATAGGGAGAATGCCTCAAAGTCCTGTGGCAGGCTTTGCACATTTTGAAAGGAAATGTTCTGTGAAATGTCATGGTGCCAATAAAAATGTGAAATATAGACAGAATATAGAAAACCCCTTTGTTTATGTAGCTGATCTATGAAAACCCCCTGAGACTGAGAGAGGAGTGCTGCCCAAACCTATTCTGCAACGAATTCTAATGAAACACACTTTGTGTTAGGGTAGCTGATGAGAACATCACACACAGCAACAAAATCTATACCATAAATGGCCTTTGTGTTAAGCCTTACTATGAAATGGCACAATTGCACAGAAAAACTGATGCATGCACAGTTACGAGAACCTTTGACGCAATCGGCACTACATAAGAAAAATGATACATGTGTGTCACAAAAATGTGGGAGCACATGTATGGGAGTAGCAGCGGCTTAGAAATAGTGCATGGCTGGAGTGCGCATACTAGGTGGTTGGAAATTAGTGCGAAAACGCTTGCACATAAAATGGTGAAAACCAGATTAAAAAATCCAAAATAAAGTTAAACAATAAAGTCCTCACAAAACAGATAGAGACACCCAAAAAAAATTTTGAGAGAACATAATGAGCAGTAGAATGTTGCAAGGGAGTGCAGGTTAACTAAAAAAACAAACAAAAAAAAACCACCCAAGGCACCACACTTAGAAAAAAGATCGCCCCATAGTACAGCAAAAGCCATAAATGAAGAAAAAAGCAGGCTTACCAATTTACATTTTTAAAAAGGCACGACTGAATTCAGAGAGCAGAGCAGAGTAGAGTAGACAAAGACAACAGCTATATGCTGGAGTTACTTAAAGGGGTTGAAAAATAATAAGAGCTGTGAAATTTACAAGTCAAATAAGGTGTTCCTCAGATATGCTGTTGTCCCTGATCCACTAGTACAAAAGACTGCCTGTGATGAGGCATTGGAACACTCGTGGTACGAGCATTCCATGCTGATAGGGACATTTATAAAATGGGCATGAAAAAATAAGCTCACTGATTGGCTAAAAAAACAGTGTACTACATGTATTACACACAAAAAAGGACAGTCATAGAAATCAATGCTCCAAAATAGAATGTTGAGTCCTGAACATGCTAAACATAGAATGTTCAGAAAGGCTCAGTTAGCCATCTTGTTATCACACTAAGCACACTGCATACATGCAAACATGTCGAGCGAGTCTTCTGCTCACTTCAATATTCAATAAATAAATCAATCAATAAATAATTTTTATAAAGAAAACATCAACTCAGGAAATACTGCTTACTCCCCCCTGACAGCAACATGTCCTGAATCTGTTCCGTGGCAAAAAGCAAACATCAGTCCTGGAAATACAGCTTACTCCCCCCTGACAGCAACACGTCCTGAATCTGCTCCATGGCAAAAACTAAATATCAGCACAGGAAATGCTACTTACTTGACCATGACAGCAATTCACCCAGATCCTCAATCTTCTCCATGGCAAGAAGCAATAAAGTGTGCGAGTAGCGGTTATGCTTCATTACAGGCAACGGATTCAAATAAACGCCCTGTAAACATTCCTAGTGCCGGGTTAAATTTCAATGCTTCGGTCCATTTCAGTGGCACTGGCAATTTCATAAACATGCCTAAATAATTTGCGTGTCCTGTGTCAATTCAGTCTGAGCTTCTCCGTCAGTTTAATTCATTGTTACTGCCTGATTAATCGTTAAAAAAGTAAAAATTTTACAGCAGATATTTTACTGCCTTTCTGTTTACAAAGTGTCAGTTAAAATGGACTATTTCCCCTTACGTATGGACACTGTTCTAATAAAGCAATATTTTAATGGAAAAACTGAATTTCCTCACTTTTTTTTTTTTCATTTATATTGCAATTTCTCCATTTTAGAAGCACAATGAGACCCTCCGGGGTCTGAGTTGAACATATATTACCGCACGGCTGTGGCTGAAGTCACTCGGCACTTACTAACGCCCCAGCCGTGCGGTAATATATGTTCAACTCATACCCCGTCGTGTCTTATTGCTTACATAGCTACAGCTGTACCAGTGAGCCCCAGATCAGGGTACAAAATCACCCATGTGTAATTAATTCCCACTGACAATATGATACAGAAACTGGGATGCAGAGCAGCCCCTGTCCAATAGCATGGGTGGCCATTCCTTGGGTGGGAGGGGGGTAGGTGCGCATCAAGGAACAGAGGGCCCAGTCAAGTTAGAGCTTTACATGTTAGTAAAAGTACCTTGAGGTCAGTCCTCTGCCTCCAAGGAGCCAGTGCAGAACCTATAATTTCAGAGTTGTATGATCTGAATTCCGAGCAAACGTCAGAAGCCTTACTACTGGGTTTTGCACCAGTTGAAGACATCCAATTTGACAGCAAGCAAGAGTGTATCAAGCACATTAGTGAACAAGTAAGGCATGGCAATTGTATTATGTGGCACCCATTGTCTAGGGATCTGGGGACCTTATAGTCAAACTAAATAAATAAGTAAAATCGTTCATAAAAGTATTGCACATTTAAAATAAAGCAGAATTACATTTCAGCGTCATGATCCAAAGCACAGCAATAATAAATGCGAATTTAGGTGAGATTTAAAAATGTCAGGAATGGAGAGTCTCTCACTTCTCGGGGAAGGGTGTTCCAGAGAATCGGGGCAGCAACACTGAATACCCTATCACCCGAGGACTTCAAACAATATCTGGGAATATGAAGAAGACTCGCATCCATTAACTGGCGGGGACAACCAGGAGCGTAAGGGGTTAGCAGATCTTTCAGGTAACCTGGACCCAGACCGTACAGGGCCTTGTACAGTATGTTAACAAGCACACCTTGAAGTTGATGTGCCACCATACCAGCAACCAGTGCAGAACACGGTCAACTGGCATGATGTGCTCTATCCAAGAGGTCCCAGCAACCAGCTGGACTGCAACATTCTGGATCAGCTGCAAGCAATGCAGCAACCTTGCGGATGACCCAAGGTAAAGAGCATTGCAGTAGTCCAATCTAGACGTAGTCAGGGCATGTACCAGCATCACCAGATCTGCTGATTCCAGAAAGGGTTTAACCCAGGAGGTGTTCTGGTGATGCTAAAAGCCACTGCGGAAAACAGCTGACATCTGATATTCTAGATTCGGCTTGGATCTAAAAGAACCCCCAGATTCCTCACCCTATCCACAGCTCTGAGCAGTACACCATCCAAGGAAGGAAGGAAGGACTGCACCACTATTTCTCACTGCCAAACCAGACCATCTCTGCTCCACAAGTAGCATCTCAGTCTTCAATGGGTTCTGTCTGAGCCAGCAGGATACCATCCAATTCTGAATTACCCTAAGGCAGTACATCAATTACAGGACAGTTGTATCACTGTCAGACGCACAAGACACATGCAGTTAGGCATCATCAGCACAGCAATGAAAACATAAACCACAGCATCTAATGATCTCCCCCCAAGGCAGCATGCATACAGTGAAAAACAGGGGAGCCAGAATCGACCCCTGGAGCACACCACAGCACAGCACAGTGCTGCTCAACATGCAGGAGCTAAGTGCCACCTGCTGCACCCTGCCAGATAAGTAGGACTTGAACCACTGCAGCACCGTACCTGAACCTGTGAGTCCTACATAATGCCTCAAACAGGTCACCAGCATGCCATGGTCCACTTTATCAAACGCTAATGACAGGTCAAGAAGGATAAAGATGAATGATGCCCGCTATCCCCTGCCAGGAGGAGATCATTGTGCACCTAACTAAGGCCGTCTCTGTACTATGATGTGACCAGAAACCGGACTGGAATGGCTCATAGATGTCAAATTTCTCCAGATGTTGTTCTAGCTGCACCACCACCTTTTGCATCAACTTCCCAATAAAGGGAAGGTTCAAGACAGGTCTGTAATTTGTGAGATCATCAGGGTCCAACAACATTTTTTCAAGGAGGGGCCTCACCACCTCCCTTTTCAAGGCAGCAGGAAAAATCTCCTCAAGTGAACATTCAATTACCTCCACAAATATCATGCCAAGCTTATACCAGCACTCAGAAAGAAGCCAGGCTGACCCAGGGTCCAATAAACGGAGAGCAGGGCACAAACCAGAAAATATCCAGAAGACATCATCCACAAACACCGACTCAGACTCCTCCTACATATACTGGGTGCCACTGCCCATTAAAGACTGGGCAAGGACAGCCAATTACAGGCCCCTTGGGGATATCCCAGCATGAACAGAAGATACCCTGTTCAAAAAGAATCGATTTAATTCTTCCCATTTATTAGTCGAAAGGCTTTACAGGACTGCAGACAGACTGGATTTAATGTTCTGTCAACAGCATTGAAGGGCTGAGCAGGTAGATTCTTTCTCACAGTAATAACCTATGACATAGATGCTGACTTTTTCAAAGTGATTACCCACTGATACACATTATAATGAGCACACAGTGCCAATTTGTCCTCTTCTGAGGAGGACTTCCACCAACAATGCTCCAAATTCTGCCCCTTTGTCTTCATCCTCTGCAGATCACAAAAGAACCAGGGTGACCTACCTCAGAAAATCAAGGGGCGGACATGGAGAAGTGCTAGGAAGTCAAATGCTTCCATAAGAGCCATATTATAGCCCTCCACAGCTGTCTCAACTCCCATCGCACTAGCTGTCTTCATGCTCGAGATGTCTAGCACCACCAGGATGCTCTGAGGCTCCAGATTATGAAAACAGCAGTAGCTGACTAGCTCCTTAGGTGTGGTAAAATGAGGAGCCTTGCAAAGAAACTGCATTGCATGATGATCCAACCACATGACCGGATCAACCTTGACATTACTAATGTCAAGACTCATCGAGAAGACGTCAAGGCATGGCCGTGCTAATGGCTACCGGAGGCAACTGCCTGTACAAAGCCCAGTGACATCATCATCTAGAGGAACCACATTCCAAACAGAAGTTTAATCTTCAACTCAAACATTTAAGTCACTCAAAACAAGAAACCTCTGCAACTCCACCACCAGTCCAAGTCTGCCATGAAATTCTCTAGTTCCTGCAAGAATTCACTCCTATATCCTGGAGGCCAACAGAAGAGAACAATCTTGCAACTTGTACTCAGCCAACCTTTCACCACCACCTGGTCATCCCCATGGGGTACGCCATCAGTCCCAATGCAGATCAAAAACAGATGGCTATCCGCCACCCTTGTGCTCCCACCTAAGACAATACACCACAGAATAACCCAGTGGAATGGATGCCTCGAGAACAGGGCCCATATCATCCCTCAACCAGGTCTCCATGATACATACCAGACCAGCCATGGAATCTGCAATGAAAGCCTCCATCGTGGCCGTTTTGTTCCTTAGTGGTCTGGTGTTACAAAGAACTGCCCTAAGGGGATAAGCAGAGTCAGCTGGCCCATCAGCTATCTGCTGGTCAAAAATCTCAGTGGCCCTGAGGACAAGAACCAGGCATGGAGACCCCTTGCCTGACAAGGCCTATTCCTTGGGCATCTCCTTGACTCCACATTCCAGATCCCTCCCTCATCCACACTTGAGAAAGGTGACATAAATACAAAATAATGTATAGGGAGTTGTACATTATGTTTTGTTTTTTTTTGGGAGGGGGGCGTTACACTCAGCCAAGGGCCTGTGATACCCAGGGCTCCAGATAAGGGGAGTACTGACCTGTTTTGCTCACCTCATTTTAGGAAATACTCTTCAGAAAATGTTTTTAATGAGTACCAGTACTCACCCAACATTTGTAAATACTCCACACTCCAAAGAATAGTGCTTCATAACATAAATGGTGATTCAAAAGGAGCATTTTTTTCCAGATTTACAGTACTCATATGCATCCCAATTTTATTTTACTCACAATATTTTAAAACCGGTGCGTAAACTATTCCCACCTGCCAACATTATCTGGAGTACTGTTGTCACTTGATCAATTCTTATCTAGAAAAAAACATATTTTTTAAAAATGTACTCCTCACTCCACTCCATCCAGGCATTTGTACACATCTAAATTTGGTTTTACTCACCTCACTTTCAAAATGAGGAGTACCGGTACTCATCCCAAAAAATCTTACCTGGAGCCCTGGTGATACCATATAAACCCAAGTGCAAAGCACAAGTGGATTGTAATGGTATCACACACCGAGGGTGTGTAAAAACAAAAACAAAAAAATAAAAAGTAACGCCTCACATTTTATTTTACATAATTGCTGGTCTACAAATCGGATGTCACATTTTCTTTTTATATGCACTATCTAAGCGATATGAAACATGGCTCCAGCTTAAACTCACTGTCGTTTCCTGCATAAGGTTGTTACCTTCGCAGAGGCTGCCTCCTGCTTTCAATGTGGAGTCAACTATGTGACCACAGTGCTGAACAGGACCCCTCAATTGAGAAAAAAGGCTGGCTGAGTGAGAGGTGCCATACTGCAGTGTACAGAGAGCTCGGTGTGCTGGGACAAAGAGTACTGCCCCAGGGAACCAGTGTATGCATGGTTTTACGTAACTGATGCACTTAGCCAGCGAAAGATGCGTACCATATCTCTGATTGTTCACTAGTTTTAAAGCTACACAGAAACAAAAAAATCATATCCATCTGATTTGATTGACACTAACAAACCAGTCAATATGGACAGAACCTTGTTAATATGGCATTTGATAAGTGTGTGTCAGTCAGATTAATAAACACATTGACTAGTAATTATAAACTAGTAGCTATTATTAACTTGGCAGAAGACACCAGGAGAAAGGACTGCTGTGTGACTGAACTTCTCTGCTGGGACTAAAGTAGAAGAACTTTTGTATTTGACCTTGAATTAAGGGTGAAAAAACTAACATACAAAAAAAAAAAAAAAAAAGTGTGTGTTTGGGTTAACTGAACTGAATGGGTATCTGAAGAGTTATCTAGGTGTAAATCTCAGGTGACTGAAAGGACTTAACTGCTGTGAGGTTTAAATTACTTGTAGAAAGATCTGGTAAGTAGGAGGGTGGCAGCTAGAAGGAAGCTACATTTAAAGACTGCCTTAGAAAGTTTCTGCTAATAACTTGCAGAAGACACCAGGAGAAAAGGACTGCTGTGTGACTGAACTTCTCTACTGGGACTATATTGCCCTCCTTCCTCCACCTCCCACAGCTAGTTCTATTTTTTATAGGCACAGGATTTGACTGACAACAGGAACTTCCTGTTTAGGGGCAGGAAGTGAGTGATCACAGAACCACCAAGGACCCACCATCCTAGAAGCGCAAGAGTAGCTCTCCGGCCCCCTCTAGCTGCTGGAGGTCTGCCTCTGAGCAAGTAAGTGGTCTACTGCGAAATATAGGATATTCTTGTCTCAGAACAGGACAATCAGGAGTTTAAAGGGCACACAGGCAGAAAGTAAGGAGAGAGAAAAAAAACAGAGGAAAGATTAAGGATTGCAAACAGTTAAGGGGCCAGAAATAAGACATGATTGGAGTGGTGCAGTGCAGTGGCTGTGGAGGAGCAGCAGCCTTCCGGGAGATGTTCTGGAGGATGCGGTGTTGTCCCATCTGCAGGCACCTCTCTGGGCTGAGGGAGGAGGTTGCTCATCTCCAGGCTGAGTTGGCCAGGATTTGTGGGACCTCCTCTTCCATCCAGGGACCACCAGTGCCACTGCCGTTGCCTCAGAGGTTGCCAAGAAAGAGGAGGCGGTTGGACCACAGTGGGCTCAGGGAGGGTGAGGGAGGTAGTGGAACAGAGGGCACCCTTCCCGTTGTACCTCTCCACAATTCCTATGCCATTCTGGCAAAGTGTGGTTCCTCTATGGAGGCACCCACAGTGGAGACCAAGGAGGATGCTGGGAACCTCCACAAAGGAGACCCACAGGAGGGTGGCAGGGGACCCTGCAGGGAAGAAACAACTCCTGGTGGGGGACTCCATTAGGAAAGGTAGAACTGGGGAGGAAGGGAGGGAGGTAAGGTGCCTGCCTGGCCGATGGCTTGGAGGAACAGGAGCGAATCCTCAGGATTGCTGGAGCAACTGCACAGGGAGGGAGCTGGATGTCATTGTCCACCTAGGGACAAATGACCTGGCTAAGAAAGAGATCAGAGAAGTGTAGAAAGAGTTTGTGGAATTGGGAGGGCCTTAGACAAGTAGCATGACGGTAACCTTCGGAGGTGCTACCATCTATGGCATAGGAGAGCTAGGTGTTCCGCACCATGAGATTCAATCAGTGGTTGAAAACTGGTGTGAGCTCAGGATTTGGCCTTACTGGGGGACTGGGGTCCACCTGGAGTGATGCAAGCCTATACTGGCATGATGGGCTGCATCTGTCCGGAGGGGAACCAGGATCCTAGGTGATAGGTTTAAATGCTTCATTGGCAAGCTTTAAACCAGCCAAGGGGGGAGGCACTGGAAAGGAGCAGGGAAATCCTAGCCCCCAAATAATCACGATAGTAAGTGTGGCAAACACCAACACAGAGGTGTCGATAGGGAGAAGAGCAGGGGTAAATGGAGAAAGTGACAAAGGCAAGAAGGACAGGGATGGAGCAAAAGGGAGTAAGGCCATCAGGAAATGGAGGGTAATGAGTACCAATGCCTCGTGAGTCTGGGCAACAAGCTCCTGAGCTGATGGCCTTAATGGAAGAGGGATGCCTGGATATCGTGAGCAGTCACAGAAACATGGTACACAGAGAACCATGACTGGATGTTAACATACCAGGGTACATAACCTACAGGAGAGACAGGCAGGGAGAAGAGGGGAGGAGTAGCCTCTATGTAAAGGAAGGATAAAGGCAACTGAACAAAAGAGTAAACAGGGAGGAGAGGAGGCACTGTGGGTCACCTTGGAGACTGGAAAGGGCACCACAATCTGCACAGGGTTGTGTACAGACCCCCATGTCAGGGAAGGAATGGACAAGGATATGATAGAAGGCATTCTTAGAATGGCAGAGAAAGGGGAGATACTGTTGATGGGAGACCTGAATATGCCAGATGTTAACTGGAGCACATTTGCTGCAGCCACATCCAAGAGCAGGGCCATTCTTGATGCCCTACAGGTGGCAGGCATTAGACAGCTAGTTTCGGAACCCACTCGTGAGGGAGCAATCTTAGACCCCATACTCTCAAATGGGGGCAGTGAGAGGATCTCAGATCTAGAAGTGGGTTGCCATCTGGGGACAAGTGACCATCAAACAGTGTGGTTCACGTTAAACTCAGCTACAGAGTCAAGCCATACAAAAGTGAGGGTACTGGACTTTAGGAGGGCTGACTTTGGCAAGATGGGAGACTGCCTCAGAAAAGCACTAGCAAACAGGCTAGAAGGAGGTAGAGCAACAATGGGAATTATCAAACTGCCATCACAGAGGCAACAAGCCTTTGTGTGAAGCAAATAAACAAATCAAAACAAAGAAAAAGCCACTATGGTTCTCAAAAGAGGTGGCTGTGAAAGTCAGGAAGAAAAAGATAGCATTCCGGAGTATAAGGAAACACAGAAGAAGCAGGACAGAGAGCTGTACCAGTTAAGGCAGAAGAAAGCAGGGAGGAAGTCAGAATAGCAAAGGCCCAAACTGAGGAAAAGATAGCCAACTCAGTTAAGAAGGGGGATAAAACCTTTTATAGGTACATCAGCGAGCGTAGAAAGACAACGGGAGGGATAGTGAGGCTGAATAGAATGAACGGTGGGTGGGCAGAGGGGGACAGTGAAAAAGCAGGAATACTGAACGAATATTTCTGCTCAGTATTCTCAAAAGAGGAGGGGAAAGTGCCTAACCCAATTAACAGAAGCACTCTTGATAAGGGGGTCGATCCCAGTCCTTTCACAGAAGAAAGGGTTCTGCAAGAACTCCTAAAACTGAAGGTGGACAAAGCAATGGGTCCTGATGGAATTCACCCCAGAATTCTAAAAGAATTAAGGAGGAGCTAGTGAAACCACTGGCTACTATTTTAATAAATCATGGGAGGATGGTGTGGTACCCGAGGACTGGAGGAGGCGGATGTGATTCCCCTTCACAAAAGTGGGTCCAAGACAGAGCAGGAAACTACAGACCTGTCAGTCTGACCTCTGTGGTAGGGAAATGATGGAGTCACTTCTGAAGGAAAGAACAGTCCAGTACCTAGAGGCCAGTGGAGCACAGGACCCAAGGCAGCATGGGTTCACAGCGGGAAGGTCATGTCAGACGATCTAATAGATTTCTTTGACTGGGTGACCAAAGTAGTAGACCAGGGAGGGGCTGTGGACATGGCCTACCTAGACTTTAGCAAGGCATTTGACACAGTCCACACAAAAGATTAATAGTCAAATTAACCAGCCTGGGAGTGGAACCCGGGTGGTAGCCTAGGTAAAACATTGGCTGGACAACAGGACACAGAAGGTAATTGTAAATGGAGTCCACTCTGAAGAAGGGGGTTACTAGTGTAGGGTACCGCGGGAGTTCAGTATTGGGTCCAGTCCTTTTAATGTCTTCATCAGTGACATTGCAGAGGGACTGGAAGGAAAGTATGCCTTTTGCAGATGACACAAAGATCTGCAAGAGGGTTGATATACAAGGAGGCATGGAAAGGATGAAAAGGACTTGGCAAGGTTGGAGGAATGGTCAGAAGTATGGCAGCTAGGATTCAATGCAAAGAAGTGCAAATAATGCACCTGGGAAACAAGAACCCAGGGAAGAATACACAATGGGTGGGAGGTAGTAACAACAACAAAAAGGAAAGGGCCTGGGGGTAATCATATCAGATGACCTTAAGGTTAGCAAGCAATGTGAGAAGGCAGTAGGGAGGGCTGGGGGTATACTGGGATATATAGGAAGAGGCATCATCAGCAAAAACAGAAAGTTGTTATCCCTCTGTACAGACAGTTGGTGAGACCACATCTGGAGTACTGTGTCCAGTTCTGGAGACCCCATCTCCGCAAGGACATAGACAGGATAGAGGCAGTACAGAGGAGGGCAACTAAAATGGTGCAGGGTCTGCAAGAGAAGCCATATGAGGAGAGACTAAAGGAGCTTAATATGTATACCCTTGAGGAAAGAAGGGAGAGGGGGGACAAGATAGAAACTTTTAAGTACCTCAGTGGAATCAACAAAGTCCAAGAGGGTAGCATCTTTCAGAAAAAGAGACTTGCAAGAACAAGGGGACACAATTTAAAAGATAGAAGGAGGCGGTTCCAGGGGCAATGTGAGAAGTATTATTTCACAGAGAGGTAGTGGATGCATGGAATAGTCTTCCTGAGGAGGTTGTGGGTTCTAAAACTGTGGGAGAATTCAAGAATGCATGGGACAGACATAAGGCAATTCTTGTGGGGGTAGGAAGAAATAGGCTGTTGGTTAACTAGGATCTGCGGCCTATCCTGTAGGTAGGGAAATGGGCAGACTAGGTGGGCCTAGCGGTCCTTATCTGCCGTCAAAGTCTATGTTTCTATGTTTCTATAAGCCTATGTAACTGATTTCATCTGGTTCGAGAAAAGGACAGTCTGACGATGTTCCTCAACCATGGCTAATGTGGAGGATGTCACTGAGGACAGAAGGAAGAGGTGATTAGTGGTAGCTTTGTGGGCCTGGAGAGAGTTCAGGTGCAGAGTACAGGCAGAATAAACAGAAATTAAGGAGGAAAAAGTTCTTAACTGTGACCAATATGTGACAATCAAGTATCAAACCGTACTGCCATCGTCAATAACTACTCCCAGACTATGGAAAACCACCAGCACTTCAAGTTTGACTCCAATCAAACACAGCTTTAGAGGACACTGGCACTTCAGCAGTCCATCAGGACATGCTTCCATCAGTGTGAAGGGTACCCACGATGCATTACTAGCGTCTCAGAACACACACATGCTGTTGCCTGGTGCCCACCCACAGTGTAGCATTACATGCCAAAGCAGCTCCAAAGGAACAATGATGACATACTCCCAGAATTTTGTCTCGGATCCCCAATATTTTTATGTTGCGAGTTCTAGTCCCCCCAAGAGGCAAAAGCTATTGAAAGCCCTGTCCATCAAGGATAGGCAATGTCAGGCTATGCCCGAGTGTAGACACCTGGTGACCCATGTCCACCAGTAGCAACTCCACTTTCTTTGGCTTCTGATGATGCTTTCAATTGGATTGACTGACAGCCATCCAGTCCTTAATTTCCAACAGGCACTGCTCTACTGTCAACACTGGGAAGCCCCAGTCAGGCACAAAAGAAAGGTACAGCAGTGTGTCAACCCCACAGCAGTGACACCATGCACTTCACTTCCTAATGATCTCTCCCAACTGAAGCATGTCCATAGAAAACAGCACCAATGAAAGGACTGACCACATTCTAGAGAAGTTGGGACTAAAAAATCCCACCACCGATATTTAGTTATTTATTTATTTAGCTTTTGTTGACCAGGTAAGTACACTAGACAAAACATATGCATATTTTCAGGTACGACCTGGGAGAGTACAGGAAATTAAAAGAACATACAAAGTACAAATTGAAGCAAGTAAGGCAGATATACTGAAGTCAGGAGAGGCATAGCACTCATAGTAGGATAGCTCAGGTTATAACAGTGGACACCATCAGATGTAAAAAAGTACAGGTTTTCTGAAGCAATATTCCTAGCAATATATACAGATATATACAAGACTGACACACTTCACACAGGGCCACACCCAGGTGGGCAGGCAACAACAGCAGGGCCGAAGCCAACTACAGGAGATGATGTGCTCAAGTCCAGTGCAGGAACCAGGGTACTCAGGGAGGTCTGCGACAGTCACATACTGAAGAGTTCTTCAAGTGCTTCCACAGGGAGATTCGTTGACACGCCTGGGAAGAGAAGGACGTGACCTGGACAGGAAAAGAGTTCTATAATCTCGGGGCACAGGATGCAAAATCCCTGTCCCCCATTTGGGTACGCGACACGGGAACCTTAAGGATGGCAGGGCCCAGTGACCTTAGGGAGTAGGCAGTGGGGACAGCAGGCATGAGGAGCTCCACCAATCCAGAGGGGTGCCAGTGCCCAGAACCTTGCCCATGCAGCCCAAGACAAAGTTCATGATGCTAGATGGGGAGAGCCAGTTTAGCTTGCTATACAGATCACAATGGTGAGTGAGGAGGGGGGCTGCAAGAGCAAAATGGCAGATGTTATTGTAAGCTACAATCCACCTAGTGAGGTGGACCTTGGTAGTATGGGCAAACAAAAGTAGCCCATAACATAGAGATGGAAGAAACACACCTCTGGCCAATGCAAGACGAGCAGCCGAGGTAAGATTATTCTTCGCCCTGTAAGTCAGACCCAATTTCCAGTTAACAGCTCGACACACATTGTGGATGTGGTGACCAAGGTCAAGCTGGGGGTCAAGTGTCACCCCAAGATATTTGACAGAGTCGGTGCTGAGAATGGGAACACCATCGAGACCCGAGATGCAGAGAGGGACAGGAGAGGCCTTTAACTTAGCCTGGGATCCAAACAGCATGGCCAGAGTCTTTCTAAGATGAAGGATCAGCTTGTGGGATGATATCCAGGACTGGATACTCATGAAATCCTCACTCAGTTGCTGGTTAATGACCCCAATATCGCGGGCATGAGTGAGAATAACAAGGTCATCAGCATACAGGATGGCCTTGCAGGAGGCAGCTGAGGACAGAAGGTTGTTGACGAATATGGAGAAGAGCAGGGGTCAGGACTGACCTTGGGGAACCCCGAGACACCGTGAAAAGCATCCCATGAACCTACTATACTTCTGTAGTTGCTTGCCACCCTGCAAGATAATTATGGAAGCAACTGAGTGCAGCCAGGAACAGGCCCAATGTCCTAAGCTGAGTGCATAGCAAGGCATGGTCAACTAAGTCAAAGGCTTTTGAGAGATCAATAAAGATGGCCCCAGAGAGTCTGCCCTGATCCACAGCAGCCCTTATCCCAGAAGTGACAGTGACTAGGGCAGAGGTTGTACTATGCCCCTTATGAAAGTCATGCTGCGAGGGAGACTGTAGCTCATGAAAGTGGATATAATCTGTGAGTTGCCCACCACAACTTTCTCAAGAAGCTTACCGATAGCAGATAGGATGGCAATCGGCTGATAGTTATCAAGGATCCTAGGATTGCCCTGTTTGAGTATAGGGACAACCCTCGCCACCTTCCACACATCAGGGATAACCACAGAGGCTAAGGATAGGTTGACGATATGTGCCACAGGGGAGGCAATGAAGGTAGCCATAAGGCGGAGAAGCTTTGGTTCCATACCATCATGCCCCACACTAGAAAAGGGGGAGAGACCAGAGAGTAATCTCTGTATCTCTTGTGCTGTCACTGTCTTGAGGTAGAACAAAGGATGAGGGGAAGGTGCCAGTTGAGATGGAGGGGCCTCAACAGGTCTGTCACTACCACTGGGTGAGAAAAGAGAGGTGAAGGCGGACAGGTCCAAGAAATGTGAGTAGAATGCACTGGCGATGGTCAGCGGATTAGTACAGCTAGCACCCTCAATAAGCATGTCAGGGGTCTCAGAGGCGGAGGAACCACTCACAATGTTTTTAATATTCCTCCAGAAGCTCCTAGGGTCCTTAGCTGAGGTCCATAGGGTGGATTTGCAAAATCTGCTTTTGGCAGCCCTGATAGCCTTTTTACATTCGTTCCTGAGCCTCCTGTAATGCTGGAAAATGGCCTGGTCCACTGAGACCTTGAAATTGGCCCAGCATTTGTCCCTAGTCCTCATGAGAGCAAGGAGGCTCCCATGCAGCCATTTCGTAGCAGCCCCCCTTACCCTCCATCTGACAAGAGGGGCATGCTTGTCCTGTATCACCGCAAAGATGCTAAGGAAATGACAGGCTGCTGAGGAAGCATTCTGGTCAACTATCACTTCGGACCAGTCCGTAAGCATAAGATCCTCCTGGAAAACACCAAGGTCAAACCTGAAGAAATCCCTGACCTGAATAATCTTGGGGGGGATCTTAGGGGCCAAGACCTTCCATATGCAGTACACAGGGGCATGATCCGAGACAGAGTAAGGAAGGGTACCAGAGAAGCTAATCCTCTCAGGCCTATTGGACAGGACCCAGTCCAGAAGCATGCCGGTACCACCCCTTGACGACCACCTGGTGGGATCCTTAATGAGTTGGGCCAGTGCACAGCCTGCAAGCAGAGTCTCATACTGCTTGGTATTGCTTCCAAGCCAGTTTAGGTTGCGGTCCCCTAAGATCAGTAGCTCATTGTTCCCAGTCCTGGTGCCAACCGAGTCAAGAAGGGAGGACAAACCCAGTACTCCACCAGTGAAGGGATTGTAGGTACATACAATGTGTAGTTTCCTTGCATTCCCAAGTAATGGCACAGTGTACAGCAGTTCACAGGAAGACTGCTTAGGCTGTGGGCAGGCCAGCACCGACAGGTTAAGGTGACTCCTATAGTAGACCAGTATGCCACCCCCCCCCTTTTTACCTGGACGGTCATACCTGACAAGGTCAAAGCCAGGGAGTGCACAGGCCGAATCTAGGGTAGAGGGTTTGAGCCAGGTTTCAGTTATCCCAAGGATGTCAGGCTTATAATGGGTGACCCAGGCAAGGAGTTCGGCCAAGTTGGGCAGAAGGCTGTGGACATTAAGATGAGCAATTTTCAGCCCATTGCCAGCCAGCCCACAGGAGAGGAGAATGCTTGGCATGGAGGACCAGGGTTCAGCTCCACATCCTCTGCAAGGACTAGAATCATCAGGAGAAGCCAGAGAAGGTACCTCAAAGGTGGTGAGCCAACCCTAGTGGATGGCCTGCGACCAGAACGCCTGACCACTATGGCAAAATATTGGAAGCTACATGAGTTAAGGCAGCATATGGGCCAGGGAGACTGTCTATCACAGGCTACTATGTTAGAGAAGATAAAATCCTTTTCATCATGCAGTCCAGGTGAGATGCCAGATTGTCCCATAGGGGGAGCACAGTCCAAAATGAAGAGAGTTAGGAACATTGCAGTGAGCAGCCAAATGAGGGGGACTGTAGAGAGAGGAAGGGACTCAGCCCCATTCAGGCGATGCTTAGTGGCCCACATGTTATGCATGCCCTCACAGAGTCGAATCAGTATCCTAACAAGAACCCAACAGAATGGCGGGTTACCTATCACCACAAATAGAAGCCCCCCAACCCATCAATGTTCAGCCAAAATACAGCAAAAACAGACCCTGGCTAAGTACAACAAATCAGATCCAGAGGTACAGACTAACAATTGCCCCTAGAGAGATAGCAACACAGTAAATGCACAAACAGACATTAGGATATTCATAATACAGGGTGCCTAGTGACCACAACTTGACACACAATTTCTAGTCCATATAGGGTTGCCACCTTTGGATGAGGCAAAAACCGGACCCTAAGCTCCGCCCCTAGCTCCACCCCTTTTCATGACTCATCATGCATTGTTTCTCCTAGAAAGTAATTTGTTATATCAATAAAAGACAATGCTTAAAGCAGCAGTTCAACAAAAATGTTGAGATACTGTACTGTACCTGTTAAAGTTACTTTCCTAGATTCTTCCTAGTTATTTATTTATGTATTTATTTATTGACATTGGTTTACCAGATAAACATACAAAGATAAAAGAAATCTCATTTACAGATATGATCTGGGGGAGACAAGGGAAACACTATAAATAACATACAACAGTATACATGGTATATCATAATACATAATACATTGTTTCCTGTAATGTGTACATTATATCTTTTTCTGGCTCTATTTCCTGTTCATGTCCACAGTACTATTTCAAAGCCAAAGAAGTGACCATACTTTTTTTCTTGAGGAAAAAAATTTAAAGCATTTAAAATGCTTAAATTCTGTTTGAGATTAACATGTTCACCAGCAAATGAAAAGTAGAAGACAGCTGGCTCTGTTACCATTACAAAAAGGTGGGGGTATTGCTTGCTGCTATGCTACTTCAAGATGCAGGGAAAAGATTAGGTTAAATAAGTGCTAATGGTGTTAATGGCCATACTTTACACCTCCCAGGCTGACTGCTTTCACAAACAAAGGAATATACTGACAACAGAAGTTGTCTGTAACCTGGACATGTAGCTGAAACAATGAATGATATGACAAAATTTGTTTCAGAAGTATGTGACCACTCAAAATGGCTCAAAAACCTGACCAGCACAGAGCAAACCGGATTACCTGATAGGGACCCTGAATACCTGATCACCAGGTTAAAAACCTGACAGGTGGCAACCCTAAGTCCACAGCTGACTGCCAGGGAAAGTACCAATGAAATGTTCTGCCCCCCAAAAAAGAACGTACCACTCAGCAGGGATGAAATGACAAGACAATAACCAGACACCAAGGGATATGTAGGCAGGTCTAACACCCCTTGAGTTCAATCCTCCCACGAGACAACCCCAACGACGTCATAAGGACCAGCCTATCCCACACACTGAGCATGGGATGATACACAAGTGGGAGTGGCTTAAATCCATTTAAGGGGAGGAGGAGGAGGAATTGGGGAGGGTGGCGGGAAGTTTAAACCCCCACAGGAAAGTCTGAAAGACCACAGCCACCGCTCCTTTTAAACCCCCACAGGAAAGTCCAAGTCAGAAAGAACACTGCCGCTGCTCCTTTCTCCCACACACTTTCTCTTTTGTCCCAAAAAGATTCTCCCGCTATGTCAATAAGAGCTGACTTCTCCCTCGGGATACTGCACCATGTACTAGGCCTCTGATAGGAATCACCTCTGCTAGTCCATGGAGAGTTTGTAGCCGCATCAGTCCTGGTACAGACACATAGGTGATGATCTTGTTTACTGGATAGACATGTGAGCTACATTATACAAGCTTTCAATGCACAAACGTAACCCTCCCTTACAGTCCATCACTGTCCTCAAGAAGGATCCTGCGTAGACCTGAAAGTGTATATACTGAAACATGTGTCAGTCTAGTAAAAGGTATCACACTACTGCTTGGAGAAGAAGATAGAAAAAAGTGCATCCTGTGTTCTTTTTGTTCCCCCCAATTAAATTAAGGCCAGCCCAACAGCACAGCAATGGAGGGTGCTGCATGCTATAATGTTACCCCAGGTTTGTGTATTAAGCATGGCTTATCGTGGTGAGCCTATAGAGGTGGCCTGCGCACCCCATGGGATGCGCTCCACCTCAGAATTAGGGAGTGTGCTCCTTGCCACTCCATGATCACCCCCTGGTGTTCCCAATGTGTGAAGTCAAGGTGCAGCTTTGGGTGCTATATAGAACAGCATGGGAGCATCAGGTGTCCTTCTGTGACATCCCACTCACTGAAGAAGATGAGAAGCCTGGAAACATGGCTAAGAGTATGACGTGGCAGCAACAACCATCACCACACCAGAAGGCAGTGTGGTCTGGAGGACCTGCTTGGGATCCAGAAGATCACATGCTCGAATCCCATTACAGCAAAATACTCACTGTGTGACGCTGGGCAAGTTAAAACCTCCCAGTGCTCCAACTCCATCAAGCTGCAGAAATAAGTAGACACTGGACATCACTGAAAATGAGATTTTGCATTACAACTGGGCTAATCTGGGTCAATAAACTGTAAAACCTAAAAATATAGTATGGACCTTTTTTTTTGGCAGTTAATCATGTTTAGCCTCCTACTACTGGAGGCTATTCTCTCAATCCCTGGCCCGTCACTCCACTAGCTTCTCAAACGCCCACGCTGTTCTCCCGTGTGGCAGGGCAGCGGATCCACCCGCCGTAATATACAGATCCGTGCTGAGAGTTACTGCCCATCGTGAGGTGGCGCCATGAGGTTGAGTCATTCTGTGTCGCCAGTACCAATTTTCTCCTCCAGTTACTTGCCCAGAGATGAGGCATGCAATGACATCACAAGGAGAGAGCGCACATACTACTGCGTGCACTCCTCAGAGCATCTGCCTTATCTCTCCCCCTTCTGAGCATCGGCGCGCCAGCCCCTAGCCTCCGCTAGGGGCCAGTGATGCACTGACAGCTGATGTCCCCCCTCCCCAGAGAAGGAGAGCAGTCCTTGGATGTTCAATCCTTCTCCTCCCCTGCTGACCACCAGAGGCCCGTGCTTGTTCCCAAACATGGGTTGCCGGTGTGGCGCGAGGTAAGGCGTCCAGCACCTCAACCCTCAGCGCCACCGGGCCCACATGCCATGCTGGACTGAGTGCTTCATCCCCTACCATGCACAGCATACCTGTTTGACTCCCCACTCAACAGGAAGAAGCTTGCCTAGTACTGCAGGGTAAGAGAGGGAATAAGTCCTAACAGACTGGAGACTTGGTGGAGTTCACAAAGCACACTCTGGAAATCAAGTAGCTCGCCTAGTTTCGGGGGGTTAGGACAGCAGGATGGAGGCCACAGACAGGTGATGGAGAGACAGTGAGAAATCCAGGCCAAGAAAAACAGCATCTCCAATGACAGTGCCCAGAGAACACAGTTACCTTGGCAAGCATCAAGGGTGGCAGTTCAGTGGGGTCGCCAACACCTGACCTGGGTGAGAAAACGGGGTATAAAAATAAAAAGAGTTTAAAAAGTTACACAGTAATTGACACTTAGCATAATGCTCACCTCATTGTAATTTGTAAAATACTTGACTCGCATTCATCTATGAACTGTCTGCAGTGTGGACCAAAACATGGCAGCTCCAGAGCAGGTTAGAGGAGAGTCCAGGGGTGTCCACTGCTGCTCTTCTCCCTCAGTATCCCACAAGCATTCACAAGAGGGGATGGAAAGAGTTAAACAAGGGAGGAGGCCAGAAGGTCACTAGTCATGTCCTTTACACCTGGGACACCAGGGGCGGTGGATGTGCTTAAAGGACAAGTAAATAGGCAGAATGTACAAACCACCAATGAAAAACTGGAATACATGGTGCCGTAGACTACAGGCTCACCTTCTGAATGATGTGCTTCATTTTACAGAAATTACGGATTTAATCCTGTTTCGTCAAGTGTGAAAAAGATAAACAAACCAGGTTTCCTGATTAAAATCCACGCTCTGGCATGTACCTAAGATAGCCGCGATGTCTTTCCGGAACGACGTCATGGTAGCAACAGTGCTCCGGAGCAAACATAGAGTGTCTATGGAGACATATTTAAAAATAGTTGTTTCATTAGCTTTAATTTGTGGCTCGCAATGGAAAGCTAATGAAACAACTATATTAAAAGGTCCCCATAGACACTGTATGCTCACTCCAGAGCACTGTCACTCCGATTACATCATTCCACAATGACGATGCTGCCATCTTAGGTACATGCCGGAGTGCAGATTTTAAACAGAAGACCCGGTTTATCTTTTTTACACTTGATGAAACAGGATTAAATCTGCAATTTCTATAAAATGACACACTGCATTCAGAAGGTGAGCTTGTAGTCTAAAGCACCATGTATTCCAATTTTTGGTGGCAGTTTGAACATACTGCCTGTTTAAAGCGCAGATGATGCCTTCAGGAGAACTTTCAAAACTATAACATTTAGACACACATGTCTGCTTGTATTGTGACACTTGTATTCTCCCATTATTTATTACTGATATAATTTGCATGAAAACATGATTTTTGTTCCTGAAAAGTTCATCTATTCCTGTTGCTTTCTCCCTACCTGAAGTCATAATGCACTGCTTGTGACATCCCAGTTACTCCCATGGCAACAGATTGTAATATCACAACAGAGACTTATGACTTGAAGTAGGGAGTGAGCTATAGAAGCAGATGAACTCCGAGATAAAAAGATCATGTATTCATGCAAATTCCCTCAGTAATAAATAATGCTGAGGGAAAATATATAGAATATATATGGAATGCAAGCTGAACAGTACCTAAATATTACCTTTTTCAACATTTTCTTTGAGGCGTCAGCAGCTCTTTAAGGAGCTAGTGTAGTGCCTGGAAGCTGTCTGTAATTAATTGTAACTTTCAGATGTAGTCAGCTAGCACTTCTTCTATCGC
This sequence comes from Neoceratodus forsteri, assembly GCA_016271365.2. Classification (NCBI taxonomy): domain Eukaryota; kingdom Metazoa; phylum Chordata; order Ceratodontiformes; family Ceratodontidae; genus Neoceratodus; species Neoceratodus forsteri. The sequence goes on along the minus strand of CM028135.1, from coordinate 455,571,393 downwards.
AAGTATTTATTCTTTTCTGTTTGCTAATTAGAAGATTTTCCACCTGGTAGTACTGGAGTAATGTGTGGAGCGGCACTCTGTCTGGAGGAAAAAAAAAGTCAGTTCTGTTCCTCCCACTGCATCAACACTGCAACCACACTGATTATGACATCACTAGTAAACAGTGAGAACCATTTCTCACTGCCAGATTTCACTTTCACATGAAGCAGCAGGGACTGGCTCCCCCTGGTTACTAGTGATCTCACAATTTCCTGCATTTTGATTGGTAGCTTGTGAAAGCCACTGCTAAGGCTGCAAGGACTGTGGAGCCTCAAGGTGCTTGGTCTCATTTCTGACAATGTAGTGGGAGGAACAGAACTGAGATTTTTTTTCCTCCAGACAGAGTGCTGCTCCACACATCACCCCAGTACTGCCAGGTGGAAAATCTTCTAATTAGTAAATAGAAATTAAAAAAATACTTCAGATACTGGAAGAGACAGCTGACTGCATCTGAAAATTACTACTGATTCAAAGCAGCACACTAGCTCTTTAGCTGTCCTTTAATAGGAGCCTGGCTGAGATGTCACTGAACTGGCTGATACTTAACCAGGGTAAAACCGAAGTCCTGGTGGTGGAGCCAGGTCACTGGAATGGAGTGACAGCTACAGAGAGGGAGAAGGGGCTTCGGCTCGGCCCCCTGGGCTCTTGGCTGCCACAAAGGTGAAAAATATGGGAGTCGTGCTGCATGACAGGCTGACATTTGAGTCCGAGATGTCGGCACTAGTCTGGAATGGCTTTTACCATCTGCACAGTATGTGCTGGGTTAGATCCCTTATTCCCCCAGCAACCTGGCCACACTGATGCATGCATTCGTGGCATTACGGCAATGCTCTCTACCTTGAGGTCAATGGAGGTATGCTGCGGCCCCTGCAGCTGGTGCAGAATGCAGCTGCTAGATTGCTGACCAGCCTTTAGAAGTTGTATATTCGCTCCCCAGCGCTACATAACCTGTACTGGCTGCTGGTCAAGAGGAATTTCTCCTTTAAAGTTAGCTTGCTAACTTGTAAGGCCCTACACAGCTGGGCCCATGTTACCTGGTGGATCTTCTGCACCCGTACATGTCCTCGTGCCCTCTCCGCTGAGGAGGGCCTCCTTGTAGTGCCCAGGGTGAGGTTAAAAGCCTTGGGAAACAGGATACTTCAGATGGTGGGCTCGGCACTATGGAACTCCCTTCCGAGAGCCCTGAAGGAGGTCCTAATAGTGGAGGCCTTTAAGCAAAGAATAATGCCCCTTTTTCTATCTTCTCTGTATGTAGCTTATTTATTACAAAAGTATCACTGTTTTTGACATTCTATTTTATTGATTTATTTATTTTTGAGTTTATTGTTTTGGTTTTATGAACATATGAGACTGATCCCAATGTTTTTTGTCTGTAATGGTGCCTTAAGCCTCTGGGGAAGGGTGCCAATTATAAATAAAGACTACTACCCAGATAGCCCTCCACCAATTAGAAGGGGCAAATTGGTAACTGGAAGCGACACAAACAGAATACAGGGTGGAATCACAAACTGGCTGCAGACAAGGAGATTGGGAAGGCAGCAGCTGTAGGGAAGTCATTCTGTTAGGAGACTTCAACATATCAGATGATGACTGTTGCATCCCAGTGGCGAAGAACACTAGGAATCAGGTGTTGGTAGACACCTTCCTGGACAGCTTGCTTCTTTAACAAGTGGAGAAACAGACTAGGGATGGGACTATACTCCACTGGTTCTGACCAACCAATGTGGCTTTGGGTATTAAAACATGGAAGAGCCAGTAGGGTCCAACAACCACAACACAGTATTGTTCGACACAGCCCTGAGATAACAGAGGCAGCTGACTTGGTCAATAGTCCTGGACTTTAAAAGGCCAAACTTTGGGAGGAAGGAAGGGGGAGTTAAGGGAAAGACTTACAGGGAATCAGCAACTGTGAGGTGCAGAAAGCAAGTGAGAGCATATTAAAGATGGATCTTTGCCTGTAACAAAATGTTGCCTCAAACAAGTAGATAAATGGGAAGTGGCACAAGAGGCCTATGTGGTTCTCCTAGGAGGATGGGGTAGTGATGAGAATCAAAAATGGTGGCCCCAAAAAAACTGAAAGGGAAATGTCCATCTAGGATTAAATTAATCAATATTGTTACCAATGGAAATCTGCATTACATAAGCTATTGACCAAACCTGTAACAGTTTCAGGACCAGAATTATAACCTATTTAGTTGCCTCTCCCTTTATAGCTGCAGGCATCCATTTTCTATATCACAGGCACAGGAAATGACATCACATCAGGGGAAACACATATAGTCAATAAATATTTTAACCAGGAGAGGCACACTAAGCTGAAGCTTGAGTCTAGGTGCAACCTGAGAGCACAAGAAAGTTAAATGACTTTCTCAGAGTCAAACAGTAATGCAAGTGGGGGCTGTGGGATTCAAACCCAGGTCTCTAGGTTTGCAGCTCAGAGCCTTAAACCACTGCACTATACTGCCTTTTTCAAGGTAAGAAGAAAGAAGAGATAGGCCTCTTGATGAACTGTCACCACCAGCCACTTAATAGTTTAGTGACTGCACCTGGGAGCATCAGGGAAGTGAAAAGGATTTATCTCAAGAAAAAGGGGGCTTGCAGTCAATTGGTTCCATTCATACCTGTGTGTCAGGATCCAGTCTGTCTCAGCAAGAGATGTAACAAACAAGAACTGGTGCGCAAAAAGTCAATCACACACCAAGAACTGATGCAAAAAATGCTGATATTTATTGTGACACAAAAAAAACAGAAGTGGAACAAAGTGCACAGCAACTCCCCAGCACTTCAAACTCATACACATGCAAGCTCTTTTTCAGAGGCAGGCGCAAAACCCAACACACCCTCAATGCCAAAAATAAATTCTCCATAACCTTTGGTCCCGGCATCATATGACTGGCATCCAGACACCTCCTGTCTTCATAACCATGGATAGCTCCCATCTTGGGTCTGCCTCCTCTTTTAAGTATCTGGGTGCTTGGCTTGACAGCCATTATCAATGACATCCACACCAAGCTTCTTTCCAAGCTGGGGTACTATACAGGAACAAAGCCTGCATCCCCAACCCCTGCCAGGCATGAGATTGTCACCATAAAGATGATCCTCCCCGTTTCTGATGTCAGGGATGTGATCTACAGTGGCAAACTAAAAAACATACTTGCCATGCTGGACCCCTGTTCCATTCTTTCGGTCACTTTGCCCTGGACTGCCCTTAGTGTATCCATCACTACTCCCTGTACTCCTCCTTCTGTCTTCCTTTTCATGAAGTCCAACGCCTCTCTCACTGTACCTCCTCTCATACCTAAGCTCTGGTTTGGTTCTCTTCCCTACCTTACTCCCTCCGCTCTGCTGACCCTCACACCTTTTCCATTCCACAGGCCAAAACTTTAGCTGGCCAGTCTGTATTCACTTCTGGCTTCAGCGACTTTCGTCCTCCCTCCTCTCTGATCTGCCTCTTCCCCATACTCACTGAGGGCTCAAATTCAGGCCCATACTACTCATGCCTACTCCCGCACCTAACTCTGCTCTTTGTTCATGTTACCAAAAGTGTTTATTTTTCTGTTTGCATTGTATTATAATCTGCTGCTGCTTATGTACTTGAATTTCTGCTTGCTGTTTAATTGTCTTATATTCTTTGTGCTTTCCTATGTAACCTTCCCCCAGGATGCCTCTGGAAAGAAACTGTTTACAGCTCAGTAGGTCCATCCTGGTAAAACTCTTCTGAGAGATAAACAGAGGGTTCATTAGCTGAGTATGAACTAGATTCATATCCCATGGTGGGACTGGTTTCTTCACCAGTGGATGCAAAGAATTCAAACCTTTACAGAACCTACTGAAAACAGGATATAATTTGGAGGCAACTGGAGCCATGGCTGTAGAAGGTCTATAAGCTGAACTAACAGCCAAATGCACATTACTGTAGAAGAAAAAGAAGGATAAGCATTTTAGTGCTTTTCATACACAGTGTATCCCGAAGCACTTTACAAGCAATGCTAGACTGCTAGTGAAGTGATTGAATGTGTAGTGGCAGCTATACTGCACATCAGCACCCACATACAACCTGGACAATTGCACAAACTGGTTTATGGGAAGGGGAATGTTTGCCAGGACACTGGGAATATCTCCTACTCTTAGCGAAGAGTGCCCTGGGTTCTTTTACTTCCACCTGGACACCCAGCAGGGTGGGTAGAAGGGATCTCGGTTTAATGTCTCATCTGAAGGACGATACACCCCAGCAATACAGCATCCCCCTAATAATTAATTTAGATGCCAGCATTTTAGGTGCAAGTCCAATCCTGGTGTGGGACAAGAACCTACAGCCTTCTGGTCCAGAGGTGGATGTGCTACCAACTGAGCCACACTGACACATGTAAGAAAGGTTTCAGGTTCAACTATAATAAATATTCTAGTATCTGAGTAATCTCTACTTCACCAGGTGTGAGAAAAACAGAAATATTTCTAAACTAAATAGTGAAACTTTTCCACGTTAGACCACATGTTTTCGTAGTTGCTGGTTTTCTAGCTATTACTTCTAGCACTTGGTCCGAAAGATTAAACATTGCTTATACTATCTCTTCAGTTAAGTGAAGTGATTTAAGGTCTGGGTAAAACTCTACTTCTGGACAGTGTCAGAAAATCCTGTCTCAAAGTATGGGCTATGTGCTCCTTCATGGTCAGGTTCAGCAGCAGGGAGTACCATGACTGCCTGGGCCAGTCTGGGGCTATCAGAAGCATGGTTACCTTTTCCTTCCTCAATTTCAACAGTACTTTCAGAAGGTAATGTGAATGGTGGAAAGGCACAGAAAAATTTGTTTCTCCAACTATGAATCAGTGCATCCTAGGGGACAGTCCCCATGGAGGAAGATCTGCAACAAAACAAAAATATTTTGTTGTTGCCCAATGCTGCAAACAGATCTACCTTTGGGACTCTCCATCAGTCCAGAATCATTTGAAAAATGTTCCAGTTCAGATTCCATTTGTAGTTCACTGATCCATTCTGCTTAACTGCATTTGCTGGTATACCATCCTTCCCAGCTAAATATGCCGCAATGAGATCTATATTCAAACTGTATGCTAGGTCCCAAATTCATGTTGCTCCTTGCAAACGTTTTGAGAACCTGGTCTTACCTTGTTTGTTCATGTAGTACACTGTAGTATTGCTGTCTGTCCTTACATAGACTGACTGATTTTTAACTAGAGAAGATATTTTTTGGGTGAGAGATAACACAATCCTCAGCTCCAGGAGGTTTATGTGTTCTGCTCTCTGTTCCGTACTGAACATACTTCTAAGTGCCCTCCCCAACCTAGGAGAGATGCATCTGCAGGGAGCACCTTTGTTGTCTGTGGTGAAAGGAAGGGTATTCCTTCCCTGAGGTTGTCCATTTCTTTCTATCACCACAGTGCATCCAGCTGTTCCTGTTTCATGAGAATTTAGTCCAGTGGTCCAGAAGTCTGACACCAGTACATTTTTAGACAACTCTGTGTCTCACATTTGTAACCATGCCCACATACGAACATACAAAACTGCCAACAGATTCAGGACATATGGTCTATCAAGTCTGCTCGTGTGTGCAGCTAGCTGCCCCCCCATCATGGTGACCCTCCCTCCCATGGAACAACCACTGTGGTTAAGGACTTGTGGTCTAGCAATCTTAGAAGTTTCCACCCTCTGTTGAGACAGAAATGCTTTTGCTATCTGGGCATTGAACTCTGCTCCTTTGAATTCCAGCACTTGCTGGGATCAGATGGGATTCTTCCAGGTTTAATACAAACCCTACTGAGGTCATCAAGGATTTTGTTTCATCCTGTGCTGACAGAGTATGTTCTTTTGTAATATCAAATACTAGTCAGTCAAGTAAGTATAGGAAAACTGTAATGCCTATTTTACGAAATGCCACAGCAACTGCTGGCAAGCATTTAGAAAATACCCTTGGTGCTGCGATCAGCCAAAGGGCATTGCTCGGTACGGATACTGAACCTTCCCTGAACATTAAATATTTTTGGTGACTGGACCTGAACAAAATGGGAAAATATGCATCCTATAGCTCAGAGAATGCCAGATTAATATCTCTTCTCTAATAAAGGGAAAATGCTCTGTAGTGGAACTATTCTAAACGTTTCTTACTTTAAGTGCTTGTTCAGATACCTAAGGTCCAGTACTGGGCGCCAGTCCCATTTTTCTTTTTTGTCAGGAAATACAGTACTTTGACAGAAAAACCCTCCCTGTTTTGGAGGAAGGTACTTTCTCCACTTTCCTTAACGTTTACATTTTTGGCTTCCAGTATTAAAACCTGTAAGTGGTCAGAGTACACTGATTTGACATTTTTGTGTTTCAACCCTCTCATCACCTCCAGGACCCACTCGTCTGTGGTAATTTTCTCCCATTCCTAAAAGTTATAATGGAAGTGCGCTAAACAAACACACTGGCATTGGGTCTATAGCTCTTGGACCAATTTGTCAATGATTAGTTTTTGTTTGTGCATGTGGCGCTGAAGCAGCTTGCTGCCTTGGTGGTCTTCTCATGCCTCTTCCTCTGCTTGGACCACTAGTTGGGATACATTATAGTCATGATATGCATACTGTCTGCATAAATCACCCATTCCTCCCCTTTTGCTGGTTCTACTGTAACTCCTACTCCTACTCTCTTTTTCTGTGAGCTTTGTAAAGGTTGATTTGTTTTTGTCAACTTTTTTTTTTTAATGTACGCCTCTTAGGTCATCAAAGAGGGAGGTCCCATTAAAAGCAAAATTAGCTGCTTTTTGCTGCATGTCATAGGAGAGGCCTGAGGTCCTTAACCATGCATATTATATTGCTGTGTAGCAACAGTTAGCCAGTGCCTCAGTCGTAGTGTCATTAATATCCAGTGCAATCTGGAGCTAGTACTTTACAAAATCCAGCCCAGCTGCTACAGTATAAGCAAGCGGTGTCTTAAGTTTCCTGTGGCATGCTTTTACATGTAGGCATAATGAAGCCCAATAAAGCTTTTCTGGTAATGTGCTGTATAACTTAAAAGGCAGTTTCCCTTAACAATAATGAAGCTGTGTACTCATTCTTACCCAGCTTATTATTCTTTCTTGAATGTTTATCTGGGGAGCTGCTGAGAAATTTACCTTAGTTTTTCACAGGCCGTTGGATATATAAAGCCTTCTGAGGAAGGGTACACAAACACAAATTCAGACCCTTCACTTTCAGCCACACATCTTTTCTCAACCTTTTTATCTCAATCATAAATCCCTCAACCACTCAGCTCCTGGATTGGGTCCTCTCCTCATAATAACCCCATAATATTGTGGATGTTTGTACCCTACCTGATGCCCTCAGTGGCCATCACATTGTCTACTGGGTGAGCAAGATACATCGCCCCAAAGCTACCCCAAAATTCATCCAGATCCAATCCTTCTGTTCTCTGGGCCTACCCTCGCTTCACGTCAACCTGTTGGCTACTGATCTGTCCCCCATTTCAGCTGCCAGCAACATCAACACGGCCCTCAAATTCTTCAAATCAAAGTTCTTGTCAGTCTGGGATTACCATGCCCCCTGAGAAAAACTAGGGTCCATGGTTCACACCTACCCTAGATCTCAGATGAGTTACTGGCCTGTCATCATGCCCGTGACCTTGCCTGGTGGAAGCTGGAAGTCCACCGTTTCCCCACTTGACCTTACTAGTTAAAGGACCCTTTGCAATGCCTGTACTAGATCTACTAGGCTTCTGAAGGCTGAATACCTTGCATCCATACTCCAGAATAACCTTACCCATCCCTTTAAGTTTTGGAAAGTCATTCACTCCCTCTTCTCCCTCTGACCCAGTCCCGCCATCCTCAAGGTAGAACACACCTCTGCCTCTGGCCCTGCTATTTGCCTCATCTTTCATCTCCTTTTTTTTTTTTTTTTACCACCTGTGCCTCCACTCCTTTCCTCTTCCACCTTCTCCTTCCCTCTCACCCCACCCCCCACTTCTCCTTCTCCCCATCCCTCAAGGCCCTCTTGACACTAAGGTGGGAGCACTGATGATCCTGACCACAAATTCATGTCTCTCTCTGCTTCTGCCATTGCTTTCCTTGTCACCAACTTTCTAAGTCTCTCTTTCTCTCTAGTCTTGTAGTCTTGCCCCTGTCACATGGAAGCAGGCCACGGTCATCCCCCTTAAAAAGGGGGTGACCCCTCCTCCCCTGGTGACTACCACCCTATCTCCCTTCTCCCCATTCTGGCTAAACTCCAGAAGCACTTTGTTCTCTCCCAACTCTCCCCTTTCCTTGATTCCTCCTCCTTTTTCACTCACCAGTCTGGTTTTAGGAAGTCCCCCTGCACTTCCATCTCCACCTTCCTCCTGTAACTGACTTCCTCCACTCTGGTTTGGATCAGGGCCTGTTCACCACAGCTTTTTTGTAGACTTGACCAAAGCCTTCAACAATGTTGCCCATACTATCCTTCTGGACAAGCTTACAGCAACGGGGCTCTCTGCCTACTCAGTTGAGTAGTTCCACTCCTACCTTGAGGGCAGGTCTCAAGCTGTCTGAATTAGTGACATCTTATCCCCATCACTCCCAATTTGTTCTGGAATCCCCAAGGGTCCATCCTTGGCCCTATTCTAGTCTCCATATTCTGGAACAACCTTCCTTCTACCTGCTTCTTTATGTCCATTCAAATGTACACAGATGACATGGTCCTCTATGCCTCTAGATCCCCTGCTTCTGACCTCATGGCCTGGCTCCAAATGGACTTTATGAACAACCACCACTGGTTCCAGGCAAGTCAGCTTTCCCTCAATGGCAAGAAAACTATCTCAATGACTTTTGCCACAAGACAGATACTAGCAAGGCTCACTCCCCCTCCCATCCTGCCAGACCCCTGATGGTGTTATGATAAAGGATGTTTCCTCCTTTAAATACCTCTGGATCTCGCTGGATTATCACCTTGATTTCTCAGTTCTTGGGGATGCTATCCACCAGAAGCTTCACCCCAAACTTGTATAGGCAACCTACCCTGTTTTTGAATGTATGTACCAAGACTGTCTGTATGGAGCTGCTTAGGCTGCTTCTTCCAAATCGACTCACACTTATTGTCATACCCTGTACCTATCTGTTGTCATATTGCCTGTTAGACTTCACATGTATGATACATCAATGTACCCTGCTGTTTATTGTTCCTCTGTTAATGTATCCGAAAGTTTCTGTGTCGTGGAGCCTTTGAAAATGAGTCTATGACTCAAAGGGTTGTAATTCTTATGTGCTTAAATAAATAAACAAACTGGATGCACTCTACAGGAATAAAGCAAGTATACTGCTTCCTGTCCATGGAGAGATCATCTCAAAGATGATTCTCCCTTTCTTTTGACTACAGTGACATTGTTTACAGTGCTGCTCCCAAATCCCCCAAGCCAGACTGGACCACCTTCCACTCCTTCTGTCACTCTTCCCTCAGATGCCCCCTAGAACTCACCATTACTCCCTGCACTCCTTCCTCTCCTTCCCTTAATGCCAGGCACCAGCTCAGGCCTTCGTTCTCTTGTGTTCCCCTCCTAAAATCCTCTGCTGGCCATGCTGCCTTCTCCTTCCACTTCCCCAAACTATGGGGCTCTCATCCCCTATCATTTGCACTGCTCCTTCCTCCCACTCAATTTAACTCTCTCTCCTCCATGAATTCGCTACACAATCCTGTGGCTGTCTTTATTACTGTGCTGCATTTTGTCACCCTCCACTTCCCTCACCCCCCCCCCCACTGCCCCTGCTTCTGCCCTAATTCAATTTTCCTATGCCCTCCCCATTTCCACCACTCTTCCCTGATTCACCCTTCAATTTTGCTGTCACCTGCACTTTTAGTCTATGCCTAGTAGTAACTGCTCTTAATCCAGTTGTGTTGCAGTTTTTTCACTTCTTTTTTTTTTGTTGCTCACTAGATACACTGTCTAACTCAATTTGTTCCTTTAGTTCTCATTCACCTGTCTAACTTATATTTCTGATTTGTGTAACCGACTGTTGTAACATACTGCTGTACTCTCTCCATTCCGCCTCCCCACAGGATGCATCTGAAAACGAGTTATTTCAGCTAAGTCTTTCCTAGTAAATCTTTTGAAATAAATAAATAAATCTAAGGCAGGTGCAGAATAGGACATCTGTAAAATTTACTGAAGCTTTTTAAAGGAAAACTGCCTTCCAAACTCCCTACCCTCAAGCTGCACCCCCCATTAGTGTTTTTCACAATGGCAGACAATTTTTTAAGTAGTGCAACACTTTTACTTCCTTTTTCAAAGACTGCGATGGGAACATGGCGCTGCAGCTGCACAGCGCCATCTCAGGTTACGATGCAGCTGAACATCGCCTGCTCAGTATATTTTTCAATACATGTGAGCGATGCAGAACCGCGATAATGAAACTGAGATTACATACACAGCAAGCACCATGTTCCGTAATCACGATACTTGGAAAATTAAAATAAAGTACAAGTGAGAGGTGTGGAGCCACTGTGTAACCTGAGATGGTGCCGCACAGTACGTGCCTTGTTCCCTGATTGCAGTTTTGGGGAAATTAAAGTAAAGTAAGATGCACTCATTAAAAAAAAAATTTCACTGCAAAAGCACCAATTGGGGGTATGAATTTGGGGAGGTGGGGATTTTAGGAAACACCAGTGTTCCTTTAAATGGTTTGTGTATTGGTACTCACACCCTTTTTTTGGATTTAAGTCCCAAAAATTTTATAAAAAACTGTGCTTATTCTGCATCAACTTCAAATTCAGTTCTAAATTCTGTTGCATCTGTCATTTGCTTTATAAAAGCAGATAAAGAGAAGTCCTCTAATACTCTGGGAGGAGATCCTATCTCATCAACACATGTAAGGCCGGTGAAATAAGTTATGCATCATCCTTGTATACCTCCTCATCTTATTCCTACTGCCGTGGGGCTCAGGATAGTTCATCTTTAAAAATATGCCACATTTGTTTTATATCCGCATGAAAGGGCAAACTTCTGGCTGGCACTGAAGGTTGCTCCACCTCCTCTTGTGATCTAGGCAAGGGAAACGCACTGTATTTCTCCTTGTGAAACTTTTTACCAGCAAAGGTCCTATGTTGATTCTCTGCATGCCTCTTTTTCTTACCATCCAAATGCTCCCATCTGGTGTTTTGCCAGTGGTTCTGTATTTTTTTCCAATTTTAGCAGCTTGCTTGGCAACCTTTTCCTGCTTAGGAGAAGCTGTGCTATTAGATGGCCCCTTCTCAGTTTCTAAAGTGAACAAGCCTGCTTTACAGGGTAATACTCTAGAGATGCAGAAATGGAAAATGAAGTAGACTCAGATTTTCTCTTATTTTGATTTTTAACTTTTGTTTTCTGGCAAAAATCTCTGAGTGATCACAATTAAAAAAGTCGTAACAAGTAATGAGCCATGTTTGTAGGCAGCATCTGCAGATGAAGGGCAGAAAAGCCAGAATTTAGTAAAGGAAGGGGGATGGGGACCCTGCAGGCATGGGAGTTGCTCAGGAAGTATGACTAGACCATCAGTAAGCACCTTGCATAACAAAACTAAAAGGACAGCGTGTCGGAGACTGTGCTCACACTGAGAGCAAAGACTGGAGATGAAACACCACAGCAGTCAGCTGCAATGTGGCTAGCATGTTGTATAGTCTGACAGAAGGCGCGCCTGTGGAACAACTGCATTACCCTAATGAGTTATGTATGAACCAATGAAATAAGGTCCTTATGCCTCTGACTACTAATTGCACAAATGAACTTTGAATTGAAGCGTTCCAGCAAAGTCAAGTGCTTGAAGTCCAGTGGGCCAGTGTGTGTGTGTGTGTGTGTGTGGGGGTGTGTGTGTGTGTGTGTGTGTGTGTGTGTGTATTTTGTTCCACTATCAAAGGTCCTCATATCCAACAACTCCAGCGGGCAGTCAAGCGACCTGTGTTGTTGATTGCAAGGGTCTCCCAGTGAGCAGTTACACTAGATATCCCGAGACACAAGAGTTCTCTGCGCTATGCCCACCCCTATACTGGGCAGTGATGCAGGTCAGTTGTCTTGCCGCCTGAAGTGGAGCTGCATTAACAATATTTGTGTTCAAACAAGAGATGATTCATTCACAAGGAACATTTCAGTAAAACAAAATATATTATATTCATCAACTCCTAAGCAAAATTGTCTATGAAAAGCAACTGCTTCCTACTGACTGACTGCTCGATTGATTTTTATCAATTCTATTTATTCTCCTGATGAGTCTGGGGAACGTACCCCATTTCAGTCAAGTGACCCCTTTCAGGGTCACCTCTGGGTTCATGCTGGCTCCAGAGATCTACCGGGGGAATCCAGGAGACTGTGGCTTGTTCCCCATGGGGGGCTCCCCCAGGCCCAAGGGGAGGGACTGAGATGCTAGTCCAGCCCCCTGGCATCCCCCAGAACGGGCTAGACGTGGCCTTGCAAAGATCCCCGGCATCACTGTGTAACTATGTCAGGGGATTTCTTCCCTAGGTTGCCCGAAGACAGGAGGAGGATGTGCAGTGGCATCAGCGTGGGGCACATGTGCTCCAACACGTGCCTGCAGACATCCACTGACGTCTCCTCCCCAGCCACGTGGTCCCTGCACTGGGGTACTCTCCCAGCATCTGCTGAGAGTTGCACTTACATAGGAACCACAGCCCACTCCCCTGGAAGAAGACAGCAGACCTGCGGACACTCATTCTACCTCCCTAGCTGGCCCTCCAACAACCCAAGCTTGTTCATGAACCTGGGCCACCAGCATCACAGGCGGTAGTGCTACTGCTGTGCCAGTAGGTTGGCATTTATTTATTTATTTGATTTAAAAATGTTTCACCAAAAAAAAAGCTTGATGTGATGGCAAAACATCTTGTTTCTACAAGTAGACATAAAGAAACTGCAGCAGAGACTGCTTGCACAAATACGATACTTCATGTCCGATACACCCCCATTTGTGCTTAAGAATCAACATACTGGAATTACAAGCTTCTTTAAAATACTAAAATAAGAACAAATGCACAGCAGCCACAGTGGTATGTTGCAAAACTAGATTCATGATAAATGTTGATACATCATATATCATCTGACAGCAATCAGATGCAACAGTTGCAGTGGTCACTGAAGTGCAGGAGTAGAAGATCTGAATCTGTGATAATTAGATGCTTGCTTCACTGACTGGGGTAACTGATTCCACTCGGCTGGTCTTCTGTAAGAGGCAGCCTGATTGCCAGTCTCCACTTGCATGGCAGATACAGTGAAGCAACTTTTTTGTTTCAAATCCAAGTTGCTAGTAAAAGACAACTGGTTTCAAGTATTGTTGATAAAAAACATGCCCAGCCTGGTGCTGTTATAAAGATTGACTAGAATGAGTTAAAGAGACACAGAAACACTTTATAATATTACTTTTATAATAACTGGCCAGCAATTTGTTTCTTAGGGCTGAGCCTGTTATTATTCACATAATAACCAAACAGTTATTGCAGCGAACACGCACTGCTTCACTCAAAAACAGCCACTTCCTCACTGGCTCTCCATCTCCTTCTGGGCGGGCTGAACAGTTCTGCAAACATGGCAGCTCTGTATCCCTGGTAGCGAGGAGCCGCTAGACCGAGAGTCCTAGTCATCGTTTTTTTTTTCCTTTAGTTAAAAACACAGCTGCATCCACTAAAACAATGTAAATAAAAAAAATCTATCTGGTCGATCCTGCTGTTTGGCAGCTGCAATGGACACCAACTGCAAGCAGGAATGGCTCTGACCGTGGCTGACTGGGGTAAGTGCGGTCACGATTTAAATCTATAACTGTTAGACAAAATAAAAGTAAATAATAATAATAAAAAAAAAAACACAAAATGCATCTCTACAAAAAAAAAAATGGAGAGAGACTGTGTGTGTGTGTGTGTGTGTGTGTGTGTGTGTGTGTGTGTGTGTATGTGTCTGCCAGTCACACATGCTGATAGGACTTGGGCTGGAAAAAAACTGAACAGCAATTATACAAAACAAAATATGGAAAAGTGTGCATATGAGAATTTAATGCACACCCTTGGTGTGGGATGCTTTAATAAACCCCTCAGGCTTCACCCTTGGGGTTTATGTAGCATCCCACACATTGGGTGTGCATTAAATTCTTATATCACACCCTTACTCATCCATTATTCTCTATATATTTATTTCAACCACTTTTTATATCAAAAAAGAATAGTATCAAAACTCTAAGGTGTTGCTTTTTTTAATACGCGTTTTAACGATGGCTGTATACAGGCAGGTGAACAACTATCATCTAGAATGTCAGGGTGTGATACCATTGGTTGGAAACTGTCAATATTCTGATAAGCACTTGATCTATATTTCTAGTGACTCTGTAGACCTGACAAAAAGCATTACTTGCACTGGAATCTTATGTTTGATCCTTCATTATTTCTCCAGATTATTCACTTTTGTTCATAGTAATGAAAATGAAAACAAAATCACTGATCATGTTACTTTTTTTTCAATGTGTAAACTTTCATTCATTTTAATGATAATAAACACATTTTTCATGTTCATATTGCATGCCAAATTATCTGTTCCTTCACACGATTAATCCGAAAAAATAACAAAGGATCAAACCTGTGAGATTCCAATGCAAGCAACACGTTTTCAAGTCTACAAAGTCACTTGTAGTGTAGTGACTGGCATTTCAAAAGTATTACATACTGTCTTTACTCAACCCTGATCCATTTCAGGCAGTTACCAGAGATCAAGGTTTCAAACAAATCGTACTGCATGACTCTGTTAAGAAATGAGAACTTCATATAAAATGGGCAAGAAAAATCCAGTGATCTGATTGGTCAATTGCTGTGCAAACCTGTTCTGTAACTGGCCAATAACCACACGGGTCTTAAAAGTGCCTTGAAAGTCTTGGAACTACACTGCTTTGGAATTCTCAGTAACCGTGACAGTTTGGGCCGGGGGACAAAAAAATGGTTCAACTAACAACATGAGTGAGTTACCTGCCAGTTAATGATCTCTTTGGTGGGGCAAACCTATTTCTTTAGGAGGCAATATGGCGTAGTGGTTAAGAGCACTGAGCTGCAAACCTGGAGACCTGGGCTTGAAGCCCATCATTTCCCACTTGCATACTGTGTAACCCTGAGAAAGTCACTTAACTTCCTTGTGCTCCCAGGTCACACCTGGAAACAAGCTCTGGCTTAGAGTGCTTTCCTGGTTAAACAATTTCCCCTTTCCCCATTACTTTATTCTTAATTTAAAGATTTATTTAGTTTTGTGTTTTTTTATTATTTTGGTGCTTCTTTATAAATGCAATAACACACCTCAGGGCATGTGGTTTCTCTATTTTGTAATTACCGCACTTTCACCCACCACCCCGTGACTGAAGGGCACTCAGCTAATGCCTCGTGCCTCCAACCCATAGTATTGGGGTGGGGGGCGGGCCTGCGATACTCAGCCAATAACTGCACACCCTGTCATGTGTTACTGCTTACATAATAACTTGAGGAACAATTTTTTCTTAGGGCTCAGCCATTTGATATTTGTCGTAATAACATGTGGGTTATCACAGCGAGCATGCGCTCTGTCAGTCAAAATCGAGCACTGTGTCATTGGTTCTCCTTCTGTCTGCTGGCAGTGGAACAGTTTCTCAAATATGGTGGCTCCACATCTCCATTAGTGAGGAGCCACCACAACAACAATCTTCACCTACAATTACCCACTTATATTTTCTCTATCTGGTTGATCCTGCCTTGAATTTTAAATAACAAAAAAAAATTATCTGGTTGATCATGCAATTTGCCAACTACAGATGATAAGCACTGGGAGCGGGACCGGCTCTGTAGTTGACAGTATACAGAGCAAAGCATGATCGCGATGTCAACTGACACTGTCTTCCACCCAAAAAATAAAGTTAAAAAGGTAAAGATAAAAGTTAAAAAGGAGACACAGAGGCTGTGTGTGTGTCTGCACGCGTCTGTGTGTGTGTGTGTCTAGGAACAGAGACTTGAGCTGGAAAAAACTGCTCGTCAGTTATTATATAAAATAAAAGATGGGGAAGAGTGTGACACTTTAATGCACATTCTCCGTGTGGGATGCTTTAATAAACCCCTTGTGCTTTGCCCTCGGGGTTTATGTAGCATCCCACATCTCGGGTATGCATTAAAAGTCTCATATCACACTGTTCCCCATCCTTTATTCTATATTTAATGCAGTAATAGTATAAACTTTTATTTTTAAACAGGACAAAATACCATTAGGGCCAAGGCCCTGTTTACAAGATTGTCCTGTATGGGCTGTAGTTTATATATAATACATATACTACAGACAAATAATTACTAAGATTTACAAAATGTTAAAATTCAACACATATAAATCATATATGAGTTGTACAAGCAGATTACACAAAACTAAAGTAGCCTCATATGTTGCATTGACATGTGACTGAAAGTTAATGCTACATAGCTGAACTGAGGGTTTTCGAGGAGTCAGATAGCAGGCATAAATTTAGGGAACGGCGCTCCAGGACCTCACTGCACCACACCGGAAAGTCAGTTCCCCATAAAAGGTGTTTACTGTAAGGGGTTATCTATTTTCATTATGCTCCTTCAATACTTTACTGCTCCATATTGAACCCAAGCATGAACAACATCACATATCCATCACTTCAGTGTTTTTTGGTGTGTGCATCAAGCAGCAGATGTAAAGGTTTTGGGGGGAGAGGGCACTGTAACAGTACAGAGTCTAGAAACATTGTAACTGGCAAACTCACACACCTACTCACATCAACCTATGTGATGGTAAACCTAAACGTTTACAGAAAGAAAAAAATATATATAAACGTGTTACAAAAAACTCTGTTAATGCATCAGTTAGGGTTCTAGCAACAAATGTTCGGAAATATGGTGTTAGGGTTTCCAACCCTAACACCCCACCCCCACCCTGCACACACCTACAGGCATTGGAGGTGTGACTTGGGGCCATCAGCCCTAACGTTCACCCTATTCTATGAGTAAATAAGCTGTGATGGGTACATTATAGATGCATGGTGTGAGCGTTGGGGCTGACAACCTGAACCACCCCAATGCCTGTGGACGTGTATTAACAGTGACCAAGGGTTAGCGGAAACTCTAACACCACATTTCAATCTTTGTCTATGGAACCTAACTGATGCATTAACAGAGTTTTTTGCAAATAATTTTCTTACTTTTTGAGATAGTATACTCGTATCCTTATTTCCTTGTCCCATCCCTCCATAGATGCATATTATGTACATCTAGCTGTGTAAGCACAGTGCCCTGCAGCCCATGCGGGCTTCCATTTATAGGACAACAGTGACCAAAATGTCAGCATAGCCATGGTATTACCCCACCTCATGTACTCGGCGCAGGACATTTTCAAATTCACAGCAAAACGTAACTCAATGCAACTGCAACACCATTCCACGCCACAGGTGTGAAAACACATTTTGGCAAGGATTTGAAAAATGGCAGCTAAGGCATACATGAGGTGGGGTAATAAGAAGGCTATGTTTGAAATTTGGGAACAAAATATCCGACATTCCCAAAGTTACAAGCGTGCATAGTGAAACTGCAACAAATGGGCACTACTTTGCCATTTTTAATTATTTTGACCCAAAATTTTCAACGTAGCCTTCTTATGACCCCACCTCATGAACAATATGACTGTGGTTACACAAATCCCGCTGGAAAGGTAATTTCACCAACCGATCACACAATCACCTTTCCAGTGGGAGATGCGTAATGACAGTTGTAATGTTCATGAGGTGGGGTCCCCAAAAAGCCATGTTGAAAATGTTGGGTCAAAATCTCAAAACAATGCCGAAGTTATGCATAATAGTTGAAATCCCCATTGAAATACACTGATGTGCATTTACCTTAGTTTCTCATATTGCGGTCGCTGGTTCCACCAGCAAGACGTGTCTCCTCGATCAGGAGAGTGGATGTCGAACCTGGGACCTCTTCAGGTGAGTAAGGAGGTGTGGGTGTGTCAAGGGGTTTGTGGTGAGGTGGGTGCACAGTGGGAGGCTGAGAGGGGTGCAGGTGTAATTAGCGATATACTTTTTAAAATTTTTTTACAGATAAAAAAAACTTTAAAAGACATCGAGGGATGGTTTTGTTATTTTCAGTGCTTAAGAAACATGGGAGGTTGGGGGGATGCCACTAGCCACAAATGAAAAATGGGGATCGGGAAGGGAGGGCCACTAGACCACCAGGAAATTTATATAAACAAATATAATGCCAACATTAGGGATTGGGGAGGGAGGGCCACTAGACCACCAGCCGTCACTGTAGAAAGAACGTGCACTTTACAATGCAAGAAATATTTGCAGTGCACCTGTTCTCACCTCACCTCATATCATGCATTGGCAAAATAAGGAGTTTGAAAATTAAAGTGTTACTGTTTTGTGGGGGGGGGGAGGCGGTAGTCAGTGACACTCATTGTGGGCTATAAGGCGGAAAACTGAAACAGAAAGATGGGTGCGTTGTCACTTTTAACAATTTTAAGTGATTATGAAAATGGATGTGCTGTTACCTGAAATAACCTTTAGCAAATGTGCTTTGTCTCCCCATGCCATATGAAAGCAACCACGGAGGTTTTACTTACAAATGGTAAACACCAACAGTTGTGTTTACCTAATCGGGCCCCAAATGAATCTGATTTTGTGGTTAGTTTGCCCAAAAAATGGGCAGAAATATTTTTATCTGCGAAGGTTTTAATGCCGCAAATTGCAGCACTATTTCAAGGGGGTTCTGCTACAACCCACCTTGTTTCACGAAAATAGTGCCACAATTTGCAGCAAATATTTTTTGAAATACTTAATTTTTTTTGCCTTGCTAACTTTAACAAGATGGCAGAATCTCAACAGTACAATCCGTATTTGCGATAATAAATACCGCTTTTGCAGCAATAAAACAGTTGTTTCGCATGGCACATCTAATTTTTCTTAATGGAAATAATGGGAAAATTAAAACTTCAATAACTGTTGAACCAAATTATATTTTTTCACCAAACCTTCAAAAGGCACATTTGTGACCCAAGACCTGTATACCCTGCAAAGTTTTGAAATATTTAAATTTGTTTGCCTCGCTAACTGAAAACAAGATGGCAGAATCTCAACATTACATTCCGCATCTGTGACACCAAATACCGCTTTTGCAGCAACAAAAAAGTAGTCTCGCATGGCACGGCTAATTTTTCCTATAGGAAAATTGAAACTTTAATAACTTTTGAACAGACTCATATTTTTTCACCAAAGCTTTAAAATGCCCATGTGACCCAAGACCTGTATACCCTGCAAATTTCAGACAACTCCACACAGTTTCTGAGAAACAGCATGACAAAGAATTTGCATAAAAATGGTAATTTTCACATTTTTTGACAATCCGTATCTCCACACCCGCATATCTAATCAGAACAAAACATGCAAAATCAAGAGATCTTTGGTCCCAGATGGTGCATACAAAATTTCATATGAATCGGTTGAACAGTTGCAAAGTAATAAAAATGCAAAAGTTTGTGTTTAACATAGAAGTGACCGTTGAACCCTAACTGTAGTGGCACTACCAGGCCACTACAATATATATACACAGTATATATGTAGATAGATATCAAGCCATAAAAAAGAGGGAAATATGACATTAGGTTTTCTAACCCTAACACCACGCCCCCACCCTCCACACACCAACATGTGTTGGGGGTGTGCCTTGGGGTTGTCAGCCCTAACACTCAATGCATTCCATAACTAAATAAGCTCGGATGGGCACAATATAGGAGAATGGGGTGAGCATTAGGGCTGATGATGCTGGTGTGTGCAGGGTGGGTAGGGTGTTAAGAGCTGGAAACCCTAGCGTCATCTTCCTTCCTGTAACTGATATATCCTGATGCATTAACATAGTTTTTGCAAAGAATTTCCTTCTTTTGAGATAGTGTAATAGTAGCCTTACTTAGCTGTGGGGCCTGTGCTCCCACTCATGTATAATTTTTTAGATAGAGTAATCATATCCTTATTTGCCTGTGGGATCCCTCCATAGATGCATATATGTAGGTTGCGTTTCCATTGATAGGACAACAGTGACCAAATTGCCAGCATAGCCATCTTGTTACCCCACTTTATGTACCCAGTACAGAAAATTTTCGAATTCCCCGCCAAAACGTAATTCTGCACAACTGCAACACCATTCCGCGCCACAACTGCAGAAACACATTCTGACTAGGATTTGAAAAATGACAGCCATGACACAGATGAGGTGGGGCAATTAGAAGTCTACGTTGAAAATATGGGGTCAAGGTCTTTTAAATTTTCAAAGTTATGAGCGTGCATAGCAAAATTGCAATGAATGGTTATAATTTTGCCATGGTTACATATTTTAAACCCCAAATTTTCAACATAGCCTTCTTATGAACAATATGACTGTCATCATGGAAATCCTGCTCAAAAGGTGAATTCGCCAAGCAACCGCGAAATCGCCTTGCAGGTGGGAGTTGCATAATGACACCCTTACTGTTCATGAGGAGGTGGTCTCAAAAAGGGTATGTTGAAAATTTGGTGTCAAAATATGCAAAAATGGCAAAGTTATGTGCCAAAGAATTGATTTCCCATACAGAAAAAATAACTTTTTTCATGAATCATCATACAAAACAAGATCTTCTTTCATATGATGCTAATACAATAAAAGAATTTCAATGTTAAAAAAACAAAAACATTTTAAGGGCATTTCTTGAGCAGTAAAGTTCAGGATGCAGCTATGGGAGTCACGAAAAGCAAGCTACATGTGTTGGTTTCTCCCCAGAATGTTATTCTGGGGGTTTTCCAAATTTGAATTTCTCAGGCAAAACTGAAAACAAGATGGCGGCCATAAGAAAAAGGATTTTCCTCAAACAAAAAAGGATGATGTCATACAAAAAAACAAATTCTCTCAATTTCATACAGTTATCTTAGTGCTTACTGAGCATGCTCAGACGCTATTTTTTCAAATTTTTAAAATGTAGTAACTTAAAAGCGGCTTATTTTTTCAGACTAGAAAAATGGCACATCTGTGGACTAGTGCCTTTCTCCCCTAAAAATGTCAGACCAAGATTCCAAACTGTCTGGGCTCTAGGCAAGTTCAAAGAAAAATCCCAGTAAAGTCACTGAGCAAACAAATGCTTTTTTCGCCCCTCTGGAACTCGGAAACCACACGTCCAACCGGAACATAACTTACTACATCCAGAGATCTACCCTGGGTAATGCTGCATGCAAATTTGCATGCAAATCCACTGAACAGTTGCAAACATACTAAAGTGCAAAATGTTGAGTTTAACACTGAAGTGCTGGCCCGGAAACAAACTCTGGTCACCGGGAACCGGAAGGGGGAGGACAGGATTGAGTGTCTGGAGGACTGCTCTCCTCTCCTGGGGTGGGCCTGTGGGGACGCTTCACTCTGCGGCAGTTCCCAGAGGAGACCAGGGGTACCCCAAGGAGCATGCTGCTTCGAGGGGAGCGGCACTGGCAGACATCAGCGGAGGTGCGTCCTCTGCACAGATGTCACTGCTTTTCCAGGGTCTCAGGGGAAACACGCAAGGAGGAAAAACAAAAGTTGGCAGGGAGGCGACGGTGGACGCTCCAGGGTCACTCCCACATACTCAGTGTCATACCCAACCCTGACTTGACTCTTCATGGTCCCCGCTTCCTCCCGTATGGGCTCCGCAGAAGAGGGGGGGCCCACCACATGATTCCTCGATTGGGGGAGGGGTTCTGGCTGGCGGTAGCGGAGCAGCTGAGCAGGTCCTGCCAGAGAGATGCCCTGTCACCGTGACCAGAGGGAAATAAAGTTAAAAAAAAAAAAAACTCTTAATGCCTACTCAATCCTAACTATCGGGGCATGACCGCACCCCTATAATATATATTATAGAGGCATGGTCACGCTCCTATAGTTAGGACTGAATGATCACTTATATGTTACACTCAAAATTTTCAACTTTAATAACTTTGCAACCATTCACCCAATTTGCATGAAACTGTGCATGCGCCATCAGGGACCTATCTCTTGATGTGCCAAGTTTCATTCTGATTGGATGTGTGGGTGCTGAGATACGGAGTGTGAAAAAATGTAAAAATTACTGTTTTTTTTTTTTCATTTGTCATGCTGCAGCGCAAAAACAGCTTGGGATTTTGGTCTAAAATTTTTAGGGTAAAAGTTCTTGGGTCACAGATGTGCCTTTTGAAGGTTTGGTGAAAAAATATCAATTTGTTCCAGTTATTAAAATTTTAAAGGTCCCCATTATTTTCAATGGGAATTTCACTCTCCAGTTAGATGTAAGCCTCGAAAAAGGATCCATTATCACAAAGGAATCTTCCTTTTTCATAAACGGATCATCCTGTGTGGCAAATGGGAAATCTTTTTACGTGTTTTACAGTTAGTGAGGGAAACAAAATCAAATAACTGAAAACAATTATATGTTGAACACATGTAGCTTGCTTATCAGGACTCCTTCAGCTGGATTCTGTATTTATCTGTTGAAGAAATGCCCTTGAAATGTTTTTTTTGTTTTTTTTTTCAGATTATAAATCTTTTTTCATGACTCGTGATATGAAAAAAAGATTATTTTTCTTTTCATGAGTCACGAAAAAGGATCCTTTTTCACGATGGGAAATCCTTTCCCTGGTGTCTAGTGCCCCCCCCCTCCGATCGCCATTCCCATAGTTTCTCTGGTATTTAGTGGCACCTCCCCTCCCCTCTGATCACTGACTCTGTTTCCCTGGTGTCTAGTGGCACACCCCACCCTCCGATCACCATTTCTATTATTGTTTTTATTATCCCTGGTGTTTAGTGGCATTCCCCACCCTGTGATCATGAGTCCCCATAAATTTTTTTTTATTGCCTAGCAGCACCCTTAAACAGTCCGATCATGCCCCGTATTTTTAATATTATTCCTGTTTAGTGGCACCTGCCACCATCCGAACGCTGCTTACATTATTTTTCTCATCCCTGATGTTTAGTGGCACCCCACCCTGTCACTGCCATCCTCATTATTTATTTATTTATTTTTATTATCGCTGATATCTAGTGGCACCCCACCCTCAATCGCTGTGCACATTATTTTTTTACTATACCTGGTGTCTGTAGTTAACCCCCCCGCCGAATGCTGTCCCAGCCTGAAAAAATAAAACGAGTCCTCAGTGGGGGGTCTATAAAAAAAAATGGTCCTTGCGATCAGACCCCTACCCAACCCCACACCCCCATTACACCCCCACACACTCTCACTCACCTGAACAGGTCACAGGGTGAAGATCCACTCTTGATCGAAACATGTCTTGCTGCTGGAACCAGGGACTGCAATATGAGAAACTAAGGTAAATGCGGTTCTAGGTATTTCAATGGGGTTTTCAACTTTGGTGCATAACTTTGTCATTTTTAAAGATTTTGACAACAAATTTTCAGCATACCCTTTTTTTGAGACCCCTCCTCATAAACAATGTTGGTGTAATTTTGCAAATCCTGCCTGAAAGGCAATTTTGCGTTCAGTTGGTGAAATCCACTTTCGGATCGGATTCCAAACTGGTTGACATCCCCTCTTTTAAGTACCTTGGGCTATGGCTAGACAAAAATCTAGACTTTGGTGTACACGTTGATGCCATTCACAAAACTCTCCTCTCTAAGTTCAATGCTCTGTACAGACACTGCAACTGGCCTGCCCACGCATTCCAGGCGTGAAATTGTCCAAAAGATGATTCTCCCAGTCTTTGACTCTGGGGACACTGTCTTCAATTCTGCCCCAAAGACCACCCTAGCCAGGCTGGGTACTCTCTTCAATTCTTTCTGCCGCTTTGTCCTTGGCTGCCCCCCCCTCTCACCCACCACTGCAATCTTTATACCTCCCTTTCCTTCCCTTCCCTCATTACCAGGCGCCTGTCCCACACCACAAATCTAGTAGGTAAGTACTGGCTTGGCTCCCTGCCATCTTATCTGTCCTCCCTCTTGTCAGCCCCCCCACCTCCTGCTACTCACTTCGATCCTCAACATCCAGAACACTCACCCTCCCACTGCGGCGTACATCATCTGGTCGCAATGCATTCCCATACACATTCCCTAGCTCCTGGAACTCCCTCCCCCATGAAATTCACTCTGCACAAACTCGCCAATCCCTTGCACACCTCCTTCAGAAGCACACAGTACACTGCTGCAACTGCAACCAAGCCCCCCACCTACCCCCTTTTTTTATCTATTTCTATTTTCACACCCCTCTAGACTTTAGACACATTAATTTTCCTCTGTCCTTTTCTCTACATTGCACGCCCCTCCACCCTTTACTTCTTCCACCCAGGGCCAGATCAAGCCTTGGGGGGCCTGGGACACTCACAACTTGGGTGGCCATGTAAAACGCCCAACTTTTCATACCAAAATGTTTTATTTTGCTCAACATTTACTGAGCACATTGTTTATTAACCATAACAACCACCGTATGGGGAGACTACCCCCATTATTCACAGGAGAAAAAAGTAACTTGAAGTACAACACCCTGTCATGTTGTCATAGTCTGTAATGTTATATTTGTTGTACTGTACATGACATGAAGGCCTTGGAAATCAGATGCTCTGGGGTCTAGATGCTCTGTAGTGAGTTTTGGGGCTTTTATTGAAGTCGCTCTCCTCTAGACCCTGTTCAGAAAAGCAAAGTAATCTTTAAGTAACCTCTTTAATCACAAGTTTATTTTAAGGAAATAAATTAAATAAAAATAAACAGTGCTTTACTAAGAGGTATGCATCCTACTCCAAACAACAGTAAGTTACTGTATGTACCCATTGTACAGAAGAGTGCAGTTCCAACGTACAAATGCTATGACTCCAAATAAACAGACTGATGTCATACCTTTATCTGCTCATGGGATATCAAAGGAATGATTAATTCAATTTATTTCAGAGTTAGAGGATCCATGCATGTATACACACACGCATGTCCCTTTATCTCTTCTTTGATCAATTATCTCAGCATAATAATAAAATACAGATATCAACTTTCTAAGCCACTTACTGAACTCAAGCTGTCTGCTGTTGCTTGGAGCTCCCTTTGAAACTCCTTAGTTTAGCAGCAGCAGGCAGTTTAGAACAGTGCACCGATTAATCATGCTGCTAGCGATAGAGTGGCCGTGGCGTACAGATAGTGAGTGCAGGTGCTTCCGCTGGCAAAGTGCATGCAGAGCCTCAAAAACCGCCAAGAAAGAGTGGTTTAAAAAATGCTGCCCAGATGGATTGTATGCAAAGCTCCTGGTCCTGGCGCGCTCCTGCGTATTATGCAAAGCAGCCAGGTCCTGATGTCCAACTTGCACCGGTCAGGTCAGTCCCAGACTCAAAAAGTGGAAAACCTGTCAGTATCCTAAGGAGGTAGATCACGGTGCTTGCATAGTTAACCTTCTTCACTTCTTGTGCCACACAGCGCCAGTTTGTTTTCTAGAAGTCACTCGACCCTAGCTGCAGGCTGCAAATAACGGAGGAGGAAGGTGGGGGGGAGCAGGAAATCTTCTGCAATGTTGGCTTGCTGGGGGCCTATCTGTAGCAGGAGGTCCAGGGGCTTGTGTTTTTTGTTTTCTTTTAATTAAAAGCCTCTCCCAAAGTCATTTTTGTTTGTTTTGTTTTATGGAGCAAGCTCCGGGGGTTTGATTCATGCTTGACTCATCTTGAGGGAGGCATGATTTATTACAAATCCTTACCAGTACTGTACCACCTGAGGAAGGGAACAAGAGAAATCTGCAATGTAGGCTTGCGGGGTCCTATCTGTGGCAGTGGGCTTCTGTGTTTTTTTATTTTATTTAACAAATGTGCTTCTTCCAGTCCGCTGCTTTCACAGCGTTTTTTAAGAGACAAGCTGCGGGGGCCTATGGGGAGGTTGACTCGCGCTTAACTCGCGCTGCGGCAAGGGTGAGGTGGCATGATTTACAAACCACCAGTCCACCTACTAAAAGTGTCTCTCACTTCCGACTACTGGGGGGGCCAGTCTATGGCAGGGGGCCTGGGGCATTTGCCCCATTTGTCCCCACCTTAATCCAGCCCTGCTTCCACCCTTCATCTCTCCCTCCCCCTTTACTCACCATCTCTATTTTCTTCAGCCAATTCCCGGTCCCCCTTGCAGGGTTCTCAGCATCCTGAAGCGGTGAAGGTCCTGGCTACCCATTTCCCTAATTCTTCCTACCTTTCCTCCTCTAAACTGCCTTCCCCCCACCACTTACTCGCACACCCTCCATCTGTCCTTCTCCCCCATCTCCATTTCTATGTTTTCTGCCAGCTCCTCGTCCCCCGCGGGGTTCTCAGCATCAGAAAGGGGTGAAGGTCCTAGCTACCCATTTCCCTCAATCTTCCCACCTTTCCTCTAAACTGCCCCCCCCTTACTCTGACACCCTCCATCTGTCCTTCTCCCCCTATCTCTATGTTTCTCTGCCAACTCCCCGTCCCCCTTGCAGGGTTCTCAGCATCCTGAATGGATGCAGGCCCTGGCTACCCTTTCCTCCTCCTCCTCCTCCTTATATTTCTCCCTCCAAGTAATGTAAATTAGGGATAACGACTGATGCCTAGAAATCCTCTCCCCCTTATTATAAGCACTTAAATCCCTTGCCTGCCCTTACCCTTGATCCACTAGCACTGTCCTTGCCTGCCCTCTCCCTTGAACTACCTGCACTTTTCTCAGCTGGCAGTCCTCTCTATCACTCTAAAACTGTGTTAGTCACTAGGACTACACCTAATGCTGTGTCCAAAATAATTGCTGTCTTGGTATTACGAGTCAGTGATATTGCTGTGTATATATCTGCATATTATGTCCTTGTTATTTCTAATTTTGTACTTGTTTTTATTACTAGGTTTGTATGAGGAATGAATATGATTCTGTACACTGTTCTCTGTTGGTTTTCGACTACTTCTTATGTAACCCCCTCCTCCCTAGACACTTCTGGAAATGAGCTGTTTTTACAGTTCATGCTGCCTTCCTGGTGAATCTCTTCTAAATAAATAAATAACTTTCACCATACTTGTTCATCAGGTGGGGTCATAAGAAGGGTATGTTGAAAATTTGGGGTCAAAATGGCAAAGTTGTGTGCATCTGTTGACATTCACTACACTCGCTCGTAACTTTCATAATTTTCAATATTTTCGCCTCAAATTTTCAACACAGTCATTTCCTTACATCAGCTCGTGAATGTGACAACTGTCAGTTTTCAAATTCTGTCTAAAATGTGTTTTCTCACCTGTGGCGTGAAATGACGTTTTGGTGGAATGGAATGACATTTCAGTAGGGATTTGAAAATTCTCAGCCTGACGTTCATGAGGTGGGGTAATAACAAAGCTATCCTGACAGTTTGGTTGCTGTTTTGGTTGAAATGCTTTCATGGCAACATATATGTACACATCTATGGAGGGATGGGAGTGCAGGACCCGGAGGGCACTGCGCTCCTACAACTAAATGAGGATACGATTATACTATCTCAAAAAGTAAGGAAATTCTTTGCAAAAAACTTCATTAATGCACTAGTTAGGGTTGGTTACAGCAAGAAAGTAGGGAAATGTGGCGTTAGGGTTTCCAACCCACCCCCAACCTGCAGGCAGCAACAGGGAAGGGGTGGACTTGGGGTTCCAAACCCTAACGCTCACCCCATTCTCATATACTGTACCCATCTCAGCTTATTTACTCATGGAATGGGGCGAGCATTAGGGCTGAGAACCCCAAGGCACAGCCCACTACTGTTGCTGCCTGCAGGGTAGGGGTGGGGTGTTAGGGTTGGAAATCCTGATGCCACATTTCCCTACTTTTGTCACTGTAACCAATCCTAACTAGTGTTTTAACAAGTTTTTTTTTGCCAAGAATATATATATATCTCAAACCCTGTTCACATCAATACCCTCAGGAAGAATAACAGTGCAGCTATATACTTGGAGCCCAGACCAGCAATCATGTAGTGATTATTCAGTATAGTGTTCTCATTTAATTTGTTTCTGAAATCATACCAGTAGCAACAAACAAAAAATGTATACCAGCCTCTACTTTATCACAGAAAGAGATGAGGATTAAATTAATTGTGACTGTTTATAGTGAACTGTTTCACTAAAAAACATGTTAAAATTCGAATCAGTAGCTTATCAGAATGTTGACGGAATCAGTGGCATCACATTATGACATTCTATGTGATACACAGCTATCATCAAAAGAAACCGTAAAAAAATGCAACACCCCAAAGTTTTCTGTTGTTGCTTGTTTTCTTACTAATCTTTATTAATAAAAAACAAAACAGATCAAACTAATGATAAAAGTAACATCACAAAGTTTTTCCATAACACCTAAGGTAAATTTCCAAGTTTTTTTTTTTTTGTCGTCTTTATAGCCCATTACCTTATGTCAGTGCTAGGCTCTTGGTGGGAAAATTATTTTATTTCATGTTCTGGCGGGAAGGAATCATAAGTGCAGCCAAACCCACAAGCAGCCAGACCCTTTTACTTCCCAGTCCGCTGGCCTCACCCCTTTGCTCAGACATTTTGTAATGTCTAAGCAGGGACAGCGCAAAGGCATTCTCCACAGAAGTCTATGGGGAAGAATTTCAATACTTTCTTCTATATGTGTAAGCAACCTTGGAGAAAAATGAAAATCACCACTCAACTAATAGGGAAGGGGGCCTAATTAGCTGAGTGGTGGCTTTCATTTTTCTCCAAGATTGCTTACACATACAGAAAAAAGTACTGAAAATCTTTCTCACAGACTTCCAAGGGGCGTGCCCCACGCTCTCCCTGCTTAAACGTCACAAAACGTCTGAGCACAGGGGTGGGGCAAGCGGACCGGGAAGTGGAAGGGATTGGCTGGCCATGGGTTCAGCTGCACTTACGATCCTTTCCTTCCAGCACAGGACATGAAATAAAATAATTTCTAGGAGGCAGTATAGCACAGTGGTTTAAGGCTCAGAGCTGCAAACCTTGAGACCTCGGATTGAATCCCACAGCCCCCACCTGTATACTGTGTGACCCTGAGCAAGTCACTTAACTTCCTTGTGCTCCCAGGTCACACATGTAAAAAAGCTTCAGCTTAGTGAGTCTCTCCTGATTAAAAAAAAAAAAAAACATTTCCCACCAGGAACCTAACCTGGCATAAGGTAATGGGCTATGAAGCCCATACAGAAATCTTAGAAATTTCCTTACACTTCTATGTGGCAAAGCTGGGTTTGCGTTCTGTGCCCGACTCCTGCGCTGGTTGATGACCTGATTCCAAGGTCTGGGCAGTATTCGTCCTGTAGTAAACATCAACACACTTCAATTGCTTCTTATCAGGCTTTATTCTTAATATCAACTCAGCTCAACTTCTGAACACAGGCAGAATTCCTGTGGCTTGAACAAAGGAAAGAGGAAAAGACAGTATCAGGTTTCCCCTAAAGGGACCATCTCTAAATAACACTAATTTTACATGGTGAACACTAATTAGGGAACAAATAACAATTACAATATGCAGACCACTTTATAACAGCCCTCCTTTTCTAAAACCTGACTACAGATTTAACCCATCTGGCACCGTTATGATCCTTTTTGATTTACGGAGCACAGGTACCACTGGATCACCTTGAGGTGACACCTCTCCTACTCCCACTCCCACAACTCCAGTAGCTCGATCCTGCTCAGAGGCCATCTGTGAAACATCCCTGGGTGTGTCTCCACTCCCCATTACTCCCATAGAGTTTACTGCCACTGCTGTACCTGGTACCCCTGGTGCGGCTTCCCAATCCTCCATGCTCTCCTGCTCTGTATTCCCTTCCAGTCCCCCAAATGGGGAGGGTATTTTTGTCAATACCCTACAGATATGGTCTATATGTATTTTTGCCACTTCCAACTGCACCTTAAAGGACACTGGACCTGTTTGTGCACACAACACCCCTGGCACCCAACGACTGTTGTCTCCAAAACTTGTGACACAGAATTTCCCACTTACCAGGAACTCGGGTCTGTCCTATGCCCTCTGGCCTCCTGCATTTCTGCCCCACTCTGACGCACTTTGGTCCCAAAAACTGGGTGGATCAAATCCAAATGGGAGCAAAGTGTCCTGCCAAACAATAGTTCCGTTGACGACACCCCTGACATTGCATGTGGTGTAACCTGGTATCGCAACAAAAACCTTTTATATATGGGTTTGCACAGGTCTTCAACCCAGTCACCTCAACACTTCTTTCACTGTTTGCACCACCCTTTCTACTAAACTATTAGAGGCTGGGGTGGTAAGGTGCAGTCCGAATGTGTCAGATTCCATTGCATTCCATAAATTCTTGAAACCCCCATGACATAATGGTGGGCCCATTGTCTGACACAAAAATTTGGTGTAATCTGGCAAAGGTAGCCTTCTGAAGGCATCAGTATTGGAATGCAACCCTCCATGCTAATATTTGATTTCATACCTGTGGGCAGACAAGGTCAGTGCCCACCGCTGCATACAGCTAGATGCCAATAGAGGCACTGATTTGTATTCACCAGAAAGGCTCACCAGAGGCTTATGACACGTGAGGACTGTGAACCGGTATCCATACAAATACTGGTGAAATTTATTTATTCCAAATATTATTGCCAATGCCTCTTTGCCTAGCATGGCTCAGCTGTTAGCACATCTGCCTCTGGGCCAGAAGGTCCTGAGTTCTAATCCCACACCAGAACTGGGCTCATACCTAAAATGCTGGCACCCCACTGCAGTATTAGGGGCGTGCTGTACTGCTGGGGTGTGCTGTCCTTCAGATGAGACGTTAAACCAAGGTCCCTTCTACCCATCCTAGTACTGTCCTGGTGGGTATCCAGGTGAAAGTAAAAGAACCCAAGGCACTCTTTGCAAAGTGTAAGGGACATTCCCAGTGTCCTGGCCAATATTACCCTTCCCATAAATCCAGTTCATGCATTTGTTCATGTATTTGTCCAGGCTGTGTGTGGGTGTTGATGTCCAATATGGCTGCCACTACACATTCAGTCACTTCACTACCAGTCTAGCATTGCTTGTAAAGTGCTTTGGGATAAATTGTGTATGAAAAGCGCTACATAAATGCTGATTATTATTATTATTACTCTTCTTCTTCATGACAATAGTTTTTTCAGCAGGTGCCATCGTGCATGATGCAAACTCAGTGGGCCTCTCAGATCCATCCTGTAATACATGTGAAAGAACAGCCCCCACACCATATTGGGATGCATTACAGGCCAGGATCATCAGTAACTTGGAGTCAAAATGTGATAAGCATGACTCTGGTCCAACTTGGAAAACAATGCCCCCCCCCCAAATCTAGTGAAGCAAACAAATCTTTGATTTTTGGAACTGGGTAAGAGTCCAATTTAGCCACTCTGTTTACTGTGATCTTGTAGTCCCTGCAAAGCCTCAATGATCCATCACTCTTGATCACTGCCACAATGGGGGTCGCCACTTTGAAAACTAGACCAGTTCCAGGATCCCTTCCTGCTCCAGACAAAGAAATTCTTCTGCCACTTTATCAAGGAGAGCACACAGGGTCAAAAAAAAAAAAAAATTTGGGGTTGAGCTTCCAGGCTCACCACAATTTGGGCAGTCGTTCCCTGCAAAGTCCCCAGTCCTAGTGAAAATACAGAATCTGCCTGCTCTAACATCTCTTCCGGTGTTACAGGCTGGAGCAAGCATATCCCCTGCCAGTCCAATTTCAACTCTCGCAGCCAGTTACGCCCCATCAGGCATGGACCCTCTCCCTGCACTATCAATAAGGGCAATAGCTTGTATTGCAATCCATAAGTCACCTGGACCAGCATCTTTCCCACCAACAGAATCAGTTCCCCTGTATATGTCCGAAGTTGCACCACTGCTGATTGTAGTACTGGAGCTTCTGTGGGGGCCCACAAGGTATAGAAAAGCTTCTCCCTGAAAATGATGCCCCTGTGTCAACCTCTATATCCACAAAACGGCTGCCCATCGTCACTTGCACCCTGATAGGAGGCGAATGACGATCATCCGTCGTATACACAGAGAAGACTCCATCATCACCCTCTGCTTCCTGCTCATCTTCTTCTACAAAATTAGTTTGGCAACTCTTGAGCCTGTCGAGCTGCAGCCTCCATGGTCAGGGCAATGTCCACCTGTTGAAACCAAGCACAGTATCTGCCAACAAACATCGCTGAATGCATTCATCCTGCACGACACTCTCTAACCAGTCCCACAGCATACGATCCAAAGTGTCTCCAAATTCACAAAAGTCTGCCAAACGCTGTAACTCAGCCACATAGTCTGCAACTGGCTCCCCTGGCTGATGCATACAGCCATGAAACTTAAATGACTGCACAATAGCTGAATGTCGGAGGTTGATATGGTTTTGAACTAATATGCACAGTTCCCACAGGGTTTTAGACCCTGGCTGCTAAGGAGCCACTAACTTACAGATCAAAGAATAAGTATTTTGGCAACAAACAGCAAGGAAAATAGGGCATTGCTGGTCCTCATCTGTGATTTTATTTGCATGAAAAAAATGTTCCATACACTCCATAAATTCAAACCAGTCACTTGTGCCATCAAACTCTGCCGTAGCCCCAAACATCGCCATTCTAGGCCTGGTTAATCCTCGCTGCCAACGTAGTAAGCACCAATGCACTTCAGTTGTTTCTTATCATCAACTCAGCTCAGCCTCTGCAAGCAGGCAGAATTCCTGTGACTTGAACACAGGAAAGAGGAAAAGACAGTATCAGGTTCCCCTAAAAGGGCTATCTCTAAATATCACTATTATTACACAGCGAACACTAACTAGGGAACAAATAACAATTACAATATGCAGACCACTTTATAACAAATCCCACTCCATGAGCGCCTCCTGTGGCGGATGACAGAGTAGCCTTTGTACCACGTGATACCACACACATCAGCCCTCCCCGCCACAGGTCAGTGGGCAATGCACACAGGGTGGTCAGCAAGTCAAGAAGCAGGGAAACGAAACCTGCTTTTGCCACGTATGATGGGTGTGCAAACAGCGCACAGCTAGACTCCTCCCTTTGACTCCCCTTCTGTACGCAAAAACTAGTGATCCTGACCAGCTCAGCACAGCCATAAGGACTAGGCATGCTTTGGTGGGAAAGGGGGAAGAGTCCCATGAGGTGTGTGAGTTTGAGGAGCTCCGATCTGGTAGCTGACTAGGAGAGGAATAAATTAATAAATTAAAAAATAAAAAAGATTTTTCCACTAAGAAACTACAACCATTCTCAGAAAGCTGTTGTAGCAAAGGTTGAACAGTAACTGTAGTAATACTGTAGTACAATTTAACATTTCTCTTGGAAATCTCATTTTGGAAGGCTTTAAAACAATTTACATGGCTATTAAGAATATTTATTTTTAAATAATGATTCTTAACACTCCTAGCAATATTGTATAGTGTGTCTGTGTCACTTGACAGTACATCCTTAAACTACTGCACAAAACAAATTCATGGCCAGGTGCTTCCTTCTATTCTGTATGGCTACTCTCAAAAGTGCAATTCATACTGCCTAATCAGACTTTGTACCCCCAAGCATTGCATAACCTTGTACAACTTACTGATACTATTCATAACAAGGCTATTAAAGCTCATGCCACATGTCTGAGTAACACAGTACACAAGCAAAAGCCAAACTGAAGGTAAACTATTTTATTAATCTAGGCCCTGCTGTTGGACTTTGCTTGCTTTGTTTTCCTGTATGTGCAATTTCTGTGCATTGTTCTCACTAATAATATCCTGTTTCTATGAGCAGGAAGGGCTGAGTGCAGTTTGTCAGTTAACATTACTTCCTATAGCCAGGGTCAATATTATGAACTAGTGACACTACTTCAGTCACTGTTTGCTGCGGATAAGTCATGTTTAACACTGCTGGTGGTTAATGGACATCCTCTACAAAGAAATGCTAGCCGATAATCAGAAACCCCAGATTTGCAATAGACTTCCTCCTTCCTGTTTTTTACTCTGCTGACAAAAGGGATGTATGTTCCTGTTGGCTCTTACAGCACAATGATTTGAGGAACAGAAGGCTGAACATGAGTAATTTTTATTATCTTTTGCCACTAACAACTGCGATACAAGATACAGTTTGTTGGCTTGTTGTGGGATGTCCACATACGTGTGGTAACATCAAAGCATTCCATTTTAATAAAAGCCAATGTAACCCCCACCCCACTGTGAGGGTGTACCTTCAGCTCCAAAAAGCCTAACTCACACTGCCACCAATTGTTGCTCTCCAGTCTCCAAGGGACTGTTGCAAGGGGGACCAGAAGTAATGAACAGGAGGTGCTGCTGGATTTTTTTTTCAGCGCCTCCTGAGTCAACACAAAAGCAGCTCATGAAGCACATCAAAGAGGCCGCCAACAAGAAGCGTAACCAGCTCGCATCGGATCAGCAGATTCCCTGCCAAAAGTCCAGACTGAACAGGACGCGAAGTGTGATCACAGGCAACGCAGAAAGGGGCACAGCATGAATATTTAAAGGCAGATCCCCTGACAAATAAACATGTCTGTGTTCTGTTTTCATCCAGTACAGACTGTGTGAAAGGTCATTTGGCACCATAAACTCCTTCTTAAAGCAGAACCAGTCTAAATTCTTTCATAGTGATTTGCATACACTTCCCATGATGCTTTGCATTACTGGGGTATGTGTGATTTTGTATTTCTTTAAAACCTGGCTTTATCGCCACTGCCCTTCCTGGGTAACCACTGTCTCAGTATTTTTTGCCAAGGTTCTTTATCTTTTATATTTCTATCAAATAAAGGCATTGAGGAACAATGCCCACAGCAAACAGGGCACTACCATCTTTGTGCACCCAGATCCCCCCAACCATCACAGCAACTTGTGTCGGGGATTACACCTCAGTCAATCAGGCTGCACGGCCTGGAAGGGGAGCCACAAACAGCTTCTAAGACAGATGAGGTTTGTCTGAATTCTGGTGTGACTTTCTAGCAAATTGTTTGCCGAGTGATAAGACCACCAGCTCCGCCCCAAAAAATGTACTGCTCTGTTTGCCAATGGTAAGCTGACATTCCCCAATGAACAACTGTGACTGGAGCAGAGTCCAGTTAGACTGCAAGGGTCTGCAGTGAAAAGCAGACTGGTGCCTGTGTGGAACTTCTGAAGGAGACATACCTCAGGTCTGCCTTAGGCACTGAAACAAAGAGGGAGAGAAGCAGAACTCCTGCTGACAGAGGGAGGTAATCGCATGGTAGCTCAGTGAAATCTGAAGCTGAAGGCGGCAGATATCATGTGAAAGACTTTGCTGTGCTGCAGCCAGAGAAAGACAAACAGTGACCCCAGCTAATTTGGGAAGCTACCTGGCCAATACAACAGCCCAGTGGTGGTTACCACAACACACAAGGGACTGGATGCCAGCATGTGGTGCATTGGTTGGGCAGGATTGGGTTTTGACAGGCTGAGCTGCCCTACTTGCATTAGAGGATCACTTGCTTAATACAGAGATCAACAGAAGTCTCATGGGGACCGTAGACAACAGTCATCTGTCAGCTGACACCAGAGGCCTGCAGAGGAGAAGGGGAGAGAGAGAGAGAAAATAAAACCAGAAAGAGAGGGACTTGCTGCAACTGCCTCATCATCCCTGTACATCAAGGGAGATCCCCTGAGCTGGGAGACTCATTCCTTGGCAGTGTACCCAGTGAAGCACTGGGAGCTTCCTAATAGGTTTAACGGTAAACACTGGTACCAGTGGGAAGAGGGTAGTGCTCTCCAGTGAAGGTGGTTGGAAAAGATAACTGCAATGTGCATGTGTGGTTTGGGAAGAAAGCACTGTTAGGAAGGAAACCTGAAGTGCAGCCTCAGGTTACAATATTCTATTTTGGTATGTGCAGTGCTCTACATGGTAACCATTTTGGTCACCACAGCAACCCGAGTTGTTTTCTCCACCCAAATTTTGTTAAAGTTGCTTGTTTAGCCATTACAATGGGTGCCTGTTTGTTTCTTGATCCGTGCTGCAGAGTTACTATGCTGCATCTGTGAGCCTGCCGCAAGCCTGTGACATGGCACCAGTGGCTGCATGCTACATCGAGTTATTCAATGCATCACCACCTCTCTCTCATCAAGCTGGTGAAAAACTGAGCAGAGATAAGGTGGCAGGGTAGCACAGATACTGAAATCTAGGTTGGTGGTCACGCAGCCATTTGTGGAAGCAGGCAGTGATGTGTGTGTGACTGGGAGAAGGAAGGGGATTTGGATTTAGCACCATTGGCATGCTGGATGAGTGTGAAGCAGCATGAGAGTAGGATTTAGCAGCACTACACTGGGAAAGTGGGAATTCTGGGACTCGCATGGGAGAAGGAGAACAACACAATCTGCAGCATGGACTCAGGTGGAGGATTAATTAGCTCAGCCCAGGAACTGTTGGACTGTGGAGCAACGGAGTTTAATGGGTGGAGCCAGGGAGTGACAAACAGTTCAACTGGGGCAGGGGGGCCACTAGGAAACATAACACAGTCACTGCTGCAATAAGAAGAACAGGTTCTTCACCTGTAACAATAGTTCTAGGAGTGGTATATGTTGTTCATCCACACTTCTTGGCATGTCCCTTTCCCCTTTAAATCTTGCCAAAAGTCTTCAAGCTGGCTCCTCCCACCCACCCAGGTGGTAAATACCTCGGCTCCGCCCCATGACGCCAGATCTTAGCCCGCTGGAAGCAAGGTTGTACGTCTGAAGCCGGGGAGGTCGGGTGGGTGCGTGTGGATGAACAATATACTCCACTCCTAGAACTACTGTTACAGGTGAGTAACCTGTTCTTCTAGGAGCATGGATATGTTGTTCATCCACACTTCTTGGCAGACTCCAAGCAGTTCTCCAGGAGGAGGGAGGCAAGGCGCACACCCCCTACTTAGTGAACAGAGATTGGAGAACTGAGGCCCCAAAACCAGCATCCCGCCGTGACTCAAGGTCGATGTGGTAGTGGGTGATGAAAGTGTTTGCCGACTTCCAGGTAGCAGCCCAATAGATTTCTTGGATAGGGATGTCCCTGTAAGCAGCCACTGATATAGCAGTATGGCAGGTGGAATGAGCTCTTATCCCTCTGGGAGGCTCCTTGCCTGCCAACTGATAGCACAGTTGCATGATGTAATCCACCTTGCAATGGTCAGTTTGGCTGCAGGTCTGCCAGAAGCGGCTTCAGCGTAGGTGACAAACAGCTGGCAAACCTCCCCATGAATTTCCGCCATTCTCTCCTTACAACAGGAGAGAGCACGTCTCAGGTCCAAAGTATGGAGCCTGTACTTGGCGTCCGAGGTGTAGTTAGGGTACTATACCGACAGAGTCAACACCTGGCTAAAGTGCAACACTGACACCACCTTCGGAAGGAATTTCGGGTGGGGGCGCAGGACAACTTGTCCCTGTGAAAGACCAGATAAGGGGAGTCCACCGAAAGCGCCTGGAGCTCC
Organism: Neoceratodus forsteri; assembly: GCA_016271365.2. Lineage (NCBI taxonomy): Eukaryota > Metazoa > Chordata > Ceratodontiformes > Ceratodontidae > Neoceratodus > Neoceratodus forsteri. Next base: position 455,534,019 of record CM028135.1, on the reverse strand, counting down.
CCTGTCCTTCTGGCTGACATGATAGCCACCAGGAGGGCCGTCTTCCACGACAAGTGTGGTGCTCACACTTGCATGGGTTCTATCGGCTTGCCCATGAGTTTGCCAAAACTAGCAACAAATCCCATGGAGGCGGAGGTTCACGCACGGAGGGGAATGTGATCCAGGCCTTTGAAAAGCGCCCGACAACTGTCTCCTATGTCAGTGTCGGGCTGACCGCCCGTGCAGGGCAGAGAGATGCCAGGTGTACCCAAGGGTCGATGATCATAGACCCCCTTTGGAGAGAGACCAAAGGTAGTCGAGAATGTTAGACACAGAGCAGGATAAGGGGTCCAGATTCTTACCCTGACACCAAATGGAAAATCTCTTTCATTCCAAGGCATAACATTTCCTGGTCAATTCCTTTCGAGAGGCCTCCACCATGGTGTAGACATCCTCAGAAAGACTCAGAGTCTGGAACTCTAGCCGCTCAGGTACCAGGCTGTGAGGTGCATGGATGGAAGGTCCAGATGGAATACCTTCCGCTGGTTCAGTGATATCAGGTCCCGGTGTGTGCAAAGCCACTCCGGGGGCCTGCAGCTGAGGCTGAGGAGATCTGGATACCAGAACTGGTGCGGCCAATCTGGGGCTACCAGGATCACCTTCGCCTTGTCCCTCCTCACCTTGAGTAACACCTTGTAGATCAAGGGAAATGGAGGGAAGGCGCAGAAGAGGCCTGGGGTCCACAGCCTCGAGAAGGCATCCCCCTGCAGCGAACCCTGCTGAGGGGGCAGGCATGGAACAGACTCGGCTTGGTGTTTTCCCTGGAGGCAAACAGGTCCACCAACAGTTTGCCCCAATGGGAGAACAGACTGTAAGCTACCTCTGGATGGAGAGACCACTCGTGGGATGTCTGGCCTATGTGGCTGAGAGCATCCGCCAGCTGGTTCGAGGCTCCTGCCACATGAATGGCTAGGAGATCCGCCTCCAACTGGCTTACGAGGGTCCAGATGTGGAGCGTCTCCTTGCACAGTAGACGGGAGTGCGTGCCGCCCTGTTTGTTGAGGTAGTACATGGTCGTGGTATTGTCTGTCTGGACTTGAACCACTTGACCTCAGAACTGAGGAGCGAAAGCTGACAGTGCCAATCGGACTGCTCTGAGCTCCAACAGGTTGATGTGGCATCGGGATTCCTCAGGGTACAGAACCCATAGGGCCTGCTGTCCCCCATGTGGGCTCCCCAGTCCATGAGAGAGGCATCGGTCGTAAGAACGACCGTCGGCTCAGGGCGGACAAACGAGATCCCTTCCTGCAACCGGTCTAGGACCATCCACCACTGAAGAGTGTCCCACATCTTCTGGGTTACAGTGATCAGCTGGTCGAAATGACCATGGCGTTGAGTCCACTGGGCGGCCAGCTACCATTGGAGGGGGCACATGTGCCATCTGGCCCAACGGACCACTGAAGTGCTTGCCACCATGTAACCCAGAAGGCGCAGTCAGTCCAGGGTAGGGCGCAAGTGTCCAATGATCGGGCAAAGGAGGAGAGAACCTCCGCCCTGTCTGCCGGGAGCCGAGCTCTGGCTTGACAACAGTCGAGCTCTGCCCCGATGAAGCCCATCACCTGAGAAGGCACGAGTTACGACTTGGTCCTGCTGATCAGGAGGCTGAGTTGGGAGCAGGTTCGGAGAGCCAGATCCCTGGACCTCTCCACCTCCTGAAGGGAGGAACCTGCCAAGAGCCAGTCATCGAGGTAAGGTTAAATTCGGACTCCTCGACGCCGAAGGTGGGCTGCCACCACTGAAATGCACTTGGTGAAGACCCGTGGGGCTGATGACAGGCCAAACGGCATGGCTCGGAACTCGTACAGGGTCTCTTCAACCCTGAAGCGGAGGAACCGCTGATGGAATGGACGGATTGGGACGTGAAAGAATGCATCCTGTAGATCCAGTGAACAGAACCACGTTTCGCTAAAGGGATGGTATGATCTGGTTCAGAGTTACCATCCGGAAGGTGCAGGTCGTGAGATATTGATTCCGGTCGTGGAGATCTAGGATGGGGCGCAAGCCCCCCATCCGCTTAGGCACCAGGAAATACCTGGACACGAAGCCTGGGTCTATATGAGGATCCGGCACTGGAGCTACTGCCTCCTTGCGGAGGAGCTGAGCTATGTCGTCTCGAAGAGCCGACTGAGTGCAAGCCGAGATCCTTTCCTCCCGAGGGGCACGGGCTCGGCTGGGAGGGTACTGCTCAAACTCTAAGGGTAGTCCCTGACCGACCACTTCTAGAACCCACCTGTCTGAGGTGATATCGGACCAGGCGGAAAGAAAGTGGCAGAGCTGGCCCCCCACGGAAGGACTCAGAACTGGCGTGACGGGTGTAGGGATAGCAACCCCCAACCCATCACTGAGCAGGCTTAGAGGAGGAGGAGGCTCCTGAACCTGCGCCTCGGCCTCTGTTACGGGACTGTTGAGGACCCTGCTTGGGCCGTGGATGCCAAGCTTGAGCCTGCTGCTGTTGTTGCTAACCTCCTTGATAGGAGGGCTGTCCAACCACAGGGGAAGAGTGCTGAAATGGCTTCTTCTTTCTCTTCTGCTGGTTCTTGCCCAAAGAATCTTTCGCAGAAGTAGCATCCAAGGTGGCACTGGACTGCTCTATGCACTGAAGGTGACCGGCCACTCCTGGACCGAACAAGTCAGTGCCTAAGAAGGGCACGTCAGCTAACTTATGCTGAGTATCTGCCGGGAAGGAGGAAAGCCTCAGTCAAGCCCTGTTGCGAGTGGCCACTGCTAAAGAGCAGGCACGAGAATCACCTATGTCCAGGGCCATCTGGAGCTGCTGTTTTGCAACAGCATGGCTCTGATCACGGACCTGCTTGACCGTGGTCTGCATGTCCATGGGAAGGTGAGGGAGGACCTTGTCTAATGACCCCAGGAGGGCATGAGAGAAGTGTGCCATGATAACAGCCGAGCTGACCTGATGAAGACCTAAGAGGCAGCATAGACCTTACGGGCAGAGTGGTCCATATTCTTGGACTCCTTGTCCAGGGGTCGGTCAGTGTCGGCCGAGCTTCCAGTACGCCTGAACACAGAAGTAGTCACCAGGCTCTTGGCTGAAGGGTGTTCTGTGAACCCCACCAGAGACCCCATGGGCACCGCGTACTTGCGTGCCATGCAGGCAGACAGTGCTGGACAGGAAGCTGGACACTGCCAAAGCTCAAGGGCTGGGCCAACAATGGCTTCGGCCACTGGAAAAGCCTCCGTCGGGGTATCCCCCTTTTTGAGGATATCCGTAAGGGGGTACTCCGCCTTTTTCTGGATGGACTCCAGGGGCATTCTGGTGGATTCGGAGATCAGGCGGAGAATGCCCTAAAAGGAGGAAGGGCCTTCCTCCAATCCTGCCATGGACGACTCATCATCCCCAGGATGGGAGTATAATCCGGTGATGTCCGAGTCCTAAGAATCGGGATATAACTGCCTCCTGCCTAGGTCTCCCTCGATACGCCGAGGGCGATCTGGGGTGACGGTTATCGACAGATGTCAGGAAAGCCCAATGTCTGTTTGGTCCTCTTTCAAAGGAGCCCCTCCCTGAGGCTGCCTAGGCAGTAGGTCCAGCAGAATAGGTGGAGAGACCAAGGCAGGCCGAACCGGGACGCAGGCTGGCCCCACAGGCGGAGGAACCGAAGGCTTCGGTACCGGAGGGGTCGGCATCGGCCTAGGAGGCGGGAACCAAATGATGGCTGGGGTAGACGGCGGAGCCGGCTTCTGCCCAGACAAAACCAGCTGTTGCCACATGAGGTCTTCATAGCATCAACGGAGTTTCCGCCGAAGCCTCTCCTCGTCCGAGGAGGATGAAGATCTGTGGCGCCTCTTTTTTGAATGTTTGTGTTTCCTCAGCTGATGGGTCGAGGGAGTTCTGGACCTCGACCGAGATCTGGCGGGCTGGGCCGGTCGATCGAGAGACACCGGGACCGGTGAAAACCGAGGGCCCGGAACTGGGTCCTGAATGGGGACGCCAGCTGGCTGGGTCTCCTCATCAGGAAAAACAAGGACTGGAGTCCTTTCCAAAGAGTCGCTGACCAGGGTCGGCGACAGAGGGTCGATTGGGTCGAGATTAATTTCAGCCTCATCAGCCACTTCCTCGGTCCCCTGGCCAGATGGAAGATCCGTGAATCCGGCAGCCGAGGATGCGATCTCGACCGGAGTTAAGACGTGTTCCTGGGACTCAGACCTTTCTTGGTCCCAAGAACATCTTCGCTTGGACGAAGACCCAGGGTCCTTATCCCTCTTCCGAGGGCGGGAGGAGTGCGAGCCTGAGGGTGCCTCACCCCTGGTGGGGAGAGACTGGCACAACTCCCTGAAGGAGCCCGAAAAGGTGGAGCCAAGGTTAAGTGGAACAAAAAAGCTTTGACTGGCCGAAGTTTTTGCTGCTTCCTCCTCAAATGCCCTCATTTGTTCCAACTGTTCAGCAGATCCTGCAGCCACGGAAATCACCCACCTCGCCTCCTTCAATTTCACCGGTGGGTTCCTTTTCTCGGTCTCCCCAGCTTTAAGCATGCCAAGTGGTCTTCCAGGACATTGGAGCGTAAGGCCAGGCAAAAAGTGCATGACGAGGTGTCATGTCCGACACCTAGGCAATAAACGCACGTTAGGTGAGGATCGGTGCGCGACATCTTTTGCCCACAGGGGCACCTGTGAATTCCAGGGGAAGATTTTTCCTCCATGTCTGTTGCAGTAAAATCAGAATCGCTAACTCGAACGAGTTTTAAAGTAAGTTTCGGCAAAAACCGATGCTTTGAATCCAGGGCCTACAAATTGCTGCAAGAGCACGAGGGAACCCGTATCTTCCAGCGGAAAGGAAGATCTGGAGTCATGGGTCGGAGCCAAGGTATTTACCACCCGGGTGGGTGGGAAGAGCCAGCTTGAAGACTTCCGGCAAGATTTAAAGGGGAAAGGGACATGCCAAGAAGTGTGGATGAACAACATATCCACGCTCCTAGAAATTATGTCCCTCTATTCGCTCCCCAGCTTATTTTGGTCGCTACTGCTAAGCGGAGTTTCTGAAGCTCTGCACACCACCCTGGGCTCTGCCTTCTGACTACATACTCATTCCTGGCTCCTCTCTCAGACTGAGGCAAGTTTTAAAAGTAAAAAAAAAACTATTTGCGGCTTAACTGCAGTAATATACAGTCTAAAAGACAAAGAATCTCAGCGTGCGTGCACTGAGGCAATGGTTACCCCAATTGCGCTGAGGTTCTTTGTCTTTTAGCTTGTTTTTTGTTTTTATTGGGTTCACCACAATATAGCCCAGACAGACCATCTTAGGGTAGCTGTCCATTCCTCTGGGGTGTCACACAGACGAGGAAACACTGATGAGTCCTGCTAGGACGAAACACGTGTATGTGTCTTCTGTTGGCACCCTTTGCAGATTGTGTGAGAGACCTTTTGGTACCATGCATTTCTGCTTAAAGTTGAACCTGCATAATATACTGTGGTGATTTGCATATATAGCCCATGGTGCTTTGCATTATGGGGGTATGTGTGATTTTGTTTTTCTTCTAATATACAGTACTATGTCATCACGTGACTAGCATACACTACACACAATGACCCTGTGTTTGTGCGTATGTGACTATATGTTTGTGTGAAATGAAGGGTTATGTCCTGTACTGGTAAAACATGACTACAATGAGAGGAAACCATTGATCTGAAAGCATAGGAACCAAGAATAAGGCAATAAACCAACCCAGTGGCTCAGCGGTAGAGCTACTGCCTGCCATACCGTTGATCCATGTTCAGGAGACAACTTGGGTTGTACAGGGCTTGGCTGTTGGGGGGGGGGGTTACCGTACCACTCCAACACTGCACACACATGGAGGTGTGGTGGTTGGACAGCGAGTGTCATCACAACGAGGGCAGCTAGTGGAAGGCATATGGTCAAGCTGGGGGAGAAAACCTGAAAAAGGATCAGGCAGTACGATACCCAGTTCACTCACTCCGGTCCATGCAACCACCCAGGTGAGGCCATAATCTGGATGTGGTCACGTGAGTGGGGAGGGGGGAATGGGACTGGCCTTTCCCCTCCCCGCCCCCTGGAAGCTATCTGTTGGAGATCTTCAAGGCCAGTAATTTCTTGGGGAGGTAGTCTTCAGTCGAGGAAGCAAGCTGGGACTGAGGGGGAATGCCTGCACCTGGGAAGAAAAAGCTTCATGGAGAGAAAAAAGAATAAAGCAAGAACTCGGAAAATAATGTTTCCCTACAAGCCGGCCCAGTGGCGCAGAGTGCAGAGGAGCTTAGCCCATCACCTCTCCCATGCTGGGCACCCAAGTTTGGAAAAAAGCTCTGGTTGCCGGGGGGGTCAGCTGGAGGGGCGGAGAAGGATTGAGCGGTTGGCAGGTAGCTCTCCTTTTCCAGGTGGAGCAGTATGTCTTCCCAGCGCTTGGCTGCCATCAAGTGAAGGTTCAGTGTTAGTGTCGTGCAGATGGGGGACCAGGCATTAAGCCACTGTGGGTGGAGCGGGGACCATTGGATCTGGCATGCACACGCGTGCGTGAGCGAGCTGCCACGGCCCTGGGCAACTAATGGAGATAAAAGGGAGGAAAAAGGACAGGCACAGCAAGGGCATATGATGCCCGCTGGCCACTCCTCCACTCACCAAGTTACCAGAGAAGCCCAGAACTAGAAACTGGATTATGAGCATGGGTGGAGGGGAGTTGGACCTGCTTCTCTCCTGACCCCGCCACTGGGTGCAAAACAGTGGGAGTGCCCTCACAACCAGTACACCTGGGGAGGTATAAGACGGTGGAAGGGGCAGTGGCAGCTGGCAACAGGGAGCCTCCCTTGCCATGCCCCAAGGTGCATAAATACAATATGAAAAAAAAAAAAGTCTTGCCTACTTTGACCACTGCGCACCCCCTCCCGACGCCGGCTGTTGTGTGCCCGTCATTGAGCAGCAACCAAGTTGTCCCCCCTCCCGAGGTCCACTGCCCCAGAGTTCGAATCCTAAGTAAGGGGTGTGGGGGCACAGCACCCCACAAGGGGGGTGCAGGGTGCAGCCCCTATGAAACACGATCAACGACTTGCAGGATTGGCACCCTAATGACAGGGTGCATAACAGCCAGCACGTTCCGAGGGTGGAACCACTTTGAGCTAGGTTTTGGCTAGTGACATTTATGACTGATAGCAAAGTGACTACCTGGAAAAATAAAACAATGTAGAGCACTGGGTATGTGCGAAGAGTATGTGGTCTGTGATCCAGATGTTAACCTATGCTATCACAAGACTGACTTGTGGCACTGTTACATCAAGAATGTTCTCATGGTGTGGCCAGGTGACAGGGAGGAACTGATGCAATCTGCATCACTGTTGGAGTACAGCAATAAGATTCTATGCTTTTAGTAAACTGTGATCACAACAGTCTCCACTTTCTTGATATCCAGATCACAAAAACTGCAGGTTATCAATTTTTTGAAATACCTGGGAATATTCCTTGATCACCAGTCTAACATACAATGATTACATAAACTACTTACTTGGACACGTAAATCAAAGAACTGGGCCATTCTCTGAAGTTAAATTTATCTGAAAATTTGTTTACTGGGTAGCAACAAGCTTTTTGAAAATGTGTTTTGAAACAACTGGACCAAAGGTCCTTTTTCAGGCTAGGCCCAGGCAAATAATAAACAATTACTCACCAAAGTAATATTACTTTTTCCAGGGTATTCTTTAGCATTATTGACAGATGCAGTATGCCAGCTGGGTTCAGCTGCCCTGGAGAGGAGGACTCAATACAAATGAGGAAGGCATTGGCCAATCAGGATACAGTTAGTGTAGAGTGCTGCCTGCAGTCAGCCTGAGGGACCTCAGAATGCATTTCGGAGCTGAAAAAGAGCAAAAACTGTGCCGGCTAGGGGCCAAAAAAACTGTTAGTAATAACCCACCATATATGCTAACCCACTATAAAGAAAAAATTATACATTTATTTATTTTAAATCACAGGAAATAATGACAGTCGTCAAATTTGGCCAAATCCCCTAACAGAGCCTTTAGACAAGGTTTCCAGGGAAGGAAGGGTGGGAGTGTCAGTAATGCTAAAGAATACCCTGGAAGAAGTAATATTACTTCAGTGAGTAATTGTTTCTTCTCACCCCAGAAATTCTTTAGAATCTACTGACAGACGGCACAGAAACCTATTTCAAGAACAGAATCTGAAGAATCGTCCTGCCAAATTTGGCATCCTATCAGACTACACATCTAAGAAAAGATCTTACTGAATGTGAGAAGCAACTTTCCAATAAATGGTCTGCACACTTCTAGTAAGAATATAGCCTTGATCGCTGTCCAGGAGGCAGCTGTTCTCCAGGAAGTAGGTCCTAAGCACAAGGGCTGAATGCCAGTCTTGCTGTACCAGACCCGAAATACAGGAAAACAGTCCCCAGGGAAAATACTCTTGGTCACTGGTTTCTCCTTTTCTGAGAAAATGCAGGAAAGGAAGGGATGATAATGAGAATACCTGAACTGCTAGGACTGCTCGCACACACCGGACAGAAGGACTAATTCATGCCCCATCCGAGAGCTTGAGATAGCCTAGACAGGACTTGCCCAAGAGCAGTACAGGCAGAGAAAACGGGTTGATGAAGGTGGAAATGGAAGACACTTGGGAAAAGTATTTCCTATCCGACCAGAGGACTAAATTGTTCCTAAAAGCACTGAGAGGATAAGGCCTAAAAGAAAAACCTGAAACCCATCTAACAGAGGAAAAAGACAAGCAGAAACGTCGTCTTTGATGTTACTTGCTTCAGGACAGAATTGCCACAGGTTCAAAGGGACTCCCATGAACTTTAATATACAGAGGTTTGTGTTCCATGGGAAAAAAACTCTGGTCCCTAGAAGGGTCTGGAAGTGAAACGGCCCCTTGTGGAATTCTTTGAAATGGCATGAGAAATGACAGATTTCTCTTGCCTGACACAGAAAGAACCTGAGTAACCACTAGGTGTACTCCCAAAAAAGAGGCCTACTGTCAGAAAGAAAATGAAACTCTTCATAGTTTTACAGGAAACAAGTCAAAAAGACCAAACTAGTTCCGGGAACAAGACAGTAATGCCTGGATATGAACTAAATAATCCAGTCATGAGTGGAAAGAAAGACTGAAAAAACACTAGGCTCTTGTCCTTGTACCAAGGGGAAAAAACGCTTCCACTAGGAAACTGAGGTTTTCGTGGTACTAAAACTTTTTTTTTCTTTTTTTTCATACACGTTCCCAGCCTTGCTTGGATACGGGACTCTAGGAGATCTAGCCTCTCAAGAACCAGGCCTTGAGGAGAAAAGACTGGGAGCTGGGAAAACGCTACTCCTGTGTGAAAAAGAAAGTAGCTTGAGGAAACTAAAGCAACCAGAGGCTAACTGAAACATTTTTTTTTATCAGAAAGTACCAGGCTGTCCAGAGCCACCGGGATTGTGGTGGCTGATTCCTTAACTAGAGAGGTACTTAGGAAATAAGGAATATATGGGAGAGAGAAAAGTTCTCCGACCAGTCTTAAGATAAGAAAATCCATTGGAAGGAACCCCAAGCTGGGGCCTGCAACAGGAAAAAGGAAAAAAACGGTGGTTCGGGCAGAAGGCAAAAATTCAGATCTGGACCTGACCTTACCCCCTCAATGATGTGCCTAGGACTTGTGTGCTGAGGGCTCACTTGCGGTGGCCCTGACTAATGTGGCTTAGAGGATCTGCCAAAGGGCCCACTTGTGGTGGCCCTGACCATACCAAAGTGTTGTCCTTGCCCGACAGATAGATGAGTGACTAAGACACCTCCAAAGAAGCCAGCTAGAGTTAAAAACTCGCAGCTATTGCAGAGAGATTAAAAGTCTTGTGTCCCAAATGCTCGTTGGTGAGATACAGGGCTGGAAAATCACCCAGTCCTCGCTGTAGTAAATGACCTCTGGACTGAAAAAATGCAGGCCTGACAGAGATGCTCTGTGATTCCAGGGACTGATGAAAGAAGAAGTCTCTCAGAAACCAAGACCCAAAGATGGAACCCCCCGAAGAGAAGCACCTGCCAGAATCGGCTAAGGTTGGCCAAGCCTCTGAGAAAGGAAACCAGAGATTACCTGTCTTCAGGAAAAAAAACGCCAACCAATCCAGATATCTGGAGAACAGCCTGATTTTTATTCCGTATCTGAGAATACTGTGAAGGCAGTCTAAATGGCACGGAAGAAAAATGGTAGCCACCCGACCTGGGCTAAGGAAGTGACAACATATAATGTATCGAAGGAGACACACTGCGTTTGCAAAAGAAAAGACCTGAGTCAAGGAAGCATCCTGATCTCAGGTTGCGAAAGTTGATAATGATTTGCTGTTCCCTATTTTCCTTTAAAATTCAGGTAATTGCCCCAAAAAAAGGTCCAACTCACAAGGAGAAGGGAACCCTTTCACGACTTTGTCATTTTAGTGCTCTAGATCCCACTGCTGACATGCTACTGAAGAAAACAGAGAATGCAGCACATGGAGGAAAACCTTAGTTATTTATTTACTTATGTACACATATGTATATATGTGTATGTATACACACACACACACATATATATATATATATATATATATATGTCAATATATCCCTTTATTATTTTTTTTTTTCCCGCCAAAGAAGGGGTAAAAACTTGAACCAAGAAGAAAAATAACTGAAGAAAAAAGGGATTACCAGGAAAGAAAAGAGCATTCCTGCCTAAAACCCTGGAAAACTTTACATTTGGAAAATTCCTAATGTGTTGGCATAGGTAAAAAAGGGTTAAAGGGAGAATAATTCCTACCCAAAGTCCCCCATATCCTGAGACTTCTGGGGAAGGAGCACTTATCTTTAACTGAGTACTAGGAGAGTTAAACTCGTCCATATGTGCCTGTAAGCTTCAGTTTGCCATAAAGACAAACCAAAATTTGCACCAAAGCATAAGCCAAAAGGCTGGAACTTTTCAGACAGGCAAGCCTGAGGGAAATGACCTACGCCAAGACCCTAGAAACTATAACAATATGACTTAAGACTATGAGAGCATACTGCTACTATATGCCACTTGAGTATTTTGGCAAATCTCCTTGTGAATAGTGTTGTTCCAGAACTGTCGCACTATGGCAAAGATAGGATACATCAAAAAACTGTTACTATATGATAGCGTATGCTACAAAGGTAGGAGGCATTACGTAAAAAGTTCTTACACATGGTATATGATTATCTAGAGTCTGTCTCTGGAGGGAAAGCAGACAGTGGCACAATGCTGAGAAGTAGGCCACTGTTTACAGTAACTCTCTTTAGTCTGAAAGTGTACAGATAAAAACAGCAGAACACTTACAGACCTGGTATTTCATCTGAAAACTTCTGTCACCCGCAAAAGAGCTGGAGGGGTTTCCACAACCTACCTGTCGGTGTCTTCAGAGAGTTGTCAACTTCTTTGGAAAAGAGCAACCACCTGATCTACGAAGTCATCGTCCTCCACCTCTTTATCGGTGTTGTCCTGGAGGGAAAAGTCCAGGGAGTACACCGGTTGGATATAATTGCCTCACTATTCCAAAACCTGAATCAACCTCAGGGTGACCGACTGGAAATAGTGGGCCCCGAGAGGAGTTCATGAAGGAAAATCCTCTCCCAAATTACTACTAATAATAACAACAACAATAACCTTGGGTGTAAGGAACAACATGGAGAGGAATACTCGGACCCGAAGGAGTTGAGAACACGCCCAGAAATATAAAGTCTGGAATAACTGCCAAGCTCCCAGAAGTTCAGTTGCAGAGGGCATAATTTTATCAACCCCTGATGACTCCCTAAGTCCTTCAGGAGGGAGGGTCAGAGGAGATTAATCTCTATCTTTGTACAGGGAAGAGGGCACCCTGCCTATTTTCAAATTAAAGGCTTGGACAGAGAAACAACTACTACAGAACCGGGGGACTTGTCATTTCTTATGTGTTAACTTGAGGTACCCACCTCAGCACTTTTAGAGGAGGGGAGGTACACTGAAAGCCCAGACAATAATAGTTAGGCCAAAGCTTAAACAAATCACAATCGACTTTGAGATTTTTTTTTTCACAAAGAGGAAAAAACAGAACCACCTCCACACCTCTTGTCAACAAAGCCCACTGCACAGTAAACAAGAGAGTCTCACCCCAAAAGAGAGGGGATTACCCTTCAAATATACATCATACTGAATTTAAATAGAGAGAAAAGGGTTCCAAGAATTCGCTCTGGAGTGCAATGGAAAAAATTGCGAATGCATGCGAAAAAACAAATCAATGATTTTAGCACAAAAGTGTTAAAAAAACACAGATAAATACCAAAAACAAATTAAATAAAAACAATGCAATTTATCACGCACACGGGCAAATTTTACTTCAGAAAAACTGCCGAAGCGGGAAAAACACGAATAAATCCAGCAACTGCGCGGAACCCAGTGCAGATGCGGTAAAAATAGATAAAATGAAGAAAATATACAAAATACCTTAAAAGCAGCACTTAAAAAGAAAGAAAATGGCACAGGAATATCTCTGACGAGGAGAGCTCTGGGGCAGTGTTGCCAGTTCAGCGGAGAAAAAATTCTGAGGTCCCTCAGGCTGACTGCAGGCAGCACTCTACTCTAACTGTATCCTGATTGGCCAATGCCTTCCTCATTTGCATTGACTCCTCCTCTCTGGGGCAGCTGAACCCAGCTAGCATACTGCATCTGTCAATAGATGCTAAAGAATTCCTGGGGTGAGAAGGAATATTTATTTATCTGTGAAGGCTCATTTAGCCATCGCTAACTATAACCTTTAAGCCTTTGTGAACTATGGTACTGTACAGTTTATCTCAATGGCTGAAACAGAAATAGCTACTGTGGGCTTAGAATTCTTAATCAAATTAGGCATTTTACCTTGTCAGCTAACAGAGGGAGACATCACTGCAAACTTTATTCTGACTTAAAATTACTCACTCTAGATGCAAGATTAAAATACTTGATGGGTAATTTTATTCATAAAAGTCAAGCAACTGGCTATCCTGCTAGTTTAGGTAAATTGCTAAGACAAATGCAGGGCTGTTGTTATGAAGACCATCCACAGATGATCTGCTCATTTCTTTTTGCAAAACCCATTTGGGACACTATTCTTTTGAGCATATGGTCTCTAAGATATCAACTCTCCTGCAGCGCATATGAGAAGCAAAGACTCTTTGGACATTAGAAAACAGACTAAAACGTAATCTACTGGAGTAGATCAAATATAATTGTGATAACAATTCCTGTTCCCTTTTATGCACATTACTATCTTGTTTTGAAATATATATAGTTAGTCCAGGTCACCTATGTAAATAGGTGTGTTCCGTGTTGGCCTCGTCCAGTTAAAAATTAAATACTATATATGAATAAATAACCTTAGGAAACGTGAAAGAAGGCAAACTGCCCTGCAGCAGATAAGAATACCTTAACATTCCTCAGACACAGGCTTAAATGCAGACCATGTATACCAAACATTTTTATTCTTATCTGACACCCTTAATTTAACTAAGCAGGCACAGTAGCAGAATGCTCAGACCTCTGCAACTAGATCAAGGAGGTGCAGTGGACATGGCCCACATGGACGTCAGCAAGGCTTTCAACATCACTCCACATAGGAGACTGGTAAGCAAGTTGGAGGGCTTAGAGATGGATGATAACGTAGTAATCTGGGTGAAAAACTGCTTAGCAGACAGGCCATAGAATGTAGTGGTAAACGGAGCTCACTCTGATGAAGGAAGTGTGACCTGCCGGGTACCCTCAAGAATCAGTGCTTGGATTGGTCCTCTTCAGTGTGTTCATAAGTGACATAGTAGAGGGACTGGAAGAAAAGGTCTGCCTCTTTGCCAATGACACCAAAATCTGTAACAGAGTGGACACTGGGGGATGAGTAGGGATATGAAAAGACTGCAAGAGTGGCTCAGGGTATGGCAGCTGGGTTTTAATGCGAAAAAGTGCAAAATAATTGTAACCCCTAGGTGGCACTACTCTGAGGGTTACTACCCCTGCCTGCACAGTAGCCTGCAGGTTGAGGGGCCTGGGTTCATGAAACGGGTGCCTTCACCCGGAGGACAGGGTTGTTGGAAACGTGACTGCCCTGAGTACAGCCCTCCAGGACACCGATACCCACTCTTTACCCCTAGTGGCCAGGCTAAGCTTGCAGCTACCCCACACCAACACACTTTTGCAATACACAGTGAATCCCTCCTTGTAACCACTTACCACCAGGGGCTATGATCAGCTGGAACACCCTGGATGACCCCCTGGAAAAGAAGACCTGTAACAATTAAATAACGTTGATGCAGTACTTTTTATACAGAGGTACACCACACCCAGTTTAACTGCAAAAAGATCTAGATCTGATTTATTGAGGGATGTGAACAAGGGAGGGGCAGTAATCTGGTGGTTGATTTTAGATCTGATTGATTCAGGCTATAAGGCATGCATTCAAAGGTCCCTGGAACACAGTTACTCACACTCTGGGTACCCAGTTGGAACTACAGGCTAGCCGGAAGCGTTGTCCGGGGTAGGCCGGTGTTTCAGCTGGTTGGGACCCTGTGATGGAAAGAAACACGCATGCACTGTAACCCACAATTTGTAATCCGAAGCCAGGCGGCTCAGTCCACAAAAGCTTAACAACAATGAAATCAGATGACACACTGTGATTGTTAGCTGGGTTGCAGGGAGCTACCCTGGTTTTACCCACACTACCCAAATTTGGATGCAGGATGGATGAAATGGAGACCTTAAGATGAAGAGCTGGATGGCCAGGAGAAGCAGGGCCCACACAATGCGACGTGGCGCTTGATACTGTTCGGTGCTGTTGATCAGGGAACTGAATCTCCTGGTGGTTCTCTTGTCGGATCTTTCTGTGCAGCATAAGCAGGTGTCTGGGCTAGGATGGCAGGGCACAGACTGGGAGAACAGTTCGGATGCAGTCCGGTAAGGTTGCTGGATGCAGCTTCCGGGCAAACGTGACACATTCTGCAAAGTGGGGAACCAAATCACGACCCACTGTTCACATTCAGCACACTTACTGTAAAGGCAGACAAATACCGCAGTTCGGATGGCAGTCCAGTTGCAATTCACAGTGTCCCTGTGCAAACCGTATGCTCTGCCGTCATGATGAAAGTCCTGATAGGCCGATCGCACAAAAGCAAGTCTTCAGTCCTCTTCAGGCAAAATTAGTCACAATTTAGAAAGAAGGTCACAAGTTCGGATGAAGTCCAATGGTTGGATTAAAGTCTCTTCACTTTAGGAAGATAGTAACAAGCAGGACAGACACAGTCTTCCCGCCGATTCTCCCTGCGCACTAGGCAGGAGCAGCTGCTCGATCTGCTCAAGTCCTCACTCTCTCAACTCTTACTCCACACTCACTCACTGTACCCAATATGCAGGGCACAGTGAAATAGTCAGAGGAAAGTCCGAATTAAGGTTGCACAAATCTCTCCATGAGGAAGAGCTAGAGGCAGACAGGCCAGACTCAGCCTTCCCGCCGAATCCTCACGCTACCCCATGGGGCAGAAGCTCACCTGACTCGAGCTGCTCACTCCTCCAGCTCCAACTCACTACTGCCCGTCTGATGCAGGCAGCTGTGGGATTTTCCCGTGATCCAAATGGTTCGACCGGCTAATCCATTTGTCTGTCAAAGCAAGGGCTCCCCCTCCAGTTCCATTTAGGCATCCAAATGTAAAAACTACAATTCCTACAGAAATTCACTCCCACAAGACCCCTGGGGGCAGGCTCCATTTTAGAGCCCCCAGAGGTACCGATTGGTGCAGACTGGCAGTCCAGTACCAAGATGGTGGTACATAACAGAAATGTCCATGCTACAAAGGAAGGCAGGTTAGACAAACCACATTATTGTTATTATTAAAACAGGTATTCAGCAAACAACCACAGAGTCTAGCAGGGCTCCCTCTGAGCAACTGGCGACGGCAGAATGAAGTGGCTGTACTGCAGCCCGACCGGGACTCGAAACACTCGGCCCCAACTCAGATTAACTATAAACTATGAGATAGGCAGCTCTTAAAAAGACAGGCAAGGAGGCCAACTGGGCACTCACATGCAAACACCTTTAAACCCGCTAGGGCTCAGGACACCAGCCTGGCAGTGGGCATTAAGACACATCCAAGGAAGACTTTTGGGAACCCCATTTGTAGGGAGGTTACATAATGCACCTGGAGCATAACAACATTGTGGTGGAGTACAAAATGGGTGGAACAATACTGACGAAGACATAGCAGGAAAGAGACTTAGGGGTAATCATATCGAATGACCTGAAGGTGGCCAGGCAGTGTGACAATGCAGTCGGTAGGGCAAGTGGGATGCTGGGGTGTACAGGAAGAGCTATCACCAGCAGAGAGGAAGGTGATGCTGCCCCTGTATAAATCACTGGTGAGACCACACCTTGACAACTGTGTCCAGTTCAGGAGACCACGTCTCTGAAAGGACATAGACAGAACAGAGGCAGCCCAGGGGAGGGACACAAAATGGTGCAGGGTGTGCATCAAAAGCCCTACCAGGAGAGGGTAAAGCAGCTAAACATTTACACCCTGGAAGAGAGGAGGAAGAGGGTGGATATGACAGAGACCTCTAAATGCCTAATGGGGGCTAATAAGGTACAGGAGATGAGTATTTTTCAGAGAAAAAGATGCTCTAGAACAAAGGGGGAATGCTACGAAGCTGGGGGAGGGTTGAATTCAGGAGGGATGCGAGGAAGCACTTCTTCACGGAAAGGGTGGTGGATCCCTGGAACAGCCTTCCAGTGGAGGAAGTGGAGGAGAAAACAGTGGAGGGGTTCAAAAATACCTGGGACAGGCACAATGGAATTGTAGGGGTAAGAAAGGAAGGGGGAATTGTAAGGGTGAGGAAGGAAGGGAAAGAGATGGTGCCACAGATCAAGTGAGGTCTGCAGGAAACAATAAAAATGACAAAAAAAATGAGCAGACTGGGTGGACCCAGCGACCCTTATCGGACATCACATTCTATGGGGTTAAAAATCGAAGGAAGCAAATTAACTGTCAAAAAGCAGGCACTCTGAATTTTAAAATAATGTTTGCTGAGGACAAACAGGATTTGTCTGCTGCGAGTCACTTAAGAGAAGAAAAACAGCGCCGGCCCGTCTGCGCAGCGGTTGGATTTCGGCATGAGGGCGCAACCCGGGTTCGGGAATGGACCAGGGTCGCTGGAGGGTGGTCGAGGGAGAAGGATGGAGCATCCTAGGGACTGCTCCTTCTCCAGGGGGAGGGTGGGGAAGTGCCCGGAGCATTGATGACCCCTGGCGGAGGCCAGGAGTCACATAGCTACTGGCACTGGCATGTATAGGAGGCGGGGCAGACGCAGGCGTCATTGCACGACCCCGCCTCCTGGAAAAACGGAAAAAGTCAGCTGCCAGCCGCCGCTAATGAAGCTTGCCATGGCTTCGATTTGCTCCCCAGGCCAGCCCTCCGACCTAGTTAGAAGACTGCGGCATGCAAGGGGAGTGCCGCAGCCCCGCCGTGGGGGGCAAGCCACAGGTATCGGAAGGCCCGAGGCCGATTTGGGCAGTAGAAGCCCGTGGCCTATGACTGGGCTGAAAAAATACATCAGGCGGCAGGCAGCTCGGGGCGGAAAAAAGAATAAATAGAAAAAAAAAAAAGAGAGAAGAAAAACAACAAAACTTGCAAAGCACAAATCAAGATGAAGAACAAGGCAAAACCCAGGTCCACCCAGGGAGATGTGCACACCAACCCTACACATTCCACAGAGGCCAGTTACACTGCATGCACTTGCGTGGCCCGCTACGCTCCCCTACCGGCACGTACTAGGCTTCTTCATGCATAGGGACCTTCACAGGGGTTTATTATCATGAATATTTTTCTATATGGTATGGCATAGGATAGGATGGAGTCAAAACATGTTATGCGAAGTAAATAAATACAGCCCTAGAGAGATCAGAAAAAAGGCTATGAGTTTTTTTCTTAGCAGCACCTATTATTTCTTAGTGTACTTGGAAGTTAATGAAGTTCTCTCAGTTTCATTTGAAAGCAGGCAGAAGGACTCCCTAGTGGGTTCTGTTTCTCCTCCTGTTCAAGTACCCATCATGCAGTCAGAAAAGAAAAGGAAACATTATTGTTTCTCGAGACGGAAAAGATATATATATATTTTTTTATTCAGATTTTTGTCCTAGTGGGACGACTCTGGCAGCTCTCAGCCCTGTCCCCAAACACCCCGCCCCCGCCTCGCCTGGCAACCACCGATCCAACATAGATGACTCTGACTCCAGAACTGGGGTGGTGATCCGCTGACAACGCTGGAGTGAGGACAGGCAGGGTTTCACAAAGCCAGAGCCTTCCCTTTCCCGTATTTGTCCATGTTTCCCATGCTGGGGCACGTACGCCATGCAGTCCCACAGCCCTCCCTTCCACTGCCCTCCTCGAGCTGCACTACCACTTGTCCGCTAACCAGGTGTCAGTCATTCAGCGAAGCATTCAGGTCCTGCCCCGGGAAAGGTGAGCAGCAGTCAGGTGCTCAATCCTTCCCTCCCGGCCAACCCCAGCAACACATGCTAGGACCCGAAACAGGTCGCTGCATGGCAGGAGGTAAGGTGTTAATAGCGCCTCAGCCCTCCTTGCCACTAGACTGGCCAGGAAAGATATCTTTTTCGGAGGTTTTTCTATCTGACTGGACAAGATGTGAATTGGTCAGAGAGAATTTTTGATCATGTGAATTTGAAATGACTTCAAAGGGAAAGGGAGGCACTGCAGCATTCGCAGTTCATATTTGTTTACCCCTGCTCTTTTGGAGCATCTATTTTTTTTTTTTTTTTTTTTTTTTCATAAAACCGAGCGTAGCTCACTTCACAGATGTCTCAGTGCAATCTGAATGCAAGCGATGTTGGAACAACTTACACATTTTTAGGTCGCGGCCTGAGTTTTCCCATACTTTAGCGGAACTGCTTTTCTTGGCGTTTTTTAGTGTAGAAAACATTTGGAAGCCAAGGCATAAAATAAACTTGTTTTATTTATTCTGTTTACTCAGTTCCAACCTACCCCAATCAGTCAGTCCCCTCAGCCCCATCAGCT
This sequence comes from Neoceratodus forsteri, assembly GCA_016271365.2. Classification (NCBI taxonomy): domain Eukaryota; kingdom Metazoa; phylum Chordata; order Ceratodontiformes; family Ceratodontidae; genus Neoceratodus; species Neoceratodus forsteri. The sequence goes on along the minus strand of CM028135.1, from coordinate 455,514,968 downwards.
GCCGTCACCAGCCTTCTCCGGGACTTACCTCTGCCTCCAAGCCTCCAGTGTCCCCCCCCATGGCAGGGTCATTGAGGTATACCATCTCCCTGCGAGAATCACCATTCAGTGGAAGACAGTGCCATCAGTCAGTGGTGAAGGGCCTGCAGGGGACGGATGCCACCCTAATGCAGCCATAATGCTGTTTCTAAGCTTTCTCCCTCCCTTAAAGACAGTGGTGTAATGTGCCCCAGGTGTGCGTGCAATGGGCATGTGCGGGAGCGCACGATGCACATCCTGCCCACCTCAGTTGAACCCAGCATGTTGCTCTATCTGTGAATCCACAGGTGGCACTAGACAGCAGGCCACAATCAATCTCCCCACCTGGAGACGAGCGCCCTGTGGGACGCACAACTCTCCTTCTCCTCCTGCAGTCCCCCTGGCAGCCTGAGTTTGCTCCATGACTCAGGCCACCAGCTTTGCAAGCGGGAGCCTTATTGCTGTGCCATTTGTCTGGCCAGGAATTAAATAAACTTGAGTTTTCAAGATTATTATCCTTATCTTCTCCATCTTAGGAATGAGCTAAGATGATCACTTTTTTATGAGCAAATACAGTTTAGTTAAGTACAATGTAAAACTGTTTATTAAGCAGCACTACCCCATTTATTCCAAATTAGTTAGGACCAAGTTTAAAATTTACTTTTTTAAAGACTAAGACTAGATATAATGATACCAGATCAAGTAGATGACGGTCAGCATGCAAAGTCCTTCTCAGAGCCAATAGCATAGGTTTATTTTTCCTCACTTGTGTGGGGTCAGTAAAGGAAAGGAAAAAAGATGCTCACTTATTTTCTCAAAATCAGTATCCTGGCTGGCTGGAGGTGGTAGCCGCCAAGTTATGCTCCCATGAGGGTAAACCATTCACCTACCAAGGGACAGAGGAAAACAAAACCCACTTCTTAAGCATCTCCTGTGGTCAGAGGGGTGAGTAATGCAGTGGGTGACCATGCCATGTCAACCTCTCTACAATAGCGGAACATAATGCTAATGCTTTGGGAAGTGGGAGGGATGACAAATGGGGAAAACTAGCACAATTGCCACAAATGATGGCTGGCCCCCAACCCTACATCAGAGCCCACCCATACTTCCCCCTTGGCACCAACAGATGACACTTGTCTTGGACTGGTGCCCCACGGCCTGGGCTCCAGCACGGTGGTTAAACTCACATGACTTTCACTGCTGGCATTGGGTCCAACATGGCAGGTAGTGAACAGCCCAGTACTCAATGGGTACAGCAGGGGCAGAAGTAGCCCAAGGAAACCTGTGCCTAAGCAAGGTAAGTGGGAAGAAAGAAACGGTCAAACAATAAATGCTGCAAATATCATTTGTATCCAGCAGGAAAACCCCATAAGATACAATACCTCATTGTTAGGTCCAAAAATGCAGCAACAGACAAGATGTTACAGTAAGTATAGTGGCATCTCCAGGATGAAACCAACTTTTAAAGCACTCTGCAGTATGCTGCAGCAGACCTACTGAATAAAGCAATGTAATTTCAATGGCAATTAGCCCCTTTTGTCATTCAGGAAACTGTGGCATTCGTTTCATCCTGGCAGTGTCACATATCAGTAACACGCCGGTTAGTTCATCGAGAGGTTCCTATGGTGACCGTTTGAACCTCGAGAGCGCAGCTCGAGTGGTTTGGTTGCCATGGGCACCTCGAGATGTACTAACACGGCTTGCTACCAATCGTTAGTCAACCACTGTTTTCTATAGTGTATGTTTCAAATAAATAAGGAAAGAGCCATTGTAAAATGATTGTTGCTAACTTGTTTTGGCTTTTTTTCTTTAGGAGAGGCTTGCTCTTGTTGCCGAGGCTGCTGCTGAGTAGGGGGAAGATTGTACACTGCGCATGCGTGATCACATTCTAAGTTTTTTTGTTTGTTTTTATAGACTTTATTTATGCTCCTCTCTCGCCTGGGCATCCTTCCGGGGTATGCACTCAACCCCAGCCTCTACTTCCTTGCCTGAACCCTTGTTAGTGGAGGGACTCCCCCGACCACCCCGGCAGATCTAACCCCTTGGATCACCCCCCGGGGCTGGCTTGTCCTCCCGCAACGGCCTGTCATAAATTAGGAAGATCCTACCTGGGTGTCGGGTCGGCCTTGGAGTCCTCCAGACATAGGGCTGGCAGTCGGAATGTGGGCTGTGTCCCTGACTCCCCCTTCATCTCCATAGACGAGACGGGATTTTCTGCTTTTTCCGGTTCCCCTCAGGATTGCAGCGTGCAATGACATCCGTGCACGGCTTCCCTGCTGACGTCTGCCACATTGCCGCCTCTTCTTCTGGCTGACATACCTGCGTGGCCCCCAATCTCCATCGGTGGTCGCCAGGACACTGAGCAGACCCGGATCCTTCCCCAGAGAGAGAGGAGCAGTCCTCCGGATGCTCAATCCTCTCTCCCCTGCCGACCCCCGACGGCCCGGGCGCGTTCCCGAACCTGGGTCACCGGCATGGCGCGAGGTGTGGCGTCCAGCTCCTCAACCCTCGGCGCCACTGGGGCAGCTTCTAAGTTGTTATACTGCATTAGCTAAATAGCTAGTACAGCATAACAGACTACCTGACGTAGTTAGTGCAGCATAACAACGTTTGAGAAGGGATGGATTTCCATCCATAACAACGTTCCGACATATACTACAAATTCTGTATTAAATGAAAAGATGCATGCTGTACAACACTGGCTTAAAACCAACAGATTAGTCCTGAATAGGACAAAAACCAAGGTGATGTCATTCAGCACAAGGGCTAGAGTTCAGGATAACAATAAATGTCTCAGTATTACAACCTTTGATGGGTCCTGTTATGAGCGGGTCTCTAGTTTATGTTAACTTGGGGTCACTTTGGACCCTGTGTTAAGTTTTGAACCACATTTTGTAAAAGTTACATCTGTGATCCATTCTGAAATCAATTTGCTATACAGGCTTTACTGTTTTCTAACCACTGATACAAGGATGGCTATTGCTAAGCAATGCTTTGCTCCTGTGGTGAATTATGCTACTTTGGTTATTAACACCTCCTCCTCGAAGGTATTAAAGAAGGCAGCCTTACTCCAGCTTATTGGCAAATTTGCTTGATCTCTACCACGTACTACACATCACTGTGTGATCTGAAAACAAATGGGCTGGCTACCGGTTCCTTTACATTTTAGGTCAACAGTGGCTAGGTTTTCTTTTAGGATTATAAACTCGAGTACTCCTCTACGATTATTTAACTGTTTTCAATATCATGATTTGGGATTTCTTTTCAAGAAATAGAGTAGATAACAGAGCCCTAAAAGTGCCTTTTATGAGAAGTGTTAATGGTCAGAGATCTTTTGCATATACTGGGCCAAGTATATGGAATAGCCTTCCACTTGATACAAGGACCCAAACCACTGTCACCACTTTTAATGGATTATTGTCTTTTAATACAGCTGGCTTATTTAAATGTGAATGTATGATGTCTTGAATTTGTTATATTGTAAATTGAATATGGTGTATGTTTTGTACTTTTGTGAGTCGCACCTGCAAATGGAACTTCTGTTCTAGTGTGTTCACTCATTAAGCCAACTAACAATCAGGCAACCACTTCACATAAAACCAAAAGTGCCACATGTACTGAAAGACTTGCGGAAAACTGCGAGGACTCGAAAGTTATCATGGGTAAGCCAAAATGAAAAAAAGGGCTTTGTTATTATCAGACTGCGCTCAGGTAACGTGCTTTGGTACAGTACTTATGTATTTGTTGCACTGATGCATCTTCTAGTAGTGGACATACGTTTCCATAATTCGTAAAGTCTTACAATCACTAGCAGATCTCTGAAAGGGGACAGGAAAGCTGTTCTAATTAGGGGGCTAAGACATGGGGAAGTGTACAGGTTTGTTTGAGCTCCTTACTGCAAAGGATGTGTATGGATTCACTCAGTCGCCTACCATGTGAGGCTGTGGAAGCTAGCACTGCCCAGGGGTTCAAAGCAAGACCAACAGATCCCCAAGGGAGAACAGTATTAAGTAACTGAGCATTACACATGCATCAGTAAAAGAAGCATTCCATCGGATGAGGTTAAATGTGTGTCTACACCACACCCAAACCAGATAGTGTCCACCAGATGGCCAGAGGGGCACATAAGATGGGCTATAAGTCCCTTCCAGGTACTACTGTATGTTACTATAGCCACAGATAAATAAAGAAGCATCATAGTAATGGAAACCATTTTTTCTGAAAATCTTTGTTTCAAGTTTTGATAGAACAGTGCACTCTGTTTCATGTGACAGAGCAGGATAGCTCCTTGAAAAATAACTAATAGGAAGGTGTCCCTCCTAATAGGAGACAACTGCAAGGAACAGCAGTTTTAAGTCAGCACACCCACAGACAAGAGGCACAGCAGACTGTCTTATGTGTCCTACACAACAGAGAAGCAGCATGCTTTGTTACAGAGCATGTGATCAGGAGGCGGGCCTGAACAGCTCCCTCTCTGCTGAGATGCATTTCCACTAACCCCACATTCACATGTACTGTACCTTGGAAATGAGGATGTGATGCATATCTTTTGTCTCAAAACGCAGGAGTCAATAAAGACAGTCGGTATTGTCTGTGGCAAGATGACAGTACTAACCAGTGTTGGACGTGCAGTTCCATGCCTAATGTAAACAGAAGCCATTACACAATTCAGTTAAAAGACACATGCTGTAATGAAAATAAATAAACCTTTGTGAGTGGAAAGTTTGCTGTGGAATCGATCCGCTGCAGTGTTGAATTTATCAGCAGCGGAGTGACCTCATTTAAAGATCAATGGCTGAACTGAATGTTATTTAAGTCTTTGATTACCGGGTAATCACACTGATCCGAGGGACCGTTTTCAGGTACAACCCAGGCCACAAATATGGCACCACCGAGTTACATACAGATCATCAGGAATACAGCAACACAATGCAATGCAGTTTACAATATGCTGGAGGAAGTCAAAAAGAAAACAAAATGACAGTTTACAGTTTAGTTCACAGCCAAATGAGGCAAAACAAGTTATACAAGCAGAGTTAGCAATTAAGATGGGCGGGGAAAGGTACCATGTTGTTGGAGATTACCCTGGAGGGCACAGGCATTTAGCCTCGTTCAGTAACCAAGCTTTGAGTCGGTGTTTGAAAGAGCTGTGGGTATCAGCAGACTGAAGTGAAGCAGGGAGCCTGTTCCGGAGAGAGGGAGCAGCCACAGACTATGCTCTGCCACCCATTCCAGTGCAGTCCTTAGGGATTTCCATAGGGGGGACCGAGGATACGCGTAAGCATCTAGGAGGAGCCCTGGCCTTCAGAAAGGCGGTGTAAGGTGATGCATTGCTATTTCTAAGGGTGTTGTCAAGGATACAACCTAGTGCATAGTCATAACGACCAGAGAGTGGGAGCCACTCTAGCACCTGACAGAGGTCACAGGGTGAGTGGAGTAAGGTGCCAGGAGTGCGGAACGATATACGTTATTGTATACCGAGCTTAGATGCGAGCGCAGGGCAGAAGACACATGGGAATATATGGGAGAGCAGTAATCGATGATAGGGAGCAGATTGCCTTGGGCAATAGCTAAGTGAGCCTCACTGGTCAAGAATTGTTTTAACCTATACGCAGCCCTGAGCTTCTGGTTAACCCGATGTACAGTGGAGTCAATGTGATCTGTATAGGAGAAGGAGGGGTTGGGAGTTATGCCCAAGTATTTAAAAATCGGGAACATTCTGCAGCGTGGGGCCGTCGGGTGAAAGTACCGAGAGGGAAGTGCTGGCCTTAGCGGTGCTGGCCAGGTATGATTTGGAACTTAGAAGCATTGCCTTAGTTGTTTTTTTTCCACTGACCAGTAGCCTACGTGAGCAGAACCAGTTATAGGCCAGGCCACAGTTGATAGACAGGGTAGAAGGTATGTTTGTCAGGGACTTGTCACTGTAGAAGAGGACAAGATCGTCTGCATACAGGGGGGCATCACAGGAGAGTCAGTCAGAGGAGAGGGAGTTTACAAAGATAAAGAACAACAGGGGGCCAAGAACAGAGCCCCGAGGGACACCCGTAGAGACAGGAAGGTCAAGGGAGATGGCAGTGCCAATACACACCAACTGGAATCGGCCAGAAAGATAACTCTTGAACCACTGCAAGATCTCCGTGGAGCAACCGAGTTGGAGGAGCGTAGAATGTAGCAGGGGTGGCTGACCAGGTCAAAGGCATTGGTCAGGTACACAAATACAGCACCCATGACTTTCCCTTGGTCCATGTTCCTGTGGACATGATTAGTAAATTGGGCCAGGGCAGATGTGGTGTTGTGGAACTTGGGGAACCCGTGCTGCTGGCTGCACAGCAGGTTATATTTCCAGCAGTGCCACTGTTTAGAAAATAAAGTACTGACAAAACCAATGTCCAGTGTTTTATCTGGAATGCTTTTTCAGTATTTGTGGAATGATGCATGTGAGAAGAATGGCATGCACTCTGAAGAGCTTTGAGACATATTCACGGACTTCTTGCCCAATAAACTAGCCATACTATGGTTAGCTATACTGTCAGGCACTTTTTGTAATAAAAATACTTCCAAATCTGTAGCACAGTCGAGAAGTCAGCCTGCAGGCTGGACAAATGCCAAGAATGATGTAGCTCCCTCTCGCCACAGAATAGCCCCCCACTCCAACACTCTGTGAAAATAGATAAATGTTTCAAATATGAGGAATAACAGTATTCCACTTCCAACTCTTGTTTCATTCCTTTCCATATTCAAAAATATATAAAAAGAATAATACAGCATGCTAAACAGAATAAAACAGCGTCACAATGCAGTCTGAAGTGCTGCATGTGGCTAGGCTGCTTCACCGCTCTACTGTTTTCCATCAATCGGCTTGAACAAACTGATAACATAAGTGATGGTAAGGGACAAACTTCTTCCTACGAGGTGTGGAAAAGACAGAACCGAAGAGCTGGAGACGGGAGTTGTGGGGCAGGGAAAGTTGGAAACTGGAAAGTGTGGCACAGGATGCTCTGTCCCAAGTCAGTGTGTGGATATCTGGGCATGGATGTTGTAGCGTGCTGCTGTAGTTGCGTCCGTGTGGAGTTCAGACTAAAGACTCCTTCCTCTCCCCTCCGTCAAGACTCCTCAAAGTTCTCCTCCTCCCCGAGTTGCATTCTCCTTGGAGTTGATAATAATAAATCTGCCTCCCCCTCCCAAATGTCTCACCCTCACTGAACTGCATTTCCCCTGGAGTTGATAACAGTAAATCTGGCCTACCCTCGAATGTCTCCCCCTCCCCAAGTTGCATTCCCCCTGGAGTTGATAATATTAAATCTGCCCCCATCCTCAAGTGTCTCCTCCCCGAGTTGCATTCCCCTGGAGTTGACAATAGTAAATCTGCCTCCCCCTCCCAAATGTCTCACCCTCACTGAGCTGCATTTCCCCTGGAGTTGATAACAGTAAATCTGGCCTACCCTCGAATGTCTCCCCCTCTCCAAGTTGCGAGCCCCTTGGAGCTGATAATAGTAACTCTGCCTCCTCCCTGAATGTCTCCCCTTCCCCGGGTTGCGGCCCTCCTGGAGTTGATAATAGCAAATCTGCCCTTCCCCCCACCGAGTTTCTCCCTCTCCCCGAGTTGTGTCCCCTTGGGAGTTGATAACAGTAATTCTGTCCCTCGTGTTTTTTGCTCGGTGGTCATGACAATGTTATGAAATTGTTTTGTTCAGGCAGTAGGTGCACATCATTTTTTCAATGCTGTAATGTTTTCCAGGTGCAGTGTATCAGCATTTTTGCTTTGCCATTTGTTTTTTGGGCTATTTCTTTGTTTGTTTTAGTATTATACAGTAATTTGTAGATCTCGCTTCGAGGGGAAGCTCTTGCAGCAGGCTACACGAAAAGGACTGAAGCTGGCAGGCACCAGGACCCCACGGAAAACTTCTAACTAGAAGTCCATAGCGGGTGATCGCCCCTGATGTCGGCCCGCGCCGATGTCGGTCAATGGTATAAAAGAGGCGGTCCCCCAGCCCAAACCCCAGTTCTTTTTCCTAATCACGACCCAGCACACACACATCGGTTCCATTTGATGCCTTCTGCTCTAGTTGACTGCCATTTTTTCGCGATCACCTGCACTTTCTTAGATTCTTTTAAAAGTCAGATTTTCCCAGATTTTCTCTGTACGTTTTCTTCTCCAACCTCGTCAGTGGAACTGTAGCGGTCAAACTGCCCTTGTGGCAAACAGATCCCGTCAAAGGACAGCCATGCTCTCTGCCTCTTCTGCCTAGGCCCAGACCGTGATACACAGGTCTGCCAGCACTGTTTGAAGTTCAACCAGAGGACCAGGATCCGCCGCCAGAAGGCCCTGAAAATCTTCTTGCTAGAAAAGAAAAAGGCAGCTATGGAGAAACAAATCCAGGGAAAAAGTCCCTCCTCCTCCTCCTCCCCAATTTCAGGGGCCTCCACTTCATCTTCTCACCGGGAGAAAAAGTTGGATGGAAAGCATAAACACTGGGAGAAACATAAGAACAAACCCCGGTCAATCTCCCGTTCCTGGTCCCCTCATTCGAAGGCGACCGGCTCCAAGTCGTCCTCCCATGGAAATTCCGCCTCAGCTTCCACGGCTGCCCTCTCTTCTTCCAGGCTTCCCGTGTTCAAACCACCCACCCTCATCCAGACGTTGGGTGGCAGATCTTTGGGGTCGGGGACTTCCTTCTCAGCCCCTGATGCTCAGGCCCTTCCACCAGTATACAGGCTTTCACCCAGGTGGCTTAGCTGGGTCTTCTTTGGGTGGCAGGTCCCTCCCAGTCATCCACCCAGCCTGGGCATCTGCCAAGTTGGTTCCCAGCTCTGGGGTTGACGCCACACAGCGATGCCAGGGACGTGCACTGACCTCCCCCAGGAAGGTGACACCTCTGCCCCAATTGGGAGTTAGCTCCCCTCGACAGGCTCCTTCCAAGATGATGCCGACTGCTTCCCCTGACCGAAGTCAGTCCACACCTGTCTGGTCGACATTGGGCACCCTGGTAGCAACCCTGGCAAAACCTATTCCTTCATCGACTGACCACCCTACGTCACTGGCTGACCCTAACACTACAGTTCATCTGACGCCAGAGGGCCTGGTGTCTGGCTTTACGACATCCGCCAGACCGACGCCAGATAGCCAGACACCCACTGGGCTGCCACCGGTCAACCCAAACCCTTAGGACCGATGCCTGGGTTGCCGCCTCCTAAGGGACTGATACCGGGAGCATCTAACATCCCCCCACCAATGCCGGCTAATCCCTCTACACTGCAGAATCCTCTGCCAGATCTTATGGCTCTGTTTATGCCCTGGTGGAACATGGTCAAGGGCGACCTGTTACCCAAAGGACCTCCTGCATCCCCTCCCAAGGAACCTCTTCCCTCAGGGGCTCAACCTCAGGCTCATCCTCGGCAGCCTACACCAATGCCAAAAGAGCCAACCCCGCAACCAGATGACAGACAGGGGTCACTCTAAGCATCACGGGCGAAAGCACCTTCATTCATCCTCCAGATACTCGGACAGGCACCGACATAGATCACATGGTCATAGGCACTCCTCAGGGGAGTCAGATCAGAGCTTCCCCCCCCTCCAGCAGGCCCTAAGGACACCCCCAGATCCCCTCCTGATGACCAGACATTCATGGAGGGCATGTGGTACTTCCAGTCCAATATGGGCTGGGACACCTAAGATTTGGACCTGGAGAGATGCCGTTTGGCTATTTTCCTCCATCAAAAGGATCCAAAGCCTGTGGTCATTCCTCCTCTGGTGGACCCTTTCAAGGACATCACCAGATCCACTTGGAAATGCCAGTCTTCCACCCTTGCCATTTCCAGGAAAGAGGATCATTTCTATAATGCTCCTCGAGACGAGCCTTTCTTTGGCGAGCAGCCCACTGCAGACTCCATGGTTATTGCAGCAGCTCAGAATCGGTGCCAGAGGCCCCGGCATCTTAGCACTCAGCCTCCGGACAAAGACTCCAAGCAGGTGGACCAGCTCAGCAGGAATGCCTATGCCTTGGCCACCTGTGCCATTCGCTCTCTGAATTTTTTGGCCCACACTGTCCAATATCAGAATGCCCTGTGGGAGAAGGCCATGGAACTAGTCCAGACTCAGCAGGCCAGCCCTCAGTAAGCTGATCTGCTACATATTTTAAAATTGGGTTCAGGCGTAGGCACCCATGTCTTATGTTCCTCCTATGACACGGCAGATTCAGCAGCCAGGGCAACGGCCTTCGGCATCTGCCTTCGCAGTGACTCTTGACTCCGCGTCTCGGTTTTACTCCTGATGTCCAAGTGAGCATTATGAACACCCCTTTCAGGGGCTCAGTACTTTTCGGTGAGGAGTCTCAGAAGGTCATTACTCACCTCCAGGAATCTAGTAAGGCAGTCAGATCTGTACACACCATGTACAGATCTAGTCAGAAACAGAACCGTCACCAGCCATTTTGTCGATTCTCCAGGCAACAGCCCCGAGGTCAACAAACCAGAGGAGCCTTTAAACATACAGCCACTTCTCAGGCCTCAGGAAATTTTGGGACCCAGAACCCTCAAAACCTCCCAGGCCCCTTTGCATGTCCCTGGTTCCTCGGCCTGACTCCTTGCCCGACCCTCCTCCTCCAGCAGAATCCCTGGGGGAGGCGGTGGGGGGGGGGTCGCTTTTCTATCTAGATGGATGGCACAAAATAAAAATGATAAGTGGGTTCTTCATCTGCTAGAAAACAGGCATACCCTGGAGTTCATCGAGATGCCCCCGGACAACCCTCCAATAAACTCTCATTACCCTACATCACACCTCTCCCTTATTTGGGAGGAAATCCAAGCGCTCTTGCTGAAGCAGGCCATAGACTCAGTTCTGCCAGATCAAAGAGGGAAGGGATTTTATTCCCATTTTTTTCTGGTTCCAAATAAAACAGGGGACCTATGGCCCATCCTGAATCTTGGCCACTTGAACAAGTATATAGAATACAAATGATTCAGGATGGTCACACTCCCAGGCCCTGCTCACCCTCCTTCATCATGGGGACTGGCTGTGCTCTCTGGACATGCAGGATGCATACCTCCACATTTTGGTGTTTCAACCCCACAGGAGGATCCTTCACTTTTGCTTTCAAGGCAACCATTACCAATTCCATGCCCTGCCTTTTGGCCTATCCTCAGCTCCCCAGGTCTTTACAAAGTGCCTAGCAGTAGTGGCTGCAGCCCCCAGGCGGAAAGGCCATTATGTCTTTCCTTACCTAGACGATTGGTTCCTGGCAGCTTCGTCCAGGGATCAGCTGCTCAGCACCATGGCAGACACCTTTACTTTGTTTTGGGACCTAGGGATCACTTTCAGCCTGCTGAAGTCCTCCCCGTGGCCCAGCCAATGGCTGCAATACATCAGGGCAGTTCTCAACACCGCTGAAGGCAAAGCCTTCCTGCCTCCGGACAGGGCAGAACGATTTCAGGAACAGGCTCACCTGGTTTCCTCATCACACCAAATTCCAGCCAGAGTATTCCTGAGGCTGCTGGGGCACATGGCAGCGGCCACTGCAACTGTCCCTCTAATGCTCCTGCACATAAGGGCCCCCCAAAGGACCCTTTGGGTCCAATGGGATCAATGCACAGATGAACTGGGGCAGCTGGTGACAGTCTCCACTCCACTGAGCCAAACTCTGAAGTGGTGGTCGAACCCCACCAATCTTACCACAAGGGTCTACTTTCAGCAGGAGTCTCCTCATCAGATCCTGACTATGGATGCATCTGGCCAGGGCTAGAGTGCCCATATGGCAGACCACCAGACAAAGGGAACCTGGTCTTTCCAACAGCAGCATCTCCATATCAACGTGTTGGAGATGCAGGCAATACTCTATGCCCTACAGGCATTCCAAACAGTTCCACATCAATTCAATGACAACGTTGTTGTCAAAACCCCCGACATCAACGAGAACAATGCAGACTGTTGGCAATGTTCCTGTTGGGAAGAAGTGTTTTATTGTGGGGGGCTGTGTCCCCCACACCCTCCCATCTCTAATTATCCGACTCAGACTTGGTTTGGGGTGGGGGGGCGCAACACCAGAAATCGCTGCATCAGCAGACAGAGGACCATCACAGTGGCCTGGTGAGATTTGTCGCTGTGGTGGTGGTGTTCACTATCATATTGTCATTGTGGTGGTGTACTACCATTCCAGACGTATCTACTCTTGGGTCCTCTTCTAATTCAGATGGATAAAATGTCCGTGGTCTTCTACATAAACAAGTAAGGGGGGGGGACTCACTCTTACCCCCTCTGCAGAGAGGCTATGAGAGTCTGGTACTGGGCCATTGAGCATCATCTGGAACTCACTGCCATGCATGTCCCAGGCGTACAAAATACTTTGGCTGACAGTGTAAGCTGGTCTCGGTCCAAGGCGCATGAATGAGAACTGCTCCAATCTGTGGCTGAAGAGCTGTTCAACAGGTGGGGCTGGCCAGAGTTGGACCTCTTCATGGCCCCAATCAATGCAAAACTGCCTACTTTTTGCTCGCTAGATCCAGGGCCTGGCGCTTTCTGTTGAGACACGTTGTCCCCCTCTCTTGGACAGGGAGGTTTCTTTATGCCATCCCTCCCTTTCCATTACTGCAGAGGGTCCTCCTCAAATTGCAGTCAGAGGGAGCAGGAATGATCCTAGTTGCTCCCTACTGGCTAAGTCAGATTTGTTCCCACTACTTCAACAGCTGCCTAGATTTCCCCTACCTCTGAGCTCAGGCTTGCTCTCCCAGGAGCAGAGCACCTTGGTCCATCCGGACTTCAAGTCGCTGCACCTGTACGCATGGCTCCTACAGACCTAGCGATCGCTCAGTCTGGGGTTTCCCCCAGCGTGACAGATGTTTTAGTGGCGGCTAGGAAGCGTTCTACCAGGGCCACTTATGCAATGAATTGGAAGTGGTTCTGCATTTGGTCCTCCGCTCGCCACCTTTATCCCGTCACCTGTCCAGTGAAGTCTGTCTAGGAGTATCTCCTTTCTCTATCAGACTCAGGGCTGAGCTACTCCTCCAGGTGCAGTTATTGGCCATCTCTGTGTATCATGCACCTATAAAGGGCAAAACTTTTGCCCAGCTGGATCTTTCCCGCACTTTCTTGTGGGGTATTCTTCACCTCAAACCTCCCATCAGGGACTCTGTGTCCCCCACGTGACCTCTTATTTATTCTGGAAAAACTCACATTTGAACCAGTCGCAAGTTGCAAGCTTAGCTTTCTGTAGTGGAAAGTGTTATTTTTAGTTGCCATTACTTCTGCTCGAAGGATTTCTGAGCTTTAGGCTCTGATGTGTAAAGAGCCTTATTTAGTTTTCCACAAGGACAGGGTATCCTTGTGGACGAATCCTAAGTTTTTGTCTAAAGTGGTGTCTGAGTTTACACTGAATAAGGACATCCACCTACCTGTTTACTACCCAGAGTATTTTAACAGGGGGAGGCTCTACTTCATACTCTGGAAGTTCACCTGGTGCTTCATTACTACTTAGATTGCATCCGTGCTGTCCTAACGTCTGATCAACTGTTTGTTTTGTTCGCCTCAAGGACCGAAGGGGCTCCTGATTCCAAGCAAACTTTGTCCAAATGGTTAGTTAACAGTATTGTTTATTGCTACCGTAAATACGACAAGCCTTGGGGTCGGTCAAAGGCCATTCTACCAGGGGTATGTCTGTTTCCTTTGCATCCACAAAAAATGTTTCTGTGGCTGATATCTGCGCAGCTGCTACTTGGAGTTCTGTCCACACCTTCATTCAGCACCACAGTTTGAACACTGTTTCTTGTCGTAGGACAGGCTTTGGTCTCGCTGTCCTACAAGGCCTGCTCTCATGAGCAATTTCAGTAGCCTTTTACCTCCTCCCGGGTGGCAGGGGTTGGTCCTTTCACTGCTTGGGACTCAGTCCCTATGGTGTAGTCTGCTGCAAGAGCTCCTCCTCGAAGTGAGATAGTACAGTTACATAAGAACTTACCGTAACAGTAGATCTTCGAGAGAAGCTCTTGCAGTAGGTGCCGCTTTCCCTCCCACCTTCCCCCTGGTGACTGTTTCTCCATTGGCTATTTCCTTTTCCTCGTTTCTGAGGAACCTCCTCAGTTCTCCATTTCTGAGTTTGCTGGGGTCTCTGATAGGAGAACTGAGGTTGGGCTGGGGGACCGCCCCTTTTATACCACTGGCTGATGCTGGGTGTGGCCCAACGTTGGGGCAGTCCCTCGCTACAGACTGCTAGCTAGAAGGTTTCTGTGGGATCCTGGCACCTGCTGGCTTCAGTCCTTATGGTGTAGCCTGCTGCAACAGCTCCTCTCAAAGCTCCACTGTTATGGTAAGTTCTTACGTAACTACACTTTTTTTTTGCAGGGGTTTTCACGTATGTTGTTATGTAATGTGATTGCTGATGTGTGTTTGGTGTTGCTGTGCATAATGTGTGTGTGAATGTGTTAATTGTTTCTTAACTCTGTTGGACTATATTTCCATGTGAGATAGTGTGTCTAATTATCCTGTTCTCTTATGTCCAGTGCCTAACTTTCTGGGTATCAACTTTCTGGAGTCCAACTTTCCAGGTCAGTGTTTTCTTGCACCCTCGTCCTACACTACCATGGATTGTTGACACATAAATAACCCCCCCCCCAAAACCAATCAAGAGCAATATGGGTTACACCTGCCAGCAGAATATAAGCGGAGCTGTGATTTTCTTGTTTATGCAGGTCATATTGATGGTGATGGTCTTGAAAGCATTTTGCAGCAGCAGAAGCATTGCCATGCGTATGGTGGACCTTTATAACTAAGTCAAAAAACACTAGACTACCAGGATAAGAAGATATCGTGCAGGAAACCAGGAATACTGAGAAAAAAAAATGAGAAGTACAGTATGTGGTGGGAGACATGATGGGTGACGTGGGCCTCTTCGGGGAACATTTCTTACGTTTTTTGATGATATCAGCCACTAGGCCTAACAGCTCTCTATATACAGCCTAGCATTAGGCAGAGCATGGAGCTAGGTAGAGAACTGGCCAGACTAGATAGAGCACTGGGTCTTTTTCTGCCAACACAGTCTATGTTCTATGTGCTTCAAAAGGCAAAAAAACACTGCACATTTTACCAGCTTCGAACATGACAATTTCATTCATCACTCTGATTCATGAGAAGTATATTTTGAAATTTACCAACAGTTACTCACTTTTTCAGTTTCAGTGAGTTTTGCAGCACATTTCAAATGTACAACTGCACAAACAAGTAAACCTTTGGTATTGACAAATACTTGTTCAAACATGTTGCAGACAAAGTGATTTTCTAAATAGAGGACAGTTCCCTGAACATGGCAAAGTAAGGGCGGTGCTGAAACAAGCGCTGTAACCTGTTAAAATCAATGCTGGAAATTTAAAGCGTTGATGCTGAGCATGTGCATTAGCACTGACACCAACACGCATGCTAAAAGTCACAGCTTTAAATTTCACAACACTGATTTTATTTTAACAGGTTAGAGTGCACATTTCAGCACTGCACTTTGCCATGTTCAGGGAAGTGTCCTCTATTAAAGAAATCTACAACGTTTGAAAAATCAAAATTCATATGTGCAAGAATTTAAAGGAGTTGCGGCACCATGTTTCAAGGGCACATGTGGGAGGAGTGGACTGGAAGAGATTCAGTCAGGTATAGGGACTATGAAAAAAATTGTAATAACATTCTTAATGAACGTTAAGTATCAAGCAGGAACTAAGTGTTGCAGTTTAAATAATAAAGGTGCATCCATGTATAGTTTTTAAGAGGGGTCCAAAAAAACAAGTTAAAAGCTGACAGTGTCCCTTTAATTGAGATAATATATGTTCAGAGTATTACACAGCACTAGAGGTAGCATGTAGAAGAGAAGCTAGTTGATGTGCAGTGTTTTCTTGGCAGCAGCAAGGTCCCTTTTGGTGTTTCTGCAGAAGGTTCTTCAAGGAGGCATGCTCAGTGGTTTCCCTAAACAGATCAGACAGTTTGTTCCAGCCGGGTGCTGTGGACTTGTGTCACAGAATGACTTCTCTCCCAGAACTTAGTCTGCACCATGCTACCAGTTTTCACAATCCTTCCAGTGCCTGAATGGTCACCTTGATATGCTGCCACTGCCCTGCTTGACTCTCACTCAGGATATCTTTAGGTAAGAAACCCACCACAGCCACTGCTCAAATTGTACACCGACCTTTCCCAAAAAGGGCAAATGACCCACCCCTTTAGTCACAACTGAGAACACTTGCTTCAGAAAGCTTAATAGCCTGTCTCTTCGGAAACAGATCATGGACTTGCCAATTACCTCAGGTTATCTATACCTTACAAGCTGAGTCACAGAGAGCATTAAGTATATTAAAATAACATTTAATACGCCACAATATCTACATACTAAAACGCCAGCAGAATAGGCCTAACGGTCTCTTGAGTCTTCTCGATTTTCAGCACCCGCATTGAGGGACGATTTTGGGGTCCCCCCCTCCCCCTTGGGTTATACTGTCCCCAGTCGCAGATGTTCCACCTGTATTGTGCCTGGTCAGATTTACACTCCCCCTGTACCTGTCCCATCCCCCTCTTAAACCCGTCCACAGTCTCCATCTCTGCCAGCTCCCTGGGCAGTGCATTCCATGGCTCCACCACCCTTTCAGTGAAATAACATCTCCTCCTCTCCACTCTGAGCCTGCCCCCTTCCAGCTTACACCCGTGACCTCTTGTTGCCCCACCCTCCTTCATTTGGAACACTCTGACTGGGCCTCCTTCATTGATCCCTTTCACGTACTTAAAGATCTCTATCATGTCCCCCCTGTTCCTCCTCTCCTCCAGGGTGTACATGTCGAGCTCCTTGAGCCTCTCCTCATAGGTCCTCTCCCCCAGGCCCCAGATCATTTTGGTTGCCCTCCTTTGGACCCTCTCTAGGAGTGTAATGTCCCTCTTTAAATGTGGTCTCCAAAATTGTACACAACACTCGAGGTGTGGCCTAACCAAGCTGTTGTACAGTGGAAGGATCACTTCCGCCTTTCGGGAGGTAATCCCCCTGGCAATGCATCCCAGCATCCTATTTGCCCTTGCCGCTGCCCTCCTACAGGTCTCCGAGTTGTTCATTTTGAGATCTACCACTACACCCAGGTCCCTCTCACCCTCCATGACTTGAATCATGTCTCCTCCCAGGGTATACCCCTGGCCTGGATTTCTGACTCCCAGGTGCAGAACCTTGCACTTCCCTGCCTTGAATTTTAGTTTCCATTGTCCCGACCACCTTTCCAGAGCCTCCAGGTCCTCCTACAAGGCCACCCTCACTTCCTCCCCATCCACCACTGCACCTAGCTTTGAGTCATCTGCAAAGAGACTCATCTCACTCCCGATTCCCCTCCTGATGTCTGAGATATAGGCATTGGACAGGAGTGGCCCCAGCACTGACCCCGGGGAACCTCACTAGTAACCCACCTTGAGGATGAGGCTAACCCTCCAACCACCACCTTCTGAGTACGCTCAGACAGCCAATTTCCTATCCATCTTAGCAACTGTCTCCCTACCCCCATTTCCTTCAGCTTAGCCAGCAGGCCACTGTGGTGTACCGAAACAAACACCTTGCTAAAATCCAGAAAGAGGACGTCCACTGGCCTACCCTGGTCCAGGGCCCTAGTCACCCAGTCATAGAACTCAACAAGATTTGTCTGGCACGATCTTCCCGTGACAAAGCCATGGTGCCTATCGTCCAAGTGCCCAGTTTGCTCCAGTAACCCCCCCTAGCCTTTCCTTGACAATATCCTCCATCACCTTGCCAACCACCGATGTCAGGCCAATGGGCCTGTAATTTCCCGCCTCCTTTCTTGATCCCCCTTGTGGATCGGCACAACATGGGCCACCCTCCAGTCTTGGGGCACCCACCCAGTACTCAGAGAGATGTTGAAAAGCTCCGCTAGAGGGACTGCCAGGAAATCTGCCAGTTCCCTCAGCACCCTGAGATGTATCTCATCTGGCCCAGGTGCCTTCTCCATCCAAAGGGACCTGAGAGCTTCCCTTACTCTCTCTACTGGGATTTCAGCCTCGTCTTCCCCCTTTTCACCATGCACTGCTGGGCCCTCACCTGTCTGTGGTGGCCACTCCCTTTCTCCAGACCCATCAGGGCCCTTGGTCTCTACCGGTCTCACCCCTTGCTCCAGTTTGTCCCCGCTCCCCTCGCAATACATTGCCTCAGTTTATACGGGGGGGATGGAGGGGCTAAGTACTCATTTAGGACTTCTGCCTGTTCCCCCGCCTCCTGTGCCCAACCATCCCCTACCCTTATCTTGCTGATCTGCCCCTTACTTTCCTTTTTTCCCCTATGTATCTAAAGAACCCCTTGTCTCCCCGGATCCCACTGGCCAAGGACTGCTCCTTTTTTGCCTCAGCTGCTCTCACCTCCCTGGTGATTCTCTTGGCTGTCCGCTCATATTCCTCCTGATCCCTTTCACTCCTTGACCACTTGAAGCACCTATAGGCCGCCTTCTTTTCCCTCACCACCTCCTGTACCTCCCGGGTTCACCAGCAGGGTTTTCTGGCCTTCTCGAACTTATGCCGTTCCCTTGCGCCGGATCTGGTAACCTCCTGTATTCCTCTCCTAATGATCCCCTACCTGCTGTCAGCATCCGTATCCGGCCTTATCCTGTCTAGATGATCTTTGAGGATCCTTCCCATCTCCCTGAAGTCTGCACCCCTAAAGACAGTTACTACTGTCCTTGTTCAGCTTTCCTCCCCCCAGGTCCAGGAAGAACCAGACTGTGGCGTGATCATGCGCAGGCAATGGGTCCCTCACCTCTAGGCCCCTAATCTGATCACTGTCCGCTAGGACCATGTCCAGTATCCGGGCCTCCCTAATTGGCTCACCCACCTGTTGTGTCAGAAATGCATCCTGGAAGACATCAAGCAGCCTCTGCTCTCTGGCCACTGGTGATGTCACAGTCCCCCAGTCTGTTCCAGGCATGTTGAGGTCCCCCATTACTATTACCCTTCCCTTTCCTAATCTACAGTGTCCCTCGAGATTTGCCATCAAACTTTCTTCCAGGACCTCCGCCAGTGCTGGTGGTCTGTATACCACTCCAACCTTTACTCTCTTACCCCCTGCATCAGCAAGGTGACCCAAATAGCCTCCACATTCCCCTCTGCCTCCTCTACCCACGCCATTTCTGACTAACAGTGCTACGCCACCACCCCTTCCCTCCCCTCCCCCCTATCTTTTCTGAACATAGTGTAGCCCTCCGGATTTAGGTCCCACTCATGCCCTTGAGTGGCCCAGGTCTTAGTGACTGCTGCCACATCTACCTCCCCCTCAACTAGCATTGCCTGGAGTTCAGGCATTTTATTTCCTAAGCTCCTGGCATTTATCAGGACCACTCTCCACCCATTTTCCCTCCTTTCCTTTCTCCCCCTTGAGCTCCCATTTCTCAGCTCCTGCACCCTACCTGGTGAACCAGTTCCATATCTCCCTAGCCCCCTTGAAGAGTGCAGACCATGTCCCTCATTTATCGTATTTGCTGGCACTGCCCTTATCTTGATTCCTTCCCCCTTCACAAGTTTAAACCCCACCTTTCACTGATGAACCCAGCTAATTTGAGCTTTATGATTTCCTTCCCCTCCAAATTAAGGTGAAGCCTGTCCCTAGCATACAGCCCCTTATCCTCCCAGGTCTCTCCCCAGTCCCCCACCAGGCCATACCCCAATCCCCCACACCACTCCCTAAGCCACTGATTTATCTCCCTAATCTTCATCTTGTTTTCCCCAGTAGCCCTAGGCACCGGCAGAATTTCTGAAAAGGAGATCTTACAGCCTATGGAAAGGCATACCCTGGCAAACTCCTGGAACCTTGCCTGAATTTCTAGTTCACTATTACCATTTATGTCGATTGTCCCCAAGTGCACTAGAATGTCCAGGGTCCCCCTGCATTCCCTTGCCAGTGAATACAACTCATGCTTGGCCTTGTGCACTGTCAGGCCTGGGTGGCATTTGGTTCTGATCAGACAGCTTTTACCCCCCTCCTACCCCTCCCACTGTATGCCTCTGATCATGGAGTCCCCCAATAGCAGTACTCTAACTTCCCCCTTGCCTGACTGTTCACCCCTTGGGTTCCCCCTCCTTCCATGCCCCTCCTCATCCCTTCGTCTGGATTCTCCCCTCAACCGGCTCCTCGCACCTCCCACAATCTGGGTGTTGAAGGTAGCCCCTTCACTACTGTCCTTGGTCACCTCCTCTACCCATGTCCTGGCCTTCTTTATCCCCCCACCCGAGTATCTTTCTCTGTATCTCTTTCCCCACTCCTACCTAATCCATCCATCCTATCCATTTGCCTATTTGACTTTCTGCTCGCTATCATCCCATTTATGTCCTGCACCTTCCTGCCTGTCGTGCTCCCCTGTTCCATACCATCAGCCTCCTCCTTGTTCCCCTGATCCTCCTTTTTCTTCTCCCCTCCTACCCCTCTTCCCTATCCTGTCCAGGACCCCCTCTATTGTGCCCTTGAGATTTGCCCTCTACACCCGTTCTATCCGTCCCTGCCCCAGCTACACCAGTAGCAGCAGCAGCATCATCCTCCTCCTCTTCCTCCCTCCCACACCCCTCTTCTACCAATGGGCGTAGAGGGTTAAAACGATCTGTGAGCCTAAGCCCATCCCCCAGTGCCTCCCCTGTCCCTAGTGCCTCTCTCGGTTTCCTTTGGACACCCCCAGACTCTTGCCTACTGCTGTGGAAATTTCCACCTTCTGAGCCCCATCTGCCAGAGTCCCCGCAAGCCATCTGTGTACCCCCCTTCCCTCCTCTGCTAGTGTGAGCACCACTCTTCACTCCTCCCCCAACTTGGGAGGCCCCAGCATCTAGTGCTTCCATGTAGGTGACCACTTGCCTCCTACCTCTCCAATCCTCCCCCTAGCTGCCTTTGGATCCCCTCTACCTCCTCCTTAAGCTGTGCCAGTTGGTAGCACACTGGGCATCCCCCAAAACTTCCAAGCCCAGTCCAGTATCATGGCCGCTCCACACCCTGTGCAGCCAACCACCCGCCCAAAGATACCTGCTCTAGTGATATGCGGTCCCTTCCCCGTCATCACAGCAGTCTTTTCTAGGCCAAATTATCAACTCAGTGGCTCTACAGTTTCTCGAGCTACCAGTACCTATACTTAGGCAATTCCCCCCATACAGCATGCAGACCTTGAAACTTGCAACGCTTGGGTGGCTGAACCTTTCCCCACCTGACTATTTGCCTTAAGAGTTGGTTTACAGGGGAAGATTACAACTCCCTAAGCTCCTCTCTCCCAACCTTAAAACCCAACCCCCAGTGGCTAGAACTACATGAGCTGCACCTGAGGCCTTTTCCTCCAATTTCAGGGCAGGTGAGCTGTGCTCTGGGGAGGAGGGGTGGGATTTGGGCCCACACCCGACTCTCACGAGAGTGTATCAGCCCTGTGTCTGCCCCTCACTGCACCTCCAAGCACTGTAACCTCCTACAGAGGAAGGTCCCACACAAAACAACACTTATTAAACAAGTCAGCAGTCCTGCTTTAAAGTCTACAGACTGATAAGAATTTAAAGCTTATCCAGCTACTAAAATCCCCAGCTGCTCAGCAAAAGCAGGTTCCCACAACCTCTATCAGCCCCAACTGTTTCTGCAGTACTGCTATGTGAGAAGCCCTGGTATTTAAGCCTCTCTGAGTTGTAAATTGATCCTGGCTGAGAAAGACAGAACCTTCCAGAAGCTGCTCATAATACCTGTAGAAAAGATAAATGAATATCCAGCTTCTTCTATGGATCCCCTACACAAAACAACACTTATTAAACAAGTCAGCAGTCCTCCATAAAAGTCTACAGACAGATAAGAATTTAAAGCTTATCCAGCTACTAAAATCCCCAGCTGCTCAGGATTATACACACTAAACACTATGAGGAATACAGTACACTACACAGAAATGACAAAACATTTGAAAAGATATAGCTCACACAATAAAATTCTCACTAGTCCTTACTAAATTCTGAGTAGAATCTTACCCCCAACTGGGATCCTGTGAGTTTTAGCAAACTTGGACAGCAGTGATGAGGCATCTCAAATCCCAGGTAAAACTGACTTACTCAGACAAAGGCCATCAGAAATATCCCTGGCAGGCCAGCCTGCTCACTTGCATCATCGTTTTAACCCTCTACCTCCCTGAATCATACCCTGGACATTTCTTTTGAACTGTGGGGACCTCTTCTACCCCAGAACTGGTCCAAACCAGTTGTGTGTATTCAGACTCTATCACATTGTTATCATGCCCATCTGCACAGCAGGAAGCATCTTTCTTTGTCTTGCCCACTGTTTACACTCATAAGACAAGATTTATTAATGAAAGGAACACTGTTAACCCAAAACAAAGGCCTTTAGGTGACAGGAACTCTTGCTGTTCACACCCAACTTTCTTCTCCAGTCAGCAAATTTAAACAAACTGTAATCTCAGTACCTACCTCCCTTATCAACAAAAATATTTTACCATAAAAATAGATATTATTTTTTAAAAAATCCTGGATGCTACATCTGTCAGAACTTGCAATACAGCATTTCACAAGATACGTTCCCAAATCAGGAAGATCAGATGGAAGCAGGACCCTTGGACCTCACAAATATTATGTCTTCAGAGGAGCTGTCAGACTTGCAATCAGCTTTACTCCCCTGGTTAAATGCAGTGTCAAACTACTGTGTGGCACCAGTCAATGTCCCTTTCAAAGGCCATGAAATTCTGATCAGTGTTAAGCCTTGATATGCCACAGAATTAAAAAAAAAAAAAAAAAAAAGGCAGGCCAAAGTAGATTTTAGCAGCATAAACGTGGACCTAAAGGATCCACTATATTTGGAGACTAGGTAACCCTTTTTTTGTGAGTCAATCCACATCTGTATCTATCCTACAAAAGTTTTCACATGAAATTCCTATTTTGACTTTTTTTGTTTATGCTGTATGTGAAGATGAGTTAATGTTCACAGCTCAATACAGAAAACATCACCTAGTTACACATTATGCATGGCTGCATGTTTTGTTCCTGGCTTAGTTCCGGGAGTCATCTATTGGTAGAGGACAAGTTGTTGATCTGGCCATTTTCCCAAAATGTTTTCCCCACCACCAACTTTCCTTGCTTAAGCTTCAATTTTACCTGGCCACATTCACCCGGCCCCCTTCCCGCTGAAGCCGCCTTCCTGGCCACCCCAATCACCAGCAAAAACTCACAGCATATCCACCTTACTCCATCTCTGACCCAACCACCAGTGATAACAGGGACCCAGGGGAAGGATCCGGTGTGATTCATTGTTTTATGTTAATTTTCTACATACAGTACTGAGTATGGACTGCCAAACCAAAGTTATGTACAGTAGTGTAATGTGAACAAGCTGCATATTCCCATTGAGAGACAAAAATGATGGCTAAAATAAAGGGCAAGCCAGACATTTTCTTACTGACATCTCGTGAGTCTCAATCGAAACATCTGAAACTCCATGGGCCAGAGATTCAAAACATATGCGTAATCAATTCCAAATGTTTTGTTTATAAGGCACCAAAGCTTTTTCTCAGTTCAAACGTATTATTATTACTCTCATTCTTATGTCAGTGATGAACTCAGGTAGCCGGGGGGCTCGGCAGGGGAGGGAGAGGATGGAGTGTCCAGAGGACAGCTCTCCTCTCCTCTCCCTGGGGAGGAGATTCAGGGCCGCTCTGTGTTCTGAGAACCCCAATGGAGGGCAGGGATACTACAGGTACACCAGCCAACGTAAGGGGTGGAGTGCGGTAGACGCCAGCAGAGCAGCCGTGCACAGGTGTCACTGCACGCCGCACTCCAAGGGGACCCAAGACTGAAAACCCCTGTCAGCTAGATGAGGTGACGGCACGGTCTCCCGGGATGGCAACCCCCACACGCTCAATGCTGGCCACGATTCCGACCCTACCCCTGGGGATCCTCGGCCTCCTCCTGTATGGGGTTGGCAGGAGAAGAGGGGATCCTGATACCAATGTTTTGGTTGGAGGAATGGGTCAGGGAGGCGGTAAAGGGGTGGAAGTAGAGCAAACCAGCCTGAGAGATGCCCCGGTCTGCCAGGAGAGAAAAAAAAAAAAAAGAGTTAAAACAAAAAAAATCTCATTCTTACAGATGTACAGTTGCAGGGGCTTATTGTAATGATGATTTGCCATATGATACACTTTATTTCTAGAAAAAAGTTATCTCACACAAAGAGGAATGATAGAAACTGGTTAAAGGTATATTTCTGACCTCACGTATAACATTTTTCAAAATTTGTGTTCCCCCTAATTCTGATCGCTCGTTTTTTTCAAAACTATCTCTGATCTGATTGCCTTCCATGCTGAAGGCATTTTGTGAATGGGAGAAGACTTAAATATACTGATACTTGAAAAGTTGGACACATAATCTACAGTATGAACTGGCAGGTTAAATCTGTTGGTTCAGTTTGTACAGAAAATTTGTTCAGAGCTGGTTTTGCTGGATGTATTGTCTGGTAGGGAGTACTATATTCCTCGGTGAAAGATTTTACTTTTTTTAGCCCCTCATTCAGTTTATAGTGGACTGACCTTCTATATTCAGATTAGGACTTTTTCAGAGATAAAGGTTATTTACTTGGGTTAATTAACATTTCCAACTATGTGTCTGTTTACCAAGAAAAACTCTAAATTCTAAATAGAGATGAACCTGCTAACTCTTAAATGATAAAATGCCCCCACCCATATTTAAAAAGTCCAGCAAAGCTCCCAGCAAAATGTACTTGCTGTGCACAACACAGCGTGATGGAGTGTGTGGACATATTCAAATATGTGTACTGTGTGATGCAGATGCAACTTGTGTACACAGAATTACAGCTCGAATATAACCTCTGAGAGCAACCCTATGCAAGGCACACAGATCTGTGATTTTGTACATACAACTCAAACCACGAATAGTGTGGGCTGGCCCACCAGCGCAAGGACAGGGTGACCGACTGCGACGCCGACGACCCAGGTTCAGGAACAAACCCAGCAACATCGGAGGGCCGGCCCGGAGGGAGAAGGATTAAGCATCCTAAGGATAGCTCTCCTTCTCCAGGAGGGAGGGGGTAGAGTGCCCGGCTCAATGGGGATCCCTAGCGGAGGCTGGGAATACTCCAGCGTCGGCACCAGTACTGTACATATGGGAGGGTGAGGCGGACGCTGGATGTCACTGCACGTCCCTGCCCCCAGGGGTCAAAATATCAAAAATACTAATCAAGCCCGCTTGCTCGCCTGGCTCCGCTAAGCCTTCCACAGCACTTACGGGACCCGGCCTATCCCAATGTCTGCTATGGCCAGTACAGGTATCCACACCCTACCTTGGGGGGGGGGGGGGAGACACACCAAGGAGGCAATGGCGGTGGCTTCTCCTACCGACACCTTCTCCCGTCAATGCGGAAATCCTACCGGTGCGGTGGCCCCACCCTGGGGGGCAAGCCAGGGGGTATCAGGGACCTGGGATTAACGTATGTCCCCAGAGGCTAGCGAGATAGCTAGGGCAGGCAGTGGCTGAGGTCCAGGCGGGGTGTAAAAAAACAACAACAAAACAACCCAGATAGTGTGGTGCAAAGTCAGTTGGTATGGCACTAACTGTTTATATAACGGGCCCTACATGCTATAGATGATGGAGAAATCTGCAGAAAGTAAGGTTTGCTTATTTACTTGTTTAGAGAACGTACTTCTAATCTCTCTTGATGAGACTGCATTCAATTTAACAGCAATATCAAGCAATAGAAGGTGTTAAAATTGAAGATATAAAATATGGTAAATGTTCTCAACAGAGCCTGCCATATGTTTACCTGAAGAACACCATTTTGCTTCACAGGCAAATGTTCTGGCACCCTCTTAGCAGGAGGCAGTTATCATGATTTTATATATGAGGAACGGCCTGATATCATGCATTACAAATAAAGTTATCCTCCTCTTAAACACAGAATACAAAATCCTCACTGCAATTCTTGCCAACAAGCTGGAAAAGATGGTTATTTCACTTGATCTCTCCACCATCAGTCTGGTTTAGCAAAACACAGACAAGCCTGGACAACAGTAAGTGTATGAGAACAAGCAGGCTGGACGCAACAACCAGCAAATTCTTGTGCAGCTGCAACAGTTGCTAAATCAAACAGACAAAACAACACAGCGTACTCAAACCACGGAAAGTCAGCAGCATCTGTCTTTTAATTCCTAAATACAAATTCCCCACCACAAGGGGACACCCTGATGAAGAGGCTGCTGTAGCCTCGAAGTGCTGGGGAATCTGTTCTGATGTCCCTTACTCTGTCCTTATAGTGCTATAAACCTTTGGCACAACTATTATCATTACGTGCATGCCTCATACAATTCAAACCATTAAATAAGAAATAAGTGCAACAGGGTGTGGGTAGTGAGGCCGAACGCCATAGATGGATGGTTTTACAGCCCCTGGATGTGCAATTATCTACACTACCCTAAACCCTGGCGTGCCTTATTGTGCTTACAAAATGAGTTTTGTGTTAAAATGTTCATAAACTTAAAAAAAAAAAGAAAAAGGTAAAAAAGACAATACTTTTTTCACAAGATAGTACCTCGCTGGTGGGCTGTCACCAGGTGGCATTATTGTAAGACATACAGTGAGAAGTATAGTGGTCAGTATTGTAAGTTTCTGCTTATAGGCAGTATATTGTTGCTGTTTACAATGATATATACATACACATACACACACACACACACACACACACACACACACACTCACACAAACATGCCCCATCCCCTATCCTCCCTTGGCAGACCGAACCACTCTTTCATTCTTATTGTCGTTTTGCCTTAGATTGTCCCCCTCGTACCCATCACTGCTTGCTCTCTTCTACTCTGCCTTCTCCCTCACCTCTCTAGATGCCAGGCACCTTTTCCACTGAGCCTCCATTATATCCAAATTCCGGTTTGGTTCCCTTCCCACCCTACCTCCCTCTCTCCTATCCTCTCGCCCACCTTCCTACTACCCTCTTTGCAGCAATGTTTCTCATTACCTTTCTATTCCATATAGGAAATCTACTGCTGGTCAAGCTGCCCTCTCACATCGCTTTCCTAAGCTCTGGTTAATCCTTCCCATGTCAATCCACTCTGCCTCTTCTCCCTTCCCCTTTAAGTCTCTTCTTTGTGAGTTTTTTCTCCCACCTTCAACCGTCGATGACCTCTATCTTTTTGATCCCTTTCATCCCTACTGATACCACCCTTACCATTTTGCTCCCCTCTTCCATTTGTTATGCCTGTAGGAGTAATTTCCCCTTGCCTATCCAAACTCTATTTTTTTTATCTACTGCATGTACCTGGTTGTACTATCATGCCTTGCAATGTCTGGGCTCAAAATATAGCCTTTCATGATTTCCGAAGAAAGGCAGTTCTAGCTCGGGAAATGTAATTTTATAGCCAGCATTTCCATCTGGAAATGCATTTGCTCAATGCTTTGATTTGGCCACAGTGGCAGTAGTGAGCTTCTGAAGCTTGCTGAAGATAGCATGTTTTATGCTGAAGCTGGTGGGAGGAGCTGCAAGCTGGCCGAAGGAGCTGCAAGTGGCAGCCAGCGCATCATGGGCTGAAGCAGGCAAGAGAGACTGCCAGCTAGGGAGAAGTGCTAGTGAACATGTGCTGAAGTGAGGGGACAGGGTATGACAGAACTGGCCAGCTGGTGAGTTGGTTGCATGTCATGCGCTGAAGCGGGCAGGGGTGCCACAGCGGGTCACTGAGATGAAGCAGGGGGAGTATGAATCATTGGCTTAAAGGGATACTCAGGTCAGCATTTCAATTTCTGATCATCAGTGATCAGTTTACATCTAGGCACAATCAGGGACAAACGAAGTATGTGGAAAGCCTCAGTACATAAAAGTTTTCATATATATCTTTTGAGCCGGTTTAGTGACAATATTTGGACTGAGAGGACCGTGATAATTCTGCTGTCGCGCAGAAGCATATTCTCACAGGGAACACAAGTCCAGCCACAACTCTGCATGCAGCTTGAAAATCTTGTCAGAGATATTTAACAGAGCATCTAAACCAACAAAGTATGTGATGCTGAACAAGATTTTTTTTTCACTAAGTAAAACAAGCACTGATAACCTCATTTTACTTAGTGAAAAGAAAAGTCTTGTTCAGCACCATACACTTTGTTGGTTTAGATGCTCTATCAGTACCCCGACAAGATTTTGATGTTGCATGCAGAGTTGTGGATGGACACGTGTTCCCTGTGAGAATATGCCTCTGGGCGACAGCTGAATTTTCGTGCTCCACTCAGTCCAAATATTGTCACTAAACTGGCTCAAAAGATAATACTTTTTTTTAGTGCTTGGGGGTGTGGGTGGAGGGTTAGGGTTGTAAACCCTAATGCCACATTTCCCTACTTTTGTCGCTTTAACCCTAACTGGTGCATTAACAATAAAAGTCAATAAGACTTCGACATGCTTTATTTTTACTTACTATAGTCTCCTAGCTAAAGACTCACACTGTAAACTGGCAAAACGGTTTAGGAGCAGACTGGTGTTTGCAATGTGGTGTGATGCCATGTGGCTAAGGAAGTTTTCGGTTAAAAACTATAGCAGGGCTGCAGTTAGTCTGTACTCAAGTCTGACACTTTTTTTTTTTTTTTAGTTAGTTTTGTGACTGTGGTCAGGTTTTAGACTTCGGTAATGATTCTGGTTTGTAACTAAGAGTGAGGAACTGGTGCATATGTCAGGTTTGTAACTTCAGTAACAATTGTAGGATGCTATTTAGAGTGAGGGTCTGACACTGACAGAGGAAGTGGTCAGACTAAAGGTTACAAGGCTGTGTGAGCAAGGGAATAGATGGGAAGACATGGAGTGGCCACACATTTGTATAATAAAAAAAAAATGGTGTATAAAAAAAAAAAACATAGAAGAAACACGCCCAAAGAAATGTGCTTTGAAGTTCAGAAATGCTGCTGGTAAGCAGGGTTTATTTGGGAAAAAAAATATGGTTCTTTCAAAACGTAATTCCAAAAGGGCACTATGATTTGTTTCAGTATGGGACAGGCTGGCACCAGCACATTTTTTTTTGTAACCAGGAGTTAGGCAGAGGTAAAAGTATGAGTGTGTGCCTGTCTCTGCCAGATGGCAGTATTTTCCCTACCCATTTTATAAACATCAATAACTGGATACCATATTATCAGGCATTAATGCAGGAAGTACTTTTTGATAGTCCTCTGGTTATTTCTGTTCTTGACACTTTAATAGTTGGGGGGGGGGTGGGTACCCCAATTCTCAGACTCAAAAGTATGGGCAGCAAAACAGGGCACAAAGCGCACTGTATTGTGCTGACTCATACAACTGCTGTACACAGAACAGTTTTAAGCATCACGGGCCATAGTGCCCCCCTGTGCATAACTGAGAATGCAAATAAGGCATTCTAGCTGTTTGTGTGAATACCCACAACACAGGAAATGAAGTGGTCATGCACATCTGGACATGGTCCAGTGCCATGTACAGATGTGTGTGTAAGTGTTCAATGGGCACACTCATCCTCCTCACCCACCCGATCCATACTCTGGCCTGCTTGTGGGGACAGGAGACTATTCCTCCAATCAGCCCCTCACCATTTCCATAGTAGTCTAGAAGAAGAAGAAGAATCAGCATTTATATAGCGCTTTTCATACACAGTATCCCAAAGCACTTTACAAGCAATGCAAGACTGGTAGTGAAGTGACTGAATGTGTGGTGGCGGCCATATCGCACATCATCACCCACACACAGCCTGGATAATTGCATGAACCGGTTTATGGGAAGGGGAATGTTGGCCAGGACACCGGGAATGTTCCCTGCTCTTTACGAAGAGTACCCTGGGTTCTTTTACTTCCACCTGGACACCCACCAGGACTACACCAGGATGGGCAGAAGGGACCTCGGTTTAACGTCTCATCCGAAGGATGGCACACCACAGCAGTACAGCACCCCCCAATACTGCACTCAGATGCCAGCGATTTTGAGGTGCAAGTCCATCCCGGTGTGGGATGAGAACCCACGACCTTCTGGTCCAGAGGCGGATGTGCTACCAACTGAGCAACGCTGACACCCTACTGCCCTCCCCTAGCCACAACACATAATGAAACCCCGACAGTCCAGTGTATCCCACCCCCAGCTCCATTCTGTAAAAAACATAATCAGACATTATGGTCCATCACCAGTCTCTGTCCCACACTGGCTCCAAAAGGGTCTGGTCGCACTTTTGCAATGCCCCTACCCTGCCTGTAAATGTTCTACAGGTGGGGGGACCATAAAAGTGAACAGCACAGCAAATTTCAGCATGCTTTTGAACATGACACTGCATGCCAATAACATGGCAACCCAGCCCTTTACTCGCTCCAGTGCATTTTAATATGTATGCTGGCGACAGCGCAGAAAGGGTGTGTGACCCTCTCTGAGCAAAGCTAGGGGCATCATAGCTAAGGAAGTGGTGGTAACTTGTAGCATTATGGCCAGTCCTTTGCGATCAAGTATTAGGCCCTGGATTTCTAGACTATAGAGCATGAATTACTACTCTGTATTAAGCACCAACAGCAGCAAATCAGATCAATGGTTTTATGTTTTTGGTTCTTTCTAATAAAGAGGAGTAAACATATAAACATAGAGGATTGCCAGCAGACAAGGACCACTAGGCCCATCCAGTCTGCCCATTTTCCCTACCTGCATCAGCTGATGTTGACCCTGTGTGGTCATCAACCTAGCACCCCACTTCCCAAAGCTAGTGTTCATTTATGCCTGTCCCAAGTATGTTTTGATCCCCCCACTGTGCTTGCCTCCACCACCCCGAGGCAAGCCATTCCAGGCATCCACCACCCTACCCTTTCAGTGAAGAACTTCCTCACATTTCCCCTTAATCTCCCCCCCCCCCCATCTCATATTGTGTCCTCTTGTTAATGCCCCTCTCCTATAGTGGGACATGTCCCCCACCTGTATCTTATTTATGCCTTTAAGATACTTGAAAGTCTCAATCATGTCACCCCGTTCTCTCATCTTCTCTAGCGTATACATGTTAAGGTCCTTCAATCTCTCCTCATATGTTTTCTGGTGCATGCCCTATACAATCCCGGGCTTCTCCATATTTACCACCACTTTGCACTTTACAGTAAACCTTTTATTTATCTTGTTTTTTTTTTGCTTATGATAGCCCAACAGTAGAATAATGAGATTCCCAAGATGGCTGCCACAATGGGCAAGTCACATGTGGGGAGTTTTCCTTTGTTTTGTCTTTTCCCCATTTGACCTGTTTTTCGTCTTTTCTTGACTATGCTGTTCACCCTTTGCTCTACCTATTAGGTTGCCTGGTGCAATACTCTATGTGGAAAGGATTCTGGATGTGGTGTGGCTTCTGACACAGAATGACATCTGATGTAACTTATCCAGGTGCCTCTGACACTAAATACTGTATACTGGAGGCTTAGGTGAGGAAGCATGAACAGTCCAGGAGAAATTGTAGAAAACCACAAGTGGTGATTTATTGTACTAAATCAGAAGAAAAGAAAAGAAAATTGGAAAACATTTCAGCATCTCTCATCTAGTCTCTCTCTCGCTCTCCAAATCAATCTCTCCAGCAGGACATAAGGCAGCCTGTCCTGGCTCTGCTGAAAATCCATCTCCCCACACATCTCAGTAAGACAGGCTCCTGTAGTTGCTGGTTGCTAGCCATAAGATTGTGACCCATCTAGCAGCTGTTTGTTGCTAGGCCTAACACCGTGATGCATCTTGTAGCTGGCTAGAGCATTGTGGCAGACTACATCACTCTGTTACAGCTGTCTCTGCTATCATTTCACTATCTCTAGCTTATGCAATACACCAAGTACAACAAGGCCTGTCTGAGCCTACCCAGGTAAACTGCAGGGTCCCCCAGAGCTCTGTCCTGGGGCCTCTCCTGTTCTCCTTCTCTGTAAACGAGCAACCCACGGCCCCGGCACATGGGCGTTCAACTCTGTACGCAGATGACCTAGTCATCATGACCAGCTCCCAGGACATCTCTACCATCAATGCCAAACTAAACTCCGACTTCGACCAAATCCAAACCTGGCTAAAGGACCGACCATAAGCTTATGATTAACCTGCAGAAGATGCAGGCCATGCTCTTTGGCTCAACAGCCAAGACAAAAGTTGTCCCAGACCCGCTAAAGATCTCAGTGCTGGACTGGATGTGCCAAGGGAAGTGTGTGAGTAGTACTTGGCTCTCCTACTCAGCCAAGCACCTCCACAAGCTGCATCCCCTGAGGAGGCCACAGCTTCCAGATGCAGCTCTGAAGCACGGCAGATGCCAGATGGGTCCCTACCACAAGTTGCAGATTCTGTCAAGTACCTGGGGGTGATACCTGACCCACAAATGGATCTGAATCTGCACATACACAATACATGTAAGGCCTCAAACTGCAAGTTGGGCCTTGCATACAGAGCAAAAAGCTGTCTCACCCCAGCTGCCAGTCTCGCCTTAGCCAGGGGAGTCCTCCTTCCCACGCTCTGCTATGGACTAGTCACCTTCACCCACGATGCAAAACCTAGTCTAGCAAAATGGGTCAGAGCGTACAACAGTGTATGTCGCTTTGCGCTCTCAGCTCCCAGTCTCACGCACCACTGCGAGCTCTACTCCCAGCTTGAGTGGCTCCCACCAGAAATGCACCGCTCCTATGTCGTGGGCAACTTCACAATGTTATTAGATCTGCTACCCCCTTAGTACTCGCTGAATGCCAAGTTCCGGCTACCCTCTCCTACCATCTGAGATCCAGTGACTCTCATCCAAATGGGCAACCGGGCCTTCACTGCATACACGCCCAGGTTGTGGAACTCCCTTCCATCATGCACTCGCTCCTCCCCCTCCCACCACTGCTTTAAAGCCTCCTTCTGGGGCTTTCTCAAAATGGCCTCCACCTGCCTCTGCACTAGACGAACCCCCTCGACCGATGCCGCTCTGACTGGCTGAGACACTACCTAACTAATTTATCAAAGGCAGTGGCCCTCTGCACTTCATCCACTACCGAGCTTGCAGCTTACTAGTAGGATTAGATCATTTAGGCCCAACTGCTCAAACAGTGTGTGCATTGTTACTGTCCAATTTCAGTATTTTGCGCTGGGCCTCCTCTATCCCAGTTTGCTTCTCCTCTGTCTACCTACAATCTTTACAGCATTGCTGCCCAGCATGATGATCACTGCCTTTCATGAGAGTGCCATACTATTATTCTACCTGCTGCCCGCACTGTAAACCCCCGTTGGTACTTGTATTGACCTTGTGTGCTTGATGCTCTTAAATGTAATCCTTTACTTGTTCTGCCTGATGTTCATGAATGTACCTTGTAATCTCCCAGGTTGCACCTGAAAATAGGCACTTGGTTGTCTAGTGTGCTTAACCAGCTAACAAAAGCAAATAAATAAATAAATAAATGTATCAGGGAACCTAAGCAAATCAGAAATTAGAAAATACAACAGGGAGAGGTAATTGACTGCGCAGCCTAATACGGAGTTAGAAAAGATAGAGATAGTAGTAGAATCCTTGTTTCCGCTTCCCTCCTACGGAACACAAATGGGACAGGGCCTAGCTTAGCCCTGTCACACTCTACATTTTCACTCACTGAATTCAGACTTTCTGGTAAGTGTGGTCATTTGGTCAGTGTATCCGACACGGGGCTCCACTGTGTTTGTGTGATCAGCTCCAGTAGCTGTGGTCGTGGTTGGGGAGGTCTTGCACACATTTATGTTAGCAGTAGGGTTGTCATGGTATCATGGTTTCACGGTATATTGCGGTATCAGAAGTCGCGGTATTGATACCATGGGCAATTTCTGATACTGTGATAACCATGATTCATGGTATACCATGGTACTGAGACTGAAATGCCAACTCTCTCTGATGCAACAGTTCGAGGAGGCTTCTTTTTTGTGCAAAAATTACTTGTTCTGCAATACCAAGTTACGACAATAACCGCAGTATTACATG
Source organism: Neoceratodus forsteri (assembly GCA_016271365.2). NCBI lineage: Eukaryota > Metazoa > Chordata > Ceratodontiformes > Ceratodontidae > Neoceratodus > Neoceratodus forsteri. Next base: position 455,481,026 of record CM028135.1, on the reverse strand, counting down.
TGACGGTTATCATACCATCAGAATTTCATACCGTAACAAGCCCAGTTGGCAGTACACCCTACTATTTGCTGGCTCCTGTACCAACCTATATTTTGTCTGGCTGGTGCTGTCACCTTTGAGCACTGCATCCACTGTGATCTCGAGGTTACTGAACAACTGGTTCCAGCTGCTGTGGCTATAGCAAGCTGTTTACGTCGACTGTATAAATGCCATTTTTGAATCAGACCTTTCAGTGGATTAAGCGAGCTTTAGTCACTGGTAGCACACAGGCTGCCTTTGCTTTTCAGCTTCCCTTTACTAGAGACCTTTGCTTATGGATTTAAACCCTGCTGACTAATACACCATGTTTTGGAAATTCCTGTATATTCACCTCTAAGGCCTAGGCAACAGTGCTTAGCCTTGTGTGTTTAACCGGGTACACCACAAGACTGCTAAAACAAATATAACGCAGTCAATAAGAGCGCACACAAAATGCCGACACCAAAAACTGTGCTTCACAAATACAGGGACAAGTAATAGTGTGGCGGTTTAAGATAACTCCAGGGGAAGGGCATCATCTTAGAGGCGATTCTGATTACAACTCAGGGGTGGAGGTGATTCTCGATTCCCAACTTTGAGAGGGAGAAATCTGGGGGGGGGGGGGCGAATGTTTCAAGTTATGCTCAATAATATCCCTACACTGTTCTATACATGTAGCTATTTTCACTCACTATTTCCACAGCCACATTTCACTGCACTATTATTCAAAAGCTATTTTGACAGTCTACCTACTTTATCAGCTGATGTCTCCCCCTCCCAGTTTACATCAGTTTCACTAGCATCTGTGAGGTGTGGTCTAGATGCTGCTTTCTGACACTGAGATTTTTTTTTTTTCTGCACCTTTTCCTTGTCTTGTTGGTGAGAGGACCTCAGATCACCTCTCTGTGAAGTCTCCTGTGCCTTTCCTTTTACACTGCCGACTGGAAGGTCACTGATGGGAACAATGTCAGCAAGCCGCAATTGGGGGTCAGACTATTGAATGTGGTGTTCCCTCCTGTCCGATGACTCTGCAAGTGAGACTGAATACCAGGTAGTGAGTAGACCCATTCAGGACCGTCAGACAGTGTCTGCATCCAGGGCTTGGGAGTGCATTTCTAGACTATCTTTGGGCAGACTGTGATTGACCATTTCACCTTTGTTGCTGGCGGGTGCCCCATAAGGCAGCAATACAGATGAGTATGAATAGATAGGCCATTGACAGAGTACAGGCCTATGGCACATTCACAAGGTAGAAAAAAATGGGCAGACTGGATGGGCCTTGCGGTCCTTTATCTGCCGCCAACATCTATGTTTCTTTGTACTTTGATATTTGGCTCTGGTTCGTGTTGTACATTGAACATCTCTGCTGGCACTGAGAGGACAGAGGTTTATTGGTTATGGGTTTGCATCCCCTTTTGACCTTCCTCGGCTGAACTGAGAAATGGACACATTTTGGACATTATTCCTGTTTGCTGCAACTTTCTGTAATTTTTTAGGTGCCTCGTTGGAAGGCATAATTACTTACTTAAAGTTATATGTGTGTGATTGGAATGTGGGACTCAGTTAAATGTAGTTAGTGAGTGTAGTTTGTGTACAAGGTGTTTTTGAACAGGGGAGGGTTGCTGTTTTTAGTTACGGCTATATCATTGCTGTGCATAGTGGGAAGTTTTTTTGGCATTGGGGGCATTTGTTTCAAGGACTGGATGTGCCAAGGGAAGTGTGTGAGTAGTATTTGGCTCCTACTCAGTGGCTTTCACAGGCTCCGTCCCGGAGGAGGCACTCCAGATGCAGCTCTGAAGCACGGCAGATGCCTGGTCATCAGAAGGAGTTTCCACAGGGGTGAGTAAGGCAGTCGGGAAGTGGATGAGAAGGGCAGACCATGAGAGTGGAGGGTAAGGAGGTGGCTTGGTTGGAATGTTCCATCTACAGGGATGGTCCCTATCTTATTCAGCTTAAGACGGGCTGTAGCTAGAGAACAGAGTGGTTATGTTCCTCCACTTAAAGTGATTATTTGTAATGCCAGGTCACTTAGGAATAAGTTGGTGGGTGTGAGGGATTTTATCGTCGACTCCGTGGCTGACTTCGTGTGCATAACAGAAATGTGGCTTATGGACTACTCCAGCCCTGTGCTGCAGACAGCTATTCCAGATGGGTATTCCGTGGTGTACTACTCTAGGGGAAAGCGCACGGGTGGTGGGTCGACCATGTTTTAGATCTGAGCTGAGATTTGCTGCCTTCCCAGAGGGGGATGCCGGGTTGTTTGAATGTGTAATGGTTCAAGCCCATGATGCAAAATCTTACTTGCCTAGCTACCTCTGAGGGACAAGGGGCCATTTTTGCTGGAATCTACGGACATCATTGCTGGTCTGGCATTACCATCATCCAGCTTATTGGTGCTGGGTGACTTCAACGCCGGTGTGAAAATGAGGCCTCACATTCTGCTACCAAATTCCTCCAGACTATGCATGCGCTGGCTCTCATGAAGGCACTTTCTTCACTACCCATAAGCATGGTCTTTACCCTGAGACATGCAGTTTCCAATATCGAGACTGATCCCATAACTTGGTTGCATCACTTCAGATTTAAATTCCAGTTCAGACACCCCTGTCTCTCTCCCCCTGCTGGAGATGATCTAGTATCCCTCTACAGAATATGACTTTGGACAGACTCCCGAATGTACAGTTGTAGCAAAAGTTTTGGCAAGATATTTCATGATATTTCTACAGAGATTCTCTCTGGTGGTCCTACAGCAGTACTGCAAGCAGGCAGAGAATTTCTCTAGATACATCACAGAAATTCCAGGAAATAACTGACCATGTCAATTGCTGCAACTGTACTGGACATCTCAGGCATGCTGACCACCTGTGTTGATGGTGTCATCGCGGCTGTGGAGGACTACAACAGGGCTCTTTTGACCGTGATCAACTCCACCGTGCCTCTTCGTGCCTGCCTGTTAATCCCCCACAGTGTACTGTGGTATAACAATGAACTGCAGTAGATGAAGACACAAAGGTGGAGACTGGAAAGGGCTTGGCTCAGATTGTGCTCAATGGAGAACAAACTGGCTCTAAGGATCCATTATGGACTGTATCAGATGACAATCACCCAAAAGAAGGTGGGTTTTCTGTCTGGGCTGATTGCAATGGGGAGGAAGAAAAAAATTACTCACCTTAGTAATGTTGTTTCTTCTAATGGAGTCTTGCTATATTATGACATATGCAGTTTGTCCCAGCCTTAGAACTGCTCTGGAGGTGAAAGAGTTAACTTCCATGTCAGGCATGGAATCTTGCGCGCGAGCTTGGTTGAAAAAACTCTGTTGATCTTCAACTGAAACTGTCAGATCTTACTTAGCAAAACTCACTAAGGTTCTGTGTGGAAGCTGTAAACCTACACCAGCCAACTGGCTACTAAAATATTAACACATTTTCTGGTCCCAAAACCAAGACTCAAGTCAGGGATCCAAAAAATAAAATAAAATAAAATACAACACCCAAACACCCCAAAGAGAGGTGAAAACACAAGGTGGGCATCATTAAGTGCCAACACTGCCTGCCTACCCACATCCCAAAGCCGAGGTTCTGAGAGGGGCAGGCAGGGGGTCATAATATAGCAAGACTCCATTAGAAGAAACAACATTACTAAGGTGAGTAATTTTTCTTCAAACAACATGAAGTCCTGCTATATTATGACATATGCAGACTACACAGCAGTACCCCATGGAGAGGGACAGAACTTACTTAGGAAATAGGCTCTGAAGCACAGCTGTTAGAAACCGAGCATCACTCCTAGCCTGGATGTCCAGGGAGTAATGCTTGGTGAAAGTGTGAACTGTTTTCCAGGTAGCTGCTTGACATATCTCTAAGATAGGGATGTCCCTGGCCGCAGCTAGGGAAGCAGCTGTACCTCTGGTAGAGTGAGCCCTCAGGCCTGAAGGGGGAACCTTACCCAGTTTTTGATAGCAAAATTAGATACAAGAGACAATCCACTAGGCAATGGATCTTTTAGTGGCAGGTTTCCCTTTACCAACCTCACCATAATTGAGGAACAGTTGGAGGGAGTCAAACCTGTGACCCTTGGTACGCTCTATGTAGTAACTAAGGGCTCTCTTTACATCTACACTGTGCAGCCTCCTCTCGCCAGAGGAGGAATGGTCAGTGAAGTACACTGGAAGAGATATAGATTGATTAAGGTGGAAATCTGAAACCACCTTAGGCAAAGAATTTCCTGTTAGTCCTGAGGACTACCTTATCTCTGTGAAAGGAGATAAAATCAGGCTCCACTGACAAAGCTTGTAATTCACTTCTATGCCTAGCAGAAGTGTGATGGCTACTAGAAACACAGTTTCTCCAAGACAAGTACTTAAGCTCTGCTGAAGACAAAGGCTCAAGGGGGTTGCATTAGCTGAGCAATGCAAACATTAAGATCCCAGGCAGGAGCAGGGTCCCTGAATGGAGGGTTGGTGTAAGCAATCCCTTGAAAAACTTGGAGAATACAGGGTGAGCAGAAAGAAGAGGGCTTTCCTGCTGAAATAAAAGCAGAGACAGCTGCCAAATGCACTTTCAGGGTAGCTGGCCTCAGCCCCAAAGTATTTAGATGGACCATATAGCCCAGGACTGTGGGCAAGTCAGCAGATTCTGGGAAATATGCTTTCAGAGCACCATATGGAAAACCTTTTCCATTTAGAATTATAAGTAGCCCTGGTGGAAGGCTTCCTAGAAGCTTTCAAGATATCGAGTACACCTTGAGAAAGGTGTAGGTCAGCAAACTCTAACTCTTCAAGAGCCAGGCCTTGAGGTTGAGGGATTTAAGATTCGGATACCAAACTCTCCCCTGGGCACAGGTTAACAGATTGTGATTCCTGGGAGACACAGGGGAAGGTGGACTGCTAAGGACAGAAGGAGTGGATACCAGGGCTGTCTGGCCCAATCTGGAGCAATCAGAATCATCTTGCAAGGTTGAGATCTGATTTTGACTAGCACCTTGAACAAGAGAGGAAAGGTGGGGGAGGCATAGAGGAACTTCCCTTCCCAATCTAGGAAGAAGGCATCCAGAGGGACTGAGCCCAACACTGGGGGCCTGCAACAAAAAAGCGGAAGTTGGTGATTGTCTGGGGCTGCAAAAAAATCTATCTGAGGGGTGCCCCACCTGGCAAATACTAACCCCAGTACTAGGGGATCCAGTGACCATTCGTGATGGCCTTGGGAAATCCTGCTGAGAGCATCTGCCAGGACATTGTCCTTGCCTGGGAGGTGAACTGCCATGAGGGAGGTGTTCAGGGAATAAGCCAGAGACCACAACTTCATTGCCTCGGTGCACAAGGCCGAAGACCGAGTGCCCCCTTGCTTGTTGATGTACCACATTGTAGTGGTGTTGTCTGTTCTGACCTGTACCACTTTGTTCTGAACAGATGCAGAAAAACCTGAAGTGCTAGAAAAACAGCTCTGAGTTCCAACAGACTGATGTGGAGCAGAGATTCCTGGGGGACCACAATCCCTGGGTGGTGAGGTCGCCCATGACGCTCCCAAGAGGGACGCATCTGTAGTAAGGGTCAAGGAGTGAGATTGAGGGATGAAAGGAACTCCCTGTCTCAGATTGCTCTGATCCTGCCACCACTGCAGGGCCTGGATCAGGGTTCGAGTTACTGGGATCAATTTGGTTAGAGGATCTCTCCTTTGAGACCAGAAGGCTCTCAAATGGAACTGGATGTCCCTCATCTGAAATCTTGCTCCTTGCACTACAGCTGTGGAAGCAGCCATGTGGCCAAGGAGCTGTAGAAAGATGTCCTTGTGGTGAGAGCCCTGCAGAGTGAAGGAGGAGGCCAGAGCCATCAGGGTCTTTACTCTTCTAGAGGAAGGAAAGCTCTGGCCTGCTTTGTGTCCAGTTCTCGCTATGAAGGTGAGTAGCTGAACAGGCTCTAGAACTGACTTTGGAAGACTGAGAAGAAAACCTAGAGATGTCAGCAGCTGCTGGGTAACCTGAAGGTGTGATTTGACTTGGTCTGGAGACTGACCCACTATGAGCCAGTCGTCCAGGTAAGGAAAGATGGCAATCTTTTGCCTTCTTAAGTGAGCAACTGCTACTGCCAGGCATTTGGTGAATACCCTTGGGGCAGAGGTGAGGCCGAAGGGCATTGCTCTGAACTGGTAATGGCCTGAGGGCAGTTCGAATCTGAGGTACTTTCAGTTGGAGCTTCTGATGAGAACATGGAAGTAGGCATCCTTGAGGTCCAGGGATGCTAGCCAGTCCCCTGGCCTTAGGGAGGGTAAAATAATTCCCAGAGTCACCATTTTGAATTTTGGTTTTAAAAGGTGCTTGTTTAGGTATCTTAGATCCAGGATGGGCCGCCATTCTCCTGTCTTTTTTGGGGTAAGGAAGTACCTGGAGTACAGTCCTTTGCCCTGGTGTAGGGGAGGAACCCTTTCTACAGCTCTGAGAGCCACGAGGGTTGAGACTTCTGTTTCCAAAGCAAGAGCCTCTGATGGATTTGCAGGTGGAAAGGATCTGGTTCTCATCTTTGGAAATTTTTTGAAGCTGAGAACCAGTCCCTGGCTTACCACTTCCAGGACCCACTTGTCTGATGTTAAAGACTCCCAGTCCTGGGCCAGTAAGCCAGCCTGCCCCACAGGTAATGGAGAATCGGCCCTGGGCATCCCATCAGGGTGCCTGTTTGGCAGGGCTTTAGGCTGAGGGGTGGGAGCAGACCTGCTCGTGCCCGTCTGCCTCCCTCTGAAGAACCCCTCTGGGCATCAGCTGAGAGAGGCCTGGGCTTGGTAAAGGCCTGTGAAAAGGCCTGCCCTGCCCCTGGAAAGCTGCCTCTGAGGGTGGCTTGCCTCTCTTTGGCCTGTGCACTCCTATAAGTGGTCCTATACTCATCCATTTTCTTCATGTAATTCTCTGTCTGCTCCCCAAACAGAGAATTACCCACAACAGGGAAATCCATGGCCTTAGCCTGGGTATCCTGTGACAGGCTAGTACACCTGAGCCAAGCCATTCTACGAAAAGCCACAGATGTAGCCATGACTCTTGAAGATACATCATTAGAGTCCACTTGCACCTTGGATGCCTCAATACCATCAGCAGCCACCTGTTCCAGCTCCTTGGCAAGCTGGCCAGGGACCTGTTTCGCTAAAGCCGTAACAGTATCCCATCTGGATTTCTGGTATCTTGCAACATAGGCCATATAATTTGCCTGTCTGAGTCCCAAGGATGCTGCCATGTATTGTTTCTTTGCCATGGCATCAATCCTCCTGGAGTCCTTGTCAGGGGGGTGTGAAGCCAAGGGAATATTTGCCTTATCACAGGCTGCAGCCTGCACTACCCCAAGATGGCTGCATTGTTGTGAAAGGAACTCCGTATCAGAGCCTGACAATGTATACCTCCTGTCCATCTTTTTATCCACAGGAGGTACAGAATTAGGAGCTTTTAAAATCTTTATTGTCTGTTTCCTAAAAGATTTATGTAAAGGAACAGACAATCTCCTGGACTCTGGGATATCCATCATTTCCACATAGTCAGGCTCCTCTTGTTCATCCACAGCTTCTTCCAAAGGAAGCTGGAGGGTTTCAGCAACTTTTTTATAAAACAGAAAATGAGAAGGGGACTCAGAAAGCCTAGGGGGAGACACTCCTGAAGGTCTGTCTGGGGAGATGTCCAGTTCAATGGGCACATCCAGACTTTCAAAATCACATTCACTCTCTTCATAATCCTCCTCCCCCTCCTCCGGTTCATAAAATTCTTCTATATCATATTCTTGAACCGGTGGAATCAACCGAACCGACCGTTTACCTGATGGTGCCGATTTGGACGGAACCGGGGAAAGCGACTAGACAATTTGGATCGCTTTGGCTATCTCTGCAGCGGTTGGAGAAGGAAATTTTGGCTCCACACCTGTTGATTTTCTAGTCCTCTTTGCTGGAACTGGCTCCTCCGAGTCAGCTCTTCGTTGCCGAGAATATCGTCCTGGTCAGAGGCACTCCCTCCGTTCGGTTGGCACGAACACGGGCTGGCCATCCGGGTCAACTGGACTTTTGGCCTCTTGCCCCTGAGCCTACCAACTCTCTTATCCAGGGTGAGCTGCAGGAAATTCTTGCAAATCTGGCAGTCTGCATTGAGGTGGTCAAACCCCAGCAATAAACACATGTGTGTGGGTCAGCCTTGGCAAAGGCTTCCCCACAGACACTACAGTGTTGAAACCCAGTGGGCCTGGTTTTCTTTGGGTTTCTCAGACATAATGCCAGCTAACCAAAAACTTGCCCTTTTCCGGCAAATCGCCAAGCAAGACACCCTTATCGGTTCCCAGCCGTGTCACGGGTCGTGGAAAAAACCGTAATGAAATCCTTTTTAGAACCGATAAGAACCGGGAACCGCACTCTAAATGTAGTTTAACAAATTTTAACAACAACCTGATCGGTTCAAACCGAACCGATAACAGGTTTGCAAGTTCCACACAGAGAAATGTAAAACCTATCTGTTACTTACGATACCACAGACAGAGCTTGAACCGACCAGTTGCGGTTAAAATATACAAATGCGGTTTAGAAAACCGAGAAATAACACTTTTTTAACCGACAAATGAACTGAGCAGTAGGAGGAATCTCCGGAGCGACTGTTCAGTGAGGCGGAGTAAAGAATCTGACAGTTTCAGTTTGAAGATCAACAGACAGAGTTTTTTCAACCGAGCTCGCACTCAAGATTCCATGCCTGGCATGGAAGTTAACTTTTTCACCTCCGGAGCAGTTCTAAGGCTGGGACAAACTTCATATGTCATAATATAGCAAGACTTCATGTTGTTTGAATAGACCATTCCAGTTCTTCCCCGCTGTAGACAAACTTCTACATCCTGCCTGCCTTCAGCACGGAAGAGTGGTTCATGCAATTAGATGTGAGGAATTTGGTACTTTCTTCCTCAACAGTGTGTCCTCCATCACAGCTGCGATCTCCCAGGCTGGAGTGACTTTTAACAGTGGAAGAATCTGGGGCAATAAGGTGCTCCTCTGCACTGCAGTTTCAGCAAGTTTAAGATCAGAAGAATTCTCTGGTGATGCCTTCTCTGTGACCTACTTACGAACATACGAAGAAGCCAGCAGAAGAATGCCATTTGGTCTATCAAGTCTGCTCTTACTACAGGGTCCACAGCTTGAGCTAATGTTCCTGCCTTCCCTCCCCACTCCTCCCATCCTCCCTACCCATGATTCTTACCTTCCCCCATGCCTATCCCACCCCCTCTTAAAACTGCCCACTGTCTTCAACACGATGACCTCTTCCGGCAGCACATTCCCAGCGTCCACCACCCTCTCTGTGAAGAAGTATTTCCTGACCTCCCTCCTAAACCTCTCACCCTCCAGCTTAAGACTGTGCCCTCTTGTGATATGGCTGCCACTCAGCTTGAAGAGACTCTCCTTATCAACCTTATTTATCCATTTCAAGTACATGAATGTCCCAATCATGTCCCCTCTCTCTCTCCTGTCTTCCAGGGAGTACATGTTCAGTGCCCTCAACCTCGCCTCATATGCCTTGCCCTGCTGACTGGCTATCATCTTTGTAGCCCTCCTCTGTACCTTCTCCAGCAGATTAATGTCCTTTTTCAGGTGTGGACACCGGTACTGAACTCCATACTCTAGATGCGGCTTTACCAGTGATCTGTACAAGGGCAGTATAACCTCCTCTCTCCTACTACTGATCCCCCTAGCTATGCATCCCAGCATCTTGTTTGTCTTTGCTGCTGCTTTCTTGCATTGCGTGGAGTGCTTCAGGTCACTAGTGATCATCACTCCCAGGTCCTTCTCCTCCTCTGATGCAGATACTCAGACTCCACCTACGTAATACTCTGTCCTGGGATTCTTGGCTCCAATATGCATAACTTTGCATTTCTTGGCACTGAAGCCAAGCTGCCAGATCCTGGACCACCTCCCCAGCTTTTCCAGATCTTCTTGTAGGTCCCGTATCCCTTCAGCTGTGTCCACTCTCCCACAGAGCTTGGTGTCATCTACGAATAGGCACATTTTGCCTTTAACGCCATCCCCAATGTCACTGATGAAGACACAGAACAACACCGGCCCCAGCACAGAGCCCTGTGGGACCCCACTGTACTCTGGATCCTGGACCGTTCCAGCTGTTGATAGAAAGTCAGTTGGCCCTGGTCACAGTTCTAGCTAGGACTGACCAGGATTCCCTAGGAGTGGGTTATTTCCCAGCTACACTGAAAAATGCTGTTGTAAACCCCCTCCTTCAGAAACCATATCTGGACTTAGTGATCCTGGCCAATTACAGACCTGTCTCAGACTCTCCCTCCTTAGGAAAGGTAACTAAGAAGATGACCGCATCACAGTTGGAGGCACATCTGGTGCAGCATGAACTGTATGAGCTATTTTAGTTGGAAATCAGACCTAGACATAGCTCTAAGACTACACTGGTAAAGTTTTGAATGATCTCTTCCAGCGAGAGATCAAGAGGAATCCTTTGTCATTCTTCTTGATCTATCATTAGCATTTCGCACCATGGACCATGTGGTGCTAAGCAGCCTAAGGACCTATGGGGGCTCTCCAGTACAATGTTACATTGGGTTGATTCCTTCCTGGCCAGTAGGAAGCAGCAGGTAGCATCAGAGAGGTTTTCTTTTTCTTCAGTGTGGCTGCCATCCCGTTGGGTGTCCCTCAAAGCTTGATCTTTCCCGAGATATTTGTGTTGTACATACTGCACTTGGGGGACCATAAGAAGGTATAATCTGGGTTTCCACTGCTACACAACTGTACCTCTCCTTTGCACGTAACCAGAGTAACTCAATTACTATGATTAATCAATGTCTGTCTGAAATTAACGACTGGGTGGCTGTCACATGGTGAAGTCACAGAACCAGGTTCTCAGAAAATACCTATAAAGAGGAAGGAAGGATATCATCATGCCCTTCTTGGGTGGGGCAACTTCCTGTGGATAGGACTAAAAATCTGGGGGTTACACTGGACAATAAACTATCACTTGAAGCTTAGGTGTCAGCTGTTGCCCGCTGTGGGATTTCCATCTTAGAAATATCACCCGACTAAAGCCCTTTCTTATACCTAAGGACCTGGTGACTGCGATGCAAACGTTTGTGACCACTCAACTGGACTACTGTAACACTCTGTATCTAGGACTTTCTGGAGGTTTGATGCGCCATCTCTAGCTAGTGCAGAATCCTGTGGCCAGCCTGATTTCTGGTAAAACACTTTTGAACACATCAGTCTGTGCTGCAGAGTCTGCACTGACTACCAGGTTAAATAGCCGACAACTTTCAAGATTTGCTTGATGGTCTTCAAGGCCCTGCATGATTTGGGTCTTGTCTACATTAAAGACCTCCTTCACCCTTACGCCTTCTCAGCTCCGCCAGGAAAAATGTGCTGGAGGATCCTCGGGTCTGCCTCAGATCCTCTAGAGACAGAGCATTTGTGGTGGTGGCACCCCACTTATGAAACACTCTTCCTCTGGACCTCAAAAGCAGCTCCTCCATGGTGGTTTTTAAGAAATATTTTAAAAACCCATTTGTTTACCCTGGATTTTAATGAACATGATTGAAACCTGCCTTGACTGGTTTTAAAGAATACTGTAGTGTGCACTGAATATTATTGCTTCTTCTATTTATATTCTGTGTTTTTATGTACAGTGCCTGGAGCCTCAGGAATGGGGGGCTTTAAAAATAAAAACTTACTTACCTACTGAGATACAGCATCTCATTCACAGTAGGATTCTATCCAATTAGACAGCTGAGAAGTGGGCACTCAGGGAGGTCAAGTGATATGGATTCACAGTCCCTGGCAAAACTTGTCTTTAAACAAGGACCAAAGCTGTTTTAACTGTTTATTTACCAAGAATAGCCCAACTAAGAAGCACAATCTCCTTTACAGATGAATTCAGTCTCGACCCAATTACCAGCTAGGAGCAACAAAGCAATGGGTGATGAAGGGACTCAATAAAGGTCATATAGTGAGCTGGTGGCTATATTAGAATTCAAACCTTTGAACTCCTGTTACACAATTCAGTGTTTTAACCACTAGGCCACACTTGCCTTCAAGCCATGGGGCTTTTCTTTCATTGCTCTATCTTCTAGGTAGTACTACTCAGCTAAGGACAATCTGGGGTATCAAGAGACATAACCAAACCCAGCACAGTTCTGTTTCATGACAGCTCAAAATGACTGATGTTATCCAACTAGTCATACTTTACAGGAACACTCAAACAATTCCGAACACATTTTGGTAATGCCCAGTTGCTCAAATTGCTGACATCTTGTCATATCTGACACACCTGGAATAATTCTTCTTCCACACTTGGTGGTGACTGGAATGAATTCTGGGAAACAGCATACTTTAAATTCGACGACCTTCACCTCACCAAAGGAGGGGGTAAGGGCACTTGGGCAAAAACTTGACATATTCACCAGCTGTTTAAACTAACAGGCGGGGAGGTGGTGGCCAGATGGGAGCAAACAAAAAGAGAACCATAGACAACCCCCCCTGGAGACAAACAAGGACACCTCCATCGATCACAAAAGCGAACACAAACTGAGCATGGTAGGGTCGCTCATGGAAAACAAAACGCAAGGGAACAAAAGAAAAAGGATGCCAGTTTCTGGAATGCAATGGCAACAAATGTCTGATGTCTGGCTAACAAAATCCCAGAACTCTCAGCCACAATGGCGGCAGCAGGACTGGACTGGGTTGCAGTAACTGAAACATAGCTAAATGAAAACCATGAGTGGGATGTTGCTATCCCTGGTTACACATTATTCAACAAGGACAGAGAGGGGCGACGAGGAGGGGGAGTTGCATTGTATATAAAAGAAAACATAAAAGCTATGGAAGTTCAAAGAACTCTGGGAGAACCAGAGGTACTGTGGATCAGTTTCGAATCAGGTACATGCTCTGCCGTCAGACTGGGAGTGATATACAGACCCCTCTCACAAGGGGCAGAAGCAGACAAGGCACTGCTGGAAAGCATAATAAGAATGACTGATAAGGGAGAAGTCGTACGGATTGGGGACTTCAACCTCCCTGTTGTGGACTGGACTTCCTGCACAGCATTCACAGCTAGAAGCAGAGATTTCCTGGACACCCTGCAAGGGGATGGACTCAATCAGCTCATCACAGCCCCCACTAGAGAAAGCACAGTCCTGGACCTGGTGCTCACAAACAGCAGCAAGGTCAAGGAGGTGGAAGTGGGGTGTCTCTAGGTACAAGTGACCACAGATCAGTCTGGTTCAAGGTCAATACAAGGGATCAAACAAGTCACTCTAAGACACAGGTCCTAGACTTCAGAAGAATGGACTCTGATCAGATGAGAATGTGCTTTAGGGATATCCTCAAGAATAAGCCAAAAGGTTGGGGGGGGGGGAGAATATGGGAGGCAATAGCAGAGGTCACTGAAAAATGTTCCAGGCTGGTCAGTAAGACAAGGAAAAAGAAAAATCCTCTGTGGTTCACAAAAGAGGTGGCAGCTGCAGTGAAGGAAAGTGGCTAGCATTCAGAAAATACAAGGGCTCAAATAGTGACAAGGGTAGGGAGGCATACAAGAGCAGCTTGAGGGAGGCAGGTAGAGCGATTAGAGCATCAAAGGTGAAAACTAAGGTGGAAATTGCACAGGGGTTAAAAGGAGGCAAAAACCTTCTTTAGGTACATAAGTGACAAAAGGAAGAACAGGGAAAGTATTGTTAGGCTCATAAGCAGAGATGGGAGGAAGACAGAAGAGGACAGAGAAAAGGCACAAGTCTTAAACGTGTACTTTTGCTCTGTCTTTACTAAGAAGGTGCCTAGATATGGGTACACCCCAAAGGGGGATAGAAATTGCAAAAAGGGGGTACACAAAAGCCCATTCACAGTACAGAGGGTAAAACAGAACTGAAAAAACTAAAGGTAGATAAAGCCATGGGACCGGATGTTATCCACCCACGCATACTAAGAGAACTTCATGATGAATTGGCATCACCTCTAGTGGATCTTTCTAGCGGATCCCTGAGAGAGGGAATAGTTCCCCAAGACTGGAAAAGGGCAATAGTGGTCCCCATTTATTACGGGAGTAGCAGCGAGGAGGCAAAAAAACTACCGCCCAGTCTTACCTCGGTGGAAGACAAGATGGTGGAAACACTGCTCAAGGAAAGAATTTTAGCATTCCTGAAGGAAACTGGGCAGCAGGACACCAAGCAGCACGGCTTCACAGTGGTAAGGTCCTACCAGACTACCCTAATCGAGTTTTTCGACTTGGTTACTAGGACAGTGAACCAGGGGAGAGCCATGGATGTTATCTACCATGACTTTAGCAAAGCCGTCGACTCAGTTCCACACAGAAGGCTACCAAATAAGATCAAGCATACAGGGGTGGGGTGGGAAGTAGGACCATGGGTGAGGAGCCGGCTTGCACAGAGGTCTCAGTCAGTGATGGTCAACAGGGCAGCTTCAGGTGACAGGGAGGTGACTAGCGGGGTGCACAGGGGTCCATCCTGGGTCCATTACTCTTCAATGTTTTCACCACTGAGGAGCTGAGTGGAAAGGTAAGTCTGTTTGCAGATGACACGAAGATCTGCAACACAGTAGACACTGCTCAGAGCGTGGAACAAATGAAAAGTGTCCTGCTCAAGCTGGAAAAATGGTTCCAACATGTGGCAATTAAAATTCAACACAAAAAAAGTGCAAAGTTATGCATCTGGGCAGGAGTAACCCAGGGACGGTCTATCTGGGCAGGGAGAAACTAGCAGCCACCCAGCAGGAACAGGATCAAGGAGTTATCATTTCAGATGATCTGAAAGTAGGCAGACAATGCGAAAAAGCAGCGCAAAAGGCCAGCAGAATGCTAGGATGCATAGGTAGGGGGATCACAAGTAGAAAGAAGGAGGTGATCATGCCACTATACAAGTCCCTGGTAAGGCCCCACCTTGAGTACTGCATCCAGTTCTGGAGGCCTTATCTCAAGAAGGACGTGGATAGACTAGAGACGGTGCAGAGCAGGGTAACAATAATGGTACACACTCTCCAAGAATTGCAGTACGAAAGCAGGTTAAAGGAACTCAACATGTACTCCCTGGAGCAGTGCAGGGATAGAGGAGACATGATTGAGACATTCAAGTTCCATTCTGAAGGGTATAAACAGAGTCCCTACACAGGAACTCTTTCTGGCCAATAGCTCCACAAGGACAAGGGGTCACGAAATGAAATCACAGGGAGAAAGATTCAGGGGCAACATGCGTAAATTTTTCTTTATGGAAAGGGTAGTTGATCCACAGAATAGCCTACCTGCTGAAGTCATTGACTCCAAAACAGTAGGGCAAATCAAATATGCTTGGGATAGAAACAAGGGGATTGTTTCAAAGAAATTCTAAGGGGTGGGGTAGGGCACAGCGCAGACTAGATGGATCTTTGGTCCCCATCTGCCATCACTTTCTATGTTTCTATGACACTAATATCACTCCCGTCTCCAGCACAGCAGACAGCACTCTTGATCTTCCTTGTTTCACACTATACTGTCTCTGAGGGGGACACAGGATCCAACAGATTCACAGTTTTTACATACTGTACATTACTACTGTCTTGGCCACATTTTTATCTCCTTTCTACGCTCTTTTACTTTTGCATTAAAGGCCAATACTAAAATACTGACGCAAACTGCTGAATTGTACAACTTTGAAAAGAAAGACTAGATAATGAACTTTTCTTAACGAGCAGCCGACGCCATTAGAACAACTTTAACAAAACATATTTAGACACAGTTCAGCTTGTATTTCACATTAGTTCTGTATTTCTCATCCCCATTATTTATTACTGGGGCCATCTGCATGATAATGGGATCTTTGCTCCTGAATTGTTCATCTGTTCCTATTGCTTTCTTCCTACCTGAGGTCATAATGCTCTACTTGTGACATCACAATTACTCCCATGGCAACAGATTGTGATGTCACAACAGAGGACTATGACAAGAAGTAGGGAGTAAGCAAAAGAAAAGGATGAACTCTAAGGGATATAGAGCATGTTTCCATGCACATTTCTCAGTAATAAGAAATGAGGAGGAGATGTCTATTGAATACATATGGAATGCAAGCTGAATTGTATTTAAATATTACGTTTTTCAAAGTTTTCTTTAAGGCATCAGCAGCTCTTTAAAAAAACTGTATGCCATTGCTGTATTTTTGTTTACCCTTCTGGCATACTCTGGTGTAACACTTCCCACTTGGTCAGCTGAAGCGTGCCACCTCACCCCAGCGGACCCTGTAGCATCAGCTCTCTGTTCACTACAACCTGCCAGCATGGGCATCCATCCCTTTACCTTTCTTTCTTCATCCCTGCTCTTGCTACCTATTATTTACATCCCACCCGCCCATCACATCTTAACTACTGTTACCCCTACACAATATTTGATATATTCAATACAAGGAATGGAAAAATAAATCCCCTAAAACTGCACCACTCAATAACTACCCTTGACCCATGGTCTCGTAAATATCAGCACGCAGGATCAATCCTGCATTTCTGCATGCCCAATGTCCTTGCCAGGATGCAGCAAAACAGAAACCTTGTGGCAGTCATAAGAAAGGTGAGGATAAACCATGCGCCACACCTGTAGTGGCTAAAATCTTCTGTATTATTGCTGTTGATGACTAGAGCCAATGAATCCAACCCAGGCCCAGCTTTAACTACTTCTTTACCCACACAATAGGTAACCCAAAGGGGTAACTTATTCCACGACTCAACATCAGGAGCTTTCTACCAAAACTGGACACATTCCGAGCATTTAAAAAAACTGCATTACCTAGACATTCTCGACCAAGCTCCCTCACGACCCAACCTGTGCTTCCGGCGCGCATCCACAGATGCTGACAATCTGGTCCTGTATATATGCTCCAAAAGTGTTGATTAAAAAAAAAAAACAATATTTATCAGCTGATCTACTGTCTGTGCACATTTGGCTGTATGCAAACAAACTGATTCTGAACATGACTAGAATACAGTCTATGCTGTTCTGTATGTCCCTCAGATTAAGAATATGCCAGTCCCCACTATCCATTGCTTACTGCAACAGTAATTTAGTCCCCTCAGTCTCCTCCTTCACATACCTTGGTGTCACACTTGACCCCCTCACTAGATTATTCATCTCATGCCATGGGAGTCTGCAAGTCAAACTCCATGCTGGGTGTCTCCTATAAAGTGGGCCATAACCTGACTCCACAAGCTTGCCATGATATCGCCCATGAGATGCTACTCCCCAAGCTTCTGTAACCTCTAGGTGGTGCTATATCAAGGGCTACTACACCTGCCTTGCATGGCCAGGCCAAGGTTGAGGTGAGGGGCCTGGGTTCCTAACATTAACTTTAGACTGGTACGTTCCCAAGATAACACACTGCGCAGTGCCTCCACCCAGAGTTTACCTTTAAGTAGGTCTAACTTTAGCTAATGCAGCCCTCTGGGAAGCTACATCCACCCACAATACCATAAAGCCACCCCAAGCATGACCCAAAAGATAAAACCCCACATTTTAACACTTTCACCATTTAATGACTTGACACTAATAATATGCTCATGAGACAGGATCATGCAAAAAACAAGTTTATTTACATGGGTAGGGTTAGGAAGGGTAGATTGGAGTAGAGTTTAAGCTATTTACATCAGTAGCATTTGGTTTAAGTTGAAGGTTAGATGAGCATTTTGCATTTTAAATCAGTTGCAATCATAGTGGTCCCCACCAACCTCTAGAGTAGTCAGCTCCCTGACTAACTACTGTAGCTAGCTGCATAAAGGCAGAGCATTTATCATTAATGCCCACAATGGTACCAGTTTCCCATTTAGTAAGACCCTGCAATCCCACACAACCTGGATACACAGTAATTACAGTTCTTAAGAAGGCGCAGGCCTGATGGACGGTGCAACTGTACGTTGGCTGGTGAGCTGGGGCCCCTTGAAGAAAGCAAGCGGATTAACACACAAGCAAACTCTTGTAAAACTTAAAACAACTGTATCCCTGGCCGGATGGCCTAATCCATTTAAACACATTTAACTATGTACAATCCCTTTAAACTTTGTGGCAGGGCATTGACTCTGCATACTTGCAGATCAAAAGTCATATCTAGATAGTCACAAACAGGCTGTAGCAGAAACAGAGGTGATCACAGCAGGCGGGACCCTGGCCTTGGAGACAAGGAGGTTGGCAAAAGCCTGCAGCTGGGAGACCCAAACTGACTGCCAGATGGTGCAGCAATTGCAGATGGAAACAACATTCTTTATTTTTCTTTGAACAGTGCCCCTTTCTAGGCTGGAATCACTTTACTGGATAGACCAGGCTGGGACCCGGGCCGGCACGTCTCAGATCCCACGTCTAGGCTATGCCCCTCGGGGAAACGCATATGGCAGTGCCAAGGTGGAACACTACCAAGCTGTGTCCCAAACCTAATCCAATGGTTACGTTGCATTTAGCACATTTATTTGGGTTAGCACATTTATATCTTGTAGTAACTGCATCAGTACTCCAGTTCCTTTTTCATGTGCCCCAAATAACAGACATAGATCCTTTCTCCAGTCGGCTAGAACTTTAGAACCATGGCGCATTCCTAATGATTTTAGGGGCAAGCACCCAAACTCCAGCACAGGGTGTGCAACCCAGAGCTCAGGCAATGACTCCCAAAGTGGTTTACATGACACAGTCTCACTTCTGCGTGGGTAATCCCCCTGAGGCTAGGGCTAACCCAACTTTTCACAGTCCCTGAAGACAACTAAGAGCTTAGGTGCTTTGCTTGCATAACACCAGACAACTTGAAACTTGCTTTACCACTTCAGACACTTTTACCAGAACTTGAGCTTGAGGCACGGCTCACTACCAATTGAAGAAACTCGACTGGACTGAGCTTAAAGCAAGGCTTACTTCTATTTCGCAGACTTTACCTGTTAGCAAACCTGACATTGTAGACCTTTCCAGACTCAGAACACACATTACTTGGAAGTAACTAATTCCTGTAGCTCTATAGGCTCACAACGTGTTACTTAACAGTAAGATAGTTCATTAACTGCTCTCTCAGGCTCAAATATATACAGGCACAGTCCCTTGTGGTTCTCCCTGGCATCTGCAGCTCCCAACTGGACATACAGACGGTTACTGGCCCACCCGGCACTGTCCGGAGAAACTCCACGTGATCTGGGAACTTCCCATCCAGCCCTGTGGCACTACTTAAGTCAGACCCATTTCTATAACTTTTAAACTGGACCCTTCCCTGGTCGCTAAGCAGGTGTCCACCCTTTTATTGCTTTGGTTAAACCAGAGTGCAGACAGTCAGTCACATTTGAAACTAGCTGGGCTTCTACGCCCCTTGCAGACTTTCTTAAACTTGTACCTGCTAGACACAGATTTACTCACTCAGGTAACATTGCAGAAATGCCTTTCTCTCCCCTGTGGTTTCAGGCTTGCTTCAGCACTTTCACTGCTGAGGTAGGACTTCCATTTAGCTCTCTCACAGCTGAAGAATCAGGTTACCCACATCTTTCCAGAAGTGTGGAAAAGTGCTAGCCAACCCAGGAGGACAATCTCTGGTACCTCCCAGGCTAGCGACTTTTCTTGTCTGCAGCCACTTTGTCTCTCTGGCAAAAGAAAGCCCCCTCCTCTGTGGAGGGGCTTGCAATGGATCACCAAGCCCATTTTGGAACAAAGGGCCTGAGCCCCAACCCCTGTGAGGGGCCCCGTGCTGGAACTCCTCACACAGCTCAAAACACTGTATTTTATGAAGACTTTCTGTGGCTCCCTATTGGATGAAGCTAGTTGCTGCTCCCACAGCAATTGGCTGATCCTGCTTGTCAGTCCAGAAAATTAATATTCATTACCCTCATTTGACGCACAATAAGCTCCCTGTTCTGGCACCTGAAATTAGGTCCCTGCAGTTTCCCCACAAGCAATGTCCCATAAGCCCAAAGCAAAAGTCCCACAGATCCTGGCCAAAATCCTGGCTTTTCGATTGGCTGTTGCTGCATAAAAATGGCTGCTGAATACACAGTCCCCTGGCAGAGCCAGCACAGTCCCATATAAAAGTCCTGGTCCAGCCAGAAAGTTTACTTTATTTGCCCACTTGCCCCGCTGGTCAATAGCCTTTTGTGTGCCCTCTCAAGTAATGCCCAGAATAAACATTTTGCTTCAGTCCTGCGCCTGTCGCTGCTGCTATAATCAAATGCCCCCAGGTAGCAGACAGGGATCTTCCCTAGGTCGTAACGTTAACACTGGTGCAGCCAGGAAAAGATACATTTTATTTACACTTTTTCCCTTTTATTTGTTAGCTCCTCTTGTGTCCTTGGCAGTTGCTGCTTTATTTTTACACTTATTTATTTACATTTTGTCCCTGCAGCAGCAGCTGAAAATAGGCAGTTCCCTGGGGACAGATGAACCCTCATTAATATGCATGAGGGGCTCATTACTATTTATAAGCCCCTCATGAATGCCCTCACTCAAAACTTTAAAATTAGACCCTTAAGCAGCTTCTCTGCCACTTTGCTTAGATCACCAGTCCCCAGTAAGGAGAAGAGGGGCACCGGGACCTCAAAAACATCTCCCGTTAGACCGCAAAGTTAGCGGTTGGGAGATCAAAAGCGCGACTTGCGCATGCGCGCAATCGCCAGCATCTTCCTAATGCCACCCGGCAACTCATGATCGGCCTCTGAAGCCCAAGATGGGCAGAAGTAGGATAGCGGGTTGTTGTGGGGGATTACGGGCACCAGTGAACCCGGAGCTGTGGTGGTGACTCTGGGGGACCAGCAGGCAATTGGGAGGCACTCCTGAGAAGGGAGCAGAACGGGAGCAATGGACAATTAAGGTGAGACCCCGGGGGCTGTACTTCATTATGGTGCCCCGTGTTCTCGACTGCTTCTACATCTACTCTCCTTAAGTGGGATGTTACTTACAACAATATTTGCTGTTTTGCATCAGCATCTCACCGGCTCACTCATTACTGTTCTCTTTATGACAGGCTAGGCTGACTTCCCCATCCTCCCTACAGGACCATAGGTTTGGGGGTGTGATCTTTAGCATTATGCATAGTGGACTGCACCAGTCCCTTGCCATGCTTCTCAAACCAGTAAACATCGTCAACCCAATGAGGCCAGGTGATAGTACCTTTCTCGTCATCCCTAAAATTAGAACTCACACTGTTGGATCGTCTTATGCGTTTGCAGCTCCAAAGCTATGTTATTCCTCAGCACCTAAAATTCATTTCTGCCACTCAGTGCCTACTTTTTGTCTTAGGTACCATAAATATCTCCTTAGCTTGGCACATCGCTCCTGAACCTGAGCAATCTCTGTATAGCACTCATTTTTATAATCAGTTCTTATCTATTATTATGGTACTTATACGATTGGTGTAGCTTTACATGAACAGATACGGTTCCTAAAGTGTTCCCTTTCTATGACATAATGTTTAATTAATATGTTTCTTCCTTTCATTACTTACTGTATTACAATGTATCCAACTGAATGCATCACCATGTATGTATTCCACTTCCATGATGCAAAGTCTTGCTTCAAGTTTCTTCCCTTCACTGCCTATTATATAATGTATTCTACTGTACGCATTGCTTTGCATATAATTTTATATGGAATGTGTCAGTTCGTACCTGAAAATAGGCACCGACTGTCTAGTGTGCATACCTGGTTAACAAAAACGAAATCAAAAAAATAATTGGTTGTTCAGTATAACCTAGACATACTCTCCATCAATGAAACTTGGCTATGTTCCAGCATTACTGACACAGAACTCTCAGTACAAGGGTATACAGTACAACTCCAATTTCATGAACTCACTAGGAGACATGAAATTTATTTGGATAATTGAGTTTGAAAAATCGGGAGTCGTACTGAAATTAATTGCCCGTAAGTGATTCATGAACAAAGAATACAGGCGCTGTGCAATCAGTCACAGCAAATTTATTTGAGGCATTTAGGATAAAAATCGAGCTTTTTGTAAAAAGTTGGACAACAGTTTTAAAACTGTGTACAGTGCAGTATAGGCAAAGTAAAAAAACTAAACTTTTTTTTTTTAAAAGATCAATTATTGCATACTGTTTCTTTTGCTCATTATTCTTTATGACTGCCTTCATGCATAGCTGTCTCAGTAAAAGAGCATGAAGATAGTTACAGTCCATACGGCTTTCCAGCAACAAGAGGCAAGTCTTGGAAGCCTCAACTGCTTCTGCTGCTGTTGGCAGACTGACCTCATCCTTTACATCATCCCTCTTCTGGCACTTCCTCATCCTCAATGACCAATATAGCCATTGCTATGGATACAGTGTTCTAATCTGCTAGGTCTCCATAGCCTTCGTCCTCCTCACGGCAAGTCATCTACTCCTCCAGGTTAGTCTGCAGTATGTCCAAGTGACTGACGTGATTCACTAGTTGTTGGATAGTTTGCATCACCGCATCCTACTGTTTGCTAATACTGTGGAAGTTATTAGAGGAACAATTAGAGAAATTGATTTCTCCCAGCAGCAAGAAACCATGTCCTGCCAAACCCTGAACCAGAATTCAACCAAGATGCAGCAAGCATCTTTGACTGTTCATTTTTCAGTGATAGCTTGCATCAGTAGTTCTTTGTTTTCCACCATTAGCACTGTTAATAGCAATTTGCTGTGGCTGATCCTTTTCAGTGTATCCAGGATGCCCTAGTCCATAGGCTGATGTTTGTCTATAATGTATGCTGACAGAAATATGCAGCGAATAGCGCCATCAGCTGTTCTCAGGGCTTCCCAGTATGACTTGGCACTAGCACTGTTGAGCAGGAGGAGTGTGTGAGGTGCCAACTTTAGTGAATGCAGGTGGGATTTTACAGCAGGCATGATATCCGGGAAGAACTAGTTTTTAAAAATTGTACAGGTCATCTAGGCATTGCTTTAGGAAAGCAGTCGCTTGAGGTCTATGTGCTTGAAGCAATGAGGCTCGAGTGATTTCCCAATCACAAGCAACTTCAGCCTGTGGGTGCCTGTTGCATTTGAGCAGCCCAACACTGTGAAACCCCCACTTATTTTTATTTTATTATTTTTTTACCCAGTTGACTTTTTTCTCCAAAGTGCTTGCCAGTATTTTTGGGGGGGAGTAGGTTTCAATAACTGCCCGTTTCATCTACGTTATAAATTTGCTCTGCAGTGAAATTTTCATGGGCCATTATTTGTGTCGGTTTCTCATGGAATGGAGCAACTCAGTTGAGGGTGGTTGAGGGCAGGAGTTCCACACAGTTAATAGCTGGTGAACCCCATGGGGCTGTTTAAAGCCTATTTAACCAACCCTTGCTGGCTCTGAAAGCATCGTCCTCACCGTTCAAATTATGGTGTTACCATAATCAGGGCTCCAGATAAGATTTTTTGGGATGAGTACTGTACTCCTCATTTTGAAAGTGAGTTGAGTAAAACCCAATTCAGATGCGTATAAATATCTGGATGGAGTGGAGTGAGGAGTCCTTTTTAAAGAATGCAGTTTTTTTCTAGACGAGATTTGATCGGGCGTCGACAATGCTCCAGATAATGTTAGCAGGTAGGAGTAATTTACTCACCAGTTCTAAAATGTGAGCAAAACAAAACTGGGATGCATATGAGTGCTGTAAATTTGGAAAAAAATGCTCCTTCTGAATCAGTATGAAGCACTATTCTGTGAAGTGTGGAGCATTTACAAATGTTGGATGAGTATTGATACTTATTAAAAAAATGTTCTGAAGAGTATTTCCTAAAATGAGGCGAGTAAAATAGGTCAGCGGTACTCACCTTATCTGGAGCCCTGACTATAATGCTTTTTCCTTTAAAATAAGACAGTAGATGGGGATGCCTTGAACACAGTTCTGGACAAACCACAGTTACAGTGCTCGCTCAAGGGCATCGTCTTTGCAGCCCTTAATTTTTTTTTTTTTTATGTTCTTGGGGCTGTCACTGCAGTCAATGGAGGTGGCAAATTTGCAGATTTCGTCCTCGGTCCTTCTTATATCGCAGACCTTCAAGTTACCAATGCCATATAATTTGGCAACCTCTACCACTCGCTCTCCACTTCCAGGCTGTCCAGAATCCTTCGCTATTAGCTGATGTCTAGTACGGAGCACTTGCGTTTCACCACGACAACAAAGACTCAAACAGAATCTGCAGGGTGGCTGTTTTTGGATGCAGAGCTCAACTGAGATTTAAATATCGGCATCACTGCTCAGCTAGGTACGTGCTAAACTGTTGGGAGACATGGTATAATTTCAGATAAATTCAGAGTTTCGTAAAACCAAATCATTCTGTATTATCACCGCGCACGACAGATCATACGGCAATAGCAGGGGCATAGCTCTGTACCTAAAACACAGCTTAGAATTTGCAGTGTGCGACCTGAGCAACAAGACAAACGGCCCAAGCACCTGACATGCTAACCCTTAAGATAACCATGGGCAACACCTACTTACATCTCTGCTGTATTTACAGACCTCCAAACATCCCCAAATCCATGTTATGTATGTAACATAGTAGAACATCTAACAGACCTCATGCCTAATGCTGAGATCATCATGCTAGTGATAATAAAATAGACTGGCTTAATACATCTGAGACTGCTGCAAAAATGGGCTTCTGAAAACCACCTAATACAGCTAATCAATACAATTACCAGACTCAGCACCAAAACTAAAGAAGAAATATGTATTGTGTATTGTCTAGGTTCTCACTAATAAGCCAAACACAGTCATTTGATCTGGAACATTTTCTATGTCCATAAATTACCCCAGTCCAACCTACTGCATCTGGAAAAACAAACCCACAAAAGCTCCACCTTGTTACATTAAACAGAGATCATTTAACAAACCTGAATCAGATAAACTCAGTCAAGAACTCACTAAGGTAAACTGGGGTCACAGGACCCT
Organism: Neoceratodus forsteri; assembly: GCA_016271365.2. Classification (NCBI taxonomy): domain Eukaryota; kingdom Metazoa; phylum Chordata; order Ceratodontiformes; family Ceratodontidae; genus Neoceratodus; species Neoceratodus forsteri. The sequence goes on along the minus strand of CM028135.1, from coordinate 455,456,155 downwards.
CATCCCAGATGCTGTATCAGCCTGTACATTCTTCATCAATGAGTTCAAGAATATCTATGCCAAGTTCCTGCCAACATGAATACTAAGGGTCAGGGGCTCCAATAATAAATAGACCTCCCCTGACTCTTGGATTCCTTTCATCAATATGACCATGCCTAGTCAAAACAGAAATCCACTCTACTGGACTAAGGCTGGGGACATTATCAAATACTCAGAAACAACGCAGTTACTCTCACCAGGAAAGTAAATTGGTGATGTGTTTCTACTGCACATGACACCCACCAACTCCACTGTAGTTAACTACGTTTGTTAGCTCCCCTCTAGAAAACGTACAACTCTTCAAGTGTCTAGCTCTCTGGTTCGACCCACAACTACTATTCAATGACCACATTACAAAAGTGATTAGATGCACCAATAAAAAAAAACTTGTGTTGCTGTACCTCAACAACGAGGTCACGAGTGGAAACTGGAGGGGGGGGGAGAGGCAAAAGAGGGATGTGAGGGTTCTATTTTACAGAAAGGGTGGTGGAGTCATAGAACAATCTGCCAGCGGAGGAGGTGGGCACCAAGACCATAAATGGTTTTAAGCATGGCTGGGACACAGTGAAGGGTGTGGAGGTTGCTCAGGTTGGAGCAGGGTGTGAACATGGAGGGACAAAAACCCCATATGGACAATAGGTCCCAAGCACATAAGAAACTCCAGGCAGACTAGATGGACCTTTGGACTTTTCCTGCCATTATTCTCTGTGTTTCTAATAACCTGTGCCTATTTGCACTGGGATGCGACAAATGAACACAACACTGTGACATACAGCAATCTGGGTATACTATCACCACAACAGAGACAGAAACAAAAATGGAATACCATAGTTTCCAAATCTGTTCATGGACTGTATCCCGAATACTAGTTCCTAAACAGGACAACTAAAGTATAACATATCTACTAAAATCTCAAGTCATGGACCTGTATCAACTACTTCGAACATGGAAAGTGGTCAGAGACAAAGCCTTTTCCTTGACTTCAACCACCTGGAATGCTCTACTGGATACCACTGAAGAAGCAAGACACCTACCACATTTTAAAAAGGTCATCTATGATTACCTCCGTACCCTATGTAACTGCTTCCAATTAAAAAAGTCATCTTCCTCTTATTTTAGTATCCTCTTTTCCCTCCTGCTGCTAAATCACACATACCTCAATCTCACTGCCCAAAGTATACTCGTATATGGGTACAGTGCTCCATCTTTTCTCTGCCCCCTTTTATCTGCTACCCTCGCTTACCGCCAGTGTGAGCTCCTGCCCTGTTTTCCAGATATGCCATCTCCCCCTTTAACCACCATACTATTATCTGCCACCCTCTTCTATTCGCCACAATGTAGGATGTACGGAGGTTGGCAGATAAAATAGGGAGCACTGTATATGTATTTTTTCCTCTCTGCCATCCAAGAAAAGGGGGTCAATCTATAGCAACATATTTGTATACAATATGTCTGTATGTATTCATATACATACTCTACATTATGTAAATGCTTTATACAAATAATGACAACCTTGTTAGTTTCTTAACTTGTTTGTTTAGGTATCTATTAGTGTGTATTTGTACATATTAATTCTAACATATGAATGCTGTAGATTGACACTCTACTGCTGTAATGTCTCCCTTGAACCCAACTGGAAATTAGTTGCATCACCTAAATGAGGCCATACCAGAATGTATAACTCCTTATCAATCAATAAAATTAATTAATTCATTCATTAATTAACTAAATATGCAGTTGTGAACTTTCAACATTTTGACCCCCTCACCCCCCGTCTTTGTGGTAAACTGCAGTTTGGCTTTTTTTTATGTTGTCTTAGCAGCGCAAGCAACATCTTAATAATAATAGGAGAAATGCAGAGATGTGTCAGTGTTGGCGAATGCAGGGCACGCTTTAGAAGGTGCGTCCCTCATTCTCCAATAAGCTAGCATGCTAGCACTGACACAAGTTTATGCAAAGTGCCATCAATTTGAAAGAAATGTGCTGCTGCAATCCGAGACAAGCTCGTCATGTAGTGGCACAGATGACAAGTCCCTTACGTGCCTTGCCTGGTGAAACATTTCAAATAAACATGGCAGTAGCGCCTGCTGTCCGCCACACAATACCGAAAGAAAGCCAACTTTGGGGGTGCCCAATCCCCGTTGGCATGTCCGCCACACACACACACACACACAGATTGTGTGGCACACTGGAAGCCAACCCCAGTGTGTGAAGCCAACCCCAGTGTGCCTCCATTTAACAGAAAGCAGACCGCGTCAGCATGTTCCTGCCCCCACCCCCACTGTGTGGCACACTGGAAGCCCACCCCAGTGTGGCCAACATCACCCCCCCGAAGGTCATGGGGCACACTGGGAGCCCACCCCAGTGTGCCCAACATTTGTATTATTTAACCTGTAAAGAAAGAAAACTGTCCCGTGAGGAAGTGTCCTTTTGTTTTTCAGGAACAAGAAAAAAAAAACGAACCGCTGTCCGTGGCACGCCCCTCCCAACCTGCACCATCTCTGCGCACCCCACACCCCTCACCCCATACTTACCTCCGGAGGGCCAGTGCTGCGATCTTCGGTGGAGCGAGAACACATCTGGACTCTTCAAAGCCAACCATGAACTGAAGAAATGCCAGTAAGCTGTATAATGGCATAAATGGGGAGGGGGCTTCAACTTAGGTGGATATCTCAGCCATTTTTTTGAATTTTGGCTCCAAATTTTCAACATGGGGTTCTTGGGACCCAATCTCATGAACACATGCACTGTCATCTCGTTATCCGGTCCCGAAAGGTCATTTCGCAGTCACTGCGCGGAATCACCCTTTGGCACCGATTAACAAAATGACAGTGCCACGGTTCATGAGGTGTGGTGCCAAAAAGCCTATGATGCAAGTTTGGTGAAAAAATTCAAAAAAATGACTGTGTTGCAAGCATGCGTTGCACAGTTTCCACACACGCTCGTAACTTCGACAATTTTTTAATATTTTCACGCCAGATTTTCAACATTGCCATTTTTTACACCTCCTTATGAACAGTACAGCTGTCATTTTTTACATCCTGTCTGAAATGTGTTTTCACATAAGTGGTGCACAATGGCGTGGTCGCTGTGGGAAATCAATGTTTGGAACAGCTCAACAAATCACAGTGACACTGTTCATGAGCAGAGGTCCCAAAATGCCTATGTTGAAAATCTGGTTAAAATAATCCCCCAAATAATTGCGTTACAGGTGTGTGTTACGCAGTTTCTACACACACTCGTGACTTCACCAATTTTTCATATTTTCATTCCAGATTTTCAACATTGCTATTTTTTACATCTCCTCATGAAGAGTACAGCTGTCATTTTTCACATCCTGCCCGAAATGTATTTTTGCACCTGTGGCACCAAATGGCGCAGTCACTGTACAAAATCACCTTTCAGCTAATGAACTGATAGTGCCACAGTTCATGAGGTGGGGTCTCAAAAAGCCCATGTTGAAAATTTGGAGTGAAAATACCAACAAACAACCAGGGCATTAGGGCTTCCAACCATAATGCCCCACCCTGTAGAGACTGACAGGCGTCAGGGGTGTGACTTGGGATTGTTGGCTATAATGCTCATGCCATTCCACCCCCACCCCCACCTTGCAGCCAGTGACAGGCATCGAGCTGAGCATTGGAGTCTTCGACCCCAAAGCTCACCCCATTCTCCTATACTGCACCCAACTCAGTGTATTTCCTTATGACATGGGGTGAGTGTAAGGCCCGAAGACCCCAAGGCACACCAAGACACTTGTCGGTGTCTGTAGGGTAGGGTGAGGTGAAATGGCATTAGCGTTATAGCCGATGACCCAAAGGCACACACCAGTGCCTGTCAGTCTCTTCAGGGTGGGGGTGGGGTTGGCGTCAGTTCACTACTTCACTGTCATGCCTATTATGCATTTCTCTAACTCCTGCACTACCAATGCCAATGCCAGCAAGACAACATTCGGCACTGACAAATGCTTCTTTTTTGTTTGTGTTTGTTAAGCCAGAAAATAGGCAAAGTGCATTCTGAAGCTGTCAGCTCAAAAGGGTCCCACCCACACATCTCACACACATAAGCAGTGATTGCAGAGGATATTTATGAATCAATATTCAATGTTTTATATCTAGAGCAGTTGCAGTATTTGTATACATTTTGCTATCTTCCTGTACCACACTTTACATTTCACACCAATCACAAAAATCACTGTATACACCAGCAAATGTCCTACAAGTTGAACACTGAGCCCTGAATGCATAGTATCAGACAGTAATAAGACTCTTTGTGAGTGTGTAATGTGTGGAGGGGCCCCTACTCAGCTGACAGCTTGTAACTGTACTCAAACCATGTTATCATGAAAGCAAGCCAAACCGCCTTTTACTTTCACTTCTCATGTAACACTGATACAGCTCTGCCTGCCACACTAATGGCAGACACTGAATCTCTAACACAGGATTTCTCATAAAATCAATGCTATGGGGATATAAGTAGGGATTTTATATTGCCAAGTCAGTTGAATGTGAAACAGCTTTTATCACTGTCTGCATGGGATTTACTGATGTTATCAGAGCTTTCTTCACCTGAAACACACAGCACAAGCGAAGCTTTTGCACTGAACTAAACAGCTGAGCCGAAATGCTGACAGCAATGATACAAAAACAAATAGTGTTAGCACAAAATCTGAGTGCTGGCACATATAAAAAAATGGATTACCTATGTAATCCCGAAATTCAGTCTCCCAACCTACACTATGCAGAGGTCGGGAGACCGAATTTCAAAATCCCAATGGGGATTTGTGTTATGTGGGGGGCTTCACCCCCACGCCCCCCGCATCCCCTTAACTAAAATAACTAACTCCGAGGGGGAGCGAACCTCTGAGTTGGTTGTTAGCTTCGGGGCAGTGACAATCTTTTTTAAAAAAAGATCCCACTGCGGGAACAGAACCTTGTCCCCGACAGCCTGCTGGCAGAACTGTAGGAGCATTAGTGCTCCATACCATGGGGCAGCTTGGCTAGCACCTCTCTCTGCTGTCCTCATATGGTTATGCCAGGCAAAACCATGTTTCATGGGTGTAACCCAGCATTTCACCACTGTTGGGATGAAATGTCAGGCATCCCTAATTTCGGGATACTGATGCCAAGCCCGTATATGTTGGGACCCTCAGCTTTGATATCCCGTAAGGGTACCAAAAAAAAAAAAAACACATCAGACAATGATTTGGGATTAATCTTTATTAAATTATGTCACAACCATTTCCAGTCTCCTTTAACAAACACCAAAGTTATGAAGACACATTGAAACTGTTCAATGGTCATTCATAACTTAAGTAATCTACAATATTTTGGCCCCAAATTTTCAACATAGCCATTTTTTCCCACCACCTCATGAATGTGACAGGTGTTAGTTTTCAAATCCATCCAGAAACGTGATTTCACAATCACACTACGAAATCACTTTTCAGGCAGGATTTGAAAACATTCACCTACCAGGTTTGTGAAGTCGGGTCACAAAAAGACTACGTGGAAATTTGGGCTCAATATCGTAAAAAACACCAACGTTATGAAAATATGAAGTGGCTCTGTGTTGTTACGCCTACAGGAGTCGTGTGAGTTGTTGGTAGCGGTTGCTAAGACACTGTCATCCTGATGTCTTAAACGCACTGATGTGCATTTCTATTGGTTGATTTTCTATGGCTGCTGTAAATTTTTTGGAATAACATGGCTTAGATTTATTTATTTGCTTTTGTTACCCGGGTAAGCATGCTAGACAACAGGTGCCTATTTTCAGGTGCGACCCGGGAGATTACAAGGTACATTACAGTCATGAACATCAGACAATCACAAGTAGTGTTACATTTAAGTGCATCAGGCATCGAGGTCTTACAGGAAACAGCAGGCGATTTATGATGCCGTCAGCTTGTAGTATTACAGTATGGTATTTTCGTTATAGTCTTTGATCAGCACGTCAGGCATCAAGGCTTGTGGTGCTTGAGGGTGGAATAGAGGATTGGGATATAGGGAGCCCAGATCAAGACAACAGTAGATAGAACAGAACACTGCACAACACTGATTGGACAGTTAGGTCTATGTGAACTGCTCCAACTAGTAGACTGAGATATCAGGAGTGGATAAGGTGCAGAGGCCCTACCGACTTTGAACAGATGAGCCTAGGTGGCGACTCAGTCAGTCACTGGAACAGCCTAGGTCAAGGAGGTTATTCTTGAACAGAGGCAGGTGGATGCTGACTTGAGAAAGCACCAGAGGGAGGTTGTGAAACCGTGGTGGGAGGAGAAGGAGCAAGTCTCAGATGGAAGGGTTTTCCACAGCTTTGGTGCGTAAGCAGCGAAGGCCCAGTCACCCATATGGGTGCAGGTTTTGGGAACTAGGAGGGCAAGAGGGTCGGTGGATCTCAGATGGTAGGAGGGGGTGGCTGGAACAAGGGATTCAGCGAGGACTGAGGGGGTGGCAGATCTGACTACGTTGCCAATGAAGTTAACCATGACATAGGAGCGGTGCCTTTCCAGTGGGAGCCACTCAAGTTGGGAGTAGAGATCACATTGGCGGGTGAGGCGGGGTGCTGAAAGCACAAAGCGACATATGTTGTTGTACGCAGAGTCCCATTTTGCAAGACTAGATTTTGCAATGTGGGCAAAAGGACAAGACCATAGCAGAGCGTGGGTAGAAGGACTCCCCTGGCTAGAGCCACCCAGGCAGCTGAAGTGAGGCAGTTTTTTGCTCTGTATGCAAGACCCAACTTGCAATTTGTGACCTTACATATATTGCGTATGTGCAGATTTAGATCCAATTGCGGGTCAAGTGTCACCCCCAGGTATTTGACAGCGTCTGCAGTTTGTAGCAAGGACTCATCAGCACATGAGATCATTAGGGAGCCCGAGACAGCTTTTGTCTTAGCTGCTGAGCCAAACAGCAGTGCCTGTGTCTTCCGCAGTTTAATCACAAGCTTGTGGTCCCTTAGCCAGATTTGGATTTGCTCAAAGTCGATGTTTAACTTGGCATTGATGGTGGAGAAGTCTCGGGAGCTGGTCATGATGACTAGGTCATCTGCGTAAAGCACAGGGCGCCCATGTATCAGTGCTGAGGGTAGACCATTCACCAAGAGGGGGAACAGGAGAGGCCCTAGGACACAGCCCTGAGGGACCCCGCAGTTTACCTGGGCAGGCTCAGACAAGGCCTTGTTAAACCTAGTGTATTGCTGCCTGAGAGGTAGTTGTTGACCCATGCAAGGGCAATGGGGGACAGGCCAAGGGACTGGAGAGAGGAGCACAGTAGTGCGTGGTCAACCCAGTCGAAGGCTTTCGAGAGGTACACGAAGATGGCCCCGGTCAGCTTGCCTTGGTCCGCAGCAGCCCGGATTGCAGAGGTGACAACAGCTAGGGCAGTAGAGGTGCTGTGACCTTTTCTGAATCCATGCTGAGCCAGAGAGAGCAGGTTGTGGGTCTGCAGGTAGTGCATGAGCCGAGAGGCGACTACTTTCTTAAGAAGTTTGCTGACCGCTGACAGGATCGTTATCGGGCAGTAGTTCCTTGGGTCTTGGGGGTCACCTTGCTTGGGGACAGGGATGACTCTGGCTATCTTTCAGATGTCCGGGACAATGCATGTGGTTAGTGATGCATTGAACACGTGGGCGATGGGTCAGGCTAGAAAAGATGCCCCTAACCTAAGTAGTCTGGGCTCAAGGCAGTCATGCCTAGCACCGGTATGTGGGGCGAGACCAGTTAGGAGCTTCTGGGTCTCCTTGACAGAGACAACCCTGAGATAAAAGGGCGGCTGGGGGTTTATCCCCATGGGCAGGTGGGCCTGATCCATGGGATCAGATGGCAGGTTGGGAAGAGCTGGCAGGTTGGTGAACATTGAGTTAAGGGCATTTGTAATTGTGTGGGAGTTGTTGCACTTTACCCCACCAATGTGCATGTCAGTGATCTGAGCTCTAGCAGGTCCTCCAGCCACATTCTTAATGTTCTGCCAGAAACTTCTCAGATTCCTGGCTGTGGAGAGTAAGGCAGATTGGCAGTACTCACATTTTGCGGTGCGGATGGCGCTTTTGCAAGAGTTCCTCAGCCACCTGTATTCACAGAAGTCTGTATTGGAGAGGGAGTTCTTATATCTCACCCAGCATTTGACCTGACAGCCCTTTTTTCTTTTTTTTCCCCCAATTCTTTTTTGGCTGTGGACCATGTGCAGCAAGCAAGTATGCTGGCCAGGTTTCGACCATGGCAGAGGAGAAAGGAGCGAGCAGAGGTCCTAGGCACAGAAAAGTACTGCAGTTGTTAAGATAATAAATAAAAAGGGGCAAATACAGCAGCAACTGGCTAGGGGCATTATCGGAGTGGCATCCTTTTATAACAAGAAGCAGAACTTTTAAAATGTGGACGGCAGCTATGGGACTGTGTCTGCTGAGTGAGTGGGAACGGGGCAGTTAGTGGAGGTGCTGCTGGCAGTTAAAACAAAGAAAAAATGAAAGGTACAAAAAAAACATCGATAGGGCTTTGAAAAAACGAAGCGTGACTATAACAATGATGTATGTAGAAGAGAAAGTGTTTAGGGAAGGGAGATGGTGAGCTGGGAAGGAATGGGTCGCTAGGGGAAATGAAAATGTAAGTAGCACCTGCGGGCCGGTGAGGAGGGTGGCGGCCATGAGGCTATGATAAAGTAACTATAAATTGATGATGGACTATTTATACTCATTGCAAAGAACTTCATTAATGCATTAGTTAGGGTCGTTACTAAACTGACAAAAGTAGGGAAATGTAGCGTTAGGGTTTCCAACCTGAACACCCCACCCCCACCCTGTAGACACTGACAGGAGTCCGGGGTATGCCTTGGGGTCATCAACCCTAACACTACCCCCATTCCATAAATAAATAAGCTGAGATGGGTAGAGTATAGGGGAACGGGGTGAGCATTTGGGCTGACAACCCCAAGGCACACCCCCGACACCTGTCAGTGTCTGCAGGGTGGGGGTGGGGTGTTAGGGTTAAAAACCCCAACACCACATTTCCCTACTTTTGTTGGTTTAGTAACAACCCTAACTGATGCATTAATAACGTTTTTTTCAATTAATTTCCTTACTTTTTCAGATAGTATAATCATATCCTCATTTGTCTGTGGAACTGCCGGAGCCTCTAGGCCCTGCGCTCCTATCCCTCCTTAGATGAGTGTATATATATATGTAGCTGTAGAAGCACAGGGCCTTCTGGGCCCTGCACTTCCATTTATAGGACAATGGTGACCAAATTGTCAGGATAGTCATCTTATTACTCTACCCTCATGTACCCAGTACAGAAAATTTTAAATTCCCGGCCAAAACGTAATACTGCACAACTATAATGCCATTCCGCACCACAGGTGTGAAAACACATTTTGGGTAGGATCTGAAAAATGACAGCTGTGACATATATGAGGTGGGGTAGTAAGAAGGTTATTTTGAAAATGTGGGATCAAAATATTTAAAATTTCCAAAGTTATGAGCGTGGCGTAGCGAAATTGCAATGATTGGCATGTTTTCATACTTTGAGCCCAAATTTTGAACACAGTCTTCTTATGACCCTACCTCTTAAAACCCATAGGTGAAAATGTTCAAATCCGTGCGAAAACCCCATTCCGTGCAACAGGTGTGAAAACACATTTCAGACTGGATGTGAAAAATGACAGCTGTACTGTTCAAGAGGTGGTGTGAAAAAATGGCCATGTTAAATATTTGGAGTCAAAACACTGAAAATTACCAAAAGTTATGTGCATGCATAGAAATATTTCAACGAACGCTCATAATTCGGCCATTTTTAGGAATTTTTTTACCAGATGTTTAACATGGCCTTTTTGGGACCCCACCTCATTAATACTGATGGTGACATTTTGTTATTCAGTTCTGAAAGGTGATTTTGCACAGCAAACGCGAAATCACCCTCCAGATCCGATTAATGAGATGACAGTGGCAGAGTTCACGAGGTGGGATCCCACAACGACCATGTTAAAAATTTGGTGAAAAAAGGAAAAAAAAAATAGCAAAGTTAGGCACAGAAGTTCAAAACGCCACTGAAATACATTATATGGCACTTACCTTCATTCCTCAGTTTGCGGTTCGGCTTTAAAGACTGCAGACGTACCTTGGCCCAGAGAAGGTGACAGCCCATGATCTCCCATGGTAAGTATAGGGTAAAGAGGGGGTGCTCAGTGGGAGGGTCCGAATGGGGGAGGGGGACGGCGGGGATGATGAGGAATCATTTTCTTTTTTCAGGTTAAAAAAAAGACGTCGGGAGAACTGTTTTTCTTTACGGTTAAAGTTAATAAATATTTGGGAACACTGGGAGTGGGCTCCCCAGTGTCCCACACCGCTGGGGGGGCTTGTAATGCCAACACAGGGATTGGGCCCCCCCGATGTCAGCACACTCAATTAAACAACAGGCTATTGGGGGGGCACCCGACACTGGGGGTGGGCATCCCGGTGTCAGATTATCTAAATATATATATATATATTAAAGAGAAAAATAAGGGAGACGGCGATCGGGGGGGGTGCCACTAGACACCAGGGATATTAAAAATAACTATGGGGACAGCGATCGGAGGGTGGCGGGTACCACTAGACAGCAGGGATTTAAAAAAAAAAAAAGAACTATGGGGACAGTGATCGGAGGGTGAGGGTACCACTAAACACCAAGGGCATTAAAAATAACTACGGGGATGGTGATCAGAGGGTGGGGGATACCACTAGACACCAGGGAAATGTGAGGGTAGGGGTATTGGAGGTTGGGGGGGACCACTAGACACCAGGGGAAAACATTAGAGTACTGAGGAGGGCAATGGAAGGGACAAGCAAAGATTCTTGAGTGACAAAAAAGGATCCTTTTTCATGACTCGTGATACGAAAAAGGATTTTTTTTGTATCATGCGGTCACAAAAAAGGATTCCTTATATTAAAAAAAAAAAAAAAAAAAAAAAAAAACATTTCAAGGGCATATTTCTAACTTTGAAGTGCAGATTGTACCTAACGGAGTCCCGACCAGCCAGCTAGGTGTGGTTGTGTCACTCCAGGATGTAATTTTTGTGGCTTTTGAAAAAGATTTTTTAAGAAAAAAAAGAAATCAAGATGGTGGCTTGCGAAAAATGATTTTTTTCTTACAAAAAGGGATTTTATTCATATGGAAAAAGAATGGGTCTCACAAGACAGAATCCTTTTTTGCAAGAGCAAATCCTTTGTCGAACTTTCTCCCTCTCATCATGAAACATTATCTTCCCATTGAAAACAATGAGAAATGAAAAACTAAATAACTTTGCAACAGATTAATATTTTTTCATGAAACAAACACATGCCTGTTCTGTTACCCAACCTGTTTCTACTTTAAAAAAAATCACACAAAAATGCCATGCCATCTGGATGCAAGGTGATGAGGAAAAAACTGCAAAAAGTGGCAACTTTGACTTTTTGCACTGTCTGGATCTCAGAATCTGCACAGCCAACCAGAACAAAATTTGCCACATTAAGAGATTTACCCCAAAGGACAGCACATGCCAAATTTTATACAAATCAATTGATCGGTTGCAAAGTTATTAAAGTACAAAATGTGAGGTTTAACATTAAACGTGCTACTGAACCTCAACTATAGTGGCGCTATCAGCCACTGTGTGTGTGTGTGTGTGTGTGTATATCACACACACACACACCACAACAAGCTGTAACATGCTACTGAACCATAACTATAGTGGCGGCACTATCACGCCACTCTATATGCAATTGATAACCCACTCTTACATGTGCGTTCGAGCTCTGATATACGCAGACGCTCTGGTGTGTGTTGTCACGCACAAGGCCGCGGCAAAGTGCTTCAACTACCCAAGGCATGCGTATATCCAAGCATGACAGCACACCGTGAAATGGGTTATCTATCTTATAAATGGCAAAATTGTTTTGGAGGAAGTGTAGAGTGTCGGTGGCATCTTATATCACTACGGTCATGTGATGTGTTCTATACAATCAGAATATTGGATTTGGATATTGTTCTTTTACCAATTTTATAAATTTATAAATGTATATATATGTATATGTATGTATGTGTATATACACACACACACACACACACACACACATACACATACATACATACATACGCACACATACACAGTGAAGCTCGCCAGGAAAAACCCAACTCTGCAGAATTCTGCAGTAGAGTTACTGCAGGAACAAAGCAGTTTGAATGGGAGTTAATCCTTTTAGTCACGTGAAAAACTGTGACACTGTGCTGCATCCTGAAATCAGTGGTCTCAGAGATTATATATATATATATATATATATATATATATATATATATATATATATACACACACACACACACACACATACATATATATATATATATATATATACACACATTTATATACACACACACACACATATATATATAACAACACACACACACACACACACACATATACATGGTTAATCTGCTAAACAGATTTCTCAGCAGCCTTTTGTGTCCATCCTTATTGCAGGAGTACGTAATACACAGTGGGGACCTGTATAATAAATGTTTTATCTATAAAAGCACAAGTATAGATAAATCATACATCACACAAGATGCCCTCTGTGTATTTCATTTAGGCAATAGGATAGAACTTTGTGTGCTTATTTTTTTTAGCTTTTTTAAATAAACAGTATTTATAAATGTTTGTGGGTTCATTTTGTGAGCAAGTGGTATTGCGTGTTCCCCCATCACAGTTGCCGTAGCGATTCGCATGGACCCGATGTCAGGATGATGAGCAGATGCTGTGACGTGGCAGTTTGCTGGTGCCACAGAACTTCCGCAGAAATTACAAACCACTGCTGCAGAAGTTCTGTGACCCTGCTGCAAAGCTTGGTCCCAAACTGCAGCAGAAAAACTGGGGCCCTGTTAAAAGGATAGCCATCAGATGAACGTACAGAATGGAGCAAGAAACGCAGATCAACACACGGGTAAGAAAAAAATATTTTCAACATTTACTGTATTTGTAATTATATTCAGCTACTATTTACCTAAAGGATTTATGCTCCCTGCACACCACCCTGCCTTCTCTGGATACCCTCCACAACCGGTCACACCCCCACCTTACCTTGATCTCCGTAGTTCCCCATGGAGTTTTGGTTTGCCCTTAGGAGAAATATGGGGTCGAGCCATGCATTGGGTGGCGTGCTGAGGAGGCACAGACCCTCTTCATTCCCCAATTGTGACAATTTCACTCTTATTATTAATCTGTTTGCCTCTGTGCTATCTATGTCCAACAACTACTCAGCAAATGCAAGCAAACATTCAGCATTTACAAGTACTTTGTTTATATACTGTACTCATTTCGGAACACCATCTTCATTTTGGTAAGTGTTATACTCAGTTTGATAAGTGTACTAATCATTTCATTATGTGTTCTACTGATTCAGTATGTCTCGTACTGGATTCAAAATGTGTTACACACTATTTATCGTCTTAAACAATGGCTCCTAATTAGAAATGCATGTAATTGTGCAATACCATGAATAATGTATGTTATTGTACTCCTGATCTGTTGTAATTTAATTTGCTCTATGTTATAACTTGCCACCAGTGAAAACGGGCATTTTGCTCATCTGGTCTACAAATATAAAAATAAAAAATGAAAAAATGAAATAAAATATTTAAAGGGTGATCATCATACACACACCAAGCCAGACCTCATTTATAGGTGTGACCAGGAGCAGGAATAACAGGAGGGAGTGATACAGAAATATAAAATTTAGACAAACATGTGTATGCACAAGAAAAATAAAAAGCAAGACACAAGTAATAAATTCCAGAAAAAGACAAGTTATATAAAGTAAAAAGTGTGCAAAATGCATATATTACAAGGGTAACAAGGATGAGGGCCAGGAAGTATGCAACCCTCAAATGGCAAGATGTCTGTAACAAAGCCACGGGGGTATAAAAATGCAAAATGACAGAGACTAATAAACTGAATATGAAACTATGTAGTAGGGTAACAAACGAAATGGTTAAAAAGGGGGGCAAAGAGGGGAGGGGCTGCTGTAATGCTGGCAAGAAGAGGAAGATGGTTTGCTGTAAGTGCATGATTTTTTGCTAGTAGGAGTGGTTTGAGAAAGTGTGGGGGGGATGACAGGTGGATGGGGAAAGGGAGGTTGTTCCACAGTACTGGAAAGTGGACAAAGAAAGCAGACTGACCTGCTACATATTTACAGTGAGGTATATGAAAGAAACAATCTTCCGATGATCGGAGGAAGTTGGAGTATGGAACGGCAGGGTTAAGGAAAGAAGACAGAAAACTGGGAACAATGGGAAGCCAGTCTTTAGCCAGGAATGAGGAACAGTGCAAGAGATGGCAGACTTTTAGGTTAAGGGAAGGGAGAGAAATTTGCATAGACAGAGCAGCAATGGGTAAGAGATGGAGCACTAAGAGAAAAGTAGCAGAAGGAATTAAAAAGAGGGGCTAGCCTGGCAAGTGTAGTCTTTGAGGCAGCACCGTAGACTAAATCCACATAGTCAATCACCGACAAGATCATATTAATGATGGTCTTGCAGCTAACCGGGAAGGAAGGTGGGATTTGTTGTGGTACAGCACACAAGCTTGGGGCAGAGTTTTTTTTTTGTGTGTGGCGTCAATGTGGGTGGAAGAGATGAAGTTAGGGTACCAGATTTTGGGATGCCAAAAGAGGACACTTAGTCCCTCCCTGATGAGCCCTTGTGCCAGACCCAGGATAAATAGGTTTAAAGTATCCAACGCCTTCACAGCTCTTTTTACAGGAGGTCCTGGGTAGGAGAGAATAAAAAAATTATAAAAATAATAATAATACAACAGAATAAAGAAGGTACATGAAAAATATTTGGCAGCTGGAAAGAGGACATGCCCCGTAAAGAAGACATCTAGTAACCTTAGATGAAGTTCTGATCCATCCACAACCCAAAGTATCTCAAAGGGGTACCACATCTAGCAGGATGCCATCCAGAATCTAAAAAATGGAGGTATGCTGGAGCCTTGCTAGTCTCTACCTAGTACCAAACGTCACAGACATCTTTTTTACATTAAACTTGAGCTGGTTTGAATGGAACCAGCACTGGACATTGTCAAATTCATACTTTAGTGATGATTCCTGTTGAGGGACCAAAGCATCAGAAGCAGACAGAACTGTGTCATCCACATACATGTGGATGTGTGAAGAGATGCAGGTGTAGGGAAGGCCATTTAAGAGGACAAAGAAAAGGACTGGGCTGAAAAATGGAGACCTGTGGGACTCTGGACTTGATGTGCAGAGGGTGAATAGGGCATCACCAACCTGAACTGACTAGAGTCGGTCCAAAAGGTAGGAAAAGAACCATCTGACTGCAAAGTTGGGTAGGCCTGCACAACCTAACTTATCCAAAAAAAGGGATGAGTCGCGGTATCGAAGGCCTTTGCTAGGTCAATGAAAATGGTCACAGTAAACAGGCCCTGGTCCATGCCTTTTGGCATGGAGTCAGTAATCCAGAGGAAGGAGGAGATGGTGGAATAGTATTCACAGAAACCAGACTGGAAGAGGGACAGAAAAAAAAAGGAGTCACGGTAGGTGGATAGCGGAGAGAAAACAAGTCCCTAACCCCTTTGCAGAAGGTGGGAACTTTAGCAGGCTTCCAGGACTGGGAGACAAACTCAAGATGGAAAGAACGATTAAAATAAAAGGCAAGAGGGGCAGCAATGGTCAGCACAGAGAGACAAAGGAGATTAGTATTCAGATGACTGGGACTGTGCCCCTGGAGAAATTAAGGGAGAGAAAGGCAGTGAGAGTGCTCTCAGAGAACAGAACACAAAGAAGCCACTCCAACTTTGAAACGTGCCAATCCAAAATCTCAAAGCTAAAGAACAAAACAAAACAGCATCATCCACACAGACACAGGATACACACAAAATTAATATTTATTGTGCAACTCACACGAGTGAGCGCAATCTAGAGACACCAACCTGGGTCCTACGGTACTCTGATCAGTACTGCGCACATGCTCATTGCCATGGAGTAGCGCAGCGATGTCAGAACCATACACTTCAACAAGATTTCTTGGAGTGACAGTCAAATACTGGTATCACAGTGCAAAGTACTATACTTGATAGAGGATTTAAATATGGTTGTTCGGATTTCAGATGCACAGTTCAGATGCATCCGATTCCAATCCATTTTTAGGACTGTGGATCTTGGAAATCTGAAATCCTAAACAATGTTATTTTAATTGGATTTTGGCATCTAAAATGCTACTTTTGCTGCTGAGTGCTGGAAACAGGAAGTAGCATACTGTACAGTAATTCCCATTTGGCGGTTTATGGCAAAGTCGCAGTTCTCGGTGGTTTCCATACTACATGGAGGTGTGAGAGAATTGTCCCCTTTGCCTTCAGTCTTCTGAGAGTAATTTTCAGAGGATTTTTTGGCAGGTTTTAGCCTATTTTTTGAGCCCTATTCTATTGCTTGCACATAGATATTTTTTTTGATGGTGAATGCGATTGCTGCTGCTGCTTTCATGGTTGTTTTATAGTAGCTGCTGTGCCGACTTTCTGTCTGGTTAGGGAGGGACTCAGCCCGGGGTATCTGTGCTATTCCCCTGGTGTGTGTGTGTGTGTGTGTGTGTGTGTGTGTGTGTGTGTGCACACATGAGTGTGTGGTTCATCAAGGGCATTTTTCTGGTGGTCTGCAAGGCCAACAATTTGGCTTTTTCTCCTCAAATTTCTCTGGTCCACTTAGTCCCCACAAAAACATTCATCCTAAATAAAACTACTCCCAACAGAGAGAAACAGCTGTGTAGGTGCTGGTGGGTCAAGAGTCATCAATCCCACCATTTCAGGGATGTGTGTGCATCACACTAATTGCACGTTGTGTCATGTCATGTCTTCCCGCTGGTCCACCACCATCATTCCTCTAGGCGCTGGTGTAATAAAAATGTATTTTTTGAGTCACTGTGATTGTGTCACTGAAAATTTGTCTCCTCAGGGCTCAAACATATTTTGTTTATTGTAACTGACTGTGCCAAACAGAGTCGGTCTGAGTCTCAGCGAGCATCCATCATCTGTATCGCTGTTATTTTTAAAAATAAATAAAAAATTGGGGAAACTATTGTTTGGTATGGGTAGGGTAGTACTGTAACAGCAACATCACCATTGTGTAATTCTGTTACTGTCTTGAATGTTCACTAAACTAGTACTGATTTTGAATTGATCAAACTTCGATCATGTCTGGGTCTTGTAACGGTACGCAAACCATGAAGCACACATTTGCTGAGTCGTGGCTGCTGTCTCACTGTCTGCTGAGCATGATGATGAACAAACTCCACAAAGCCATCAAGGGCGGAGAGGGAGAGCAGCTCCTGTGTTAGTGGTGCAGGTTTGGGTGTTGGCTTGCATTCTCTAGGGAATATTGTTTAAAATAAGCCACAACTAAGACAGAAGCAACTAGGTGTGACTGGCAGTGTTTCCAGTAGTCGAGCCACTTCTTCATCTGTCAGTGGCAGTCGGACTTTGAACACGTCTGAGGGGGGAATATCTTCTTCTCCTTCTCCTTCTTCATCATCATCATCATCATCATCATCATCATCATCATCAAGATCTTGTCCTCCAACCCTACTTCTGTGGGATAAAAAAAAAAAAAAAAAACACTGAAGTACATCCAGACAAAAACAGAGAACTGGTACAATGACTGTGAGGCCAGTGCAAAATCCAGTGGCACTACCAGTCAAAAATGCGATGAAGATGATTATGATGAAAGCAATAATGGTGATGGCCATCAGCCCATGAGTGAAAGTGAACCCACTCCTGTTGTTCTTCAAGTTAAAACAATGGTTGAGAAGAGTAAGGAAGAAGAGGTGCAATTTATAAAAGCAGATATCGAGGGTTATATACCATCTGACCCAGCTTCTGATGATGAGGATGCTGACTATATCCCACCATCTGGGGAACTTCCTGAAGATGATGAGGCTGATGAAGAGGAGGTACCCCAAGAGCTGCCTATGAAATCTCACCAAAGGACAAAATCAAAAGGTGTTAAAAAACCGAGAAAGGTATCTGGGAGAAAGGCTTCCAAGGGTGGGTCAGCTGCACCCAAGAGGAAAGGTCGTACTGATAAACAGGTGGTCATCCATGTGTGCCTGCACTTCCTTATGGTCATCGTGAAGCGATTCTGACCATGTGACAAAGGGGTTCAGGAGCATGGGACTATTTTGAGGTCTGTCACTCAGATTTTACATTGGCTCAGTGTAATATATCTTTGATTAAAAATAAGCCAGTGACAACCTCCAGCACTTGATATATCAAGAATACACACCCACGGACTTCCGGTGACGTCATGGTCCTTGCTGCACCCTAATACGGTAGCTCACGCGGTGATCGCCGAAAAACCTCCAAGTTACTGCCTTCAAGTACAAAACTAACAACCCTAAACACTACGGAGGATAAAGTATGCCGCGGGCAAGGGATCGATTAAAGAATAAAACCCGCCCTGCACCAGATGAAGAGAGATTGTCCTGCGGCGGCTCCGACAGCGAGGGCTCTAGGGCCTCGTCGGCCTCGCGCCAAAGTGCACCTACCTGTAGTCATCCTACTACTGAGATCTTGCAACGGCAGATGACACAGATGCTCGCTGAAATTCGAGATTTTAGGAGAGAAATGAGGTCCACAATCACAGGGCTACGTACCGACATCAATAAGCTGGAGAAGCGCCAGGAGGCTACCGTTGCGCAGGTCACCGAAACAGACCGCAGGGTTGATACTGCCGAACGGGCCATAGTACAACTGCATCAAAGCCTGAAGTAGCGGCAAGATAGGGCGGAAGACGCGAGAGCAGAAAACTGTCAGAATAACATCCGGATTGCAGGTATTCCAGAGGGAGCCGAGGGCTCAGATGCCATCCAGTATCTTCAAGATACCCTCCATAGATTGTTCACACCCCCTCACTGCACCTTGAGGTTCGAGCGGTTCACCACTCTGGGCCCAAGGCCAGCCCCGGGAGCCCGCCCAAGAGTGATCCTGGCTAGATTCTTCGCTTTCAAGAAAAGAAGCCGCATGCATGCTGCCTGGAGGAAGGAGTGGTACTCCTAGATAACCAAAGGCTATTTTTGAAAATGATTTCGCCCCGAGGTCATGTCCAGACGAAAGGCCTACATCCCCATAATGAAGTAACGCTTAAATCTGCAGGCATTCGCTTCGGGACACCATATCCAGCGAAGATGATCATTTTCTTCCAGGAGGCTCTCACCTTCGACTCGGGCTGCTGCAACATCGGCCCTGAAGGCAAGGAACATAGATATACCACAGCAGAGACCCAGAGGCGGAGCTGGTTCCTCGATTGGGCGAGAATCTCCCAGAAAATGTGGAAGGAGGGCCAGCGTGGAGGTGGTGGGGGCTCCAGCAGGACTCGGGGTTGCACAGGATGAGCTTAGCAGATTGAAGGCAAAACACTCTGGCCAGGACCATGAGCGAGCGGACCACACGGCGATTCCCCCATGAGCTAATCTGGACAGTCCGGAATAGCAAGTATTACTTATGTGCCTGATGACTCGTTTATAAATATTTTAGGTTTTGAATTGCCTGTAGTTTGGGTTTGGGCTGTGTGGTTGGGGGCGTGAAATAAAGACCAGCATAGATGCCGCTGGCGAGCAGGGTCTCCGCCCGGTGAGCTATGGTGGAGTTGAGTAATGCTCTGCCGACCCTCACCTTCGGGTCATTGGGATTACCCGGACACAGGGACTCCCAGTTGGATCTTCTCCCTGTTTCTGGGGCCCGTCCGCTACCCCGAGATTGCTGCTTTATCAGGAGATGCGGCTAAGGTAACAGGAGCCCCTCTGCCCCCACGCTCTGGGCTGGACTGTGTCGTATAGCCCTGGCACGCCCCATGGTGACCGGCCTGCTTGATAGAGCTGGGAGGCGTGGGCCTCCAGTCCTAGTCCATGGGAACGAAGACCGCACTACGTGTTGGTTCCCTGGCGCTTGGGCCTGCTTCTCTGATTTTACCCGGGCTGTGATGAGACACACATGCCTGGTGAGTTGTGATGGGTGCCGATCAAGGGATTGCAGGGTTGCAGTGCCATGTCTGGGGGGGGGGATGCACTGATGACTATATCGCAATTGCCTGGCTGCTGGACTTATCTTGTGGCAAGTGGTCCTGCTGTATTGTGGGCTCGCTCACTCGAGCAGAGTTACGGACCCTCATTAGGGAAGTGATAATGGGGGCTGATGACCACTCTTTCCCCACTGAGCACTAGGCAGTCTTGAACCCCTCGAGGCAGATGCTGATTTAGCGGGCTGTCACGGTGGGTTTCCAGCTCGCTCTCTGGATTAGCGCCCCCGCCTAGGTCCTTTCCTTTTTTTTTTTTTTTTTTTTTTTTTTCTTGCTAAAGCGGACTGTCCGCTTTTATGTGAGGACCATCTCGGGCGAAGTTTTCAGCTTCGCCAAATCCATTGGCTGGCGGAGGGGCGGACTAGACTGTAAAGCCCCAAAAGTAGAGGGGTTAGGCTCTTACTTTGGTCAAAATGTTAAGCCGAGATCTTGGTGGTACTGGCTACCTGGGCCTCCCCTGTACTGGACAGCAACCATTACATTGTCTCTTGCCCAAGACCAACCCTTTTTCTAATGGCGGATCACTGCCTTGGCCTAGGACGTCCTATTTATCACCCCCTCTCCCTATTCCTCTTCCGTAGAATTTATTTTCTCTGCCCTTCCTTTGATTCCCCTCACCCTTTTTTTTTTTTTTTTTTTAATTGACACTATTAGCGTCAGGAGGACCCCCGATGTGGGAAGATTCCTCCCTGGAGGAGCTTAAGGGTCTGGACATGACCCTAATCCATGGAAGCACCAGTTACTGTTTTTCCAATGGAGGGGCCCAGTTGGCCACCTGCTGGAAAATGTTAGATGTTAGGTTTTATATGTTTATAGTTGTAAGTTCTCTGCTGCTAGTTATCCTTTCTTTAGAAATTTGTGTAGAGATACAACCGTATAGGAGCCCAAAGCATCGTTGTTTTATTAACACAGTCGAACATCTTTATGTAAATGGATCAAGACGAATACAGACTAAGGGTTTTCGAGACCTTTTGATTGTCCCAGGGGGGGGGACTCCTGGGCAGCGTCCTATCCCAGCAAATCCCATGACCTCTTCACACTTGAAACTCCTTTCCCATAACATCAATGGCCTGACCTCCCCGGTTAAGAGATCCAGGGTTCTAACGTACCTGAAGAAAAGCAGAGCGGATTTGATCTATCTGCAAGAAACCCACCTGAACCCTAAAGAACATGCTAAATTGGCACAGCTAAGCCGGGGGGAGGTGTTTTACTCATCCAGCGGCTCGGGTAGGCGCAGAGGAGTAGCGATCATAGTCCCCTCCTATACCCACTTTGACCTGGGAAGACAGTGGGCTGACCCTGAGGGTAGACTTGTTATCGTGCAAGGCATGATGGGAGCCGTCCAGGTAACCCTGGCGAACGCATATTTCCCCCCAGGACTACCAACCCCCCAATTAAAGATGCTTTTAGACAGGATAGTTCAGATGACCAAGGGAACACTCCTTCTTGCAGGGGACTTTAATCTCCTCCCTGACGTGGTCCTGGACTCATCCAACTCGCATCCTCCCAGGCAAACACCTAGCCAGAGGTTTTTGGAGGTTTATACAAGAAGTAGGCTGGTGCGATGTCTGGCGCCGGACACATCCTCGAGCCCATAATTATACTTACTACTCCTCGGTACACAGTGCCTACTAGTATTGACCAAACCTATACCCAAATCGAACACCTAAATCTTCTCCAAGACACAAGAATAGGCGATATAGTCCTATCCGATCATGCCCCTCTAGTCACTACTTGGGACGTGGGGCTACAGGTTAAAAATACTAGATGGAAGCTCAACCCCTATTATTTGCGTTCTAAGCAGTTCCAAGAATTCCTGGTAGATAAATTTGAAGAAATAGTTAGGAACAACCCCCCAGAGAAGTCGTCTCCTGCAATTCACTGGGATACAGTGAAATCTGTCCTTCAAGGGCATATAATCCAGTACACAGCGAACTTAAGTAAGCAAGGAAAAGAGCAAAGGGTTATCCTAGAGGACACACTACACTTTCTGCAAATGGCTCACAAACAAGGAGATACTTCAGTTCTTCCCCAATTGCAGCAAACAAAATCGGAACTTGACCACTTAGTATTACAACAAACAGAGATTGCTCTGACGTTTCTGAGGCAAAGATATTATGAAGTGGACCCTAGAGCAACACGACTATTAGCCTACCAAATTCGGCCAAGAAGAAATCTTGGTTATATCCACCATTAGACATCCTACTACGGTCAGCTGCTAACCAAGCTGTATGATATCACCGGGCATTCACCTCCTATTACTCTACATTATACACCCCGAAAAAACCGGAAGATCAACAAATAAAACAATATCTCCACGCTATCACAATGTCACGCTAGCAGATCAGCAAAAGGCCTTACTAGTCAATTATAGGTATGGAACTGTCCGCTGCCTTAATCAGAGCTAAATCTTTAAAGGCCCCAGGCCCAGACGGCTATGGAATAGAGTTTTATAAAAGCTTCAACCCCAGGTTTTCTATAAACTCTTGGGACTTTTAACTCACTCTTGGAAGGTGATTCCCCCCCCGCCCTCCTGGTCATACGCAACCATTTCAGTTATCCCTAAAGTGGGGAAATCCCCCCAACTTTATAGTTCCTATAGACCAATTTCAGTATTAAATGCCGACTACAAGCTATTTATGTCTATCCTGGCCCATCGCTTAGATGCACTTCTTCCTCAGCTCATAGACAGGGACCAGACAGGTTTTGTAATGACCCGCACTACCATGGATAATATCAAGCGCACCCTGCACCTATCTCATGAGATGCAATCCTCAAACACACCCTCAGTATTAATCAGCCTTGACGCCGAAAAGGCGTTTGATAGGGTGGCATGGCCTTTTTTATACCAAGTCCTAGATAAAATCGTAATCCCTCCAGCCTTACTTAAGGTGATACAGAACATCTATGCTGCCCCCCAAGCATGTGTTAAAATCAATGGGCATCATTCTGAGTATTTCCGGCTAGGAAGAGGAACCAGGCAGGGCTGTCCTCTCTCTCCGCTTTTATTTGCTCTATTTAGAACCTCTTGCACAGCGCGTTGAAGTCGCAGAGCCTTGCTGGAATTATGCTGGAGGGTAGAACCGTGCACTACGCTGACGATGTGTTGCTGTATCTCCAGAACCCGGAGAATCGCTCCCAGCCACAGCACAACTTTTAGATGAATTTGGGCAGGTGTCTGGCTATAAGCTGAACTCTCCAAAACTGAGATCCTTACATTTCCTGCTCCCGTCTCCTACTGTGCAGGGGTTATTCCCCTGTAATTGGGCCCTGTCTAAATTAAAATACCTGGGAGTCCAACTTTCTCGATCCTCCACAGAGTATTATAAAAATAATTATATACCCTTTACCTCCCAACTTAAAACAGACCTGGCTGCTTGGAGCGTTCTACCCTTGAGCCTCACTAGAAGAATAGAACTAATTAGAATGGTAGTTCTCCCCAGAGCCCTCTTTTTATTTCAAAACATCCCTATTCCTCTTACAGATAGGACATTCCAGTTATGGAATCGCCTTTATCTCTAGGTTCATCTGGGGCAGAGGCCCAGGTTCATTTCAAATTACTCACTTTCCTAGATCCGGCGGGGGACTTATATACCTGACCGGATATATCATAACGCCGCAATGCTATCACACCTGATGGCAAGGCAAAACGGTATAGTTACTCCACACTGGGCGGAAATTGAAAGGTCAGTTATCAGCAATAGGGAGTACTTCAGAGTTATATACCGACAGCGTGAAGTGATACCTCCCTCAGACCTTACAAACCCATGGATAATTCACTACCTAAATTCATGGAGATATATTAGGAGCTCACAGCACTTAGAACCCTTTCTATCTTTTATATGTCCAATAGCAAACTTAGACCAGTTCACCCCTAACAGACTGGATCAGGGTTTTTTTACCTGGGAAACACTGGGACTCACATATCTTCCACAGATTATAGCACTAGGGGCCTGCGATCCTTCACTGAAATTCAATCCCTATATGCGACGCTGTAGGGACTTCTATAGGTTTCTACAGCTCGCCATTACTATGAATCCCTGCCAGCCCCTAGAACGGAACCCCGCACAGATACCACCCTGATTAACCAACAGATCCGATTAAATAATTCCCATAAGCAAAAACACTTAATTACAGAGTATTACCGCTCCCAGAAATCATATGGGATAACCACTACGGACAGCATTAGACTTTTATGGCAAATGGAGCTGGAGTGCCCGTCTCCCAGGAAGAGTGGCGGATGCATGCGTCAATATGTTAAAGTAACTAGTTCTCACCAGTGGCGTGAATATGCATGGAAGGTCCTTATTAGATACTTTAGGACACCTATAATTACCAGCCACTACGCTCCGAACCGGGTCTGCAGCCTCCTGGCGCCAATGCGGGAGGTCAGAGCCACTCACACACATAATGTGGGCATGCCCAAACTTCAGCCCTTTATATTAGCCCTCCAAACTAATCTGCAGGAACTCTTCGGCTCACAGTTTCAACTAACTGATAAGATGTACCTTTTACTGCTGATCCCGAGAGAGCTGAGGCATCCAACTATTAGATACCTCCTCTTCCTTCTTCTAACGGCAGCCAAGAAGGCCACCACAAAATTATGGCTAACTACAAAAATCCCAAGCGTACAAGATTGGTGGCAGATTACCAAGCAGATTTACTATATGGAACGTATAACCCATAGACTAAATGACCGGGAAGACCAATTCAACTCCAGGTGGTCCGTGGCAGTTATACTATATGCTACAGGATGACACCTTCGCCCCTAAGTTGGGCTGCTGAGCTGGAGGACTTCCCTGTTGGTTGAGACTTTGGGACCCACTCTGAGACCCCCGGAATTGCAGACTGCAAACCATCCCCCCCTCCAACTACAACTTCCCTCTCCCCACGTCCCACACCTTCACCCGTCTTACTTTCTCCCCATTGTGCTGGGCTTGGACGCTGTCGACCTATATATAGGATGTCCCCCCCCCCACTCCCTACAGGTTAACCGCTGGTACTCACTTAAAGGGTTAATATGATCTGCTCTAATCTTAGGCGTGGGGGTGTGCATGTAAAATGCATAATTTAACTATAAGAACATGGGACTTACTTAGTAGCTCTGTATATCCACTTGTTCATTAAGTAATAGCAATTACATGTCTAAACTGTGAAGTTATATTATATTTAAATAATTAAGCTAAGATACTAATTGTAAGCTATAAATACAAGTTTATTATTTGAACTATTAATACTCTAAGGACTTGATCCCGAAGTTATCTGTAAAGATGGATGCTATGAATTAATTGATGTGTTGACTGTGTATACTAAAGGAATAATAAAGATGAAATTTGAAAAAAAAAAAAAGAATACACACCCACCTATGCACCCAACATCATATACAGAGGATGGAGTGAATGGGGTACAGATGTCTGGGAAACAGTCTACATTGACATTGGAAAGGCATCAGAAGGACATAACTGGTCAAAACTTACCATCTGTTTTCTCTGATCCTAAGCATGAAGAGCCACAAACATCTACACCATTACCTGTTATTCCATCAACACCACGGTGTCAGTTGACAATGCAGCAATGCTTAAAAAAAAAAAAAAGGGGAAATTTGCAGTGGAACTGTCAAAATATAAATAACTGAATACTGCTACTGTTGAATTCCTTGTCCAGAATCAGCTTCCATTTTCCCTGGTATCATGTTTGCAATTCACAAAATGCTGCGCAAGGCAGCACCTCACTACACAGTTCCATCTAGGCATTTCTTCACACATGCTGCAATGCCGGAACTGTGCCAGCAGGTATGTAGGGAGTTTCATGGTAGCCTGAGGGAGTCTTCCTGCCCAAATCATCATAAAAGTACAGATATGTGTATGAGTGGCCAGGTGCTGGACTACATGGCAGTGACTGCTCAGTGGATGTGCCTTGATGAGGGTACTGCTGGTGGCATATCTGACAGGTCTCTGTTTCATCGTCAAGCTGCTCTGAGAGTAACTGGCTTTGAAAGATCAAACTCATCACAAAACCTACTCGATGCCTGGTTCCTGGTTGACAGCAGATCTTGAGTCTGGGATCACTGTGACTGATAATGCATTCAATACACTCAAAGTGATTGATGATGGTGGATTCACCCATGTACCTCCTTGTCTGGCACACTGTATACACCTGGTTGTTTGTAAGTTCCTTAGAGAAAACAGGATGGCTGAAGGTGCTGTTCGTGCTGTGAAGATTTGCACACACTTCTCACACTCTGTGAAAGCTCATAAAGAACTGAAGTGTTTGCAGCTGGAGAAGAACCTTCATATACATGCTCCAACTCAGGACTGTGTGACAAGGTGGAATGTGACCTACCATATTCTGCAATGCTTAAATGAGCAGAAGCTGGCCATTCATGACTATCTGTTTCATAACTAGATAGGAGCTGCAAATATATTTTTTCTGCAAGCAACTGGACAACCATCCGATTGCTCACTGTACTGCAGGAGCTGTTTGAAGCTCTTACAAGGGAAGCCAGTTCCACCTCGTGATGCCTGAGCATGATTCTGCCACAAATAAGGTTTCTGCATTCATTTAAAAAAAAAATAAATCAGTATGGGAAGGACCTATGTGTCAATAAAGATGCTAAGCAGCTTGATGAATCACTACTTCAAAACTTGGCCAATAACATCCATATTCAGGACATGTTTGGCGAGGAATAGTATTTGTTTTCTTCCATGCCGGATCCTTGCTTTAAAAGCCAGAGGCCTGATATTCAGATTTGCATAAAATGGAGTGCAAAACCCTGCACTGTGCCTTATAATTGCCCAGGTGCTGGAAGATGCTATATTCACCCGAATAGCGGGCCGGTGCTTTTCAACTGAAAATAGGGCCATGTTGGCCCAACGCTATGCCACTTAGCACTGCCCCAACAGGGCTCCCAAAGTACACTGCCAGAATGGACAACACCAGAACGCTAGTTGCAGTGTTCAAAAAGACCCATGCAAATGAGCCTCTTGGGCATGCAAGGGGCTAAGGCTAAGGGGCCACATGAATGACCATTATGGGCTCATTTGCATGGGTAGCGAGGCAGGTTAGCATGGCACCCCTCAAACTGACCCGTCCCATACATGTGAATATTCCTGGTGTAGTGGTTCCGCCTCCCCCATCACTGCCCTGTATTGTATAAAATATATCCCAGGTGCTAGTCGCTCCACCTACCCCCACTGATCACCGCCCATACTGTACAAAATAACATCCTTGGTGCTAGTGGTCCCCCAATCGCCAGTACTGTATAAAATTCCCTCCAATTGTCAGCCCATATTGTATATACTGTAAATATATCCCTGGTGCCAGTGGTCCCCCTCTCTCCAATCGCTGGCCCGTAATGTATATAAATATATCCCTGGTGCTAGTGGTTCCCCATCCCCAACTGTTCGTTGGCCTGTACCATATAAAAATATATCCCTGGTGCTAGTGATCTCCCTTCCCTCTGATGGCCAGCCCATACTGTATAAAAATATATCCCTGGTGCTAGTGGTCCCCCCTCCCTCTGATCATCGGGCAGTATATAAATGTATCCCTGGTGTCAGTGTTCCCCACACTGGCTGTGCCAGTCACCGTATGCACCCGCAGCACTGAGGGGACAGGAAAGGTTACTGAGGGGGTGGGTTTTCAGTTCCGCTGTTGGGTGGGGGGACTGCTAGAGACCAGGAATTTCATGCAATCAAAGTACGGGCTGGCGATCAGCGGAGGGGGTCACTAGCACCAGGGATATATTTTTATACAGTACAGGCTGGCAGTCAGTTGGAGGGGGAGACTACTAGTACCAGGGATATATTTATATACAGTACGGGCCGGCGATCGGGGAAGGGGAGACAACTATCACCAGGGATATTTTTTGGGTTTTTTTCCACAGTGGGGCTGGTGATCGTTTGAGGTGGGGATACTAGCACCAGAGAGTTTTAGTTGTACATTAGGGACTGGCGGGGGGGTGCCAGGGACCACAGGGTGTAGCTGTGCTCCCCCAGCAGCCAGCCGGCTAGGTGGCTGCATTATCTCCAGCAGCCACTATGGCTGCCAGGAGTTAAGTTGGGTTTTTGTTTGGCGATGTTTGCGCTGCATAAAGGGCCCACACTAAACCCCTTTGCATAGCACAAAGCCACTGAATATGGGGTAGTGTGGCTATTTGCGGCCACGCCCATCCCCTTGCCCACACGCATACACTATGTTTTGCATGGGGGTTAACCCTCTTTGCCCGCACAACAGCCCCTTTTTAATATGGGGCTCCAGCACAAACCCTGGTTTGCACAGGCAAAGATCTGTTAGCACCCGCACAAACGTTTGAACATTGGGCCTCAGATGTCCAAGATACTTCTACCTGATGCAGATGTTGAATTCTGGAAGGATGTTCTTCAAGACAAACTGATGCACTTGCCTGCTATGCCAAGAAACACAGACCAAAAAGAGAAAGGACCATCAGCAGTGGACATTACTTTGGAGGAAAAGTATTTTATTGAAGAAGATCAAGATCTCTCAGAGTCTGGTGCTTCACTGCTGGATCAGATCACAATGACGGAGCTCATGGCATCAACCCAAGCACCAGCATCCAATATAAGATTGTTGGATAATGAGACACAGATTACCAAATACCTTCTTGCTTGTCCAGGGTTTGCCAAAGGTTCTGACCCTCTAAATACTGGAATTCAAAAGTTCTGTACTTGTAACAAAAAGGAGACTGAAGGCGTTGTGAAATCTTACGAGTCCATTTTATTTAGGACCACAAACACAAAGTTCACTCGTGCTCTAACAGGGCCCAGCACTTCACTTCTATATGAGGCTTCCAAGGGCCTTTCTAAAATACTAGCAGTCTAGGATGAGCATGCGGTCTTAATTGTGGAGGTTGCCACTTTACTATCTTTTGTGCCCATGCTCAAGCATCCAATCAGAGAATGAATTCAGTGCTGCTGGCGCATTTGTCAGCGACAGTAGGACATGCCTCAGTGTTGGAAACATTGAGCTCACATTTCTAAAAATGAATATGCATAACTTTCACAAATGATCATCTCCATCCACGATCTACCTGGTGAATGACAATTCAGCACTAGAGAGGCTGACATTGGACACAGGACAGGATGACAAGGAAGATGAAACAGTTTGGTAGGTACTAACATATCAACAGTATGGCCACCATAACTGCTAGCAGTTTCATCTTCATTTTAGTACCATTCCATCCTGTTATCATAACAACATCCATTTGTCGTCTCCCGTGGCCAATCGTCACTTATTCTGTGCCTTACCATAATTATGCCACAAAATTTGAATGCCTGCATAATTCAGCGTACCTTTTTCTGTTTTATTTGTCCCCAGTGTTTTCCTTCCTGTATGTAAATGTGGGCAATAGTGGCAGCACAGCCTGCGACAGCGGCATCCAATTTTTTGTGTTGTCAAAATTTGTTTAAAAAAAATAATTTGCTGTTTCATTTCACACAGCTGTGGAGTATGATGGCAATACTCAGCACAATATTAATGATTTATGTTGACTAATGATACATGCTGTTAATGCAGACTGCAAAGTGTCTATGATTTATGTTTACCATATAAAAGTGTAATCAGGAAGACAGCAGAAGCAATCGCTTACAGCAGTAGCCATCTACCAATGAAATATGAATCTTCGTGTTGGTGCAACGTAGCTGTATGTACAGTACATATTTTAGTAACTTGTATGATTTAAAAAAATCAGAAAGAACAAAAAAGTTTTTAATTGCAAATAAGTATCGTTTTAAGTCATGTGACACTTGATGCTTTTCATAACATCTTCTGGCTTAACCATAATGAATGTCTATTTACTTATCGCAGTATTCAGTTGCTGAGGCCACAGTCAACGAACATGAACAACATTCCATCATTATGATAGTGACAAATCTGATAAGCAACGTTCAATTTATCAGTCACTCGTAGCCTAGTGTCCCCACGTCACCTTACCAACTTTACATCAATCAACCAGTTTAATTTGTTTTGGCAGTAGTGCAACAACTGCCAGCTGCTAATGAACAGTACAAGTAGTATTAGCATACACGTTTACTACGGTTACACCTTGGGTTTATAAGTTACAATTGTTTCTTCCATCAAATTTTTTCTTGCTGTTGTTCTGACTGAGTGCTATCACCCCATGTTGGACCCACCCACCCTCGACAAACTCCCCTTTGAGGTAATGGTATATTTGTTTGCCAATGGCATCAGCTTTTGAGGTTATCCCCACAGCTTGCCACCATCTCTCTCTTCCTCCCTCCAGAATGCACCGAAGTTTGAGAGGCCCCTCCATCCCACACAATCTTCCAAAGCAGTTGGGAGATTCAATGGCGATGGCGCATTCATGAACATGCATGCCTGATGTATTTTCTATTCTTCTTATACTTCCTTTCTGTTGCTTTACTTCCCTGGACATGGTGTGTGTGTGTGTGTGTGTGTGTGTGTGTGTGTGTGTGTGTTTTAACGTACGGCCACACAGTGTACATGAGCACAACTCTCCTGACTCTGTACATCTACAGTCTGTGTTATCCAACCCAGAGCTATATCAATACCAACATGCCTCTACTAGGACACTGGCAACATATGCCTGTCCACTCCAGTGGCATGGTGGGTTGAGGTATTCGTTAAATGATATCAGTCCATTAGACGTGTTATCCGCTCATCCTCTGTGTAGTGGACACACATACGATGCAACCAGAATGTGCTCCCGGAAGCAAAAGCACGTTCCTCATTGACGTTGTGGAGTCTGCAGTCGTTATAGTATCATTAACAGCACTGAGCCACTTAAAGCTCGGTGGTCTATACATGCACATTCCTCCATCAAACTAATGTCTCCCTACTCACCAATGCCTTCTCATACAGTCACCGGCACGTGTCTGAATATACTGTACATGCGTCTGAATATATATCTGGAGGCATGGTTAGGGTGACTGATGTACCCTGCCATTTGGTGGGGAGTATGGTTAAAGAGCTCCGGTGGCACAGCCGTGCCACAAAATGTTTCCAAATAGCCAGCAGGATCAAATAACAAACTTTGCAACGCTCGCAGCAATAGAGGTAATTTCTCTGGAATGGAGGGGTTGGGATCAGCACTTGTTCTTTTCTCCAGAGAGCACAGACCAAGACAGAAACTGTACTATTTGTAATGCTGTTAGTTCGGTATCCACTGGCAAACTTGTAAAAAACTCACGTAACCCATGCATTAGTGTAAATAATGCAAAGGTTAAGTGATGATTTTTATTCTTTTATTTGTTTTGGGCCGATTTATTTGTAGTTATTTGTACACTGACAGCAGCACTTTTGCCGAACGACTTCTGCTGCTCTCGCTTCAATGATGTAATCATGCTGCACGTCTGCAGCCATTTCATGGTTTGTCGGGGAGGGAAATTAGAATCAGGAAAGGCTGTTTTTATTTTTTAAATGCTACAAAACTGCATTTACTCCAATTAAATAAATACAGTTTTGGCACAGATGTAAACAACAGCCTTTCCTTTAAAACGCTATGGAGCAATTTTTTTTTTTTGAAATTCACTACGTAAAAATAAAGTGTTTAGGTATCATAGATTCATAGACATGTGTCGGCAGAAAAGGACCCTCCTGACCCATCAAGTCTGCCCATTACCCTCCCTACTTGTCCCTCCCCCTCCAAGATTCCCCCCTCCTCCCCTGACAATCCCTTGTGTTTGTCCCAGGCCCTCTTGAAACCCTCCACTGTATCCTTTAAGGTCTTTCTGTGGTACGGAAGCCACTTTATATTCAGCTTAAACACTAAGTAGTAAATGTACTGTATGAAAATATTGATACAGTTATGTTGCTTTCTTTTATGTGGTTTCTTGTGGCCTTTCATAACTGATATCACGCCAGTATTAATTGCTAATACAGCAGATAATGTTAACGACACACATTAGTGCTGGTGAACATACTGGACATGCTAGGTTACTAGTCTAGATGCAGTTCAATAATGCCTGTTGCCATTATGCATTTCCCTTTGACTTTTTCAAAATATTCCTTGATCGTCTTCATTATATATGCTGCATGCACAGTGATGCATGCAGAAGGCATTCCAGATTTACCTTCAGTTCAAGATGCAGTATATGATTAAACCACAAAATCTGGTGATATGTTACGATTCACTGTGCCAGGTCAAGTTATTCATTAACTCCAAAGGTGAAATGCCTTCTCTCACTAGGCAGGCGTTTCCTTGTACCTTTCAAGTTTCCCTACTCCAACCTGTACGACCAAAGTCCACTGACCTATTGGTTGCTTTACCACTGGACAAATCATCTGCAGATGTCACTGTCAAGGTATGTACGACTATCTTGCACACACAAATTTGTTTTGTAAAAGGAATGTTGATTGATTTCCAGTTTTTCTACACTATTCCCTTTCAAACATTGTTAAAACATCATATGCTGTCTCAACCAGCCAGTCCTTTTGTCTCAAGCTAGCACTAGCCAGCTACCCAGACTTTGGAGCCAGCGTAGAACCCATGAAAATAGCCACCCATCAATCCTTTTAAGCCAACATCAGTCAGTCCTCTTGTCTCAATCCACCACCAGCCAGCACCAGTTAGTCCTCTTGTCTCAATCCACCACCAGCCAGCACCAGTTAGTCCTCTTGTCTCAATCCACCACCAGCCAGCACCAGTTAGTCCTCTTGTCTCAATCCACCACCAGCCAGCACCAGCCAATCCTCTTTCATCAAGCCAGCACCAGCCAGCAACCCAGTCTCTGGTGCCACTGCCAGCATAGACTCCGTAGCAACTGCCACCCACCAGTCCTCTCAAGCCAGCACAATCCAGTCCTCTTGTTTCAAGCCAGGACCAGCCAGCAACCCAGACTCAGATGTCAGCGTAGAACCTGTGGCAACAGCCACCCACCAGTCATCTCAATCCAGCACCAGCTAGCCATCTTGTCTCAAACTAGCACCATCCAGTCCTCCAGTCTGAAGCCAGCACAACCAGCAACCTGCCTCTAGCACCAGCGTAAAACCAGTGGCAACAGTCACCCACCAGTCCATTCAAGCCAGCACCAGCCTCTAACCTAGACTCTTGGGTCAGTGTGACAGCTGGTCAACGCCACCACCTCAAAAAAGCCAGCCATCAGCCAGCTTCAAACAAGCCAAAGCCAGCCACCAACCTGCCAAAGCCAGCCACTCATCCTCAAGCTAGCACCAGCCAGCACAAGACTCAAGCTTGGACTCTTGGACCAGAGTAGCAGCCGGTTAATGCTGGAAACAACTCAACAAGCCAGCCACCAGATAGACAAAGCCAGCCACCAGCAAGAAAAAGCCAGCCACCCATCCGAAAGCCAGCACTAGACTCTTGGACCAGCATAGTAGCTGGTTAATGCTGGTAACAAGTCAACAAGCCAGCCACAGACTGCCACCAACAAGCCAAAACGAGACAAATGGTTGCACTCTGATCAAATAATGTGTCCATACATACAATTATGCGAAAGTCACAGAGATTTATTCAAAGTTTACAGATGAAGATGCAGCACTAGGTACCTCTGTGCTTCGTGCCTAAGGCTTGAAGATTCAAAGCCCATCATCAAGCCAAAGCCAGTCACCAGCAAGCCAAAGCCAACCACCCATCCTCCAGCCAGCAAGCACCAGACTCTAACCCGGACTCTTGGGCCAGCGTAGCAGTTGGTCAATGCCAGCAAACACTCAAAAAGCCACAAACCAGCCAGTCAAGGCCTGACAGCCTGCAAAAATGAAATTTTCTATACCATCACGACCTCTTGTATCAGCAAAACACCCATTCTCAATGACAGCAAGTCAGACAAGGAAAATTAACTGTTTGATAGAAATCAGATGTCTTGTACCAGATAGCACCATTGAAAACAACAAACTGGTACCAAATCCTTCTCCTCCAGTACCAAGGCATCATCCTCCTCAAGCACTGCAAACAAACCCAGCATGCTGTACCAATGTAGCCACTGGCAGAGCCAGTCAGCAAGCCAGCACCACAGCCTCCTCCCACACTAGGGTGTACCCTGATGGGCATCTTCATCAACTGTGATGGTAAATATCTCAAACAGTAAGCCAGCACACTTAGCCAGTGCCACGAATGTCCTTTTCCATCCAGAGGCATATCATGGCAGTGTAATATGTCAAAGTTAGGGGTCCCCCAGTAGTCCCCAGTTTCCTCCAGTTACACAGTAAGGTACCCTGTGCACTACATAATGAAAACAAAAAATAAATAAATAATAAATTTAATGCAGCTACAGCAACAATGGCTTGGATGGAATGCTGTGCTGAGCTACTCATGCCCAGCATTCCACTCCAACCATTCTGGAAGAGAAGCCTTTTTTTCAAAAGTTTTAACTGTTTTCGGAGAGTTCCTGCCAAGCTGAGGCGAGGACACAACAAACTAAGGGGAACCTGGTGAGGGCTTACCTGTAGGGTTGAAGCCATTCCCCGAGGGTTTATTGGTGTGCCTGCTCTGGCTCCAGCTGGTGAAGCCCTGCTGAAGACTGCCTCCGGTCCGTGGTGCCATCAGGGCACCAAAAATACAGTAAATGGCGGTTGTGTCTGCAGTTGGGCTGTGAGCCCCATTGTTTTGTTGTTTTAGCCCTTATTTAAATTTTATAGTATTCCCCAGTCTCTCGCGGCGACTTGCAACTGCCACATCGCCAGACGTCCTATCAGCCGTCCGAGGTCCCCCAGACATCCTCCGCACTGCCTGTAATTGCCATTCCTCTGCCAGCAAGACCTCCCGCCTCCCGTTCGCTCCCTCAAGTCTCCCAGTGGTGGGGTGAGTCGGCGGCAGCAGCACGCTGCTACGTGCTGTCCGCCCGAATACTGTACCAGGACTGTTATTTCAAGTTGTTAGCACATTAGGCGCACAAGAAGTGGCTGAGTGCCGCGGAAGGGTCAGGAAGCAAGGACCCTGGAGGAGGAATAAACATTTAAGAGTGGGCGGGGAGTAGTGACGCCCACGGGGAGGGGGGAGAGTAAGGCCATAGCAAAGGCCTTTTGAATATGCATGAGGGGTGGGATTAGGGGAAGCAACATGCCACAGGAGTGACAGCAGGCTCAGATGAGCCAGAAGAATTAAAGGGGTCTGACCACTTCTGGCCATATGAAAATTTAAAGGGGCGCCAGGCCCATTTTAAGAGAGGGCACAAGGCCCATTTCAGAGGGGCGCCAGGCCCAGTTTAAGAGAGGGCACCAGACCCATTTCTGAGGGGTGCCAGGCCCAGTTTAAGAGAGGGCACCAGGCCCATTTCAGAGAGGCGCCAAGCCCAGTTTAAGAGAAGGCACCAGGCCTATTTTAGGAGGGGCGCCAGGCCCATTTCAAGAGAGGGCACCAGGCCCATTTCAGAGGGGCACCAGGCCCAAGTTAAGAGAGGGCACCAGGCCCATTTCAGAGGGGTGCCAGGCCTATTTCAGAGGGGAGCCAGCCCAGCAGTAATTGAGGCAGCCCAGGCCTAACAAGTTAGGGCAAGCCAGCCCAGTGGTACTAAGGGCACGAGGCCCAGCCAAGTGAAGGGCACCAGGCCCAGCAGCACTAAAGAAAGGGCAACACAAGACCCAGGACCCATATCTGGCTATTTAGGCCCACAGAGGTGATAGGGGCCTAGCAATAGAAACGACCCCAGATATTACAGGAGCCTAGCTAGCCACGTAAGCCCTCTAGTGCTAAAGGGGAAAGGTCACCCATCTATTGTATAGCCTTCCAGAGAGCCTATTCTCCACTGTAGTGTTTCCACAGTAACAGGAGAACCCAATTTAGCTAGAAGGGACCCCATTATAATAAAGTCCACCAGAGCTAGGGTTGAATCAGTATACTAAATTGCCTGTATATTTGCTGTGGTCTGGACACTGAGACTATATATTTATTAACCACTACAGTAGAAATTGAGACTTTGTTTGCATTTGCCTGAATTATTATTCAGCCTATGAACATTACTGAGTGTCACAACTGTCTTGTATTGCTTTGCACCAGCATTTTGGTGCTGGACAACCATCTGAATCAGTCTTCAACTGTCCTCGGAGTCACTTCCCCCCGGTGCAACCTGTCAGTCTTCACCCGTTCTTCAAGAATAATCCTCCAGTGCATCCAGAAGCAGACAACAGCCAATCTACGAAGAACCACACTGCAGTCATCTCGAAGTTGCATTGTCCAGTTTGTTATTTTCCTCTTACAGTTTCCCAGTACGGCTTGGGCCAGTGCAGAAGTCTGCCGTTCATTTCTTGTTTTCACGTCTGCAGCGGAGTACCATTCGACTTGTCAGTGTCAGTTCTCCGAGTGACGCTCAGTTTGTTGTTTTTAGTGTGTCCTGGCTCGTCCAGCCATGGACTCCAAGTTTGGTCGCAGTTCGATGTATGATTTATTGTTTTGGTGAGTGCCTTGGCTTGTCCGGCCTTGGAACTCAGAAGACCGACACACTTCGACGCCCACAGAAAGTGGTTGCCTAGAGTCCAAGAGTGGCCAAGAGGTCCTGATCCAGGGGGAGCGTCAGCCAGTGTGTGTCTTCAGTCCAGAGGGAGTGCCTGCTTGGAGTCCAAGAGTGGTCCAGAGGTTCTCCCAATCCAGGGTGTTCATCAGTCCAGAGTGCATCTTCAATCCAGAAGTGGACTGTTGGTTCTTCCTCTTCTTCCTTCTCCTTCTCTTCACTTGGCAATCCAGAAGCAGACTGTGGCCAGGTGGCTTGCACTGCTTCTTCTTTCCAGACAGTCCAGAAGCGGACTGCAGCTAAATCTTGTATTCCTTTTCGGCAACCCTAGAGAGGTGGGGTGTGGCCGAGAACCCATGGTCTGCTAAATCCTCTCTGCATCCTTAGATGGGAAGAATACACAATGGGTGGGGAGGTAGTAACAACAACAAAAAAGGAAAGGGACCTGGGGGTAATCATATCAGATGACCTTAAGGTTAGCATGCAATGTGAGAAGGCAGTAGGGAGGACTGGGGGTATACTGGGATGTATAGGGAGAGGCATCATCAGCAGAAAACAGGAAGTTGTTATCCCTCTGTACAGACAGTTGGTGAGACCCCATCTGGAGTACTGTGTCCAGTTCTGGAGACCCCATCTCCGCAAGGACATAGACAGGATAGAGGCAGTCCAGAGGAGGGCAACTAAAATGGTGCAAGGTCTGCAAGAGAAGCCGTATGAGGAGAGACTAAAGGAGCTTAATATGTATACCCTTGAGGAAAGAAGGGAGAGGGGGGGACATGATAGAAACTTTTAAGTACCTCAGTGGAATCAACAAAGTCCAAGAGGGTAGCATCTTTCAGAAAAAGAGACTTGCAAGAATAAGAGGGCACAATTTAAAGATAGAAGGAGGGCGGTTCAGGGGCACTGTGAGGAAGTATTATTTCACAGAGAGGGTAGTGGATGCGTGGAACAGCCTTCCTGAGGAGGTTGTGGGGTCTAAAACTGGGGGAGAATTCAAGAATGCATGGGACAGACATAAGGCAATTCTTGTGGGGGGTAGGAAGAAATAGGCTGTTGGTTAACTAGGATCTGCAGCCTATCCTGTAGGTAGGGAATCGGGCAGACTAGATGGGCCTAGCGGTCCTTATCTGCCGTCAAAGTCTATGTTTCTTAGTTTTCCCACAAAGGTTCCGCACTTCACTGGAAAGGCAGTGGAGTAGTTCTTCTTTTCTCCGATAGAGAAACCCTACGTGCACCAACTGCCAACCATCTACTACATAGACTTCTCTTGCAGTACTAGAATAGCTGTATTTTCAAACCTAAGTTCAGGGGGAGGTGCACCTCAGGGTTGAAACAGACGTCTGAGTATAGGGAAGACGCTCTTATAGCCGATGAATTCAGCCTCACCTCCTGTAATACAGAGTTCCCCCTCTTATAGAGAAATATAGATAGGACGCTCTTACAACGTAGCTGTTACAGTGGATTATTCTATTGTTTCTCTTGCGTGTAGTGAAATATAATCTTGCACATAGCGAAATATAAGCACAAGATGAAGTAGTAGTTTGTGTATGTATGACTATCCCTTTCTTTTGTCCCTACCTTACGGTCAGTTGCTAATAAATTAGTTCCTTTTCTCTAATCATGCTTCCTGCCTCTCCATTTTGGTGAAGAATTACATCACATAACCAAATAGGAAAAGAACTGCCTTACCACCTGGGTGGGTATATTTGAAGAGCCTGACATTCATCTCTCTTTGGCTCACTTCATCTGGCGTCATCTACTCAGTTCTTTATTACCAACCAAACACATCACCCCGCTACTTTTCGGCTCTCTTCAGCAGTACTCCAGCCTGTAAATGCCACATGACTAAAACAGTCTTTTCCTGTCTCCTTATGTCTCTCTCTCATGAGTGTATAAACAATGACAACAGCAACACCAGCACCACCGAGCAGCCTCCAGCACCAAAGCCTCCACACCTCTAACATCTTGTTTGTTCACTGCAACAGTGGGTGTCACACAGTAAGTCAGCACATTTAAATGGACACCGTCAACCCTTTTTGCATCCTATTACTTCTAGTTGAAAACCAACATTTTATTATTGCTTAACTTCTCTAAAATTCATTGGTGTTGCTGGTTGCTTTATCTGCTTCCTTTCTTAGAAGTGAAATGCATGCTAATGGTGTAATTATACTCAACCTTGTTTTGTTTCTAATCCTTGATCTAATGTCACTGCATGCATCCTGAACATTATGAACACCCCAAAAAGTGCAGTCACTAATGATGCAATAGTCTTCTCTCCACGAGGGGCTAGACTGTGTTGGGGGTGTTCTACAGTCCAGGAAAGATGCAGTGGAAGTTGACCAAGGAATGTAAACAAACACATTTTTGCGTGGTAACACCACTATTGTGGGCAGTCAGTTTTTCATTTTCAAAAAAAAAAAAAAAGAGAATCAAACAACCAGCTACAGCAGCAATTTCTACATGTGACCAATCATAAAATGTTTTTGGTTTTTTTTTTTAAACGAGGGACAGTTTGAGGCCTAAGGGGGTTGACAGTGTCCCTTTAACTGCTAATGTCCATTTCCCTCCACAGGTATCTCGTCAATCCTACAGGCTCTTAGTGCCATCTAACTAACATAGTCCTTTCCTATCTTCTTGCATCTCTACGTCCTGCAGGTATAGCAAATGTCAGTGGGGCACCAACATCAAGCCCCCTCCAGCACCAAAGCCTCCTCCTCCTCCTCCAGCATGAAAGTCGCCTCCTCCCCCAGCACCAAATCTTTCTCCTCCACCAGTGTACAGTCCCAGTTTCTGGTTCCAGTGCAGATACAAACACAGCCAGTCAGCCAAAGCCTCCTCCTATACTAGGGTGTACCCTGATGGGTGTCTTCTTTGTCCACTGCAATGGTGAATATCTCAAACAGTGAGCCAGAATACTTAGTCAGTGCCACTAATGTCCATTTCCATTCACGGGCATATCATGGAAGTACTCCTCCAGGCTGTAAGTGCCACAGGACTAGTACAGTCTTTTCCTGTCTCCTTGTGTCTCCCTGTTGCAGAGATATAACCACTGACAGCAGCAGCAACAACAGCACAACCACTGAGGCTCCTCAAGCACCAAAGCCTCCTCCTTCCAGTACTAGGGTATACCCAATGCCTTGTTCATTCACTGCGATGGTAAGCGTCACACACAGTGAACTAGCACACTTAGCTGCTAATGTCAGTTCCCCTCCACAGGTATGTCATGGCAATCCTACACTTTTAGTGTCCCGTGACTTAAACTGTCTTTTCTGTCACATTATGTCTCCCTCTCCAACAGGTAAAACCATTGACAGAAGCAACCAAAGCAAGCATCTACCAGCATCAAAGCATCCTCCTCCAGCAGTACAAACAAACCCAGTCTATTGTACCAGCAATAATACTGACCGATCAGTGGGCTAGACAGCACCAAAGTAACTCCAGTCCAAAGCAACTCCAGCACCAGGTTGATTGCCACTGATGACACTCCTTCATCTGCAGTGACAGCGATTAAGAATTGAAAAAGAATTATGGCCCGGCCAGCCAGAGAATCAGTAGCGCTACCGCTCGTGACGCTGACGACCTGGGTTCGGGAGTGGACCCAGGGTTGTCGGAGGGCCAGCAAGGGAAGAAGGCTGAGCATCTACTGAACTGTTTGCCTTCTCAAGAAAAGGAAGGGGATCTTGCACCCGGCAACATACTGACCCCTGGCGACAGCTAGGGGTAGATGAGCTTGGGACCAGGACTGAGGCCGGATTGGCAGAGGCAGCAGATGTCTGTATGACGGGGGTGAAAGCACATCTGGCTGTGTGCTGAGGTTACTGCACACATGCCTCCATCAATGGGGGGGGACCCACCAGGGAAACCATACACATTAAAAACAACCTTGGACAGCAAGCAGCATGAAAGTCCAGGATCCTTGCGTGGACCCAGCAGACTGATGTGGGGTATAGCCCCATCTTACCCAAGGCAAATAAGCACAGTCATTCAAAAAAACAAAACAAAAACAAGCAGAATGACTGACAGACAGACGAACATACAACACACGACCTTGATTTATTCAACAGTTGAAATAAAAGAATGGCTCACCCTTCTCCTGCCATATGGCCTGGCTTCTGGAAATATACGGAGCTCCAGCATGCAATCAACCTCTACTGACTGAACACATCATCCAACATGTTGAATTCAACTTAGGCTGACTCCGATGATCATTAATGAATGTCACAACAAGCTCAGGAAATATGGCAAAGGAAGAGCAAAGCAACTACGCTTTCTATCACATAAGAAGCTACACGACAGGTCATCGACTCATCCGACGACAACACTGCTGACAGCTACCATGTGTCACATCAGAAGCTGGAGGATGTGTCACAGCTCACAGGCAACACACACAACATACAGCAACACAGAACACTGGTGCCTTAGGCTCCATCCAGGGTCTGCGTCTACATAATGTTCGTAAGTGTTATTTCACTTCTATGCATTATCAAAAGATAACCCTTGGCTGCAAGATTCCTCACCATCACATCAAAATGGACTCAGATACTGCCTTGGACAATAAAGATCGGGTAGGTAATTAATATACCATGGATATAAGTTAAGTCAAAGGATTATTAAAAGTCTTAACTGTTGGGTCTGTGGTCAGTCATGCGTAGTACTTATAGGATAACACAACATTGTGCACTTACACCTTCAGTTGTTTAGGATTTCAAATTCCATTTCCAACAAGCATAATGACTTTGGATAAAAATCTGTATCAGATTTATCCAAAATCCTAAAAATCTGAATAGTTTTTTGGCAAATCTGAGCAATCCTAACTTTAAAACTAACACGCTTACTGACATAAAAAAGTATGTGAGACACACAGCCTGTTAAAAAAAAATATAGACAGCAAATAATACATTGATTTTTCCACATATATGAAATCAGATCAATATTTTATTTAGTTTTTGTTGACCAGGTAAGTGAACTAGACATAGTCTGCCTATTTTCAGGCACAACCCGGGGGGAGGGGGATACAGATAAATGCCAACTGACCTTGAACCAGATTAAGCTGTTGGTGGTATTTTTTCAGTGAATGAGGGAAATCTGGCCGGGACACCGGGGAAATTCCCCTACTCTCTGGTAGGGGGAGATGCTGTCCTAGGAGAGGACGGCAGTCTGCCTCATGATGGCTGAGGAGAAGGTTGTCGAATGGGAACAGCCGGTGGTTTTATCCACGACCATGGCTGTAGCTTTGCATGGGGATTCTGAGTTACTTTTGGATGCTGCAAATGTGATTTCTGTTGTGCCGTTTGAAGCGCCTTGTGAATTTGCAGTAGCGGAGATGGTGAGTTTTTCAGCTTCACAATTACAGCCTAAGAATTCTAATACATCTTCCGACACAAATCGCCCTTTGGAGACTGTTCCCCCATTTGACAGACCTGTCTGTCGACCTGACAGTAGTGACAAGCTTCTGGTGAGTCAGCGAGCGGCTGACAGGAGCGAGGGTAGTGCGTCAGTGTCACAGGCATTGAAGGATTTCTCCGCTGGAATGCGGAAATCGTCTGTTGTCTCGGGGCAAGATGTTCCCTTCACGGGTGAAGATTGGACAAAAAAAGAGTCCGCTCTGCAAAAGGCTGGATGGATCCAAGGAGCAGATGGATGATGGCTCCCAGATATGAATTGGGAAACTTTCTGAGGTACTTCCACAAGAGGTTCTCCCGCTTCGGAGGCAGTTTCTGCAGGCGTTTCTGCATTGTTTGCTACTGCTGTAGCATCGGGGGGAGGGGGGTTACTTTCAGACACAGAACTATTGACTGAGGCACCAGGACCTTCTGGCCTGGGTTCTGAGAACACTTCACCCAGGATTTCTCCACCCCCAATTGGAGACAAGAGACGTCAGAGGCCTTTTTTCAGACCTGTTTAAAAATAACAAAGTTGAGCAAGCTCCTCGCTGTAATGCTGTCCACTTGCGGTACAGAGGTGCTTTACAGGAGCATCCGGATAGGACTTGTGTGGCCAGGACTTTATTACTTAATTCTATGCATTTTTGTGCTGTAGATATTTTTGCCCTAATTAATATTAGAGGTGAAGATTATTTTGATGTCAGCTTTAAAACCTTTATGGGGTGAGCCGCTTTTTGGAAGAAATATGAATCTCTTAAAATGACTGCATTATGGACACCCTTTTGGGCAATTCCATTAACAAAACCCCTCTTCAAAACTGTTAATATCATGTTTAGGAATGAGGGTGTTAATGTGGGGGATATTCTTTTTTGGTTGGGAAAAAAATGTGATGAGTTGGGCCCTCCTGAGGCCATCATGGATTCTGAGGGAATCTGGACAGGAAATTGGAGGTTTAAAGTTAAATCACAGATGGTAGAAAATGAGGTTCGCCATATACCAAACACCTTTTTTTTGGGGTAAAGATAGGGGTGTCTGTTTTTACCCGGGTCAGCCAAAAGCCCGTTATAAGTGTGGTAGTGGTAGGCACCTTAGCAGTACTTGTGATTGGGTGTGCTGTGCCTTGTGTGGTAACTATGATCACGATGGTGCTGTTTGCAGAAATACCTTCCACTGTAATTTATGTGAAGAACAGGGCCATGCATACCATTAATGTCCCTGGGCAGGTCAGGATAGACCTGGAGGCCCAGATAAGGACTCTCTTACTAATCAGGGCCAAGACAGATGTAGGCCGCAAGGGTCGCATTCTTCAGCTGAGGAAGAACCCCAGGCTAGACCAGCTAGTCACACTGATGCTTCTCCCTCTAGTTCTACTCATACTGCACAGGGCCCCATCCAAGATACTGGTGCTTCCTTTTCCCATACCCCTGAAGACCTTGTGCCTTCCCAGTCTTCTCCTGTAGTTTCTGGTTTACAGAAACCTATGCCCCAGAACTGATTTTCAGCTCCCTAAAGGTGACTAGGTCTGCTAGTAAATGTAAGGCCCAACCTGTAGAGATCCCACTTCACAATACCTATCAGCTACTTCTAGATGGAAATATGGGTTCTGAGTCTGATGTTTCTTCCAGGTCTGAGGTAGTCTCAGAAATGGAGTGTGATGACCGCTCTGTCTGGTAGGAGAGTTAAAAAGAAATTAGGAAAAAAAAAGAAAAAAGGATAAGGATTAATTTTTCTTTTCCCTATTTTTTTCATGACTTCCTTACGTACAGCATCTCTTAATGTTCGGAGTATTCAGAACATTAAGAATAGAGCTGCAGTGTTATCCTTTTGTAAGGATTTAAAAACTGATATCCCTTTTTTTTTTTTTTTTTTTAACATGAAACTAGGTTTCATTCTCTGCATGACATTTCTTCCACTTAGAGACTGTGGCCTGGGGATTTCCTTTTGGACATTTGGGGGCATGCTGCAGATGGCCTAGGGATTTTGTTCTATACATCTCATGTCAAAGTACAGAAACTTTTAGATATTGTTCCTGGACGGGCCTTTTTGGTAGACTATTGTTGGTATGGGTTTTCTTTACGCTTGATTAACACTTATGCCCCACAAAGTAAAACAGCCAGGGTGGATTTGTTTAATATTATTAAGCCTTTTCTT
This sequence comes from Neoceratodus forsteri, assembly GCA_016271365.2. Classification (NCBI taxonomy): domain Eukaryota; kingdom Metazoa; phylum Chordata; order Ceratodontiformes; family Ceratodontidae; genus Neoceratodus; species Neoceratodus forsteri. Next base: position 455,412,090 of record CM028135.1, on the reverse strand, counting down.
TTTACTGAGCGGCATGTGCTTTGGGGAGGGAATATGAACTGTGGGTTAGATTTAAAATTTAAAGATAACATCCAGAAGAAGGTTTATTGCGATTCTCATGCACTTAGAGATACTTTATTGCTTACAGGCCTCAAGGATGCTTATAGATTTCTGTACCAGGATAAAGGAGCCCCATATTATAGAAGTACGTTATCTACACGTATAGATTTTTTGTATTTCAGTTTTTATATCCTCAAAGGTTTCAACTTTCTTTTTCTGAATTTACTGATCATGTTTTGCTATTATGTGATATATCTTTTCGAAATATTCCTGCTAGATTCCCTGCAGTTATTCGGAGATGGAAGCTGAATGTTTGTTTATTACAACACTCAGAGATTAGATTAAAGTTGGCAGATTTATTTTTTTATAGGAAATCTGTGGCTGAATTTTAGGAGGACTGGATGCATCGGTGGAGAGATACAAAAGAGGATTTTAAAAAGTTGTTTATCGATTTTGGTAAATTTACTGGTAATAGGGATTATTTACGATATTTGCAATTTAGGGATAAGGTCTATAAACTAATGTCCTTACCTAATGTTTCAGACAGTAGAATTAAAACTCAACTGGATGAAATATTTTTTTTTCTTATCGTGCTACTAAAGCAACTGTCCAGAATGCAGAATTTAGATATGGTATGACCAAACAACCATATTCTGATCCATATGCGGCCTGTAAGGATACTGTGTTTCATAAAGTAATGACGGGCCTATATGATAATGATGGATGTTTGAAAACCTCGGATGTGGAAATGTTGGAGGTTGTACATTCCCATTTATTTCAATTTTTGGTACAGAACCTGTTTCTTTAAGTTTTTGGAGACAGGATGTTCCTTATTCCATTCCTCAGTTAGATTCTGTTTTAATAACTGAGCTAGAAATGCCTGTTTCTGCCCAAGAGGTTAGGGAGGCAATTACTAGATTAAAACCGGGGATTTCTCCTGGGATAGATGGTTTATCGCATGAGTTCTATAAGCAGTATATAGATGAACTGAGTGTTATATTACCACATGTATTCCATTCTTTGGTTGAGACAGAAGAGAGATTTGTACAGAATTTTGTCTCAGCAGTGGTAGTTTTTGTTTTTAAATCTGGGGATCGATGTGAGTTGCGTAACTGGAGGCCAATCAGTCTTCTTAATACAGACTATAAAAATATTTTCTTCTATTCTCTGTAGTAGATTACAAAAGGTGGCATCCGTGCCGATACATCCTGCACAAACTTGCTCTGTTCCTGGGAGGAATATTAAACAAAATGTACTGTTGTTACGGGCTCTGACAGAATTTGGTAAACAAAAAAATTGTCTGGGTTTTTTGGTCCTGGATCAGAGGAAGGCCTTTGATACTGTTTGTCATGTTCTTCTGTTTACTGTTTTAAAATATTATGAATTACCTGGTCACATGCTGGCATGGATTACATCCTTGTATAAGGGTGCTTCCTTTTCCCCCATAGTTAATGGTTTGGTGGGGACAAGTATTGATTTAAAACGGGAGGTTCGTCAGAGATGCCCACTGAGCCCTTTGCTTTTTACTTTTATATTAGACCCTTTGATTAGAGGGATATTAAGTAATGATTTGATTCAGGGTATTTCCCCACGTATGGATATTTCCTCTCAAAAAATCTCTGCTTATGCAGATGATATTTGTCTTATAGTGCAAGATTCAGTTTCAGGAATTAGGGCATTACAACAGTTAGAGGACTTTTCCAGATTCTCGGGAGTATATTTAAATTATGATCAATGTCTTGGTTTACAAATAGGTTTAGGGGATTTGGTATAACTGATTGGCCCTATACATATAGCGCATTCTTATATTAAGATTTTAGGGGTTTATTTTGGATCTTGTGATGTTGCTTCTTTGAATTGGGAGGAGAAATTAGTGTTGGGGGAAAGAAAGGTACAGATGTGGAAATCCTGGACACTCTCAAAATTAAACCGGGTTTCTATTATCAAAAAAATGTCTTCTTCCCATTTTTTTTTTATATATTAGCTATGTTTTTCCCTTACCTTTAAAATTTGAAACTCGGTTATTAACTTGTTTTTTCCAGATGTTATGGGGTAACAGGTTAAATCCCATCAAAAGAGATTTTACTTATCTGCCAATTCAGGCTGGGGGGCTTGGTACAATAAATCCGTGTTTTTTTTTCTATTCCTTTTTTTTTTTTAGTTCTATCTTGCATAATGATTTAAATGCTACTGAGGACTTATGGCTGGATTGGACAGATGAGCTGTTTATCTCCTTTTTTCAATATTGGGGGGGGGGTCAGGGAGTTAAGAGTGTCAAGGGCCTGAACCTTCCTGATTTTGCAGTCCCTGGTTTCAGAAAAGTGAAAGCATGGCAATTGCAAAAAGCGGAGGCTTTTTTACTGAATAGAAAGCAGATCTATTGTAGGATCATGGAAATGAATTTTTTGGTCCAGGTAGATTTTCCAAAGTGCTATCCATCTAGACTGCAGTTTGCACTTACACTTTTAAGAGACCCTAGAGTTCCTGTTCATATGTGGGATGTTTCTGGGCTTTGTTGTTAGGGGAGACTAGGGGTCCATGGAAATTGGAAACATAAGGCGTGGAGGAAAGGGAGTGTTTAAGACCAGGGTGTGATGGGTTATTGGAATCTTTAGAACATTTTTATATTAGTTGTCCATATATTATACTTTTTTGGCTTGATTTACAGAGCAAATGGAAGTGGGGGCCTATTACTTATGAATCCTTAATTTTAGGAGATTACTCAGGATTCTTAAGGAGGTAACACCCTAGTACTCTGAACGTGATCTTTGCCTGCATAAAATATCATCTTTGGCAAGCTCGGTGTCATTATTATTTACAACATGCTGTTTTATTAAACTCTTATTATTTCACAAATTGAAAAAGCAATACAAAAAGTTAAAACTTCTGATTTTCTAAAGATGGACAGGAGGACATTTGCTATATTTTGGAAAAATGTAGATAATTTATTTTGATTATTTTTTTTCTTTCCTTGATTTGTTTTGGATACCTATTTCTTTTGTTATTTATACTGCTGATTTCCTTTTTTTGAGTATCTTTCGTGTTTTCTTATGATCTTATTTCTCTGTAATAAAAAAATTCCCCTACTCTTTTCAATAAGTGCCATGGGATCTTTAACATCAACCTTAACTACCACCAATCCAGGCAGATCGGACCTCGGTTTAATGTCTCATCTGAAAGACGGCACTTCTGAAGTGCAGCACCCCTCTCATGCTGCACTACAGTGTCAGTACTGGGATATTAACCCAAGTGCAAGATGTGGGAACTGAACCCACAGCCCTCTGATCTCCCGGCATCAGAGGCAAGTGTGCTACCTACTGAGCCACTGACACTGCAAAAATATCAAAGGTCGCTACCTAGAGAATACCTAGTCGGTGTAAATTACCACCTTTCACCTGAAATTCTTATTTATGTACTATAGCAGCTGTCAAATTTAAACTTTGGGATATAACAAACACAAATATTTATTGCTGTAAATTGCATGTAAAAAACTATTCCGTATAAATGGGTGTGTCAGGCAAATTAGCCTTAATAAAATATGCCAGCTGTTGGTTTGTAATGAATTAAAAGAGAAGTCTCATGTATGCAGTGCTGTGTATTTGCTTTCTTCAGCTCTCCCATGTCATATTCATTCCCTCTCTTGGTATTTCCAGTCCATAATTGTGGTTTATGGAGCATCTGAAATATTAAAAATACATTTTTTAAACTAAGTGATCTAGCTGTCCATTTCTCCAGCTGCTGAAAGGAGCATGTCTGTCATCTGGGCAACAGAAGCATTCAGTCTACTCCTCCCATGAGGTTACAACTGTCTAACAGTGAGATTTAAGCAGCACAAAGAAATAAGATTTTTTTTTTTTTTTTTGCTTGTGAATGAAATACTTTTAGATGCATTATTTGCTATGCGCAAATAAAGGCTGCTAGTACAACGGTCAATGTAGGCAAGCCCTGGCTTACACCCCAGGGCAATCCACGGGAGTGCGCCCCCCCTCCCGGCGGGCACTAGTGGCAGCAGAAGCAGCAGCAGAGCAGGGTGTCATGGCCAGGGGACTGGAGATTTTTGTGATTGCGTTTCCCTGGGAGGTGTCCTGCCTCCCATGCAAGTAGGCACTGGCTTTTTCTGATGATTCCCCGAGCATCTGCCAGGGATCACCACCAAGCCGGACACTCACCCCCCCCCCCCCAAGAGAAGGAGAGCTGCCCCCTGGGCACACTATCCTTCTCCACCTGTCCAGCCCTCCGATTCTCGGGTCTGTTCCTGAACCCGGGACATGGTCATCGCAAGTGGTGGTTGCCTTGGATCCCACGCTTCTACTTCTCTCCGCCCCTGCCATCACACTGCCAGTTACCCTACTTTTGAACCTTTCTTTTTCCTCTGCAACTGTTCCTGATGCATGGAAACAGGCTACAGTCATTCCTATCTCTAAAGGTGGTGATTCATCCTCTCCTGGTAACTATTGTCCCATCTCTCTCCTTCCTACCCTAGCTAAATTACAGGAACACCTTGTACTATCACAACTTTCTACCTTCCTTGACTCCACCTCCTTTTTCAATCCCTTTCAGTCTGGTTTCAGAAAATCCCACTCCACTTCCCTCCTACAGCTCACAGACTCCAGCCCTACTGGTATGGATCAGGGACTGATCACTTCTGCCATTTTTACTGATCTTACTAAAGCTTTTGACACAATTTAACATCCCCTCCTTCTTATAAGTTAAAAGTGCCGGGTCTTTCCGACTCTGCAGTTAACTGATTTAGCTCTTACTGGAGGGTAGATCACAATCTGTCCAGATAGGCTGCTCAACTTCCTCACCACTCCCTATCTGCTCAGGTGTCCCTCAAGGGTCTCTTCTAGGTCCTATTCTTTTTTCCATATTCTTGAATGATCTTCCCTCTATCTGTTCCTTTGCATCCATTCATATATCAGCTGATGATAGATATTTTTGCATCTGGATCCCCTTCTCAAGATCTTACTTCACAGCTTTAGATGGATTCTGACAATGTTCAGCGCTGGTTTAAGTTTAATGAACTATCCCTCAATGCCAAACAAACTGTCTCCATGACCTTTGGTACCCATCAGAAGCTTTCTAGACTTGCCTGTCTCCCTTCTTTTCACACCCTTGCTGGTGCTATTGAGAATGTTTCCTCTTTTAAGTACCTTGGTGTCCGGCTTGACTATCATCTTGATTTCTCGGTTCATACTGATGCCATTCACCAAATGCTTCATGCCAAGCTTGATGCGCTTTACAAGAACAAAGTGAGTATCCAGCTTCCTATATGCCGTGAGATTGTTTTAAAAATTATTCTCCCTATTTTTTATTATGGTGATATAGTCTACAGTGAAGCTCCCAAATCCACCCTTGCCAGACTGGACCCTCTTTTTAACTCTTGCTGTCATTTTGCATTAGACTGTTTCCCACACACTCACCCCTATTCACTTTACTCTGCTCTTTCACTCCCCTCTCTCGATGCCAGGCACCTTTCCCACTGTGCCTCCTTTATATCTAAATTCTGGTTTGGTTCCCTTCCTTCCTACCGTACTTCCCTCTTAACCTCTCCCTCAGCTTCCTGCTATCCTTTGTGCAATATTACTTCTCATTCCCTTGCTATTCCTTCTAGGAAATCTACAGCTGGTCAATCTGCTTTTTCTTACCGTGTTCCTAAACTTTGGTCCTCCTTCCCTTGTCTATTCACTCTGCCTCTTTGGCGTCCTCCTTAAAAACTCTCCTTCATGACTTTTTTCTCCCTCCTGCAACTGTTCTTGACCCTCTTCCTTCGCTCCCTCAAGAGTATTGCCCTATCTGTTCTTCCCTTACCTATGCATGCATATGTTATTCTGATTTGTATTTAATGTTTTATTTCTTTCAAATACTACTGACATATTCTCTTTCATTTAAAAAGTATTGCTGTATTCTCTCTATATATATGCATATATTATAAATGCTTGTCTATGATGTTCCTCATCCCCTTCCTCCAGGACGTAAATGGAAACGAGCTGTTACCAGCTCAGCATATCTTTCTTGGTGAAACTTTTGAAATAAATATATATACATATCCAAGGAAATTAATTTTTTTTGGGGGGGGAGTGGCAATAAAAGGGTATTTTTTCATCTCCCCCCCCCGCAAATTCCATCCTGCATGTGCCACTGGACAATACCCAATACTGACACTGCAGCACTAAGGTGATGCTGCATCGCTGAGGTGCCATCCTTCAGATATGTAAAAAATGAGGTCCCTTCTGCTCATCTCTGGTGATGTCCAGGTGGAAGTTAAAGGTCCAATGTCTCTTATTTTAAGAATACTTACTAACAAATTATTGTGTTGGCTTTTTCATATACTGTAACCATTATATAAATTCTGTAGCTACTGTTCTGTATATGCTCTGTTATCGTACATACTTAACTGTAATGCTCTGTTATTGACTCCTTATGCACTGCTTATTGTACATACTGCCCTGTAGTGCTCTGTTGTCTCCTGTTGCCCCTTCCCCCCAGCACGCATCTGGAAAGGAACTGTTTTTCAGCTCAGTACGTCTTTTCTGGTGAAACTTTTGAAATAAATGAACAGAGATTTTTCAGTGTGTCTTGGCCAACATTTGGCTCTGTAAATAACCAAGGTCTATGTAACCCACCCTCCAACATGCACCTGGAAACCAGCTGACACTAGGCAGCCTTTCCTTAGACAAACATCAAAAATAAATTGGTGTATCATGACAGCTGGCATCACAGTCCTCTACACAGCCTGTTCATTTGAGAAGACTAACTTCAGTAGATGGCTACAATTGAAGAACATGTAACCTAAAGCTACCATTTTGGATCAGATATGGATAATAATATGCAAAACTAGGAAAGCACCCTGGGAAAGCACCATGCTCTGCCAGGGTAAGGCATAAACCTGCTTCCAATTCTTTAAGTTCCAGGCCAGCATCACTTGTAATCCTAAACCACTCCACTTACAACATCCAGCCACACCCACTGCCTGTGACAATTTCCAAAATATAAATAGAGGAGCAGCACCAGCATTGGCCAGGGCATTCAGTTACCCTTCTTAATTCTTAATTCAGACCACATGAATATGAAATCACTTTAAAATGATATCCTGACAACTTATAATTTCACACAGTGCGCAATATGTAATGTTAATAACAAAGGAAACAGTCGCCTCTTATGTGCTGTGCTGCTGCTGCATTTCATGTATCCTCCAAGAAACGGTGTTGTGACTCTAGCCTACCACGGGGCATTATTTGTTGTTGAAAAACGTGCGTATGCAGAGCACACAATACAAATCCAAGACTGCACGCCTGAACTGATTTAAAATTAACCAGAGTAACATACATTTCTCTTCCGCAACTAGATGGACAGGGACAACCTTGCCAGTGCAGCGCCTAGAAGCACCAGCTGGCCACCCTGGCGTTGATGACGCCCCGGCCCCCCTAATAACGCAACATGTATTCCCCTATGATAAAGGAACATGCGCTGTATTCCCATACCGGAGTGTCGGGCCGACGCAGGCTGTATCGGTGCTCTCGATCTCCTGCAGAATCCTTTCATGCTCCGTGATGGTCTCTAAGCTCTCGCTGCCCGCCATCTTTGTTGTGATGCCGGTGATTTCAGCGACAGTCCTCACTGCAGGACAGAAGACTTCGCTCGAGTTCACCAGCAGGGGGAGGACAGCGCGATTCTAGTAACCAGGTGTGGGCTTGACAGCAGAGCTGTCAGGAGGAAACCACACCCCTACAGAATAAATAGACTAGAATGGCAAACGTTATTTCGGAGGAAATAAAGCGCGCCGCCATATTGTGGATGTCAAAAACACGGAAACGGTTCATTGACATCCACTCGGTTTCGGGTGGCTCGCTCAGTCAGTCTCCGCGGCGTTTTTAATTTAAATATCGTAAACACTGTCATGTTCGTGGCTGCCAACGGACTACACTTTGCCAGGCATCCACCATTCTGAGTGTCGAGGGTGAAGGTCCTGTCTGCAGGCGGGGGGGTCAGCAGCATATGTCTCAACTGTTATGAATTTTGCATAGCGCTATGCATACCTCTCAACCCCTCAGCATTAAAAATCTTAGCACTGGCCTTCAAAAAGTATAGCAAAGGGCCAGAATGTGTAGCACTTTCTTATTTTAAACAATATTATGTCTACAGATAGTAGGACCCATATAGTTAGCGATAAGGAATTTTTCTATCAACTTAATTCAATTATTTAATAGTTTGTGTGTCCATAAATACCTCTGACATCATGAGGAACATCAGTAAACCTGTGAGGAGCAAGGGTAAATTTGAGTGTGAAAATCATAGCGCTATGCGGAATTCATAGCAGTTGAGGGGTATGGCGCTATGCATTTTGGTCAGTGCTGTGTATTTCAATGCCGAGAGGTATGGGCAACATGGCTTCACCATGTGGTAGCATGCAGTATACTTGGTTCACAGGCTCTGAGCAACACCAGTACATAAATCATGAGGCGGTATTGTGGATGTCAAGACATGGTTAGTCGCCCCATGAACATCCATATAACACAGGGTGCGCTTAGCTCATGGCCGGCATACAAAGGTCTTGTAATATGTATATATTTATGCAACAGGCGTCAGGATAATTTCTGCTGCATAAAGGCATTTATTTAAGACACTGTGCAGATATATGACCATGACGTAATCACTATGAGAATAACTTTAAGTTATTACCATAGTGATTATGTTATCAACCATTTATCCACACAGGGACTATGTCACTAGTCATCCCCTCTCTTCCCCGTGCACTGGCACTACTTCCTTCATCAGAGCTGAAACGATATAGCTCAAACTGCATAGTCATTTCATCCTCCCCACCCGCCCTCTGACTCAGTCGCTCACTCATGCCTGCCCCTCCCTAAGCCTTGCCATTATATTTAAAGGAAAACTCCATGTTAAAATCAGAAAAATACATGTAGTAGTCTTTTTATGTTTGCTTGCACGCATGTGCAAGAAACATATTGCCATCATCCGAGTTTTCAGAGGTGTGACAGCCCTCTTCCAATTCAGTCAGTGTGTTTGCAGGCGCGGCCGCAGTTCTCCAGTGCCTGCTGGAGCTGTCTATGTCAGCAGTCCAAAATGCAGTGGAGAACAGTTGAAAGGGGGAGCTACGCTTCAGTGAGCAGCGATAAGATATCGCCTGCTCCTGTGCGCTCCCCTACACACACACACCTGCATAAACGCCTGCGTGGTCACCCCCCTCGCACACTGTGTAGCTGACAGGTGCCCAATCCCCATCGGCTGTGCTCGCCCCCACAAACTGTGTTCCATATGCCACGCTGCGGTGCCCACCCCAGCGTGGCCACTATCGGGCACCCGTGGCTCCACGCCCCCCACCAGCCGCCCTTGTGCACGCTGGGAGCCCACCCCAGTTTGGCAAACGTCCAGCGTCGTCATTTTAAAACAAAAACAACCTGAAACTGAAAAAGCGGTCCTTGCTGTCTTCTCTGCTCCCTCCTCGCCCACCCACTCGCACCCGCCTCCCACCCCCTCACCCCATACTTACCTCCGGACTCCGGGGCGACGATCTTCAGTGGACCGGGAACGTGGCTGCACTCTTCAAAGCCGACCGCGAACTGAGGAAATGCCGGTAAGCTGTATAATGGGATAGATAGGGTTTTTTCAACTTTGCTGCATATTTCAGGCATTTTTTGGAATTTTTGCACCAAATTTTCAACATTGGGTTTTTGGGACCCCTTCTCGTGAGTGCTCTCACTGTCATGGCGAAATCACCTTTCAGGACCGAGTAATGAAATAACACTGCCACTGTTCATAAGGTGGGCTCTCAAAAAGCCTATGTTGAAAATTTGGTGGAAAAATTCTTAAAAATGTTTTACGAGCATGCATTGCGCAGTTCCTATGCACGCTCGTAAGTTCACGAATTTTCAATATTTTCATTCCAGATTTTCAACACTGCCATTTTACCACACCTCCTTATGAGCAGTACAGCTGTCATTTTTCACATCTTGCCCAAAGCGTGTTTCCGCGCCCATATGTAGTGCACAATGGCGCGAGTCGGTGTGCAAAATCAATGTATGGGATACATTAAGAAAATCACAGTGACAATGTTAATGAGCAGAGGTCTTAAAATGGCTATGTTGAAAATTTGGTGAAAAGATTCTTAAAATGACTGTTTTACGAGAATGCGGCGTTAAGATTTCACACACGCCGTAAGTTTGCGTAATTTTCAATATTACTTCAGATTTTCAACATTGCCATTTTATTACACTTCCTTATGAACAGTACAGCTGTCATTTTCACATCTTGCCCAAAGCGTGTTTCCGCCCATGTAGTGCACAATAGGCGCGGTCGGTGTGCAAAATCAATGTATGGGATACATTAAGAAAATCACAGTGGCACTGTTCATGAACAGAGGTCTTAAAATGGCTATGTTGAAAATTTGGTGAAAAAATTCCTAAAATGACTGTTTCTGATAGGATAGTGCATGCAGTTCCCACGCACTCTCGTAAGTTTGCGAATTTTCTATATTTTCACTCCAGATTTTCCACATTGCCATTTTATTACACTTCCTTATGAACAGTACAGCTGCCATTTTTCACATGTCGCCCAAAATGTGTTTCCTCACATGTAGCGCACAATGGTGCAGTCGGTGTGCGAAAGCAATGCTTGGGACAGATTAAGAAAATCACAGTTACACTGTTCATGAGCAGAGGTCTTAAAATGGCTATGTTGAAAATTTGGTAACAAAAGTCCATAAAATTACTGTGTTACGAGTGAGCATTGCGCAGTTTCCACGCACCCTCGTAAGTTCATGACTTTGTAATACTTTCAGTCCAGATTTTCACCAGTGGCATTTTTCCACACTTCCTTATGAACAGTACAGCTGTCATTTTTCGCAACATGGCCGAAATGTGTTTTCACACTTTCAGTGCAGAGATGCGTGGTCGCCGTGGGAAATCATTGTCCGGGACAGATAAAGAAAATCACAGTGACACTGTTCATGATCGGAGGTCCCAAAATGCATGTGTTGACAATCTGCTGTAAAAAATCCCGAAACTAATTACATTACGGGTGTGCATTGCACAGTTTCTATGCATGCTCGTGACTTCACCAGTTTTTTTAATATTTTTACTGCAGATTTACAACATTGCCATTTTTCACACCTTCCCATGAACAGTACAGCTGTCATTTTTTCACATCCGTTCAGAATGTGTTTTTGCACCTGTGGTGCTAAATGCTGTAGTCGCTGTGCATGAGGTGGGAGGTCACAAAAAAAAATGTTGAAAATTTGGAGTGAAAATACCAACAAATGCCTGAGGTGTTAGGGTTTCCAACCATAACGCCCCACCCTGCAGAGAATGACAGGCATCAGGGGTGTGATTTGGGATTCTTGCCTGTAATGCTCATACCATTCCACACCCTGCAGCCAGTGAGAGGCATCGAGGTATGCCTTGGACTCTTCAGCCCCAAAGTTCACCCTATTCTCCTATACCGCACCCATCTCACCGTATTTCCTGATAGAATGGGGTGCACATAAGGGCCAAAGACCCCAAGGCACACCGTGACACTTGTCAGTGTCTGCGGGGTAGGGTGTGGTGAAATGGCGTGGCTATTATGCCTGACGATCCAAAGGCACACCCCAATGCCTGTCACTGTCTGCAGGGTGGTGGTGGGGTTGGCTTCAGTTCAATACTTCACTGCCATTTCTGTTTTGCAGCTCTGTAACTTCTACACTACCAATGCCAGCAAGCAAACATTCGGCATTGACAAATGCTTGTTTTCTGTGTTCTAACCAGTTTCCAGTGTTTTCTTTTCCTCTGGCTGTGAGAGATGTTTTTTTCTAACTTTCCCTGTTTTATTGCCCTTGGAGGCTGCCATTCTGGTTTCTTTTATGGCCTCTTGTCCCAGATGGTCTTCCCAGAGTGCCCTTTGGTGTGATGTCTAATTGCCCCTGCAGGAAGCCAGTGTCTTATTATATGGTCTGTCACAGCTCAGCCACAGAGAAAATACTTCTTCCAGATAAGACATACTGCTAGATTTTGGGTGAGTGTAATCATTATTATTTTTTGATATCAGTACCTTGTCCTGCTATGTTCTGGTGTGTGTGTGTGTGTGTGTGTGTGTTTGAATCATGTCACTGTTTACTCTATTCCTCTCAGTCACTTTCAGTTTTTGCACCAGTACTGAGTAGCAAAAATTGAACATCACCTTATAGGTTGTAACATAGCAGGACAAGGTACTAATATCAAAAAATAATGATTACACTCACCCAAAATCTATCAGTGTGACTTCTCTGAAAGAAGTATTATCTTTGTGGCTGAGCTGTGACTGATCCTGCTAAATCTAAGGGCATAGCTACATCACTGTCACATGAGCCAGGGTGCATCGTAGAAGAAAGACAGCCAATAAACCTATTTGTGAAGGAAATCCCCAGGGGTTGTAAAACTACCATACAGCTAGCAGGCTAATTTAGGAAAAACTCCTAATAGCAGACAGAGGCAAGGACACACTAGGGCTTAACATACATATCAAAACACTCTACATAATATATGTTTTTGCACATTCTGGGTGGACTTCTCCTTTAATTCACCAATCAAACTTTCCCCTACAGCTCAGACAATAAATTACAAATCAGCACCTCTAGTTGAGGTAAAATGAAATTACAGCCACTCCAGTTACCACTCCACAGCTGCATTTCTCTCCGAACCTCGGCCGGCTCTCAGTATTCGTTCCTTCTCCCACATCCCTTGCTACATGCAATTCCCAGGAACTGATTTTCACACAAGCACAAAAAAAAAAAAATAGAAACAAACATCCGAAGTCCACAAAATAAAACACCACATGGTTCGCATACGGACTTGCTGTCTCTCTCGTTAAACTGAGCCGCCATATTTTCGAACATTTGTTTTCAAATACTTCTCTCATTCACCAATCAGCGATGACGTCCCTACATCAGCGTATGTCACTCAAAAAATCCCATTCATGAAGACGACACTGCTGCAGAAGACTACAGTCACATAGGAAACAAAACCTCTCTAAAATACTGAAAATAACTTAAAATCAATGTCAATTTTTCAATAAAACAATGTCAGTCATGCAGAGCATAGCCTGTTGCATAAATTTAATATGCAGGGGGCACCTGTTGAATACCAAAGTTATTTATACAGTAGCATGTCACCTCTCATAAACCTCACTATATGGCTTCACCACTCTTGAGGTTACGGCTACTGTACAAATACTCGGTATCAGTAAACTCCCATATCCATATATATCCATAGATACATAGGGATAATATGATGGGCAGGAGTGAGATATGGAAATATTCTCACTCCTACAAAGTGAGATATCAATGCCTCACGATGCAGGAGTGAGAATATTTGCCATATCCCACGGTCTGCACATCATCTGTGCGATTTATACAATAGGTGTGGAAGCTTTAATTTGTTTTGTTTTATCTTATGTTGTTCTGTTGCTGTGAGTTAATGGGTATGAATGGGGTTTGTATTTGTTGTATGTATTTATAAATAGGGGTGTGTGTTCGTTGACAATAAAATCATGTATTCTCACCCCAGTGAGATAAATGGTTGATGGCATAGCTGTAGTGAAAATATTTACATTTACACATACTGTAGCTATGTCATCAGCCAATATTCTCACTCCAGCAGCATGTCCCCAATGTAAGATAGAACTTCTTTTAAATGTGAAACTGAAATGTTTGAGGTACCTAATTAAGCAGCAGGTCTGCATTCTTCATTTTACAATAGCACACAAAAAAGCTGGCTCCTGATTGTCTATCTAGCAGGATTTACAGCTTGTAAATCCTGCTAGTACCCAACAGGAAAAAGTGCTAGCTGCACCCCCATGCCCTATACCCTCTCAAAATCAGTCCGACGCCCAACATCAAACCCATGTGCTGCCATCTTCTATACCATCGCTACCGACCGCAGTAAATTAAAAAAAAAATGGAGTGCTCCTTTCCAGTCATAGACGAAACAGAGCTGGATGAAATATTTTCAAACATTCCGAACACCTTTCAATGAAGAATGTCTCAAAACTCTCCTCAGGACTTACCTGATACCTCAGCTCGAGTGTTCGAGCAGCCAGCCTCTGCGGCTCCTTCAGAACCGGCAAACGTTTCCACAGCATACAATACTACTGTATCAGGAACTTTTTTTTTTTCACAGCACTACATCAGTATATCAAGCACGTTGTCCTAACAATTAGTAAAACCTATAATATAAATATTTAATAAAAAAAAAAAATCCTAATTGTACGATAGCAATCTCCCACGAGAGGCTGTGGGTGATGCCAGGATTTTACCCACGGGTGGTGTGTTAATGGTCCCACAGCTCTGCCTCGGGACCGAACAACACACCACCCGTGGGTAAATCCTAGCATCACCCACAGCCTCTCCTGGTATATTCCTTAATTCTTTGCTTGCAGTTTCACAAATGCCAGAAGCCTGCAGCAGTACAGTTCTTACTGCACCAAATGGCACACACCTAAAACAGCACATTTCTGTACTACCAGCTGCTGAACGGTCGTGCAGTCTCTCACACTGCATCCAAACTGTAAACCTATCAGGTCCCATTTATGATCTCTGTGATAACAAACATAAAGAAAATCTGTCTACAGACTCCGACTCTGACTAACATACCAGTGAACTGCACATCACACATATTTCCACACCGAAGCCTTCAGTTCTTAATTTCATTTCTTCAACATGTTACAGCAAGGGAGATCACGTGATGGTCTGGGCTTGCTAGCTGCTGTTTCCCGTGGCTCCCACTCCCCCGACTGAAAATCTAATATCATCGAGTGCTTTCTGGCTTGTAATTTGGGGTATCCTCAACATTTCTATATTCCTGCTCACCCAACGGAGCTTGCTGGCTGTTTTTTTTTTTTAAGCATCTATTGTTTAAATATGCAGGGATGGAGGCCGAGATGAAAACAGCCTTACCCAGACACACGCTTCCGGTCTCGCCTGACAAGCAGGCGAAGAAGGTAAAACCTCTCCAGCAACCATCGGCTAAACAACTCGGTGCATTGGCGGCATCAGCACCACTTTCAGAAGAGCGTTTGTTGCAAGAGCTGCAACCTTTTAAGGAGACGCTTCTGGAAATCGCTACTGATCTTAAAAATATTCGTACTGAAATGGCTGAACTCAGAACTCGCATGGCAGACACGGAGACTCGCATCTATTCCTTAGAGGCCTGGAGAGACGGAACCAGAAATCACAAAGCTCAGGCAACAAATTACTAAACTACAGCTCAAAACCGAAGATTTAGAGGGGCGCAGTAGGAGGAACAACATCTTGATCTTTGGCCTATCAATTTTATTTATGCAGAAACTCTTCTCCAAGATCGTGGGCCCTTCCCCACATAACCCTACCTATCTAGTAGAAAGGGTGCACAGGTCTCTACGTCCAAAACCGGAGAAGAATGCCTCCCCTCGTCCAATGATCATTCGTTTTCTCAACTATCTGGAAAAACAGCACATTTTGGCAAAAGTCAGAGAGCTACAATCATACAATGGGAGGGCAAACGTCTAAGAATTACTCAGGATTTGCCATTAGAAACTCGGTGGAAAAGAGCCTCCTTTCATTCAATAGTCAGCAAGCTGATAGCTGCCAGTATCAAGTTTTGCATGGCATACCCAGCACGTTTGCAGGTTTTGGTGGATGGAGCATGGCTATCATACGATTCGACCGACCAGGCTCAAGCTGATCTTTGCAAGAAGCTGCCTTCATTATTCAAATCTTAGGACTGCATTCTCATTCTCTTGCTACCAAAGAACTGTTTATTTCTGACTGTATTACTTGCTATTTGGCTCGCTCACCACTGAGGAGCTTGTTCTGGGAGATGCCTTTGGGAGGGGAGTCTTTCCCCGGTGTGGTGAGGATGGCGGCGGCCGAGGAAAGAGGCGGATGATGGCCTGTGGACCCAGAGGACTCTGCGTGGCAATGAGGCACCATCTTCCCTCGGATCCCCTTCTCTTTCAGGAACTTGTTTCCACTGGGGACTGTTTCTCATGGGACAGTTTGGCCCTTTTCCAATACGGTTCCCCGGGGGAACACCTGTATATTTGAGAAGCTGCCTGCTACGTTTACTCCTTTTGGTAATGATTTTGCTGTTATTTTATGCAAACAATTCTGGAAAGACTCATATTACCTATTCTCCTGCTCACTACCAAACTATTCTCTTGGGCTGTTCAGATCCTTTCTGTATTTCTCGATCTCTTGTATTTAGTGAGATAATTACACTACGCTTAACATAATGGTGTTTGTCTCTTCCCGGACTTCTCTTTCTCTATAGGACTCCAGTCCTTTTCTCCTCCTTTATTGTTCATGTCTCTTTCATTCTCTCACCACTTTTCTTGGTATACCTATCCCTTAGGTTCATTCTCAGCTCTCTCTGTAGTCTTGTCTACCACACATTCATGTCATTTACCTACTAATTCTGTCGGAGAATGTGGTGTTGACTTTACTTCATTTTTGGTTCTCGCAGGAATAAGATTTGATTTATGGGGTTTGCATGAAGTTTATACACTGCTGGGGTATCTCAGTCCGAATTTCAGAACAAATTCAATATTCTTTTTCATTTTGGAGGGTGGGGGGGCAGGAGGGAGAGGGTATTGGCTTAAGAGTAACCCACCACACATCCTGAAGTATGGAGGGTAGTACCCTAATTACTCTCGCTTTTTGCTTTGTTTGGCTTGACATTCTGGGGATTCCTTTTGGCCTGTTAGACTGGTCTACATTAATGCCCAAATCGGGGTCGGAAGTGTACCCAGTGCAAATTCTCATCACATTTACTAGCCTATATCTGGTCAGAGGTCTTGAGGGTAGTTACAATGGGGTACTTGTGGGCTCTCTACCATTGAATAATAATGCAGTTTCTTTACTAGTGTCAAAGCTAGGTAGAGGATACTTGTAAATAGTTACTTGGGGGATTATGGGGGTTTGGAAACTATGGTGTCCCGTTGCTTTCTGTTGTTGATGATGGGGTTTCCCCGTATCTCATAATTGTCATTATGGACAGAAGTATGTTTTGGTTTTTTTTCTTGGGTCTTCCGGGAACACCAAGTTAATAATATGTATGCAAGACTGGTGGGTTGGGGGTTAGCGGTGCACTCTCATATTATATTGGTTTGGTTATGCATTGGTTGGTATAACTCTCAATGGTTACAGATCTAAAAAAGTTTATAACTTGGAATGTAAGAGGGGGCTTGTGATCTTAACAAGAGAATTCAGATCTTAAAACATTTATCACTATTGAATGCCCATATTTCCTTTATTCAGGAAACTCATCTGCTCCCTGAGGCAGCGGGGGGCCTGCGCAGATTTGGGATTGGGCAAGTTTTTGCTTCTGGTAACTCATCCGCCAGTGGTGGTACGGCTCTTTTAATTCACAAGACGATAGCCTTTCAACCCAAAACAACAATTGCTGATCCACAGGGGAGATATGTTTTAGTCCAAGGATTATTGGACTGTACTGAATTAGTCCTGGGAGTGTGTGTATGCCTGTGGGGGAAACTCTGTATTTTTCAGGAATTATCGACGAATTACAAGGTTCTCGATGTTCCCCTTAATTCTCGGCGGGGACTGGAACCTGCCACCCTGCAGGTTTGGATAGATCTAATTCCTTGCCTAAGCCCCCTTCTCAAGTCCAAAGGGCTTTTGCTGAATTTCTTGACTCTACTGGATTGTGTGATCCCTGGCGTCTCCTAAATCCTGAGACCCGTGCTTTCTCATTTCACTCTATGGTGCATTCCACTTGGTCTCGGCTGGATTATATTTTACTTAGTCATTCTCTCATACACAGTCTCAATGATTCCGCTCTAGAACCAATTGTTATAGCGGACCATTCTGTGGCATGGGTCACAGTTATGTTAAATCAAAATCTCCAAAGGGACTCTAATATGGCATTTAAATACGCAGCTTCTAAAGGAGGACTACGTCATTACCAGGATCTCAGACTTGATTCAACTTTTTATTGCAAATAACCAGGGCTCGGTTGCAAGACTGGACCATGAATGGTGAGCCCTAAAATGCTTTTTGCGAGGCGAGTTTATCAGACTCTCCTCCACTCGTAAACGAAAGAGAGAGGTGGCCACTATTTCACTCCTGGGTCAGATCCGCACACTTGAGCATTCTCTCGCCTCTTCTTCTTCTCCTGATGTGCTAAAATCATTGTTGAACTTAAGGAATCAGTATTCTCGTCTAGTGTAGGAAAAAGCAGAATTTCTCATTTTAAGAACTAAGGCAAAATATATAGAGCAGGGGGAGAAAGCAAGTCATCTTCTAGCTTTGCATCTGAGGAAACTAGAGGCGTCCAGATTTATTCCCTCGATCAATGATCTGGATGGAACCACTAAAACACATCCAAGAGACGTAATTGCCATCTTTAGACAGTTTTATCTTCCTCTCTATAGTCAGCGTCTTGTATCCCCCGTCTCATGCTGAATTACTATAGTATCTATCTGCCTTACCATTACCAACTCTCTCTCTCTCTCTCTCACAACAATCCCGTTTATCTGCTCCTATATCTCTTCAGGAAGTATTGTCTGCTATTCATAATCTCGCCTCGGATAAGACCCCTGGTCCAGATGGTTTCCCTTCGAACTTCTACAAAGTCTTCGCTGAAGATCTTGCTCCCTATTTATTACGTCTATATCAATATATGCTCTAAGGACAAACTTTAGATCCATCCCTATTAGAAGCCTCCATTATCCTTCTTCTTAAACCAGACAAGCCACCCCCATCTCCCGCAAGTTATCGTCCCATTTCTTTGTTAAATTGTGATATTAAAATCTTGGCTAAGATACTCGCTAGTAGAATCGAACAAGTTTGGACTCAGCTTCTTAGCCCAGAGCAAACTGGGTTTGTGTCAGCTAGAACACCTGCTGACCACCTTCGTAAATTGGCGTATTTGGTTCAGGTGGCCAAGACCTCCCCTTCCCCCATGGCTCTGATATCCCTTGATGCAGAAAAAGCATTTGACAGGATGGATTGGAATTTCCTGTGGGCTACGCTGCAGACAATGGGCTTTCCTAATACCTTTATCAAATGGATTCAGATCCTATACTCCTCTCCTCAGGCAAAAATAAACTGTAATGGAGTCTTATCCGAGGTTTTCCCTCTTTTTTCGGGCACGCGTCAGGGTTGCCCGCTCTCCCCTTTTCTCTTTAATTTATATCTTGAACCCCTGATCAGGAGACTAAACTTCTCCCATTTAATTACTGGCATCCCAATAGGTGATAGGACCACTGTCCTTTCAGTTTATGCAGATGACACATTGCTTCACCTCTCAGATCCGGTCTCCTCCCTAACAGAAGCATTGCATAGTATTGATACTTTTGGGAAATTCTCGAATTATAAACTCAATATTACTAAAACTGAAATTTTTCCCCTTAATTCTTTAACATATAGTTCAGCTTTCAGTGAGTTTGGTATGAAATGGACCTCCAAGTCCATTAAATACTTGGGCATTTATATTACCTCGGACTTACCATTACTCCGCCAAACTTAATTTAGAGGATTTGTGGTCCAACATTCAACAGGATTTATCAAGATGGAAGAGGCTCCCTCTCTCACTTTGAGGTAGAATTAACACCGTTAAGATGAATGTTCTACCCAGATTGTTCTATCCACTAAATATGTTGGACGTCTGGTTACTCTTGTCCTTCTTTCAGCGCATCCACTCTGACATTAGCTCCTTTATTTGGCAAGATAAGGCAATTAGAAGATCCTACCGTAAGCTTTCTTTACCCAAGAAGATGGGGGGCTTGCGTCTCCCTAACTTCTTATTTTACTACTGGGCCTGTCACCTTTATAAGTGTGGGGAAATGGTTTTCATTAGCCGATCCCTGTGCTCATCATGGCTATGTTCCTATTTGGTTATATATAGAGTCTGACATTCTCGCTGCACATAATTTAGCTCCCTCATCGCTATTTTATACGCCCTGTAAAAAATTGCCAAAATCCCTGCAGTCCTTGCCAATTGGTACCTCATTAAGAATTCTCTCTCAAATTTTCAGCTTCCATAAGGTACTTTCGAGTTCAGATCCTTCTCAGCCACTATATGCCAATCTGAATCTCAAAATAGGGGGAGTCCCCATATCTCAGCGTTGGCTATCTCTTCCTCCTGAGCTCACGGTGGCTGATTTCTGCTCAAACGGTGCTATCCTATCCACCGAGGAGATTCTCACTAAACTGGGTCTAAAGTCACGGGCTGTCTTTCAAATTTTACAGCTTAAGCACCTACTGGTTAAGGTAGTGGGGAAAGAGTGCAACCCCTCTCGTATTGAAGCTTTTCTCAAGCAAATTAAGACTTTGGCTTGCAAATCCCATGGCATTTCTGCCATATACAAGTTGGTCCTCACCTTTCCTCAGCCCCCTTCGATTGCCGGTTCTCGGGTCTGACAGGTTTCTTTCCCTGACGAAGCTATTAACTGGCACTCAATCTGGACAGGCCTATACACATCTCTCACCCAGGACCGATATAGACTTACACAATACTGTATCTTAAACAATATGCATTATACTCCAGTAAAATTGGCCCAAATGAAGAGGCTTACCTCCAACACGTGTTCTAGGTGCAGTAAAGAGGAAGGCTCGCTCCTCCACATATTGTGGTCCTGTGAAGGGATATCCCCGTTGTGGAAGCAAATTGAATCTGCTCTAGACCCATTGTTGGGACTACAGGGCCTCTTCTCCCCTGTCATATGTATTTTGGGAGATTGCTCCGGAATCCCGGTGAAGGAGAGACGGTTTCACATGGCTCTAATTTCAATGGCGGTCAAAAAGCTAGTGCTTTGACACTGGACAGATCAAGTTACCATCTCCTATGCGGAATGGTTGCACGAAATGTCATTTGCACTCCGTCTTGAACACTTAATTGCGAGTGTGCGCCATCGCCTCTCATCTTTTAACAAAAAATGGGGTAAGTTATATGCTCTGTACTTGTCTTGATAGGATCTCTCCTGTTGATTTCACAAACCTCTCCTCCCTTTTTTAATTATATCTTAACGACTATCCTTGCTGTTTCCTTGTTAACCTTAAGATAATAAGTATAGGAAAGTGCACCGTGGGGGAGGGAGGGTGGGGAGTGGTTTTCCAGGTTTTTTTTTTCTTTTCTTAAAGTGGTGTTGATTTTATTTTCTCCAAACCTTATTTCATTCTATTTCATTAACCTATATATGGCCTTCTTGCCAGTGTGTACTGATAGCATTGCATTTACTTTCCAAATGTTGCTGTATTGAGATATGCTTAATAAAGTATGTCAAATTAAACAAAAAACATGGTACAGCAACCTAAACATGACCTCTTTAAACCAGTGTTACTTACATGATATATAATCTGAAATTGTATAATTCTTGTTGTCGGTCTCAGTAAAAAATTAAGCTGAGCGTCTCAATGACAACTAAAGCACCTCGCACAATCGAAACTGCTCTCTTACCTGTAGTTCCCATGAAGCTTCTCACAGACATTCCAAAACAAATAACATATAAGCCAACCACAAATGAAAAAGTTATGCACAGCAGCATACAACAAAAATTAAACACTACACATGAAATATAGGGAAAAAGGAAAATCACACACAGTATCTACAGGAAACTTCCCGGACATGTCCCGCCTAACTAAACACATCATCCAACCACGGATCACACTCACACACTCATCAACCCTTTTAACACTCACTCACACACACGACCAATCGCACAATATATACAAACCCAATTCATACCCATTCACTCGCAGCAACAGAACGACATAAGATAAAACAAAACAAATTAAAGCTCCCACACCTATTGTATAAATCGTACACATGATGTGCAGATCATGGGATATGGCAAATATTATCACTCCTGCATCATGAGGCATGGATATCTCACTCTACAGGAGTGAGAATATTTTCCATATTCCACTCCTGCCTGTCATGTATCCCCTATTTATAAAGATATATGTATATACATATATATATATATATATATATATATATATATATATATACTTGTGTGTGTATATATATATCTGTGTGTGTGTACGTAACCTCTAGGTGGCGCTATCCCAAGGGATACTATCCCTGCCTGTGTGACCAGATGCAGGTTGAGGGGCCTGGGTACTGAAAATGGGTGCCTCCACCCGGAGGACAGGGTTAGTGGTAGCGTAGTTGCCCTGGGTACAGCCCTCCAGGACACTGTTACCTCCCTCTTTTCCCTCTAGTGGCCGAAGTAACTCACAGATTACACAATTGCAATTTGCCCCTGACAACAGTTTTAACTCCACTCATGTTATGCTTACCACAAGGGCAGGTTCAGCTGGCTCAGCCCTGGAGACCCCCTGTAAGATAAGGCCTGTAACAGTAAACTGCAATACCACAATATTTACAATACAGAGGTACACCACAACCAGTTTGAATGCAAAAGGATTTAGATCTGATTTATTCAAGGGGGCAGTAACAAGGAAGGGGCGGATTCTGGTGGTTGATTCAAGATCTGAAAGATTCAGGTTAATTGGCATTCACTTTAGAGTCCCACTACACAGTCACACACACTCTGGGTACCCAGTTGTTGGTAGAGGCTAGCCTGAAGCATTGTCTGGGGTGGACCGACGTTGCAGCTGGTCATGGCCCTAATGATGGAAAGAAATAGTCGTGCACAGTAACCCACAATTTGTAATCCAGAGCCAGGTGGCTCAGTTCGTGATAATTAGGCAAAACAAATAAATCAGATGACACACTTTGATTGAGCTCTTGTTGCAGGGAGCTGCCCTGGTGTTTGCTCACGCTACCCAGCACAGGACACAGGATTGATGAAATGGAGATCTCTGGATGAAGAGCTAGATGGCCAGGAGAAGTGGGGCCCACACGATTCACTGTGGTTTCGTTCCTGTTCGTGATGTTGAGCAGGGGTCTGATCCCTGGGCTGGTCTCTCGTAGATGGTTTCCTCTGTGGCGCGAGCAGTTGTCTGGGCCAAGGTGGCAGGGCCCAGATTGGGTGAATAATTCAGATAACAGTCCGGTAGTTGCTGGATGCAGCTTCCAGGAAGTGGGACACAGTCAGACAGTGGGGAACCAAATCGCGACCCACTATTAGCATTCAGCACGCTTGTAGTAAAAGCAAGGCAAATACCACCATTCGGATAGCAGTCCAGTTGCAATTCACAGTGTCTCTGCACAAACCATATGCTCTGCGGCAGTCTCAGGTCCTGACAGGCCGATCACACCGAAGCAAATCTTTGGTCCACTTCAGGAAAATCCAGTTTGTCACAAATCAGGTTCCGATCGAAAGCTGCAATTTTGGATGAAATTCAGTCTCAGGATTAAGGCCTCTAAGATGGTGGCAGGCAGGCCCAACACAGCCTTCCCGTCAGTTTCCCCTGCGCACTACGCGGGAGCAGCTGCTTGAATCACTCGAGCTGTTCACTCTTTCAACTCCAAACTCAGACTGACTTCTGCCGCAGGCAGCTTGGGACTTTCCCAAGAAATCCAAAAGGTTTGGTTGGCTGATCCATCTGTCTGTCACAGCTAGAGCTCCCCCTTCAGGTCCATTTAGGTACCAAAGTGTAAAAACTACAATTCCTATAGAAATTCACTCCCACAAGACCCTTGGGGACAGACTCCATTTTAGGGTCCCCCAAAGGTACCGATTGGTCTAAACAGGCAGTCCAGAACCCACATGGTGGTGCAATACAGAAATGTCCATGCTGCAAAGGAAGGCAGGTTAGACAAACTACAATATTATTACTATTAAAGCAGATAAACAGTAAACAGTCATAGATTCTGGTAGGGCTCCCTCTGCGCAAATAGCGATGGCAGAATGGAGCAATAACACTGCAGCCCAGGCGGGACTTGAGCCTGAAACTATTCGGCCCCTACCCAGAACAATTGTATGCCACAAAATAGGCAGCTGTTAAAGAGAGAGGCATGGAGGCTAACAGGGCACTCACATGCAGGCACTTTTAAATGGCTGGGACACAGAACCCCAGCCTGGCAGTGGGCACTTAGGCAAGCACAAGGAAGACTTTTGGGAACCCCCATTTTGTGGGGGGGTTACACCCTTCCCCTCCTGAAAAGAATGTGGCGTCCGCGTCAGGTCTATATCACAATAGCATGGAAAAAGACAATATACGCTACAAAATATATCTGACATCACTATACAAGACAATATAATGATTGATGCATCAGTTAAACGTAAACGTATCACATTACTGTACTTGTTTAGTATTCTCTACTGTATCCATAATGACAACAGCTTTGTATTTTTCATACATTCAATACTGATTCTACTACGAATTACACAATAACATTACTACACTTATTCACGTAATAGTTTCTTGCACTTTAAACAGTGCAGATGGGGACCCATTCCCATCAGCTAACTTAGGGCTAGATGGGGCAGGGGCACCATGTTCTGAGGGAAGAACAATTAACCTGGAAGTGGCAGAAAGGCTCAGTTTGGGCAGTGAGCTTTTTGAAATGTAAACACCCTTGTGAACAACATTGAGAGGCAAATCCTCAGGCCTCCCTGGAGAGTCATAGCTAAGGCGCATTACTGGTTTGACAGCTCATCCAGATTTTCTGGGGGGGAACAGACACAGGTTCTGGGTGGTCAAAACTGGCATTAGTTTCTTCTCCTGTAGTGAGGGATTCCTCTGTACTGGTTGAAGTGTCCAGATGGGGAGCACTGTCATTTCCTTGCTCTGTAGATTCTGTTTCCACAATACTTTGCTCATTGTTATTATCTTCTGAAGAGGGCCTAGGTTGCTCATCCTGTGGACACTCTGATACAATTGGACTTTGTGGCATTGGAGGGGTGCTGTCAACACTTTCATAGGATTCTTCATGGGCTGCTTTGTCGCCAGAGAGACTCACTACGTCAGATTTCTCGGGTGGTTCAAATAGTTCTACTAGACACAAGGAATCTACTACTTCAGACGTAATGCTCTACACCTCACTTTCAGGGGGCATTGGCTCCAGGGAAGAAGCTGAAGGGTTAGGCAGTCCTGAAGGCCCAGCTCCATCCCCATGATTATACATAGGGTTACCTTGAAACAATAGCCTGAGCTCATAGGAGGGGTAATAAGAATTGTCACACTCACTATCATCAGAGGTGGACAGACAGTCACTATCATTCTGGTCGGGGGGAGCCTTGGGTCTGGAACAACTGGGGCAGGTTGACTCTGTCTATTTTTAGCAGCGGCATGAGTCACCGGCCGAGGAGGGGCAATGTCTGATGGTTCAGTATCAGTGGTCACTTGGCCAGTGGACAGTAGGTGGTTCTTGTGCATGGTCTTGACAGCTTTAGAAGCATTCTCATAGCACACTTTGTACACAGGTAAATCATCCAACTTGCTGACTGTCACATGTGGAAGATGGTGCCACCTGTCGACGATTTTATGCTTGCCATGCAATCCCAAGTTATGTAATAGCACTCGATCCCCAGGCAACAACTCCTGAGCCTTTCCCCATCGATCATGTCTCTCTTTGTTAACAAGGTTTCATTTGGCAGCCATTGTTTGAGCCAGTTGTTACGCATGGTTCAATTGAGCTTTCAGTTTCTGCACATATTGTAAATAGTTCTCAGCTCTGACCCCACCCAGGGAGACTCCAAAGGAGACATCTACGGGCAACTGGGCTTCCTTCCCGAACATGAGGCGATAGGGAGAGAGCCCAGTAGCATCACTTTTGTTGCAATTGTAAGCGTGTACCAAGGTGCTAATCTGCTGGCTCCACTTAGGCTCGTCTTTAGGATGAAGAGTGCCCAACATGTCCAGGAGAGTTCTATCAAAGCGTTCAGGCTGGGGTTCCCCCTGGGGGTGGTAAGGAGTGATTCTAGACTTTTGCACCCCCCACAGGGAGAGCATCTCCTTAATCAATCTGCTTTCAATGTCCCTTCCGTGATCAGAATGGATACGTTGGGTGCACCATAATGGACAAAGAACTTTTCTACTAACTCCTTGGCCACCGTAGAGGTCTTTTGATCCTTGGTCGGGAAAGCTTGTGCATATTGGGTAAAGAGATTGGTGACTACCAGTACATTGCCAATGTTCTTTTGGCCAGGCTTCAAACACAGAAAGTCTATGCAAACCAGTTCCATGGGGCGCTGGTTGAAATGTTAGCAAGAGGAGCAGCTTTCTGGTGCAAAGCTTTTCTCTCAAGGCACTGACTGCAGGTTTTGACATGGTTTTCAACATCAGCCCACATTTTTGGCCAGTAGAATCTATACCTCACCAAGTTGAGGGTCTGGTCAATACCGAGGTGTCCCATATGCTTATGCGAGGACCTCAATACTAGCTGCTTGAAACACATGGGTAGCACCAATTGCTGCTTGTCCAACTGACTACACCGATCTACTGTCTCTCGATAAGAGTAACTGATCTTGCAACTTTAGTCGGGGGGGGCCCTCCTTGAATAATAAGGCAGTTCGTAAGTCAGTAGAACATAGTTTAGACATATCTTTCCCCGCACAAAGGGCATCAAGTGCGGGCTAGATCATGGGGTCTTGGGACTGAGCCCACTGAATGCTGTCACTATCAAACTGGGGTGAGATACTGATGTCCAAAGCAAAAAAATGACAATAGGTTGCAAGTATCAGGGGGCCCCAAACAGTCCACCAGACACTCCACTGTATCTGCAGATGGCTGCTCGTCTTTGTCAAATTTTTGGCACAGTACTTTAATAGAGTGTTCTGACAACCTTACCCAGTTGTCTTGGGGGCTTGGTCGCCATGAAAGAGTGTCAGCATCAATATGGTTCAGTCCAGGGCAGTATTCAACCGCATAATCATAAGTCGATAGAGCAGAAAGCCACCAGTGGCCAGCGCTGTCCAGCTTTGCAGAGGTCTGCACATACGTTAGGGAGTTGTTATCAGTTTTTACCAATATTTTGTCCCTATAGAGGTACTTGTGAAATTGGTCGACTATGGCCCACTTTAGAGCGAGAAACTCCAACTTGTGAACAGGATAATTTCGTTCAGATGGTGTCAAGCTTCTGCTGGCGAAGGCCACAAGTCTCGGGCCATCTTCATAATCTTGATACTACATGGCCCCGAGTCCCTTCAGGCTGGCATCCATATGCAGGACATATGGCTTGGTAGAGTCAGCATAGTCAAGTACTAGGGCGTGAGTAAACTGATAGATTATCTCAAAGAATGCTACCTCACACTAAGGGATCCAGCGGGCTCCAAATGGTTCACCTGTTTGAAAATACACTTTTTCTTCTTCAGTAAGGGATCCCTTCTTGTACCTGCAGTTGGTAGGGGGATAGCCTAGAGTAAGATTGAGAAGTGGCCGAATTATCTTTGAATAGTCCTTAATAAACCAGCGATAATAGCCGCAGAACCCCAAGAAACGCTGCAGTTCTTTTAAGTTAGTTGGCTGAGGCCAGGTGGTCAGGGACTCTACTGGGGTCAGTCTGTATCCCCTCGGCTGACATTATATGCCCCACATATTTTACAGATGTTTGAAAAAACTGACACTTGTCTATAGGTACACTACCAGTCAAAAGTTTTAGAACACCCCCATTTTACCAGTTTTTATTGAAATTTACGCAGGTTAATGTCTCAATGTACTCTGAAATTAAAGCATAGAACAAATAAACAATTGGAGATAAAAAAGAAATCATAGAATCATTTTGTTTAACAAAATTTAATCTAAATTTTTGACTCATCAAAGTAGCCACCATTTGCAAATATACTGTAACCGCCGAACACACTTGTGGCATTCTTCCTACAATGAACATCAAATATTGTTCGGGAAGTTTTTCCCAACACTGTTGCAGAAGTTCCCACAAATGTGTTGCACTTGTAGGTTGCTTTGCTTTCACCCTTCTGTCCAGTTCATCCCAAACTAGCTCGATGGGGTTTAAGTCTGGAGACTGTGCTGGTCATTCCATGATTTGAAGCCTACAGTCTTGTTCTTTTCCTCGAAGGTAGTTCTGACATAGCCTGGAGGTATGTTTTGGGTCATTATCTTGCTGTAGGATGAACCCCTGACCAACTAGGCATAGACCAGAGGGTATTGCATGGCACTGCAAAATGCTGTGGTAGCCCTTTTGGTTCAGGGTGCCAGTCACTCTGTGCTGTTGTCCTGTGAGCCGCCTATCACGCAAGCTGTTGACTCTCAGAAACTTGTCTTCTGATTCTGTTGTGGCTTTGGGTCTGCTAGACCTCTTCCTGTCAGAGTTTCCTCCAGTTTCCAAGTGCCTTTTGATGGTGTAGGAAACTGTACTCACTGACACCTTGGCTTTCTTTGCAATTTCTCTAAAGCAGTTTTTGCTAACTTAAACTTTTTTTAACCTCTAGCAGTTTACCGCTTACCTTTGTTCCATTTCAGGTTATTCACTGGACTGGAATTGCTTAAATTTCAATAAAAGCTGGAAAATTGGGGGTGTTCTAAAACTTTTGACCGGTAGTGTAGTTTGAGGCCGAATTCTTCCAGGTGGTCAAGAACTTTGAATAATCTGGTCTCATGTTCCTCTAGGGTGTGTCCGAAGATGATGACATCATCCAAGTATACTAGACATTCTAACAGATTCATGTCTCTGACTGCATGTTCCATCAATCTCTGGAAAGTAGTGGGGGCACCCAAAATCCCCTGAGGCATCCTCAGAAATTCGTAGAACCCCAGGGGACAAATGAAGGTTGTTTTCTCATGGTCCTCCGGGGCCATCACGATTTGATAATACCCACTTTGTAGATCAAGTACTGAAAACCACTGACTCCCATTCAAGCAATCCAGGGCATTCTGTATGCGGGGCATGGTGTATTGATCTGGTATAGTCCATCTGTTTAGAGTCCGATAATCCACACACATCCTCACGGACCCATTCTTCTTGTGCACGACTACGATGGGAGACGCATAGGGGCTTCTTGACTCTTGAATAATCCCAGCAGCTAGCATCTCCTGTAGGTGCCTCTGAACATTGTCTGTATCCGCTAGGGCAAGGCAGCAGGACTGCTGTCTAAAAGGTCTGTCGTGATGTAGCCTGATGGTATGCTCAACACCATGTACAAACCCCACATTCCATTCCTTTGGGGAAAACATTTCATCCCTCTGGGCAAGTTTCCTACTGACTCGAGTCTTCCATTCAGCAGACAATGGGGAGTCACCAAAGTTGAATAGATCTGGGGTCACCTCCTCCTTTTTGCCAGAATATTTGTTGTTGGGTAGTACTGCAGTGTCTGCACAGTGTACCGTAGCTAACGTACACCCCCGTTCACTCTAGTTTCTCGATCAGACACATTCCGGATTTAGACCATCACTCACCATGCATAGGCATGTGCACGGGCAGGTAAGATGCTGGGTTTAACCAATAACCCTTCTGGCAATTTCCCTTCACTGGGTGCATCCAGCATCAATAGTTTATTTTTCACATCCTTTCTAAGACGAACTTCTCCATGAATGGTGTACTGAGCTTTAGGTGGTAGTACCAGAGAATCAGGATATTTCTTCCACACTATCCCCACTGGCTCATCTCTGTCCACTTCGGTAGTTTATTTCTGCAAGTCATAGGCTCTCTTTATCAAGGCTGGAATTCTCAGGGCCCGCCCAGTCCATTGCCCTTGTTTCTCTTGACACAGCTACGCTAGTCTTCCAAACATGTGGGCATTGGTTCCAATGAGCAAGGGAACCCCATCATACAATCCTGTAGGAGGACACACCAGCGCTAGCTTATCTACTTGTTCATCCACTCCAGCCACTGCAGTAGGGAAAGACAGCCAGATTCAAATATATCCCAAGTATGGGTAGGACTTTTCACTTAACCCCCACACATGCAGACCCTCCAGGGGCTGCAGGAGCACATCAGGCAGGTGTTTTCAGTACCAGTCTTGAAACACTATGGTCACTTGTGATCTGCTGTCAAGCACGGCCCTTGCAGATGCACCATTTACTGTTATGGTGGTCTCCATTGACGGGCCTACCACCTCTGACCAATCAGGCGAAGGGGACTTAGACGTCTGTTTTATGGCAGTCTTAGAGAAAAAAGTCTTTCTCATAGACCCATTCTGAGGCCTTATATTGCTTCGCCGAATAAATGCCAGTAACCTTTCTCAGATTCTCAGGCAAACTGCAGTTGGGTCGGGTATGCCCATCTTCTCCCCAGTGGTAACAAAAGATGGGTTCTTTAGAGTCTCTAGGAGGAGGAGGAGGAGGAGAGCCATTCCCCTGTTTAGGCATGGTAGGCAAGTCCCGGGGTCCCTCTCTGATCTGGGGTTCGCTTTCCCTGCTTTCTGAGCCTCTCCAGGAGTCAGCTACTTCAGTGGCCCGAATAAGGTCTCCTGCCAAGGCCCTCAATTCTCATACTTCTTCCAACAGATTACTCTGTGTCCGGGTTTCAGAGGAAGTAACATGCACCCCCTCCCTCCATGCAGGATCTTTGCTCGAGAGGTGCTCGACAAGGGTTTGCATCTTTCGCCTCCTTGGCAGCTTATTGACTGGCCCTCATCTCTTTCAGTTCTTTAATTAGTTCCCTCATCTGTTATAGTTCAGACTCATCACTTCGATCAGGGGTCTGACTGGTATGGGCAACCCCAGCATAGGGCTTCCACCCCTCTTCATCATTTTCCATTTCGCGAATCCCTTTCATAAGGTAGCAATATTCAAGAGGGTTTGTCCTCCTATCTTGCAACTTCGGTACCAATATCATCATGCTAGAGTACCTGGCAGACTTAAAAATATGCTCTAATCAAACTCGATTCAGTTCACTGGCAGGCACTCCCCCTTTTCTGTGGGCCCTCTGGAAAACCCATCTCAATTCTGGTAACAAACATGGATAACTGCTCATTCCTCCATTGTTTAGCAGACTTGAATTTCCATATCAGGTCATCCCCCAACTCAGTGCTACCAAAGACCCCCTCCAGGGCAGAGAGGTGCTCAGCAGCAGAGGCCTCAGGGCTGGTGGAATGAAGAAAGCGGATGGCCTCCAGTGCAGGGCCCCTCAAGCTCTCCATGAGCCTCCTTCTTTTCTCTCCCTCAGAGCACTGCCACTTCTGGACCGGGGGGGTGGCATAGTCCATCCATGTTTCCAGGTCATCCTCCCCCACGGGCATCGGGACCATGCCTGAGAAGAGTCTTAGTCTGTGGTAAGAGTTCAGGTGTACTGAGGGTATCACAATAGGGGAGATCACCACAGGGGAAGCTCTAGGGGTAGCAGGAGATGCTATAGGGGTCTGCAATGTAGTGTCTATAGAAAGATCTAACATCTTCACTACCTCTTTGGTGGATCACGCCTCAGTGGCTAGCAGTCTAAGCAATTTGTCTTTAAACCCCTCTACATTTGGGGATCCCCCAGGAGCAGCCAGGTCACTATGCAAATAAATGACCCGCCAACCTTTCTGAGATCCTTCAGGCAAAATAATAGGGGGCACTCTCAGGATCTATGGGGAGGCTACAGGAGAGGAGGGCCACCATGGTTTGGTCAGACAGATCCGAGTCCCTCCCTTTCACCTCAACCTTCCCCAAACACTTAACTTGTTCAACAGTCTCTATAATAGTTGCATTAGTGGTCCCTAATGGTATGTCCATTGACAAAATGGCTTGTTGGGGGTCTACCCCCTCAACCTTGCTCCACCCCATCATATGGTGCACTAACCGCTTATGGGGGGCAATCTTAGACTTAGGTGTAGCAAGCACCTCCATTTTATTACAATTTTTAAGCGTGGGGTTGTAGTACCCACTTCTGACCACTAGAAGGCGCAAATCCCAGCAGTGTCTCCAAGATGTAACCCCTAGGTGGTGCTATCTCAAGGGATACTACCCCTGCCTGCGTGACCAGATGCAGGTTGAAGGGCCTGGGTACTGAAAGCAGGTGCCTCCACCCAGAGGACAGGGTTAATGGTAGCGTAGCTGCCCTGGGTACAGCCCTCTGGGACACTGTTACCCCCCCTCTTTTCTCTCTAGTGGCCGAAGTAACTCACAGATTACACAATTGCAATTTGCCCCTGACAACAGTTTTAACTCCACTCTTGTTACACTTACCTCCAGGGCAGGTTCAGCTGGCTCAGCCCTGGAGACCCCCTGTAAAATAAGGCCTGTAACAGTAAACAGCAATACCACAGTATTTACAATACAGAGGTACACCACAACCAGTTTGAAAGCAAAAGGATTTAGATCTGATTTATTCAAGGGGGCAGTAACAAGGAAGGGGCAGATTCTGGTGGTTGATTCAAGATCTGAAAGATTCAGATTAATTGGCATGCACTTTAGAGTCCCACAACACAGTCACACACACTCTGGGTACCCAGTTGTTGGTAGAGGCCAGCCTGAAGCATTGCCTGAGGTAATCCGGAGTTGCAGCTGGTCGGGGCCCTAATGATGGAAAGAAATAGTCATGCACAGTAACCCACAATTTGTAATCCAGAACCAGGTGTCTCAGTTCATGATAATTAGGCAAAACTATTAAATCAGATGACACACTTTGATTGAGCTATTGTTGCAGGGAGCTACCCTGGAGTTTACTCATGCTACCCAGTACAGGACACAGGATTGATGAAATGGAGATCTCTGGATGAAGAGCTAGATGGCCAGGAGAAACAGGGCTCACATGATTCACCATGGTGTCATTCCTGTTCGTGAGGTTGAGCAGGGGGCCGATCCCTGGGCTGGTCTCTCATCGATGGTTTTCTCTGTGGTGCGAGCAGCTGTCTGGGCCAAGGTGGCAGGGCCCAGACCATGTGAACAATTTTGATAACAGTCCGGTAGTTACTGGATGCAGCTTCCAGGAAGCGTGACACAATCAGACAGTGGGGAACCAAATCACGACCTACTATTAGCATTCAGTACACTTATAATAAAAGCAAGGCAAATTACACAGTTCAGATAGCAGTTTGGTTGCAACTCACAGTGTCTCTGTACAAACCATACGCTCTGCTGCAGTCTCAGTTCCTGACAGGCCGATCGCACCCAGGGAAATCTTCGGTCCACTTCAGGAAAATCCAGTTTGTCACAAATCAGATTCTGATCGCAAAGCTGTAGTTTCGAATGAAATCCGGTCTCAGGATTAAGGCTTCTTCACTTATGAAGATGGTGGCAGGAAGGCCCAGCACAGCCTTCCCGCCAATTTCCCCTGCACGCTACACAGGATCAGCTGCTCGAATCACTCGAGCTGTTCACGCTTTCAACTCCAAACTCAGACTGACTTCTGCTGCAGGCAGCTTGGGACTTTCCCCAGTAATCCAAAAGGTTCAGTTGGCTGATCCATCTGTCTGTCACAGCTAGAACTCCCCCTCCGGGTCCATTTAGGCGCCAAAGTGTAAAAACTACAATTCCTACAGAAATTCACTCCCCTGCCGGCACAGCGGTTGGATTTCCGCTTGCGGCGCCGCCGACCCAGGTTCAGGAACGGACTCGGGTCGCTGCAGGGCCAACCGGGGGAGAAGGATGGAGCATCCCACGGGCTGCTCTCCTTCTCCGGGGGGAGGGTGGGGATACTGTACGGCACTTGATGAACCTCTGGCGGAGGCCAGGGGTTCAGCAGCTACTGACGCTTAACAGATTTCAGGGGGCGGGGTGGACGCAGGATGTCATTGCACGTCCCCGCCTCCTGGGTGGCGGACAAAGGGGAAGAAAAACTCCCTGCTCCCGCCGCCTCAATGTCACTCACTCCAGCTGCATCAGCTCTCAGGCTGACTCCCGCCTCTCCCACATTCGTGGCGCCCTTGGCCCAGAGCACCACGACCCCGCCCTGGGGTGTAAGCCAGGGGGTCTAGGGAGGATGGCTAATGTCATTAGCTGCAGCTGGAGTCCGTTACCAGGCAGATGGTCCCGGCAGTAATTGGAAGCAGGGGCCAAAAAATAGAGAATTAAAAAAAAAAAAAGAAATTCACTCCCATAAGACTCCTGGGGACAGACTCCATTTTAGGGTCCCCTAAGGTACTGATTGGTCCAAACAGGCAGTCCAGGACCAAGATGGTGGTGTAATACAGAAATGTCCATGCTGCAAAGGAAGGCAGGTTAGACAAACTACAATATTATTACTATTAAAGTAGATGAACAGTAAACAGTCACAGATTCTAGTAGGGCTCCCTCTGCTCAAATAGCGATGGCAGAATGGAGCAGTAACACTGCAGCCCAGGCGGGACTCAAGCCTGAAACTACTTGGCCCCTACCCAGATCAATTATACACCACAAAATAGGCAGCTCTTAAAGAGACAGGCATGGAGGCTAACAGGGCACTTGCACGCAGACACTTTTAAATGGCTAGGACATACCTCCAGCCTGGCAGTGGGCATTTAGGCAAGCCCAAGGAAGACTTTTGGGAACCCCCATTTGTAGGGGGGTTACATAAAATATTCATTGCAAAAAAATCCATTAATGCATCAGTATCAGGGTTCCTATTACAGCGACAAAAGTATGGAAATTCGGTGTTAGGGTTCCCAACCCTACCACACACACACCAACAGGCGTCGGGGTGTGCCTTGAGGTCATCGGGCCTCTCACCCCATTGCATGTGTAAGGAAGCTAAGATGGTACAGTATAGGAGAATGAGGTGAGAGTTAGGCCTAATGACCCCAAGGCACGCGCCGACAGCTGTTGGTGTGTAGAGGTTGGGGTGGTAGGGTTGAGAACCCTAACACCGA